>JAUMJJ010000218.1:6515000-7801708 GCA_033556795.1 Tapera naevia | reverse complement strand
GGGGGCGGGGCTGAGCAGGGAGCGGGGGGCGGGGCTGAGCAGGGAGCGGGGGGCGGTGCAGGGAGCGGGGGGCGGGGGCTGAGCAGGGAGCGGGGGGCGGTGCAGGGAGCGGGGGGCGGGGCTGAGCAGGGAGCGCGGGGCGGGGCTGAGCAGGGAGCGGGGCGGTGCAGGGAGAGGGGGGCGGGGCTGAGCAGGGAGCGCGGGGCGGGGCTGAGCAGGGAGCGGGGGGCGGGGCTGAGCAGGGAGCGGGGGGCGGGGCAGGGAGCGGGGGCGGGGCTGAGCAGGGAGCGGGGGGCGGGGCTGAGCAGGGAGCGGGGGGCGGGGCTGAGCGCGGGGCGGGGCTGAGCAGGGAGCGCGGGGCGGGGCTGAGCAGGGAGCGCGGGGCGGGGCTGAGCAGGGAGCGGGGGGCGGGGCTGAGCAGGGAGCGGGGGGCGGGGCTGAGCAGGGAGCGGGGGGCGGGGCTGAGCAGGGAGCGGGGGGCGGTGCAGGGAGCGGGGGGCGGGGCTGAGCAGGGAGCGGGGCGCCGCAGGGAGCGGGGGGCGGGGCTGCCGCAGGGAGCGGGGGGCGGGGCTGCCGCACGCGCGCGGGGCGGCGCGCAGGGGGAGGAGTGGGCGGGGCCACGGCGCGCGCGGGCGGTGCAGGGGGCGGGCGTGTCGCAGCGCGGGGCGGGGCCACGGCGCATGCGCGGGGCGGGGCCGCGACAGGGGCCGGCGGGCGGGCCGGAAGGGGCGGGTCCGGGCGTTGTTGTCAGGGCTGGGTCTGGGGCCGAGCCGGGGTCGGGGTCATACCCGGTCCCAGGGCTGTTCCTGAGCTCCAGCTCCAAGCACCGCGGGGGGGGGGTGGTGCGCTGGGGGCCGGGTGGGTGGAGAGCAGAGGAGGCCCAAGCTTCCGCTGGTCTCCAGAGCAAGCTGTCGGGACCAAGCAGGCTCTACTGGGCAGCAGGAGTGAGGGCGCACCCGCGCAGCCCCGCGAGGCACTGATGACATCCCAGCGCGGCCAGTCACACCGCACTGCCTGCATCTGTTACAGGGGCAAATGGAACCAGCAAGGGTCTGAGGAGAAAACCAGTGTTGTACCAGGGGAAGGTACTGTGAGAAAATCCTTTTGGCACTGCCCGGAGGCCCTGGAAGCCCGACTGCTGTTGGTTTTGGTGAAAACTGAGCAACTTACCCTCAAACAGTAGTGTAGCAGCAGAAGGACCTACAGAGATGTCAGTTGTGTACTGGCTAAGGGAGAAGAAGGAGTGTGTTCCTCAGAGATGCATGTGTCCGTCCTACAAATAAGAGACAGCTGATAAGAGAAACTACAGAAGGGGCCAGTCCTCCACGAGGGAGTCTATGCAGAGAAATGAAACCACAAGGCAAGTTTGCAGTTGTGGCAAGCTTCAACTTTGTACATGGTCATTCCCTCTGAAACCACAGTAAGTCAGTAAAGCATTTTTCACAGTGAGAAATTGAGGCAGGAATGAATGCACACCCAAACCCATTCTGGTTGGATTTCCATCCACAACAGCCTTTCTTTATCCATTCAGCCTGAAGCCTGGCTGGGTTTTTAAGATGCAACATTTAGAAGCATCCAGGACATGCCTGCACCTTGAAACTCAGTTTTCAAGGCTGTCCAGCATGATGTCACGGCTGGGGAATTAAATAATTGCAGAAGGTGTCAAGTGTCTCAGATCAAACTCCTCTGCTGTTCTGCAGCTGTACCGTGTCCCGTGTCCTAAAGGCACTGCAGAGCCTGCCTGAGCTGCTGGACCCCGTTTCTAGCAGTGATGCTTCACAGTATCGCAGTATCATAAGGTTGGAAAGGACCTCTGAGATCATCAAGTCCAACCTATAACCCAACACCAACACCAACATTAACACCAACCATCGTCTAAACCATGGCACTCAGTGCCTCATCCAGTCTCCCCTTAAACACCTCCAGGGTCGGTGACTCCACCCCCTCCCTGGGCAGCCCATTCCAGTGACCAATCACCCTTTCAGTGAAGAACTTTTTCCTAACATCAAGCCTAAACTTTCCCTGATGAAGCTTGAGTCCATGCCCTCTAGTTCTGTCACTGGTCACCCGAGAGAAGAGACCAATCCCTGCCCAATTACAACCTCCTTTTAGGGAGTTGTAGAGAGCAATGAGGTCTCCCCTGAGCCTCCTCTTCATTAGACTAAGCCCCAACTCCTTCAGTCGCTCCTCATAGGGCTTGTGCTCCAGCCCCTTCACCATCTTCGTTGCCCTCCTCTGGACACTCTCCAGCATCCTGACATCTTTCCCAAACTGGGGGGCCCAAAACTGTACACAATGTTCAAGATGAGGCCTGACCAGTGCCGAGTACAGGGGACGATAACTTCTCTGGTCCTTCTCGCCACACTATTCCTGATGCAGGCCAGGATGCCATTGGCCTTCTTGGCCACCTGGGCACACTGCTGGCTCATGCTGAGCTTCCTGTCCACCAGCACTCCCAGGTCCCTTTCTGCCTGACTCCTCTCCAGCCACTCTGTCCCCAGTCTGTAGCTCTGCATGGGATTGTTGTGTCCAAAATGAAGTACCCGACATTTGGACTTATTAAACATCATCCCATTAGAATCAGCCCAGCTCTCCTATCTGTCCAGGTCCCTCTGTAGGGCCATCCTACCCTCTAGCAGATCAACCCTTCCTCCCAGCTTGGTATCATCTGCAAACTTGCTGATGATGGACTCAATCCCCTCATCCAGATCATCAATAAAGATATTAAACAGGACGGGACCCAGTGCTGATCCATGGGGGACACCACTGGTGACCGGCCGCCAACTGGATGAGACACCATTGACCACCACTCTCTGGGCTCGGCCATCCAGCCAATTCCTAACCCGAAAAAGAACTCCATACTCCCTAGGCACCAACAGTCATCCCACACTCATTTTCTTCCCAGCCCTGAGCAACACATCTGACTCAAAATAAATCTCCAGTCACAGCTATTGTCACTGGTGACAGAGAATTACTGTAGCCAAAAATGCTGGCTTTTAAATTCTCACCTGATGAAAAGCAGAGAGAAAGGGCAGTTACACGGCACTGGGAGGAAGAGGGGCACGAAGTGTAGGAGCTGGCCATTCTATTTTTTTAAATGTCATTTAAGAAACCTTTTCTAGTGCTCGCTCTTTTCTTGCCTGCACAGGTCTGAGTGTATCCGCTCACACCCAGAGAATATCACCACCCAGGAGCCTCATAGGCTGCGCTCAGAGATGAGAATTCACACAGGAGCATTTCTGATCCTCAGGCTGAAAAAATACCATCGCAAACGACAAGTATTTGGGGGTCCTTTTTACATACGAGAAAGCTTTCTAATTGCTCATCACCAGCTCGTACCAAATAGATCCCCTCTCAATCCTTTCTCGTATCTAAACACGTTGGGTTTATTTCCTGGTGTTCTGAGACTGAAGAACGCAGAAAAATGAGACCTTCCATCAGCAGGGAGCTCTTTGCAATGTCTATCCTACAAAGGGCATCCTCTTTCAGTCATTCAGTCCTTTGACTCCTTCCTCATTCATCTTTGTGAATCTGCTTTAAATTAACCCTTCCTGACCATGGGGTCCAAAGACTAATACAGACTATTCCATGTGAAGGCTTTCTAACACTCTGGGGAGCTTTCAAAACCCATCAGAAATGCTTCATGTCGTGCTGTCCTAAGGTTCCACTGAGTTACTAACTCTCTCTTACTTTCCTTGACTTAATAAACCCAAGACTTCCTTATTCCCTGGCCTTTCTTACCAGTGATCTCCCACACTTAACCAGAAATCATTGCTTGACTTAAACTATGGCCTTAAGCTCAGTGTCAGGTTTGATGCTGTTTTTTACCTTCCAGCCAGCCCTCACATGTAACGATGCTGCGTAACCCCCTGTGATAGGTGCAGAGTTGGACAGAAAGCAGGCAGCCTGCAGCTCACACCCACCCACCCGGAGCTGAACCTGAAACCAAAAGCACTGACCTGGAGCTGGGTTTATTTTGGGAATGTTTGCTCCGATACCCAGAGGAGAGGGGATCATAATCCACAAACATCTATGACAACATCACACGCAGTCTGCATCAGGACCTACACAAACAACCCCAAATCTGTAACTGCAGCCCCCAGCATAGTTCATCTCCTGCACAGCAGCTTCCCCTTTATCAACGAAAAGCCTTTCAAAGTGGAAGAAATAAGAGCACGAGAGAGCCCCCCGCAATGCATCAACACTTCCTGAGCCGTTCTGAGGGAAAGAAAGCAAATTTTCACACCACGAGCAACTCACCTGGGACCCAAAACTGAATCCTGCTCAGCTGAGTGCACACTCCCATACCCAGGGCAGCAGTCTTGGTGTACACACACACACACGCACACACAAGAAGCATTTCCAGCTGAACAGTGACATGTTGGGTTTGTTTTGAGGCAGAAAGAGCTTCATTTGTATGAGGATTTTCACATTCCAGAGGGTTTTTTCTTTATCAGGCCAGACGGGACTGTTTCAAGCCTCATGATGTATCCTGAGATGTGCAACAAAATATAAATCCCTAATCCGGGTGTTAGATTGATGTTCCATCAGGCAGAATCCACGGAGATCGTCTCACTTCGGCTGTGGCCATCCATGCAGATTGTGACCGTCTGGTATTTGCACTTAACGTGCCCGGGGTGGGTCTGGCAAAGCTGGGAAAGATTCTCCCTTGTCTGGCTGTCCCCACATTTGTTATTTTAAATGGATCTTTCTAATTTTGACTGTTGTTGATTGATGTGGAGGATAGTAGGTAAATGAGTAGTACACATTCAGTTCATAGAGTGTGCCCAGATTGGTTTCTGATTGATGGAGGGAAAAAATAGGGCTGAACTCACCCCACAGTGGGATCCAACAGCATGGATCACAAGGGCTGCTGTGTGCCCTTAGCCAGCAGCTGAACAACACACAGCCGCTCTCTCACCTCCTCCCGACCGGAGCAGGAGAGAATCGGGAAAGGAAAGGACGACCTGTGGGTTGAAATAAAACCAGTTTTAATAAAACCATTAAAAAGCATATTAATAATAATAATAGAGCCATAGAATGTCCTGAGTTGGAAGGAACCCACAAGGATCATGGAATTGAACTCCTGCCCCTGCACAGGACACTCCCAACATTCACACTGTGTGTCTGAGGGCATTGTCCAAATGCTTCTAGAATATTGTCAACCTAGGTGCCATGACTGATTCCCTGGGGGGCTCTTCCAGCGCTCCACCACCCTCTGGGTGAAGAACTTTTCCCACACCAAATCCCAAATGCTGCAGGTGCTGAGAAGAAAATTGCCTCTCTAAAGCCTGGGCAGTAGAACAGCTCTGTTAACAGCACATAGACCACACACACAAGAGTTCTCTGTGCTCGCCCTCACCACACAGAAGGCACTTTGACATGTCCTAAATCGAGATGGTGTTCCCACCCCACCCTTCACGCTGAAGCGTGCTGACAGCTCGTGTTTGCTGTGCCTTGCTGGGAAGCCAGCAGTGCAACTTGGTTTCAGCTGCCCATCGAAGCATTCGGAGCATCCTACCAGGTCCCCATCACCCTGACAGCCTCACCCAGGGCCTCCACCACCCACACCCCCTTCCCCATTGGTCCCAGCTCTGAATTTAAGTTCAGATCCAGGGTCTGTTTCTCATTTTGGTGGCAGCAGTTATGCAAAGGCTCTTTTTTTTTCTGGCTACTGTTATTATTTTGTTGCTGGTTTTGTTTGGATGATGTTATTGCACTGCCTTTGGATTCCACTTAGACTCTGTGGGACTGTGTACATAGTGGTGGGGGCATTGCTTTCTTGCTGTTATTGTGTTTAACCTTGTTTATTTCCCTGTTTTGATGTAACATGTCCACATTACTTGAGTTAGTGGCAATATGTGACTTAATGGGGCTTTTTACTTCTACTGGCTGATAAAAATAAGGCCAGAGCGTGTTCATTTCAAAACACTTGTTATTTTTTGCTTTCCTAATTACACATAGCAATTGTGTCTGGTTACAGCAATGTGATAGGACTTCTGATCTCAGGTATATTTTTTATTGCCAATTTGAGCCTAGCCCAGATGAAAGGGCTATGTTTTTAGGCACTAACACTGTGGGGAGCCCTTTAGGAGACCCCTGCCCAGAGCAGGGGCACTTTTTCCAATTCAAGTCAGAGCTTTGGAGCTTCTTGTCTTGCTCTGGATACAGACAGGTAAGTTGGTTCTGGAGCATTCCTTGGCCTTCCTGACATTCCCTTCCTGACATTCCCTTCCTCTACCTTTTAACATGCTGAGGAGGGAGAAAGCTCCTAGTGATTGTGGTGGGATGAACGTTAACAATTTCAAGTCTGGGCCTGAGTTGAACTTGCAAAGGTAAAAAGAGGTGAGGCAAAGCGTCATCCTTGGTACAAGGGCCACCTGGTTTAAACTGGGCAGTACAGAATGTTCTTTCCCCGCTGCTTCATGCTGCTGTTTTAAAAGCTACCATTGCCTTCTCTCTGGAGAAGCTTGAACCGACTGCTGGAGCTCAGCCCAAGAGTTGCATGCTGAGCTGGGGAGCACTCAGTGTGCTGAGGATGGCTCTGGACTGCTGCTCCCCCCGCTGTAATGGCTCTGTGTGACAGGGCTGGCAACTGGGGATGTGACACTCTGTCCCTGACCCTGCTTCTTGAGCCTTAAAAAGAAACCCAGCTCTGATGTGCAAAGCAGGCAATCCCTCCAGCCCAGGACAGCGGTGGCTGCAGGTAACAGTCCCCCAGCCTCAGGGCTTGGCAGCCTGGCTTTGGGCTGTTCTCTCCGGTCCCTCCTTCCTCCTCTCTCCCTCCTCCTTGCAGCAGGCAGGAGCTGGCAGGGTCTATTCCCTCTCTGCTGCGCCCCGGGCTACAGCCGTCCTCCTCCTCGCTGTGCTGAACCAGCGGCTGCTGCGGAGTTCTGGCACCAGTAAGTGAGGGGATCCTGTACTGGGGGCTGCTTTTAACTTGGGGAGGGCTGTTCCTGTTGTAGCTGGGAGCTGAGGGGAAGCTGCAGGTGCTTTGTTAGCAACAGGTTTGTGTGTGTCTGGAGCAGGATGCTGATCCTGCTGCTCTGAGGGGTGGGGGGCGCCCCAATGTTCCTGGGGATATAATGCTGCCTGCCCGGGGCTGCTGGCGCTGCCAGGCACCCCCTCTGCACGCTGCTGGAGCTGGTCCCAGGCAGCACAGGGCTGCAGCACTGCCCAGCTCTGCCTCGGGGGGACAGGGCTGGCAATAGGAGACCGACAGCAGTGCCTTTGAGGTTGAAAACCTGGGGGACACAGAGGACAACACTTACCCACCAGCAGGGACACAGCAGCCGCACGGGCAGCGAGGACCAGGGCGTGTGACAGGAGGGAAGAGTTGGTGCCGCCGCTGCTGGAAGCGCCAATCCAAACGTGCTGGCTGCTTAATCCCAGTGAGGAGCACCGGGATTTTTCTCACTTCCCACTGGTGGAGAGCTCTGCTGTGGAATAAGAGGTGAGAAGAGCCATTTGTGCCACTTGATTTGCTTTTCCCTGATTGACTCCAAATGGCTGCCAGTTGAAAAGGGCTGGAGTAACGTTGTGAGGGGCAGATGTCAAATGCTGCCAGTGAAGAGTTGCTCTGCTGAGACTGGGAAACTTGCATGCCAGGGATCAGTCATGTTAATTTTGCTGTGAAGGAAAATGCTGGAAGCCTAGTACAGTGTTTTAAAGGAAGTTTTGTGGTGTCTCTACCATTATATTTCTGTTGGTCCTAGTGGTGTAGCTCTGCTCAGATCAAACACCAGGTGTGCATGGGTGTACAGAAGAGTCCACCTCAATTTAAATGTTATTTTGAAGGAAATCAATCCAAAAACCCTCATTGAAGATAACCTTGGGATAGTTGATATCAAGGATAACCCCTTTTAATCCAGTGAACTACTCTTTTCAACCATAATGACTCTCCAAGGGATGGCTTAGTGTTTTTTCCCTTGGCGACTAAGGGGAGTTTTACATGCTCTTATTTAGCTTTTATATCAATAGAAGACCACCTCCAGTGGGAGAAAATCTGGAGCTTCAAGTGCCTTTGTTATCTCTTTGTTATATGACTCTATCTACAGAAGAATAGGACTTTGTTCTTTGTATTGGAACCATGCTTTGAGGGCTGCCAAGTATAAAACGCAGTGGGATCAGTTTCAAGGGTTTTGCTGGAGAAATGCTAATTAATTAAACATAATTCTCTGCAAGGAAGAGCTCTTTCTTGAGGTTTACAAATAGGTTGATGTTGAGGGTACCTGTAAGATGGCATCTCAAGCCAAAGGAATGGACTTGTGCTGCTGCTTTTTCTAAAGGAAAACGTTCTTCCAGTCCTTGCTGCCTGAAGCAGAGCAGCAGCACCATTAGTTTACTGTATGCCCATTGCACATCACATCCTGTGTTGTGTTGCTGTTAATCTCTTTTTTTTTTCCAGTAAGTGTCTCTGTTAAACTTGTTTGTTTCCACAGAACTCTAAGGTTTTGGAAGCTCAGGATCTGAATATAGCTGAATATAGATTGGTAAGCTATCTAACTGTGTAGACGTAGACCTCAGACTAAAGTGTGGATCCTGCAAATCCTGATGTGATGGGCTTGTCCACTTCATTCGATTTGTTTGTGCCTGGGCTTGCACTGCTTTTGCTGAATCCACGGGGGCTGCTGGCAGGGTGATGTACGGCCTTGCTGAAGGCCAAGGCACCCATGGCCTTGTGAAGAGGGCTGTGAGACAAGTGGGTAGCAAACTGCTGGGGGTGGTGTGGGTACTGCTGCTCTACGAGCTTGCAGACCTCCCTAAAGGAGGAACAAGGAGTTGGGGAGAAGATAGATACAAAGCTGCAAATCGATGGAGCTGCAGCAACAGCTTCTGCAGCGTTGACCTGTGATCTGTCCTCCTCAAGCTGTATCAGTGGGTGGCTTCTACATGAATCATGGTGCATGCAAAAACTGCCCTGGAACTTGCAGTTCCTCATGGGATGAGATGTCTGTGTGGTAGAGCCATTCCCACTGAAGAAGCAGAATGGGACTGCTTGCACCAACTGTTTCTTCTTAAGGGACTGAGGCATCAGAAAGGGAAACTGTGTGTAAGGATGATTTAAATAGGATACCCCTGACCTCCTGAACATCCCAGACTCCTGCAAAGTGGAGGCAGCAGGCAGCACTTCATGTGTATGGCAAGAGAAATGAATTGTTATGTGGAAGTTTAATGGTCTGGTGGTAGCTGAAGCAGTGTTGGATGCATTAATGCCCTTAAACCAGGAGAGGTGATTATTTTAGTTGGTAAATTATCGTTATAGGATTTATTTCCCATGGTATTAAAATCTATGAATAAGGGGTTCTTTTTAAATTTTATCCTGTCTCCTTGTAGAAGGATTATGTATCTGGAACCTGTTGACTACTTCTAGCTTTGACACAGTAAACAAAATGTATTAAGAGTCAGAGCAGTGACAGCAAAGGAATTGTCTCTGAAGGAAATCTTAACTCTGCCTTTATTAGGGAAGAGTTACTACATAGTTTATGTAGGACTGGCATGAAAACCGAAGCTTACAATTTTGAGGCTGGGGGTGTTTCATTAAAATGCTGCTACTCAACAGATGGCCCTGGTCAGCATGGTTAGAAGGTGCTTGTGTTGCTGTTGCCTTCCAGTGGATAAACCTAGGTTGTTGGAGCAGTTGCTGGTAGCAGCGTTACAATGTGGCTGGTACAGGTTATTTAACAGCCTGTGAAGTTATTGGGATGGAGAGCTCAGAGTGCAGGTGCCAAACAGAACAAACCTTTTCAGGGCTGAAATGTGTTTGCATGTTTAACTTGCAAAAGGTCTGGGCAGTGGTAGTTTCCAGTAGCTGTTCACTGAGGTCTTGGAGTTGTGGTGGCTTGGTAATACAATGTTCAGTGCTAATTGGTGAGAAAAGGGATCATCAGGAAAGAGGAGATGACAAAGCAGGGCAACTTACCGTGTCACTGAAGCTGCTGGGTTTGTTCAAGTCACCAGTGCTGCCTCCTGGTCTCCCCTTCACCCCTGAAAGGATGCGGTGTACCTGGACAAACACAGGAGAGTGGACATGGATGACTGTGTGTGGGAGGAGTCTAGGTTTGGACAGCAAACCATCTCAAACTGGACAGCCTGAACCCCACAGAGAATCTCTCAGTATGACAGGAGTATGGATAATCTCTGACCTCACATAGAGATGGCTATCAGTGTCATGCAGGTGAGGCTTAAATTTGAGAGGTAAATGCTCAGTGCATAATGAAAATTGAGTTGCTCAGGCAGTAAACTGGAAACTGAGAGCATTAAATGGGTTCAAATGATGAGAGCAAATCACAGAAAGAACTGATGGATTAATGGGTAAGTGGGTCTTGAAAGTGACTGTAGAGATGTCAGTGCTGGTGTGCCAGGCCAGTAAAGTGAACAGTTAGCAAGGCATAGGGAGAGTTCACTGTGCTTCCCTCTTCTACAGCCCTCCTGCTGACTATTGGCTCTTCCTAGAGAGGTGATACTGTGCAAGTTAAACCCTTGCTACAACATTAAAGGTGGATTTTATCTCTTTTTGTCTAAAGATGTTTAAGATGAAAGGTGCTGCTCCTGGACAACTCTGACCTTTGGATATGGCTGAGTGTTAAGGATTCAACAGAGTTGCTGCACAGGTTGCCCAACTCGAAACACGATCGGATATTCCACTACCTGGGAACTTGGGCAAGGAGGTAAAACACTATTTAACTTAGTAATCTCTACATAGTGATCCCAGATGTAAAATGCAAACCATATAAAGCCTTCAATTAGCTTAATGTTAAATGCACAGCAGGCTGGGTTTGAACTCATATGTTCTTAGTGGTACAGAGGGGGTAAAAGGATGATATTTTAGGCTACAATCCCCCAAACAAGGTCCATTATTAGACTTAAGATGTTAATTGCATGTGACAGTCACCCCAAAAGCAGCATTAGCTCAAGCCTGGAGCAGGCTGTGGTTTTCAGTGGGGGGGAAATACACTTTATCCTTTTCCAGTGATTGTTCACACACCTTTACTCCTCTGTATTCACAGAAAATACCTGGTGTTGGCTTAGTAACTCTGGACCTGCTACTGTAGTTTCTGTCAAAACTGGGTGCTTATTGGGTAGCTTTGTTTGGTTTTGATATTTATACTCCACTTTCCCCTGAATTTGTAAATAAAGTGCTTCTGTTCTCTTGTGTGAAGGCCAATTAGAGTCATAATGTGGATGTTGTACCGAGGTGGGTCCTCCAGCTCAGGAGGAGAAAGGAGTACATTCCAGGTCATGAGCTCTGTTTGCTTTCATGCCTACCTCATATTGGGCAATAGCACTTCTACACTAAATTGATTTAAATCAATTATAGGGCTCTTGCTCTTTTTTCAAAATAAGCATAGATATAATCTAGTACAAAGACATTTGCATTGGTATTGTTTCAGTTCAGGCTGCTGGCAGCTCACGTCCTCTTAGGAGAGAACACGTTGGAAAGGACAAGAGAAATTCTTCAGTCCAATAATTCTAGACAGAAATCAATTTTCTGGTAAAATGAAATGAAAATAAAATTTAAAAAATATATCTTTCCAAGGTTTGTTTTTATGATGTTTAAAAAAACATGCAGAGGTGATGTCATAAATACTGACAAATACTATTGTCCAAGTTTTCAGTTTGAGAAGATATGCTGACCAGTTTGGCTTGAACTGTTAGTGCTTTGGCTGGCTGAGGATAGCACTTCGGAAAACTGTCACAAGCACAATATTTCTTGAGCTTAGTTCTTTTAATTTATGCTCACTTGGAGTTATTTTATGTTTAGTTACTGCTGGGTTTGTACAGTTTGCCATAGAGAGAGAAACTTCTTAACAGTCTGAGCTGTTAATGCTGAACTGCACCTGGAGGGATGGCTGAGATACTCTCTGACCCAGATGCAAGTCCTGTTACTACTCCAGCGGTGTGGATCCCATCACCCTTTGCTCCCACAGCAGCACCTGTGTGACAGTAGCTACCTTAAAATATGATTTTAACTTGCACTCAAGCCAATATGAATTAAGGCTTAAAGTCAGATGTTTTTAGTGTTGCTGTCAAATAAAAGTCCCATTTCAGTTGTGTCTGTCTGATCCAAGGAGCACTTTTAATCTGAGCAGGTTGTTCTGGTTTGGGACCTGGACTCTACCTGCTGCCAGCTCTGTGTGGGGATTCACCTGTAAGGCAATGCTGTCTCTTAGCTACTGGGAGCAGTCGGCTACACTGGAAGGATGGTGGGAAAGCAGGTTAACTTGCTTAATTAATTACTTGTGACCCTCTCTTCCCAATAACATCTTCCCAAGCCATAGGATGAGACTTTCTGTAGGGACATTTATACGCTTCAAGAGGAAGCTCTTAATTGTTTACTGCAGGGGACAAGTCAGAGCAGATCTCTTTGCCTTGTCTCTTGGTAGTTTGCATCTCCATAGTGGATTAGAAACTGACATGTCTGAGTTTCTGCACAAAGTGATGTCTGTGTTCTAAAGCTGCGTTCTAGTCTCTCACTCTGCAGTGATGATGGGGAAGCAGGCACTGACCTGAATTAGTTTGCAATCTGACCAATGGTCTCCTAAATTGCTTTTTTGGTTTGCCAGCTTTATTCTGTGCTGGGACTATCTCAAGGTTTTCCTCCCTAAACTACGACCACACTTGCTTCCTCCTTTGACCCACTGTCCTTATTACTCTGTTAGCATTTAATACTCCAAATGATGCTGTCAGCTCTGTCTGCTCTAATGAGGAGAGATTCGTGTGCAGAACCTTATCCTGTACTTAATGTCAGATGGTTCAGCTTTGTGCCTACAATCCAGCCAATATTGAAGGACTGGAAATGGTACAAATCAGCTGCTGTGCTGGAAAGTGGCACAATTTAGGAGACATCTCCCATTTGGTGGGGAATTTAGTGCTGCACAAATCCTGGCTGCGATCATTTAAATGTTCCCAAGGCTTAATCCAAAGCACTTAGCAGTAAGTGCTCACTGGAATATTTCTCCAGTGAAAAAAGCTCAGAGCAGTTCAGATGTTTAGTGGGGTCTCTGGCCAATTTCCCACAATGGATAGGAAGCTGCTGCTTACAGGCTGGATCTCAGGAGGACTTAATTAAAATAGTTTGACTCTACTGAAAGCTTCTTGACTGAGGGCTTCTTTGCCTTTCTGAACTCAATTAAAGTGTTAATAAAAAAGGACAAATACAAACAAGGTACATGGGAGTAGCAGAGGGCACCAAGACTGTCATGCTCCATGTCTGGCTCAGTGGTGGATGTGGTTTGTGAGCCAACACTAGCCAGGCAAACGAGAGAGCAGACAGGATTGCCTGACTGCTTTTAAACCACTGCTAGTGCTGGTGCACTCGGTGGCTCTGTGTGTGCTGGTAACAGGGAGAATGCTGCACTCTATTAGCTTTTTTCTACAGCTCTTCCTTTAAAGTTTTACTTGTCATCTACACAGATCCACTTAAATTCTGGAGAATCTTACTGCTGCTCTGCTGAAAGCATATCTGCATAGCAAAGGCAAGGTGGAGTGTGTGCACTTGGCTTTCTGCACAGCCCTAGCTGTTACAACACTCATTTTTTTATTGTAGCAAGCTCAATACTCCTCATGCTAATGCTGGACTGTGTGATGGGGTGGACCCTCTAGAGGGATGATGCCGTAAGTGTTAATATCTTTGAATGCATCCCAAGCACCAGGTAAATTGAACTGACTTACAAAAGGATATTTCTGAGAGTCCTTGTGTTTTCAGTACAATGCTACATCAAGAGCACTAGCAGGTGGTGTGTTCTCATACCTGAGCTCGGCATTGGTAGGAGTCACAACAGCTTTCAGTTAGGTATTGTGCACTTTCTGAACAGGCTTTCTCTCTGTATGTGCCAGGTTTCTGACTCAGCAGCTATTAATTTGAGGTGTGGGTACATGTCTCCATCATCAGGACCAGGCTGAACCCTGGACAGAATGTGTTGTATCATTTCCTTGTGGTCCACTCAACAGAGCACCTGCCTGGTGAGTATTTCCCCCCTGTGCTGCTGACACCAGCAGTGGGACCAGCCTGGTTTCTCTCCCTGCTGCTGGCTGAGAGGACTAAGGCTAAACAGACTCCTCCGATTCCAGATGCAAAAAGGCCACTGATAGATGCACAGCTTTGAGATCTGGGCTGTGAGTGGTCTTAGGGGAATTCTTGGGAAGGTGACAAAAAGCCATTTCCAAGTATAAGGCAGCTAAAATCCAATGGCTCCTTAATAAAGTGGCTGGGTAAGTGTGCCTGTGTGTGGAAATCGTACTTTAACCTTATTTTGGGGAACAGTTGGCTGAGATTTTAGTTAAAAATTGTAACAGCCTGTGACACATCACATAGAAAAACTTTAAATTGGGAAGATTAAGGGTGACTAAGCATTGAGAGTGGAAGAAAAGGAGTATATAAAGAAGCAGTAGGTAAGCAGGCTAAGCTCTAATCCTCCCATAATTCATGTATGTTAGTGTTACAGCTCTCATAATAAAACATGCATGCAGAAAACTTTTTCTCTGTGTTCCTTTGCTACCAAAATATTAGGTAACTTTCATTTTGGTGCATAACCAAGGACTGGGCTCATGTTAAAGCCACTGTCATTGTATCTCTGTATGCTATCAATCTGTTCTCCTTGTGTGGCTTCATGATGGATAAAAAGGCAAAACAAGTAACGGACAAACTTCCACTCCGTATTCAACAATGTGCCAAGTGGGATAACAGTGAGTCTGAACATTCCTGGGTGCCTCAGCAGGAGTCATGAATTTGCTCGAAAGGATGATTCAATCACTGGCATCTAAGGCCAATTAATAGCAAACAGTGCAAAATACTCAGCTGTAGCAAGGTTTTACTAAGGTAAATTTTCAGCTTTACTCTTCCTCAGCGTGGCAATAGAATGAATGTTTGACATGACAATAATGTAGCATTATTTGACTGTCAGAAGAATGAAGCAAGGTGGAAAAAATTATATATTCTAGCCAAATATGACACAGTTGCTGTGAATGCCTCACCTGCCATCAGCATCTCTTGATTTATGTTTGGGATTTAGCTTTTTGGCAAAGTGTTACGTATTCCAAGCTCAAGAGGGTGAGTAATCTGCAACTAAATCTTGTGTTTATTAGAGCAATCTTACTGACAGCCATCTTCATTATCATTAGACGGGGTAGGAGAGGTTTAAGATCTTTAAATGAAGTACTTTGATAATATATTTGCTTTGGCCCCATCTCAGACTCCCCAGATAAATGGCTGTTAGGGGAGGATGAACAGTTTAAATCCACTCATAAGAGCTCTGTGTGCAGCACCTCCCTGCAATTGTCCATTTGAAAATGAGAAATTTGCTCCTCATTGTATACTTGTCTTCATGAAAGTCAATGTCAGTAAAACCACAGGGGTTTTTATTGCAGCTTGTTATTTTTACCATGGCTTTTCTTTCACAGCTCCTTTTTCTGAGCTGAAGGCCTTACCTTTCTGTGTGACATATTTAGCGCTTGCTTTGAGGAAAGACATACCTGGGTATTTCATGCAAAATATCATCAGAATTGTGATGGAAGGAAAGGTAAATAAAATACTCACTTGAAGAATAAGTTCTACTGCCTTAGCACATAAATATTCTCTGAGTTTGTACTGTGCAGTTCAAGTCTTGTATTACACAGAGCGTTTCTGCTTACATGGCAAACTGACGCCAAGTGCAAAGTGAGGTTAAAACATACCTTAAAACAATCTCTGAGGAGTTATTGATGCTCCAGGGAGATCTTGACTTGGGAAAACAGCTGTCTTGCCTGTGGCCTTCACCTTGGCAAAGACAGGTGCTCCACGTAGTGAGTTTCCACACTTCTGCCTGTCCCATACTCCAGCCTCAGTCTGGAACCTGGTGTTGGACTGTTGGTGAAGCCTCTAGGAGAGAAAAGGCGAGCCTGACTTATTAAGAACTGCAAACACACATCCTTCACCTCTAACCTTTTGAAATGTATGATGCTGTGAGAAAGTGTTTCTGAAATTTACAGAAAAATGGGAGACCATATTGCCACATTTTACCTTTTTAGATGAAATGACCCCTTATCTTACTCTATTTCCCTGTAGGCAACACTTTTGAGCCCTCTCGTCTTTCCTGTTACTTCCTATAGACTTCCTCCACTTAATCCAAATCTGTGTTGAATTAAATTTACTGGAACTAAATGAAAGAAATGAGTCCTGAACAGCACAGAGGCATTTCTGTATGCTATTGTCCTGCTTACGTGTTGAACAGCACTTGGCATTTCTGTACGTCGTGCTGCTGTTGCCTCACGTTCAGCTGATGACATTGTACAAACCTCACATCCTTGTCTGCAGGACACAGGCAGTCGGTCCTCTCTTCGCTCCTGCCTCACTGTGTGCCCCTGTTCAATTGCATTCAGATTTTAATCTGTTTTCCATAGGAAATGGTATTTTCCATCTAAACTGGCTGGCTGGCAATCAGACCTCTTTCCCTTCTATTTCTTCCTCCAAAAACATGACTTCTTGTTAAGACAGAGGTCACCAGTCACCACTTCCCATACTCAAACTGCTTTACACACCCTCCTTAATTCTTAAGAACAGCTGCTAACAGCACTTCATCAAGTTAGAAATGTTTCACAGTTGATCTTTTTTACAGTTTTAGGCAAGAACAATTTGCTCTTCTCTGTCAATAGCTTCTTCTGATCCACTGAGCCATAGGATAAACCATGCATTGGCTCTTCCTTATTTCTGATACACTTACAGAGTGAGGTCCTGCTTTTTGGCGTCCTTCAGTGGCTGGGTTTTGCAGGCAGGATTCTCTAACTCTTCAACAGAACAGAGATGCCATCATTTTCCAAGTTCTCCAGCCAATTTCAGTACTTGACCCATTACTGAGTACCAGGCTTAGAACAAGGGAAAGATGTTTTTTAGCACTACCACATTACGTTTTCTTTTTCCATGACAACAAGCTTCTGTTCTTCAGGTCTCTGAAGGCTGTTTATCTTTGTTTCACCTTCTAAAGCCTCAGAGGATTCTGTGATGAGCTTTCACACACACACAAATTAAGGTAACAGAAACAGATGGTTGTACACAAAGGTGAAGCAGTGCTGACTCCAGCAGTATTTCTTCCATGTGGCCAACATAAAAATAATTGCATTCATTTCGTAATTACTTTGAACTGATGTAAAAATGGAAAACTAATTGTCCAAATCCAGCAGCATGAGATTGCCCTGGTCATGCTATGAGACTTCACCCTGCAGGTTTGGATATGGGTGCTGTTACTGGGTTTTCAACAGTGAGCGAGTGTAGAGTGGTTAAAAACCCACTGTGTGGAACTGGGTGGTTTTTCACTAGCTGAGGCTCTGGCTTTACTGCTCTGCAGAGTTTCCTCTGCTATATTAAAGGGAGCAGGGAGGCCATGCCCTTATCAAATTACCACATGGAAGCAAATTACTTTTATTTATCATCATGTAATATTTATGCATTGCATTATTTTTCCCCTTTTCTCTGATGACTTTTGTCTTCTGTGCCTCTCGATCGTTTGTCACTGTCTGCTTCAACTGGCAAGTAGCTCGTCAAAACAAGTCCTTCCAGCCAATCCTTTTCCACCACAGCTTCAATATAATAAAAATCCGTGTACCTTTTCCATTTCCAGTAAGGTAAGGTATTTGCACAGCAAATTCCCTGTTTGCTACAGCCACAGCAATACAAAATTTCATTAGTGTGGCTGTGATCAGACTACCAGAGACAATCAGACACAGCTCCCGTTTTGCCTTGAGGCTGTTTGAAACTTGTTTATCAGTTATGAACAAAAAACAAATCCAGAGTTCATAAATGAAAAGATGGGAAGCTTTTGCTTGTTGTCAGAAAAAGAGAGAAAATTCAAAGAAAAAGTATAAAATTATGCCTCCTGCTTTTAGTGTGATAAGGAATCATTTCACTTGTCTTAATGAACAGAGTTATAAGAAATTAACTCACTAAAATACTGCCATTGCACAGGAATGCCCATGATGGTTTGTACTTCTGGGACCAAAGCCTCATGTTTGTACTACCTGCATGACAACTTGTCCCTGTAAAAAGCCTGTGCAGCTTGTAAATGGTTGTGTATGGAAGGTGCAAAGTGGCAATAACATCTGACCCGCAGATATTCCTTCTCTGTTCTCACGCAGAGGAGCAAAGCTCTACGCTGACAATGACAAAGAACACTCACCTGCAGAGGTTCTCCCTCCTATCAGCAGAGGCCCCTCAAAAAGCCAAACTGTGGAAGGCAAGGAAGGAAAGCCACCTCTCTCCCACCTACAGGGCCACTTCGTGACAGCAGTGGTCCTGTTAGTCATGGGGACTGGGAACACAGTCTGATACAAAAGCCATCTTCCCCAAGCTGGAGTGTCTTTCTGAAAGCACCACTGCTGGGAAGCAAAGAATTACAGAAGAAAATTAGTGTTCATTTACAGTAATTAAAAAAAAAACATAAGGACTATATTTGTGGCTGACCTATTTGCAGAGAAACGTTAGAAAACATGAACTTCAGTAAATTCTCACAGAAGTCAAACCAAAGGAGCTAAAGGCATGTTTATTTTTGTAAAAGGATGAGGAGGGCCTTTATTTAATTTTCCAAACGCTTGGGACTGTATATTTGCTACTTTTTACCAAAACCTTCCAGACCAGCTGGGAGACCGACCAGGAGCACAATCTCTGTGCTCAGAGCAGAGCTTCCACTTTCCCTGCACAGCTGCATTTACTGTCTGAAATGTAGAACTGGCCTTGGGCAGCTCCCTCCCCTGCTTCGCCTGCTCCGAGCGTGCAGCAAGTGTCACGTTACTGGCACGGTCTGCTCTCTTTGCTGCTATTTCACCTCTCCCATGTCAAACCGAGCTCCCCGCTCACTCCCATCGCTTGCCATCAGGAAAAGAAGGCTGAACTCAAGAGCCCTTGTGTCCCTGACTTGATTGATACCTGTGGCTGGCAGCCTCAGAGGTGACGTAGAGCTGCGGAGCAAACACTGGCGTGTTGGATTCCATGCTACAGATTTTGGCCTCATCCAGCATAGCCACGCCAAGCTGGGCACCCCTCTGCCCTTCCCAGTGACGGAAGCTCCTGTGATAAGCACTGCTCCTCATCTCCCAGGTGCAGGGAGAGCTTGGGCTCTGGCTCTTTCCCACCCCAAGAGGCTGGTTTGGGGAAAATGAGGAAAAGCAGCAACAATAAATCTATTTCCTTTCACAGGCCAAAAGGGATCGTGAGAGATGCTGAGCAGAAACTTTTACTGTCAAGTATCTACATTTGAATTCTGACAACACTCTTCTTCTCAGGCCTGTTTGTATGCAAATGCTTCAGTGCCTGCTTTCTTGAGTGTATAAAATGGGCATTAAAACACTTTTCGCAGTGGCTGACTGTGATCTCTGGTTGAAGCAATTGGCAGATCACACATTTGAACTGAAATATTTTCAATAATTTTGAAAATATTCTGAATAAAACCAATAAAGGTAAATAATCTTTCCCCATAAGGGTGATCAAAGCAAATAAACAGCTATTGCATGGCTAGCTGCCTCGTTAAAAGATATAACCAGCCATTTTCTTGCAAGAGATTTTGGATTCTTGTCCACCTGCCTTAATGTGCAGACATTCAAATGAATACATAAAAATACAGACCTGTTACAAACACTGTGTTGCTGCTGACTTCTAAAAAGGCAGGAGACACATGATGTTTTCTTCATAATCTTCTTGTTCCAAACCTGCAGCATATCAGAATAAATATTTTTTTACTGCAATTCCTACCTGGAAGTAAAACTCTTGCAGAGGCTTTGATGTTATTGAATTCCATTGACAAGTGCAACACGGAACAGCAGCAGTGCCTTGCTGAGAGTGAGTCAATCTATCAGGTAACAACAGGCAGAGACAGAAGGTAAATGAGAAATTTTAAGTAAAACCCAGCAAGAAGAATGAAGAAAGAACCCCTGTCCCTTTAGCGCTGGTAGCCAAGGCTCATTTTCTGTTCCTGGGGAGAGGGCTGCCCTCTGCAGAGTGGCAGCAGAATGTCACCTTCTGTCGTGGCTCGACAAATAGAGGAAAACCAGGGGAGATGATCAGGGATCTGCACCAAAAAGGTTCCTGTCACACGGAGAGAGCTGTAGGCAGCACTTTCTGTCCCTCATAAACAAGCTCATCAGGATTTGGATACTTGTATCTTAATTTAAATGCCATTTATGCTACAAGAATTTATAAGTGTACTGAAGGCACCTGCACCCATACATTAACTTGGTGCCTTTGGCCACCCACTAATTTTGTTGTTCTCCTCCATCCCCCAGCTTTCTTGGGCATCTATATACATATGCCTGTTAAAGAAATATAACCCCAAAGCCCATTTGAATCAAGAGTTATCCAAAAGCCTGGGACTATCAGCAGGCAACAATCTGGTCATTTCCCTGACTCCCTTGGCACCTGAGTTTCAAAGTCTCCATTTGGCAGACAGATAAAGTGAATGTGGAAAACACACTGGAATGCAGCTTGCAAGGTAAGATATCTGGGGGCAGTGTGCATGTCAAGATGCCAGTGCTGGCCTGTTTGGCCATTCCTGTGTGAGCTGTGGAATACACACGTTAAACGATTGTCATGGTTAAGATTTGGTTTAGATTGTGGCCAATAATTCAGTTAAATTTGGAAGTGAGCAGGTTTGGGGCTCAGGAATTCTGTATCCACCTTAAAAAGAATTCTTTCAGCTCCATCAAGTGGTCTGATAAAAGTCTTGTACTGATCTCCAAACTATGACAGCAGTAAAAGCATTGCTACTACAGGTATTTGTAGTGCGAAACAGAGATGGTAACAACAACAAGAAAGCTCAGAGTTGGGAAAAAGTCTCTCTTTGAAAAATCTCGTGGTTTTTGCCAAGAGTAATCTAATAAACATAAAATGGGAGAATTTGCTTTACAGTGGGAAAAGCATTGCTCACATTTTACAGCAGGAAAACCGAAACATGGAGAGATTCCAAATTGCCTGAGATCACACAGGAACTCAGTAGCAGAGCGAGGGAATTAACCCAGCTGTCTTGTGCTTTAGCATGTGTTGAACACACCATGGTCCTTCATATCTGCAGAGTCTTCTGATCTGTGTAGCTTGTAAGCAGGGAAATAAAATCAACTGTGTCCTAATACTGATTGTACACAATGACATTTCATTTTCAATGAGATGGGATTAGAACTGGATACATACAGGCAGAAGGTTTATGCCACTTCAGAGAGCTTTAATTCAATATCTGCTTTTCCTGGCTCAGAAATCTCACTGTTGTTTAAGTGCCAGATTTCTCAAGCTGCTGAGTAAATGGATTTCTCAAGAATTCTGGTTATTTTCATTTCTCCAAATAAACTGCTCGAGTTGCTGATTTGTTTACTTGACATGACACAATGGGCCAGTTTACATCCTACCTGCATTTCCTCTCCTTTGGGAAAGGAAGGACTTAATGTATGGAGCCTGCAGAAGGGAGAAAACCTTCAGCAGCCTTACTGGTGGCTTTTGTAAAGTCACACTACTGGTACCTATTGCTATTCCTGCCTGGGGAGACTCTGAACACTGCTGTAGTAAGCCAAGAGGGATGAGCGTGCATGACCTTCACGTGTGTCTCAGCACATGGTCTAGCAAAACCAGTCCCATTTCCCCAGATCCATTTCAAGGGTACTAAAAGGACCTTCTTAAAAATATCTTTTCAGGGAGATCAAAACACGAGTAAGAAAATGGACTCAAACTCTTCATTCGATTGGGCTCAGGTGCTGAACTACAATGGGACGTACAAGTACCTCTACTTAGAAGGCAATGTCTCCTACGTGGACTTCTACCTTCATCAGCCTTCGGTGGCAGCTGTCTTCATCACCTCCTACCTCCTCATCTTCCTGCTCTGCATGGTTGGCAACGGAGTGGTCTGCTTCACCGTGCTGAGGAGTAAACACATGCGTACGGTCACAAACCTTTTCATCCTGAACCTGGCTGTCAGTGATTTACTGGTGGGAATCTTCTGCATGCCCACCACCCTCCTGGATAACATCATTGCAGGTAGGCTGGCTCGTGCCATGCAGCATAAAGAGCTGGAGGGGGATACACCTGCATTTCTGTGTGCTGACCTCCCTAGGGACCCTGAGAGAGGGGTGTTTGTGACAGTGACAGGCACAAATTGCTCCTCAACTCTGTCCCTGGTGTACAGAAACCAACTTCTTTGAGAAAGCTTGGGGCAAATCTGGAGCCCTCATTGTGAAAACTGGGCAAAACCTCTCACGTGTCACCCCACACTGGTTAGAAACATTTAAGGTGCCCTTGCAGCCAGCTCCGCTCAGCAGACAGGGAGGTTGGAGGTGGATGGCTTTGAGGCTACTCAGGAGAGTATTGTAATCAGTAGACACAATTCAAAGTGTGCTGTGACAGAGAAGGCAGCAGCTTAGAGATCACCTGAAGCCAAAACATCACTAGATCTACCTGCACACTGCCACTCCTGATGGGGCAATTCGTCACTGAAAGTCAGAGGTGAGGAAGACAAGCCTCTGACTGGGGCTGTCCTTGCCCATTTCCACATCCCCCATTTTTAAGAAGGGATTCTCCCAGTATGAGGTTATATTTTTAGGAAGACTTGGTGGATGCTATGAGCCAGATGCAGAGAACAATCAACAGGAACAATCAATTTCCTTTCTTATCTTGAGATCCCATTTTAACGGGGTGTTAAACCACAAATGTTTGCTTTGCCTGTTTTTTGGAACACCAAAACCTCACCCAATGCTTCTCGCAAATCATTTGTTTCCATGGCCTCTGCCTCCCTAATGCCTGCTCTGGCCTGCAAACAAAATCTGCTAGTTCCAGGGCAGAAATTTCCTCCATGCATATAAGCACAGCACTGCAATGTCAGCAATTTCAATTGCCTGTCTCCTTCCAGGATGGCCGTTTGGAAGCCTGGTTTGCAAGATGAGTGGGATGGTCCAAGGAATTTCTGTCTCTGCCTCTGTCTTCACCCTGGTTGCTATTGCTGTGGACAGGTAAGATGAGGAGAGGCTCTAAACTGTCGTCTTTATCTCCCTCCAGCCACCTGGCCGTGCTAAGGCCGATTCATTAATTCACATAATACTGTGATGGATTTTGCTCCTAGGGCTATTAAACAAAACAAAACGTGGCCAGGGCTAAAGAGCAGCCACAGCAATTTGTTCCTCCACTGGTATCTCTCAAAGCCAGCCTACCCCTGGCTGCCTAGAATGCGTTTGTTCTGTAGCTGTATTGTGAAGAACGAAGCTTCGGGTTGTTTGGCAATGAGCTGGCCTAAGGACACGCCAGGCCTGTTGGCAAACGACAGGACACGCCTGTCCCATAAGGGCACAAGGACGCTCTCCAAGAAGTTGGTCGGAGGGCTTTAAACTGGATTGGAAGGGGGAGGGGGACATCACTGGGCTCACAAGATTAAATCATAGGAATGGCACCTCAGGCTCCAAGGGTCAGACTGGTGGTGAGAGTACCTGGTCTGTCACCTCAGTGGAAGTGGAGAACAGCACTCCAGGTGGCAGCCAGAATCCAAAGGCTATTGGTGGGTTACAAACCACGGATAGAGGACAGTCAGAACTTAAGCCTATTCCACTTAGGAAAGGGGTGGAAAAAACAGCCCAGCTGAAGTGCATTTACACCAATGCACGCAGCATGGGCAACAAACAAGGGGAGCTGGAAGCCATTTCTAGGCTAGAAAACTATATGCATTTGCCATCACAGAAAGGTGGTGGGATGATTGGCACAACTGGAGAGATGCCATGGGTGGCTATAAACTCTTCAAGCGGGATAGGCAAGGAAAGGGAGGAGGTGGGGTTGCCCTCTATGTTGGGGAAGGTTTTGATTGTGTAGTGCTAAAATATGTTAACGATAGGGTTGAGTGCTTGTGGGTTAAAATCAGTGGAACCCACAGCAAGTCATAGTGTTGGGAGTCTGTTATCGGCCGCCCAGCCAGGACAAGGAAACCAATGAGCTCTTCTACGAGCAACTGAGACAAGTCTCACAATCGCTGGCCCTTGTTCTTGTGGGAGACTCCAACCTTCCAGATGTCTGCTAGAAGTATAACACAGCAAAAAGGAAACAGTCTGGGAGGTTCATCGAGTGTACGGAAGATAACTTCCTGACACAACAGGTGAGTGAGCCGACTAGGGAAGGCACCCGCTGGATCTGCTGTTTGTGAGCAGGGAGGGCCTTGTGGGGGAGGTGACTGTTGGAGGACACCTGGGACTCAATGATCACGAGATCTCAAAAAAAATTAGAAGGGCTAAAGCCCAACTGGAACTTCAATTGGCCAGTTCAGTGAGAGACAACAAGACGTATGCTTGCCCATGTGAGTAAGCATTCCCTGGACATTTTCTCCACATAAGCCAGCAGGTGTCTTCGCTGCAGGTTTCGCTGCATCGTTTACCCGTTCAAGCAGAAGCTGACCATTCCAACGGCAGGCATCACCATAGCAGTCATCTGGATTCTGGCCGTGGCAATCATGTGTCCCTCTGCAGTCATGCTGCAGGTACGAGAAGAGAAGCATTTCAGGGTGATCCTTGGCTATGGCAATGAAACCCGCCCCGTGTACTGGTGCCAGGAGGACTGGCCTAACCTGGGAATGAGAAAGATCTACACAACAGTTCTGTTTGCCAACATCTACCTGGCTCCCCTGTCCCTCATTGTTATCATGTATGCTAGGATAAGCATTGCTCTCTTCAAGACAGCGGTGCCTGCAACGGGGAAACACAGCCGGGAGCAGCGGCACAGCGTGTCTAGGAAGAAACAAAGAGTCATCAAAATGCTCATTATCGTGGCTTTGCTTTTTACCCTCTCCTGGCTTCCCTTGTGGACTCTGATGATGCTTTCAGACTACGCCAACCTTTCAGACATCCAGTTGCAGATCATCAACATCTACATCTACCCCTTTGCTCACTGGTTGGCCTTCTTCAATAGCAGCGTCAACCCCATCATCTATGGTTTCTTTAACGAAAACTTCCGCCGAGGCTTTCAGGCCGCCTTTAAGCTCCAGCTCTGCTCCAGGGAGATCGTTCACGGAGAGGTCTATTCTCGGCACGGCCAAAACAATGCCATTCTGCTTGCTGCCACCTACCAGAGACCCCGGGACCAAGCTTGTCTGAATGCTAAAGAGGAGAGGAAGACAGCGAAGAAAGGAAACTGGGTGACTAACCAGCAGGACCTGATAGTGGAGGATCTAGAAGAGCCCTGCAATGATGGCATTAAGTGAAGCACGCTATGAGCTATAAAAACGACTTATGCCTAGCAGAGTTTATTTATTGTGTGTTGAAATTCATGGTCTGTAAGTCCTTTGTGACAAGATGTTTGTCTTTTGAAAGAGATAAGCAACTTGCATAGTGTCTGAACATGTGATACGAGTAGAAAACCAAATCCAGCCCTCTGTGTCAGCAGCTGAAACCAGGGACACCTCCCCTGCAGCCAAGTGACTCACTGCTCTCGCACCGGGCTGAAGCAGAGACGTGATTAAAATGGGATGACCTTCCATTTACTGTGACATAAGGGGAAAAGAGAACTCCGATTACGAATGTGGACACAATTACTCCTGCTACTCACTGGTGAAGAGGACATTTGTTCATTTGCTTCTGTGAACTTCTTGGAGTGGCTGAAACAGGATTGCTTGAATGCGTTTCAGCCTGTGAGGCTTGTTGTCAATACCCACAATTCCCTTCTGATATCAGACAATGAAGACATCCCTGTTGTTTGTAGCATCCAGCTAGACTGTAGAGCTGGATAAAGGAGGGAATCAGAGACTTGCCAGGGCCCTGAGCGTATGTCCCGTCCCAGGGGTTTGGCTATTGAAGCCCCGGGCATCTCTGAGCCACAGCAGCTGAGGGCGTCCCCAGTGGGACATTAAGAAATAAGTTTATATGCAGACCAAAATACCTTCTAATGTGATTTGTAAAGAAGCCTTCCCCTAAAAGCAAGATTAATACAATAAACTGACTTCTTGATTTAACATAAACTTCTCTTTGGTCAGCACTGGGTCTTTGGTACTGCTCTTTTAGCTTCTTCTGTAAAGCATAAGCCTGTTCCTGAACCTTGTCAATCTGTTGTTCAGTAACTGTCATTAAGTCAGATATTGAAGATAACAGTCTGAATATTGGAACTGAACTCACCGATGCCTGGGTCTTCATGTGGTTGTATTTGTATTGCTTCTGCCTGGATACTTTGAATGCCCAGCAGTTCCTGCCCTAACAACAAAAAAGTAAGTACTTTTAGTCAGATACCATTTATTCCTCTTTCTATCTGCCCCTGTTGATAACTCGGTGATATTAATTATTGCTGCAACTAGAGAAATAAACAGGAGTGAAAATTCGAGAAATAAATGATGAAAAATGGCTTTTGTGGTATATTTTTTGTGGGATCTCAATTGTGGTTTTTTGGGGCAGGGGTATAAGTTACCTACAAAGACTGTAACTTCAATACTATGAGGAAATAAAGTACCTTTAAAGCCCAATTCAATTTGACAGAAATTGGCATGTATGAAGAGCAACATTGGAAGCATCCCAGAAGCTACCAAAATCAGTGAGGGATGCAGGTTAGTGCAAGGACCAGCCCACACAGATCTGCTACAGGATTCAAGCACCGTTGTGCTTTATCCTGTGGGTGCCTATAAAGGCCACATACCTGGTAGCATCATTCCCCGCTGATTAGGTGCCATCCTTGCTCATCAAACTGCAGTCCTTATTCAGGTCAATTGGAACGCCCTTCAGATCCTGACAGATTTGCACAATTAAGGAAAACTGACACCTTTTCAAGATATGTTGTCCCAAACTGCATTCTTCTCTGAATACCAGAAAAAAAGGAAAAGGTCTGGGGAAGAAAAGCTGCAGCAACAGCTCTGATTTCACAGATGGGTGCCATCAAGAAGAAATCGCCCAGGATGGTGAAAAGATACTGTTAAAATATAGATTGCATTGGAATCAGAAGCGCGTTACTAAATAGCGAAGTACGTAGATGACAGAGGTATTGCCAAAATCTTCCAGACATTCTGTTGCCTCAGTTTCTATTTGAAAGAAAAGTGTCCTCAGACAGGACACAATGAAGGGGAAGAGATAAACATGATTACACAGCCATTACTACCTGCAGCTGACTCCTGCAGCCAAAAGGTACACGTATTTATTGCCTGGCAGCCTCTTCAGAAGCCACTAAGGAGGTGGTGAAGACCAGACTCCCAGACTGAGAGGTATAAGGACAGCAGCTTATCCAAAAGGGATTTGAAGCCAATCCAACAGCAGCTGGACCACTAAGGCCTTTGTGCCTCCTGATGTGGCATAAGGGACATTGTCAGCTAAAGTACCATGAGCCACCCTCTCGTTCCTCTGCCTCTGAGGACTGATTTGTGCACTTTTTAATGTCAGTGTCTAAATTACAGAGGTTTTATTGCACACTGAAGAATTTGACTTTATCTGCAGAGGGTATCTGTAAAGTTTAGGCAACTGAAATTTTAGGTACTAGGAACACTAGAAATACTGTGTAATGATAATTTACACTGATTGCTAAAATCTTTGTGTAATAATAAAACTCCAATTAAAACTGCAGCCCTGCAGCCAGTTGTTCTCATTCTACCAAGGATCCTTAAAAGAACCTGCCTGTCCTGTAGTGACAAAACCCCAGGAAACCACCCTCCCAAAGAGCTGGCAGGGATTTGTGAAGTATAAATCGCCTCAAACTAATCTCACTGCAACCACATTTGATCGTGTTGACCAAGGAATGCTGTGGGTGTGCCATGTCACACCTGGCATGATTTCAGACCTTCCTCGTTGCTGCTCCAGCACTCCCTGGGCTCTGGCTGGCCCTGGACAGGACTGGCTCTGCTCTTCTCATGTGGGTGCTGGGGGCTGTGTCCTGCTTTGGGAGGTGCCTGCCCTGCTGCCAGCATTGTGTCCTGGCTCGCCTCCCTTGTGGCGCAGCCCTGCCTCCCACCTCACTGTGTGATTAAAACAGAGGGAAAAGTTGGATATAAACCTTGTGGAGAAAAGTAAGCGTTCACAGGGCTTTCTGTTTCATTTAAGGAACTGAGGTATGAGAAAAAAAAGAAGGCTGAGGAGAGACCTCATCACTGTCTGCAGCTCCCTGAAAGGAGGCTGGAGCGAGGTGGGTGCTGGGCTCTTCTCCCAAGCGACTGGCGATAGGGTGAGAGGAAATGGCCTCAAGTTGTGCCAGGGCAGGTTCAGATTAGAAATCAGGAAAAAATTCTTCACTGAAAGGGTTCTCAGGCCTTTCTCTAAGCTCCTGCCTTCTCACCTCTCTATATTTTAGACTTGGCATTGGGCAAATTCATTCCAGGGATGAATCAATGTTTGTTATATCAGCTTGGATGCAGCAGAGTCAAACACTCCATACATCCTGGCATTACACACGGGGTAACATTCTGCTCTGAACGAGCAGCAGCAGGTGACAACTATAAAATCTCTTTGCCCTACCGTGGATGAGGAGCTTTCTCAGAGTCTTCAGCCTTCAAGATGACTGTAGATATGTTTTCTGTGAAAGGAGAGAATGAAAAAATGGAGGAAGGAACAAAAAACTCCTACAGCTATTTTAATAAAGACATTCTGAAAGCCAGGGAGCATATGCGGCTTACCCACACTGCAGAACTTCCTGCACTGGGGCTTAATAAACACTCAGTTTGTAAATACTGAGCTTTCCAACAGCTGCTGGGTGCTAAAGATAGAATCCTTGGCTGCTTGGGGGATTGTAGCAACGCAACCACCTCCCAGAGCCCATGAATTAACGTGGGTGTCACCAAACATCCAGTGGCATTGTAAAGATCTCTCTTATCAAGTTCTGCCTTGAAATAATTCATATTTGCTAAGGGTACCCTTGAACTCTCATCTAGCGATCAGCTCCCTGGGTGACCCAACGTCCCCCTCCTCACTGGAAATGCACAAAGAGGCTCCCCCTCCCCGTTGGATGCTGCAGAAGGGTCAGCAGAGGCACAGCATGGACATCACCAAGGGAGCCGCACACCCTCTGTCTCCTCACCATCTCTTACTGTCAAATTATTGCTCTACAACAAGGGATCTTCCAGTTGTTCAGACAGGGACTGTCATGGACAAGAGAGACCTTTAGAAGAGCTGAACATGAGCAGCCCATTCTGAGGACAAAGCCCAAGCATCCAGAGAAGTATTTTTGGTCTAAGCAAGTAGACAGTGCTTACAGGTGTTAAAACCTGGTAACTGCTATCAGTCATTGCCAGCTAGTTGATTAACAAGATATGAAACCCTCAGCCACGTGTGCCAGACTAGAGGATGCCACATAGAAATAACTCTCTTATCTCCCCTTCGGCTGCTCCCAGCTGCCTGCTTTTTTCATTGAGGAAATAACATTTCATCTCCCTGGCCTTGTGCCTCTGAATCTGTCAGCACTCTGGCACAGTAAATGGGAAGAAAACATCTGTCCTCACAGCTCAGCCAAGGACTCACTCTGCATTTCTGACACTTCAGTCCTCATCTCCAATAAACCCTTTCATGTAGTAATAGAAATACTCTTCTATCCTGGGTTCTGGGTCTTCTATGAATAGTTAAGGCAAGGAGTGATGGATGAAGATCCCACACAGCCAGTACTGCTGAGCTACAAACATGAGCCGAGGGCTGGGACACCTCCCATGTGAGGACAGGCTGAGATAGTTGGGCTTGTTCAGCCTGGAGAAGACAAAGCTCCAGGGAGACTTTAGAGCAGCCTCCCAGTACTGAAAGAAGCTCCAGGAAAGCTGGGGAGGGGCTCTGGATCAGGGATTGCAGGGATAGGATGAGAGGGAACATTTTAAGCAGAAAGGGGTAGATTTAGATGAGATCTTAAGGAGAAATGTTTTCCTTGGAGGGTGGGGAGGCCCCAGCACAGGTTGCCCGGAGAAGCTGCGGCTGTCCCATCCCTGGAGGTGTTCAAGGCCAAGTTGGATGGGACTGAGCACCTGATCCAGTGGGAGGTGCCCCTGCCATGGCAGGGGGGTGTAACAGGATGGGCTTTGAGGTCCCTTCCGACCCAAACCATTCCATGATTCTGTGATCATCATGATACTGCTAAGAATTAGGGGACAATTTTGCTATCTTGAAAAATTCATTATTTCATTCCCAGTCTCGTTTGAAAAATAAACAGATTTGTCACGGACACTGAAACATCTGAAAAAACACTTAGCAAAACCCTGCAAATCTGGAGACATTAACAAGAGATTCACAGTCCTCCCTTTACACTTATTGTTCTTGCATTCTGCTGAGAATATGAAGTTACCAGTTCTACCATAAGGTAAAAAAACATTAAGCTGATTTAAAACAAAAAAAAAGGGGATGTTAATTGGTAGACCTATGCTGATAAGAAAAGTAAATATTGTTGCTGGGTAATTAAAAGACAGGTCATTAAAATGAAATGATCCAAAGCCAGCAGAACACCAAGGGAGTCGAGTGAATCATGCAGTAAGGAATGTTTCAAAATCCTTAGCTAAGTTCTGTTTGCTTTTCCATTGCTTGTTTTTGTTTACCAAATTAAAATGGAAACATTTTCCTGTAAATTACTGTTAGACAGCATAAATTTCTTTACAAGCTCTTAACTTCAAAAGAAAAACACATTCCACTGAAACTTTGTTTTATAAGTTGCTCTTATTGACTTTTAAACTCCTTCTAAATATAAAAAAAGAGTGTTCAAAAGCCTTCAAAAACAACACCACATGCAATTGTCAAGCAATTCCTGCAGAGAAGGAGAAGAGAAAAATCAGACTGAAACCATTTCGCTTACGGTACCCAGGTAATATTTAAGCAAGAGCAGTAATGAGAAAATTGTAGGGAGGAGGTAATGGAACTGTTAATTGCAATGCAGGCTGTGTGAATGTGCACTGGTGTAGTGGAGACCCGGCACCTTACGATAAATTTGTATTGTCTGTTCCTTACAACACTGTTCATAAATGTCAAAACCTAATGCATTCCCTTTTTTTAGGTGGTGGAATAGTGGGAAGGGAGGAAAAAACAGCTTTTAGAAAAAGAAAATCCCCTGTTGTGGAATGAAGGTTGGCATTTGGACAGCTCTCTCACCACCTCTGCCAGGATTCAGTTACACACCGCATCGACAGCCTCTCCAAAGGACGGATCGCCCTCTGCCATCCTATCTCTGGAAAGAGGACATCCCTGTGTTTATGTGGTTCCTTTAGTGCTGGAGGAATCTGTAACAGATAACAAATTTACACACTGGGGACAGGAAGAGAACAGCTCTGTTGTCCCAGTTAGGAATCCCTCATGCCAAGTCCCTGAATAGGGTCAGTAAATAAGCTCTGTGGTGTTCCAGCTGCACAAGTGCTGCCTGAGCATCTCCAGCTGTCTCGCCTGTCACTGCCATAACTGATTAAAAACTAAACACCAAGCAGTTACTCATTAAAATCAGCTGCCAGCATGACAGATATGCACATCCATGTCCTGTTAGAGAAGGGTCTCGCGTGTGTGTGCGGTTGCGAACATCACATGGATGCAAAATGAGTTGCAAATAATTCCCATTAACTGGTCATCTGGGCAGACACTGCATTTTGGAGGCCAAAGAGGCAGAGGCATGGCAGGACAGGCTCCTGGCTGCATCCTGGGGACCCAGAGGTTAAAGTCCACCCAGTCTAACTTCCCTGCCATGGGCAGGGACATCTCCAGCCGGATCAGGTTGCTCAGAGCCCCAGCCAACCTGACCTTGAGTGTTTCCAGAGGTGAGGCAGTCACCACAGCTCTAGGCCAGTGTTTCACCACTCTCAGCATCAAAGACTTCTTACTTTTACCCAGTCTAAATCTCCCCTCCATTAGTTTAAAACTCTTACCCCTTGTCTTATTGCAATGAGCTAAAAAGTTTGTCCCCATTTTTCCTGTAGGCCCCCTTTAAGCATCAAAAGGCCACAATAAGATCTGCCTGGAGCCATCTCTTCCCTAGCCTGAACAACCCTGATGCTCAGCCTCTTTCCACAAGTGTTCCATCCCTCTGACCCATTCTGTGGCCTCCACTGGACCTGCTCCAACATGTCCACGTCTTTCCTTTGCTGAAGGCTCCAGAGCTAGACACAGGGCTTCGGGTGGAGTCTCACCAGAGCAGAGCAGAGGGGCACAATCCCCTCCCTTGCCCTGCTGGTCCCACTGCTTTGGATGCAGCCCAGGACACCGTTGGCTTTCTGGGCTGTGAGCACACACTGCTGGCTCATGTCCAGCTTTTCATCCCCCAGTCTGTGTTGATACCAAAGGTTGCCCTAAACCCTGTGCAGGGCCTTGCACTTGGCTTTGTTGAACCTCAGAAGGTTCGCAAAGGTCCACTTCCTGGGCTTGTCCGGGTTCCTCTGGATGCCATCCCATCCCTCCAGCGTGTCGAGCACACCGCACAGCTTGGTGTTGCTGGTAAACTTGCTGAGGGTGCACTCGATCACACTGTCTACATCACTGATGAAGATATTAAGCAGTATTTGTCCCACAACAGATCTCTGAGGGACACCATTTGTCACTGAATAGTTCGTCTCTAATGCTTCTTGGAAATCTGAGGACAGTTTCCACTGATGAGGAAGGAGGGAGACAGAAGGAACTGGTGGTCTATGCAACAATAGGCATCTCTGTACAGTTCCAGCTAGCAGCACCCAGACATCTACTGAGGCACCTAGGCATCAAGAAGAGGACAAAAATAGCAATAACATTAAGCCTGGGGGGTGTTTTATGCCTTTTTCAGCAGTGAGGAGTTGGTAGAGCTGGCTCTGCACCCCAAATCCATCCTGCCCCTTGCAGCTCTCTGCCACAAAGCAAGCAGAAATTATCACATGTGCAAGGAAGCTGTTCTGTGGACGCTGGAACAGCCATCCCTGAATCACAGCAACCCTGTAACTGCTAGTTGAGTGAGGTTTACACCGAGGGGGGGAGGTTTAACTACCACGTGCATCAATGCCTACAGACGCTTGTGCTGAAAGGAATAAATGTGTACACACAGCTGCTTACAGACACAGCTGATCTTAAAAGTATTTGCAAATGACAATTTTGGGGTTTCCTCCCCCCCGCACCATTTTCCCAAATGTGCCTCTGTAAAAATGTAAAACACCAATTAGAAAAAGCAAGCTATTTATATTTTCAAAGTAAACCCAACTACTGTCAGGAAATAGTATAAAGATTTGAAGAAAAAGTCTGATTAGCAAATCAGAAAACCTCTTAAATTAATTACTTTTGCTTCACCTAATAATATCTGAGTAGTCTGCTTGGAGGCTCCGCGGATATTCCAATATTTAGGTTGCAGTGCCAGACTAATCCGTCAGCCCCCTCTTCTCAAAACAGAATCATGGTCTCCTTTGCAAACTGCCTGTGTAATTCAGTTTTCTCACAGAAATTAAGGAATTGCTCAAGGCATTTTGGAGATGAAGCTATCACAAAGAAAAGTAAAGATTTGTGTAACAGCCTTTGTGATGTGTTGGGTTGAACGTAGGATATTAAATTACCTGCACTGTAAAGAGATGAGAAACCCCAACAGAAAATACAAACTATCACACGGGGAATGAAAATACCACAGTTTGACCAACATTATTTTTAAGAGTCTTTCAAATCAAACTTTTAAGCTGAGAAACCTGAACTTTCTCCAACGCTCTGTCCCGCCAGTCTGGAGCGACACAAATACTCCCAGCAATGATGCACAGCTCCAGCAAATGCTCAGAGAGAGTGCAGGAGGCACAAACATGGGATGCGCTCGGGATGCCAACAGCTGCAAGAAGGAACAGCTCCCCAGGAGAGGTGGTGTTTGTGGCGACAGCAGCTCAGCTTGTCGCCAAGCGATAAAGCGTTAAAGCTGCATGAGCAGAGCTGTACGAGCACTTCAGTTTTCCACAGCCGTAAATGTCATGCTTGCAAAGAATTTTCAGGCCAGAAGAGCAACATCAGAGACTGTTTTGCCGCTCTTCAAAATAACCACCCAGACTTGAGAGCAGAAAATTATGTTTCCATTGGGTACCGGATGCAACTAAATCAAATTTGATTGATTCACTTCTCTTCATTGTGAAATAAAAGGTTGTGTTCTTCTGATAAAACTTTGCCAGCAGAATAGCAGACAAGACCCTAATAATAAAAGAGTGTGGTGTAAAACTGGAGAGCAATCAGCTTATTTTTAGTATGGGCAATGAAAAAGGCTTTAATCCAGGTATAACACAGTAGAGCCATCACTTATTAAGTCTCTGTGTGAGCCATGAGCTAAGTGACTGCATGCACAGCACACTCAATTCATCAATGAGATTGAAGTCTCACGAATAACCCATCGACTTCCTCAACTCAAACTCCGGAAGAGGGAAAAGGTAACATTTATATCACATTGGCCAAGTTCATCTGAACGTGAAGAGCAGCTCTGAGTGTCTCAGATTCACATGGCAGGGCAAAAAAAGAGCAGGAGGCGAAGCCTGGCGTGTTTTTAATCAAGCGGTGTTAAGCTCTCGTTTCAGTGACTTAACAGACTCCTCGCACCCCCCAAGGCAGACTGTCAGTCGCAGACACTTGTTACAGGGCATCGTTGTTTCTTAACCTTGTACTTTTTAACTGGGCCGTGTTGGGGGTGATTGTTGCTGCTTTTGCATACACACGGAAAAAAAAAAAGCCTTGTTTTGGACAAGGCTCATCACAGGCTTCAAGCATTGATTGCTTTTCAAAATACCCTGTCCTTCACCACAAGCAAAGATGAGAGTTGTCACCCACGTGGACCCCATGCAGGACACACATCGAGGAACCGCCCATTTGGTGTTGCCAGATACGTACAAGACAGCCTTCCTCCTCCAGTCCTGAACAAGCCCCCACCTGCACACACAGGACAATCCTTCCCTTGTTCCTCCTCCACTACCCGACCTACTTTAGCTATCCCACTCCATTTCCCAAAGCACAGACCCAGGGCAGGCTGGGTATCAGCAAGGGTCACAGATGAAACGTATGAAGATGCTCAAAGGTGCTCAGGGAATAGCACTGTCCTCTTTTCTGCAATTCTAACATCCTGGAGTAAGCATTTTCTGCTGGTCCAATACCAGGGAGGGAGCGCAGGGAAAGACTTGTGACTGGATAATCAGCATTTATTACTGAGTTATGAAATTTCCCCTTCTAGGGAAATCACATACATGGGTTCTTTCTGCCTGTATCACACTGTGCTGCTCACATCCACAGGAACAACGACCCCATGAAATAAAGCAGCATAGATGTAAGGAAACCACAGAGGGAAAACCATCAAAGGCACTGGAACTGTACCACACCTTCCACGATTCTATGATTCTATGCCATTTTGCCTTTGGGGCCTTTTTCTTCTAGACAACAGGTTTCAATCCTGCACAGTCTGAAAAAGCCGAACACTCCTCCTCTCACACACACACTTTGCCAAGCGCTTGGACAGTAAAAACACTGTGAAAACCTTGATTCATCTCAGTCCTGTTTCCACTGAGAGCCACAGCATGCGAGACACGCTCGTGGGTGACAGTCCCCTGGTCCTCACGAGGTGGACAATGATGGACAAGCAAACTAAGGCAGCTCATGTCAACTCCCAGCCTCCCCGGCTGCCGGCATCTGCCTGGGACGGAGATTCATACCCTCATCCCGTTTTGTTTGTTTGAGCTGCAGGATCCTTGGAAGAGGGGCTGCTTTCAAGTCGAGGAACACACAGTGCCTACACAATGTCTCTCAAATACAAGAATATGCAGAGAGCCCACTATCTCAGTTGGAATTTTTGCCTCAGCTGGAAACATAATTACCCTCCCACAGTCTGGAAAGTGGTTTCTGCAACTCAGCCAGAGCATTGCGGAGAGGCTGAGCTGCAGGTGTTCCTGTAATGACAGCCAGGGCTGAGCAGCAAGACTGAGCTCTTCCCTAGCATCTTCCTAAACATTTCAGACAAATCCATTTGCAAAGAATAAGCAAGCACATAAATCAGCTCAGTTTTAATACTCCTACTTCCTTATTCCAATCACTCCACGTGGCCTCCCTTTATCCATACTCTACATAACCCTGCTTACTGACACAGGCCTGGTTTGTTTTCTTCATCACTTTCGGTGCACTGAATAATTCCCCATTAATATCTAACTATTGATTTTTTCTGACTGTGCTTTTTGTTCTGCACGGCATTAAAACCCTGCTTTGAATCCAGATGCCTCCATACCCCTGCCAGCTTTCTGACCATGCAAGCACCACACCATCCCATTTGTGTGTGAGCACAAATAATTTCATGTTCACAGAAGTATTTCACAGCTTAGGAGCCAAAGCACAGGGGTAGGGGTGTTAGGCATGCATGCTAGTTTATGTATGCAGAGAGAAACACCAGTGGCATTTTCCTTCTGAGAGCTCCTGTTTCTGTTCTGTTCACATTTCTGAGTGTATTTGTTGACTTTTAGCTGTGACTGGTCTTCACAGCTGTCAGTCAGAGCTCAGAATGCTCCCTGGAAGTGTGTTGCCAATGAGTATCTGCCAAATTAGTAAGATTTTCCCAACACCAGATAAAGGCTACGGCAAGAATAGGGCTATTTTTTCATCTTTATCAGCTCCACTTTCCGTAAGAACAAGGCACACTGTACACACCCCTTGCTGCTCTGGGGACACCTTCAGAGCACACTTTCGACCCAAAGGAAGCAAAAGCCAAGTTTTTTGTGGCTGCCTTCATAACATCTGGGCTTTTTCTCTCCTTAGTTTGCTCTCTCACTCAGATTTTTAGCATCTTTTTTCTATGAAGACGTTCTCTGCTCTAATCTGCTTTTAGCAAAAGCAGCACTGGGTTCTTGTGCTTACAGGCATCCACACATGCATTAAGAAGCAGATAAATGAAAGTAATTGTGCTAACTCTTCATAATGACATCTTGAAACATGCCCTGATGGAAAGTGGTTGTTCTCAAAAAGCAGATCATCAGCTGGTTTTCGTTGACCAGTAACTGCCACACCATCTACTGCACTCGTTCCCACAGAGCAGACATTTGACTTCCAGCGCAACAGCTAAGAGGAACCTGGCAGCTTTCAGAGTGCAATATTTTCCTCTTCTCCACTTGCACAATTACAGTTGAAAAGTTGTGAGAGTAAAATAGTGATTCAAAGCATCTTTACTCACAATTACTAGTGGCATCAACTGCAAAACTATATTCTCTTTGCAAGATAAAACCTTACATTGCTGCCTAGCACTGACCAAAGCTGTCTGAAACCCACCTGTCTTTATCACATTTAGCAACACCAGCTTGCACCCTGCTATAGCAATAGCTACATCTCAACATTCCTCACCTCCTGCCTAGACTCAGCTACTGAGGTCTCTCTAATGGAAAATGAGCAGAAGCCAGTGCTCACATTTCCCGATATGTTTCACCTCATTTTGCTGTGCCAGATGATGCACTGAAGAGCATCCCTTAAATCTGTGCCCCAGATACCTGGACCTTCAGATGCAGAGAGACACCACGGTGGTGTCACTGCTCCCTCCAGGGCTGGCTCGGTGTCAGACAGAGGTGCAGGACACCAGGTACCCTGCTCCGACCCCTTCACCCTGGCCAAAGGGCTCCGATTCTGACAGCGCAAGCATAAAGGGCCAGTCCAGGGCTGCACAGCTCGACAGGAGAGGCCTTGTTTGTCAGTCTGAGCTGGGGATGAGCAGCTCAAATGAGGGATGAGCCCCCTACCTGCTGCGGGGCTGGAGCACACCTCGCCACACTGCTCACCTTACAGCTGAGATTTCCCAGATGCCTGATGTAACCTATAAGTGGGAAAATACAAGGCATGTTGCAGGCCAGTGCAGTTAATGCCTGACCCAGTTAAATCACATTAAAGCCTTTCCCAAGACAGTAAAAGCACACACTCTAAGCATGAGAAGATGTATATTTCTCTTTCTCTGTTTATCAAGCATAAAACAACCAGGATTTGCTTTCTTCAGATGTATAACTGGACGTAGCCAGGTTTCCTTGCAATCTTTCCCCATGTTGTTCAGACCCCATTAAGCTGGTGAGTGCTAAAAGCAAATCTCATCATATGTGGGGAACACACTCATCTCTACATTTTCTACACAATAAAGCATTAGTATTTCCACTTCTTTTCCTAGAGTTCCCAAGGCTTGTTGAAAGCCAACTGCCTCACATGGATGCCAAGTGTGATGGGGGAAGTCCCAAAGTATCCAATTTATTGGCAGAGGAAACCTTACAATTCCTCCTCTTTTCCTGCTCTGGGAAGATTTAAAGAAGAGATCTGTTCTCTTCATTCCCTGTAGATTTTTGCTAGGGGCTTTTCCCTTGGAAGAATTACAGATCAGAAAAGTTACAAAATCCTCCTGGGGCTTTTTGATCCACTTAAGAGCCCACCAGCGACTTTGGCTCATGATTAAGAAGTACAACTCTTTCCCTGCTAAGCTGTTTTTTCCTAGAGGCTAAACTTCAATTGCATTGTCTAACTCTTGCTTCTTCCATAAGGCCCTAAAAACCTTGTGGGTTTGGGTCCTGGAGCTGGAAACTGCAACCTGGAAGTGCATTTGGAGGATCTGAACACTCGGGAAGTTGTCCAAATCCCTTGCTCTGTAGCAGAAATGTTTTTACTTGGTGGCCAAAGTCTCATCCCAGCCCTCTTTAATGAAATGAGCCTCTGATGTGGATGTATCATGTTAAAATTTCTGTAAATGGGAAAGATTTTCCTTTGTTTCAAGCTGGTTTGATTTGCCTCTAAAAATGCCTCGTGCTATTTTGTTTGATGGCTGTTTTCAACTTGTTTATTTTTCAGCAGTACTTTTCTCATTTTTTTTCCCCCCATAGCTAATTGCCCACAGATGGCAAAACAAGAAAGAAAAATGCCAGCAACGCCCACGGGAATGTCCAAGTCCACTTTCTGTTCACTCAGATGCAAACATCATCCTCCACAGCAGCTATACATCAGGAGGAAACCTCAAGGTGAGACAGAAAATCTCAGTGTGCAAAGAAATGCAGCCATCTGTCTTTGACTGAGCTCTTCCACTAAAGAACAACCCAGGAGACGAAGGAAAAAACTCCCACTCTTATCCTTAACAACATAAGGAGAAAAAAAAATAAGGGAGGGGGTGGGCATGTCGTTATGAAAAATACAGTTTGAAAAGACCACAAACAGCAGCCTGGTTGCTCAATTGCATCACACAACACCCTCACGCCGCTGCAGTCTGACCCAAAGGGAACCTTGCTGGTACCTGGCAGAGCAAGGAGCCCACTCACCTCTGCTCTCGGACACCAGCTGGGGTCCAGTCTATGAACTGCACATTTATCACACACTAAGTGAAATGAGAAGCAGTACCACCTTGGCTCCAGGCATTGAAAACTTTGGTTGTCTCCTAATTTTGTTGTTCGTGGTTTTCTAATTGTCAAAGCAATTATAAGTGGTTAATACCCCTGGTCCTAATTCTGTTTCAAATCAGCGAACTTTGCTCTAGAGCTAAACATTGTTGATTACTGAATCAATTTTACATACAGAACAATTACTTCTATCAACACAAACCTTTAACTGTTTATGCATAAACCCCAAACCCACAAGAGCCGCGTATTTTTTCTAGTGTCAGCATTAGGAAGTCCTCATGGACTCAGTTCCTGCCTGAGTAAAAACCATCTATCTCTTAAACTAATCATGGGCTTAAAACCTGGCCAGCCTGCACACAGCCCACCAGAAACCACTCAGTTCCATTTCAGACCAGAAAGAGGAAGAACCCAACACAGCAACCCCTAATCACAATAACAGCCCTAACTCTGACCTTAAAGATGGATCAAGGGTTTACATCAAATTAATTAGAAGGTGATAAATGCCGCTTTGCTTAGTGCTGTGCCTTTGTCTGCAAAAGGACTGCAACAACCAAGGCTCTTCAGCGGTGAAACCAGAACAAATCTCTGACAGAAACCCTGTATTAGCAGGCTTAGCAAGTTTATTAGTCATAACTGAATATATATTTTATACATATATCATAGAATGACCTGAGTTGGAAAAGATCCACAAGGATCATTGAGTCCAGCTCCTGCTCCTGTGTAGAACAATCCCAACATTCACACTATGTCTGAGGGCATTGTCCAAATGCTTCTTGAGTATTTGTATATGTATTAGTAGTAGTAGGTTTATTAATTATAACTGAAAAAATATATATTTTTAAATCTATATTATTAGCAGGTTTATTAGTTATAACTGAAAAAAATTCCCTTTTCAGAACCCATCAGCCTCTGTGGCTAGAACTTCATCTTAATCACATCGATCACACAAAGTTTAGGGACGCAGCTCCTCTGTCCCTTTTACCATGAATCCTAGTTCTGACCCCAAGTGTGATTCGAGTGTTTAACCCCAAAAAGAACAGTGCCAGAATACCGACAGCAAGGCCAGACAAAAGGGATCCCACAGCTTGGGAAGCTCAATACTGAACAGTCGCCTTTGGTACCAGCAGACCCCAACAACCACCCCGCTGCACACCCAGCAGAGGGACTGATAGGTACTCAACAAAAATCACAAGAGTAACCATTTTCTGCTACTTTTACAAGCCTTCATCTCGGCTTTGGGAAAAATAAGAACTGGATGGTCCATGCTTTCCAGAACAGCAACCATTAGTCACCTCCGGTGTCCAGGAAAGCCTACCCCAGCCACAATATGTGGCAGTTAAAGCCATTGCTAGGCTGACCAGGAAGCATTAGGCTCTCAAAATATCCTTGAAGATTTTCTATAATCCTGCCTTTAAAATAACAAGATGGCCCAAAATTGCAGTGACTCCAATTATAGCTCAGTAACTGCAATAGTCCTCGTTGCAGTCCTGGAAGAATTACATGAACAGTCATAAATAAATTAATGGTCATCCAGTCCTTGCTTTCAGAATTCCTAACCCAAAGCCTTGCCTTTACTTGCCTTGCCTGCCTGTAGTTGAGGAAAAAAATGACATAATGCTAATAAACATCCTTTGCTGAGAGTTGTCATCACTACAGGCCTTTAGGCTTTGCAAGATTTTGTAGTGACCAGTTTCTAAGCCCCAAATTCTAATCCTAAATTTAGATTTCTACAAAATATAGCAATACACAATGTCTGACAGAATAAAACCCCAGACTGACCTAACAGCTTGGGAACCCGGAGTGGGAGGGGAGACACAGAGATGGGTGTGGAACACGTTCTGCCCTGGCACGGTGAGACACGGCTCAGCTCCATCGCCTCGCTCAGTGCAGCGGACGCAGGTTCAATTACAGAACCTTACCCTTGGTCTGAAACTGTCGCTGTGCAAAAAGGGAACAACATGTGAGCAGCAAGACATCAGCCCACAATGCTTTGTTTGTGAAGCAGTTTTTAGCTGATAACAACATCCCTGTGTTTGAGCCCCCAGTCTGTTCACCAGACCTGGCTCCCTGTGATTGCTACCACTTCCCAAAGACCCCGTTGATGCTTATAGTGTGGAGCCAGGGGTCAGCTCAGAATAGAACTGCTGTGAAGGCAAACATAGTTGATTTCCTTTATTTTTTAAATAAAGGTTCAGTCTCAGGAGTTTTCTTTTTGTGTTGAACTTCATACATGTACCCCCAAATTTGTCACGAACTACACAACATCACAAAAGCTGGAGCTCATTTTAGTGACACAGGCTTTGCAAGAGATGCTGGAAGACAGATCTCCCAAGTTCTAGGACTCCCAGCCAATGTTGGAGGAGATGGGACCATGGCACAGCCCAGAGTCCCTCCTAGCACTATGAGCGTTACAAGATGCACCAATAAACAAAGATCTTCACTCTCTGGTTTTACAAAATCAACCCTAGGATAAGTTTTCTGTAGAGTCCTGAGACAGGAAATGTCAGATTTTGCTGTGAACCAGAGATCTTTAGGGGACCAGCCTTTCCTTAAGGATTATAATCCTTGCAAATTGCAGCAGAAAACCAGTCTCAGAATCCTGCTTTCCCTCAGCCTCCCTGGTAGTTTAGGCAAGCACAAATACACCAAATCCCTGCAGGAATATTTTCACGTTATTAACAAGAGTCATTGCTGAGAATAAATTCTTCATCAGAGTCCTGAAGCTTCCCAAGATGTAGCAGAGACACTCCTTTCAAAATCCTCACCCACAGCAATACCATTTACCCACTGCATGAGCCAAACGCAGGCAGAGCACAGGAACAACCACAAAGCCATGGATAAAATGAAAAGAACAAATTTATTCGCTTTAACTTGCAGCCTGGGGCAACTCCAAGATCAACACCCGGCAGAGGGAACACAACTGGGGACACAGGCACTGCAAAGACCAGTCCTTGCTTACAGCACCCAGACAGAGAGGAAAATGCAGACAGTGGGAGAATGCAGGCACCGCAGAGCTCAGCCCTTGCCAGCAAGCGTGAAAGCATGAGCACAGACTGCTGCTTTTTCCCCCTATTTATTAGGGGAGAGCCGAGTCTTCTGATCTTTCTCCCTGCCAGAGCTGAAATCTCAGCACCTTTTATAGCCTCAAGTTTCACAGGCTGTGTTATTTAAACATGAGAGCTCTGTTCGTTAAATACACAAGGCTAAACAACAACTAGTACAATATCTGTGTTTCTCTACATCCCAGCTGCAAGGTCACTTGAGTGCCCTCCTCTCCAGTCTTCCATCATATTCCCACGCCCGTTCTGTACTTACTCAATCAGCTAAAAAATGTTATCTGGTTAGAGCTCACTGACTCTTTCCTCACCATATTCTAACTTTAATGCTTGCCTTCTGCAAAGCTTACAACAAATCCAGCGTTACCAGAGGTGTCTCTTTCTTTTGCTGCCAAAATTAGGAAATAAATGCAGTCTTCAGGCCTCTTTAACTGTCCTCTGACCACATACATTTTTTGCCCACACCAGCTCTGGTTCCCTTTTCCCAGGCCCCAAGTCTTTCTTTAACAGGGACCACAGGGCACTGATAATCAATGCCCCACAACACATCAGTCATCTGCATCACAACACGCCCTCACCCTGGTCCTGTGAGCCTTATAGCCTTGCAAGCACCACTGCTCCCCTTCCAACATTAAAACCTGGGTTTACAACCCTAAAAATGAGTATTGTTATATGGTTAAATAAAGCCTGCTTGCACTTGTGTTTCAACTGTTCTCTCATAAGACTTCAACATAAGTTGAAACAATTAAGAGAGAGAAAGAGCATCACCTCAACATTCAGGTTAATTCATAGAATCATGGAATGGTTTGGTTTGGAAGGGACCTCAGAGCCCATCCAGTTCCAACCCCCTGCCATAGGCAGGGACACCTCCCACTGGATCAGGGGGCTCAAAGCACAATCCAGCCTGGCCTTGAACACCTCCAGGGATGGGGCAGCCACCACTGCTCTGGGCAACCTGGGCCAGGGCCTCCCCGCCTTCATCGTGAAGAATTTCTTCCTAATATATAATCTAAATCTTCCCCCTTCCAATGTAAAGATGTTCCCCCTCATCCTATTGCTACAAGCCTTGTATAAAGTCCCCAGCTCCTGGGAGGCTGCTCTAAGGTCTCCCCAGAGCCTTCTCTTCTCCAGGCTGAACAAGCCCAGCTCTCTCAGCCTGTCCTCATAGCAAAGCTGCTCCAGCCTTCTTTAATTCATTTATTTTCCCCCCCTTTATTCCAACTGAGTCAGTGCAGCAACCAAGAAGCAGCAGCTGTTGTGACAGTTTTTGCCAGAAACAGATTTTTTACCAATATCAGTGGAGAGAGACGTGAAAAAAGCGTGAAAAGAAAACAAGGACGTATTAACAAAAGAACCTTGATGGGAACTCATACAACATAATTAAAAGACTGTGCAGCGAATAACTGCACTTCTGTGTCAATGAGATGGTTTGCATGAAAACAGAAAACATACAAGTTTTGAATATGAGAATCACAGTAGTGATACCATGTTCCATATGAGAGCCAGGAGGGTTGGAGAAGTGAGGATTATCTTGTTGACCCAGAGACTATACAGATCAAACTCATTAAATTTTTGACAAGGAATTCCCGAAGTGCACAGCCCTCAGGGTGCTGAAGGCAGTGCTGCATTTGTGAATGCATCAGTGGAAGGCACTAACCAACCAGCTTTCCCAAGCAGCCGGTGTCCTGCTGCTATTTTTTGAAGTGCAAGGGGAGCAGAAATTGCACTGGAGCCTGTGAGCAAACAGTCCTCTTGGACTCAAGTGGGAGAAAATGAAGAAAGAAGCTTTGTTCAAATAATCCACAAGACATTTTGCCAGGTTTTTGCTTCAGAATTAATTTCAGAAGAATTAAAAAGCCCCCAGGTGCTCCGAAGCTGACTATATTGACTAATAGGACTACTGCCATGAATCCAGGCATGGTGGAAGATCCCCGAGTCGCTTTGAAGTGCTGCGGTGTGGGAGCGCCAGCGTCACAAAACCGGGGAAAGTGAATAAGTGGCTGACTAGCAAAAAACCCTTCCTTCCCTACGCAAGCTCAGGAAAATATAAAGAGAAGATTGGTTTTCCTGCTGAAAGGAAGCAGGTGGCAAAATTACAAATAGAACAGCAGTACAAAGATGCTTGGCAAGAGGTAATTGGTGACTTTAATGAGGTCGCTAGATTTGCTGGTTTGTGCCTTATTAGAGCCTTGGCCACACACCTCCTCTCACAGCTCCAATGCATTAATTTTCTTTCTTCCGTGGTCAGCCCCTGTTCCTTCCTTTCCTCACACACATGGAACTGTAGGACTGAATCTTCACAATCAAGTGACAACAGAGCCATTATTATCAGTCCTTAAGTCTCTCAAACATGGTTATTACTCTGAGAACTGTGCTAGCACAGAGCTGCTTGATTATGCCTTGTGTGATTATCAGGACAAGAAAGACAACAGCCTGCTTCTGTTTGGAAAGATTCTAAATGATGTAAAGTAATTTCACTTATCTCTGAGCCATGAGCAAAGCAGAAAAAAGCAAGAAAGAAGGAGGGGAAGTTAAACAGAACATCCTGAGAAAACAACCATGAGTTATTTTGCCGCAGACTCTCTTCTTAAGAGCTCCTTTTATAAGTTGACTCAGATGTTCTGTTTTGAAGCACTTTCTTGTTGATAATTACTCAGGAAGTTAGCTACATAACATAAGCATTTACTAAAGATTTCCTCTTTTTTAAAAACGGACGCCTTGGTTTTCTCTTGAAGCATTCAACACCCCCATAGAGGTTTATTTTTTTGCAAGTACTGACAGGCCTAGACCAAATCCAGCTGCCAATATCACAGTTTCACGACAAATCCAGACAAAATATTCATAGTTTTATAAACACTGTCCTCTCATGCTGCTTGGTCTTTACCGCACAACAATTTTTTCTTCTCAGCTCTTTAAGTTAAGTTTATTTTCAGACCTTCACAAGCCTTATTTTTGGCATTTGCAGCTCTTGTTCATACCTAGAGTCGTGCATGTCAGATTTTCCCTACTGGCTGTTTAGGCCTTTGTCAGCCCTGCTTTAGTCCTTTATCAAAGTGGTTTAGCTCAGGTGGCTGTTGCTAAACAAAATGGTTTGACCCCCACATACAGTAAAAGCGGAGCAGCAGATTCATCAGCAAGACAAGCCTCACCTAACAAGAGGACATTCTCAGTGTGACCCCTACCAAGTCATTCATCAAGGAAGTGCCTACTCCAGCTGGATAACAGCTGTGTTTATTGCATCTCTGGAGCAGTCTGCTTCCCTAGCCCAGAATACATGGAGAGATGATGGCTTTTCTCATTTCTCCGTGATTGTGACCCTGTCAGAAAAGAAACTTCACCAGGAAACCCCAAATTTAAGTGAAAACTAAGCTGTAAAACTTCCAAAACTCACTTGAAGCATCAGTCCCTCCAGTGCGTGACGGTAATGTGGTTGCACATCCAACATGTTCAACACACCTACAGTCTCAGTGAGAAAGTAATTGATCAAAGTGTATCTGGTCAAACACAAGTCAATAACGCTGAAAAATTCAGCCGTAATTGGCCCCAGCTCTAAGGCTCTCAGATCCACAGAACGGAACTAGCAGCAGAGACTCCTTCAAACAGCTCTCACCTTAACCACACAAAGCCCCGAAACCATGGCAGTTACAGACATCCCGAGTGCCCATCGCGTGAGGATCCAAGTGCAATGCAGGTTTTAAATTAACACCAGTCATAATCTACTGAAGTGAACGCTGCCAAGGTACAAGCTGGTTACTTGATTTGACCAGCACTGACCCTTCTCCCAGAGGCTTCACAAACTCATGGAGCAGATTTACTCTGTCCATTTTTCCCAAACAACGGCTCTCCAGCCCAAATCAATTTCTCACAGACACAAACTAAGCTAACATAAGGTAAGTGCTCCAGGCAGCACCTGGAGTTCTGAGTTTTTCGATTGCTCATCGAAAAATTCATAGTGATCTTGACAACAGCCCAGAGACCTCCATTTTCAAAGGAAACATAACCCAATATGACGCAGGTCTGACATAAAAAGTTGTCATAATTCTGGTGCCATGGAAACACAGAGGTAAATACACATCCTCAGACCTGGCATTCCTGAGCACTGCTGCCAAACACAAGGTTAACTTGAGTTTTAACAAGCTCCTGGTAACAGTAAGCTTGCATTAAAACAAGCACAAGCCAATCACTTCATCCAACACCATCACCCATTCTCCTCCAGTAAGTCTTCAGTGGTCAAAAAAATAATGGCATTTTTCTGTCTTGCTGCTCTCCAGGGGCTGACACCAAACCCTCCTCAAAGCGTAACCACATCTGTTTGCCCATGTCCGGTGCTTGCATGAAGCCCAGCTTTGAGGCTATCAGCTGTTCTTGATTTACCTGTCATCCTTGTAAGACCTGAAAATAAAGAGAGAACCTGACTTCCCACTGCCCTGAACCCTCAAGCCAGTTCTTAGACTCTCTTTCACAAAAAATCAGCAGCATCCTGGAAGTCACAAGTCTGACAAAGTGGGAAAAGAGAGTATCTTATGAGCCAACAAAGTTGTACCTGAGCTATCGGCTCTTGACTTGAATATAGAAGGTATCACAGAACGTAATTATCACCACTGGGGTTTGAAGTAGTGAGATACTACCACTAATTTCATTAAGACCCTTCATCATCTCATGACTAATGACCTGTGTGGCTGAATTTGACTTAAAGACCCACCATGAAACAAAAAAAGTGAGTCATCCTGCCAGACTGGTGCAAAGCAGTCCATATCTCGGGCCAAAAGGGGTCTGCAGAACTGAAGAGGCAGGAAAACAATTAGCTAAAATTCCTACATTGCCCCAGCAGGTAATGCTCATTATAGACTTGTGCAGATATACGGAGCTCCATTGAAGTAGACACACGCAGAGTGAACACAGAGAGGAAGCAAATTCCTGCTGATATCCAAACAAGTACTATCGATAGTGAGAACAACGCCTGCTTCTTAATGAGTTGGGAAGATAACTCCACGTAACATTATTTAAATTCAACTCCTAAACTTTTATCTCATGTAAAACACACGTGGAAGTTCTAAGTCATTTTACTCTTGCAAGATTTCCACCCACAGTCATCCTTTGGCCAGAACCCACACAGGTAGGTGAGCTCTAACGCACAACCTGTCGTTACCAAACCCTTCATCCATAAATGAGCAGCCTTCATCAAAATGCAAGGAATAAGGCAGCTCTGATCTCATTGCTCCTCGGTGTCTCCACAAGGTTTTTTTATAACTGCTTTTTTTTGATGCCCCTAATTCTGCTTTGAGCAATGTCTTGGAGCAAGCTGTACTGTACCACCAGCTTTAGACATTTTGAAAGCTTTTTTCAGTTCTCAACTGTAGGCAGTGAAGGGAACGAGGCAGAGAAACTGAAAACACAAGTTGTGATGCACACAAGATGTGAAAAGAAAAGGAGAGGAAACACTCATTTAGGGGGTGCAAAGTCCCCATGAACGTTTTTGAGGTTGATCAGCTCACGTAAACAATCTTGACTCCATTAAAATAATCAAGCTACAATAATTTACATCCACCCTCTGTTTCTGAGCAGCAAACACGTGTGATATACCATACCTAGAATATTCTCATTGCTTTAATGAATGAAGCATACTTCTCCGCAGAACTATTCCAGCAGTATTAGTCCCAAAATTAACTTCCTTGTCACACACCTCTTAATTTTTCAGAAGACATATAGGACCAAATGGAAGTTTTAAAGCCATCATCTTCACATTGAGTAATTCCAAGCAGAAAGGAAAATAGAAATGTATCTGCTAAAGTCTTCTCTCTAAATTAACCCATTCTACTGTTAGGTTGCCCAGTTTCAGGGAGGACACTGGGTTTTGCTTATCAAACACCAAAGCATTTGGCATAGCTATGACAGCCAAAGGATTTTTTCTATCCTGAAGGACAAAAAAAAAAAAAAAGAGTACACTGTAAAAGTCAGAAGTTTTCACAGTTTTGTTCTGATTCCCACTATAGGGTTTTTCCATAAAAAAAGTAGAGAGGACAACCAATTAAAATCTAAAAACACCCTATTTCAGCATTTGGACTCCTAACTCCTTCAGGCATAAAACCAATGCTTATTGTTACTATTGTTTTTTTAGCCTATTTTTACCAGAACTATTTTCATTACCACCTTGTTCACTATTCAACCATTTGCCATTTTACTTTGGAGAAAATAACAGATATCTGGTACACTGGACCACAAGAAAAGCTTAATGAGAGCTGAAAGAGGAGCATCCATGAACTTGTGCAGCATGATGCAATAACCCATGTTGTCAGAAACAAGGGAAGTCAAAAGCAATGAGCAAAATCCGCATCAAAACTTCTCCCTCTCATAAGAGACAACAAAAACTTTCTGTAAATGCTTTCAAGTCCATTCGAGTGCCCAGGTTTGATTCCAGTCTGGTTGGTCACACAGCTGGGCGTTTTCCCTTCCTTCTGCTGGGACTGTTCAGTCACAGAGTTTCCACGCCGTACATCAGAAAAGGTACAAAAGGACTTTCTCAGTGAAACCAGTGATGACATCTCTTTATAACCAACTTCACCTAATAAACACCTCAGACTTTTGTGTTCAAACCTTTTCTATCAAAACCATTCCAGAACACGAGGCTGAGAAAAAAAATACTGACCCCTCCATGACAGAAGCCACCAACATAGATTACAGAAGGAAATACCTCAAAAGTATGACAAAGAAAGGTTTCAAGACATTTCAGAAACCAGAAATACATTCATGCCTTGCCAGTCCACACCAATCACGTCAAATACACCTGACCTATGCAGATAAGGCAAATGCTCAGGCTCCTCTCAGCACTGTATAACCACATGGATGCTAATCACAGACAGCACACGTAAAAGGCTTTTAAAATGCAAAATTAAAATGATTTTTTTCCTGTTATAAAATAAGCATTTACAATTAGCCTTTCAAAAATTTTAGACACATTTAATAACATCACTTTCTCACCATAGCCACAGGCTACACCTGGCTCTCCAGCCCAGCTGATAACAGGAAGGATAGCAAAATGAAATGTAGGTAAACACAGTCAGATATTTGCACTTACTTCCTGCAAAGAATTCTCTACAGTTGGATGCTCTTTGCACTTTTCTTCTCATTGAATTGATCCATCACCTCATTGCAATCTTATGCTGACAAAGTTCTTTGCTTCTCTCAAAAAAAGGATGGTGCTAAGGCCCATCAACAAAGAAGAAAATGATTAATCAGAGCTCAGGCAGTAATCAAAACATTCAGTATTGCAAGTTTTCAAAGCATCACTTAACCAGTGAAACTGGATAAGAACAGGCTCACTTTTTTCTTCTACCAACATAGAACACTGGCAAAAACGATACCTATCCATTAACATTCTCCAGCACTCCCCTCATGCTCCAACACAATAAGCAAAAGCAAGGTGTCTGCTGAGCTCTAATTTATGCACCAACTTCCAGCTTGCTGATACCTTTTTAGCTTACCAGCTGTCTCTCATCTTGTGCTGGTTGTATCTCATAAAACAGTTTTTTAGTGGAGGTCCTGGGCAGCTAACACACCATTCTTTTAAAGGGGGGGAAAAAAAAAGAAAATCAACATGCACACAAAATAAAACCCTACCATGTCATCAGAATGAGTTGAAGAACAGCACAGGAAGAAAAATATAAATGAGAACACCCTGGCTTGTAAATACCTCTAATTCTGGGAATGGTTTCACAAAGTGGAGTGAAGACACGGACCAAAAGAGGATTATTTCTGTGCATTGCTGTTTCATGATTAAGCCTTGACTGTAACACCAATAAAAAACAGTGGCATGAGGACCAGTTGTGGAAAGAGGCAACAGCTGGCAGGCAGAACAGTTCCAGCTTTACATCAAAGTATGGTCTGAGGTCCAGCCTCCTGTGCAGCACTAAGTCACAGTCCAACCCCTCCAATAGCTGGGGCTTTCGTCAAGCACTGAAATGAGCTGCAATGCAATTACTCTCCACACACAGATTAGTTCACTGTGTAATACTAACTTTGCTACAAAGCAATAAATAATTTTCCACCATACTTGAATTTTCATTTATTTCTGAAAAGGTAACTATTTCTTATTATCACTGGCTTCTTGTGAGGTGTTTCAACTACAGCCTCATGCATCCAGCTGCTTGCTATTCAACTGAAACTCCTCTCATATTTTTCTTGTCACCATGGGCCCTAATTTGGTATTTTAGCAGTTACTCATTAAACACTGTCCTATAATGACATTACTTGGCCCTTTAGACAAACTAGAAGAGCACCAGCTTCTACTCATCTAATCACACAGGATGGAGGTTATAAGAAAGGGGCTGTGATTGGAATGGAAATCTTACTCAGACTCCCTGCACGAGTACAGTAACAAGGAAACTTTGTGGTTTAATCATTTTTTTTTGACCAAAACAAATTCAACTGTAAACAATGTGTGCAGGAGAACAGTTTAGAGTAATTGACAGAGTAGGGTGGCAGACAGCTTTATTATACACAAGTGTCACATGCAAACACCAACATTGACTTTACTGAGCCACAGCAGAGCTGTTCACAGTAGGCAACTGGAAGAGTTGAACATGGAGCTGTAAAAATAGCATCTGGGGCTTGGAAGAGCAAAATCTTATCAGGTTCTGGAGGCAGGGGACAGTGTTTGGGGTAAGGCCTTGCTGCCTGGAATAGAGCCATGCATCAGGGCTAGAAAAGTCTGCAAGTCCTGCTCAGGCAGCACATGAATTCAGACCATTTGTCAACTGCAGAAGTGGGATTCTTCACCTCTCACCCCAATACAGTGAGAGCTGAAGTTAAAATCAATCCCGAAGGTCCTGCCTCATCATTCCTGCCCCACTCCCATATCAGTGAAGACCTTCTAACGCCACCTTTTACCAAACCTAAAGTCCACGAGCCCCCTCTGCCTGACAGCCAGGCTGAACACTCAGCAAGCCAGCAGCAGCAACAGAGAGCAGGCAGCCCTAGACCAGCCCTCAGAGAACAAACACCACACAGCAACCACTCTGCTTGGCACAGGGGTACTTGTATCCTTGTCACAGCTGTTATCTTCATTTTCTTTATTATTCAATTAACAATTATTCTGGTGAGGGAACTTTTAAAACAAGTCTATACAATGGGAAAAGAATTCCTGGAACAGATCCACCAAGTACATGTGAAATTCAGAAAGACTTATCTGCACATTTAGAAAACCTTAAGCAATGACAAACAAAATGCAGGTGTGATGTGTGATTACTTGGAGTTAAAAGCAACTGAGCAACAAGAGGGCAGTAAACAGCTCAGCTGCTTCTTCACTTCTACTATTACAGCAGCAAGCAGAGCTGGAATTTCATGTCAAGTACATCTATTCAAAGCCACACAACAGGTTAACAAAGTAACAGGTAGTCCAAGATTTATTTCCTGTGTACTTCAAGCAGCAGCACAGACCCACCAGGAGGAACTGGAATTAAAGGGCAGACCTAAAAAACTCTTCCTGCCTGCTGGTCTCCATGCATTCTCTTCTTCAGGCAGTTTGTATGTACCATTCAGCAGCAGCAGGAAAACTGTGTTGCCATTCATTACAAAACCTCTCTTAAAAGAGAAGGATGTCAAGGTCCAGCAGCAATTGTTCTTTCTGCTTACATTTTTTTTTTTTTACTTCTGCTTTGTTTCTGTTGCTCCTGACAAGATCATTTCTCTATTTTAATCTTGAAAAAGTGTTCTAGTGAAGTTCGGTTTCTGCATTAACTGTAACTACCATCTAGAGAAACACAAGCAGCCTTAAGCCATTAAATGTTGGGTATGAACTGCAGAAAGAGTACCCACAACCAACATTAGTAGGGATTACTTCCATGAAACTTGTAGTTTTAAGCAGGACTTTCATGTTTGAGGTGTTAAAAAAGTTATCTGCTAGTATTTTAAATATGAATCATGTAAGCAAGACTGCTGGTCTTTAGACAAGACAGAGAGAAGCAAGCTGCTCGTTGGGCATTCAGAAAAAGCAGAATGACCCTACTGCACAGCTACAATTACAATTCATTCAGAGAAGAGGATGAAGGGTAAGTGCTTCAAAACAAACAGAAAACACATTTTGGCCACCGAAAATTCAGCCTGCTCCTTTTTCTTCATTTCCAAATTCAGAACTCATCAACCAGCTCTCAGAAGTGAAACGTGAACAACTTGGTGAAAGCATTCTGTGCCAACCAACCAGCTTGGTCTGCATTCAGTTCTTGCCTCCCAGAGAAGTGTCCACGGGCAAGAAGGAGACAGCAATGGCCAGCAGTCAGATCATACCTGTAGACAAAGGGCTGTGTTTTGAGTTCAAGAGTGTTCAACTGGAAAGAGAAGCCAGGGTACAATTACAGACATGTGAGACACTAAGACTCAGGCTCTGCGGACTCCCATAAGCTCTCAGGAGGATGACCACAAAGTGCCCAATGAAGATAAAAACCAGGAGGGAACAAACTACCCCCCTCCACCTGCAATGGCAGCTTCTGAGCTGTCCATGCAGTGACAGCAGTACTGCAGTCCCATCACCACTGAGGGGGAGATTGGCAGAGTAAGGATACGATCTGCAAGATCACCCTACGTCAGGCCATGCACCTTACCAGGTTGGTAACTAGAAAGGGTAAGCTTGAAATGCAGTCTTACAGTAGAGTAAAGTCTGATTCAGGATGCAAGTACTATGATTAAAACAACATAGAATGATTTTAACTAGATGCAAGTACAGAAAAAAAGTCAATCATGCAATATATTCTTGTAGGGATGCCTATGTTTTGACATAACAATTGTTTAAAAGATCAATAATTTATGGTTTTCCGATGTTATTGAGGTCATCTGTTAATACCAAGTTATCCCTCTGAAGCCAAAGCCTGTTTATTTTCCTCATAAAACCACACTGAAGATCAGTTATTGCACTACACTACAAATGCACAGGTAATACTTTCTAAGTACGGTTCATGAACACAGATTACAGCCCCACGTTTACACCATGTGGCTAAGCCAAGTGTTAAAGCATACAATCACACAGGATTTCTTGGTAGCCAGCTGTTATAAACACAGGTATTCTGCACATGCAGGTGCAGAGCCATCATGATTCTATGATGTGCTTAGTTACCTGCTTGGATGTAGTCCTTGAAATGTAGCAAGGGAAGAGAAAAGGAAAGCTTTTCAGCACTAGCTGATAAGGGCAGTATTTTATGAGATCCAAGCAGAGCTCTGACCAACACGAGAGGATGTTGAAAGCCTACTTCAGGTAACAATTTTGCTTTCCAACATTCAGAGCTACACACCCACCAATTTCACTGGTCCCAGTGGTGCCTGAAAGAGCACCAAGCACACCAACAACCCAAAGCTTGAGCCCTCTGGGGAAGAGGTCTCCCCACAACAAGTTTCTGGCCCGATGCATTCCTCCTCCAAACACCTCGTACCAACACATGGGAACTGGCACTGCCTGTCACAAACTCACCCAGTCCAGAAGACGCACAGGGGAAGAGAGGAAGGATCCAAATAGCAGGCATAGCACTGCAGTAGAAGACCTGTGTAGCTCCAGGACTTCAGCCAGCAAGCCCAAATCAGCCTGCGCCTGTTCTTTTCGCATGACTGTACAACTTGCACTAGGCTTTCTGCTCCTCCTAGGTTGGCCGACAAGTTTACAAGTTGTTTCTGCTGTTCTCCTTGTTCTACCACCTTTGCTCTTCCCAAGCTTGTCAGGAGAAAAGCTTTCAGTCTTCATGTTAATGCCTGTGACCTTTTAATTGCAGCCAAACATAACTCTAATTACATCTGCTGTGCTGCTGGCTGTCAGACAGAACGTCACTCAGCAGGTACTAATGCCACTGGTGCCTGGGTAAGAACAAGTTAAGGCTTAATTAAGGCATCCAGGCCAGCTGAGCCAAACAAACCCCCCAAATTACCTTTGTTCCACTGAAGTTTGGTTTTGCATGAGAACTGGATCATCTCTTTCTTCCTATCCTGAATTTGGGACTTTTCCAGGGCTACACTTGCTGTACTCCTTTTTTTTTTTACCAAATCCTTTTTTTGCCAAACTGCCCCAGCCTTTGTATCCAATTTTCTCCTTTCTAGGCAAGTTGGACAGTTTTCCTCTCCTTTCAGAAAGAGCGATATGTTAACCCGAGCACCATGGCCTCCTGTGCAACCTCAGCATACCATATAATGAAAATTATTATTAAAATGTTTTTCTAAGCCAGAATGCCCCTGGCCTTGCTCTGCCATTAAATATTTTGTTACCTGTGAAACTAAAGCCCTTTTAGTGCTTTGCAAGTGTCAACCTGGGAATCAAAGAATCACCCTGCCAGCAAGGGCTGTCTGTGCAACATGAGGACAATTCCACTCCTGTCACTGTTGACCTTTCATTTCTGAAGAGAGATCAAACTGCATGAAATATATCCCATAAAAGGACAGCGTCAGGCGGATCAGAAGCATCAATTAAGTGCAGCTATCAACAGCCCCGTTGAAGGCTCTGCCTCGTGGAGGCTGCAGAGCTGAGAGATTGCTTGTCACAGATACACAAAGCCTGCATCCAGCAGTGGTCCATCAGCACAGGAGGAATTCCAGATTAAGGAAGAGCACACGTCATCTATATCAGGTATTACTGGAATTGAATCTACAGTACAAGTTGTCAGAAGTAATTAACAAAGCTATGACCTTACAGGTAAAATAAGGCAATTCATTCATCCAACAGCAGCTCAAATGTACTGAGTGAATCCCTCATCAAAATAGATCAAAAGAAACGTTACCTTCTGAAGCATTTTTTTTTTCCTTTCCAAGCCAAACCAAAAATGCTTTGGAGACATCAGAAAGTTCATCCCATTTTGTTATAACAAAATTCCAGGACTTCTTTCCAGCCTCCTGATGTTGATTCAACTTCTCAACTTGCTTATAGCCACTAGCATTAGAGCTATCTGTAACAAATAACCAACAAATAAAAGTAGGTTGCCTGCTACTGGTCATTTCATCTGTTCTCATGTACAGTAAGACATAACTAATCAAGGAATGTATTTGTAAGTTCAAATCCCATGCCTACAGGTGACAGACCCAATACAGTAATACCAAAAGCTAAATTCCAAGCGAGCCAGAGCCCATTCTCTGCTTCACACTGGACACCAAATGCCTCACAGACAAGAACAAGCCCTTATGTTTTCTGATTCACTTGACTAGCACTAGCCCCAAGGCTACACATATAAAAACCTATAGGAATAACCTGTAGCCACGAGTCAGGCTTCAAACCTGGCAGGCACCAATACCACATTTGTCCACCCACTAAGGACACCACAAACAGAAGGAACATTTCTCCTCCCACTCCCCAAACCTTGAGACATTCTCACTTCTGCATCTCAGTCAGGTGCCACAAACTTAGTCCTGGACTGTGAAATAACAGATTGACAAGAAACATTTAAAAATCATTCCTGCTTCAAAGGTACCCATGCCTGGGAGAAAGCCCTTCCCACACTCTACCTTCCCTTTCCCTCGGCTTCGTTTCCAATTTCAGACAGGTTTTTGTGCAACTGCATTTCATTTCTGTTTAGTGCAGACATCTGGTGGTCAAGCTGGTGATGGCAACTGAACAACAGCAATGCTGTTATCTGACAAGGGACCACACTCATGTTCACTGCCCACTTGAAAATCAGCTAGTGTCATCTGTCAGCTCATCTCAGCAGGTGAGCTGAGGAAGTCTGGTCCTGTACAGGTGCAACTAGTAGCAGAAAAAAGAGGTTTGGGCAGCAAGAACGCGTTGCCCAATCTTTCTACCTCTACCTTGATTTGTTCCTGTTCCTCAAGCTTCAGGGACCTGCTGCTCCTGGGTTCTTCAGAAGTGTTGAGTGGGTCTGGGTAAGACTGAGTTACTTCTGTAAAGGCATATTGAACACAGGAGAAAACAGGTTGGAATTTTTTCTGCACACCAGACAGCACATCCCCAGGCAACATCAACCTCGTAGATATTCTATATTGCAATTAACAGCCTCAGTCAGTCCTGCACAGTAATGCAAATGGGGTCATTTTCTCCTCCCGCTAAGAAAGGAAAATAAGGGGCAGCAAGCACTGTTCCAGCTGGCCTGGCCCTCGTGGGCAGCTGCGATCCCTGAAGAGAATAATGAATAATGCCTTGCCCTGTTAGTGTAGGTTACTACAAGCCCTGTGGTGCTTGCATATAAAAGCTATGAAAGGTCTCTAGCTGGTGCCATTAACTCAATTAACCCAGAGAGACTGAAAAATGCTTCCAAGTGCATAAAAACCTTGGAGGGAAAAGTGCTGAGCACAACAGAGTTAAAGGTACTTCAAGCAGAGGTTGCCTAAACAACTAGGAAACGGTACTCAGTTTTGCTTTTGACCCCTGCCCCATCAACAGTCTGCTTTACAGAACAGCTGTCACTGCTGGCTGGGTCAGGAAGAAGGGATGGCCTATCTGGCAATCCCTTGTCCCACTGTCAGTGACCAACAACATTCGATTGTCCTCAGCAACCACCCGCAGTGCCTGTTGCCAAGTAGGTCACTCCATGAGACTGCTAGCGGCTGGCCTGGCTGCACACAGGCCAGTGAGCACTCTAATACAGACATTAGTGACACTTGCCTCAGTACTTAAGGACATTGAGAGAATGAAGACAGAAGGAACAAAAAGATAAAATCATACCATTTATCTTGTTGAGTGCTTTTCAAGTGGTACATAAACACCATTCCATTGTAATCTTGAGAGCTTAAAGTAAAAAAAAAATTAAGCAATCATTCAAGATGTCAATTTTTATTTCATCTTTTGTCATAGAACCACTCCCAAGCAGGTTTGCTGTGGTAATCTTAAATATTTTTGCACTTCAGACACTAAGCACTTCTCCCTGACGCAGTCACTTAGGGAGATGAGCTTTGCTGCATGTGTTCATCTGACAGTTTCCAATTTGTTCCAACGCACCCAAGAAGCATTTGAAATCAGAATGCTGTTACTTTATAACAGACCAGCATGAGATCAGGAACACAAACACTCACCATTGACTGCCCATCTCTATCTCTATTATCTATAGTATCCTCTCATTTTTTAAGATCCTGACATTTATTTCAACAATTTCCACCCGAAAAAGCATTATTCCTTTCACTGCTGTTACCAGGCAAACACCAAGTAGATTACCACCTCCTGCAAACAGATGTCTTAAATGACAGCTGCTCTAATAGAAAAAGTCAACAGCATTGATGATCAGACAGTTTTATCTTCAAATGTTTCATTTTAGTTCTAATCTTCATAAGGTCTAAAAGCTCATAAATACATGTGTCCTCCCTGAACATATACACAAGACCAACAATAACTTCTTTAAAGTGAAAAGTGCTTCTCAGCCTGTTCCAAACACTTAGAGGGAAAAGCACTTTCCACCCTGTTTTGACACAAAGGGGGGATACATTCTCAAAAAGCAGTTTTGAGGGTTCTCACAGCACCTGCCACTTAAGAAGCGGGTAACAACTGAGCAATCACTTGTAATTGCTGTCAAGGCCAGGTTGCTCCTACTTGAAGACAGGACAGCCAAAGCTGAATCAAATAAGCCACAGCTCCATTCTACATTGTCAGAGCCAATCAGCTTCCAGTAGGAAAGTAGAGCTCACAGTCCTGATACTAATTTAAATTAAAAAAGCAATACTTCCAAAAACAAGCAAAAAAAAAAAGCACCTACCCAAGTACAAGCTCCTACCAAGCGTAATTATATTTTTACATGCTTGGCACATTCTCTCCTTCAAAATCAAGCGCAGGATTTTTTCTACTGGCCCTAGAAGCCCTGTCTCTGCTTGGGAAAACATTCCCAAGGTACAACAAAAAAGCCTCGGCATTTGCAAGCAGGACTTGAAAAAAAGAACTAGTCACACATAACCAGAGTGCAATAAAGCACAGAAGTACCAGAAACAGGGCAGAAAATGCCGTGCAGAGGGCACAAATCTCACTGGCAGAACTGGATCTCTCACAGCGCATCTGTGAGCACAACACACGACTCCCCAGTTAATCCCCATCAGCACTGAGCAAAATAAACCCCTCACAGAAGCAATACTGCCACGGAACTAACTCCAGCCATGGTTAGAGCCCCACTGAGCAAGTGAGGAATCCTAATGACAGGAAGGCATTCTCCATAAAAAGCACTGGCTTACACTTGTAATTATATATCACAGGTGCTGCACAGTCTGCACCATGCAATTAAACGTGTCCTACTCAATTAAAAAAAGATATCTGTCTAACAAATACCCAGATGAAGTGGCTTTGAACCACTCTGATAGCAGAGTAGTCCCAAAGAATGCTTATCAATATGGAGCTTCATTTACATAAAGCAAGAATCAATATATAAAATTGTAGCATATTTATAGATACTATATTTCTGTGTGTATTTTTACAGTTATAAATCCTTAACCCAACTTTAACACACTCCACAAGTTCTGTTCCCTGCTGTGCTACCATAACTAAAGAATAGCTTGGATATCACCATCCTTTTCAATGGAAAGAAGACTCTAACAAATGAAATAACTATAACTGATGAAGAAAAAGAACTAGTTATGGGAATAAAAGCTAAATAACTTTTTTTAGCTCACTCTTACCAAACAAATCCCAGCTTCTGGTTGTGACTCCTGTTCTTCAGGATAAAAAGGTCAGGACTTCATAACCTCGTAGGATACAGAAAAGCTTCTCAAGACAGCTGTTTCCCTCCAGCCAGCAGCAGTGCTAAGTGCACAGCCTTCCCTGTGGAAACACATAACAGCAGCTCTTTAACACACATAATTTATAACTTCCATGACCCACCGAGACTGGAAATTCATAGAAGTTTAAAATCATTAAGGCTGGAAATGCCCTCTCAGCTCATCCAGTCCAACCGTCAGCCCAACTATGCTAAACCATGATCCAAAGTGTCACATCTACGCAGTTTTTTTAACTTTTCCAGGGATGGAGACTCCCTGGGCAGCCTCTGCCAGGGTTTCAACATTCTTTCCATAAAGAAAATTTCCATAATATCCAACCTAACCCTCCCGACACAACTTGAAGTCATTTCCTCTCACCCTACGAGGGAAAGACCTTAATTTAATCCCCCAAAAGCTAAAAAATTATAAGCCTCCACCTCAAAATGCCACATGCTGATAATATTTAAGATAAAAAGATAAATTCTCTGCACTAAAGAGACCCAGAGAGCCTGAACACCCTCAGCTGTGTCTGGGATTCCACAAAAAGCATTATTTCGGACATAAACCACTTCAAATCACCTCCAACCACTAAAGAGCAAAATACCAATTTCAGCATTACAATGCTCTGAAAAAAAAAAAAGCCAGAGTGGTCACAAACACCCCAACCCCACACCCCCCCCCCGCAGCCCCCACAAACAACCCACAGGAGGCGCTTCCCGCCAGAGAATCTTAAATATTCCCGCCCTCGCTCGCGATTGGCGGACCCGCGCAGATCGCCTCAGCTGATTGGTCATCTCCAGTTGAGCCCCGCCCCCGCCCCCCCCCTCCGGGGGGCGAGGCGCGCGGCGCCGCCCGAGGCTTTAAGAAGGCGCCGTGAGGGGCCGCGGTTCCCGCTGCCGCCAGGGGGCGCCGCGGGGCTCGGGGGCTCGGGGGGCGTTTTGGGGGTCCTGGGGCGGGGGTTTTGGCGGGTCCTGCTTGTTGTCGAGGGATGTTTCTGTTGGAAGGGGGTCCCCTGCGCTAGGATTTGGAGTCTGGGCATGCCTGGGGCTGGGGGTGCTTGGGAAACACCCCTGCCCCAAGGCAGCAGCCTACGGGGTGCCTGGGGGTGGGGGTTGTTGGGGGCTCCCTTGGGTTGGAGTCTGGGGGTGTCTGGAGCAGGGAGTGCTTGGGAACCCCTCCTGGGTTAGAACATGGGGGGTGCCCGTGGCAGGAGGTGCTTGGGAACCTCTCCTGGGTTGGGATCTGGGGTTGTCTGGGACTCGGAGTGCTTGGGAACCCCCCAGGCTGAGGTCTGGGGTGTTTGGGTCAGGGGGTGCTCGAGAACCCCGCTGGGTTGAGGTCTGGGGGTGTGTGAGGCAGGGGGTTGATACAAGAAGTGGTTGTTATTGCAGAGTGTGGAATATCTTGGCTTAAGTAGAGTTGTTTTTCCGTAGACTTGGTTTCCTACCTAACTTCAGTTAAGCAATATCTAAGTGGCAGTATTTGTGAAAGTTAGATTTGAGAAAGTTAAGACACAACAGCCATGTCTCTGCTCTTCTGCTAGTATGGGTTTTTTTAAATAGTGCTGTACCCAGACTACATTTCTTCACTTATCTAAAGAACTCAAGGCCAGAGAGACCTGTCTTCAAAGCCCTAATGAGCAGAGACTTGGCTGTTGTGAATTTCATAATACAATTAAGATCAGTCCTTGGAAAGTGACAAAAAAAAAAGCATGAGATTGCTGGGAGAATTTATACACATGCACACAAGTTGGGTATATATTCTGTCCCCAGCTCTTGTCTCGTTGCACACAATTGATGGAATCATTCCCTCATGCACTCAGCGCTGAAATAAAGGAAGCTGCTTTCTAGAACTCCAAAATTAGTGTTAGAAAATTTATTTGCCAGCATTTTTGTTATCAGGGTGCTTGGGAATCCCCCCTGGCTTGGGGTCAGGGTGCCTGCACCCCCCCCCCCCCCACTCCCAGCTGGGGCCTGTGGCTGCCCTGGTCTGGGGGTGCTTGGGACCTCCCCCAGGTTGGGGCCTGTGGGTGCCCTGGTCTAGGGGTATCAGGGCCAGGCTGGGAGTTGGGATCTGAGGGTAGTGGTGGCCGGGCTGCATTTATGGGTTTGGTTTGCTGCTTGAGTTGCTCCAGGCACCTGCTTGCATCTCACTGCTGGAAGGAAGGAAGTAGAGGTACCTGTTCATGGCAGACAAATATTTTCCCTTCTATCTGAAGAGGCTCTTACTCCCTGCAGGTCACCACAGCCTCTTGGCTCTACTTCCAATGCCAAGGGATAACAGGAAGCTTCCCTGACAAAACCAGTCAGCAGAGACAGGCCTTGCAGGGTTTGTGCTGATCAGTTGTAGCAGGTGAAGTGCTACTGGGAGGGGAATGTGCCCAGTTCATCCATTTGTTATACAGAGTTGAGAAAAGAGACTTGTGGCTGACCAGGAGATTCCCCAGCAGCCATCCCGTGTGCTTCAGAGCAGGAAAGGGCACGGAAGAACAGAAAGGTTTGAGCATTAGGCAGAAGGTGCACTGCTCCGCTTGCAGCCCCTGTGCGTAAGCTGCACAGTGCTCTTAGTCTCCCTGTAAGCAATGGTGGAGCCATTAGGATGGACAGATGAGATGCTCAGGGATGTGGCTAAGCAGCAGACAGGTACAGTTGGATTTGATCCCAAATGTCTTTTCCAGCCAAACAATTCTATCATGCTGTGATTTGAGGCTGAAGCTGCAGAGCTCCTTTGTCACAAGAGCACAGCACTGGCAGTGGCTGAGACACAGGGCTCAAGAAAAGTCACCCTTTGAGTGACCAAAAAAAGCTATAACCAGATCTGTCACTGAAATCAACACCCTCAGCCTTCACACTTGAAAAAACAGTACGAACAGTGTACAACACACAATTTTCTTTTGCATTCCAAAGCACTGCATCAAATTAATTACATTTTAAAGAGGCAACTGAAGAAGCCAGGCTAGGAACAATATCTGAAATAGAAGATTTTTATGTAGACCATTCAGTGTTAAAAACCAGAGAATCAAACATCAGTTCAAATTGAAGAGCAGTTTCAAACAGAAGACATTTGATTAAAAGTTTCTTTTAACATTTAGAAATTTAAATACATTTAACCTAGAGATGGGGGTTAACCCTCCTCACGTTACTATACAATAGCTTAAAGCTACTTTTAAATGCTAGTTCTATGTTAATGTGAAATTCCAGAACCGCATTCTTGCTTTTATGTAAATTGATTATTAAACAGGTGACTCCCTACTTCCTCCCACCCCAAAATAAATTTAAAAAATTGGAGCTTTACAAGGTCTTGGATAATATTTTTCAAATGTGTAATTTGGAACAGTTTCCGACAGTTCAACAGGAGGTATTTTGTACAGACTGGAGAGCAACTCCATATAAAGTTCTATTGCAGCTGAGCATTCACAGTATGCCACAGTCCATACATATTACTACATATACATATCAGGTTTGTAAACATTGGAAGAGTACACAGAACATAGTACCACGATCCTCTGGTACTGCCAAAAGGAAGATGAGGTAACATTCATATAATCTCAAAGTCCACAGAGGTCCTGACTGAGGAGTTAAAACAGCTGCCAGCGCTTCTGTTTCATAGTGTGTGTGGTTAAGGCGTTCTGCTTCACGGTCTGCTAAGGCTGGATTCGTTCGCTCTCAGTATCCCAACCGCGTCTTTAACAGCGTGGTATATGACATTCTTCACCTAGGAGGAAGGAAAAGGCCTTCAGTTTGAAGTCAGCAGCACAGGGTGAGGTTGAAGCCTCTGGTGCACAGAAAACACTCGCACAATGGCCCCACATCCCCCACTGCTCTCCCTTCAGACTGAACACGCTCATCTGCATGAGGAGGAACGGCTTTAATGACAAGGGAGGAACAGGTTTAAACTGGAAGGGCGGAAGATTTAGATTAAATATTAGGAAGAAATTCTTCACAATGAGGATGGGGAGGCCCTGGCCCAGGCTGCCCAGGGAAGTCATGGCTGCCCCATCCCTGGAGGTGTTCAAGGCCAGGTTGGATGGGAATTTGAGCCCCCTGATCCAGTGGGAGGTGTCCCTGCCCATGGCAGGGGGTTGGAACTGGGTGATTCATAAGGTCCCCTCCAACCCAACCCATTCCATGATTCTATGATCTGCATGAACTTTGCTTACATCACTGACTTGTGATGTTCTAACAGGACATAAACTGAAACCCCGTAATTTGAGAACACTGCAAGCTCAGAAAGAGCAAAACCAAAAGAAATGGAAGAAAAGCATCCCAAGATAATATCAGGAGAGGCTTCAGGAGGCTCCCTCAAAACTACAAACACTAACAATTCAAAAACCTATGGGAGTTCCTCCTCAAGAGCCAATGCATTAAAGCTGATCTGAACATGGAAGCAGGGTGGGTTGTGTGGACATCCCTTACGGGTTTGGGGAGGGCTGCCTGCTGGTTTCAGTAGGTTTTTAGGAAGGGTGAAGAGGGGAAGCGTTTGTCTCTAGCATCAGTAAGTTACCTGCAATTTATCTTCATGGTTCGTATGCGTATGTGACAGATACCTAAATTCCTGAGTGAGCCAGAAGCAATGTTTGACATGCTCTGGAGATACAAAGTCTTCTGCAACTTTAATACAACTGTACAAATTGTGAACCTAGAGAGAACAAACAAGCATTAGCCATGTGCTCCAACAACACCTGCCCAAGTGGTCAGGCTGTAACAGCACCCCCAGTCCTTGCCTGGTGTGGAGCTCCTGCTGGAATGAAAACTACATCTCCTAGAAACTGTACAATAGCCCAGCCTTGAACTCCATACTCCTGATGAAGGCGTTTCCTTAGCGATCGGTCCAAGTACCAACTCTGATCATGAATGGGATCGTGATCTACAGGGTTTTCTTGGCCTTGTTCTTCCGCAACCTGGAACACCACAAGAGGACAGGTATTACCACACACCAGCCTTGCTCTGCAATCGAGGTGTGTCTGTGGCATCCCATATGCACTCCAGACAGAGTCGCCTGCGCCACGTGTTCAGGTGCAAGGATTATACCATGAAAGGTTTGGATTCTTATTCAGCTCTTAGTTTGTCAAGGCTTCATCATTTCTCAGTCCCTCTTCCTTCAGACACATTGCAGATGCAGGAAATGCAAGTAAACCCATTTACAGGGAAAAGAAATAGAAGGGTTAAGCTCACATGTTCACTCTTAGGCTACCCAAGTTTGTAACTTGAAGAAACTACCGAGTGTGGAACTCCTCGGGTGCCTGCCAGCACCAAGTCAGTGCATTCCCTGACCTAAACAGAGGATGCTAACGAGACTTCCAGGAGCTACGAGGCTGGGAAGCATAGCAAGTACTTCAGAAGAGGAATCTGAGGGCTGTAGGGGAAAATTTCTGAATTTACACTGGAACTTTCTGCAAAGTGCCATGGCAACCATTTACACCCAGGCCTGTAGCCCAAAGACTCACTTGGGAGGAGATACAAAAGCAGCACAGTCCTGCTCCAAGACCAGCTGCTGAAAGCCTCACACCTGCACGCAAGTATCCTACCAGCGCCCAAGACCAGGATCACACTTTATCAAGAGTAAGATTTGTTCTTTGTTAATACTAAACCAATCTGCTGTTGCCGCTGAAGAAGCAACAAGGCCAACAGTTGTTCAGGTCCTCACATTTACCCTTCCAAAGATCAACACGTTTGCTATTTTCACTGTTACAGCACCAGAGAAATTCCAGAATTGAGATCACCAGAACTCTGGACCATTTACGGCGAACTTAAACACCGAAACAAGCCCTTCCAGATGTGACATCACATCTCTGCTAAACCTTCAGCTCCCATGAAAACATCACCCATTTAGTCACATGCTCTTCGCTCTTCCCTTAATCCAAAGCTCATAAAAATATGGTGAAAAAAAAGGTAGGAAAAGGGAGAGAACAAGGAAGAACTTGACATGGCACACATCACTGACAATACCCAACGTGTGCTTTTAAAAGGGACCTAGTTTAAGATTAAACAGTGCTTTTGCTTAAATCTAATGCAGCTGTGTTCTTGTTCATTACAGAAATCATTCCTTGTGCTGCAAGAAGTGTGGGCAAAATAAATGTAACCACATACAGGACAACCTCAAGCTTCAGCTGACAGCCCTGCTCAGATCCCACAGGATCTACAGTACATGAGAAGTTTGGTCTTGGATACAACCCAAGCATGTTTACTTCCAGAACAACTGAGATAGGAAGGAGGAGGAAAGCCTGAGGAGTTGTATTTGCATGCCTAGACAGACAGAAGACCAGTTTTGAGGACATAACTTACCTTTTTAAGGAATTCCCGGATCTTCTCTGTATCTTTAGCAGCATAAATGTGCCACAGAGCTCCAGGTTTTTCTCGGCTTTCAGTAAAACGCTTAATTGTCAATTCATCAGAATCACCATCTTGTATGGTTTTAAGAACTTCTGTTGAGAGTGGAGATGAGCAGTTACATTAAACAACCTTCCCTCCCTCGACTCAGAAATAACCCCCAAAACACAAGGCAGGCTTTACCTTCTTCTTGGTTAGCCTGGCCCTTGGGGATACCCACATAAACCATGACATTAGCTGCATCAGACACATCTAAGTGCAGGTTTGTTGTGCCATATTTTCTATCCTCTGGTGTTATTAAGCCTAAAAAGAAAAAGTAGCAGGTGTACTGTAAGACAAAAAAGAAACCTTACAACCCTCTCAGGTCTAAAAAGACCAGAGCTTTTACTTTTATCAGCAAATGATTCCAGCACAGCAATATACTCAATACCCAGGACCTTGGCCCATCTCATGCCTTCCCAAGTGATCAGTGTACAGGCTGACACATTGCTCTATCTGTACCAAGCCTGGATGATAGGGAAAAGTTACATTTAAGCTCTGCTAAAAGAGGGTTTCTACAGCAGTTTAGTATAAAGCATTCTCAGAAACCATCTCTTTCACTCTAGAAGGCACCTGGTGCTGTATTTACAGCCCACAATCTCTTTACTGGCCTTCATCACACTTAGTTTTAAATGCCTTCTCAGCGACAGCAGATTAACTGGCCATGGGAAACTGCTTGACAAGTGGCTGAAAACTAAATGGTACAGCCCCAAAAGGGGAAGGAACAGTAGTGATACAGCCAGAAGCAGTGAAACAACAAACACATGGGGCCAGCTACAGGAAAGAGAGGCTGTGTATACACATGTGGAACAAGTTGACTGGAGAACTGGGAATAAATATCACTGGCTTGAAACCACCTGGACAAAAAACATTTAATAAAATCATACAATGCTCTGGTTATTACTATTACTTGTAAGAGCGCCAAAATTTGATTTTCAGATCAAATCGTCTACAGCAGCAAGGACTGATTTAATTTACAGTAGATTTTAATTTGACTGTGTGGTCAGTATGACTTCTAAAGTGAAAAATTCCTTACCGTACGCGTTGTACATCTTGGGGCCCAAATCTGGCCGCACAAAATAGTTGGGAAGTCGAGAGGCGAGGTTGAGCTTGCCGCCTCTCCTGGTGTATTCTGGCAATGGAATATTCTTCATCAAATCATCAAACCTAAAGCAAATACAGCAGAATTTAATGGTAGGAACTGATTAAAAAAAAAAAAAGAGTAAGCCTGCAACAAAAGTTTTCTCCAGTCAAGGAACAGTACTGTTCCCCCCCAGGGGGGTTTACTGGGCACTATGAAAACCAACAAAACAAGCAACGCACAGGGATATAGCAGATAAACAGATTTAGCTGCTATGTAGTAACACAACTTCCTCATTTAATCACCTCAACTAATATCAAATGGTAAATCAGAACACTTAATCTCTGACAGAAAAAACAAACAAGTTTCAACCAAACTTGGGATTTCAAAACATTTAGGAAGCATCCAATGTTTAACCCATCATTAGCAATTTAGGTGCGCACTTCACGTGGCAATATATAAAATGAACTACATAAAGATTCATTATCAAACTTGTTCAGCATTTCCAGCTATGCCAGGTATCTCCAAGAAACCAAACGGTTCACATGTGACCAACTGCCTCTCTGGTGAAGCAGCTGTCAAAGCAAGAACATTCTCACATTCCATTATTTGGGGGTGTCCCTCACAAACAATGAACAGTTTCTCTCTAGTCCATACCGAGAAGGCATCATATCTCTGAAGTCTTCTCCTGGCGGCCAGTCTTTAAGCTTCAACACCATTGGCTCTCCTTCTTCTGTTCTCAGGCGATCTATTGTCAAATATTAACATGTCTTACTTTAACAATTCACAACTCAAAAGCCAAAGAATCAAGACAAAGAAATACTCATCTTAGTTTAAAATCATGTTAATCCCACAACTATTTACCTAGAACCAAAGACATACAAGTTCATGTTGACTCCACAGCTGGGTATTACTGCAGTGAAGAACAAGTTAGGACAAAAGGTTTCAGACTGGACCAGTGTCTTTTACCAGCTCCCCTTCCCAAGCACTCTATAATTTAGCTCAGGCAACTGTTTTGTCTTCCAGGCCAGAGCAGCTGATGACAAAGCCAAATCTTTTCAAAGATCAAGTAACAGAAAAGAAAGGTGTAAGTGAGCCCACTCTTCGTTCCCCAAGTACCAAATTCCCTGAGTTTACATCACACAAACAGATGAAGTAGAACTCCAGATGCCATGGCAAGCATTAATTCTTCTGGGAAAAGTTTGTTTTCACCTAGAAGTGAAAACAATGCTGAACCTCTCTCTCACCTCCCCCAAACACATTTTTATACAAAACAAATTCACTTCCTTAGGAACAAAAGGCATCTGCAAAATACAACAGCAGCGGCCAATCACCTTGTGAGCACCTACATGGGCTCTTTTATGTTTTGATCAACAGGGCAAAAAAGGCTGACAGATGAACCTACTGGCTAGGAAGATCCCAAACTGCCTCAGGATGCTTCCCCAAAAGACTAAAGGCAGCCAAATGTATTCCTGAAGAAGAGTCTTCCATAGGCTGACAGACTCTACCCTGCAAGCATACATGGTGAGAATGCACTGCAGACACTGCCCAGGATGAAGACGAAGCCTGGAACATCTTTTATGCTGCTTAAGGATAACAAATTTGTGCTAGGAAAAAGTTATCCCTGCTGAATATTTTACCTGTTGGAACAAAAATTCACACTACTCACTTGAAATATCTTCAAAGCCATCCCAGAAGTCTCCTACAGTAGCTCCCGTGATGATTTCATTGGTCCTGCAGTTAACCAGATCAACTTCCTGTTGGCCAAACTCCTTCCTAAAGGACTCTGGTCTCCAGAGGTCTGTATTTAATTTGTGATGCACTCCAGACACCATCACAGGCTATGAGTAAGAATAAAATAATCAAAGAATTAGTAAACACCAAAACTTTTAATTCCAAACAGAACAGAGTAATACATAAACTGAACATTAACAGAGGTGCTTTACAAACACTGTTTCCCAAAATAAATTCCTTACCAGAACTGTGTTGTGCATTTGATCACTGTCTATTTCAGGCTACAAGGTAGCTTTTTTACAGAGCTGTAAGCTCAGCAGTGTGTTTAGAAACTGACCTCAAATAGTAAAATACACATCCTCTTATCCCAGGATCCCACAGTGCTCATGCAGTATATTTTATGAAGGTTTAGCGTTGCTTATCACTGCATTAAGTTCGTACCCACACTTGAATTAAAGAGCAAAGCAGATGAACTCAAAACGGAAAAAGCAGAAAGATTTAAATACCTGTCCCTGCTTCCAGCACTCCCTGAAGACATTCCAATTGCTTTCATTGTTGGGATCTTGAAGACACAGCAAGCGGTTGTCACATAACCAGTAGTGAGGCGTATCAAAGCCCATTATCGTAGGCTTTATAGTCAGTCCTTGAGGTTTCTTCGGCAAGTCTGTAATGGTTCTGTTTTGTACCAGGGAGGCAAAAATGTCATCAAGGATTTTGGGTGTGCTCTTGAGTCCACTGTCTGTCTGATTTGAAAAAAAAAAAAAAGAGAAAGAAGAACAAAAAAGAAGTTGGTGCACTTTTCTGTTGCTTTGTCCTGCAGACTTTAAAGAAGGTATTTGGCTCTTCCAAAACTTTTCACTTGAGCTCACAGCTGTGCAGAGAAACAAGAACCTGCAGACCTTGGCTGTCTAGAAAATCAGCAGCATTAAATGCCAATGCCTTTTCTGACACTTTGTCTACAGCATTCTGGCACAAGAAGTTCTGCTCTGCTTTACATTTCAGCAATGCTACAGAAAGCCATGAAATGCAGCACGGAGCAGGACTTCCTTTATATCGAAGAACAGAAATGCAATTTTGTCAAGGAATTCTTAAGGTAAATGTTTTACCCCACCATTTTGAAGTCACATCTGCAAGAACAAACAAAGCCCAGGAACACCAAGTGAACCAGTCTGCCATCAAGGTGTGAGAAAGACAGTCACCCTCCACAGAAGCTTTTTCTCTCCATCTCCAAGTTCCTTGATGGTTGTTTTTGAGTCTAATGGGCAGGCCAATTAATGCACCTGCCAGACACCAGCCTAAGGTAATTCATCTGCTTTATCACTTGGTTCCCAGTCCCTCACCAAGCAAGACTACCACGAAGCAGCTACTCTAGAAAGCACCAACTAGAGCACTGCAACACAAACACAAACATAGAATTAAGTCCTTCTTCCCAAATGAAGGCAGAATTTTACCTACTGTAACAAATGTCCGTGGTAGCTGTTCATGTTTAGCGCAGTACTAAGCCTGGTATCAACTCAAACCTGTAAACCAAGATTTTTCATATACCTTTCCTCCAGAAGAGTTCAACAGATTCCGCAAGAAACCTGTGTTGTTGTTGCTCACAGGTGTTAGTATTGCACTGTTGAAAGTCTGCAGGGCTGCAGCAGGTTTAGCTAGACTAGGGAGTGTCTGAAGAGGTTTGTTTTCATTCTTTGAAACAGGTGTGGGGAGTTTCTCTGAAATGAAGAAAACAACACATCTGAGGATGAAGCATGATTAGCCCTCTGAACCACGAGAAGTGCGCGCTTTGGGTTTTTAATAAGACAAGATACTCCTATATGAATACACGTTGAATCCCAACATAAGAAGGATATGGAACTGTTGGAGCGGGTCCAGAGGAGGCCACAGAAATGATTCAAGGGCTGGAGCACCTCTGCTATGAGGACAGGCTGAGAGAGTTGGGGTTGTTCAGCCTGGAGAAGAGAAGGTTTCAGGGAGACCTTAAAGTGGCTTTCCAGTACTGAAGTGGGCTACAGGAAAGCTGGGGAAGAACGTTTTACGAGGGCAAGTAGTGATAGGATGAGGGGGAACAGCTTTAAACTGGAAGGGGGAAGACACAGATTAGACATTAGGAAGAAATTCTTCACAATGAGGTTGGGCCAGGTTGCCCAGAGAAGTCACGGATGCGCCATCCCTGGGAGGTGTTCAAGGCCAGGTTGGATGTGGCCTTGAGCAGCCTGGTCTGGTGGGAAGTGTCCCTGCCCATGGCAGGGAGGCTGGAACTGGATGATCTTTAAGGTTCCTTCCAACCCAAACCATTCTATGATTCTAACACATGCAGATGAAATACTCCTTTCCCTTAAGTTTCTGTAACACTCTAAAGTTTTTTAAATCACACATTCTAAAATAAACATGTTCTCAAATTGAATTTTCAACAATACTCATTGGGATAGTAATCCAGTTTTCAATACAGAAAATGCTAACCCTGCCAGCTTTTAATCCAAGCCATTGCCACAGACCAGCTTTGCAGCACAGGCACTGAACACCCATCTCGGCAGGCAGGTTATATCATTTTCAGCACAAGACATCGCTGGGTCTGAGCTATGTTCTTCTGACAAGCAGCCACAAAGGGTTTACTCTTCACTGGCTCTGCACATACCTTTGTTTTCTTTATTCACGTTTCCACTGGTTAGATTTGATAACCAACTTAATGAAGGAGAAGCATTTACTGAAGTTGTTTGTTTACTTCCAGTTGCTGACTTTAGAGGAGGGTCGTGTGTAGTGGCTTGTGGGCTCAGGACAAAACTGTTATGTTGAAGACTGGTCCTCTCTCCAGGTATCAAGTTCTGAAATGAAGGGAGAACTTGATTAGACCGAAACATGCCTTACTCAGAAAGGGGAAGCAAGGAATAACTTGTCCAAATTCACTCTTTCGCCCCCAAAATGGCTTGGCTCTTCAAAAAATATCTGATCTCCACAAGGGGTCAGCATTGCATCTCAGCACAGACCAGAGGTGATGATCCAGCAGCACTCGGCATCTCCAGATTTTAAGAGCAAGCAACAGAGTCCATCACCCCTCAAGACAAGCACCACAAGCTAAGATTCCAGACACATTTTCTGGGACTGCTTTGGGAACCAAATGCAATTTTAACAGCAGCAGTCTCACAATTCTAGTGACAGCTGATGTTCAGAGCAGAGCTAAGCTGGAGGTCCAGTTCAGCAGATAAAAACAAATTACATATTGCACCTACATTTTTATCTCAAGAAGCAGGCAAAAGCCCTCTCGCCTGCCACATCTAACACACACCTGCATACAAGGACAGCACAGGACTACTGTACCTCTCTTACACAGCTCATTTACCTATGCATTTGGAGATTCTAGGTAAGAGGAAAACCAGTACTACTGCTTTGACCTGGGATTCCTGCATGACTGGCTAAATTTCTTCTCTCTGCGCAAATACTTCACAGTCAACTTTATTCCACGCCAGTGTCTGCCTGTTGCTATGTTCTTTACTCATCTCTAATGACTGTTGATGCTTGGTGACGATTCCAAACACAACATCACCTAAAATGCTTCAAGGTTTTCTAAGCTTATCCTCACACCACCAGTGTGGAACCTAACTTCACAGAAAGAGAGAAAGAGGTAAATTTCAATATAGCTTTTTGTGCAGGGTCACAGGGGAAATCTCAAGAAAGAGAAGACTGAAGTTAGGCCCATCACAGGTTAACTTTTGAACTGTGTAACCATCTTCCTTAAGACTTCACAATATTACTTGTCTCTTCTATTGATTACCAACACCAAAACAAAGTTTGGCCTGCTTATTACACTCAAGGTAACAGATTTATTCTCAAAATAAGTATACAAATAAGTATCCAAGACAATTACTATTACTGCTTGACAATTACTATTACTGGTTTCTTGCAAAACGAAGCTGTTGATTTGTGCTCTTATTTTCAAAAGCAAAACCTTCAAAACCACGTTCCTCCTACACCCGTTTACAAATTAACGTTTGGTGAGGTTTTGTTTTGTTCGCAAATTTGTTAGGTTTTTTTAATATAGTGAGCAGCAAAATTTGCACCAGGATTCCCAGAGAAACCAGTTTGTCTCCATAGTGCTCTACCCCTCACAGTTTTATTCATGTTTAGTTCTTTGAAGAATTCCAGTGTTTTTCCACCCTTACTTATTATTTTAGATGCTGCATGTATTACACCTCCATGACCCAAGAGACAGCCCATAGTTCACAACCATTACCACTAGTCTGTTCTTGGGACTCTTCTTTTAACAATTCTCCCCATCTGATCTAAAAAACCCCTCAACGAACATTTTTCAAGGACAGGTCACTTACTGAGGCATCAGCACATCAAAGGGGCACAATGAGATTTTCCCCAAAGCTTAAAAAAGGAACCAAACCAGAATGCTGAACACAAATTCTGAACAAAAATCTACATGGTGGGTTTACCAGTAGTGGTCAGGACTGCCATCACTACGAAGTCAGTGACCATGGGCTTCAAATACAGGCAGCAGACTGAGGCAAACCAACAGTACACAGACACAGCGTGAGACAGCAGCAATACCTGTTTTGAATCCTCCTTTAGAGTTGGTTTTGATAGTGCCTTGAACTGCTTATTTGCACAAGGACAATTTGCCTTTATTCCCCATTTTGTTCTTACGGAGTGAACAATATCTCCAACGTCATAGAGAGCTGAAGGAAAAGAGTCATTAGTGAGCTCACGTGTAATTAAACATCCAGCATTCAATCGGGCTTTTTAAGAAACCAGGTACACCATGCGGGTAAACAACAGGCACAGTGCCACGTGGCACTTGGGGACATGGTTTAGCAGGCACGATGGGGTTGGGCTGACGGTTGGACTGGATGATCCTGAAGTCTTTCCCAACCTTAATGATTCTAATAGTACATGGACCAAGCTCATCACTAAATATTAAGTTTTGCTACTTCTTCACAAAGGTCAAAGATAACAAACCACTACTAAGTACAAGGGCTGTTCCAGTCTTTGGACAACAAATATGAAGCTTTCACTAACTTCATTACTGAAAACCCTCCCTCACTTACTACAACTCCAACAACACACAACAGATAGCAACAGCATATGGCATTTTTCATCCCAATCAAATATTTAAAATACCTTTTCCAGGAATTATTTGTGTAGGCATTAGATTCTCTGGTTCATGTACCTGCCCCTTCACACATTTAAACCAAGAGAAAGTATCCGAGTCATCATCTGTAAAACAAAACCATGACACTGTTTTTACAGTGCATCTTCCATCCTCCTCTGGAAAGCCCCATCTTTTACTATTACTGATACACCAAACCACAGTTCTATAACACATTGTTTTTGTTGGGAAAGCTTACTGTCTTGTTGTTTAAGGTTGTTATTGACTTCCAAGTTCAAACTACAGACTTTCTGTGCCCACATTGAAGTAGCAATGTGCACCCTCACCCTCATGCAAGCTTTTTTTCTTCATCCTGTAACAATCCACACACACGCCGAAGCCGCACTTGGAGCAGACCCAGTGAAGGTTGAAGATTGTGGTGTCGCAGACATCACACATTTCTCGAACTCCACGAACTGCACGCTTCCAGGCTACCTGTCCTGTGACAGTGGTCAGATTGGTCAGCGTAAGTGTAAACAAAACACAATATTTGCATGTTAAACGCAGCTACATTAAAACACTTCAGTGATACAGGAATCAGACTTGGTTCCATATTACAACACCAAAACAAAGCCTGTGCTGTTACAGATTCAGAAAAGCAGATGCAGAAAAGAGTTTAAGTAATCAAGACCATATTGCTTTCTCCTGTGTGGCGCCAACTACATTTCTTATTCCTGACATGCATTTGCCCAAGTTAACGTGCACACTGCTGACATTCTCCTAAGCAGAAATTCCACAGCTATCCTAGAAAAAAAATTATGCTGCTACTAGCAAGCAAAGTTCAATGTCTAAGCCACAACGACCTTGGCCTCACTCTCCATTTCATAGTGCAGCAAGCAAGTAGTTCTCATCTTTTTACTAGGTCATCTTTATTGTTTGTAGCTGTTTATCAGAGCCTCTCAGAATGGAGAGTTGTTCTCTGAAGAACTGACCACTGCAGTTCAGGTTTCTTATGGACACATTAAATTCCACTTTTCCTCATCCCAAGTCACTTCAGTTCACTCAAAACATCCCAAATATTGACAGTATCCTCCAAAAACTACAAGCCTTTCCACGGCTTCATCATGTACAGATGATTATAGCCTGATTTTCATTAAGTTGCCATAGCTAGGAAACTAGACAAAAAGCACACATCTTCCTCCTCCTACCTCTTTCCACACTTGTAACTTCTCTAAAACTCATCTGCCCACAACGTTTCTTAGTTTTAAGAAGTCATGAGAGATCATGTCCTAACGTGTGCTAGAAAAAACACACCAGGATCCAGGACATCTGTTGCTTTTCTTCTGTATAACACCCATAAACTATGTATGGAACAAAACCAGCTTGGCACAATTTGTTCTTAAGTAGGAGGTAGAAACTGTTTGATTACTCGCTTCAAAATTCTTCCAGGAGACAGAAGCCTAAATATCACCAGCTCCATTCTTCTCTGCCTTTTAAAAATATGCACTGTTTACCATTTTCTAGGTCAATCCTCCAGTTTCCCCAAAACTGGATGAAGGGGTTTTTTGTTCTCTCTTTCTTGCCATTTCACATTTCAGTTTTCTCAGTTCTGCCCTCTTCCACACCTCCTATTCTTTTGTTTCCTCTGTGTGGTTTGATCCTGTCTCTAGGTTCCCTTTCGGCACTTGGTGGCCAAGGAGCAACGTGACCTAAAAAGCTGTTCTTTCTACACTGGTCAATCTGGTCAATCTTCTACTGCATGAGGATAATTTCACTTGTGTTTTTCTACTGATCCTTTATGCAACTCTCTTTAAGGAAGCTCTCCCAAATAATCCTCTCCTTCACACTTGTTTGTCTTCTGGCTCTAACTCCCAGTCTGGTAAAAGAGAGGAGGGCTGACCCTGAGACATGCTGTGCAGTGCAATAATATTAAAGCATAAATGATCCCCTAAACAAATATTTTGACATTTTGGAAAAGGTCAGTTTGTCAGAGAGAATTTTTATGAAATGGTATCATTTCAACTCAACCTCTGCCAAGAAAAGTTTACAATAACCGCAAATCATAGTGGAATAAGAACACACTTTTGTCTTGTGCCAACTGAGGGAGCACTCTCCTACTGAACTGTTCAAAGAAGAATGACAACCTAGACTGTAAATTACTTCTTTCCTACTCAGGGCATTAAAAACATCCTTTATGTTAATGGAATTAAAATTCCCTTACTCTCATCAGCCAGGGCAAAATGATCAGAGAGGAATTCATGACATTTTGCCCCTTTGAAACCAACTCCAGAACTCACGTGTGCCTTTATTTCTTTAAGCAGATTGTGTTGCTGGTAGGTATGCTAACGGATACGTTCTCTGCTATTTAAGAACACCACATCTCACCTTTGTTTCATGAATTCTACTAAAAATGTCATCCTTCTGAAAGTGTGTCAGTATTCCAGTCTGTGGAATTCTCTCTCTGGATATTGATTCTTTGGCTCCACAGGCCAGAATATGCTCCAGTTCAAGAGAAGAGCAGAGATTTCAGGTTCCAAATAGTCCAGGCTAAGACCTTACAGCAAGTATTTCTGAAATATCTAAAGTCTTCCCTCCCTTTCTGAAGGGCATTCAAGCCTGGTCAGTTGTCTTCTCTTCCAAACCTTGCAGCAACTCAAACTGATATAATGTTTATACAGTGCTGATACCACCCAAACAAAGAAAACACCCAGTAGCTAAACTGTACTGCATCTCAGTCATGTAGGCACAATCCAAAAAACAACCATTGTTTTAAGAGTCATTCTACTCTGAGAGGTGATTATGTAAGATCACAGCCTTCTCCATCTTTGTGCTCGTGTTTGTTACAAAAAGTTTCCAATGTGGCCAAACCCCTGTGTTCAAATATGCAAGGTTTGTCCTGCCTGAACCGATGAAGCTCTGCAGTTCCCCCACCAACAGCACCCTGGTCTATTCCCAGCTGGGCTGCACATATCATCACTTCAAACAATCCTACTAGAAAATTTCAGGTGGAAGAAAGATTTCTTTCCTGACTTGACAGGCAGCATTAGCCCCATTATGTAAGCACTAAAAAATAGGACCAAAGCAACCTACCAGAGTCTATGCAGTCAAAATGAAAGCTTTATTTTGTTTGCATGCTAATAATAGCCTGTTGTCAGCTGCCTGCTGTTTTATTTAGGTTTTGTGGGTTTTTTACACTTGTTTCATAACAGAATTACACTCTTTGCAAGAGGAAAAGTAATTTGATAAACTGAGAGAAGTCTGACAAAGAAGGGTAAAATTACTTCTCTCTTTCCTCCTGCTTGTGAGCAAAGAGCTGTTGACACTAGTTCACACTGGATCTTAACCATTACCTTCTCACCTGGGGTGAGAAGAGAGAGAAACACTGAAGTCCTACAGTGACATTTCCAAACGCAAAGTATTTTCACAAAGGTCAGAAGCTTAGCGCTTCACACAAAGCTACTAAAATACAAGTTATTTTAATACAAATTGATCTTACTGTGTGGTTCAATCGTGGACATCACTTCCTTTTCAGATATCACCAGCTGGCAAAAGTGATCTCCAATGTTGGCCAGGATATACTTTGCTGTGTCGAGATCGAGACCCACCACATTTTTTGATAAAGGCAGCCATAAGCCAATAGCCTCAGGGTCATATTTATTTGGAGTTAAGAAGCCTTCCTCACGCAGTATACCATGCTTGTTAAACTGCAATCTGTGGGAAAAGGGGAAAAGGAGAAAAGAACATAATCTCAAATGTTTTATGACTTTAGATTCATTCCAATGAGTCAACGCCTGAACTGTAAAGACATATACTGTATGTCAATGAGTTTAACACTTTCTGCAGACAGGGGTAAACACACTTGTCATTAGCATTAAGCACACTTAATGTACTGCTTGGTAAAAAAGAGAGAGACTCAAAACATCAAGTTTTCATAGTAAGGCAGGTTTCCTAACTAAAGATTTTTTCCTATTTACACAAAACCAACTCAGGTTAACATAATGCACAGGTATTTAGGGTAACAGGAACTTAATCTAAAACTATGTACAACTCACAAGAGACATTAGACAAGTGCTGAGCAGAGTGCGATAACGACTTATCTCTGCTGGTGATGCCCTTGTTGATGTAACCCAGCATCCTGTTGGCTTTCTTTGCCTCAGCAGCGCACTGCTTGTTCACATTGAGCTTGTCCACCAGGACCCACAGATCCCTTTCCTCAGAGCTGCTCCCCAACTAGACAGATCCCAGTTTGTGCTGCCCTCCTGGATTATGTTCTCCCAGGTGCGAGACCTTACAATCGTCTTTGTTGAACTTCATAAAGTTCTTGTTGAGCTGCTCTTCCAGACTGTCCATCTCTTCCTGCAGGTGGGCTTTCCCTTCCAAAGCATTCACTTCTCCACTCAGTTTAGTATCATCAGGAAATTTCGACAGGGGACACTTGATCCCATGATCCAGGTGACTTGTGAAGACATTCAACAGCATTGGGCCCAATACCGATTCCTGGGGGACTGCACTTGTGACAGACAGACAGTTTCAAGAGGAGCTACTGACCAGCACCCTCTGGGTGCAGCCTGTCAGCCAGGTCCCCACCCACCACACTGACCTCTTGTCTAGACCATAACGCATCAGTTTCTCTAGAAGGAGGCTCCAGGAAACCATATGAAAAGCCTTGGAGACATCTAGGTAGACAAAGTCCACTGCTCAGCCCACATCAACCGAGCCCGTTACTTTGTCATAGAAGGCAACCAGGTTTGTCAAGTACAATTTGCCCTTGGTGAATCCACGCAGATTTTCCCCACGTGCTTCATTTGACTTGTTACAGCCCTCCAAAACAATTCATTCCATCGCTTTACCAGGAACTGAAGCAAGACTGACAGGCCTAGAATTTTCTGGATCCTCCTTTAAGCACTTCTTGAAGATGGGGATGACAAGAACACACATGCTGGCAACACATCACCAGACAAATTCCACCTTCAGACTTTGCATATTTCATATTCACTAAAAAGTGACCATTCCATCAGCTTCAAGTTCTAAAGTGAAGGATTCAACTGTTTTGAACTGCACTGCAAGCCTAGATTTTACCCTGAGAAGATGAATTATAACATTCTGTTGTCACTCTGGTCACACACGTTTTTGAACATTTCAATTAATGACAGATTACCATGAGATTTACTACAGTAAAGTCTAAGCTGAGGTTAAATAACAGATTAGTAATACATCTCTGTGTTTTTTTAAACCTTTAGCTACAAAATGTGCAAGAGGGGCAGTGCTGCAGTGGAAGAAGAATAAACCTCAAGAAACAAACAGAACAGTGGGAAAGTTTTTTTTTCACCATCTTGGTAACGTTCCTCTCTGCAAAAGGTCTTCATGCCTACGGCTTTTTATTCTACCTAGAGAATACGAAAGCTTTCCATCTCCCTTGTGATAACCAGTGCTTTCACTTTTCCTCTCTACGACAGGCGTTACCTTCTTCCCACAAGACACAGTCCATGCCACAAAGCTTGTATTAGTTGGGCGGAGAAATGAAAAGCAGCATGCAACAAATGGACATGAGATAAAACAGTTCATGGAAAAAATTTATACAACTTGGAAACAAAGGAAAGGACGTGCTAAAAGTCATCCAGGCACTCTAGTCTGACAACATACACCCTAGGCTTACAGCTAGGCTGCAAGCAACAGTTTAGAACTCTTTTTGAAACCATTCCTCAAAGTGTCAAAAGCTGAAGAAATAGAACATCAAAAGGTCCTGATTGTTCAACTCAAGAACCGGGCTCTGTGGGGTGTGGGTGGGGTGTAACGGATCTGAAGCTGAAGATCGGGTTTGGAAAAGCAACCATTACTTCATAGTCACTGGGTTTTCCTTAAAGTTGCCTTGCTGACCATCCGCCCTCCTGAAACCTAGTGAGTGTATGGATTAAACATTACTGTTGCAAGCTTAGACAGGAGGCATGGTAAAAAAGAATGGAGCAACACAATGTAAGTTACTATTTTGGCCACTGCTGTTCCCTAACTCCAGCTGAAAGCTCTATGCCACTTACTGCAACTCTTCCACAGCTCTGGATACATGTCTAACATTCCACATGTCCACCTGCTAAATTCTGGGAGACGTGCATGGAACCCACCCTCTCACTACTATCTCCAGTAGTACTGAGCTGTAGCACTCAAACTCAACTCCTGTTATCCCACTGGCACTCAGCCCAGAATAGCTAAATAAAGAGCTCGATGTCCTGCCAAAACATTTTCTACTCAGATGAAGCAGTTATAAAATTCCTAAGGGCTAAAAAACCAAAGGCAATCGCTCTTTACTTACATTTATTAGCCTTGCAGCTCAGCAGCTACACAGTGACATCCAGCACTTTTGAACCAGAGACCTCAATGAGACTACTTTGACCAAATAACTGTTTTTCCATCTGCCCTGGATGTTACAGCTAACAGTGAGCACTCAACAGCCCCCTCTTTTCAGAGAGGAAATACAGGTCCTATGTCCAACCCAGATGAGGCATTTTATTCACATGTTATTTACATTTAAAGAATATCAAGGTCTATAGAGAGTCAAAAGTGTTCTTACCTTCTAAAGTGAAAGAACCGACAAAAGACAGTGGAGTCTCTCTGCTCTTTGTTCTTCCGGTAACTGTCCAAACGGCATTCCCTGCATTTATGCAAGTGCGGTGCGATATTATTGCAGGAATCATCCTGCACAAATGCTTCTCCACTTTGCTGCAGCTTCTTCACTTTAGAAGCATCTGCTAAAACTGACTTGCGAACAATGACTGCAGGGAAGAGCGGTGTAGGTTAGATAAGCTTCGGTTTCTCATATAAGGTACAAGCAATGTATTTTAGGTAAAAATTCATGTCAACTTCTCATTTAAGTTTGATATTGCAACAAAAGAATGTTGTGCTAAAATAAACGTAGCTGGCAGAAACTTCTTTTTAGGTCAGTAGAAACTTTCTCAAGCTACAGTTCCACAGACTGAGGACCCAAGTTTAACAGTTCCTCTCACCCCCTCCACAGAGGAATATTTTGAAAGACTGTCTACTTTCAATGAAAGTTCTCCAGCCACCAGGGCTTGAGCACCTGAGCACTGAGCAGACCAGGGCATGAGGCAATCATGTTTCACAAGCAATGAAGGCAAAAGTACAGCCTGGCCATCTCTCAGTCTTGTTTTCACCCATCATGACGCAACAGCTTTCAGCATCCCACTGTCACAGATGCCAAACATCTCTCCTCCTCCCACACTGTGGGTGAAGCCTAGCAGGGCACAACAGTGACTGCATGGCTGGCTCTGTACCCGTGTTAATTATGGAACAGCACACACTAATCCAAGACCAAGCAACACGGGACTGGATAGAAGAGGTGGGTGTGTAGGGGAATTCCCAGGACAGTCAGCTGTATCACCTGATGCACAACACAATGCACGACATCAGGAGTCCAGCTCCTTAGGCAACTACAGCCTTTCCCATTCTGCCACACAGAAAGCCTGAGTTGCTCACCAAGCAGAACTGGGTCAGAGAACACAGAAACAAGGTGGATTGTTTTGGGATTGGGGGGGTATTTTTCTGTTTCTTTGTTTTAATTTTACTTCCAGAACTTTGTTCCTCTTGAACAAAGCTTTGTTGAGAAAAACTTTCATCTCTCACCATGGTTACAAAATATAGGGCCTTGGTTCTGTAACCCGTTTTACTGTTCTGTTCTTGCATACATTTTGTAACAACTTATTTCTAGACATTAATGATCAGACCTTTTTCCTTTATAAGGAAAGGGTGATTCTCTCAAGTTTATTGCATTTGTCTTGTAAATGAAGCCACAAATTACTCAAATTCCAGATCAGTCACTCACAAAATTTAAATCACCAGTTTTGCATATGTTGCAAAGCACCTGCTGGTACGCAGTTACACAGAAACTACAAGGACTTTCAAATGACAAGAAGTTTTAAAATACTTACTATTATCCTGGACCTTGGCACTTCCCGTCCAAAAGGTTTCATTTTCATTTCTGTCACAAAGAACATCATTTGAATTTCTTCTAATAAAAAGTTCCATGCTCATAAGTTCATCGATCTTCCCTTTGTGGCTCTTTCGGTTATTGCAACTGCTTTGTGATTTAGCTCCAGACTCGGTGAAAGAGAGAAGATGAGCGTCTGAGGTTGAGGGTTTACAGTCTAAAGTCCGCTGCAGATCAACACTGCTACTGCCTCTGGGTATTGCTATGGACGAGTTCAGATGTTGCAACTGTTTTACAGAAATGCACTCTTTTGGAAAGTTTGTTGTGGGCTTCTTAAGAGGTTCATTTGTATTTTTCAGGTTGGTTTCTTTTTCATTAGCTGAATCAGTTGAAGATGAAGATCTTGAGGTTGTCAAAGAGCTATATTTACCATTTTGATCGTTAAGATTTTGCGTTTGTTCTTTAGGTATAAACCTCACTTTAGGAAAGGCTATCAGATCTTCCTTCAATGGCTTAATTCCAGTATTAAGACAAGAAGGATGACTTTCTGGTAAGCTTCGTCTACATGTGCTGCAACATACAAAATGCAATCATTAGACAAAGAAATAGGTGTCAAACAAACCAGGGCATCAGCTGATCAATCTAGTCACATTTAAAGTTTGAAAAAGAAATTTAATCACATACTTTGAATTCTGACACGCAAAGATTTGAAGTTCTGTGTGAGTTTCAAAGATTTGAGGTTTTGAAGGGGATTTAGTTTTGTGGGGCTTTTTTGTTTATTTTTACTTTTAAGAGTTGGGCAGAATGATAAAAGCTGTACACACATCTAGGCACACACAAATTTAGGTATTGTACTACTCCACTACCTTTCTCACAATTGAACAGTTACTCTCTCATTTTCTCCATGCAACAGCTGTTGAAAGCAAATGCATTTGAAGATTCCAGGAACTTTTGGCTAGCACTACAAGCCCACACTGGAGGCAGTAATACATATATATATTGCAATATATAAGCACAAAACTGTCAAAATAAAACTATACCACACCTTTTAAAGCTAAAACACAAAATCTGAGTTTTCCCGTCACCCTGGTTCTACTACGTATCTCCATTTTTGTGACAAAATTGGGGGCACGAGCACAATATGCTAACCTTCAAAAGTTAGAAAGAAGCTGCAGTTTACACTTGCGAACACACTTTACCTGGTGCAATACAGTTCCCATATTCGCTCTGGTTAGAGAATTGAATAAAACATACCCTTCGTCTCAGGCCCCTGACTGCCTTCCCTCCTCTCACAGCTGACGTAGAAGTTTGTACTTTGGAGACATTTATCTGATGGAACACTACAACGCGACTTCTAGAGCTAGTTTTATAATGGAAATGCAGTATTAGCTCAAATGTGTTCAAGGAAAGTTTGGGAAATTTGGTACTGGAAAGTTTTACACCCAGTTGGACATTTTCTACCCTCCGACAGCTAAGGAAGAAATATAAACGCACTTGTTTTCAACAGAAATATAAACGGAGGACCTGCACTTGATGTGTGAGAAGTCGGTACACAGGACACCTGCCTGAGTGTGTTTTGTTTCTCCTGGGGGCAGGGGAGGAATGTGTCTCACAAAAAGTAGGCACCACACCTATGTAAAACCCATCAGTTCACAGATGGGTACAATGAACCAGTAACACTGGCTCGTGACACCAAAGGGCAACTACCTCAAAGATAAAAAAGGAATAACATAGGATAACTATATATCCAGGGCAATTAAATCTAACACTTTTCTGTGTGAATATTACAGAAGACTAATTATTACAGTTCTTTAAAATGACCTCTGAGTTTGTTTTGCTAAGAACTGAAGTTATTTTTGGAGGAAAGAAGTCTGCATATGCACAAACTGATTCCTTACCCCTGAGGAGTTTCTGCTCCAAGATTGGGTGGTGAATTCGCTGGCAGGGGCAGAGCTGGATGCCTTTGGTCTTTATTAGCAGGAGTACATCCCAGCAACGCTTCACCGAACACTGTTGGTACTGACTGCACATGTCCCTGACTGGGAGAAACCTGTAAGAGATTTTAACAGTCAGGAAAAATCAGGGTAATGGAAATTGTGCTTTGGAGTGTTCTGCTTAAAAAGAAAAATACGCTAATGCCCTTCCCACCATGTTTAATAAAGTTCATTGAAGACCATTCCTCACTCAGTCTCTAACATCAAAAGACCTTAGAGTATCCTTTTAAACCTTACAGGTTTCATAAACACTGTTCATGTCAATTCATTTTAATCCAGTCAACAAGAAACATTTTTGGGGGAAGGTGTATTAAGAAGTAGCAAAGGAACATAGAAAGTTTTGTTCTTTATAACTGCCACTGCAATGATCTTTCTGAAATTATTGCAGTAATCAGAATTCAGAAATAGCTTTCAGAGCTCATCTCAAAATCCTAACGTAAATTAAAATTGTGAAGTTAGTCTGACAATACTACTAAAAAAATCTGTATGTGAACTTCCATGTAGTGAGAAAATCTGTACCAGGATTCTAGGAAGTGTTAAGCAAAGAAATCCCATGCTGACTGAATCAACAGCCTCATAAACCTACAATTCCTTTAGCAATACAATAAGCCTATCGAATTCACAAGTGTCTTTAAAGACAACAGTTTTCTGCAGGGCTCCTTCCTCAGCTCTACCATCCACATTCCACTTCTAACATCCATATACCACACTCATGTGCTCAATTTACTCTGGAAGTTACACTACAGACATTACCATCAACTCCAAAACATTTCCTTTCTGCTTTGGTACAACACTGCTGTCAGGCAACAAGACAAGCTCTCAAACACTGGAGTTATTGGAAAACAGAGAACCACCACATACTAAATAAAACAAAACATACGGCTTCAGCTTATCACTCCCATATATTCACATCCATCAAAACCTGAGAAACAAAAAGAGCTCATTTTCCTTATTAGTAAGTACACTCACTTGTAACCATTTTCAGAATAGTTGGAAGATATTTCCCCAAGAGTACAAAAGTGACAAAGGATAAAGTCCTTTGAAGGAAGGCAGACTAGAAAATGATAAGTAACTACCACTTTAAGGAAAAAACACGGTAAAACAAGCTATGATTCAGATCACAGTAATTCTCCCCAAGACATCTGGAATATGAAATAAGGCCCGGCTTCTCATGTACCAAGCAGGCTGCTCAACAGCTGAACACCCAAAAAGCCAAAGACTGGCAAACTGAGTACTCAAAAGATGCTAAAGGCACTCAAGCACGAGCTACAAGAACAATATAAGCGGAGTCTGACTGCAATGCCCTGGCTACTACACTCTGATTGGCTGCACACTCTTCCTCAGCAATAAATACAAAATAGGTCACTCTCTTTATTGAGGACTCTTATCCCATACTTGCTGCCTCATGGTGTATCTCTGCGAAGCCATTAAGAGATTCCCAATAACGATATCCAGTCGCAGCCAGACCTACACAGTTGACTGGGCACAGGACTGACTGGACAGAAGCCAAGAAAATGAAGCCAAAACCCAAAACAACAGCCAACCCTCCCAGCCCACCACCACTCTACAGCTTCCAGAAGGCTACTGCTGCCTAAAACACAATTTTTCATAGGGCAAGTCTGAAGCTCTGTTCTTCAGTCAAGCCATCAGTTTTTCATTTGGATTTCTGTACTTAAGTTACTCAGATCATCCTTTGACCTTTGAGACAGTTTTCTTGAAGCTCAGCAATACTCAGTAGGTCACTCACAAAAGAAACAACTATAGAAATGGAAGTACTAGAAAGGCAGCTATTCCCTTTTTGTACTGAAACAATATTATTCAGACTGCTGTTTGTGCAGCTTGAATCTTGGCTCGTATTAGAAATGGTGTGGTCAGCAGGAGCAGAGAAGGGATCATCCTCTTGTACTCGGCACTGGTGAGACCACATCTTGAATCCTGGGTTCAGTTCTTGGCCCCTCACTACGAGAAGGACATTGAGGGGCTGGAGCGTGTCCAAAGGAGAACAATGAAAGTGGTGAGGGGCTGGGAGCACAAGCCTTATGAAGAGCAGCTGAGGGAACTGGGATTTAGCCTGGAGAAAAGGAGGCTTATCACCTTCTACAACTGCCTGAAAGGAGGTTGTAGTGAGGTGGGGGTTGGCCTCTCCTAGGTAACAAGTGATAGGATGAGGGGGAATGGTCTCAAGTTGCACCATGGGAGGTTTAGACTGGATGTCAGGAAAAGTTTCTTTATTGAAAGAATGGTGAAGCACTGGAAGAGACTGCCCAGGGAAGTGGTGGGAGTCACCGTAAGTGCAGGTATTTAAAAGACATGGGGATGTGGTGCTTAGGGACATGGTTTAGTCGTAAATTTGGCAATATTAGTTTTATAGTTGGACTGGACAATCTTAAAGGTCTTTATCCACATGAACAATTCTGTCAATCATCAGAGCTTGAAAGTGTAGCTGAAGGTGTTGATTTTATGTAAAAAACAATTAAAGAAAAAACATGAAAAGCAGAGGTTATAAACTTTAGAACTACTTTGTGTTTTCTCCCACTACAGAGTGCATGACCACGCAGGCTGATTCCTAAGCAGGAGGAGGGGGGGCAAGAAGCACAGTTATAAAAAAAACCTTCAAGGCTCACTAACTTTCTTCCTGATTATCAGAAGACATTTTATCCATGCCTAGACAAGTTTCAAAGAACACACCCTCCCAATGATTATATTTATGATTCCACTTTCTTATTTCTAATCCTTATTGAGAATTGTTCTGAGTGCGACATAAGCATTATACAATAGTCATATATAACATGGTAAGACTTTACCTCAGGGGAAGATTTTATGTGTTTAGCATCAACACTTCCACTACTCTCCGATGACTTTCTTTTCATGCCCCTCATTCTTTCAGATTTATCTGGAAGAGAAGGTGACCAGGATTAGTGTATTTATCACAAATATGCTGCTTAGTGTTTGAAGAACAAACAACAGCAGGTCTTACCACATTTTCCATCGTTGTCATATATGATTTCAACATGAATTAACTCTGGATCAAGAGTTTTTAAAGCTGGAATCTTGGAACAAAAATACAGAAGCGGTCATTTAGAGAGATGAAAATTTCAATGTGTTTATCCTAGATGCTGTGGTATAGAATAAGATTATACATTTAACTTCTAGGTTCTCTGAACACCGGCCTGAATTTAACGATGCATCATTATACAGTGTCTGTGCATGAAAACACACAAACTGGTGCATCAGAGCAGTCTACACAGCACACAAAGTAAAGAAACCAAGATCATATGTCTACCTGACTCTTAAAAATTCCAGGTCTCCCTCATTTTGCATAGAAGGCCATTTGTTATTTAATCACACTGCCAGCAGCATACAGAAACACTTTGGGGTAACAGATTGTTCTGTGCTATACTGATCCCCAGTTTTTTAGCTTATTACAATAAGGACAGAATAAAAAATGGTGTTGGTGGGGATGTAAATACTTCTCACCCATTCACCATCCCTGTTTGTAAACAGGTTCTTACCTCCTGACAGTTGACTTCTAGAGTTCTTGTTGCCGGATTTCCATTGACAACAATTGCTGTGAACCACTGAGTGGACGGATCCAGGCTATAAATCCTAATTTTTGAACCAATGATATTTTTTCCACCTTAAAAATTAAACAAACAAATACAAGAAAAGGGAGCTTAGTAAAAAGGGAACACGAAGATCACCACAGTTACCAACATGAATTTGCCAACAGTCCAGCATGCAAGATGCAAGTAAGCAAAACAAAACAAGAACCTGGAGACAACGTCTACATAGCTAAGGGTAAAAAAAAAAAAAACCATGATAAAATGATGCTCCAGCTAACTCCTTCGCGGAATAGCTCAATGAAGTTGTCTGGAGGTTAAGACATGCAGCAAAGACCAGACTAACCTCCAAATTTCACACAGTGAGGCAGATCAGTGGACACAGATATGAAGGTTCAATCATTAGATGTGAATTTTTCCTTTCTTTACAGTATTAGAAATCACAACTCTAAGTTACAATATTTACCTTTCCATAAAAGGTAAATATTGCCTATACAAGCATATGATTACAAATACGCTCATGTGAAGCCAGTAATTAAGAATTTGAAGCTGGCAAAGCTAAAAATAACAATTTTATCATGAGTAAAAAAGATAACACTATCTAAACTTTGGAAGTTTTTTTATCAACAAGCAGCAGACTAAAAAAAAATAAAAATCAAGCTACTTGAAACAATAAACGACTCCAAGTAATTTCAGTGAGCATTGCTACAAAGTTGATCTCTCTTTCACAAGTGTCAGACCATCTACATGTACCTAAATTAGAGACTCTCTCTTACACAAAAAAAACCCTGAAACTTAAATCTCTGTAATTCTTCAGTTTTGCATTCACTGCTGTGAAAGAAGTGGAATCAGTATTGAAACAGATCACAGTAATTTACACCATCACTGCAAAGATCCTCCTTTTGACTCTCATTTATTGCCAGAGTTTTCTGCTTACAAAGTATGCTCGTACCTTGTACCAAGCGTGTTTCATCCAGGTGTTTCTTAACCAAGGCCTGAATTTCTTCATTAATATTTTGATCATCCTTAAGAGGAAGCCTGGAACTGCTCATATCCTATTTCAGAAAAAAAAATATAGAAATTGGTATCACGGATAACGCTTTTGATTAACAAAACCCCATTATATTTAGAAAGAAGACAATGGCAATTCATACACGTCCAAGAAATTTCTCATTCCTCTGTGTTTATTTGCTGCCTATTAAGTCAAAGTAGAATTAACGATGGCACTACTGGCAGTCTCAACATGGGACACCTATCACTAGCTTTATTTAGAATGTTCATAGGTCTTGAGAGTAGTTTCCTGAAAAGGTTAAATCCTTTCTCATTAGCAGATACCGTTCTTCAAAATGCGTGACCAGTCAGCCATGCAGGGCAATTGTTTCAACCAGTGTCTGGTTTTCACTAACAAACTTTCCTCCTACTGCTCAACAAAGGGACTATAATCCAACGATCTCATTTACATCCCCCGCCCAATTCCTGTTTTGTTTAGCATTGGAAGTGATGAGTTTGTAACAAATACTTATTCCAGACATCCCTGTAACTCCTTTCCTAGTAATGAGTTATGTCCACAAGAACAAAGAGAAACTGTTCCAGATCATCCCCACCAACATAAAGCAACCCAAGCTGAGTAACTGTGCTAGCACACTCCCTCATTCAGCTCTCTTAAGTGACATCCTGAATCAGCTTCAAAAGGTGTTTAATCAACACAGCAATAAACATCTACTCCAACTTTTTACCCATCTAAGGTTTTTATTTAGAATATATTAACTTGACATATCTTAAGTACCAGGAAAACAGATTCCTTCCATCTTTATCAAGCCACATAAGGTTACCTGAATGGGTGTCAAAAGGTTCTCAGGAAGAAAAGCACATCTCTCTTCACCAAGATAGCGTATTGAAACCAACGATCCCAAACCAGCTTTGTCCACTAAGGATTTGTATACCTAGAAAAGCGATGAAGATTTTCTTAGAAACAAGAGTAAGAGCAGCTCATTGTTCTTCATTTGCATTTTAAAAAATAGTTTAGTTTTGCATCCATTCCTCTGTGAAAATACAACATCTACATGCAACTCCTGAAACAAAGCAAGCCTCAATAAAACTTAAAAAATGCCTAAAAAATGCAATTAATTTCAAGTATAGTCCAGTAACTCCTTTATTAGAATGAGTTAGGAATTCAGTTTAGGTGGCTGTCATGAAAAAACATTAATCATTCATCTCAACATGAAGAATTTACTAATATTAAGAATTCTAATTGTGAATATGTCCATGAAAATCCTTCCTTATGGTAGATTGGGGGAATAAACAGCAAATCAACAAAGGCCTGCTGCATGGCTTACATAAAAGCTCTCAAAGCTCATGCAACACTGGTAACATGCTGAATCCACAGTGTAGGTGTGTATGATGACTTGGATGGCCTCATAGTTGTTTTATCACTGCAGTAGAACAATGAAGCTGTGTTCAGGTATACCAAAGGCTTTAACAACAGACAAGAAAAATATCCTTTAAAAGCTTCTGAACTCTTCCTAATATGTTTGTCCTGCAGTAACAACTCTTGAGTTGATGGGCATCAGGAGCCTGGAACATCAGAAGTGACAAAAGTAACTCCTTCCTACCGAAAGGTACATTTGTGCCCCATTTAAAAGAAAAAAAAAAAAAAAGATAGAGTATGTGTTTGGGTTTCCAAAGAACTGATCTCCCCCTTTGTTGCTTTCAGTTAGGATGGCTTTGGCAAAGGGGCAGTATCCCTGTAAGAGGAACACGTATCCCTCCAGGAATGATCACGTATTACAAGAGTTCTACAAAGCTATTCCATGTGTCAGAAACATATTCTCCCCTTATACTTGGATCAAAAAGTTGTGATCAAAATTTAAACAGATTAATCCACATATCCCTTTTTTTGACTCCTTTCCTGCCTTGTGTGGGAGCAAGGCGAGGCAAAAGCCTTCTTTGCCAAGAGAAGCTCCACTACTGTGCCTTACTTTACCCTACATCATTCCTCTGCTAGATGAGCTTTCAAACACACACGCTGCGTGAACTGTCACTTCACACGCATCGTGAATGAAGCTTTATGCATAATAACAGGTATGCAGTAAGAACTATTCAGGTACTTGGAAAGGGACAACACCTATGTTTAAATAAGAATCTTTTCAGAGCATTTTGACAGCAAAACCCCCTAATAGAAATGCTGATATTAATGTACAGGTCAGGAAATGAAATAAAATAAAGGATTCATCTTCCCACTTCCTCTCCCATCCTATTTGGCCCTACTTCCAATAATATCTGCTTAGATTAGTTTTCTCAAGAAAAACTCAGTTAAAATGCAGCAGGCATGAATTAAACAAAAGCGTGGTCAGGCACTGGAACAGGATGCCCAAGGAGGTGGTTGAGTCACCATGCCTGGAGGTGTTTAAAAAGGGGCAGATCAGTTTTTGGAGGACATGGTTTAGCAGAAGATTGGTACAGTTGGACTCGATCTCAAAGGTCTTTTCCAACTGGAAGATTCTACAGTTCTATGAAACTGCATAGTTTATACATAGAGAAAAGTATAAAATGTGGACTACTACTTCAGTTTAATTAGTGTTCAGCAAGTTTACATCTTCATTTATTTCTCCACTGCTTTTATGAGTAGCGATATCCAAAGTAGTCAAGTAAAATTATACTGGCTGCACACACAAAATGCTCCCTGGCTAATTTGCCTAACCAGCCATGCATGGCAGTTACAGAAAACTCAGTTCTCTTGTTTGTGCAGCATTGCTCAGGTTTTTATATGCACAAAATCCAGATCTCAAATTATGTGTGGCGAGCAGGCAGCCATCAGAGAAGAGTCATTCAAATTACTTTTGTCTCAGATTAAGAATCACTGAAGAATTAAGGCAGAATAAAGCAAGAATTTAAGACAAAAATAGAGGCTATCCTTCAAAACCTATTATTTACCCTTCTCCCCTCTATTCTTAAATGCAATTTCATGAAAACATGAGGGAGAAGAAATAAACATTGTAAAGAACAGTGGTTTGGGAAGGAAGCAAAATTATTAAAATACATTCCTGTATCTCCAGGCACAACATACCAACTTCAACTGCTTACAAACTCTGCCTAGCTCTCATGTGCAAAGGGTTTTAATCTCCCTTTAGACCACATGAGTAAAGCTGTACTTGAGAAATTCACGCTTATAACAACACTGTCCTGAGAAGACGTAATTGCAGAACCAAAGCAAGTTAGGTCAAGCATATACTTGCCATTGCAGGCCACTGGACAGGAGATACAGCATTGGCTGGATATTTTCTTTCAGCCAGTACTAGCTTTTGCTCCACCAGGAATGCTTTCATTTCATGGCTGTAGACTTCTATCCATCTTCTTTTTTCCCATGGCTCTTCATCAAATTCTACACAAATCTGCAGAAAGGAGTGACTAGCCATAGAATTCAGACACATACAACATGGAAAAGGATATACAAACACCAATTTCCTCAAAACCCCCAAATCATTACAAGTACTTATAATACAAATAAGATTATTGCCTTTCTGTCACACAATCAAGCAATCATTAGAGCATCCCAGACTGACTCAGTATTTTTTGTGACAGTCAACATTAACAGTTATGTCATCATTAGCTGCATAAACATGAATATTTCTATTTAACTGTACAACCTTCTCATCTCAAACACTCCTCTGCTGCTCAAAACCAGTTAAATGTATTAACTCTGCCACTAGTGTTTACATCAGGGGAGAAAAAACAGCAAAAAAACACCCCAAAACTTTTGACTGCATACGATACTGTGCATTTTCCAAACTCTAGAGTCCCTGAACAAACAAGCTGCTTTTCCAGAAATATTTAAAATAATAAGAGTCCCAAAGAATAATTTCAGTTAATTCACTGAAAGCAGAAACGAGCGTAAGCTAGTAAAGGTGAATAAATAACACAAAGTAAAGAAGGTCATTTCCTGCCTGCTTTTCATCTGTACAAATATCTGAAGCACCTACACAAACTTTTAAGAGTCAAGCCATTGCCACTTCATGACAAAAACATGGTGGCTCAACTGATTTTTTGGGGATAGTATTACCTTTCTTTCATAGGGCAACACATGGAGATAAGCAAAGTATTGGGAAACACCACAAAACACAACTCTGCCTGAATACAGGAATTGGAATGCCTTGGTAGAGAACACTACTCTCCAAAAAATCACTCCTCCTTCCCACAAAATATAACCCTCCAATCTAAATACATTTAACTAATTTAACCTAATAGCAGAGAAATCTCAGTTGAGTGAATCTTGGAAACATTCCCATGTGTTTAGCTTCCCTCTAAGGCGAAAGGCAAGTTAAAGCATGCACACAGAACAGCACTATGACAAGCATTATTGGGTGCAAAAATGAATTTAGTCATTTTGGAGATCATAGAGACAATGAAAGAGATAAGCAAATAACATGAGTACCAGAACCAGAACAGCTTGTTTTGTCTGTAGGATTAACACTGCGCTAACAGGAAAATACAGTTGAGAGAACACTTCCAGGAGTGGCTGGCGGTCCTTCTACTCTGTAGGTTTCTCCTGACACAAAAAGATTAAATATTCCTACTCCTTTAGAGACTTTTTATTCCCCAAATCCATTACTATTTATTACTAACTATGCACTATTCTTCCACAGAGCTGGGAAAGAAGAAAGGAGATGCCAAGAGTTTTGGTACAGAAGCTCCCTATGCCTCACTGTCTACTTTTGAACTTCTTTAACACTTTCACTGGAGAACACATTAAGTCAACTGCTTCTGGCAGAACCTTAACCACTTACAAGCCTCACAGTAAAGTCCCCAACACTAGCTGCTCCTTCTCCTCTCAAGTCCCACTGAAGGTCCTTAAGAAGAGCTTTCTGTAGCAACTACACCCTCCTCCTCCTCACTCCAAGTAAGGAACGGGCACAGCCCAACTGGCCAAAGATGGAGAAAGCTCCACCCCTGACGCAAAACCACAACAAGAAGCTCGGCCTATAACAACTCAGGACACTTCATAACAAAGTTTACACTTCCAGAAGACTTAGAAACACATACCATTCCTTCTTACTGTCAAGGAGTAGGTGCTTCTTCAGTTAATCAGAGATCAAAAATTTCTTCCCATTAAAAAAAAGGCAAGGAAACAATTTTAATTGAAAAATGGCGCTGTTCTTGCGGTCATAGAACAGCCTTCTACTGAAGTCCCTCGTATAGACAAATAGGAGACCATATAATAAGATGTTGTTACTACAATGGAGCTTTGTCCTCAGCAAGTACTTGGTGCACTACAGTAATCGCAGAGGCATAGTTGAATAGCATCACTGACTACAGTTGCCAAATGAGAGTCTCACAGCCAAACTGCAAAAGTCACTTGACTTTCACCCAATCCAAGTAGTTAACAAATCACTCTAAGTGTCCAATAACTGATTCAGTGTTTAAAAATCCCATTGGTAATCACTGAAAAGTGGTCACCACACGAGAAGAGCCCAAGAAACCTCCACCACCATACACAAATTTGGTAGACCTTTTAGAACGGTCTTAGTCTTTGTTCATTACCAGCTACTTCAAAGAGCAAGAAAAAGCCACCATCCCATCAAGACAGGAGTGTTTTGGTTTCACCTCTGCGAAAAAGAATTGTTGACAACTAACAAGTTCTTAAATTACATTTAGGAAATACACAGAAATAAAAACTAAATGTAGCAAATAAAAAAAATGAAGCTGGTGGAAGAAAGCACATTTATAATTAGTTTGAGGCAATTTCTGGCATTAGTACACGTATACTGGGGGATTTAGCTGAGGTGCACGTTTTCAAGCATGTTAAGTAGGCCAGTTGGCCAAGAAGACCTCTCTCCCCAACACCAGAGTATGTACACATTTGTGAATAAACACACACCCACACAAATGCACACAAGCAGAGTTCCCAGGTCATAAAGTCGGCACCCTCGTTTTAGAAGGTCTCTTTGGAAGTTTCCAGTTACCTTCAGGTCCTGTTTGGATATATCCGTGTGCGAAACCGCCCGGACCTTGCCCGACTTCCAGGGCCATTCCAAGACGCGGCTGGTGTCCCAGGGCCCGTCCTCTTCCTCCGTCAGGCAGAGGAACTTCTTCCCCACCAGCAGCGACCAGCTCCCCTCCAGCCTCAGCACCATTTTAACTCATCGGGAGGCCTCCAGAGAGGAGAGCGGGAGGGAAAGGAGAAAAAGAGCGATGAACACCACAGCAGGCGCGGGGGCGGGAGCAGCGCCGCTTCCTTCTTCCTCTCCCCGTCCCCCCCTTCTCCTTTCCCTCCCCCCTCCTTCGCCCAGCCCTGACACCCACGGGAGGCTGCGCTGCCCGCGGCCTCCTTCAGCATTCAGAGAGCCATGGACTGGGCTGGGCTGGAAGGGACCTCAGACCCCATCCAGTCCCATCCCCCCAGCATGACAGGGACACCTCCCACTGGATCGGGTTCCTCCGAGCCTCATCCAACCTGGCCTCAGCTGCAGGGTAGCTCCGGGCGATTCCCACCCCGGGAATGTCCCCCTGCCCCCCTCACAGCCTCTTTGTTCCCTCCCTCAGGAAACGAAGGCGGGGGGGGGGGGGGGGGGGAGGCAGCTGAGGGGGGGCACGAGCCAAGCTCCTCCTCGCTTCACCAACACCCCCGCCCAGGCGGCCTCCGGCCTCGCCCCTGCCCTCACCTGCTTCCCCCTCCCCCGGTCCCTGCCCGGGCAGCGAGCAGCGGGCTCTGCCAACACGGCCTTTCCTTCCTTTTCCTCCCTCCCTTTCCGCCCCTTCCCCTTCGCCCACAGCGCGCGGTACCCGGGCCCGCGCGCGCGCACGCCCCCTCAGGCGTGCGCCCCACCCCGCGCCTCGCCGTCCCTCCTTCCCATTGGCTGATCCGCGCCAAGGGGGCGGGGATAGCGCCAAGCCTCCTTCTGCGATTGGCCCGGAGGGGTGGGACCCGCCAGGCTTGGCCACGCCCCGAAACCGTTGCTCAGCAGATGGCGGATTAAAAAAAAAATTATCCTTCCGCAAGGCTGCGAGGAAAGGAGTCCGCCAGCCGACGCCCACAAAGAGCACAAAGATAGGGCCAAATGGAAGAGCGAGCGTGCTTTAGGTCGTGGCGCGCCTCGAGGTTTATGTTTCGGCCTCAGGCGGGCTAAGTCTTAAGCCATAAAAGCGCGCTTTTGGAGTCGGCGGAGGGATCTGAGGGAGGCGAGAGGCGTGATCAGAAGGTTATACGTGCGGCTCACGGCGTACTCAGATATAGCACGGGGGGAGGGGGCGCCCGCGGGGCCGCTCTGCGCATGCGCGCGCGGGCGCCGGGTGCCTGCGGGGGCGCTGCGGCCGGGGCTGTGCGCGTGCGCGGGCCGGGGGGGGGGGGCTGGCACGTGCCGTGCGGCGCGAGCGGCTGCGCGGGGCGGGGAGCGGAGCAGGGGGAGGCGAGCGGCGCCATTTTGTGTGGCGTGTTGGGGGCTGAGCGAGGCGGGAGGCGTTGTGGAGGGGGAAACGACCCGTGGGAGAAGTGCCTTGGGAGGATGGCAGGCTTTGTGGGAGCTCTGGCTGTAGTTAGAGTCCTGGAATAACAGAGCCATGGAGTGGTTCGGGTTGGAAAGGACCTCAGAGCCCACCCAGTCCCACCCCCTGCCGTGGCCAGGGACACTTCCCACTGGATCAGGGGCTCCAAACGCCACCCAGCCTGGCCTTGGACACCTCCAGGGATGGGGCAGCCACAGCTTCTCTGGGCAACCTGGGACAGGGCCTCCCCGCCTTCACAGGAAGACGTTTCCTCCTAAGATCTCATCTCCATCTCCCCTCTTTCAGCTCAAAACTGTTCCCCTCATCCTGTCCCTGCACTCCCTGATCAGAGCCCCTCCCCAGCTTTCCTGGGGCCCCTTTAGTACTGGGAGGCTGCTCTGAGCTCTGAGGTCTCCCTGGAGCCTTCTCCAGGCTGAACAGCCCCAGCCCTCTCAGCCTGTCCTCACAGCAGAGGTGCTCCAGCCCGCAGATCTTTGTGGCCTCCTACACTTGCTGCGATAGCTCCATGACTCGTGCTGAGGACACAGGACACAGGTCTCACCAGAGAAGAGCAGAGGGCACAATCCCCTCGCTCTCCCTCCTGGCCTCACTGCTTTGGGTGCAGCCCAGGACACCGCTGGCTTTCTGGGCTTCAGGTATGCATTTCCAGCTCATGTTGAGCATCTCATTCACCAGCACCCTAAGTCCTTCTCTTCAAGGCTACTCTCAGTCCATTCTTCCCCAGCCTGTAATTGTGCTTGGTATTGTCCCACTGAAAGGGAAAAATATGTACATTTAGTTTTCAGATTTAAGTATTTTGTATGTAAACCAGACCAACAAAATGGAATTTATGATAAGATATTGTATAAAGGAAGCTTCGAGCAAGTAACAAGTGATAGGATGAGGGGAAATGGCCTCGGATTGCAACAGGGGAGGTTTAGATTGGCTATTAGGAAAAATGTCTTTACTGAAACAGTAGTGAAGCATTGGAACAGGCTGCCCAGGGCAGTGGTGAAGTCACCATCCCTGGAGGTGTTCAAAAAGCGTAGATGTGGCACTTCAGGACATGGGCTGGTAGGCATGGTTGGACTTGATGATCTTACAGGTCTCTTCTAGCTTTAACGAGTCTATGATTCCATGATTCTGAAACTACTAAATTACGTGCTCTGTTGAGGTATTAGGCTCTTGCAAGAGCAGCTGTACAACGTGTACATCGTACAATATAGGTGTTTCATGCCCATCTTAATTAAACTCCTTATTTTTTATACACACACCCACACTTTGCCTCAAAGAGCAGCTGATTAATACATACAGGGAGAGCAGTGTTAGACAATACAGAAGCAATATTAATCGATACAATAGATCAAACTCTTGGTAGCACTCTAGTTGCCTAGTGGTATTTTTTTTCATTAGCACCAGAATAATGGAAAGATTTAAGGAACAATTTGAAAGACAGTAATGTGTGTTTTGTGAATGAGCAGCTCCCACATGCAAAGAGTAGCATGAAGGTTGATCAAAGGTGTTTTAAAATGTAATGGTTCAAGTAGTAGTACTTTGTTCAGTTCCGGAGTCCTCAGCACAGGAAGGACATGGATCTGTTAGAATGAGTCCAGAGGAGTCTGGAGCATACAAGGACAAGCTGTGAGAACTGGAGTTGTTCAGCCTACAGAAAACTCCAGGCAGACTTTATATCAGGCTTCCAGTATGGAAAGGGGCCTCCAGGAAAGCTGGAGGTGTTCAAGGCCTGGTTGGATGGGGCTTTGAGCACCCTGATCCAGTGGGAGGTGTCCCTGCCCATGGCAGAGGCACTGGAACTGGATTATCTTTAAAGTCCCTTCAAACTCAAACCATTTTATGATTCTTTGAAAGCAAAGAAAATTAGCAGAGACTAGAAGAGGGGACAGTGAAGTAGACAGAGTACAAGTCGTCAGAAGCCTGGACAAAATTCAGCATACAAACAAGCTTTCAGTCCTTAAAGAATAAAGGTGTTCAAGACCCAGGGGTTGGAACTTGAAGCCAGGTAACTTTAAGATTTTTTTTATTATTTTTAAGCAGGGAAGTTAATTTCTTTACTTGTTTTGTTTCCTGGGATCCTTCATTCCTTGATGAAGTTAAATTGGGCCCAAATAAGTTACGTGATTTCTTTAAAAGTTATAAACGTGGGGTAACCAGTGTGGTCCTAGGTCAAAAAGTCAAAGATATAAAATTTTAAATTGTGGCTATAAATGTCTCTATGTTGCATAGTTTTGGAATATGTTTCCCATGATTTTAACTATAGAATAGATAATAAATACTGTTGGTTTTCTTACCTAATTATTTAATCAGTACTTGTAGTCTCCACAAAAATTGATGTCTCCTAGAAAAATGTTGTGTATTTTTGCCCATCCTCGCTCACACCGAGTGTCAGTGGAAATACCAAAATGTTCAGAAATGAGTTTAAAACTAGCACTATGATATGGTAGAGATACAAGTGTCTGAATTTGGGTTGTGCCTGTCTCTTGAGAACAAAATGCCATTTGAAATACCTGTGAAAAAAACAGTGCTGTGAATGTGCAGAACTGATTAAACTACAAGGCAGCAGATTTCAGCCTGTTCTGCTGCCTGCAAGGAGACTTGAACATAATTTTTTACATCCAAGTATGCCTACTGAGTTGAACTGCTAATATGTTAACCTTTAGCTCCTGTTTGAGAAAGCAGGAATCTCTGCAAACAGCTGCTCTTTAAACAGTAACTTCAGAACACACTTGAAGAAATTCTTCCTTCAGTCACCATTAAGCAACTACTTTTCTGCGTATTATCACTAGGAAAAAAGCACAAGAGGCTTTGGGTGAAGAGATGTTTGAGTTTAACAATACAGGCAGAAAAAATAGACAGTTTCATAACTATCAATGCCTAAAAAATTCCATGTTCGAGTAGCTTACCTACTTATCTGCATATAAAATCTGGACATGCTATTCAAATGTGTGTGCTTGAAAGCTGGTCTCCCACTGTCTGAAAGGATTTGATATCACGAGTCACAGATGCTTTGCGAGAAAGGGACACATTCAGAATAGGGCTGGTAGCTAAGGTTAACTGTCATGGCACTGTGTGCTTGGAAGAAGTTTTCTGTGAGATTTTCTTAGCCTGGACAAGAGGAGGCTGAGGGGACACCTCCTCACTGTCTACAACCGCCTGAAAGGAGTCTGTGGCAAGGTGCTGGGCTCTTCTCCCAAGTGATTGGTGATGGGATGAGAGGAAATGGCTTCAAGTTGCACCAGGGCAGGTTCAGATTAGACATCAGGAAAAATTTCTTCACTGAAAGGGTTCTCAGGCACTGGCAGAGGCTGCCCAGGGAGGTGGTGGAGTCCCCATCCCTGGAGGGGTTTGAAAGATGGGTAGATGAAGCGCTGAGGGATGGTTTAGTATTGGACAGGTACTGTTAGACTCAGTCTCAAAGCTCTTTTCCAACCAAGTGATTCTATGATTTTATGAGTGAGGGCAGATTGTTTTTTAGGGGTCTCCTCCTGCATTTTCAAGATAAACCTGCAAGTTTCTCTGCAGTTACAACAAACAATGGTCAATGCAAGGTCTTAGGGATACTAATTTTTAAAATCTCTAGTGTGGCAACATTTAAAGGTCTTTATTATCAATCAAAGCCCCATTGGAGGCTGTACAAGCACAAAGGAAAAATCTAAAATGCTTTATCTCCTAATGACTTGTGATGAAGGTGTAAGGATGTGTAATTAAAACTGAAAGTGCTTATGGTCAGACTACAAAAACACAGTTCAGCCCCTTACACAGTCATATCAACTAGAAACAGGGCTTTGGAGATAGCCAACAGTTTTGTTTCTCCACTGTGTCTTGAGATACAGCGGTAAAGAATGAGTGATGACAGACTACCAGAAGCTTTGTTATTCACTAGCACCCAAACTGATGTATTTTAGTTACACATTAAGTAGGGGAATTAGATCAGTTTCTGCTCTCATTTGATTCAGCTCCAGCCATAGCATGAAAAGATAAAAGCCTGTGTAAGCTCTTTTCTCAGGTGCAGTCATGTTACTTCAGCACACCTCACATGGATCAGCTTTGCAAGACTAGCAGGACTAGATCTGTTTCTTTTTTCCATGCTTGTCTCTTTACCACACGTTAAAATGAAATAATCCATGTCCTACATCAGTTAATATTGTCTCCTTATCTATAGCTAAAGGAAGGATGCTATTTTGACACAAAGTACACTGTAATGCTAAGCAAATAAGTTTACTTACTGAGGGAAAAATTCCATAGGAAGTGCTGAAATTCTTTTCCACCATTATATAAACCTTGCAGTGCTGACTCATTTGCTTTTCTTTTGCCAACTAGGAGTTAGCAGGACTTGGATTTACTATTGCGACTACAGAAACAGTAAATTGTGAGAGGGTTTTTAGGATAATGAATCAGGATTGACTATTACATTTTAATTGACTATTAATTTATCATTTAATGATGTGATTGATATTAAATATTGTCTGGGGATTAGGACTGGATATTAAATTTTTCAGATTAATTTTAAAGTTGAACAGGTGTTTATAGGTAGAGTGGTGCAATAACCTTTAAAGAATAACCACGAACAAACATTAGGCACCAAGTGTGGTTAGTAATTACGTGATGATTTTGTTTTTCCTCGGATGCTCCAGATGAAGAAGGCCTATTTGGGAAGGAAAAAGCCCTTTCCCTACAGGAGTTCATTATTCAAAGGTTTCAGGGCATCATTCTCTAAAAAAAAGAACCCAGGTCAGTATTAGCTTGATGCATATGGCTAAATCAAGTCTCAGAGACCCCCAGCACATGTCTTGGAGATATTACTGCCCATGTACAAAAAGATCCACTGAAGGTTAGGGAAAACTACACTGTGAACTTCAAGCAACATTATTTAATGAACTGAGGAAAATTGTTAATTAGCTTTACTTACAGAAACCTCACAAAACCTGAAAGAACCTCATGTTGTTTGAATTCTGCTACTTAATAATGTCCAGGCTCTTTCATCATTGAAAGAACATAGCCTGGATTTGGTAAAGACCACTTGGCCTTTACACGCTCCACTGCCCACGCCAGCAAAGTTCTTGATGCTTATTACAAGTGCTTCCTAATGTCTCTTTTAGTTTTAAACAAATTTGTCTTGTAATTGAGGTTCTTCCCTTGGGAGAAAGCTGACACCTTTCTCTTGTGGATCTGACAAATAATTTCGGCAGCTCCGGCTCCCAGGCACGTGTAGGTGCCAGGTTGGTGAATCCTAGATGAGGTGGCAGAGGTTTTTCTAACATTGACCAAGCCTGCTCTATGCTTTTCTGGGCTCATCTGGCAAAATTCACGGTGCTGCTTTTGATTTTTCACATGTATGTCCTCTTGAAAGTGTTTGTGACACTTTCAAGCTTGATAACAATGTAGTTTTTCACAAAATGGTGAACATGGGGAGCAGTAGTGGTTGTGAGTTACAAGTGTGTACAATTTGGACAAGAACTCTGGTTGCTCTTGAGTGTGTATTTACTTAAAAAGAGCCTCAACCGTTTGACTTGGATACAAAGAAAGCACTCCAGAATGATCTTGAGGGTAGGTTGTACTTGAGTCGTACCCAGTGCACTGCAAATCCTTCCACTCCTATTAGAAAGCGCTGGCTTTCTTGGCTCTAGCTCTGTTTTCCTGATCCGTACCAACTCTCCCTTGAGCTGGGGCGATGGATATTTAGCAGAGAACATTGTGTATTTTGCCTGCTAGTGTAGCAACTCTGATTCCGATAGGAAAACAGAGTGTCTTGTCCATCTGAAAAATAACTGAGAAATGTATCTTTTTTAGGGGCAGGGGAGAGGAATTCCACATGTGCTGATAGGATGTTGACAGAGCTGAAGTAATGCTACCAGCGTCAGTATGGCTGAGATAAAGAAAGAAAAAGAGAGACTGAAAGGTAAAGATCCCAGATATCAGTGAGTATAGAAGTGGGAATTTTTAAAAATTGCATTTTGCTCACTGTGACCTAGTTGGGAAAGCACAGAACTGGGAGCTGACTCTGGAATCTAACATCAAGTGTGTCATTAGGCAGATAATTTAATTCACCTCATTTCTCTGTAAGATGGGGATAACGCTAATCATTCTTATGAATTGCTTTGTGTTGTGCACCTGAAAGATGATGAGTATTATAGCTGCTAATTAAACATTATTTTAATCTTTAAATTTGCTTTTCCTTTTAAACTTTAATAAGTGTTTATACTCCCTAATGCCAGGGAGGAAAAAAGAGTGATTGTGAAGCAGCTGCTAAGGTTTTTTTTTTCCAGAAGATATTTAATATTAAATTGGCATTGAGTCATCTGTTTCAGATAAAGGCAAGAAATAATATGCAAGAGTGAAGATTTTGAGTAAAATAGATACAAAGCAAAATCAGAGTAACTGTCACACCTGTGCCTTCAAACTGCCTCCCACCTCCCCATCCTCTCAGTCCAGAAATGGAAAGGGGCATTGTGATTTCTCTGTGGCTTAACTAGAAAGAGCAAAGGCAAGAGTATCACTTGAAAAAGGAGGTGCAGCTGTAAGGTGCAGGCTGTTCCTGATGCTCTTTGTCTCAGTTCTCCTGCCATGTGCTGAGGCCTCTTCCTCTGCGCCACCAGCCTGCCCAGCGCAGGGAGGACACTGGACAGTTGCACGGCAACTGGGAAAGCACCTGGATTCCAACTGGGCAGTGATACTGGCACTGGCAGTGGTGGTAAGTTTCACTGTATTTAGCACTGTAGAGCACTTCCTAATGTCCTGCTCCTTTCCGTAAACCCTCCCCAAGTCAGCTCCTTGTCAGTGAAACTTAGTCTTTTCCCTAACCATCTCTCTTCACTGATGCCGAAGACTCATTGCTGTTCTCCAAACCGTAGACTTGAGCAGTAGAAGTTTGTGCCTAAAACTAAAATGTTACTTTTAAAGCATATTCCTGACTCCAGTGAAACCAGGAATTTCACCACTGTTTTTTTTTAAGAGATCATATGTCAGCCTTATCTCCTCATAAGAGGAAGATTGAAATCTGTCTTGTCTCTGAGCTTTCCTTAAAAGCTTAAAAAGGCAAAATGAAACTTTTCTTGCTTCCCAGTATCTAATGCCCTAAATATCATAATTACCTAACTGCAGTTGTCAAAAAAATGGGAATTATGTTTTGCAGTTTCCTGTGCAGAGGAACTTGTTATGCAGCATAGGTATCTAGTGCTACTTCTTACTTGTATTTACTGGGCAGAAATCATCACAGAATAAAATTTACAACTGCAGTTTTCTAATGAGTATGTAAGAGACACATCCAAGTTACTCCAGGCTGTCTTCGCTGTTCAACAAACTTGGACACATAAGCAAGGAGGAGTAGCTTAAAACCTGTATGACTGCCTTGGGATGGCTGCAGATGGATTTGTTTCAAAAGCAAGTTGGAAAATAATTGACAAAGCTGAAAGGGATTTTATAAATGCAATGTTGGAAAAAAAATTCAACAAAACATTGGAGGACTTTGAATTTTAGAAGACATGATTATACATCAGGTGTTAGTTTCCCTGAGTCACACCACTGGTTGCAGCAGAGGCAGGATATGTCTCGCTTTGTATAACATGTAGGTCACAGACTGCCAGTATAAAAAATACATTTAATGAACTTCAGCCACCAGCAGGCCTCACGTTGTCTAGGCTTACTCTGCAGGAGACCAAAAGAAGCATCTCCAGAAGGAGATTCGTGCTAAAAAAGGTGTCTAGAATAAGTGGGACAAATTATCCCTCAGAGATGTCTGATCTTCCTAATTTGCTGTAGAGTTCCCTGGTTACTGACCAACATTCCGCCCTTTTTTTTAGAGTAAATGCTGAACTAGATACAGATGTACGGTGGGATAATCTGCACTACTCTGATTTACACATTGGTGCACAAATTAGGTATTGAATTAATTTTTTTTTCTTTATTGAAAGCTACTGCAAGGCCATGTTGGGGTGAGGCACTAATGATCTAATTAGCAGTACAGTGTGTAGGGGGGATTCACAGGTTTCTGGTGCTGCAAATGACCTTATGAGAAGAATAATGTCTACAGACAGAAATCACAGAATTTGATTGTGGCCATAAAAGGTCCTTTAAAGAGGGGGAAAAAAAGAAAGTTTAGTTCTTCATTATTTTATCAGAATGCTATTTTTTTTACACAAGGAATGCAAAATAATAACTTATGAATGCAGGCTATAAAATACTCCAAAGAAGTTTAAAATGGTTCAGAATGTGTGTGTGTGACTGTTCTGTAGCGCAGTGTGTTGGGTGTGCTGCAGCCTTAAGGAAAGTTGATCACTTTTCTCGGTTTACCATTGTAACCTTTATGTTTGCTCCCTGAATATATTTTGTGTAGGCTTGTTCAAAGTTAACAAGTGAGTAGTGAAAATGGAGGCTGAAGTAGCAACAGAAATATTGCTGTATTAACAAACCTTTTAGTGTAAGAATCCAGGATGTGCTGTAGATGTTAGTGCTGTATGAGCAGGTGACATCAACTGCTGGCTGAAGAAATGCTGTGTTGGAGCATGCGTCTTGCTACTGCTTCACTGTGTGGAAATGGTGTTATTACTTAACTTCTTTGCACTTACATTTTCCTCTCTGGGATTCGTAAATATTTACCTTCCTTTAAAAATACCTTCTGTTCCTCAGAGAAGAGCTGAATAAATGCAGAGCAGTAGAACCATCATCAGATAATCCTGTTAATCTATCATGGGTGTTTTGGGTATGTTCTGTATGTGGAGTGTGTTCTCTACCACTCCATCATTGTAGTTAGATTAACAAAGGATGTTACAGGGGTTAACTCTTAAGTAATGGCCACAGCTGCCCACCATGTGTATTTACTACAGTCCAAAACCACGGCTGAAGTCCTCTTGCCTCTGGTGAATGGAAGGAATGCACTTGACTGCTGCAGAAACAGTTTTCCATTCAAAAGAACAATGTCTTGTCCAGAAGGAGGTTTGTAACACAGCCTGTGGCACAGCGCTCTGGTAGCTGCTGTGCTGCTGGCACCAGGGAAGGCAGCTTCAGGGCTAAGACAGCTTCAGGTCTCTGCCTGCCACACCAGTTCTGCAGAGCTGTTGTAAGGTGGAAACTGTCTCATGTCCCAGGACGCTGTAGCAGCTGCAGTTCACAAAGTCAAGTCTAGACTGCTTTATATAACATTAGGTGGAGGTGAGGCCCTCCCCAGTGCAGTACATCTTCAGGGCTGGCTCTGCTTTGAACTAGAGGTTAGACTGGGTGGCCTCCACAGGCTGTTTGCAACCTAAATTGTTCAGTTATTATGTAAAGTCAGGTGTGGCCTCAGCAGCGTGGAGCTCAGCGTGGCCTGGAAATCAGCCCCTGGACACTAAGGACATGTCTTTACCAGTGCTCTGACTGGTTTCAAGGTAGTTCTGGGGAGACTGTGATTTGCTGGCACTCTTCTTGTGGCATATAGATGTACCTTCACAATCCTGCTGTTGGCAGTGCTGTTCACTGGCTTCATTTTGTCCATTTCATTTCAGCGGTACTTGGTGAATCTCAGAGCTGTAACTGACATTGGAAGTGTCTCAGCAGAGGGTGGCTGAAATGGGGTGAGAGGGAGAAGAGAATGCAGAGAACGCTCCATCACCTGTGTATGTTCCACCTGAGAGTCTCTTATTGAAGTGCGGAGGGAGACAAAGGGAGAATATGTGCTTGCAAATGTTTCTTTTAGCTCGGGAGGTTGGAACTTGCAGTTTTCCAGCTGGAGACAGATATGGAGAATGGAGATCACGTAAAAAGGCTTTTTTTTTTTTGCATTAGTTGGCTCTTGTCTTTTTTCCTCTTCATTGCCCTTAGAGAGGAGTGCGTGATATTGAGGTACAGACTTCTAGGCATCTGAATTTCCATTTTCAGCTGTGGCCTTTCAAAGTCTTGTGCTAAGTAGTCAGATCAGATCACTGTTGTGGGAAATAACTAGTGCTGCTTTCCTCAGTCAGACCCGCTTCGTTCAGAAAGGCGTTAGAATGTTACCACTTCCCAGTACCAAATGTTGTGAGGGCTCTGTATGCTGTTCCCACACCACTCACTCTGCCCTTTGTAAGCTGTAAGCAGATACCCGTCAAGAAACCATTATCTTGCCTCATTAATAGTGGCATTAAGGTGAGATATTGTAATTCTTAAAAAGGGAGCCACTTTTATAGAGACAGGGTCCTGTGTCAATGGCCTATGGAAGATAACTTGAAAACTCTTACCACAGTGGGTGTATTTTCCCTTTGTCTTTTTTTCTGATGCCTCTAAGCTGATTGTTTGGATTCTTCTTTTTTTCCATTTCAGTTTTGGAGCTTAGCCTTTTTTGTCCCTGGGAAGACAATTAATTCTTGTTCTCACTGCCACATATTGAGAGTGAAAAGCAGGATCATACTGCAAGTTTTTCATATAACTTGACTGCAGTGAAAAAATTGCTATATACATATTTTCCCTGACATCCTTTTTACTTTTTCCAGAATTAAATAGGACTGGAACTAGCTTAGCATGGCAGAATTTCATGTTCATTACTGTACGTTGTATGAGAGTCAGTGTGGTTAATATGTCCTGCGCTTTAACACTCAGCACTTGTCTTTGCATTTATAACTGAGGAGAAAGCAGTTACAAAGCAGTGGGTGGTTTACATACCTTGAGAGGAACGGAACAGGGCACACATGAGAGAGGCTGGTGTATTGTGGTGTATGGGAGGAGGAGGAGGAAAGCCCAGGCAGAAGGATGGGAAAAGCTCTGGAGAAATGAGTGCACTCACAGAGAGGTTGCTGCTCACCTGCAGGTACTTCTGAGCAGCTCCTCTGGGAAGGTACCTTTGCCAGGTGTGTCAGTGCAGCCAGTTTCCTTCTGCCTCCCTCAGGGCTATGCATGAAACTGAAACCTGCGGTTGCCACGTCCTGGTTTGTGCTGGGATTTAAATTGATCGTTTTTATTAAAAGTTGCTATGAAGTAGCATTTATACAGTTATTAAAGCATGTTTCTGCAAAGCCATCATGCTCTGGTAATTGCTAAGTAATTTCACCTCTATATGGGATACTGCTAAGCAGAGCAGTGCCTCCCATGCTGAATTGGGTGGTTACAGGTGATTCAGCAAAGGATGCAAAGAAGCCCACTTTGCTTTCCTCTCTTGTTCCTTACAGTTTTTTTATTATACCAGTCTGTGAAGACAGCCTGTCTCTAGTAACTGCCACGACCAGTCTGCAGCAGTCCTTTAGCTTTCCTCTGACATAATTAGGGCTATCCATAGCCTCCCACACATTCCTTCTCTGGCTCCCTGAGGGAAACCTTCTCATCCATGCTCATGAGAGAGGCCCCTTTTCATAACTATATTCAGGAGCTAAATTCTTCTTGGAATTTTGCTCTAAGTGTCCACACTATCTTTTTAGGTTTTTGTTTATTTGTTTTTACTTTTGCTTTCCAAGAAGAAGTCAGGAGATGAATGCAAGAGATCACCCATTCTCTTCCAGGGGGTGGAAGACCATTCTTGGAGGTGTTAAAAAAATATGTAGGTATGGCTCTTTGGGACGTGGTTTAGTGGGCATGTTGGTGTTGTGTTCATGGTTGGACTATATGTGTATGTGTGTGTGTAGATATGTTCCTCGATGGGATGCAGAGTATCTATTTCCTGATCAAACTGTCTTTGCTCTCCTGATGCTTTTTAGGTACTATAACAATACTATACAACATAAATGTGTTGCTATCGTGTGTGTGGTTTGTATATGTTTATATTCGTTTTGTTTTCTTACATGAACTTCAGCACCTAAACATCACTGCAGTTTTCCTGTCTGATGTTTCTTTCTACATCTGAGGACATTTTCTAGCTAGGTTGTCTCTTCTTCTCAAGCAGTTCTGAAATGCCTTGTGTAGGTTTTATCCATTAGAGGACGTCTCTTCTTGAAAACAGTTGTCTGCACTTGCTGCTTCCTGACCTTCCCTAGATGTGGTTACGGAGTGCCCTGTGCTTATGTGTCAGCCACTTTTCTTGTTCTAGGAAGTCTTGGCTTGGCAGTTGTTCAGCCATGATGCTGACATCCCTTCACCCTGCACCAAAGAGGAATGAGTTTGATTATGATGGAGCTGCTGGGGGGCTCTGACTTTTCCACGGCTGTGAGCTGCTCAGGAAATGTAGTTGCTTGGAGAAGGCTGCGTTGTATTGAGGGCAAAAGCGGTGGCTCTGCCTGCATTAGCAAAGCTGGTATTTTGTTGTTTGGGGAACAGAGATCAAACCATCTAATGATGTGATCTCTATAGGATTTTTCACTGCCTGACCTTTTTCCACTGCTAAAGCTGTTCCAAAATGTTCACTAGCATTGGGCGGCCTCTCTGCAGAGCTGGCTGTGTAAATTAATTCATATCTGTCCCTCTTCTTGTGTGTCTCCATTATTTCTTTATAGACTGGATCACATATTTCAACAGCAAAGAAAAAGCTTTCTTCAAGCAAAGCCTCTTTCCAGGATGCATGGGATGTCATATGCCAAGCTTGCAGTCACAGGGCTGTAATGACACAACCCATGAGGAGTAGGTAGGGGGCATTGTCACCCTTCCCCTAGTGACTAAGTAGAGCTGAATTTCTCCCCTTGGCCCTCTATTTACCAAATAGCTATTTAAGTAAAGCTCCCTGCATTCACACTGACAGGTTTTCCATCCCCATGTTCACTATCTGTGTACATTTGCGGCTTAAAATCAGTCAACAATCATCAGGTGGTGGTTGTGTCAGTTGTGCACAAGGCACCGGCACAAGAGGAGTCTGTCTCCTGCTTAGAGAGTCAGAGAGAGCTGCCAAGCAGAATTAAAAGCCTTTCTGAGTGTTGCTGCTCTGAAAAGAGAGCTGCAGGTCAGCAGTGACAGAGACCAGCAGGAGTTGCAGGGATCACGGTGAGCTGGAAGTGGAGTGGGTGCCAACACACAGTCTGAAATCTCACCCTAAATAATCCTGATACAGGAAAAGTCTTGGATAACAGATTTCCAAGTATTCATTTGACTGTGATACCCAGACAAGACAGGCACGAGATGACTCACTGCTGTACAATTTAGGCTAGATGGCCTAATGGCTTCTTCTGGAGAGAAGGCAGTTCTTCCAGAAAGCAGTCTTCTTTGGAGAAGACAGCTAATTTACAGTTGCTAATTGCAACAGACCACCCAGTTCTGTTTTTGCAGCACTTGTATAGCAGTCACAATGCTGGTTGTAGCAGTGCTGCCACTTGTAGGCCCTTGGAGTCCCCGGGGCAGGAGTGTTTGGTGGTAGCCCCGCACCTCCAGCTGTGGTTCACAGCCTGTCTGTAACCAGGAAATACTGGTGTTTGCAGCAGAAATGCTGCTGTAACCCTGGGAGGTGGGTGAGCAGGTAACAGCTCGTTACAGGTCACAGCGTGAGGTGGAAGTTCCCTCTGGTGGAGGAACAGACCCACTACAGAGAGGAGCAGTGTGGTGATGGATGTGCTCCCCTAGAAGATAATTTTAGAGGTGCTAAACTTTAATTACATGTATGTCTGTACCTGCAGCTTTAACTGAAGGCTATGGGTGCTCTTGGTTTTCTCAAGACCACATCCAGAGAGCCTACACAATAAAAGATGATCCCATCATGAAGGACTTGGAGCTGAGTAGAAGAAAGGTGTTAAGTAGGGGATGGATATTGTGTGATGATCATCCCCCTGTGGAAATGGACAGGAGTGTGAGGATGTCTGTTGCCACCTAAGACTGCAGAGAATCTTAGAACTGTAGAATAGTTTGGGCTGGAACAGACACTTAAAGGTCATCCAGTTCAACCCCCTGCAGTGAGCAGGGACACCTTCAAATACATCAGGTTTCTCAGACCCTGTCCAACCTGACCTTGAATGTTTCCAGGGATGGGGCATCCACCAGCTCGTGTTCCAGTGTCTCACTGCTCTCACTGTAATTTTTTTTCCTCATATCTAGTTTGTTATCTCTTTTAGTTTAAAACCATTACCTACCTCAAGAGGCCCTGATAAGAAGTTTGTCCCCATCTTTCTTATAAGCCCTCTTTAAATGCTGAAAGGCTGTTGTAAGATCTCTGTTGAGGCCGTGAAGCCCCTTAATGAAAACTAATGAGGAGGAGAGATTGCTGGCTGTCACCACTGACAGTGGTAGGGAATTCAGTTGGATTGTGTGGCTCATACCTGTGTTGGCTGTGCCAGCAAACTTTGGAGTGCGAAAGAGGTCTGTCTTTTCCTGTAGAGCCAAGAAGCCCATTGACACCATACTGTAGCTTTGCCCTTACTTTGATGTGAGCAGGGGGTTGCTTTGTGTCCCTCTCGGCTGTGGTGGTCCAGAAGTGCACAAAGCCTGGTGTGGAGATGGGACCCTGGCCTGATACCATGGCATGGGATCCCTATCTGATGCCTGGCATGGGGATGAGACCCCTGCCCAATGCTGTGGATTGGGACCCTGCTGGATGCCTGGCATAGGGACAGGACCTCTGCTCAGTGCCTGGCATGGGGATGGGACCCCTGCCCAATGCTGCAGTGCTGGGATAGGACCCCTCCCTGATACCTGGCATGGGGATGTTACCCCTGGCACGATGCTGCAATGTGGGGATGGGACCCCTTCCCGATGTGTGGCATGGAGAAGGAACCCCTGCCCGATGCTCTGGCACAGGGACGAGACCCCTGCCCAATGTGGCAGTGCAGACATGGGACCCCTGCCCAGTGCTGCAGTGTGGGGAAGGGACCCCTAACCGATGCCACGAGGTGAGACCGGGACCCCAGCCCGTTGCCTGGTCTAGGGAGAGGATCCCTCCCTGATGCTGCAGTGCGGGGACAGGACCCCTGCCGGCTGGCGCATCCCCCGCCCTGTCCCAGCCCTTCCACCCCCCCACCCCCGCCCGTGGACTCCCGCTGGGGATGCTGGTGGGATCGGGGACCGGCGGGGCGGCTCCTCCTCCTCACCCCCCGCCCTGCAGCCGCTGCCCAATCCTGGTGGCGTTGCCCAATCCCGGCGCCGCTCCTGCCGTGCGGCTGCGCTGCGGCGGGGCCGGATGGCCGAGCCGCTCCCTCGGGTGGCGGCGGTGCGAGAGGAGACCGGGAGGGCGAAGCCTCCGTGCCGGGAGAGCCGGCGCCATGGTCTCATGGATCATCTCCAGGCTCGTGGTGTGAGTGGCTGCGTAGCCATCCCTCCGTCTGTCTCTCCCTCTGTCTGTCTGTCCATCCCTCCATCTCTCCGTCTGTTCCTCTGTCCATCTGCCCATCCGTCCGTCTGTACATCTGTCCGTCCGTGTCTGTCTGTCCGTGATGTCCGTGCCTTCGCCTTGTCTCGCTCGCCCCTGCCAGGAATCTGCGGTTGGCGCGTCTTAAAATTCAGGCGGTTGTCGTTAGGGATGGTGCTTTCACCCGAGGGAGAAAAGAAATAGGGGGGAAACGGTGTTTTCCAGCGTGGGAAAATTTGCTAACGGGTGGAGGACAAAACGCTGCGCAAGGTGACGGGAGAAGGAGAGAGGGTGGCATCGCCCCTATTCGGGAATGAACGGTCTCGGAGTCAGGAAGAGGGAATTTTGAGCATCAAAGGGTTGGAAAATGGATGTTGGGTTTGGGCAGCAGCGCTTTGTTGGGCTCCGCGCTGGGGCGGGGGAGCGGCCGCAGGGTCTCCCAGCCGCTCTCTGCAGTATTTTCTGTAGGAGAATTAGCAAATATTTCTTTCCTCTTTGCAACTTGCTGCCTTCCCTCTCAAAGGACCTTCTTGGTTTCCCTTTAACCTGTCAGCCTGGGAGGAGAAGCGCGTGGTTCCCCACACTCATCCTACAGCCTTTCTATAGCTGGAAGTGCTGTGGGTGGGAATACATGGAGAGATTCCCTGGAAATTCTTCCCAGGCAACAGGGGAAAATGGAGCAAGCTCGAGGTGTGTATTCCATCTGCCCCACCTAAGAAGAGATTCAGGGAGAAAAAAATCGGTTTTGATGCTACTAGGAAAATTCCGTGTGTCAGGGAGTAGTTTATGCTTAAGGTGGGGCAGCAGAATGGCTGCTCGGGTCTATCTTCTGGAAATGTGGCTGATCAAGGTTAATACACTGGATCAGATTAATCATTTGCTGCTTTTCTCTGTCCGGCACCCATCGCTGCAGACTCAGGAGGACATCTGTTGTGTTCTTAAGTGATCGGAGAGGGTCTGCAAGGGCCTGGCACTTTCTTTGTCTGCAAGAAACATGCCATGATGTTGCACTATCAGCATAGTTCCAGAAAGGCAGTTTCAAGGTCTTCTCTTCTGCCATGTGAGATGAAACATCAAAAGGAGAACTCATCTTTACTTCAGCTGTGTCTCTGTATCACTGAGGCATTGAGTGGCTATCAGATATGATGATTTTGGGGGATTCTAGAGTGGAATTTAGCTCCTGGAGGTGTACAGTCTGTATTCAGCTGCAGCCCTTGCTAGCTGTTACCTGGTTTGTACTTCATTCTGTGAAATATTTAAATGATTAACTTGAACAGTCTAACTGCAGATATCTCTGACAGCAACATGTGAGATGTAGCATGTCTTGTCCAAAGCTGCATTTCTTTCCTCTCAACTGATTTCCACATCGAGGAAACCTGTCACCATGTAATCCAGCCAATATCCGAGGACAAAATGTCTATAGAGAGGTGGTAGTTTAACTTACTTGCCTTGGCACATGGGCATATACACAGGTGATTTCATCTAAGACACATGGACTGGGTAGAATCTGATGGGGGCAGGGACACAGAGCAGTTGACACCTGCTGTCAGGTAATTAGCTGAATATACAACCCCTCCCATTCCCTTCATCTTTCTCTGAGTAGCATGTCACAGCGTGAAAGCAGCTGTGTAGGGGGCAGTACCAGTTATTTCTTATACTGGACTTTCAATAGAAAATAGTAATGTGAATATGCAATGTAAATATTCATAATTTAGTAATCATAGTAATAATTAAAAATAATTTTGCAAGGAAACCTAGAGCAAACCAGGCTCGATCACCACTGTCTTTGCACTGGTACTTAGTATATATCCCCCCTTTGCACCAGGAGGTGATGGTTTGTTAATGATCCCAGCAAGAAACTCAAACTCTGTACAGTGTTGCCTAAAATGCCATTTATTAGAGCTAATGTTGTAAAGAAAAAAGGAACGTATAAATGATCTCGCATCACTTCAGGTGTTGGGAACCCCAAGCTGCACAACATGGAAGAGCCCTCCAGTCTGAGTGTAGCATGCCATGGAGATCTTTGGAAAGGTTACCTTTTTGAGACCCTTACAGGATTGTCTTTAAAAAGCAATTCTATTTGTCATTTCTACTGGCAAATGAGAAAGATTTTCACAGGAGAACTTATTACCGTACTTTTTGATGAAATCAGACATGGACAGGCAGGTGGTTTAATTGCTGGTGACCAATGAGCTTCCTAAAGGCTCCTTTGTTACCATTAAATAGCTGAGTTGGTCCTGGGGTGCGGGATTGCGCAACACAAGCCAGCAGACTGAGCTGGACCTGCTCCCCCTCAGGTTAATGGCTGGGGGGTCACCAACTCCTTGGTGCACAGTGATCTTCAGATTAGGATCATGACAAAGATTTAATCTGTCTAATCTGGTTTCCCTACCTCGTTATGAATCCCTAATTGATCCATCAGTACAGACGGCTGTGCTCTAAGTAGAATGGCCACGTGGTTGGGCTTTTTTTCCCTGCTCGTGCCTTTTTAGTTGTTTTTTTTTCATGAAATCTTCCTAGCTGATAAGGGTTATGAGGAAAGTGGTATGGTTTAGTCACACTGTGAATATTGCTTTGTGCTCTTACGACTTCTGCTGATCTCCATGGGGGTTATGTCTGGTATAACTCAGCTAACAGGCAGGAGTCTAAAACTAAAAGCAAACCTTTGCTTTGGCTCTTGGGTACTTTGTTGTTTCCATTATATCTGATTTGGTTTTTACACTCTCTTTCCTGGCAATTTCTATTTCTGAAATGTTGCAGAAGGACAGTGTGAGCATTTCTAACCCACTTCAGTATGAAGTCAAACAGCTTACTGCAACCCATCTCCTACATTATTTCAACTTCAATGTTTGGACTCTGTGGTGGCAGTGGTCTGGAGTGCTGGCTTGTTCTGTCCTGCCTGCAGAGCTGTGTGCTGGTACCCCCCAGAAAAGAAACAACAGGCACTTCAGATCAGCATCCTGCGCTGCTGTAGCTGTGTGTTAAAGATAAGGTTACTGTGAGGATCTGCACTACATACTGTACAAATGAGAAACAAAAAGGTAATCCTGTGCCTGGACATCTTTTTGCTTTATCAGTGGAGTTCTCATCCAGCTGAAGTCCATGTAGTTTCTTCACTGGCCTCAATGAGAACAAAATCAAGGATGTTCTTGTTCTCATGATAGTAGATTACAGGCAACTTTTCCACCAAGGGCTGCCTGGAATCACTGTAGTTGTGATTGCTGCATCTTGGAGTTACTCCTTGCCTTGTCTCTCACAATAACTGGAATGCGATAGCATCGTTATCCGTTATCCAGAGCCCTTTTTTTATTCAACGTCTCCGAGTACATCTCAAAGGACATCCTGGAACACCTGTATCCCAGTTTCCTCATCTGTGAAGTGTAATGAACTGTGCTGAATTTGTCTACCTGAGACAGACCAGAAGGGATCAGTGGCATGTCCAGCCATTTACAGTTTATTGCTCCTCATTTCGAAGGGAATTCTTCTTTGCTGGAAGTGTTTGAGGCCACTCTAACAGAAGGACTTGGGATTTGTCTTTGTTAGTGCAGTGCAGTTCAGCTAGGGTGCACAGCACTGATGATCCCAGGTGGTTACTGGCCTGCTACACCTTTTGGCAGCTGTCTAAAAGCATTTTGAAGATAAAAGTAGTGTGTAAATATAAATGCAGCCTGTTGTATTTGCATGGAAATTCTATTTTTTTCCTAGAAACATGGAACTTTTTGTGCTTGGAAGTGTGCAGAACATAGATAGGGGTTTTGGCTCCAATCCTGAAAGTTCAGCACATCACGCTGCCTGTTGAAAGCCTTTCAATCTGGAACACATGGCAGAGGAAGAAGATGTCAGTAGAAATGAGGCAGAATCAGACAGATCGTTGATAGCTGAGATGATACTGTGTAACTTTGAATTCTGCTCTGAGAGCTTAGGAGTGCATTGCAAATTATTATAAAATGGTTTAGTATGTTCTTCATGGTGAAAAATCAGAGCCTTGGTAAAGCTTTTTTTCCCCATTATTTGTTTTCTTTTAAATCAATCTCTCAGTAATGACCTCTCTGGTCTCTTCTGGTTTGATGTGAAATAGGGTGGCAGCCTCAGATACGTTCACTGGGAATTCCCAACCCTATGTGGAAGTGACAGGGATTTGGGGGATTTATCAGGGGCATCCTTTCTTCTGGCTGTCACTGGAAGTAGATAGGTCTGAACAACACCAGAGGGGAACCAAGGGATTCTTTAATCTGATGAGTGAAATTTCCTTCCTTGTCACAGTTTCTCTGCTTTCTCTTTTGCGGTTACTGTGATGGGGTTTTAGCAAGGGTGGGTGAGACAGGCCACCCCCATCTCAGCTGGTGTAGATCCACAGCGCTACTGAGTCAGACATTCATTTAACCAAAAGGCACTGCCTGCATCAGTAATGGATTTCCGATTTAGGGAAACTTACCAGATCTTTCCTCCTCCTGTTTTTCATGCCTATGGGGAAGCCTGAAGAGATTTATGAATGGAGGGGGGAAAAAAAGTCACAATAGAGATTATAGGAGGGTAGAAAAGGATAACTTATATCCTCTTTACCAGAGGCAGGCAGAGACTCAAGTCTGCTCAAGTGAGCAAGAGCTGTTCCCATGAAGGCTTAGCACAGCCCTGTGCTTTTGGTTACTGATGGCTCAGCATTCGCCTCTTGGCTGGTATAGAATCATCACAGAATTACATAATGGTTTGGGTTGGAAGGAACCTTAAAAATCATCCAGTTCCAACTCCCTTGCTGTGGGCAGGGACACCTCCCACTGGATCAGGCTGCTCAAAGCCTCATCCAATCATATCACATGTGTGAAGGTCTTTCTTCACAGTCTGTGTTACTTAGTTGGTGCTGGCAGGTGATATGAAAGATCCTGGTATTTATTGCTCTGTACAGGCTGCATCATCAGTGATGCCAAATTGTGTGAAAATACAGCAATGGATCTCATGTGGCTTGAGCTCTTGGCTAAGGCTGTGGGATGAGCTTGCAGTGGACTCTTTTACACGATCTGAAGCTGGGAAGCAGCAAGGGCAGACCATGTGCCATCCATGCAGAATTCCCTGGGAAACATTACTTGTACATGAGATGGTGTAAACCCTCTGAAATAGACCTTGCAGTCTCACACTGCTGCTCTGCCTTGCATGAAGTGCAAGTGGTTTCTGTGACTCCCAGCTCAGCTCAGCCACCACCACGTGCATCTGTGCTGCAGCCGTTATGGCTTTCCCGAGGGGACAGGACCTGTTGGTGACAGTAACTGGCAGAGGAGCATCCAACACAGGTGCGACATTTGCTTTGCCCTTCGTGTGAAATGTGACCGTGCTGAAGGCACGGCAGGGGATAACGCTGCCTGCTGCCTCAGCAACCGTGACCCAGATTTCCCTGCACGGGCACAGATGTGCTGGAAGTGCTCTTAGCCCCAGAGGGGAAGGTTTTCTTGCCTACATATCGCAGATTTGGTTGCTGCTGGTTTGGTAAGGAAGGACATTTTACCAAACTAGAAGTTGTGGAATACAGCTAAGGGTTAGGAAATACAGCTAAGGGTTAGGGAATATAGCCAGGGGCTTGGCCTTCACAGCTGCCATAGTGCAGTGTTTGCCTTTGTGGGCACCTTTCCATTCCACTGTATTAAAGCACTTCAGAGCTTTAATTTACCAAGTATTGTGTCACCAGAATGATTTTTACTGTCATTTTACTGGTAAGAGCACCGGGGCACAGAGAAGTCAAGTGATGTGTCCAGTATTCCACAAAAGACCTACCATAACAAGTAATGTATTTCCCCTTTAAGTTCCTTGAACAATAAATTAATGAAAGGGAATCTGATCAAGGGAATTGGGCATTGTGTTTGTGGCTTGTTTTATGGATTCGTGATGGGTGTGGGAAGGGTAAAATAAGGCAACAGGCTTAAATAGATGCTACCTGAAGCAGTCAAACAACCAAAGGCTTAAATATTCTGAAGGCACTGGCCGAGGTTTCCCAGAGAAGTCATGGCTGCCCCATCCCTGGAGGTGTTCAAGGCCAGGTTGGATGGGGCTTTGAGTGAGCTGAACCAGTGCCCATGGTGGGAGAGGCGTGGATTTTGGAAATAGATAATGTTTAAGGTCCTTTCCAACCCAAACCATTCCATGATTCTACAATTCTGTGATTCTGTAATCATATTTCTTACTTACTGAGCAATTGCTGCTAGGTACTAAGCAGTGCATTTGCCTTTCTGTTTCCATGCTTTCAGCAGACAGAGGAGTATCTTGGGAATTTGAGTCTAGGTGAAGAATTGAGTGCTGCAGAAATATCGGCCTGTTTGGATTGCTGTAGAACCTTTGTATATCAAAATTTCTTTTGTGTCCTCATAAGGCAGCTGGGATCTAAGTCTTTGTCTGACTCAGCACTTGACTTGATTGGGGCTGCTCAGCAGGTTTCATTCAGATAGGCCATGTGAGATGAAATGGCTCATTGGAGGGATGTGTCCATGTCGTTGGGCTTTTTGTAAGCCAAACACAGGGCAAAATATCACTTATGCCATCTGTGTTCTTGAACTTAATCATATGCAGCTTTTGCAGAGGAAGGTGTCCTGTAAAGGTCCCTTCCAACCCAAAGCACTCTGGTTCTATGATATTTTAGGTATCATTCGCATGCTATTTAAATTGGAAACTCTTTGAGCAGGAGCTCTTATTTAGCATTTTTGTTTTTACAGCATTCTAGACAATGGGGTTTAGTCTCTGGTTGGTTCTCCTAAGTTCTGCAGTGATATAAAAATAAATAATATATGAATAAACGCAACTCTGCCTTTTAGGTGAATCATTTATGAGGCTGATTCTGTGCTCCTTGGTAATTTCTTTGTGACTCTTACTGGTACAGTACTCATGGTCTGTTTTGGCATTTCACATGTTATAGTAAGGCAAGATCCCTGCTCTGAGGAGCTGCTCATTGAAACTGTTGAAGTACAGGCAAAACAGATGATGAGCAGAGTGGTAAGAATGAACTAGAGTAAGTGACAAATGCAAACTGTGTTTTATCTTTCTGTGACACAAATGCTTCTGCAGAGAGGGACTGAGATAACCGGACACGCCTGCTCATTCTGCCGGCAGGACCCGGGAAGGCTCTGCCACCCTGGAGCACCGTGCCAGCACCACCATGGGTGGTACCTTCCCCAACTCCATACACAGAACCACTCCGTCTTCTCATCCAAACTTCAGAGCAGGCACATCTCAGTGGGGTGCCTTGCTTTACGTTTCTTGTAGACACATTTTGGAGGACCTATAAGGGGAGGATGAGGGGTTTTAATTTGATGTAGGTGGTAAAGCAGTGGCCTGCAGGCTGGTAGAAGCTGCCAGACAGTCAGAAGGATGGTACCAAAGAAAGAGAGAAGTTGGTTGTACAGTAGGTGGAAATGAAGAGCAAGGTTTATGTTTCAGAAGGGACATACATTTATATAGAGGATTAGGAGTCAAGTTGGGCATTGACTCTTGGGAGCAACAGGGGACAGCTGGGGGCACTGGCCTGGTGTCATGCTGGGTAAGGGTTTTTTTCTTCACATGCTGCCTGCTTACTTGCTGTGTCCCTTACAGCCAATGCACTGATTTCTGGTAGATAAACAATCATTTCCAAAGAGGGAATCAATCAACCAGTCAATAAAGCTGCAATCTCTCTTTCCCCCTTCTCTCTCACGGAGCCAACAGACATCTCTTGCTTTCCAAAATGGCAGGTTCTACAGGAGAACAAAATCAGTATTGAAAAACCTGTTTGTGAGGAGCTAGGAAGAATGCCCCTCATGTCTGGAATTTCTTGCTTTTTGGACATGTCCCAGGGATGCCAGGGTGATGTACGTACCCTGCCTTCAAATCTACCAAGCAGTTCAATGGTAGCAACGTCAAATAACAGTTGCAGCTTCTGCTCAAGAGCCCTTCTGTTCTGTTGAGTTCTTACTGTTGTTTCCTTTCGTTCAGCTCAGTTGAGCTCATTTGTTCTATTTCTTGTTTCCAGCCTCTAAATAAGTGTTTTTAGAGGACAGCCAAAAGCTGACAGGCATTTCTTGCCTCATATTTTGGAGGGAGGCCTGTGACCAATCACCAGCCTTGTACGAGGGAGGAGGGAAGGACTTGTGCTGCAGGTTTTGATGAGAATACCAAGAGCCTGGATTCAACAGTGCTGCAAACTTGCTGTGGGAAGAGAGCAAATTATTTATTCTTTCTTAATTTGATGCCTGTAAAATAGGTTTATTGTTGACCTCTGCCGTCTAAAGCATCAGTTCTACTTTACATGTGATAGAGCCTGGTGTGAGCATGAGGAACAGTCTCCAGAGTATCACAGAAACATAGAATCTCCTGGTTGGAAAAAACCTTTGAGATCGTTGAGTCTAACCATACCTGTCGCCTTACTAAACCAGATCCCTGAGAAACTCATCCACACATCCTTTAAACACCTCTAGGGATGGGGACTCCACCACCTTCCTGGGCAGCCTGTTCCAGTGCCTGACCACCCCTTCAGTGCAGAAATTTTTCCTAATGTCTAATTTGAACCTCCCCTGGTGCAACTTGAGGCCAAATTGCAAAATTGAAGGGGCAATGTAAATACAAATTTTGAGTTGAAATTTCTAGGCCTATGGTTCAGGGATGCTCTGAGATGTTTTGCATAGACCTACCTCTTCTCTGGCAAAGCTCTCCTGGCTGTCAGCCCCTGAGAAGCACTGATGGAGAAACAGCATTTTGTAAGGAGTATCCTTTTAGGAAGGATAGGTGGGGAAGTACTTGGTCAAGACTAGAGCAGTCACAGGATGACCTTCTCGTGTCATCACAACATTTCATGGCTACCTTTGTCTCGATGTCTCTGGCACAAATGGCCTAATGCTTGCTGTGAGTGTGTGGGGAGAGCGGGTACGGAGGCTGCAGGTCATGTTAAATATCCATAGTAGGTCACTGTTCTGTCTCTGGCAGTTCCCACAGGGCTGCTCAGGGCCGTGCTCTGCCTTGGGCTTTTTCCTGGACAAGCAGTTCAAAGCCCTTGACCCTCCTGCTCATAGAATGGTCTGCTTGTCCTGCTGTCTCTTCTGGTGGGGATTTGGGAGAACACGTGCCTGTGCATTTCCAAACTGAGACTTATGAACCATTGATATTATGTGACCCACAAGAAATTATTGCATATTAGATCAGCCTAAGTGGCACCATCTGGCTCCTAAAATCTACCTGCAGAATTCATGGTGACACCTGAAGGAGAAAGATGGATACTGGAGCTGCCCTGAGGTTTAATGGCTTTGGGTTTAGGGGTATATTTCATTGGAAAAGACTCAATGGTTTCACTGGGCTTGCATGGCTGGAGAATGAGGGCAAGATTGGTGACTATGGAAATGAATTGATGGTTGGTGTTTAGATTCTACTGGAATACCCTAGCTGGTATTTTTTGCTGGAAATCCCAGCAGAGAGGCCGGGGCATGACGGACACAGGCACTGAATGAGGCTTTCTCTCTTCCAGGAGATCCATGTAGGTCTGAGTGGAAGGGTATTGCCAGGGCACCTTTGAGGCTGTTTGCATCTCCTCTGGCTTAACTGCACCTGTTTTGCAGCTGAACAAAGGATTCTGCTTTCCAGGTTTATTGTTTGCACTCTGCTTGTAAGGGATTTCATTCAAAACATAAAGATGCTGCTATTTAGAAAGAACACTAATAATTAAATTGAGATACTCGGGGGAATAGACCCCAAAAGGCTGAATTTGTTGAATTTAAGTAGATCATAATAATTTCCATGGCAACACACTGGTGTCCTATATACAGAGAGGATCTTTCTTGTAGGATCAAATGCAGAGGAAGCTGTTATTTAAAACACAGACAATGAAAGAAGAATAAATAGTTGCCTGCATAAATGTTGGGATTTTTGTGGTGTTTGTTAGATTATGCTCACCTCTTTTCACAGCTGTCAGAATGCAATCAATCAAACCGATCCCCTGCTGACTTTCATAATTTAGGAAGAATCTATGACTTAGTGATCCTTTCTCAGGTTATCATCTCTCTCATAGCTACATCCCTGTCTGTGGGTGTGTGTAGCTGTAACTGTCCTATGTCTGTAACACTGACCTCCATGGGCAATTCTGAACAGGTCTGCTCGCGTCTCTGTACATTACTGCCCATCCCTGTGTCTGTGCCAATAGTCTCCCATCTCACAGAGTCAGATAAAGCTTGTTTCATCAATATTTGGATAGCATTTGAGATCCTTGTACATGACATACAGCTGGCTGTCAGGTGGGAGTTTGTAGTGACGGTCTAGCACCTGAGCTCTTAGAGACAACTGAGTAACCACACATTTACTTAGAAGATTCCAGGCAGACCTTAGAGCAGCCTTTCAGTACTGAAAGGGGGCTACAGGGAAGCTAAGGAGGGGCTCTTGATCAGGGAGTGCAGGGATTGGATGAGGGGGAGCAGTTTTGAGCTGAAAGAGGAGAGGTTTAGATTAAATTTTGGGAAGAAGTGTTTTCCTTTGAGAGTGGGGAGGCCCTGGCACAGGTTCCCCAGATAAACTGTGGCTGCCTCATCCCTGGAGGTGTTCAAGGGCAGGCTGGGTGGGGCTTTGAGACCCCTGATGCAGTGGAAGGTGTCCCTTCCAGAGGTCCAACAGGAATTGCACCACCCCTTTTCCTCTAATCTAACAGTCAAATAAGTGTATCATTTTACATGCTTAAAAAAGCCTTACAGGCACATGATCAGAGTTACAGTGTCCCTGTGAAATGAAAGGTGAGCAACCAAACAGAAAAGGTGGAATTTAATAGAGAAATTCTCAGTGTAACCTTCTAACAAGAGAACGGCATTATATGAGGGGAAAAAATCAGTTCATATCTGGAATAATTGCAGCTTCTTTGTTCTGTCCGTGGAAATAGACCAAGTGGTGCATTGCCAAATTGTAGCAACAACGGCCACAAAAACTCAAAGTCCTGGCTTGTGGTAAACCTGAAGGATCAAGGGTGGATGTTCTGCAGGCAGAGGGAATAAATAGCTGGAAAACACTGATTCAATGCAAACTTCAATCATTTTCTCATCCCTAAGAAAATAAGAGGGCTTCCAGTTGTGTTAACTGGTGCAGCTCTGCTGAAGTCAGTGAGTGATGTAAACCTACCCAGGTCAGAATCTCAATGTTGTGTTTATAGCTCAGAACGGTGAAGGCCTTGTTGAGGGTAGCTGCTGGATCCTAGAAGATTGAATATTACAGGGCAGAAGTAGGCCAGTTCAAGATAACAGAGAGCTTCTGTTCCTTATGAGACTCAAGTTAAACTGCCCTTTGAGTGGTGACGGATGGAGGATAGAGGGCTTCCAAAGACGTGATACTGTCAAGACAGTTATTTTATCCTTTCTTTCATTTTAGTGTTGGAAATTCCATCACTCGGTTGGCACATGGCTTTGCCTCTGCTTCAGCAGCCAAAGCTCATCCAATGGGCCATCCCAAAGCCTGTCATCGAGGTATCTCTGGCCTCAGATCTGGAGCTCACTGTCGAGCTTTGCTATTGAGCTTCTCTCTGCTAAGCATGAATACTCACTGAAAGCTGAGAATGAAGAGCATGACCACCTTCTCTTTAGATTAATTCTAAAGAATCCTAATATTTTATTGCAGGCCACCCAAGCGTGAATATTATTAAAATCTACTTTAGTTGTGTCAGACAGAGGAGTTGTGTTGTTGCTCGTGCTTTTCCTCATGCCTTTGTGTGAAGATCTGTTCCAGAGGGTGCTGGACATTGCGTCCTGCGAGCTAAGCACAGCCTGTTGCTGTTAGCTCTTAGCTTGCATCCCTGATCCTGGCTGTCCTAAACCCCTTGCAGTGCTGCTTTGCAGGCTTTGGGAATCCCAAGGGCTCGCTGACAGCCGTTTCCAGGGCCCCGGGGGTTGTGACACACATGACATGATGCAGATGTCGTGCATATCTCTACAGGTTATTCCTAGATCGCTGCAGAGTGGGCAGAGCTGGTTAAGAGGCTGCATACAGCCAGGGTGAAAGATCTTGCCTGCTGCCCACGGTGCAGCACATGCATTTTAAACACATAAATACTATGCCAGATTTTGCACAGTCCTGGAAACTGAACCAGTCTGCTAGCCTTGTGTTTTGTGTATGATTCATAGTTAAACTCATGTAAACCCACTCTAAAATATCTCTTACTTTTTTTTTTCCCTTCTCTCTCTAGGATTTACTTATAGATTAGGTATTTTTCCTCTCTTTGTTATAGCATGTCCTGAGGTTTTTGTACTCAGATACTGTACAGACACTGGAATAGCTCAGCATTCTTTTTCAATTATTATTCTGCTGAGGTTTGCAGATACTTGACTGTGACAAATCAGATCCCTATTCAAACACTATTGTGCCTTAGGTATATTCTTGAAACCGAGAAACCTCATTCTGGGCAGTCAGTCCCTAAATGGGTGAAGTCTATGAAGGCACAATTCTCATGGCACGTTTTATACAGCTACATATTGTGTCTGAGACAATTAACCATTTGATTTCCAAATAGCAATGCTTTGTTTCTGGCAAGTGGCACTTGCAGTGCTGTCGTCATTCTGTGTGAATCTTCTTGCCTGGGAAGGAGAACAAGCACTGGCTTGTGGCATTTAAACCAGCAGTGTTGTGGGCAATAAGAAGTGTTGGGAAAGCCTACATAGGATAGCAGGCAACGTGGGCGTTCCCACTAACAGTACAAGCTGCCTTCTCAAGCAGTTGCTGAGAAATCTCTGTAATGGGCTTGGAAGCATTGGTTGTCTTTTTCTTTGCTTTCCTCTAAAGTTATTTCTGTGACGTCTCCATCTGGCTCCTAAGCCTCAGTTTATATTTCGTTTTATATAGTGAGTAGCTGCCAGCTGTGAGGTGTGTGTGAGAGAGGGTGGGAAGAGAAAGAAGGTGAAATTGCTAAGCCAAAAGAAAGACAAGGGGCAAAGCCTTTACTGGTTTGAGTTGTACCATGCACTGGCTTTTTATCCAAACTCTAAACAAAGAGGTATTCCTCACAGGGTAAGAGTGGAACTGTGCCTGTGTCACAGGCTTTGATCTGAGCGCATTTGTGTCTGGGGAAATGCAGAATAGCAGAGTGGCATTGCTTATCCCTTTTACTCCATAATGATCTCAGCCGAAGCCTGAAAATCAGAAAAATATGGGAAGCCTGGGAGAGATAAAGATTGAATGCAAATAGGAATGTGGCATCTTCTGTCAGAATGAATATTGAGTGTCTGGGTAGCAGTATTGCTATCTGGAAGCATTAAAACCACTTCACCTCTTTACCAAGTCATGAGACTGGATTTGAAATTCTGACTGTTGTAATATGCACATATATACACACTCACACACACATATATCTGTGCATCAGATCCTTTGATCTGTGCTTTGAACCTGTAAGATGGTTTCGGTACTCTTTTCTGAGAATCCATTGAGTCTGAGAATTTATTTTGAACTGAGATGTTCTGTAATCACTTCCAAGCAATCACCTGGTGAGATTAAATGAACAAATGAGAGACTTGGCAGTACTGAGCTGCGCTCACAGAGTGCCATCATCGAAGTGCAGTGATGGAGGTGATAAACCCTAGCACAGAAGCACAGCCTGGAAATTGTGACTTCTCTTTCCAAATCTCACATTGGCTCCACCTGACTATGACCAAGCTGCTGATTTCCAGTGGTTTTCACCATTTGATTTCCAACACGGTCAATGGAACCTGTACATATTTGTCATCGCTGAAAACGACTTATTGTCTCAGGCTTCTCTAAAGATTTGTACCCTAGGAAGCTCTCTATCCAAAATCTATCATTTCCAGCTGACGTTGCGAAGCTCTCGCTATGAACTGCTGTGCCGTGAGATGCTTCAGCTAGGTGCCTGGTCCTTGCTATGAAGTCTCTCCTGCAGTTTAGGTAATAGCTGGTTGTAAAAAACCATGATGGAGATGAATAGTAGTTGTGTTATGAAAATTGGTGGAAGCTAAAAGAAACTCCTTTTTCTGCCTTGTGTTTAGTTCAAGACCCAAAGTTCACTTTCTAAAACACAAAAGGGACTGTGATCTGAAGTCGTTGGTGTCCCTGGAAAGTGTTTAACCTGTTAATCTTCAGGAGAAGTTATGGTAAGATAGGAAAACACCAGAAGTTAGACAAAGAAATTCGATGTTGGTTAAGAAGTAGAAACCCTGGAGATACTTAAAGAGATAAAATGATTTTGGAGGAGCAGGGAAAGAATTGTCTTTTTGTTTCAGAAGGATATTCAGTTATGGAATGAATTGTGATGTAGGAAAGGTAGAGGTGAAGATAGAAAATAGATTTAAATACATTCCAGAGTTCAGAAGAGAAGCCTTGTGTTTTAAGAAACATCCCGGTGTGCTGAGGAAATGTGTCTGAATTCCAATATTTCTGTGTTCTTCAAGAGAACTTCAAGGTATTGTTTAGGTTCCCGTCCCTGTTTTTTATCACTTTTCCTAACACTGTGATTTAGGATTGTCCACTAAATGGTCATTTTTCTTCTAATTTATTTTAATTTGAGACAAATAATTTTAGCGTTAGTTGAAGCTGAATTCAGAGGTGTAGCCAGAAGCTCTAGTTATTCGTTAGTGATCCATGATTGGCTTCCTTCTCATTTCCTCTCCTTCACATCTAGGTCAGGCTGGAGGCTGCTCGGTATCAGTTCAGCTCCAGCTGGAAGTCTCTCCCTCCTAGTTTATCTCAGCTGTACCATGCATTTCATTAAGATGCTGTTATTAGCCATATACAGTGGAGGGATTAAAAAGGATGAATAAAATGAGAAAAGACCCTAGAGGAAGGAACTCTGTTAACTAGAAATCCTTGTCAAATGCATATAAGAAAAGACTAGAAGTCTGTCTTTTTCGAGCTGTATGACAGTGTCTATTTTCCTTTCCTTTTTTAAAAGAAATTATGCAGGTCCTGGTAAATAAAGCAGGTGCCCCAGCCACTCCCTAAAATGTTGTTACAGTACCCGGGAGAAATACCAGTGTGTGTCTGTGGGCCATAAAGAGAAATGTGGTTTGCACGGCCTGTGAACTCCCTGCAATGTGGCAGCTGTTATAGATAGCATGTGGCATTCTGATTCCTGGGCTAATGAAAGCATTCAGATGGTCGGAATAGTCTGACATTACCTGTAGAATCATCTTGCCTTGGTTTTCGTATGCTCTTGCTTTAAACTGGGAGCTGGAAACTGGGTACCATTCATCTCTCTGACATGAGCATCCTGTGTAATTTCAACTGGATCTCACTGTTCTTATTTAAAATAGAGATAAAACACTAAGAAAAAACATCAGAAATCTATGGAAGTGCAGTCGACTGACACTCAGGTCACTAGTATTTACACTTATCTTTTAAATCTCCCTTTGAAATACCTTATCAAAATGAGAAGAAATATTTTAGAGATGCATTTGATGTTTTATTTTTTTCTCATTTAACCAGGAGTTAGACACCAGCTCTGGAACAGAGAGCTTACGACTGAGTTGAGTCCCACGTGCTTTCGAAGTGATGAGTCCCTCCAAAGTTTGATGTTCTAGTTTTTCAGGTTTGTGTGGTAGAGTCCTCAGATATACAAGAAGTTACGGTCTGTTACTGATGGAAGGAGTTCTGCTGGTTATTATTAATTTGCTAGCATATTTATGGACATGTCCAGACAGAAGTAAGACTTCCTCCTCAGGCTGTTTTACACCAAGACAGCCATGCCCTTACCTGATACTTGTTCCTATCCCAAAGTGCTCTCCTTGGCCACTTCAGACGTCTAACTGGGATTTCCAACCTCCAAGACCTTGGGAAGATCTCGGGGACAGCCTTGGGACTGCTCGATTTGTGTCAGTGGTCTGAACCATTGGTAACCTGTGTGAAGTCAACTTTTCTCATGGTAAATATTTGGTCCAAAGAGGTCTTTTGGTTTGATTATTAAATTACATCAGTGAGTTAAAATATTCCTTGCGCGTAGTTCCACCTTTCTAGTAGCGTTCTGTCCCTGGGAAGCTGAAGGAATGTTACTCTAAGGAGATCATGTTGCGATTGATTTGGATGAGTTAGAGTTTCATTTAATTTTTTATTCCTGTTTTCTGTCCCGTGAGTACAACACTCACTTCCAGTGAGGAATAGACAGACAGGAGAGTTTTTGTTCCTTGACATCTCCTCAGCCAGTGGTAGCAGTTACAGTTTGATGGTGAAAGACTTCTGTGACCTGAACTGAGTTTTAGGATACACAGAGTGTAGGATTATGCTCTAAAATGGGACTTCCTTATGTGGTTGTGCTTCCTAAAGGTTTAGTCATGTAGCATCAGTTAAAATAACTCCAAAATAATACTTGCATCATGATTGTTGTGGTTTTGTCTGAAAATAATGCAGAGCTGCTTTATTGATACTCAGTCCATATTTTACACCTTTTATAGCGTAGAAATTAGTCTGGTTAGGTTATGTGTCTCTTTTTGTTCCTTTTTGTATCACGAGCCTACCATAAGTCTGTAGGCTAACTCACAATAGAGATTTTAAACCATCTGTCATCTTTGCGATATAATGTCAGTGCTTCTAAAAAAGCCCTTTTCCACATAAACCTCCCCCTCTCCAGAGTCAGGAAAAGCAGCCCTTCCCATCTCAAACATACCATTTAGTTTTTAAATTGCCATCTGTTTGGCTTGGAAGCAGGAGCAGTGTGGTCAGTACTGGACAGGGAAGACACCTGGGGCATGCAGATGCGGAGTGCTGCCTGCTTGGAGCGGTGATGCGGGGTGAAGGTCTAACCCGGTCACATAGCAGAGAATGTTTTCTTCTCTAAAAGGCATAGATTTTATTGCCCTTAGTATCACACTTTGATGAATTACTTCTTCTCCCCAGAAAGAGTCTGAATGAAGCTATGGGCTGTGCCAGTGCTGGGAGAAAGCCCAGTGCTGTGGACTGCTTTCTACTGTGGTCCTGAAGCACAGAGAGGGGAGGAGCAGCGACAGGGCGAATGCCTCCGAGGAGGCCCAGGAAACACAATCTGTGACCAGCAGCTGCTGGCAGCCTCGTGGTGTGTGCCGGGCACAGCATTCCTATCGACCCACAGCTTCTCGCCGATGGGTGGGGACCCCACACAAATTTTCCCTAAGCCCCTTCCTTCCTTTAAAGCGTTGCCTCAGAGGCAAACAAACTCCCCTTGCTCATCAGCAGCACTTTGCACTGGGCTGGGCAGCTCCGCTGGACACAGAGTGAAGTAGAACAGGGCAGTTTAGTAAGCCATCTATCTGCAATGGCCTGGCTTCCCAAAACAGCTGCAGAGCCATGGGGTGTTTTTATAGCAGCTACACAAGCCTTTTCTGTTCTGAAGGACTGTAAAGGAAACTTGGAAGCATTAACTTGGTGTAAAATGATGCAGTTCTGCCTGAGCTTGAAGCCAGCCTGGAACCATAGCCCTGGGAAGGGTGAAGTACCTGTTTAACCTCCTATTTTGGGCTTTAACTATGATATTCAAGGATGTCAGGGTAAATATCATCCCTGTGAGATCCTTTAGTTCTGGTAGGTTTAGTAGGAACATTAGGTTTGAGTAGGCATCATGTGCACTATCTTAATGATATTTTACAAAGTCTCTCCGTCAGTAGTGTTGTTAATTTTATCATTTCCACCTTCTGCCTATAACAAGAAAAGGAAATTATGTTTGCTGCCTTTAGAAAGGCCTGGATGTAGGATCTCATCCTTGAGTAAATGTAGTAGTTGTGTCGTAGCTCTGGGCTGGCCAAGGCCACTTCCTCCACCGGTGCCCCTTGCGATGTCTCTTCGGCTCTTTGTGCCTGTGAGGAGTGCCCTGGCTGAGGGGAAAAAAAAGGTGGTGTCAACTGGAGATGAGTATGTGCTGGTTTGGTAGGATCAAGGCTGCTTAAATTAGAAGCGTCAAGGACAGCCCTTGCTCTTGCTATTTCTGCTGAAAGGACAGCCAGGCACCACCTTACCCTGTAGTTCCACCAAGAGAGGTGATTAGGTTTCACCAGCCGTTGGGTTACGTTAACCAAGACAAAGTCTGCACTTTGCTTATGGATGAGGAGTCGGAGGTGCATCTGGACGGGCAGCGTTTCTGTGTTAGATGCTGAATTCCCCGGGGCTGCCCCTATTTCCTCAGCACTGTGTTTGCTTCAAAACTGCTCATGGGGACAAGTTCTCAGCAGGTCAGAAGAGCGAGGCAGGCCACCAACCGAGGAGATGGGGAGGAAAGTCTCCTAGAGCAGAGGGACGCACTGGGTGACCGTTCAGGTGGAGCTTTGCACCTTGTTACTACCCCCAGAGGCAGCACGAGTGGCTGAGGGACACAGGCACTGCTGCACGGTGTTCCTCAGCAGTGCTGAACAACCAAGTGAGATGTTTGGTTCTAGTTGCAGATGGAGTTTGAAGTGAGCCTGATCCATCTCAGGGGTGTCAAGGCCTGTCCTTGGGAGGTGCTTTTGTCACTGAGGTGCTGTGCAGCCTTGGTATTCTTCGAGTGTTTTGGGGTGTCAGGCCAGCATGGTTGGGGATCCACATCTCTTGGTGCCCAGGATGGGGATGGCCTCAGTTGAATGGGCAAGTTCCTGGCTGCCCTAGAGCCACCATGCAGGACCTGTTCTGCTGGAGAAAAGACCACAAAGAATCTGCAGGAAATGTCTCCCAGGGAAAATAAGCCTGGAGTCTCCTCTGCAGCCCAGTCCTTTCTTGAATATCAGACACTTGGCCTGTCAAGGGGCTCGTGTTAACCCTTTCCTTGACCTTGTGTTCTGCTTATTTTCACTTCCACAGCTGTTGGATTTAAACTGGGAACCCTTGGTACAAAGTCTGTGCTATTTATTTTTAATTTGTGGCAGAGTGTGAGCATTAATTAGGACTGATCATAAGGAATTCAAACCTACTGGCACCCTTCTTGGTGATTTCAGTGTGAGGAATGCTGGCATGGTGACAGCTCAGCTGCTGCTTCATGCTAAGTGAACATGTTGAGGAAATAGGACGTATTTCAGTGATTCCTAAATGTGTCCATCCCTCTGTGCAGAAGTTTGCCATCTTGGCTGCTCTGTGTCAATGATATGGAAACATTTTTATTTATGGGCAAAATAAGGGCTGTTCTATTTGTGTTGCAGTAACACAGTGTTCTAAATGTTTGGGCAGCCCAAACACTGCTGGTGGAACAGTAACCAGATGAGCGAAACTTGGATGGCTTGGGAGGTGGACAGCACTGTGCTGGTGTACTTGTGCCATAGAATCATAGAATGGTTTGGGTCGGAAGGTACCTCAAAGCCCATCCAGTTCCAACCCCCTGCCATGGGCAGGGACACCTATCACTGGATCAAGGTGCTCAAAGCCCCATCTAGCCTGGCCTTGAACACCTCCAGGGATGGGGCAGCGACAACTTGCCATCTCAGTGATAAACTTGAGTTATGAAAACCAAAATTAAACCCCAAATCCTATGTAGTGTAATTATATAAATAGAGTTATTCAGTTCCATAGATGAAATCCTGGTGATCTAGGTGTTCTCCTCTCCTTTTTGAACTTTGTTCTCTTGATTTACTCAGGGAAGTTGTCGCTGCCCCATTCGTGGAAGTGTTCAAGGCAAGGTTGGATGGGACTTTGAGCACCCTGATTCAATGGGACTGTCCCTGTCCGTGGCAGATGGGTTGGAACTGGATAATCTTTAAGATTCCTTCCAACTCAAACCATTCTATGATTCTATGGTTCAGTTGAACATCCTGTTACACTGCATCAGGAGTAGGAGTGAATAACCTCTACTGTTTATCTTTGCAAAAGAAACAATTGAGGCATTTACTCTTGGGGATCTTCCCCAGCACTTCCATGCTCTTCCTTTTCCCTTCTTTCCCCTTTGGCCTCTGTGGGTCCCTTTTGACCAAGAATGACCAGAAGTGCTCATAGTGGTTCAGACTGGGGATTGCTGCTGCTGCTGTGCCTAATAGGATTAGAGGATTTTCAGCATTAATCCTTATCCTGTTCTTTAGGAAGACTAACCTTTTATGTAGATTTTTGCCTCCTGTTGCACAATTAGTTGACTCTTCAGTGATTTATTTACAGCTACTCTTTTGTCCTTTTCCTAGACCGTTGTAATTGATGAAGACCTGCAGCGTGGAGCAGTGCGAAACTTGTTAGGCTGTTGTGGTTGCTTGTTTAGTGCTGCACGTGAGCTTTTCCTAACTTGCTGGTTAATCTCACTGCTTCCTTGCCTTTCCCTGTGCCCTGAGGGTGTGTGTTCCTTTAGTCCAGACTGCAGGAACACATCTCAGTACCTTTAAACATAGCACTGCTACATCAAACTGTGGGAGTCCTCAGTCTGCTGATGAGGACGTCTGCTTCTGCCTTTGCACAGAGGTTAAAGGAGCCAAGGCTTTCCAGGGTACAGAGCTCATTCAAAGGAGCTTTAAAGGATGGAAATGGGTGGGGAGTAGTTTGACTCTGTATTTGTGGCCTGGTTTCCTAAGGAAATGAGACTGAAGCAATCTGTTTTTCCACTGCTGCTAACTTTTGGATCTGCAAAGGGATTGTGGCCAAAACAGATGGGTCAGAGAGGTCTCAAATATTAAATGTCTATGTTATTCATAGGAATTAGCTGCTGGGTAGGAGATGTCTCCTAGCAGTGTCTGCCAGGAGGTGAAAGCTGCAGCAGTATCTCCATAGGTAGATTGTTAGGTTGCTTTGCCAGCTGGCAGGCATCAGGCAGGGAGTGCTTGTACCACGAAGGGAACCACAGCACGTGCGGTTCCCAGGTCAGCTGGGAGGGAACTGAGGATCTGTGTTGAGATTCTGGGGACGTGTGAAGAAAGCTGAAGGTCCCATGGTGTGGTCCAGAGACCATCAGGTAGAACTGGAGTGCTGATAAGAAGATCAGAGAGAGGAGGAGGAACTGGGAAGGACGTGGTTGGAATTTCTGTGGCCTGGGCTGCCACCTGTCAGGCTGGGCTGGGAGGATAACTGTCAGGGAGCGACTTGATGGTGATGAGCTGATGTGTGATGGGGGAGCATGGAGCACAGGAGCTCCAGGGTGTGGGAGAGGACGTACAAAGAACAGCGGAATATGAAGGTGGTGGCACTACAGTCATTAAAGGAGAGAAGGGACTGAGGTGGAATGTAAGAAAAGACCGAACCAACAGTAGTTAGGAGCAACATTTTCAGGCACAACGAGCAAAGATGGAGCAAAGATGGGAATGAAGGAAGGCAGGAGTCAATGATAACTTTAATTACACAGGAAGCTTGGATGAGGGGGAAGAGACACGTATTGTGTTTGGCAGGGGAGAGGAACCAAGGGAAGAGATAGAGGATTGATGTGTATGTTTGAATTGAATCAAATTAAAGCCATCATACTTGAGCCTGATCCAAAGCCCAGTGAAGACCTTTAACATCAAGAGACTTTTTGGAATGTGCTCACATGCAGGTGTTTGTCTCCAAACCACTGAATATGCTTTACAGCAATGCCTGAACATCTTTTGTCTTCCCTTCCTAGGCTGTACCTGAAGGGTAAGTGACTGCAAACCTCACAGTAAGCCCCAGCAGTGGCAAGACTGCGATCCAACATTCCGTAAGACAGTTTTCAGGCTGGTAAACCACAGCAGTAATTAATGTCCATATATGCACACAGCACACTGCAAGGCAAATCAGTGAAACTTCCAATCTCCGATTTAGGGAGAACACATCACCTCATTAACTGTCCCTTACTCTGCAAGTATTGTAGTTTCTTACCTTCATAGGATTGTTTTTCAAGTGTTTATTGTCTGGAACTAATTCTTTTCTAGTGATCCTGTAAACTGTTTGCTTCTTCCGGATCCAGTTGCTGTCTGTTACCAGCACAAACTGAGGAAATGAATATTAATCATTTTATGATTATTTGCAGGAAATAAAAGCGTGAGATAGCAGCCAGCCTAGGCCAAGAAGGAAGGACAGAAATGCAGTACTTCTTATAAGCAGAGCCAAAAATATTATTCACATGCTCAGCTGTTTATTACTGAATATTGTGGAGCTTTCTTCCTTTTGTAAGCTCTACCTTCTTTGGATTAGGTCACGGTACAGCTGAACTCAGAGGGAATATTTGTTATTGGCTGCAGTGGGAACAGGATCAGGCTATTGTCTCTGTTTTCTTCCTTGCTTTAACCAGTGCTTCTGTTTGTAAAGATATTGCAAGGGTCAAAAATGCATTTGGTTTCCCAGAATCTTTGTATTTAGTCCCTGCGTATAGCACAGCCCCTCTGGGGGAAATAGGTTCAGGGCTGGATGTTTCCATCAAAGCTTTTTGCAGCCAGGGTGAAGCCTCAGTAAAATACTGAAATCTCCTCATTCAGTAGCTGCTTTTCTGAAGTCTGCATTGTGCTCAGATTTTGCTAAGCTGTGCTACAGTAAGCATGATGAATAGCAGGCAAATTGTCTGCGGTCAGTGCTTTGGAAATCAAGATGTGTGCTGGCTCACCCCATTCTTTCACAAATACCTTCTTGAACTACGGGAAGTATGATGAGAAGCCACCTCCCAGAGTGTTAATTTTTAATGTCTTATGCACGTAATGGACTCAGCTGTAATTACGAGTCCCACGGCACACGATCGCTGCTGGCAGGATGGAGAAGATGACTGCAGGTCCATGTGGCTCCTCAGGGGTTGAAACATTGATCATTTCCATTCCCAAGAGCAGCAGAAACAACAGCATGAATTTAAAGCAAAAGCTCCAGTGAAAAAAAAAGTTCGTTGCAAGCCAATAAACATTCCCCTGCAATCTATTAAATTCAGACTTTGCAGCATCATCCTACTGCATTGAGTAAAACTCACTGAAACCTGGGCAGGGCGGAGCAGTTTTGACAAGCCTATGCTTATGTCCGGAATAAGTGAAGTGAATAAGCAGCCAGGCAGTGATGCAGAGAGAAGTTAGTATAAAAAGAAATCCTTGATTTTTTTTTTTCTCAGCAGGGCTATTTTTAACTTACGGATCCATATTTCTTTCTTACATGAAATCTTGAAGCTGACAGCATCCTTTTCAGATTTGAAAATGAAAGGAAACTGTCTGAGAGAACAGTAAAACTGGGATTTTTAGGCCTGATCCTGTTGGCATATCTTGATAGGAAAATTCTTGCTCCTTTGAGCCCAAATCAGCTTTACTGAACAGAGCAGGTCTTTTCCCTATAGCAGATTTAATGTAAGCCCTGGCATTCCAACCCTTGCCCCCTTAGAACCTGGATGCTGCTTTTTCCTCTGCCAGCTTTTCAGGGTGTTGAATGGAGATGGAAGGGATTTTAGACAGGTAATTCTTGCTTTGTCCTGCCTCTGAAAGCAGGACTCCTCTATTCTTGGTTTCACAGTAGATTATTTTGAAATTTTTAATTTTCTTTTAAAAATTTGTTGGCCTTGTTTGGGTTGGGTTGCGTTTTTTGTTTCTTTTGAGTGTAAGGTTCAGCTATGGAAACCATTGCCAAAGGCAAGTCAACCTGAATCCTTGCTCTTCATTCGTGTCACTGCCAATAGTTCTCTGAATTCATTGATGCAAATAACTCCTGTACTGTACTTAGTGCACTCAAGCTTAAATCAAATCCTAACACTTTTTCAGTAGTGCAAGAAATGCATTTAACAGACAGAGGAAGAAAAATATTTCTCGGTGACAGGAAATCAATTTAATCCATTTGTTGTTTGTTTTTTTTTTCCAGGCTTATATTTGGCACTCTTTACCCTGCATATTATTCTTACAAAGCCGTGAAATCAAAGGACATCAAAGAATATGTGAGTAGCGAGGTCTGTGGCTGTGCTGCAGGGTTTGTTTTCTAAGATCACTCCTCACCACATTGGAAGGGTGTTGCCTGTGTTGTGGGAAAGCTCATAAACCGGAGCCAGGGGAGGTCTGGCCTGAAGATGGACCCGCTGATTGCTGGGCACAAGGCTTCCCTAAGGACACTTAGGTTTGTGCTCCTGGCTCCTCTGCAGAGCTGATGTGCTCTCTGACAAAAGCATGCTATTGCTGTGGTGGTAGGAGCTATACAAGGGCAGCTTAAAAGGTGTTTGGCATCCACAGCTTTGCATGTTTTCCTTTGTTTCTGAAGAGCAGCATAAATCAAAGCCTTTTCAAAAAGACTTGAAGCTTTAGCTGCTCTTTCAAAACAAGGATCAGAGGAGGCAGCTGGAAGCATACAGGACTGAATCGTCAGCTAGAAACCTCCTACCTTGTGGAGCGACCTCTTTAGGGGCAGCTCTGGCAGCTGGAGGTGCTGTCTTGTCCCTTTGTGGAAAAATCTTCCCTGGCCCCAGTTTGTAAAGGCACAGGAGGCCTTCAGGGAGAGTGAAGTGAGGGTGAAGCAAAACCACTGGGATGCTGTTGGTGTCCTGTGGGATTTGTAGTGCCCTTCACGACCTCAGCTCTGTTAACTTCACTGAACCCAGCTCAGCCTTCGGAGCTTGACTTCTCAATCCTCTCAAGATCTGAGGCATAACAAGCCGGTTTCCTCTCTGGTGACTGTCCCATTGAGTCCTCAGGGCAAGCTCAAACTGGGACTCCCTGTGGCTGCTGAGATTTTTCCTTTCTTTCAGTCCCCTCCTTCAGACAATGGTTTTGAATATTTCGAGAATCATAAATGTTACAGAACACATCAGATACTTAAGGCACAACATCCCTGCAGCCCTTGCACAGCTCTGCTTCCGAAGGTTTGTGCACCCTTTGCTTGGAAGTGCTGGAGACGTGCGCTGACATCCCCCAGCAGCGTCTACCACTGGTACTTAACATTTCCATAGTCCCTTTCTGGAAAATATTTTGTTGAAGGATCCAGTTCCTGTAGGAAATTCAATTGCAAAAGAGGAACTCATGTCAGATGCATGGGGTCATGACCCAAATTTGGGAACAGCTGATCTAAGGCCTGGGCTGCACTTTCAGTTGTTTTTTCAATTTAACACCCGTTGTGGCAATGTGTCAATTAGGGGGCTGACTGAAGAAAAGCAAAAGAAGTAGTAGTTTATGTTACTGGTACAAACCTTTATTCACTACTCAAAACTTGTGTCATAGTTTATTTTTATTCTGCTTGGTAACAGTTGTTTTTGGTAAAGGGTGTTTTCGGCTGATCCAACATCTTTGTTTGTGCTGGGAGGTTTTGCTGGCAGTGATGTCCAGCTGACAGAACCGTGCTGGCAGGGAACTTTGGGGGACTCACAGTTATGTAAAATGTCTGGCAGAAGCTGCCCTGGGAAGACAATGCTCTCAGGCATTTGGCAGTGCCATTCTACTGCTGCAACGCTAAATATAAATATACACACAGAGAAATATACATATAAACATACATATGAATCCCAGGGGAGCTGTTATCTAGCTGGGTGACAGGCACTTAGGTAATAATTTCAGTGCCTGCAGGGAGATGGAGAGAGACTACAGGTACTGTCCCCACTGCATCAGCCATTTCAGAGCTGTTGAGATCTGGATTTAATGCCACCTCCATCCTCCCTTCCCCAGCACCTGGTGAAGGTAACCCTCTTGCACTGCCTGCTTTCTGGCCTTCCCTTATTCCGTTGCAATTATCCCAGCCTTAGGTAACAAGGTCCAATTCTCTAATTCATGAGGTTTTATGCATTTTAGTTCCCTTAAACTTTCTAACATTCCAGCAAAGCTGCTTAGGATCTCCATTTACAAATATAGCTAATTAGACAACAATTTTCCATCAAACGAACAACTTTTGTCTTGTCATCTCTTTTCCTTTGGAGGGACAGATTCTTAAAACTGTTTGAACTTTAAGTTTTATAATTTTACAACAGGAAAAAAAATATTGAGGGAGGGAATAAGAAGTTTCTGTCTCATCTCTGGTACTTGGAAAACATTCTTTACACCATCTCCGTGGCAACTGTGCCTTGAAAGGGGAGCACCACACCACTTCATAAAAATCACTGGGAGTGCTAATAGTGTGTGACAAATGCGTTGAAGAAGAACCCATAGTGCACACATTAGAATAGTTTAGCTGTGGTTTTAAATGCCATTCAGTGCTCGGTGTCAGAAACCTCCAGATTCCTGAATTACTTGAGATACTATGGTTTCCTTGACCAAGCCCCAGTCCCCAAAGACTTTGTGTCTGTCACTCTCTTCACAAAGGAGACCATCTGTAAGTCACCCACCCAGCAGTCCGTAGCTGAGCACAGGGACAGCACAGCACCAGCTCTCACTGCCAATATGAGGTCAAACACTCCCACTGAAGCCCTGGGTAAGGGATTGAATGTATGGACTTGACCTTATCGCTGCATGGGCTCAGGGTGTGGGAGTGAGGAGGCACCACCTCTCAGCTGATGCACGGTAATTCAGTAGCTTGTGGTGAGCTGATTTTGCTCGTGAGCCCAGGATCATGGGGTGGGCAGTTACCTCTCTCCCTCCTGCCTGTAGGTATTATGTAAATAATTGCATTTTGTCTAAACTGCTGTTTGACCAACACCCTGGTATTACCCTTTGCTGTTAAGATGAGCCAAGTGAGATTTTTAAAGCCCTGTGATAGGGTTGTGGTCCTGCACTGACCAGTAGAGCTTCCTCTGCAGGGACAGAGTCAGGCTGTTCTTCTTTTCGTAAGACAAATCCTAGAGGCCACAGTCTTCCTTCCCAAGGGCTTATGAGAAAAGCTAATGTCTTTTATGCACTGACACGGGGGGACCTCTGGCGCCTTAAAGTCCATAGCAATTATTAAATACGCAGAGAAGGGAGCGAGAGCTATTCTGTGCACTTCTGCCTGTGTGAGATAGTTTGAGGCCCTTGGTGAAAGCTGACCCGGCTGCTGTTTTTGTTCCCCAGGTCAAATGGATGATGTACTGGATCATATTTGCGCTTTTCACGACAGCAGAGACGTTCACGGATATCTTTCTGTGCTGGTGAGCACCCGATGGGAGAGGGCCTTTGGCATCAGATGGAAAACAAAGGGAAGTGTGTACAAGGGGCAAAAGGGGGCGCAAAGATGCCCTCATGACGATGCTGCTGCCTGGCCAGCCTGGAGCTCTAAGCTTTGCCCTCCAGAAAAATCTAGATAATGTAATCTCCGGAAGTCCCTGGCTTGTTGTTGCAGCTGAAGCATGTCCTGTTGTTAGCTCGTGAATATTTTGCAGTGCTACCTAAGAGCCACAGTGTCAGTCTGCACCTTTATATTATGTGATACTTGGACAACAAAGTGTCTTATATTTCAGTTTCAGTCAGATAAGTTTAGTCTTAAAAGCAGAAAGACAGGGAGATTAAAGGTGCATAAATATGTTGATGCAATACTGATTTGCTGGTTTGCTCTTTGCTCTCTGGCTGTGACTGGGGATGCTGTGAAGGCAACATCTGGGCTCTTTGCATGTAGAATGCTCCTCTTGACACACAGCAGAGTCTCTTCCAGACCATTAAATCATATCCCTGATACCCAAGTACAGATTTACCCACACGCTTAGTTGAGATGTGGGCAAAAATGAGTGAATGTATTTGGTCTTTGGATTCTTTGGTGAGCAAAAGCTGCCCTAAGCTGGGCTGGCCTGTCCCTTCCTGAGTTTCCCTTCCTGATATTAGGAAGAAATTCTTCACAATGAAGGTGGGGAGGCCCTGGCCCAGGTTGCCCAGAGAAGCTGTGGCTGCCCCATCCCTGGAGGTGTTCAAGGCCAGACTGGATGGGGCTTTGAGCTCCCTGATCCAGTGGGAGGTGTCCCTGCCCATGGCAGGGGGGGTTGGAGCTGGATGATCTTTAAGGTCCCTTCCAACCCAAACTATTCTGCGATTCTGTGATCTCTAATTAAGGGCAGTAGTTAAATTGAGAGCAGACATTAACAGTTCTTTTTCTTCTAGGTTTCCATTCTACTATGAACTCAAAATAGCTTTTGTAGCTTGGCTGCTGTCTCCATACACAAAAGGCTCCAGCCTCCTGTACAGGAAATTTGTTCATCCAACGTTGTCTTCGAAAGAGAAGGTAATCCCAGGTGCCTGGGTCCTCTCTGGGCGGAGCAGACCTACCATGTGTTTAGTCCAGTCTTTGTATCACTCATTTTCACTGAAGGACTGAGAGTTGCTGACTCTTTTCCTCTGTCGCTTTATCATCTTTTTCGTTGATGTTTTTGTTCTTTGTGGTTGTTGTGTTTTTGAATACTGACATCTGTTCAGCACACTCTCACGTAGGAATTCATCTTTGTGCGCTTGAGATGTTGGGAGGGAGTGGGATAAAAATACCTCCTGAGCTGCTTTGCATGTACAGACTGAACATAGCTGGGGTGCTATGTTGTGGCTGGATATCACAATTAGAGAAGCAGGGTCTGGCAGCCAGGACTCCATACTTTGTTCCCAGCTGTGCCTGAAGCACTGTACAGCAGTGAGACAACTGGGCAGTGCTGTCTGGAAGGAGCCTGGCTGAGAGACAGAATGTGCTGCAGTGTGCTGAGGTCCTGGGCTCTGAAGAATCTTGCTGAAATTCATGGTGCCAGTTTGGGGGGGAGATACTACAGCTTGGATCATTTGCCTACCTAGGAGATTCCTGTGGTTGTGAATGGGACTTGGTCAGGCAGATCCATTTGGCTCATGTGCATAATATGGGCCAAGAATAGCTGTCAGTCATGCACCAACACAGGGACTACTGAAAAGTGAGTAACTTTCACACATTGGCAACTCTGGAATTGAAAGATCTCTCTTTAGTGCAGGCAGTGCATGAACAGTTGTATTTCAGTCCTATCCGAGAAGGACAGTGGGGACTGTCTCTCTGCTAACTGAGAACTTCTGCTTATGCTTCTCACAAGTAGTGCATTTCTGGGTAGCCACCTCTTATCTTCTAGGAATAGGCATGAAAGCACTGAACAGGCAGCAGCTTCTCACGGTCTCCAGTCCTTACTAACCCAGCAAATCCAGTACTAGAAGTCATTGCTATCTGTTATCATCTAGGCCCCTGTGTCTTGAGGGAGGGAGGGTGAGGGCAGGGCTTTTCATAACCATTCGAAGCCCAGGAGCTCTGTACCTGCCAATTTCATGGACATGTTGAAGCTGATAGCTGCAGTGATGTGCAGGGGTACCTCAGATACTTCCAAGGCCACCAGTCCTGGATCCAGGAAAGCACAGCTGCAGCTGCCCAGTGTCATAGTGTGATTCTTTTAACTGTGGGACAATCCAGTTTGTCTTTAGAGTCCACAGATAACAAACAGCTCCTGGCACACCCTCGTCCGTTCTGCCCAGACGGACATGTCTGTCTTGATTCCAGAATCTGTTGGTGGTGTTTGCACTGGGCAAGTGCATCCCAGCTTTGGGTCCCAATCTTCCACTCGCAGAATAAAGAGTTCCCAAAGTGTTCAAGGGGAGTCAGTGCTCCCCTGCTTGCAGACGTTTGGCTGTGAACGTCTCTCCAGGAAACGGAGGAATCGGATGATATCTGCCTCCACAGACAGTGACCTGGCCCTGCCGAGAGTTTGAGGCTGGGAGTGCTCTGAACATGTCCTTCTTGTGCTTTTTGTTTTGTTGTCTGCTGTGACAGGAGATCGATGACTGCCTCGTCCAGGCAAAAGATCGGAGCTACGACGCCCTTGTGCACTTTGGGAAGCGGGGCCTGAACGTCGCAGCCACGGCAGCCGTCATGGCAGCTTCAAAGGTAAAGGTGCGGGTCAGCAGGGTGACAGCATCTCAGCTGCATCCATCACCACCAGCAGCCACTGCCTGGAGGGGGGGAGGAGGGGAGGGGGGGAATTCTTTCACTGATTTGGATCATGCTTTCCCGTTTCCCATTCACCAGCCACACAGGTGCCTCCTGGGATGAACACACAAAGTGTGGTGCTTAGTGAACCTGTAGGAGGATGGAAATGAAGGATTAAGACTAGGGTGTGCTTCAGGCCTCTGTTGAATTCCATATTTCCCATCAGTACCCAGGTGACAGCATTAACAATTCTGTTCATCACAGCCTGTTCTCTTCATTTTCACTGTCATAATAGGAGCAGGCTTCCATGAAAGATGCTGACATTGGGTGAACATAGTTAACACCCTGGCAGGGAAATACTTGTTTTTGGAGAGCACCTTCTGCAGTGAAGGGAAAGGCCAGCTGGTTTTCAGGTTTTCAGTTATTATGCTTAATTATTGACAAGTCTGGAGGATCCAGAGAACTATAATTTGGGTACTGACAGAAAGCAGAAGTGGTCTTAAGTTCATGAGGGCTAAAAGGTCATCTGCAAGGCTGATGTGTAACATGCCCAGTGTGTACTTCTCTGCAGACTTATTTATGTAAGAGGGAATGGGAAATGGCATTAGTTGCTTTTAGAGAATGGGTAGGTATTGGATGATGAGTGGTCCCATCTGAGGAGGTGATTCCTGCACTCTACTCCTGGTTTAGAGCCAAAACCAGAAAAGAGCTGTTATCTCTGCTTCTTTGCTTGCATAAAAGCTGCAAGGACTTGATAACTGCATCTTGTCATCTCTCTGGCCATGGATTACCATGGCTGAGGGTCGATGTGCCCAGTGACTGTTCCATTGTGTTTGGTACAAGGCTTCTCTAAAAGATAGGGCTTTCATGCAGTCAGACACAGTGCCTCTTGCAAAAGGACAGCAGAAATGTGAGGGCAAGGCGACACTGGTATTAGGAAAGATGTCTGAATGGGAATTGAAGGATGTTAGTTTCCTTTGTCAAATGCTTTCGATATGACGTTGGGCACATCACTGCGGTGTGTCTTGTGCACTGTTACAGAAGGTAAGGCCAAGACACCCTTCGGAGGCCAAACAGCATTAAGTCTCTAAAGGTTGTTGAACACAAGATATTATAGGAGTGGGAAGCCCCTGGGGTGTGCCGTGCACACGTAGGATCACATGGAAGTGCCAAAGCTATGTCCTGTTCCAAAGAAAAACCACAAACTGCCTCCCTTTGCCCTACCAAGCACTGTGCAGGCCATGGCTGGCAGGCCTGGCTTGGTTCTCCTGAACCTCTTCAGTGAGGAGGCCCTGCTAACTCAGGGACTGCTGGCTAATCCAGAGCTGATCTGAAACCTGGGATAAACATGGAGCTGAGGCAAAGCTGAGTGTTATATGCCCAACAAAACAACATTGGTGTGATGCCTCCATGACACTTGACACCTTTACTGCTGCTGTAGAAGCCTGTAGGCTTACCATGGACATAAATAGGCTCTGGGCCTGCCTGTTTTGCAGCACTGCCTTGGTCTGAGCCCCTCCCTACAAGGTGCAGCAGACTCTCTGTGTTAGACCTGCTTTTGGGACAAAGTGAGAAACTATGTGTGAGTGCTGAAGAAGCTCTGACTCCTGTTTGAGTAACTCCTGGGTATGAGAAGCTCAACAGGAGTCCAGACCCTCAGTGCCAACCTGTTCATCTCAGGACTGCAACAGTGTCTTCATCAGCTCTTCAACCTGAATGAACAGTCAGAGTCAGCACCACAGTTTTTCTTCCCACTGTTTTGCTTTTCTGGGGTGTTTTCTTAAGACTCACTGCCTCGAGATGTGGCTCCAGTGGCAGTGGGAGGCTGGGTACAAGTAAGGCTTTGTTTTATGTGAGCTAAGGAAGCTTCCCATTAAGTGCTGGAGGAAAGCAACTCTGTGCCTTGTGTGGTGTTGTATGGAACATCTGCCAGCCTAGCTTGGGAGTGAACAGTTAAGATATTGCAACCTTAAATGGACCTGTCTTTCCTGCAGGGTGCTTTGGGAAAGCAGAAAATGTTCTATTGGTAAGATGGATTGTCATCGGGTTGATTGATTGTTTTCTATAACAAAGCAAGGACTGTTCATGTCTTTGCTTCAACCTTGATGTGTAAATTTCTATGAATATGTGAGGAAAAATAGGACTCCTGGTTTCCTTCATCACTTCTCAGTATGTGGCCTCCAGCAAGTTGCTTGCTTCGTGTGCCTCAGGGTGCACATCCAAGAGGTGAGCTGATCTGACAGCTCTCCTCCTCCAAAATGCTGTCATGCTCCTGCTCCTCGTGGGTTACTGTGCACCAGCTTTTTGGACCTCCTCAGGTTATCTCTAATCTGTTAAAAAGCTAACCCAGAAAGAAAGAAGAATACTGTTTTTTGAGCCCACAAATGTGTCTTGAGTGCCTGAGCCAGCCCAAGGGAAGGGGCGGAACTGCATTGTGACGAGTATGGCCAGAGGAAAGGAAAGCAAGATCTTCCCTTCCTGGTGGTGGGAAGCAGACAGGTTAGCTCTGCTGCTGATGGGACTATACCTGTAATCCATTTACACTCTTCATGGTGTAACAGTCAAGAATGGTTGAAGCAGCTTACGTCCCTGCCCTTCTCAGACTGAATTTGCTGTCTTTCAGGCAGGGAGAGTTGAACAACTGTGATTTGCAGCGTGGTGTGCTGCAGTACAGAAGTGCTGAACTGGGATTCCTTGGGTGTTCAGGATGTTCAGTGTGCTGGGCTGGGTGTGGACGTGTCTCCTGTCCTGGCTGCTGTGGAGGGAGCCGTTCCCAAGAGAGGAGCGGTACCAGTAGGTACAGGTGGTAACAGCTGCTGTTGCCCTGGTTTTCAGCTGCTGTTAAATGTATGTCAACGCCCTTACTTGCTCACTTGAGAAGGAAGTACAGAGCTAGATTCTCCTGCATGAGAGAAGTTTAAATGAGTACTTATCTGGAAAACACTTGGAGCTGACAGATGCTAGACAAGATTGCAGTGAACCTTGCAGGGAAGTTTCCAGGGAGGAAGGGAAGAGAACACTATTGCTGAGGCTTATCCTGTCCTTCCCAGGGTCAAGGTTGAAGAGCATCTAGCTATCCTGTGATGTGTTGAGTGTAGGTGGGGAAGTGAGCCCTGAACATGTTTGTTGGGTTTCAGCCTTCAACAAATCATATTAAAATTGAAACCTGTAGAGATGACCATACATTCGGAGGCACTGAGTGCCTGCAGCTCCCATGGGAAATAGGGCTTTTACCAACAAGTGAATGTGAGGATCTGTCTTATTTCCTGCTTCACTTGGATTAACGGGCAAGGAGGTGGTGTTTTTCTGTTAAGAAATTGACCCTCAGACTTTGCAAGTCAGCATCTCCTGGTGACAAATACACAGGGAGATGCTGGGCTGAAAGTGTTGTCCATACAGAAAGGCTCCTGTACTTTGAGACATTTCTCCCACTGTGCATAGCCCCGGCCTCTCCTTTCTCTCTGAGCTGTGGTAGCTGATCTTCTTGTGCTTCACGGGATCCCTCATGGTCTCGTCTTTCTTGATAAAATCTTTGGCCAAGGTCTCTTTGTTCTTTCTGTCCGTGGGGCAGCACTGATTACCATTTCTGTGTCACAGGCTGCTGCTGACATGTGTCCAGCCACACCTTCCTTATCCCTGATCCCCTGACCCTTCTCCCCTTTCTATCTTAAATAACCCACAGTTCTAGTTAGCCAAGTGCACGCTTGCCTCCCTTCCCCTTCCTCCTGTTCCCCTCCCTGCTCTGTTGCGTTTTGAAGCCCCAGTAGTGCTGACACTGGCACAAACATGTGCCAATTCATTTTCCAGTCTGAGGAGCTGTCAGTGCCCCAAGCACCCTGTGCCTTCCCAGCTGGCTCACTCGGGTGTTTTCTCTCTCTCCAGAGAGTCTATTTTTGATGCTCTCTGAGTATTGGATATCTGCTCTTAACTACCCCTGCTAGATGCTCGACACAGATCTCTTTCCTGCTCCCAGCAGCTCGTGTCCCCACCGAGCAGCGTAATCTCATTTGGGGCTCTCTAATCCTGTCCTCATTGCTTGGTCATTTTATCACACACTGTGACTTCAAGTGGGTCAGTCCTAAGTGGGATTAGATGACCGAACAGTAAATCCTGCTGCTCTTCATGTGTTTTCAATTAGTTCCAACTAGTTGAGACATTCCTGCTCCTGAAGAGCCCTGGGTACTGACCACCACCTTCTTTCCAGCTCACCTGGTGGGAGGAGGGGAGAAGCAGAAATGGAGCCTACAGTAGGAGAGCAGCATCAAGGCTGTTATGACCCTGGTGGTGGGGCAGGTGCAGGGTGTTGGCCAGGCAGAGGAGCTGTCAGATGGAGGCCTGGGCATAGCAAGGCTGATCATGGGCACCAGCCAGGTTTCTAACGTAAGCAGCTGAGACTTGTGTGTGGCTGCAGTGAAGAGAGGCACCAGTGATGGCTTGGATGTGGCACCAGCCTCCTCCAGCACACTCATGCGTACTCCCTCTCTGTCACCCTACTCCATCATTATCCTGTCCTCCTCCTGTCAACCTGGGCCTCCCACCACCTGTTGCCTTCCTCTGTCCCCAACCTCTAAACGTTATACTCTTGCTTCTTGTCCCAAGATGCAGCCCCACACTGCCTCCTCTCTCAATACAACCCCCCTGTCATGAGTAGCACACTGTCCCCCAGCTCTTAAACATTCTCCAAGCTCCTGGATTTCCAAGATCCTCTTTGCATGTATCCTTATTCCTCACCCTGAACAAACCAATTATGCCAAACAGACCAGTGTCTTTCCTCACCCCCAAGACAAATCCTGCTCCCAACCACCTAACCATCCCTAAGCTGTAGCCTTAGCTCTTCAAAGGAGAGCTGCAGAAAAGACCTCACCAGTTCATTGTAGAATCATAGAATGGTTTAGGTTGGAATGGACCTTAAAGACCAACCAGTTCCAACCCCCCCTGCCATAAGCATGGACACCTTCTACTGGGTCAGGTTGCTACCCAGAGTTTGTAACCCAGAGTTTTCTGATAATGTGCCTTCCTCTGCCCTTTTTCTGCCCTCCTGTGTGTGGGGCAGGGACTGTTTGCACAGCAGCTGGTGCTGTGCCCCTTGGTACTGCCTGCCTTTAGGGAGGGGACTGGGGCACAGGATGCTGCTGGCAGTGGGTGCAGTGTCTTGGCAGGAGCTGATGGATGAGGTGGAGGGAGCAGGCACGCATGACTGGTGTTGAAGAAAAGCCCATTTGTGCCTCATTAGTCTGAGAAAGAGTCCAGGAGCCTTTCATGCGTGGGGAAATATGGCTTGTGGTGCTTCCAGAGCGAGCAGTCACTCCGGGTATCGGTTAAAAGGACCAGACATGCAGACAAAAGCAGAAGGGTTTCAGTCTGTGCATCCACTCCTTAACGCTCAGGAGTGCAGCATCGGCAGCTCTCAGGCTGCTTTGGCTCACAACCTGGAATACCTCCAGGGATGGGGCAGTCACCACTTCTCTGGGCAGCCTGTGCCAGGGCTTCCCCACTCTCATCGTGAGGAATTTCTTCTTAATGTCTAATTTAAATCTTTCCTCTTTCAATTTAAAGCCATTCCCCTGTGCTATCACTACAGGCCCTTGTAAAAAGCCCCTCCTCAGCTTTCTGGAGCCCCTTCAGGTACTGGGAGGCTGCTGCGAGGTCCCTTTGGAGCCTTCTCTTCTGCAGGCTAAACAACCCAAACTCTCTCAATCCTCATAGCAGAGGTACTCCAACCCTTGGATCATCTCCATGGCCTCCTCTTAACCTGCTCCAACAGTTCCATATCCTTCTTATATTAAGGACTCCAGAACTGGACACAGGACTCCAGGTGGGGTCTCACCAGAGCGGAGCAGAGGGGCACAATCCCCTCCCTCCCTGCTGCCCACACTGCTTTGGGTGCAGCCCAGGGCATGGTTGGCTTTCTAGGCTGTGAGCGCACATTGCCGGCTCATGTCCTTAAGAGGCTGAATAAAGCCTCTTTGTAAGGATGAGATCCCACTGCTTGGAGACAGATTTTTTTTTTTCTGTGTTTACCAAACGTTATCAGTGAAAGTTTCTGCTGAGGCTGCTTAGTCCAGTATCCATAATGGCCACACCATGTGCCCTGCTCTGGGACATCATCAAGAATTGCAGAATTGAGGAGTGATTTAGAATAAGCAGTTTGAGAAGTCTTTGGGGACCCATTAGTGTTCTCTAGAAGAGCTGCTTTTGAAAGGGGCTTCCTTTAAAGGATCTCCATTGGGGATCCAAAATCAAAGATCTCATGACTCAGCAATGTCACACCAATAGAGGAACAACAAATGGCTTTCTTGAAACATATGATAGTGTGGCACTGATCACAGTAATTTGTGAACTTTTGCTGTCATGGTTTGATCTATTTTTCATTCTTAAATCTTTGAGGATCTGCTTTTCCCCAAATCAATTAAAAACCAACACTGTTTGAGCTACAATCCAGGTGGCTGTTCCCAGTTTCTCTCTCTTGTCGTCCCATTTGTTGATGTCTCTAAGAATCAGACAACACCCAGTGAATGCACAGGACAGCAGAACCAAACAATAAACTCATACATAGAGACTGGGATGGGAGAGAGGATAACAAACAGTTCCCAGGAGAGGAAATGAACTGCACAAACAAAAAGGGTGGATGAAATTAAATTTCCACCATCAACATTAACGTCAGCTGGTTTCCCTTTCACTCTGACACCAACGTAGGTAGCTGTTCCAGGCTGGGCACGGCATGCAGGCCCTGGCTATGAGGGTATTGCTTCTAGGATATTTGTGTTCATGTGGTGGCAGAAGCAGTTTACTTCTTGACTCAGGCCTGTGCTCAGAGCATAAAGCTCTGATTTTGCTCTTAGCAGGGCCTGCCTGCAGCCAGGCACGGTAACATGTCTGCCTGCAAACTCCTTCTCGTTGCCGTGAGTAATTCCCTAGTGTTACCCTACTTCTTGGAAGACCTATTGGTCACTAGGACTAAAGTGACTGCTCAGTGTCCCTCACCTAATCCGGTGCTTAAATCAGTCATAAATGCACCCTCTTCTTAATGATCTTAAGCCTGGATTACAGAGGTGACCAGGTACTGGGGGTTTCTCCAGTGGGATCCATCGATTGAGGTAAGGAGCAGAGTGGCAGCCCGTTGTGTTTATCATTTGCTTTACTCTTTAAACATACTTGCTAGGTTACACCCTGTCAGATGGGGTTATGGAGTGGTTTCTCCATCTCTCTGGGAAAGCTGAGGAAAGGAGAACCTACGTTCAAAGGTGTAGTCCAGAGGTGGGTGTCCCTGCTTTTTATGTGTGTGTGAGCCCCTGCACATGGTGCCAGTGTGATGCTCGAGTCTTGCCCTGATTACTTATGCTTCAAGTAGACCTTATTCTCAAAGCTTTTATGTGTGTTGCCACAATGGCTCTCTTTTTTTTCCCTTGTTAGGTCTCTCAGCTACTTCATTTACACTTGTATTGGGACCAGAAAAAAGGGCAGGTAATCTGCTGAGTGCTTGTCCTAACCCCTGGCTGCTGTCTGCCTCCCCATCACACTGGTTTGAACTGTTAACTGGAGACTGGTCTGAGGCCAGGTGCTGCTCAACCGTGACAGCGCCACTTGCAGTGGGTGGACAGATCCTGCCTTCTGAGCTCTAAAAGCCTATCTTTGATCTCATCAGCAAAATGCCTTCCAAGTCCTCTGCTGGCAATCAGAGAGACTCCAGCAGCCAGGCAGGCAGCTTCGTACTGGGACAAACCCATTAACTCAGATTGTTGCTACCGCATCGGCCAAGCTGCTGTGTTTGCCGTTGGTTTCTTGCTAACAGACAGAGCCTCTCTCCCGCTGGGATCCCGTCAGGCTGGGATTGCCGTGGAGCTTGCGAGGCAAGGGCTTGGCTCAGAAGAGAGCGGGTGTGGGTGGAGATGTCCCGCTGGCACCGTGGCAGCAGCCGCCAGCCCGGGGACGTGCCCTGCACCGTGCGGTGGGCGAGTGCGGGAGTGTGTGCGGCCGCGCGCACCGCCTGGGCGGAGCTTCGGCGTGCGGGGAGTGCGGCTTAGTGTGCCCTTGCCTGCCCACTAACTGCTGACCCTGAGATGCAGAAGGCCAGAAGGTGCTATCCTGTATTAACAATGACTGTGTTAAAAGCTTCGCTTTTATGACTTGGCATCTTCTGGTTCCCGATTTGTATCACTTCACTGTGCTGTGTTACAGCCTCCACAGCTACAAAATGGAGTTTGTAGGAATTAGAGGTGTTTTGAAGCCTGGATATTGTCTGCCAAATTCTTTCAGACTGTCAGACTGAATAGAAGATAAAATCTAGACACTGTTGTTTATTTATGTTTAGATCATGTTTAATGAGACTTTGTTATATAAATTGCAGATTTTTAAATTATCTGCCTAATTTTATTTACCTAGAGCCTGTGTAAAGCTACCTACGTAGATGGAGTGTTTTTAATGAGTAATTCCATTGGATGTAAACCCAGTTTTTCCAGACTCCTGAAACCATCTCTCTCCTCTGAAACATTTTACTTCAAATGTCAATGCACAGGTTAAGTATAGAGAGCAAAAGCAACGAAGACAATTCCAGCTCTTCTGATGGAGTGCCTTTTAGAGTGCCTGACTCAATAATGACTTCAGATTTTGGAAAGAATCAAGATTTCTGGTCCTTCCAAGCAAATACTCCACCAGAGGTTGTGTTCTGGGCCTACAGAGATTAATGTTTGTTCATGGAGATGGTGTCTGCAGATTTGGAGGAAGGCAGCGTGCAGGTTAGCTGGCTGTGAAAGTGTTAACAGGATCAGGATTCTAGTATTGGTTTGTCCAACTCTTTAAAGCAAAAATAAGCAGAGTGGGGGAAGTAAGGTTTACCAACACTACAGCTGCAACTTTGAGGCAGGTAGGGGTGTACCTAGATTAGTTTCACATTAATCACTGTGCCACACGGATGGGAGCTTTAACTTCCCAGAGAATCACAGATGAGCTTCTGCACCTTGAATGTCCATGTCTTGGTGGGCGATGGCCTGATATGTTGGTAGTGTCTGAATGTAAACAAGATTGATACCAAGTGGCAGCAGTTACTGTGGCGTTTTTAGTGTTTATTTTGTCCTGTTCAGTACCATGAGCCCTGCCCCAGCCTGGCCGTTCTCTGCCCCTGTAGAGAGAGGACTGTCCCCCGTAGGATCTACTGGGGTTGCTGGGTCCTCGGAGAAGAGGTAAAGGAAACCTGAAGAAGTCTGCTTACAGCTTGTGCTGTACATTCACCTGTGGGATGAACCTTCCTGGGGACAAGGAAATCAGATGAACGTGGGAGCAGGTACTCCATAGTGAGCAGGGAGCAGACAGAAACCTGCTCCCACTCGTTGCCACCAAAACCTCACCATCTATTAAAATCTCTGCCTGTAGGACCAGAAGTGCCGTGCTTACAGGGACAGGCTGTATCCTGGGAAAAGCTGGATGAAGCAGAAGTGAATCTAGGCAGGCAGTCTTATGCCCAGGGGGAGCAAGGCTCAGTCTTCCATTTTATTCTTAAACCACCCTGATTCTGTTGTAATCATAATTTCTGTCATATTTCTACTTAAGGTCAGGTAGAAACGTGGCAACTGGGACAGAATTGTGTGATGTTACCCTCTAGGAGCAATTAAATCAAGCCTATCCCTACAAAGACCGAAGGTGTAAAAATTTGAAAGAAAATAAGTGGAAGGAAAGTCACCAGGTGTTCATATGCGATCACTGCCCTCAGTCGGCCTGAGCCTTCGCTGTTCCTGCAGTTTCTGAGATTGGGATGAACTGTTTCATGGCATGGTAGGAACAGTGGTATTTTACTACTTGTGAGATGAGCAAACTTCATCTTTACTCTTATAAACCCAGGTGGAATTAAAGCAAAGATCAAGGAAAGACAATGTTTTCCCCCTGCATAAAGTCGAAGCTGTTCAGCAGAGCTGCCTGACAGTGGGTTGTACCTATTCTGAGCTAACGTAACGGACCCCCGGGTGACCAGCACAGACCAGCCCCTTGTTGGCTTGGAGCTGTCACTGGGGCCTTTGGTCATTATATGCTGCTATATCACAAGGTGCAGAGCGAGAGTATTAACAGATGCTCTTCATTTTCAGTGCAAAGGGTGTGTTAGTGTCATCTTCCCTGCCAGGTTGGTCTGACACATGAATCTCATCTCTAGTCCGACTCATATCCACGTACATAAAGTGCTCGCTGGAGTGAAGTGGTGTTTGGGTTTGCTGGCTGAGCAGGGCAGCTGGGAGGAGGTTAAAAGCTTGAGCACTGCTGACACTTGAGCTGGTGCTGTGGGAGGAATACAGCACTCAGGTTACAGCAGCTCATGAGGGCCCAGCCCTCTGGCTTTGCTAGTCCAGTCCTGCTGCAACAGCAAGGTATTTAGCAATCTGACTGCTCTCTGTCTGTTGTGGTCACACTGCTGGGTAGGATGTCTTCTGTTAGCTTCAAACCAGTTGCTGAGAATAGGGTGGCAGTCAGGAATTCAGTGCAAGCTCCAGCAGCCACCCGGAACTGTGCTGCACGGAGTTCTGGGCAGCTGAGCTCATCCCCAGCTCACAGCCATCCAGGGAGGTCTCAACATCGCAGCCCAGCGACAGCTGCAGCCCCAGACTGCACAGTCTGAGACTGGCCTAAGAGGAATGACTCCAGGTGCCTCTTGGGCTGAGAACAGGCAGAATCCAGAAGGAGATTCTCATATAGTCAACTCTCTGATGTGATGTAGTTTTAATGTCTTTTAACCAACCCATCCTTTATATAGAACAGCTACATTCCTTTCACCAAGGGATATGTTTGTTGCTTGACTGGGAGGTAGTCTGAAAATAAAGAAAAATATTGTGTTAGGTTATTTTTTCCTTAAGCTGCATGTAAAAGCCTTGGAGTATTTATTTGCATTTAACAATAACTTTTTATTTCTTTAAAATTGCAAATTTTCTGTGTTCTGGAAAGTCTGCATATGACTGAGACCAGTCGGGTGAATATCATCACAGGTGATTAACTTTAAAAGGGAATTATTTTGATGCAGGCTATTTGATTGTGTTTCTAAAGTCAAGCACTTATTTGACTCAGATCCTAGCGAAGAAAAGTATCTATTAGAGAGATAAAATAACATCCTGGTCCTTTAGATGTGGCTGAGGATGCTCTGAACTCCAATGACTGCACTGAAGAATCAGAGATGCTCACTGTCAAAAGCCTGAATGACTTTTACATAGAACCTCTCCAAAAGGAAGAGCAAAGACAGGAAAATTATGCTTTTACCAACTCATTTTTGTCCTTTCTAGGTTACTGGACCAGGCAATTTTTACTCTTCCTGTTGTCCTGATGGATTTCATTGAACTGGGCAGGAGAAAGGCTCGTAATGTTGAGCCATTGATGTTCAACAAGGCCAAGTGCAAGGTCCTGCAGCTGGGTCAGGGCAAGCCACGCTTTCAGTAGAGGCTGAGGGACAGTGTGATTGAGAGCAGCCCCGTGGAGAGGGACTTGGGGTGCTGGGGGATGAGATGCTGGACATGAGCCAGCAATGTGTGCTCACAACCCAGAAAGCCAACGGTGTCCTGGGCTTCATCTAAAGCAGTGTGGGCAGCAGGGAGGGAGGGAGATGATCCAAGGACTGAAGCACCTCTGCTATGAGAACTGAGATAGTTTGTGTTTTTTAGCCTGGAGAGGAAAAGGCTCCAGGGTGATCTCATAGCGGCCTGCTGGTACCTGAAGGGGCTCCAGGAAAGCTGAGGAGGGGCTTTTTACAAGAGCAGGTAGTGATAGGGCAAAGAGGAAAGGCTTTAAACTGGAAGGAGGAAGATTTAGATTGGACTTTATGAAGAAATTCTTCTCTGTGAGGGTGGTGAGACATTGGAACAGCTTTCCCAGAGAAGTTGTGGATGTTCCCTCCCTGGAGGTGTTCAAGGCCAGGTTGGATGGGGCTTTGAGCCCCTGATCCAGGGGGAGATGTCCCTACCCATGGCAGGGAGTGGAACTGGATGGTCTTTAAGGTCCCTTCCAACCCAAACCATTCTGTGATTCTGTGAACTTGCAGTGTGGAATCTGACTTCTGTGTGTGTTATTTGCTTGCTTGTTTAACCAGGGACAGGGGGCCCTGTCTGAGAGACTACGGAGCTTTAGCATGCAGGACCTCTCTACGATTCGTGGAGACAGCAGCAGCACTGTTCCTCCCTCGGTCACCGTACGAACAAGTAGCAAACAGAGCCAGCCAAAAACATCCAGAAGTGCATCGGAAGGCCCTGGCAGCTCAGGTAAGTGCCAGCATTATTTTCAGTGTTGTGTTGTCTGGGATGTCACACAGCAGGATGAAGTCATGCAGCTGGCAGGTATATATAGAAACAGACACTGCAGGCAGCACATTCCAGAATTCCCAGGACATAGACATGCTCTTGAGTCTCTTGGCACTTAACAGAGCAAACATTGTCATCGTTTGATGGTTGCTATTCCTGGCTGGTTCTAAGGACAGGGCTTGAGCACGAAAGGCAACCAACACCCCTCTTTGTAACTCGAGCTGGAACATCAGGCTCTGGGCTGGGGGCTGTAGGCTTAGTGGGGGGGTCTATGAGAGAGTGGCTAATGGGAGTGCAAAAAGGGGGATAAGAATGCAGTAGTGGGCAAGTGTCATTATTATCATCAAAGCACCCCTCTGGTGATACAGCCTCTCTCTCTTACGTCATCTAAATGTAACTGAGAGTTCTAATGGGTATCTGGTTTGAATTAGGTCCACTTGTGTGTCTTCTAAACCGTACTGTAGCTGTTACAACTCTTGACAGTTCTAGTTCCAGGACTTTATCATTGTTGAAGCCTACTGAGAAATAAAACCCAGATAAAGCACTCGTAGAAGCAGAGACCAAGATCTGACAGCTGTTTATGGTATCAAGGATGTCTGCATAAGTACTGTTAGGGAAATCAAATCTCTCTGAAGGGCAAGTGTTTGTTTTCAAATTCTGAAAGAACAAAGGGAATAAACATCATGGTGGATTCAGTTACAAAAATTTATGTCAAGCTTGGTTAAAGAAATCTTTGTGAGCCCAGATCCAAAACATTTACTTGGAGAGAGCTTTGCAAATTGTATCTCAGAAATTGAGATGTGGAGGGTTTGGATTCCCCAAACCCACCAAAGGACATGTGACTCAAGTGCTGTGATGAGAAGCCACAGAAAACGGCAGGCTTGTGGCACTTGGTGACTTCTGAAACATGTACTGTCAAGGTTGGCATTCAGCACGTTTCAGCCTGCAGATGTTGAGGTCGTTGCAAGGTCTGTGCAAACATTCACTGTGCTTCAAGCCTGTGTAAATTGTTACCCCTTTGCTTTAGTTTTGAAATGTATTAGAAGTATCTCATCCTTCCTAAAGAGTATCCTTCAAGCTCTTTACAAATTCTGAGAATTACAGCTCACAGGCTTCTCTGCTTATTTTATTAACATCAGCTGTTGAATGAATTCTCTAAAGGTAAACTGAAATAGCTACTGTTGCTGCACAGAGGTTTTATTCTGATGTTTGAGAAAGGTCTTGTATGCATCTGTCCCATCTCAGTGCTTTCATCGAGGCCCCTCATGTCCCACAGACAGTAGTAGAGAGGCACCTGCAGCAGGTGGTTTCACTCACAGGTGGTGGCATTGTGCCATGTCAAAGACTATGGCTACAGTTTTGCTCACACTTTTAATCAGATTAAGTGAAGGGTGTGGTCCTGGTCTCTCCAGTCTATGTGCTGGTCTGTGTGGGCACAGTTATGTGTGTAGTCAGAACATCTACAGGAGCAGATTGATGAGCGTTGTAACTATCTTGTGTGTGTGTGAGGGTGTGATCTCTCAGCCAGACTGTATCACACCTTGAGGGCTGTATTCAGAGTGAGCTGACACTGCTCCAGGCACACCAAGCCCAGAGGTGGGTCCATTCCTCCACCTTCCGTATCTGTTTGGTTTGGATGTTGCCCATAAGCAAGGGTCAGACAGAATTTACTGCTGCCTGTTGGTGCGCTTTATGTATGTGGGATATGTACCTAGAGGAGTGTGTGCAGGAGCAGTCACTACAGAACAGCTGACACACGGCTCTTTTTCCTGTCCCAAAGCCCTCAGATAACACAAATGTCCATGTCAGCAGTCCCCACTGTCTCACAGAAACATGAGACTTCTCTTTATATTCCTGCTTTAGCCATAATGGAACTCAGTCGGTCTGACATCAGAGGGAGTCAGCAAAAATACCCCAGACTGTTTGACGTGAGCCAGAGACCTCACCTTTCTTGAAAAAGGTCTTTCTAAGCTTTCTGACCAGCTGTTAGTAAGCCTGACAGCAGTAGCTGGGATACACAAAACGACTTCAAGAATGTTAGTGGAGAGCCTGGCTGGGGCTGCAAATATTGTACCCTTAGTCACGGTAGAAATCCAGCTTTATGGAGACTTTTAGGGAAGGCTTGAAGGAACTGGTCTTGTGTCTGCAGAAGAGGCAGTGTGGTTGTTAGGAGGCAGGACTGTGAGTTGGGACACACAAATTCACACCCTGCTTCACTGCAGAATCTTGGTGTGACATGGAGTGTACCTGTGTTTCTTGTTGTGTCTGTTAAACTGAACAACTTGTCCTTCCCATGCCCAGGTCCTGACAGATCTGACCAGACCTTTCATTGGATCTGGCACTGTGGATCTTAACTTCTTGAGTGTTCGCTTTTATATCCACATGCTCATGTTTTTTTTCGTTGGTTAACTTAGCTTGAGGAGATTTGTGCCATCTCCAGTAAATTAGAGTTGATCCAGATTAAAAATCCTTTCTTTTACTATTTTTGAGGAGTTATCTGTAATTCAGACCAGTTTGCTGATCCATCTTACTGGGATCCTCCAAAATTGCGACCACGAGCACGCACAGCAAAGGTTTATTTTTGACTGCTGCAGAGTGTCTTACAAGGCCAAGAAATAGAACATGCAAGAGTTGTCTGGGATAAGGGGAATTACTCCTTCTTTTCCTCTACCTTTTTCTGTCTTTGCTGCCTTTCAGTGGTGCCTGCTGTACGCTGAGCAGTCCCCTCACAGGGATGGCCATCAGCACAGGCAGGACCGCTCAGCATGCAGCAGGTCCAGGTGAATTCAAGCCAACAGAAGGACCCTTCTCCTCCTCCTCACACCCTGCCAAAAGCCATACACGGGTGACACGAAGGCAAGGGCTGATTTTGCCATGATCTCTGTGTGGCTGCTGACCTGCAGGCAACACGCTACATGAGGCATTGCTGCTGCTGCTGTGCACACCTTGCTTTGACATGAGGAAACACGACGATTGCCCTTCTGGCACGTCTCAGCCCCACCACCTGTCCCCTTTATCTCATCTTCCACTTTGCTCTTAGTTCAGCATTTCTTGATTTAGTGTCCTGGCACCCTGACGATGGCCTGTGATATTTGAGCTTTGATGCCTGTTCCAACCTGTGCTTCTCCCACAGCAGAACTGCCCCTTTCCTTTCGGAACTGTAAATACCATGTGGCTACTCATCGTTACAGAAAACTGGAAGCTCCAGAGCAGCATTCCCAAATCTTTTTCGAGGCAGTCCTGTTGTTCTGGCAAATGCCCAGTAACAATGCACATCCAGATGTGTCTTCATTAACAGTGGGGGGCTTTGGCACTTCTTAACTGTACAGGATTGCAATAAAAGCATCCTGTGGATAAAACTTATTCCTGTGTGGTGGCCAGTGAGTGACAGATGTGACCTGAGGAGCGGGGGCTGCTCTGTGTGTCACACACCTCGGTCCTGTAGCTGTGCAAACATTTCTCCTAGTTGCTGATGTCAGCAGGAACCTCCAGTGTGGGCTGGGCACTGGATGAGTGGGTGAGTGACTGGGACATAGCTCACTGGCAGGAGATTTGTGCTGTATCAAGGGATGGTCAGTGCCCAGAGCTGGTGCTGCCCGGCCTGAGGATCGCGTTGTACAGAGCCACCTTCTGTATTGCCCAGACCAAGTGCCCTTTCTGCTTAAACTTTCCCCAGGCAGAGATCATTCTCAACTGGGACGATTTCAAAACAGAAAGGTACAGTATGCTTTCTGAAACTCTCCACTCCTCTGTGCAGGAGAGGCTCGGGGCTCTTTCTTGGTTTTGCTTTTACACTCTGAAAGCTTTGCAGGACAGAACAAAGGTGGGGGAGCATCAGTATTCAGGATATGTCTGGATAGCTCAGTCCCCAGTAGCCAGAAATCCTTCAGAGAGATGTGTGATAGCAACCTCTGTGTATGTATCTGTTGTATGAGCCTTCTTCTGGGTAGAATCGGAGTCCAAGCCCACAGCAAGTCTCTTGGGGTTGGTTGAGACTCCTCTCTCTTACACAAAGGCCATGGTTTCACTGCAGCAGCCAACCAGTATGAGCCAGCACTCTTTTTGAAATGGTGTGACCCTTGCTTCTGCCCCCATCCCATGCTTGTTCTTGGGCACATTTAAATCTTGTTTAGATGTGCTGACCTGAGTCAAGGGGCTGGTTCAAGTTAAATGCTATTCCTTGCTTCCAGGTTTGTCTTAATCTGGATTGGATCCTCAAGCCAGCAGCACAGACATCAGCAATGGGACAAGGAAGGTGGAGGCCAGAGTGCAAGGGGCAACAGGATACCTGCTTTCAGCAGTAGCGCTGGTTTATGCTGGTTTAAAATGACTGAGAGTGTGGAATAAGTTTCAGTGTCTGCAGTGCTGGGTAATTGTGATCAAAGAAATCACACACGGCTCAACCCCTTTTTTTTCCTCCAGAAGCTTCTTTTGTCTGGAGTCATTGATGCCGCTGTGAGGATTAAATTGGAATGCTCAACCTGGAAATTATTTGTAGGCTGTTTCCTGGAACACAGACTATCCACAGGATAAAGCTATGTGGGTCACACATCTTTGAACAGCTGTGAATCACCTGCATTTGCACCGAGGGGTGCAATGCAGTTCCCTTGGTTGCTTTCATCCTTATGGTAATTCCGCTAAAATATGATTCCTGAAGGAGTTCTCCTAAATCAGTTCTCCCTGATTCAGGAATATCAGGGATCTGCGGATAGTTTTGCTTCAGAAGCTGTGGGAACAGCTGCACGAATGCCTGTAGAAGCTTTGATCTGCTGAACAGAATCCAGACACGTAGCAATACAAGTGCCAGTATTGCACCCCGTGTTTATCGTCATACAGCCTTCCGCACCATTGCACCCATTGCTTGTCCACTCTCCCAGCCCCTCTGCTCAGGAGTTTTTGCTGTTCACTGGCCTGAGAAGGGAGCCAGGGGGCTGTATGTGATGCCAGGCTTAGCACCCGTTAGCACACAGCCTGGAGGGAGGCACATCCCTGGGTCTGCACCCCTTCAACAGAGACAATCGTCTCTTAATGCGCACGTGGGCCACAAGGTCCACCTCAGGCGGTGCCGGGTGTTTTGTGAGAGGCAGTAGCCCAGCCCCACGAGTTCCTAATGCTCAGCTCCTCTTTCAGTGTGCACGTGTTGCTCGCTGTGCCGACTCCTCAGAGGTGAGTGCTGGATTTCCTGTGCCCCAACATCCGCGCATCCCTTTTGGGCATGGCTGCTTCCTGGCTTGCTCCTGCCGCTCGTACTCGCTGGGTTTCCTAACAGCAGGGGAACAAACCAGGCTGCGAGTGAGTTTGTGAGCTGTGTGTGTGCTGATGGCAAGCACTGCGGTGCCTCTTGCCTTACTGACCTGTGTTACCCAAGGCTGGGAAGTGTTTCTCTGTCCTTTCTGTTGTAGAGGATGTGCCACTGTTCTTGCTGCACTGTTGTAACTCCTGCCCTTTATCCCCCAGCACTGGTGTAAAACCACAGGAAAAACACCAAGAGCAAACCTTCCTCAGTCCCAGCCCAGTTTTAATCTGTTCCAAAAGGACTGATGTGTGTTTATTGATGGAGCAGACACTTGGGTTTGGGACGAGCAGGGGAAATAGCAAAGCCCAGTAGCAGATCCTGGGACAATGAAATAGGGCTGTTCTAGAGCCATCCTTTAAAAATGCCCGCCAAGAGCCGAGCCGTGGTGCTTGTGCATTTTGTCCCAGTGGCAGATGAAAGAGAAGGAAGGCCCCTGATTTGAGATGCCAGAGGATGGGGATGCCAAGCAGCTTGTCTAGGGAGAAAGAAGAAATCCAGACAGGCAGCTTCTCTTGTTGGTGGAAGCAAAGGACCTTTGTAACTCCTCTTCTTCTCATCTTATGTGTTTTTTATTTGTTTTACACACTGCAATCGGCCTGGGGACGGCAGCAAAGGAACTGAGGAATTGCAGTGCTGCCACCAGGCTGCAGCCGTTGCTTCTGGCTGTGACACTTGAAGCATCCCAGGGTGTGTCCTGCCACTGCCTTGCACCAGATGCTATCAGAGAATGACCTGAGTTGGAAGGGACCCACAAGGATCATTAAATCCAACTCCTGTCCGTACACAGGACACTCCCAACACTCACCCCGTGTGACTGAGGGCATTGTCCAAATGCTTCTGGAACATTGTCAGGCTGTGGCTGCTTCCCTGGGGAGTTGTTCCAGTGCTCCACCTCCCTCTGGGTGAAGAACCTTTTCCTGATATCTAATTGAAACCTCCTCTGGTACATCTTCCTGCCATTCCCTCAAGTCTTGTTATTGGTCACCAGAGAGAAGAGCTCAGTGCCTGCTCCTCTTCCTTCCCTTGGCAGAAGGCACAAACAGCTCTGAGATCCCCTCTCAGGCTCCTCTTCTCCAGCTGAACAGACCCAGGGACTTCAGCCTCTCCTCACACACTTCCCCTGCAGACCCTTCCCCAGCCTTGTGGCCTCCTCTGGACACTCTCCAGCAGTTTGATGTCCTTTTGACCCTGTGGTGCCCCAACTTCCCCCAGAGCTCGAGGTGGGGTCTAATTTGTCCCAATCCCTCTGCAGGGCCTCTTTGCCTTCCAGAGTGTATCGTGCTGCCCTGTGCAGCATTAGTGCTTAGAGGGTGATGACCTTGCACGCTTCGCAGGTGCCAAACCAACCCTCAGACTTGGTTTGTCACCCTCTCTGCTGTCCTTCTCTGTTTTTTTGCACTATAGCACATTCAGGGTGCCTGTGCCACTGTACAGGAGAATGAGGCCCATTTCAGGTGAAATCTGTTTAAGCAACAATGAAACACTTGCACTCACAGTGCATTTTGTTAGCACCCTTCTAATTTTAGCCTAAACTGATTTTATGGACTTGACTTCAAAGTGTTATTTATAAAATGAATCACTGAATCCTCAAGTGCTTAATAGTCACGAGTTAATCTTAGGGAAGTCATTTAATGATGCTAAAGCAGCAATCAGTCCAATATGGTTACAAATTGAGCCCAAAGTCATGTTGATCCGGTTTAAATCGTGTTCCCTGTCTTTCAGATTAGCTTGGTTTATTATTTTTTTCCTCCCTGACATAATCCAGTCCCTTGGACCATGCCAACAGGGATATGCTGAGGCTCTATCTCATAGAGGGTTCATTCTGTCTGCTCCTGCTGCCCTTTCTCAGTCTCCAAGGCAATAGATGCAGTAATGCACTCTCAGACAACGGCCTGCCCTTTAAAATGCTCCTTTGTAAGTGCAGCTTTGGTGCCTTGGAGAGCTGACTACGTAATGGGAGCACGTTTTCTCAGCACAGGAGGAGAAAGCGGGGGGGGGGAGAAAGAAACTAATTTTGTTTGGACTAAGTTGTCCCAAACTATTGGCACTTATCTTTCCTTGGTGCACGCTTTTGTGTAGCTCGTTTCAGAGTACCCTCATGCAGGAATAATTAAGGCAGGTTTAGAGCCATGATGAAGCCTTTCAGGCAGGAGCAAATGCTCTTGTGGGTGAAAATCTATTATTTCTCTCTGGCTACCTCCTAACCCCACCCCCCAGCCCTTAGGAGAGCAAAGGCAGGTGGGAGTCTGCCCATCCTGCTCCCTAGATGGGGTCCTTGTTGTCCAAAATGTGGATCCATTATCCAGGGTGCAATAAACCAGTAACTACATCACTGAGAGACGTTGTTCTATTCAGGTTTGTGCAGATCCTGGGTGCTTGGAGGTTTTCCTCAAATCCCAGCACACTGAGGGGTTTATTGCATTCATTTATACACAAAGTTACATGGAGTCATGCATTATTCATTATCAGAGAATGGCTTGAATTGGAAGGAACCTTAAAGCTCATCCAGTTCCAACCCCCTGCCATGGGCAGGGACACCTCCCACCAGCCCAGGCTGCTCAAGACCCTCCCCTCTTGTTCAGGCCTTTGCTTCTGAAACTCCTTCCAGGTCTTTACACAGGTTTCTTTGTTATCACTTCTGTGTTCCCAGCCTGTGGAAAGTCAGGCTGCAGCATTAGAGAACAACAGCACAATTACGTAAGAGCTCTTTTTCCCCTTCAGGAATGGCAGAGTGAAAATCTCCAGGGGTATCTGTTTGTCTTTTGGCAGTGCCTGGTAAATGCTTAAACACTGGTCAATATTAAACAAGCTTGCTTGGAACTGGCATTTAAGACGTAACAAATCTTGTGTTCAGTGGTATTCTCTCAACTAACATCTCATAGTGCTGTTGCAACAACCTGTGGCACTGTTGAGAGGGAGGAACAGTTTTAATCCTTGCAGAAAATAAAATATATCCAGCAAATGTTGAAGAGTCAGCTGTATTTCAGGTGAACTGTTGTGGCTGTGTGTGTTTGAGGGGTTGTTAAATACTAAAATGCTGATCGGGAGCCTTAAGCAGTGTCACAAACGTGCAAGAATGTTAGTGATGAACAGGACTGGTTTCTTAGGGTGTTCAGCAGGGCTGAGCTCTGTAGCAGTGACTGAGGCAGCAGAGTGCAGCCTGAGCCTGCGCCGGGGCACGAGCCGACACAGCGTGCTCTGCCAGCCATCCAGAAGGTGCTGCAGCACAAAACCAGTCCTTGGAATGCCAAATAAAACAGTGCTGGATCTCCTCCTACGTGTGATTGTCACCCTGAAGAGAAGGTGATGCTCAAGCGGCACCACAGCTCAGTGAGGACCTTAATGGGACAATCACTTAATTGTCTTTTAAATAAATCACCTCATTAGTGTATTAGATGTGTCCAACCCTTTCTCTGTGCTGTGCCACCAGCTGCACTTGGGATTATTACACTGGAAAGTGCTCTTAAAAAACAAATTCACTTTGCATCAAGGGAGCTGTTCATTTATCTCTACACTAATTTAATTGAATGGTGTGGGTGGTTTCATTTTTGTTCTTAGCCATTTTTGCTTCCAGCACTGGGGGTTTTGTTTTAACCTCTCTCTTACTGAACTTAAAGAACAAATGACAACTTTCCGTTGCTCTGGGCATTTTGCTCCTTAAATCCTCCCTTTACTAAATGTTTCACCAAATTTTTACAGGGATGATTTGCATCACTTTGCAACAGTGGCAACTCTGAATGGCAATTTGGGAGTTTCTCTGTATTTTCTGGGAGTTTGGGTTGTGTAAAAATGCTCTTGTACTTTTTTGGGTTATTTCAGGGAAGGAAAAATTTTCATGGAAAATCAGTAGGTCTTTTAAGTACGTTTGCATTTTAGCAATGGAAAGTTAAAATATTAATTGTTGCTTAATAATCTCCAGTTGAACCACAGATTTTAGGAAAGCAAAGATGAAGATTTCTGTGCTCTGAAAGAATGTTCCTTCCCCCTCTACACCCAAATGTTTTCCCCTAACAGTTTATTCTTTCCTTTTCTCTATGTAAATATTATGGGACTCTGATGTAAGTGTCACAGATTGCATGAGTTTTCTTCTGAGGTGTTTGGAACAGACTTGCACTTAACAACTTACCCATTTGTGGGATGTGTTTCCATTAACGGATGACTTTGTTGATGTGATTAGACTCGTTTGCTTTGGTTGCACTTGACTTCAGCTTTGGAAAGGGTGTCTGCCCCTGCTTTGTGGCTCCTGGGCAGCGTGTGCTGGTGGAGTTGGCTGCTCCTAACTTCTTGGTTTGGCAATGAAAACTGTTGGGGAAGGACATGACGTGAGTCGATGTCTTTTAGAAATGATGGCAAATTTGTCTTTGTTGCAGGGAAAAGAAGCTGATCACTATCCTATAATAAATACCTGCTCTCTTGCTCCTATTAAGTGGTGTGCAAAGTTCCTTATGTGAATTGTCCCCTGGAAGGGCTTAGCTCTGGAGTAACTTTATCTTCCATTACCATAATAACTACCTTGCTCCTGGTTCAGGTAGGCTGTGACCAGAGTTTTCCCACTGCTCCCAAAGATGTACAGTGAAAGGAGAAAGAAGTATTATAGAATCATAGAACCATGGAATGGTTTGAGTTGGAAGGGACCTCAAAGCCCATCCAGTTCCACCCCCTGCCATGGGCAGGGACACCTCCCAATGGATCAGGGGGCTCAAAAGCCCCATCCAGCCTGGCCTTGAACACCTCCAGGGATGGGGCAGCCACGGCTTCTCTGGGCAACCTGGGCCAGGGCCTCCCCACCCTAATTGTGAAGAATTTCTTCCTAATGTCTCATCTAAATCTTCCCCCTTCCAGAGGGGTCCAGTTTTTCTCAAAGGTATTGGGGTGCCTGATTCCCGCTGTAACTGTATTTAAGTGTCCGTTTTTTTTCAGAGGATCTAGATCAAAGTCCTTTGCTTCTCTGTAGCCTGAGCGAGCCTGGCCCTGACCTCTGTTTTACTCATGAAAATCCGTAGAAACGGATTTTAAATCTGGATTTAAACACCAGTGCAAATCAGAGCCTAAATCAAAGCAATTTCTGTAAAACCAGCCTGCTACTGAATCCCATTTGCTGCTATAGAAAGAGTTTTGTAAGTGAGATTATTTCAGCCCAGATGGAATCGCAGAGATTAAAGATGATAATGATCTGGCCCTACATTCCCTTCTCCATGCTGAATCGTTCCCTGTGGTGCATTTAATATTATATCTTAGATTCCAGCCCTGCCTACTTTAATTTGGAATATTCCCAGCTTCAGGGCTCCCACACAGCGTTGGTTGTATCGATTCCCTTTGAAGGAATTAGGCTTGGACAAGAGGAACTGGAATGAAGGGGACCCTTTCCTTACACTGTTTATAGTTGGATTCTGCCTTGCCTTAGTGGAGAGAGGAATGTGATCTGGTCTGGATACTGAAAAGATGTTTTCAAGAGGCAGCAGCAGCTTTAGCCCTGGCATGCCAGCCCATTTCTCGTTTCTACAGTGATTCTGCCTGTCCACACAAAGATGTGGGGCCATAAATGCAAGCAGTGGAGACCCCTGAGGCACAGCCTGCTCTGAGCTGGGCAGTGAGAGCCTCCCAGGGCCGAGAGCACCAGGGCAGATGTGTGGTGCATGGCCCGTGCTCTAACGCAGCCGCTCCTGGCTGCGCCGCGGTCCCTGGGGCTGGCGGGTGCTTCCCTGGAGCAGCTGGTGCTGCTGGCTCTGCCACTTCAGGGATATCTGATCGTGGCCTCAGGCCCCACTGCTCTTAGAAACACAGGAGGTCACCTGAGGCCACACGCTGTCCTCAAGAAGCCTGTGCCAGCCCTGACATGTTTTGCTCCTCAGTCCTCACCTTCTCCAGAAACAAAACTTGGTGTCCCTGAATCCATCCATTCCCTTTAAGCCTCCATCTCCTTTCTCACTAATTCCTCACACGTATGCTTATTATTCTGGTTAATCCCCTGCTTTACATTTTCTTCTGCAGAGAAATCACTCTCTTGGGGTCAGTGCCCAGAGGAGGGTGGGGTCGGTGCCCAGAGGAGGGTGGGGTCGGTGCCCAGTGGAGGGTGGGGTCGGTGCCCAGAGCAGGGTGGGGTCGGTGCCCAGAGGAGGGTGAGGTCAGTGCCCAGAGGAAGGTGGGGTCGGTGCCCGGGTCAGTGCCCAGAGGAGGATGAGGTCGGTGCCCAGAGCAGGCCGTGCCTCGCTCCCTCAAGCAGCAGCCGTGTCCTGTGGCCTGAACATGGGGGCTGAGAGCACTCGGCTTCTGCCTTCGATTTGGCACTGGAGAGAGAGCCCTGTGACCCTGCTCCTGGCTTTGGTGTTGCTGTAGCCAAATCACTTCTCCTTTCTCTCTCCTGTACCCAACAAAAAGAGCTGTTGGAGAATTCAGTTCTTACGTGCTTTAAGGATCTAAATTGATTAATAGCTATTGGACAGTTAAGAATCCTCTTTGGTTTTGATCTTTGGGTTTTGGACTTTGGTCCCTCAGAGTTTTACAGTCAGGCTGAGACAAGGAGCACAGAGCATTATTTCCGTGTGTGTTTATACAACAGTCTGAGTAAAGAGCCAGTAACTGTGGTTGATGCCATCTAAGCAGCAAACACGTCCACTCCTGACACATTTCAGAACGAAGAAAGCCTGACTCAGCCCAACAGAGAACACTCAGGCCCTGCTGATAAGAAACTGTCTGTGGAGAAGCTGGGTCACGCTGGGTGTCCTCCTCTGTGCCTCTTGGACTGCCCATTAAAAATCCTTGCTTCCCTGTCTGGATTGAAGGCAGCAAATGGATCGTGCTGTACAACGTGACCGGTCCCACAGAGGTCTTGCCATGGATTACAAGGACAAGAACCACCGAGCGGCGTTAGTGGTCTGGAGCCATGGGGCCCCAGTCTGCATTTGAATCTATTGGTGAAGTTAATGTTCCATAAAATTTACTCCACGATGACAAAAGAGAGACTTTTCCCTGTGATCTTGCAGCACTCCCACTGCTCCATGCCTGTGGAGGATTTGGTTAACTTCAGTGGGTCTTAGACCGGGTTCGTGCCTTGAGCTCTCTCAGCTTTGAGTCAATTAGTGCTGCTGTGCTTTGTATCTCTGCATCCCAGGCAGCTCCCTCTGTACTGTCCAGAGGGCATCAGCCCTCATTTGATGTCTCCTGGAGGACACTGCTTCTGGAAGCAGTAGATGCAGGAACTATGGACGGAATCAGTGATTCAAGAAACCACCTATTTTATTAGAGCCAAGCAAAAAAAAAAAATCTCTTTCTAGAGTCAACCTCCAGAATATCAGAGGCTGTGAATGTGTTCTCAATTCTATGTGAAATAATCCAAACAGAGCTTATAACAGCTTCATAAACAAGAGCCTTTTGATTTCTAACCCCACAGCTGCTGTTACTAGAGTGTGATGTGTGAGCCTTCTGTCTATTAATCCCTGGAAGATGCATGGCTTTGCAGTGAGTTGGCATTTGGCAGCGTGTGAACCAAACCATCACTGATTTCCTCATCCTTTGTCTTCACATTTAGACTCTAAATGGCCATGTTAAATAGGTATGGACAATAAGTATGAAAATCCACCCGAGACGAACTGTGAAACAAAAGGCTCTGTGTTCTCAGATGATGAAGAGAACAATTCACTGGACTGTGCACCTATGAACAAAAGACCCAAAAAGAAGGATCAACCCCTCGAGGTACTTCCATATTGTCCAAGGCTCCTCCTTCTGTGACATTCCTTGACTCTTTGACTGAACGAACATCTCTCTTTGGTCTAAAAACAGAGTCCAAACAATAGATTTCTAGTCCTTCAGGGGTGGGTCTTGCTACAGGTTCGCTCTCTTTTCTGCATGACTGGCTTTCCTAACGGAAGCCTGAATTGGTGCCTGTGGAGATAATAGCTAAGGAATCATAGAATGGTTTGGGTTGGAAGGGATCTTAAAGCCCATCCATTTCTAACTCCCCCTGCCATGGGCAGGGACACCTCCCACTGGATCAGGGTGCTCAAGACCCCATCCAACCTGGCCTTGGACACCTCCAGGGATGGGGCAGCCACAGCCTCCCTGGGTAACCTTGTGCCAGTGTCTCACTACCCTCATTGTGAAGAATTTCTTCCCAATGTCCAATCTAAATCTCTCCCCTTCCAGTTTAAAGCTGTTCCCCCTCATCCTCTCACTACAGGCCCTTGTAAAAAGTCTCTCCCCAGCTTCCCTGGAGCCCTTTCAGGTACTGGAAGGCTGCTGTGAGGTCCCAACTCTCTCAGCCTGTCTTCCTCTATACAGGGCTTCAGAGTTGGAGCTGAATTGCAAAACGTGGGTGGAGCTCTAACCCATGTGCTAATGTGGAAGTCGGTGGGGAGAGGCTTTGGATAACGACCTCTAGCTGGTTTTTCCTGTCTGTAGAGAAAAACATACATTCACCCCAAGTCACAATAGTGATGGTGAGGACAGGCAGCACCCACAGCCAGAGCACCCACAGTTCAGAGCCTGGTCCCTCTCACTTGAGCTCACACGCAGGCAGAGCCCCCAAACCCGGCAGGAGTTTATCCTTTGGGATGTCAGTAAGTTTTGACTCAGGTGCTGGATTCACAAGTGTGCTTTAAGTTGCTTTGTGGAAACAAGAGAACTAAAGGAGATGCAGATCTCACTTAGGGTCTGCTAAAAGCAATTTTAGCTACATGTTCAAGTGGAGGAAATAAAACCTCCATGGAGGATGCTGTAGGCAAAGAGTCCTTCCAAATCTGGGCAGGGGAGACAGAGTGACAACCAGCAGCTCTTGGGGCTGAGCTGGGAGATCTCCACCACAAGCTGGGTTTGTTCCACTCTCCCCGTGGCGCAGTGTGAGGGAGCAGGAGCAGTGTGGTTTGGTGAGCAGTTGTATGTCTGGTGGGTTTTCCTACTCCTGGGGGCTCTCACCAAAAGCCAAGCTGCTCTGTTCTTATTGTGGAAAGGTGTAGCTACTGTCAGAGCTGTCGAGTGGCCTCCCAGAGGAGGCAGAGCTCTTCATTTCTGGTTCAAGAGTCTTTCCAGTGCAGTTAACAGCTGCTTTGCTTTAAGAGCTGTCTGGCTTCCCAGAGAGCAACCTTCTCCTAAGCTGCAGGAGTTACTGCTTCAGTTGTCCATCTGTGTCCCAGGGCTCCTGGTTTACATGGAGAGACTCTCAGCCAGCATCTGTTGAACCTGGGCTTGGGTGGGATCCCTGCCTGCCAGCTACAGCAGCTTTCTTCCTCAGCTCTTCTAATCTACATCTCCCTTCTTTCAGCTCAAAACCATTCCCCCCATCCTATCCCTGCACTCCCTGATCCAGAGCCCCTCCCCATCTTTCCTGGAGCCCCTTTCAGTCGTGGGAGGTCTTCCTGGAGCCTTCTCTTCTCCAGGCTGAACAACCCCAACTCTGTCAGCCTGTCCTCATGGTCTTCAGGACCAAGATCTGCTTCTCCATTACTTCATGCCTGAAGCAGGATCACTGCCACAGAGGCGCCACAAAGATGGGTGAGTTTTAAGGAAAGAAAAAAATATTTCCTATTGTACCACTCAAGTTTTCTCCTGTTTTTCTGCAGGCACCGCCTAGGACCTTTAGACCTCGCTTCAGGAAGAAAAGTACCTCGTCCTCTGCCACTGAAACAATGTGAGTGCAATGAGCCAATAGCACCAAGATCCACAGAATGTCTCTCTTCTGCCTTAAAGAGCTACTTGTTAATAACGTAGGAAACAGCCGTGGGATGGATGTGCTTTGCTGTACAGCATTGTAGACATGGCCCTCCTCTCTCCTCTCCTCTCTCCATATCCTCCTGTCACGCGCTCCTCGGTCGGTGCGTGACGTGGGTGGGACAGTCTGGCAGACACGGCGGGGTGAGAGGCCCTGCTTTGTTTGCAGAGTGTGCACCCCTCACGCTGGCCCTGTACAGTTACAGTTCTCATTCGTGTGCAAAGCTCAGCTCCCTGAATGCACAGCCAGAGCCAAAATAATCAGTTGCTCATGGTGATACATTGACAGTGTATTTATTTATGGCTTTATCATTAATGAAGTGGATTTGCAGAAGCCATGGATTTCTCTTTCCTCCCTTCCTCCTCAAGACTGTGAACGATGTAACAAATGTCAAAGTGCTTTGACTGTGCAAAATGTCCAGGACTCGTTAGTGAAAGCTGAGCTGCAGATCTGTTTCTCTTTCTGCAAGTAAATCACATGTATTCTGAGAAAATCATTGTGCTAAAAAACATAGTCAGAACCACTTACAGAGGATGAGGAAGAGATGTGCAAGAGAAAATAAATGGTTGTGCGAGAGGAAAGAAATGGTTTCAACGATGTAGTGAAGGGGGACTCTTAAATTTTATCAGCCTGAGCCAGGAGAGGATTGTGTGGAAAATTATGGTGGCTGGAAGCACAGGGTCGTATCGCTTGTGGCAAATTCCTGCTGCCAGCTGTGAAGCGTGAGCAAGCCAGGGCTGCACTGGCTGCAGTGACAGACATCAGAATCGCTCTAGGGACCCTCTTCAGGGGAGAACACACCTTTACCCCCTGCCACCTGCAGCGTCAGCAGTCAGCTCTCCTGGGGAGGTGCTGCTGTTTCACTGCACGAGCAGAGCAGGGCGCTGGGCCTGAGCTGCTTTTAGAAGCCTGGAGTTTCACCTGTAGCGTGGAGTTTGGTCAGAACTGCAAGAACCAGGTGGTGTATTATCCATATATAAATGAGAAATACAAAAGAAGAGGAAGACATGGTAGGGTTTGCGTATTTGTGCTTCAAGTTGGTGTCTCTTGTAAGTGTTGAGCATGTGAGATTCACACATCAGTTACCTACGTGTCCCTTTGTGTTTGCTCTTGGACCCGTCACGTAGACTAGAAGAACACTTAGCATTATGTAGAATGTGCCCTCCCTAAGGGATCGGGGCCTGGGCTCAGTGACCAACGGGACTGCTGATGAGTTCAGGTGCAGCAGCCCAGGATGCCAACGGCCAGCTGGAGCACATCAGGCTCAGAGAGGAACCCAAAGTGGCCTTTGAAACCTTTCCTCTGCCGGGTACGCATCGATATCCCAGCTGGCTCCGTCTGATGGATCCCTGAGTTTTCCCCCCAGAGCTTCCTACATACATGGGGGAGAGAGAGGAACATCATGTGCACGCACAAATGTTTATCTGACCTGGCTAGGAGGTGGAAGAAGTGAGCAGGTATTTCCTCTGTCTGCCACAATATTTGGCCTCATTACCTGAGAATTTTGTTTCTTTCACATGTGCCACTGTAATCATATTTTGCAATGGGTAGGAAGGAAAAAGTCTTCAGAAAGTAATTGAAAAAAAAAAACCAACCCACCAAACCTGTCTAAATAGCAGCTACAGAAGAGCCAGTCCTTGCAAGATACTCAGCAGAAGCCTTGAGGAGCTAAGCATGTGTGTGATTTTTAAGCAGCTTTAGAGTTTATTTGATTTCTTTTGGCAAACACTAAAAAGAAACAGAAGAACTGCCTGCAGTGTTAGCAGAAAATAAACCCCTGTGTTTCCCTGCTATGCAATGGCTGCCATACGATAAAAAAGAAGCTGACAAGTTTGCACTCAGTTATGCCAAAAACCCCCAGCAACACAGAGCTACATAACACGACAAATCCTATTCTCAGACGCTGCATTGGCATCGATTCTCACTGAAATTATCAAATGTGCATCTAACCCGCTGGTTTGCGGTCGGCTTGACTGTTTAGCATTTCTAAAGTGCTGAGGTGAAATTGTCGACAAGGGAGTTGCCTTATATCTCTCAAAACATTCTCTGTATAAAGGAGAAAAATAAACCTTTTCATATCTCTGTCAAAAATGTATTAATTTCTCACCAGGGCTGTGTATTTGTGTCTAGACAGGCAAGAAACGTGAATGCCTGAGCACGTGCTTAGTGCTGTAGTGTTCTGTATGCAGGAGAGAACGGTCATTTGCGTCTGATTCCTCACCTTCCACGCACAGGTTGTTTCCAGGCGTTGCCCCAGGTCTGTCATTTCACTCCTTGGCTCCTTCCATGCACTCCGAATAAACAGACATGAGGTCTTGTCTTCCAGTTTTTCTCTTGAGCCTCTGCCAAGGCACCGCCCGATTCAGCGATTCGCCTTCCTGCGCTGAGCCTGACCCCTCCTGGCAAACCAGCGACTGCAGGGCTTCCAGAACCACAGCATGACCTGAGCCGGGAGAGGATTGGATGGAGGGATGGAGATGGGTGGGTGGATGGATGGATGGTTCTTAAGAGTGTATTGATGAGGATCAGTTCACTGCTCCGTAGATCAGTTCTCTGATCGGCCTCTGAGGGTGGAAGCCAGCTAACAGTTCACAGATTACTCCTCCCAAAACCAAGCAGTTTTCCAGCAGATGGTTTGAAATAGCAACAGATCTAGAAAATCCCAGCTGGGGGGCCTTTCGTCTGCCCTGCAGGGCAGGTGGGCACCTCCCAACTTGTCAGAGATGGCCTGGAGAGCGTAACCCTGAAAGAAACAGGCCACCCCAGAAAAAACGCAGCCTTGAACCAGGCACGGCTCCAGTGCAGCAGGCAGTATTTTTAGCAAGTAGAATTGAGGCTGAGTGGAAGGAAACCATAGCTGAAGATGGGCTGTGGAAAACAGGCCCATGAATTACCTCAGCCATCTGCCATCGATTGAGCTCAGTTATGCCAGGAACAAGCTGGAGCAGCTCAGCACAGTCCTCTGAGCCTCCTCCCCCATGACAGGGGCAGAGTCAGTGCAGTTCCAGCCATCGCCAATCGCTGAATCGGGATCACATCACATAGAATCATGGAATGGTTTGGGTTGGAAGGGACCTTAAAGATCACCCAGTCCCAACCCCCAGACAATAACACAGACAAGACAGACTTCATGTGTGCTACTGTCACCTGGGAGTGAATCCCACGCTAATCTAAATTGTGTAAGTGCCAACCCAGCACAGAAAGGAAGGAAAATCCCTAAGGAGAGGGAGAAAGCTGCTGGGAGAGCTTTGCTGCTCCTTAGCCTGATGTAAACAACCTGCTGCCTCTGCTGTGTTCTCCTGTAGTGCTGACACCCTCGTACCTGTGGCCGAATGCTCCTTCCTCAGTCTCCTTGCCGTTTGTTCGGGTACCTGTTTTGCATCCAGCACTGTATTTGAGATAGAAGAGAACACAACGCTGGGATTCACGTTTAGCCCAACTGTTTAAGGGTCATAATTGTGCACCTCATGTGATTTATTTTCCTGTGCTCAGTAGAAAAGACTTGTGATGGAATGGTACCTGTAACGCGCCACAGGGGTGGCCATTGCAACACTATTCCAAAGGCTGTTGTTTTGCTGGCTTTGTTACACTGCTCGATGTACACCCTGAATAAAGTCTTAATCTTTTCTTCAAAGAAAAAAAAAGGAACAGGAAAAAAACCCAACCCATCTTTAGTCTGTTCCATGTATCTGGCAGGCCAGAATAGTTCCTTTGGTGGCTGTATTATTTTTATCTCAGTTCTGGCTGACTGTATATAGATGTATTCACTAAGTGCTGCATGTCCTTCAGAACTTCTTTCTGTATTATGAACTGGAAAAAAAAAAAAAAGAAATACAACTCCTGAACACTCTGAGTAACTCGTGACTTGATTGCATAGCAAACCATCACCATCCCTGCAGCCGCCAGCCGGGGGCTCTCTGCTTCATCATGCGTGGAGCTCCTGCTGGAAGCAACTCATTTCCATGCCCATCAGCTCTGCAGAGATCCCCCCTGGTGGAGCCCTTTGCGAAAGCAGACGCTGCACTGTACGTTGCAGAAGTACCCTGCAATAAATGGCTTTGTTCCATACCTGCGTGCAGTCAGAGACACAGTGTGAGGGGTAATTAGGCTTAAAGAAAGAAAAGGCAAAATACTTCAGAACTGACTGCTTGAGGATGTAGTGTAGGACCTACAGAATAGATTTACTACTTGAAAACCAACACAGGTGGAGTCTTGGAGTAAAATCTGGGGGCTAATAGGAGGAGCCATTCAATGAGCTACCAATGAGTTCAGACACAGCAAAATACATCTGGGGTTACTTAAACATTTTACATTTCTTATAAAAACATTAAGATTAAATATGTGGAATTACTCACTTTTAGTGATGTTTGGACTGTATTCATCCATATGTGTTATACACAATCACAGGAAACCAACTGACACCACAACATGTGGTTGACCATCTTGACCTCTGCCGAGTAAGATACAAATTGCAGCTCAAAATAATCTTGAATATTCCTTTATTTTGGACGATGATACCCACAAATCTGACCAGACAATATGCATATGTTTATTTAGAAGAGTGACAGGTATTACAGATTAATGTTCTAAATTCAGATCACACCCTGTGCCACCACCTCCTTTCCTAGGGAGATGCAAAATCGAAACCAAGATTCCTACACACGAAGATTCGTGCGATCGTGATACTTCTGGTAGGGATCATCAACGTACCAATTCCTTCTCTTCCAGAAAGAAGTAGTCATTTTATCAAGGAGTTTACATTGCGTTCTTGTGCACAACAACATCTCTCTCAAACGCTTCTTCTGGGCAGCTGACTTCTTCCACAGCTTCTTCTTGTAACCAGACTATTAGAAAGAAACACACAGAAGGCTTTTCATGCCCTGAGCTGGAAGGGGCCCACAAGGCTCACCGACTCCAGCTCCTGTCCCTACCCAGGACACTCCCAACACTCACCCCTTGGGGCTGAGGGCAGTGTCCAAATGCTTCTGGAATATTGTCAGGCTTGGTGCCCTGACTGCTTCCCTAAGGAGCTGTTCCAGTGCTCCACCACCCACTGGGGGACGAATCTTTTCCTGACACCCAACCTAACTCTCCCCTGGCCAATCTTCCTGCCATTCCCTCGTGCCGTATCCAAAAGGGGCTTTTAAGTGAGTTGCTGTAAATACAGACAGTGACAGCAAGCAGCAAACCAGGACGAATTCCCCACTTTCAGGAATACGGGAGTCTCTCTACAGAGCTTTTTTAACCTCTGCACTAGCTGCTGCGCTCTCATGGAAGGAAAACAGTTAAACAGCTGACTGTAAATGTGCTTTTGTTCCAAAAAGAATTCCCATCTTACCTGTCTCCTAACCCAAAGGCCATTGTGCAGCCGGAGGAACCTATCAATGACAGCCTTCACGGTTTTCCTCTTCCCTTTCCGTAAGCTGCAGTAAGTGACCGTCCTCGCCGGCTGCTGGAGGAGACTTGGCAGTAGAGAGGTGACACTGACAAGAAAACCAAACAGGGAGAAAACGGAACAGCATGAGACATCTTTTTCTAAGAGTAACCACAGACTCCTCCGCACCAGGAGAGATCAGCAGCGGCTCCCGGGAGCCCATCTGACCTTAGAGCTTAACACGGGGGTCAGGGGCCGACAACGGAATGGGGGCTTTGGGCTGGGACAGAGACCCCGCAACAGGAGCGTGGAGCACTCTAGGGGTTCCCCGGACACCGAGGGACCCTCAACCCCCCCGGGGTCCCCCCCAGACACCGAGGGACCCTCAACCCCCCCGGGGTCCCCCCCCAGACACCGAGGGACCCTCAACCCCCCCGGGGTTCCCCATACACCGAGGGACCCTCAAACCCCCCCGGGTCCCCTCGACACCGAGGGACCCTCAACCCTCCCGGGGTCCCCCCCGCACACCGAGGGACCCTCAACCCCCCCGGGTCCCCTCGACACTGAGGGACCCTCAACCCTCCCGGGGTTCCCCATACACCGAGGGACCCTCAACCCCCCCGGGGTCCCCCCCAGACACCGAGGGACCCTCAACCCTCCCGGGGTCCCCCCCCAGACACCGAGGGACCCTCAACCCCCCCGGGTCCCCTCGACACCGAGGGACCCTCAACCCTCCCGGGGTCCCCCCCAGACACCGAGGGACCCTCAACCCTCCCGGGGTCCCCCCCCAGACACCGAGGGACCCTCAACCCTCCCGAGGTCCCCCCCCAGACACCGAGGGACCCTCAACCCTCCCGGGGTCCCCCCCAGACACCGAGGGAGCCTCAAACCCCCCCGGGGTCCCCCGCACACCGAGGGTCGCCCCCCCCCCAGCTCCACCGCACCTGCCGAGGAGGGAGGCTCCGCCCACCCCGGGGACCCGCGGTCTCCACAGCGGGGCCAGGGCCGGGGCCGGTACCGGTACCGGTGGTGCCCTCGCGGTCCCGAAGCGGCGGGCGGCGAGGCCGGAGAGAGCGCGCCCTGCCGCGCAGCGGCTCAGGATCCCTGCGGGGAGCGGAGCGGGACCGTCAGCCGCCGTTTCGCGATCATTCCCCCGCGCTCCCGCTCGCCCCCTCCCGCCACGCCCGCCCCAACCCGCGCGCGCCCACCCGCCAAGGCCGCGCGCGCCGCCGCCGCCATCTCCCCGCGCCCGCCGGGCCGAGGCCACGCAGCGCCGGGGGCGGGGCCGAGCCCGCACAGCGCGGGGGGAACCGCCAGGCGGCGCTGCCGAGCGCCCCGCGTGACCGTAGGGGCCGGGACCCTACGCTATTTGCATACGCCCCGCCCCCGCCCGCTCTGATTGGTCGCCCCGCCCGTCGCTCTCCGCTCGGCTGCGGCCCCGCCCGCGGCGGAGCGGAACGCGCCCCGCGTGACGCGCGGAGCCGGGGGCGGAGCGGGCGGCGCAGGGAGTGACCGCGCACGGCGCTTCCCGCGGCTGCCCCGGCCGCACGGGCTCAGAGGCCATGCTGCGGGCGTGTCACCGCGCCGGGTTCGCTGCGGCCGCGCAGGTGAGCGGGGCTGCGGGCTGGGCCGGCGGCGCTGGGGGAGCCCTGCGAGCCGTTCCTCGCTACCGGGCAGGTCCTGGCGGGGCAGGCGGGGGCGAGCGGAGCCGGCGCGGGGGGGGGGGGGGGCGAAGCGCGCGCGCGCGCGCGTCCTCTTAAGCGCCGCTGGGTGCTTTCTGAATGACTCCGCACGCGCGCGCCGCGATTGGCTGCGCGGCTTTGACGGGCGGCCGCGAGCGCCAATCAGGGCGGCGGGGCGGGCGGGCGCCGTCAGCGGGCGAGCCGAGGGGACTACAACTCCCGGCGTGCCTTGCGGCATCGCGTCCCTCCGGCCCAACGGGCCGGAGGGACGCGATGCCGCAAGGCACGCCGGGAGTTGTAGTCCGCTGTCGGGCGGCGCCGTGTCGCGGCCGCAAGGCATGCCCTTGTTCGAGGGCCCGCTCACCGTCGGGGAAGGACGTGACCTTGCCTCTCGGCCCGGAGCTCGGCCTGCGGGGCTCTGGGCGTTCTGGCTTTGAAAGGATGTGCCTGGAAATGCAGTGCTGCACTTTCTGTCTCGAAATCATCGAATCGTGGAATGGGTTGGGTTGGAAGGGACCTCAAAGCCCATCCAGTTCCACCCCCTGCCGTGCACAGGGACAATCTCCCACCAGACCAGGCTGCTCCAAGCCCCATCCAACCTGGCCTTGAACACCTCCAGGGATGGGGCAGCCACGGCTTCCCTGGGCAGCCTGGGCCAGGGCCTCCCCACCCTCACCTCCATGCAAAGGCAGAGGTGCCACAGCAGTTGCCTGCATCCCAAAAATTAGCTTATGTTTCTCTTTTATCCCTGCTTATGTTTCCTGATGAGACCAAATGCAGCAGAGATTTGATTTGACAACAGAAGTGTGCATGCGGTATAGTAGTCTTTTATACATTTTACTTCTTTTTCTTCACACTGAGGGGAAGCTTTGTGTCCCACCATAGTACAGACACGTAAGGGCTGTTGCTTGCCCCATGGGCACCTAAAACTTTTTTCTTTTGGGTGGTGAAAGACCAAGAAACCAGAAGTAGGAAATAAATGTTTTAATTATAGTGCTTGTTTTGCAAGAGGTGCAGAATTTTGGACTCTAATCAAGAGCTGCTGACCTGATCTGAGATGATTATAGGTAGTTTTTCCATAAGTAGTGAAGACTCCCATCATGGAAGTAAGATTTGGAGGTTGTTGGGCAGATGCTGACATCAGGCCTGGAAGGGGCACCGGTGTGGTGACACCAGGATGCTCCATCTGGCTGTGCTGCCTGTGGCCTTGCCGATAAAGGGAGGAGTGCTGCCCACATCCCTAGGTGTGAGCAGGGGTTTTGGCCAACATGGAAACTGGGACACTGCCTCAGGCACCAAGGTTACAGTTGTGGTGGCCTCCAGGGTTGCCCAGAATGCAAGTCCAGCTGAGTGAGGATATGAGAGTCAGTTGCCTTGAGCTTCCCCTTCCTGTGGCACAGGGTGGGATGAACCTGGCGAGGGGCTTGGGGAGGGATGGCTTATCTCCAGATGGGCATTAGGCAAAACAACATAACCAGAGTGTTTGAAGGGACTGAAATTATATGGATCGATAGAAAATAACTTTTTTACCCCCTTCATTTTATTGGGTTGAGCTGTACACATAGTACTTAGATATTTATAGTAGCCTCCCAGTACTGAAAGGAGCTCCAAGAAAGCTGGGGAGAAGCTTTTGATCAGGGATTGCAGGGATGGGTCGAGGGGGAACGGTTTTAAGCTGAAAGAGGGCAGATTTAGATTAGATATTAGGAAAAAATATTTTCTTGTGAGGTTGGGGAGGCCCTGGCACAGGCTGCCCAGAGCAGTGGTGGCTGCCCCATCCCTGGAGGTGTTCAAGGCCAGGCTGGATGGGGCTTTGAGCTCCCTGATCCAGTGGGAGGTGTCCCTGCCCATGGTAGGGGAGTGGAACTGGATGGGCTTTGAGGTCCCGTCCAACCCAAACCATTCAATGATTCTGTGGGCTAGAGTGGCTTCACCAGTCATTCTGGTAAATCTTAATTTTCAGCTAAAATATAAAGTGGAGATAAAAATCTTGGATAATGTGGGTTTTGTTAAGTAGAATATGATGAAATATATGATGAAATATCACTCTTCATATAGTAGTTTAAATTATATTATAATGTGATGTCTGTCTAGAAAGTATATTTGGTGTTAACCCTTTTAAAGGGGAAGTCTTGGTTTAGGAGCTCAAGGAGAACTGCTTGTACATCTTCAGAAATAAAAATAGATTTCAATATTAAAAGTAGTTTTAATAGTTTTAAGTATTTAAACAGCTGTTGTTGTTGTGCTGCTGACAGCTGAGGACATTGTAGTAGGGTGGGTGCTGGTCTCTTCTCCCAAGTAAAAAGCAGTAGGACAAGAGGGAGTGGCCCCAGGTTGTGCCAGGGGAGGTTTAGATTGGATATCAGGAAACATTTCTCTATCAAAAGAGTGGTGGAGCCCTGGCAGAGGCTGCCCAGGGCAGTGGTGGAGTCTCCGTCCCTTGAGGTGTTTGAAAAGTGTGTGGCTGTGGCACCTGGGGACAGGCTTTAGCAGTCACGGTGGGGTGGGCTGGCGGGTGGACTGAAGAGAGTGTGGGCGAACCCGGTTGTATTGCCCAGCCTTGAGGTGGGGAACATGAACAGGCAAAACAATCACAGAAATAAGCTGGGCTAAGTGGGGCTTTTTTTTCCGCTTGTTTTTCAAAATGCCTGATTACTTCTTAAAAAGCCCTTTGCCTGCGAGCTGCACGCGGGCAGGCGCTTGCTTTAGGGAAAGCAGAGGCCAACGTGACTGCTTTGGTGCTGGCTGCTGTCCTTGGGAGGGACAGGGTGGTGATGGACCAGTGGGTGCTGGTGTGGAGGTGAAGAGGTTGGGATGTGGTCACTGCTTAACCCTCGCCTGCCGTGCCCCTTGCAGAGCAGCCGGTGTGGGAGAGCGTCGCTCCGTGTGATACGGCCGCAGCGCGGATACGCCGCCCCCTCGGGAGAGTCCGGGTACGTGGAGGAGTTTGGAGGGGTGGAATCCGTTCTCCTCTTGTGTTGGCCAAGGGGGAATCTGCTCCTTAGTTGTGCCTGGCAGCAGATTGCTGGTGGCGGGATTTTTCTGATGAGTAACTTTTATCCTCGTGGTTCTGTGCGTTCCTCATTTGATTCAGCCAGATTTAGATGAAGCTTAGGAGTAACTGGCTATAAAAGAAAACTTATTTAAAAAAATGCCACAAACTTCACAGGTCCAATGAAAGCGTAGCTGGCAGGAACTAAATTCAAGGCAGATCACAGCTACCTAAGAGTACAGACTTGAGTGAGATTAATTGCCATTAAGAATGATAATTTTGATCAACAGCCATAAAATCAAGGTGGTCACTATTTAGGGGTTGCCACTTTGATTTTGAGTTAGTTGTGAGCCAGATGGTAGCAGGGAGTCGCTGGTGCTGGAAGTGGTTTACAGTGGGTGCTGGGTTTCTTGGCAAGCTTCTGGAGCAGAGTGGTTGTCCCAAGCTGGAATCGAAGGACTCGAACCGATTGATGTTTGTCACAGAATACACTGATATAATTTTCTCTCCTCTTCCCCCTCAGTGTTTCTGTGGGCAAAATCATTGGTGCCAGTGTCCTGTTTGTGGGTGGAGGGGTAGGTGGAACCGTCCTGTACGCCAGCTATGATTCGCAGTTCCGGGAGAGCGTGGAGAAGGCTGTTCCCTACTCTGATAAACTCTTTGAGATAGCACTCGGGCCTGCACCTTATACTGTACCAACGCCAAAGAAACCAGTAAGTGTGTCCTGTGTGCTCCTGCCCTTCTGTTTTTCTTTATTTTGGAGAGCACCTGCTCATAGTTTTGAAGTTCTGATTAGTTTTGCTGTGTGCAAGAATTTTAAGAATTAGTAGGCACGGTGGTGTGGGGCTGATGGTTGGATGATCTTAGAGGTCTTTTCCAACCTTAATGATTCTGTGATTGTTAATTTAAGGATTTTAAGAATTCTTAAGAAGGTTTAAGGTTTATGAACTCGGGTACCGCTTTGTGCTGTGTAACAGTTCTGCTTGTACATTTCCCATTGTCATCTTGTGATTTCAAGATCCAGCAAGGTCCACTGAAGATCTCATCTGTAGCAGAAGTAATGAAAGAGTCTAAACAGCCCACATCCAAGTCCCAGATGAGCAAAGCTGAAGCTGTTGCTCCTACAGAGGAAAAAGAAGGTAACTTTGCTTCTCTCCATGTAATGTGCTGTAAAATACTTGATGATCTCTTACGTCCTACATCCTAGGGTAGATCAAAATAGTCCTTTGGACTCATTGAAGATGAGTATGTTATAATTTCTTAGAATTAACATTATCTTATTTTCAGTCGTGAGAAAATTTGTCTAAAATGGCTTTAGCTTTTTTTTTTTGGCTATTATTCTTCTTTGAAATTTATTTACCTTATAAAATATTTGGAATCCAAAACAGTGTCTGTCCTGCACAGTTTAGATATGATATTCAGCAGGAAGAGCACTTTGGGTGCAGTGCTCTGAGACCGTTTACCTGCTGCTCTTCATGTAAACACAAGAAGCCTAATTTGGGTAATTACCAAGGTAGCGTAAAGCCAGATCAAATGAAACTGGTTCAGAGAGGAGCAGCTGTGATGTCTTTGTACATTTCTCTCTCATGGCCCTGTGTGTTTCTAAGTTCCTGTTGCTGTTGGTCCAGAAAATTATCTTTTTTTTCTGGAAATAATAATATCAGTGTCCAAATAATATGTTTCTACAGAGGGAAAGAATTAAGCCTTATATTACCTAAACCTTGTATTACTTAATGTTCTGACATTATGGCTGATACACACTAACTGGTTTCATTCTGTATTTCACAGCAGGCAAGGCTGCAGCACAGATCATCTCTGCCACGGGTGTGGCTGTATCAGTGCCGGCTCCGGGGATACAGACTGAAGAAGGTGAGAAAGGTCATGTGAATGTGATGAAGCAAATTAAAATCCTGTACCTTCGTGTGCATAAATTCTTACTTCTGTGCTGATATTTGTCACTTTTTAAAGGGCTGATTCTCTGTACCTTTTGTGGAGGGAATCATTTGTTAATAGATTTTTAATGTACTGAGAAGCTGAGGTTGATGCCCGGGGCAGGTGTAGGTGTGAACGCAAGAGGAAAGTCCACCTTTATGCTGGTCTGGCACCTGCACTGTCCAGTTTGCTCTCTGTGGCTTTCTGGCTGCTGATTAGAAAAGCACATCTGCCCGGGGCCAGGTGGAGAAAGTGCATTTGTTGTTTAACTCACACGGGAAGCACTGGCTTCTGCATGGTGGTCTCTTTCAGATGGGATGTTAACACATTTCATAAAAGCTGTGCCGTTCTGCAGAGTGAGCATCAGCACTGCTGAGAGGTGACCTGCTGGGCTTTGCTGCAGCACGAGTCTGAGAGGTCAGGGAATCATGGAATGGGTTGGGTTGAAAGGGACCTCAAGCCCATCCAGTTCCCACCCCTGCTATGGGCAGGGACACCTCGCACTGGATCAGGGAGCTCAGAGCCCCATCCAGCCTGGCCTTGAACACCTCCAGGGATGGGGCAGCCACAGCTTCTCTGGGCAACCTGGGCCAGGGCCTCCCCACCCTCATTGTGAATTCTTCCTAATGTGCAATCTAAATCTCCCCCTTTCCAATTTAAAGCCATTTCCCCTCATCCTATCACTCCAGGCCCTTGTAAAAAGCCCCTCCCCAGCTTTCCTGGAGCCCCTTTCAGTACTGGGAGGCTGCTCTAAGGTCTCCCCAGAGCCTTCTCTTCTCCAGGCTGAACAACCCCAACTCTCTCAGCCTGTCCTCATAGCAGAGGTGCTCCAGCCCTCACATCATCTCCGTGGCTTTCTCTGGACCCACTCCAACAGTTCCATCTCCTCAGATGTTGGGGTGGGGGCTCTCTGCTCAGTTCAGACAGACTTGTTTGTTCTTGAGAGAATTACTTAGATCAGTTCTCACTCTTAAAAGCATCTTAATTAGCCCTAGGCCAGGGAGTAGAGGACAATCGTGGTTCACCGTAGCTCCCTCCCTAATCTTCCCTTGCTTTGACTGGACACTCCAAGTGTGCCAAAGGAGAGCTGAACATAAGTAAGAGCAGGTATTCACTTTAAATTTAAACTTGGCTCCATAATTCTTCTCCAGTTCTTGCTTAGCCTTTCACTTCTGAATTTGGTATATTTTTGTAACTAGGAAATATAAATCTACAGATGCTTGTGAGGTATCCATGGTCCTGTTTTTAATTTGAGGGAGAGTTGAGACTGGCCCTTGTAGTTAGTGGTATAAAGAAGCCTGAGACATTCTCAGCATGGCTTCGTGCTGCAGTCAGGTTTATGAAGTCGTATGGACTAGAAAAGTCAGTTTTGGAAAGAAAGTTCCTTCCCTACAAATAATCCATGTACTAACTTGGACTCCCTGCTGAAGCAGCTGAACTCTTTCCTTTTGAGCAGGTAAGGAACACGAAGGTTCCCACCCTATCAAAGAACGGTCGCCAGAAGAGGTTGCGGCCCGGCTTGCCCAGCAGGACAAAGAGGAGCAGGAGAAGGTAGCAGGTAAGTCTGTGCTGATAGTTTTCCTGTGTGTGATAGGGGACAGAAGAATTGTTGGACTGTATTGGCTTTATTGGGAAGAGTAACTGCTTTTGGAGTAGATATTCCATGTGGAAGACAGGAAAATGTAGTTGTTTCCTCTTAATAGCCATGGTAACAAGTGAAGATGGGAAATCCCTGTTGGTTTAAGTGCAGCCCCTGCAGAAGCATGGTAAAGGTCTTCCACTGAGTAGAAATCCCTTCTTAAGGAATCCCCAACTTAAGAAGGCTCTGGAACCATTGGAGGGGGTCCAGAGGAGGCCACGGAGATGATCCGAGCATGGAGCACCTCTGCTATGAGGACAGGCTGAGAGAGTTGGAGTTGTTCAGCCTGGAGAGGGAAGGCTCTGGGGAGACCTTAGAGCAGCCTCCCAGTACTGAAAGGGGCTCCAGGAAAGCTGGGGAGGGGCTTTTTACAAGGACTTGTAGTGATAGGATGAAGGGGAACGGCTCTAAACTGGAAGGGTGAAGATTTAGATTGGACATCAGGAAGAAATCCCTCGCAGTAAGGATGGGGAGGCCCTGGCCCAGGTTGCCCAGAGCAGTGGTGGCTGCCCCATCCCTGGAGGTATTCAAGGCCAGGTTGGATGGGGCTTGAGCCCCCAATCCAGTGGGGGTGTCCCTGCCCGTGGCAGGGCGTGGCACTGGGTGATCTTTGCAGTCCCTTCCAAGCCAACCCATTCCATGGTCCCGCGGGTGGCGTTGCTGCTGTAAGTGCAGAGCTGCCCCTCAGTGCTCCTCGGAGCAAGGAACGCGCTCCGACAGCCGTGTCCCGCCCCGGGCTGCGAGCGTGGCTCCTGCAAGGCCAGCTCTTAGGGGCCACTGACAGTGGCACAGGGAGATGCAGAGGATATAACGTGTCATTTTACTAATTTTGCCTCTTTCCTTTATAATTTAATCCAGTTAGTGCATTTCTTTCCCAGCCCTTGCAGCAACTCTAGAAGGAGCCCTAAGCACGACAGCTCGTGTAACCCTCCAGGCGATCACTGCCCAGGAGTCTGCAGTGCAGGCAGTCAATGCCCATTCCCAGATACTGAAGGAGGCCATGGACAACTCTGAGGTAAAGTGGAGAATAGGGGACAGGTGGGGTTTTTTTAATTGTGTCCAGCAAAACTTGTAATGTCACAATTAATGATAAAGCTGGAAGCTCTTCTTTCAGTGTCTTTACCTCTATCACAGTCTTAACTTATCTTTCCACTTGGGAAATGTGGTGTAGTTGAATAGTACAGTGGGCTTGGTTTTGAATTTTGGGGTTTTTTTTCCAGCTCCTTTATTTCCCTTTTGCAAGAACAAAAGTTAAAGTTAATACATTCATAGTCTTGTGTTTTATCTTTAGTCATTGTATTTTAATTCCCAAGCACACTTTTTACCCAGATACAGTGAGGTTGTCACACTGTGCACCCTGTCAATCCATTGAACCATTCCCTTTGCCAGAATCTTCCTGCTGGACTGTCCCTTTCTTGTCTGGACATGAGCAGGGGGTGCATGAACAATACCAGCTTGTGCTGGTGCTGGAGTTTGTGTGGAACCACTGCTTCCTGTTCAGCTCTGGAGCAGAGAGGATAATTCAGTGGTTAATTAGACGAACAGGGGCATATGGAGAACTAAACAAGCACTCGAGATTTAATCTAGGAGTTAAAAATCCATGAGTTTGCTTTGAAGTATTACAATACTTTCAGTATTAAGCTTAAAAGCAATATTAAAGTATTACAGTACTTTAACACAGGTGGAGATTTCCCCCAAAAACATTGTGGCACTGTATAGTGATCCTGACGTGAGCTTTCCTGAAGAACAAATGGCTGTTGCTCAGGTGGAACAAAACATTAAGATGAATTGAACAAAACAAAATACTGGAAGGTAACAGTCATTCGTAAACGATCATTTGTGTTGGCAAAACACAAAAAAGTTGCTCAGTTTGAGGGAAGGGATTGTGGCGACTTCTGAGGTTTTCCTGGCTTCCATTTCTTTTTGATAATTCTTTTCTTTGATGATTGTGATGACCCTAATTAGGTGTCTGTGGTTCTTAGGCTGTGGGGGAGAAGAAGTCCTCGCAGTGGCGCACGCTGGAGGAAGCACTGAAGGACCGGAGGAGAGCAGTGGACGAGGCCGCCGACGCCCTTCTGAAAGCCAAGTGAGTTGCTAGTGTTTCAGTTAACATCACCCACGTGAGGGCTGGCAGCCACCAGGTGAGTTTCTAGAATATGTACAGACACTGGCATTCATAAACTGACGTGTTTGTGCCAGATCACAAAAAGTCAGATCCACTACAGGATGCTGTCATTTGTGGTGTGTGCACCTTAGGGGCCTGTGCAGGTGGTCCTCACTGTTCTGCAGTCTGGAACACTCCTTTTTAAGAGCTTGTTTATCTCCTTAGTATTTATATATAGTGTTGGTAAGTTCAAGTGGGATTAAAAAAAATCATAATCCTTTTTAATATTGTTTTCTGATAATTTTTGTCAATATTAAACCTATTGTTAGGACTCCACAGCTGCACACTTTGTGTGTGCCATCAGTAACATCACTAACTTCTAGCTGCAATGAAAAATTAAACCTCACAGCGTCATTTGGCAGTTCCATCTGTCAGCAGGGTTGCATTTAAGGTGAGATTTGCTATAGAAATGTGCTTGGTGAAAACCTGAATTCTGATCTGGAGCACTGCTCCTCAGCCCCGGCTCTGTGTAACCACAGTGGTGTGCAGTGAGCCTGCTGTGCAGCCTCCCTGGGCAGGGACTGCAGCAGCAATAGGAAGACAAACTTCTCCAAGTTGTTCCTCTAATGAGAGTAGAAAGGAATTGGGAAGCTCTTTGATGCTTGTGAGGCTTAGAGGGGAGCAGCATCCTTGAAGTTGCACATTTGCTATTCTTTTTACAAGGGCTTTACAAGGGTTGGTAGTGATAGGATGAGGAGAAATGGCTTTAAACTGGAAGGGGGAAGATTTAGATTAGACATTAGGAAGAAATTCTTCACAATGAGGGTGTGGAGGCCCTGGCCCAGGTTGCCCAGAGCAGTGGTGGCTGTCCCATCCCTGGAGGTGTTCAAGGCCAGGCTGGATGGGGCTTTGAGCCCCCTGGTCCAGTGGGAGGTGTCCCTGCCCGTGGCAGGGGGGTTGGAACTGGATGGGCTTTGAGGTCCCTTCTGACCCAAAACCCCAAAGTTATAATTAGCAGCTTCTTCTCTTTTCAGAGAAGAGTTAGAGAAGACGAAGGGCGTTATTGAGAATGCCAAGAAGTCTCAGCTTGCAGGAGCCAAACCTCACATTGTTGCTGCAGAGGAAAATCTTCACCATTTGATAGACGACTTGGACAATGTTGTGAAAAAGGTAAGGCCTCCACAGGGTGCTTTTAGCTGGTGTTGGAGTAAGGATTGCTTGGCAGCTTGTGCAGGCCTCCTTTCCCAAGTCCTCTGTGGCAGGGTAAATATTTTTAAAGTGTGAATTCTGGTCTTTTTTAGCTGCTCTTTGTCTGTGGGTGTGTTATGCACACACCTGTGAGCAGTCATGGAGTGACAGAGTCATTGAGGTTGGAAAAGACCTCCAAGATCACCCAGTCCAACCGTCAGCCCAGCCCCACCGTGCCTGCAAAAACCATCCTGAAGTGTCACATCTACGCTCTTTTTGAACCCCTCCAGGGGTGGAGACCCCACCCCTGCCCTGGGCAGCCTCTGCCAGGGCTTCACCACTCTGTCTGTAAAGAAATGTTTCCTGATATCCAATCCAAACCTCCCCTGGTACAACTTGGGGCTGTTTCTTTTTATACTATTACTTTTCACCTGGGAGAAGAGCCCAGCACCCTCCTCACCACGCCCTCCTTTCAGGCAGTTGCAGACAGTGATGAGGTCTCCTCTCAGCCTCCTCCAGGCTAAACACCCCCAGGTCCCTCAGCTGCTCCTCGCAGGACTTGTTCTCCAGCCCCTGCCCCAGCCTCATTCCCTTCTCTGGACGCTCTCCAGCCCCTCAATGTCCTTGTACTGAGGGGCCCAGAACCAAACACAGGGCTTGAATACAGGAACACCAAGGATAGCACCAAACACAGAGGCAGAATGTACCATTTTTGATACAAGCCTGGATGCTGTTGGCAGCCTTGGCCACCATGGCACGCTGCTGGCTCTCGTTCAGCCAGTGAGCATGAGAACTTGTGAGAAGAACCTGAATTCCGGCCTGAAAGCCTCCAGCTTGACCAGTGCCAATCCTTTCTTGGAGCAACTTGGAATTCATTTTGCTGATGCTGAGAGGAATGAGGTTAGGAAGGAGCATCAGCATTGTGTGGTGGTGACTTGATCAGTAAATCACTTTACAGCTCAGAAGACTGGGGAAAAAAAGTAAAGGTGGAATTTATCTCTCTTTGTGGGATGTCAGGTGTGTTTTGAGTGGAGAATTTGGAGTGGGAACATCAGACCTGCCTGAGGGGGGGCAGCTGTCACAAGATGAGCTCTCTAGCCCTGTGTGGCAGCTGAAAGCAGAGAAACAGAGCTGGAGATCTTTAAAGGTGAATTAAGATACTCCTTTGGTCCTGTCTAGGCTACAGGCTGACTGTGCAGTTACAGTGTGTGTGGGAGAAGAAATGAGTCTGTGCCAGTTCCAGCAAATCATTATTGTATATGAGAGGTTTAATGTCACTTTTCTCCCCCAGCTGAGCTCTCTTTGCTTGTGCTGGATGGTCACGATGTCTGCACTAATGCCAGGCCTGGCTTTAAATTATCTGTGGATCTCTCTTCGATATCTGCCTTGAAAAAGGAACTAATCTTCTTTTTGTTTGTTTCAGGTTCAGGCAGCACAGTCTGAGGCCAAGATTGTAGCTCAGTACCATGAGCTTGTAGCTACAGCTAGAGAAGAGTTTCAGAGAGAGCTCGACAGCATCACCCCCGACGTTCAGCCTGGCTGGAAGGGACTGAGTGAGTCTGACTGCAGGGTTATTCCGTGCTGGTTACGTGCCAGTCACTGCAGTTTGTAGTGTTTCTGCATCCTAATTTCCATATGGTTGGGCTGCTTCAAAGTGAAAGTGAGCTCACAATTAGAATGAGTAACCTAAAGCAGGCGTTACAAAGGGTTTAATTCTGGAAGCTGCCTGCTCTGCACTGGAAGGCTCACGAGATGCAGCGGTGTCTGATAAATCCATAGAGTTGTTTGAACACCTCCTCCCTCCCCTGGTGTGCCAGGACAAGGTCACTCCAGGCTTGGATCGAAGCTGTTTGGCTCGCTGATGAGGTGTGTGTTGGGTTGACTCTCTGTGATTATAGGTGTTATAATGCATCTTCATTACAGAGTGATGAACAACTCCCTGTGTTTCTCCCGATCATCACTGAAATGATGGATACACGGAGAGGCACAACTGGTTGGTTGTATCCTGCCCTCCCCACTCTGTAATTTCTGCATTAAACTGGGACGGTGCTTACCTTGAACAACAGCCCCTGCTGCACAAAGCAGTGAAGAGACATCTTGCAGGGTTTTATGCTGTTACTGCTTCAGTTCTTGGACCGAGATCTGCCGTCCCATGAGCTTGTATTTATTTGAGGTGCTTGGGTTTCTCAAATCGAGCTTTTTTTCTGCTTTCCTTATAGGGGAAAAACGTGTGAAATGTGAGTCAGAGGCAGAGTCAGACTCTTCCTCTCTTACTCGAGGGATAAATGGTTTACCTTGAGCTGTTGGAAATGTTCACACACCACAGTGGTGCAGAAAGCGAGGAGCAAAGGAGTCAGACTGAGGATGGCTTAGCAGTCAGCTCCTCCTCAGTGATCTCCTCGCTCCTTCCCCACGGGAACCCTCGCTTACCTTAACTGCTCTCATTTCTAAGATAAGCAAAAGTGCAGAAGGTGGAGTGTGTGTGCATCCCCTACTGTGGGTGAGCTATAGCTGCCACTCCAGCATGCAACATCCATGGAGCAGTTACTTCCTACTTGAGCTCAGAAGAATTAATTCCCTAAAAAAAACACCTTTCCCAGGTATTTCCAGTCAGGGTTTTAACAAAAAAATGTATCAAGTGATCTTAGACTTTTCCAGCCTCAGTGCTCAGAGAGAGCTGTTATGACTTTCTCAGTTACAATAGAGTTCTTTCTAGATGTGATAAACACTGAGAAAATGAGGTGTGATATTGCCTGAGTTTTCCTGAAGTAAAATATGAAGTACTACAAGGGACCCTTCCCAGTGCTGCTTTATGCTTTAGAAATGTGGACCACGACATCGTTTTCTTAGGTAAATGAATACACCAGATCCCTGAATGGTCGGGGAGAGAGCAAACTCTGCTCTGATGGAGCTGCACACATAGGGAAAATTTTTTAACTGAAGGAACCCTTAGCAGAGTTTGCTGTGCTGCCTTAAACACAGTCTTTTGGGTATTTAGAAGAAAAGCTTCAGTTAGGCACCCTGGAGATGGAGCTGCCTGTCCTTGCACAGGATGAACATCGTGGGGTTTGTGATTGCTGTCCTTTTGAGGGAAGAAAGGGAACCTCCTGGGCACTAAATTTCATCCTGGTGTGACCTGTTTAGGTACCTGCAGGGCTGACTTGGCAGGGTCTGTGACTCTCACTGCTGCTTGGGAATTCGTTTCTTCACTGACTGCTTCTGATTTGTAAGAACCTAGAAATGTCAGATTTCCAGTGTCCTGTTGCACTTTTCCTGCTTCAAACCTGTATTCCTTGCTTAGAGGTGTTTTCAGTGGTTGGTTTTCAGTGTTTTGGGCTACCTCTTATCTATAATACAGGGAGAATTTATTACATGCTCCTCTGTTCTCCCTGAATTCCTAAAGCAAGACTCATGTAGACAGGCTTCCAGTTTCCTGTTTCACTGTTGCATGACTTGAGTTCTGTAGTGAATGTGCATTAACTTTTCCAACCTCTCCTCTTTCTGTTGCAGCGATAACTGACTTAGGTGAGTTCCTCTGACTTATTCTGCTCTTGTGCACGACACCTCTCCTCTCTGTCCTTTTGCATTTTTGTGCGGTTCATCACTGTAAATCACAGGAAGGATCAACAAAGAGGGGAATGTTGCATTCCTAAATCATTTTGGGCTTGAGAGAGTTGCAGGATACGCAGCTCCTGTGGATGCTGCTGATCCGTCTCAGTGCTTGAAAGCCACATAGCTCTGAGCTGGATCTCCAAATTTGAAGTTGGCTTGAGTCTCTTAATCTTCATTCTTGGTTTTAGACATGTTAATTCTTTGATCCTGAGGTTGACTATTATTTACCTTTTAATCAAAGAAGCCCAGTTTCAAACTGGAGTGCAGCAGAACCCCATTTGGTTTGTTAAGCTCATCAGCTGAGCTTGGTGCTGTGGCCAAGCACCACTGCCTGAGCCCTGCTGCACCAGCCCTTGCTCCCGTGGGGAGGCTGAACGGCTGTTGGATTTCACTGGTGTTGGAGCCTGCAGGAATGCTGCCCCCAGTACTCCTTGGTGTTCCATACGGATGTCGTCACCAGCAGCCAGTACAAAAGTCTGAGCTGTGGTGTTTACAGAGCCTGTGCCATCCTCAGGTCGTCAAATCTACAGCTGCTGCAGGTGTAGAATCACAGAGCTCTTTAGGTTGGAAAAAGACAAACTTTAAGATCATGGAGTTCAACCATAAACCCAACACTGCCAACCCCACCGCTAAACCATGGCCCTCAGCACCACATCTCCTCTTCTCTTAAACCCTCCAGGGATGGTGGCTCCACCCCTCCCTGGGCAGCCTCTGCCAGTGCTTCATAACCTTTCGGTGAAGAATTTTTTCCTAATACCCGGTTTAAACCTCCTGTGGGTGCAACTTGAGGCCATTTCCTCTTGTCCTGTCACTTGTCAGTGACAAGAGCTCACAGTCCTCCTCTCCCAGAAGAAAAGCAGCGCACACAGTTGTATTTCTGATCACTACTGCTCATTGAATGGCCAAACCTGAAATGTACATTGGGGTAGGAAATCTGATTGGGAACAGTTGGCCTGGAGAGCTGTGGCAGAGAGAACGTCATTCTGGCTGTTGCTCACCACTTCAGAGTTCTCAGGATCAACGTTCTGGAAGCTTGTGCCCAGGTTTCCATAACCTGCTGCTATCAGGTGGTGTAGGAAACCATCAGGCTTGTCCACAGTCTCCTAATGGAGCGTGATGTGGATATGGGAGTGTAAATCATAGCTGTGAATCACTTCACAGAATCTGAGAGGGTCTCTTCTAGACAGAAAGTACTTGTTGTAGGCGTGGCTTGGAAAGGGTTATCAGGTGCCAGTGCTGAAAGGGACTGCAGGGAAGCTGGGGAGGGGCTCTTGATCAGGGAGTGCAGGGAACGGTTTGGAGATGAAAGAGGGGAGATGGAGATGAAATCTTATGAAGAAATATCTTCCTGTGAGGGTGGGGAGGCCCTGGCCCAGGTTGCCCAGAGAAGCTGTGGCTGCCCCATCCCTGGAGGTGTTCAAGGCCAGGCTGGATGGGGCTCTGAGCTCCCGATCCAATGGGAGGTGTCCCTGCCCACGGCAGGGGGTGGAACTGGACCTTTAAGGTGCTTTCCAACCTGAAGCACTCTGTGATTATGACAGGTGAAGGCCCTGAAGCGCTCAGCAGGGTTTCAGAGGTGGTGCTGAGGGGTGAGCCTGGGGGAGCCTGAGTGCTGCAGGGCGAGGCGGGAGCGGTTCCGCGCCGCCCCCCAGCGCCCCGTGTTCCCTTCAGCCGGGCAGCTATCGCCGGACGACCTGAACTCCCTGATCGCCCACGCGCACCGGCGCATCGAGCAGCTCAACAGGCAGCTGGCGGAGCAGCGCGTGCGGGAGCAGCAGCACATCGAGGCGGCCCTGGAGAAGCAGAAGCTCGAGGATAAAAAAGCGTTCGAGGCAGCCGTGGCCAAAGCGCTGGAGCGACACAAAAGCGAGATTGAAGTGGAACAGGAGAAGAAGGTAAAGTGGCTGAACACACCTGGCTGGGCCGCTGGCCTGGAAAGGACGTGGAGGAGCAGAGAGAGGAACTGGGATGTTCTCAGTGCCGAGGGACTTAAGACAGGGTGACCCCCCAGGCTGAGTGTGGAAGGAATGGCAGGCAAGGAAACTTCTGCAAAGTTAGAACGGCAACACCGTTCAACAAAACAGGGAATGACTGTTCCTGGTACCGGTCTGCCAGTGGAGATGGGATTCCTGGGTCAAAACACATCACAGAATCATAGAATGACCCAAGTTGGAAGGGACTCAGAAGGGTCATCGAGCCCAACTCCTGTCCCTGCACAGGACACTGCCAACACTCACACTGTGTGTCTGAGGGCATTGTCCAAATGCTTCTGGAACATTGTCAGGCTGTGACTGCTTCCCTGGGGAGCTGTTCAGTGCTTCACCTGCTCTGTGCCCCCCCTGCCCCCCGCCTCGTGCTTACCTGCACTCCCTGAAGTGGCTGTTGGATACGAGATCAGGTAGAAGGGATTTTGTTCTTTTGTTAAACTCAGAGAGTTAGAGCACACAGAGGAAAGGTGAAAGACTTTTTGTTTGGAAGGTGGTTTATAAACACCAGGGCGCTCAGTTTGTCACATTTCAGTGTTTTTCACACAGTATTTTGCCAACTGCACCAAGTGCCAAGGGCGTAGAACCTCCAGGACTGGCTTTGTGGGCTGCAAAGCCATTCTTTAAGACTTTAGGAAAAGGCTCAGCTATAAAAATAGACCTCGACAGCTTTTTAAGGTGAAACATGGGCTCTGTCAATGCCACCTCTATAAAATGTACCCTCGGTGGTCACTGAGGGGTGACACAAACCAGCGGTGCGATAACAACTCACCTGTGCACAGGTTGAAGAAGTCCGAGAGGTGATGGAGAACGAAATGAGGACGCAGCTGCGGCGCCAGGCTGCTGCCCACACTGACCACCTGAGGGATGTTCTCAAGATCCAGGAGCAGGAGCTAAAGGTGGAATTCGAGCAGGTAAAAGGAGAAGGGGCGCCAGGGGATTAGGGCGCTATTTGAAACCCTGCAAAGCAGGTGCTTCACCAGATGAGAGTCCTGAAATGGGGGCTGGGGAGGGGCATCTGCTCATCTTGGAGAGATGAAATAGATGCCTGAAAGCACAGGCTTTCTTCACACTTGGCTTAAAAGCTTTTGCCTAAGAGGAGAGGTTTGATAATTATAAATGCATTAACTGTTAAATTCAACCTAATATGTGTTCTTAACAGTGTATTATGTTTACTATGTTTGGCCCTAGCAAGAATTACAGATTTATAGAAACATATCTTAATCTCAAGTTAAATATAATTTGAGGGCACAAACAGCTGCTTTGTATCTTGCTCTGTTTCAGAATTTATCGGAGAAGCTCAGTGAACAAGAACTGCAGTTCAGACGCCTTACTCAGGAGCAGCTCGACAACTTCACCCTGGATATCAACACTGCCTACGCCCGGCTGAAGGGAATCGAGCAGGCAGTCGAGAGTGAGCGCGGAAATGCCATTGCTCTCTGGGCCCCTAACCCAGGCCTAGGCATGGAGCTGATGGGCCTGGCTTTGCTGCACTGCTGAGAGCCCAGCAAATCCCAGCTGCACCAGTCTAAAGCCATCATGTTGTTCATAGAGTCATAGAATGGTTTGGAAGGGAGCTCAAAGCCCCATCCAACCTGGCCTTGAACACCTCCAGGGATGGGGCAGCCACCACTGCTCTGGGCAACCTGGGCCAGGGCCTCCCCACCCTCACAGGAAAACATTTCTTCCTAAGATCTCATCTCAATCTCTTCTCTTTCAGCTTAAAACTCTTCCCCCTCGCCCTGTCCCTGCAATCCCTGATAAAGAGCCCCTGTTCCAATGTGTCACCAACCTCATCATGAAGAATTTCTTCCTAATGTCCAATTTAAATCTTCCCCCTTCCAATTTAAAGCCATTGTCCTCATTGTATCACTACCTGCCTTTGTAAAAAATCCCACCCCCTTGTTCCAACCCTGAAGTGCAGAACAGACTTGCTTTAAGATCAGGTGCTGAGGGGGAGCTGCTTTTGAAGGCCAGGTGTTAGAGGACTGGCTTTTGCTGGGTATGTTCAGAACTTGCCCTGTACGGGTGCCCCCAGCTGAGCACCCCCTTCTTGGCTTGTTTCGCAGGTCACGCAGTAGCAGAGGAGGAGGCCAGGAAGGCCCATCAGCTGTGGCTTTCTGTTGAAGCACTCAAGTATTGTATGAAAACAGCCTCTGGGGACAGTCCCACCGAGCCCCTGGAGAGCGCGGTGAAGGCCATCAAAGCCAGCTGTTCCAACAACACCTTCACGGAGGCCTTAACGGCGGCGCTGCCGGCACAGTCCCTGACGCGGGGGGTGTACAGCGAGGAGGCCCTCCGAGCGCGCTTCCACACCGTCCAAAAACTGGCTAAACGCGTGGCTATGATCGATGAGACCAGAAACAGCCTGTACCAGTACTTCCTCTCCTACCTGCAGTCGCTGCTTGTCTTCCACCCGCAGCAGCTGAAGCCGCCGGCGGAGCTCGGCCCCGACGACCTCGACACGTTCAAGTTACTGTCCTACGCCTCGTACTGCATCGAGCACGGGGACCTGGAGCTGGCGGCCAAGTTTGTCAACCAGCTGCGAGGGGAGTCGAGGAGGGTGGCTCACGACTGGCTGACGGAAGCACAGACGACCCTGGAAACCAAACAGATCGTGGATATCCTGACGGCGTACGCCAGCGCCGTGGGGCTGGGAACGACCCAGGTGCAGTGAGCCAGGGCTGGGGTTTTGGGGCTCAGCGCTGGCTGTGCCGGGAAGAAACCCCCGATCGCCGGGAGGAGAACCGAGCTGGTGGCAGGGCCTGGAAGCAGTCAAAGCACGGGTACCGGGTGCCGTCTCATTTCCTTGCACTCTTATTTAACTCCACCACCCGCTGTGTTTGTATTGGGTTCGAGTTACTGTGACAACCGACTTCAGGAAGCTTCTCTACCATTTCTGTAACAATTTTGTTTCCCCGTTTTACCAGTCGGCCTTGTGATCCAACCGGAATCTTGTTTGTACCCTGCCATTAACGATTTGCCACTTCGTCAGCTGAATAAAACAAGACTTCAACCACTTTCTCCTGCTGGTCAGTCTCCTTTTAAAGATCAGAACAGCCTTTCTCCATGACTTGGAGTTAAGTTTTACTCCTTTTAAGTAGCAGGAAATAACTGATGGGATCAACGTGTCCATTCATTAATTTGTACAGCTGTAAAAAAAACCCGCTTAAAGCAGACATGACCCAAGCTGCTGTCGTGCCTGACCTGCTCGTCGTAGTTTAGGCAGCCCAGGAATTTCTGTCTCAAAGCTGGGATTTGGTTCAACCATGAGAACTCCCATAAAGGCCCAGCTCCTTCCTTCCCTTCCCCTGCAACAAGTAACTGGGGGGACTCTGTCTCCTTGCAGAGCCAGTTTTATGTTGTTCAGTCAAGCCAAGAGCTGATCCCTACACCTGAAAGCCCTTCAGCTTCCACCCACCCTTACCCGTCACAGGTGTATAGACCAGGTAGGGTTGCTTTCTGGAGTTTTGGTTTGCAAAAACTATCACTGATAACTATGTTTCACTGGACCATTCCACCAGGAAAAAGGCCTTCTTTGCCTTTTCAGGGTAACTACCTCAGAATACCTTCAGGCTTCCTCTACAAGCTGAGAGCAGCAGCACAATGGGAAGAGCCAGTTAACTGCAAGGTAGAAAACACCAGCATAGCCCTTTCCCTTCCCTTGGCTTTCTTGCTGTGTTCTGTGTGAGCTTCAGTGTTTCAGAACAGCAGCACTTTGTGATCAAGAGGTTTTGCTCAGGGGTTACCAGCACACAGCCAGATTTAACATCAGCCATTTATTAGACACAGTCTCCAGCTGTGCAGAGGCCAGCACTGCAGCTTTTCAACATGTACAGTCCAATGTCTGTCCCTAAACACCAAAGGGATGAGGAACGACACCAGAAGTGGTGAAAGGGCAGTGCTTGCAGTGCTTACAGAGGCAACTCGATACTTAAGTAGTTCGTTCAAGTTGGCTGGAAATGAATGAATCTGACACAGGTTTGTGTTGCAGAAGGTCCAAGAGAAGCCGTCAAGGTCTTGCACCTGCAGAACAGCCTCCAGGAAGCAGCACTGCTGCCAGGGCCCAGCTCAGGCAGGTGGTGCTGTGGAAGGGACTGTGCTGATGAAGCCCAGGCTGTGCGTGAGGTCACCAAGATCCAACAGGACAGCTTCTGGCTCACTCCAACGAGGACAAGGTCCTCTTGCCAAGCAGGTCCCGTACCGGAACGCTCTGGAGCGCGCAGCAGTGCTGCGGCGCCTCCCAGAAGCTGTCCCTTCAGGAATTCCACCTCTCTCCTGGCCTCAAGGCAGTGCTCCCAAGAGGAATGCAAGGGGACAGCTACTCACGGTCACTATCGCTGTCGCTGCTGTCACTGCTGTCGCTGTCTGACTTGATACTCTCCAGTGTCTCCCTGCAGGTGTAAAACAGCCCAGTCATCAGTCTCCTGTTGCAACTTTTGCTTGAAAGAGAGATCCAAAACCCAGGGTAACCCCCTTGGACAGACCATTATGGGCTCTCTGATGCCTGTTACCCTCTAAGGACAGGCCCACACAGCATCTGGTGGAAGTACACCCACCTCCTTGTGGTCATCGGCAAGTGGTGGGCCAGTTGTCAAGGGTGTTGGATTGGTGTTTATTCATTCCCCTGGACCAGACTGGCTCCAAACCGTGGTCCCTCAAGGCTAAGCCCATCACCTGAGCCTCGGTGCATCAGCTCAGCAAGGAAGCATAGTGGTTACTGAGGTGTCCAGAAGGCTGACCATGAGCCTCAGACCCTGTGAGCCACGAGCAGGGCCACCCCGTGCCACCCCCAACTTTTACGCGCCTGCCATCAGCGCGTTTCTGGTGGCCAGACCCAGCCAGGAAATGGCTCTGGGAAAGAAGGGTGACAGCAGGTCTGAGTGGTGGATAAGGCTGAACCCGTGGGGGGAAGTCGCCTTCGCTCCCAGGTGGGATGGATACAGGATGGGATCAAAAACTGAGGGGCCATTCTGGGGGTGTGAAGCAACCAGATACTACAAAAGGGCACATGACAAGAACAGCCTTGGTGGAGAAGCCTTTCTGCAAGAATTGCCCCCTCCAACAGTACCATGGAGTACTCTCACTTACTTCTGCTTTTCAGAGAGTTCAAATTCCTTCTCTGTTCTGCTTTTAAGCCTTTCAGATGAAGGGAGGCCCAGGGACGCCGCCAGCTTCACCAGCTTAATTGCCTCATCGGGGCAGTTGGTTTGTTTAGCACAGGTCAAGAATTCATCCATCACCTGGTCACTGCGAAAGCAAAGGCAGGGAGTGACTGTTGACAGGGCACGGGGAGGTGGCCTTCAGAGAGGTGACATTTTCAGATCACTCAAGCAGCCCAGTTCTGCTCCTGCCAGGAGTTTCACGCCAGCCTCACCCTGTGCACCTGAGACTCCCATCCTAGTGGAAAGCACTACTCCTCCTTGCACAGAACCAGCAGGAACAGCTCACTGCTCAGGACAGGGACCCCACAGCAGCAGCAGCCTGAGCAACTCCCCTCTTCACAGTCCCCACGTCAGGCCCTCACCCTCTTTTAAGTGGCTGGCAGTGGCACAGAACAGTGTAACAGCTCTTTAAAACAAAGGCAGGTGTCTTGCCCCCCTGAGGGGTTTAGAAGATGGGTAGGTGAGGTGCTCAGGAATATGGTTTAGTAGAGGCCAGGTATGGTTGGACTTGGTGATCTCAAAGGTCTTTTCCAACTAAATGATTCTACGAACTTGAGGATCAGCCACTTAAACCCCCTCTTTGCCTTTTCAACATTTTTGAGACAGAAAGGTCTTAACAGATCACTTGGATAAACAAACACACACCTGTGCAAACTGGGACAGACACACTCTCATGTGTTGGAAGCAATAATAAGTCATGGACCACTGTTGTCTATATCTAGGGGTTGTACCAAATGACCTTTAAAAGGTCCCTTCCAACCCAAACCATTCCATGATGCTATAATAGACATGAAAAGTCACAGCCAAAGGGGAGACTTGGTTCCTGAAGTCAGAACCTAAAAAGTACTCACGTGGGAATCCTATTGATTTGCTTGAAACATTCCATCATGTTCCTGTTCAAAAGGAAACAACAAAAAACCAATTAAAAAATCACCACAAAACACAGGAAGAGAGGTATTAAATCTCTTGGGTGAGCCCAAACTTATCCAAGCAAGCTTAATTTCATGAAATGATCTTCCCCACTGAAGCAAAACAGGTCCTATGCTGTACTCTCACAGATGGAATGTGCACCAACTGACACCACTGAGGAGTTTAACAGAGAATATCTTAAATAATGCAGAAAAAAGTGCAGCTAGTGGCAATTTTACTTTAAAATAGTACATATTTTTAGAAGGGTGCCTGCCACTTCTTTGTTTCAAATGAATCAGTGCAAAGTGAACAGGAAATAGCTCAGAACCTTAAATTGGAGACTAGATACTTTAAGCAGAATTTCAAATTAGGAGCTTGCAGGGTATTACATTCCAGTTAAAAGTTGAATTAATCTCTTGAGCCATTTGAATTCCAAGAGTTCTAAAACCTAAAGAATGGAATGGAAGCTGTGCATCAGCAATGCTCAGCACAGGATAATCAAACCCTCCCTGGCCAGAAGCAGCTCTGTGATGCTCTAAGCCTCTATGATAACTTCTAAACCATTTTCATTTCAGACAACTGTGACTTGGTGCCAAGCATGAACAATAAAGGTAATAAACACCCCCCCACATTTCCAGCAGAACTTCTCCCCTCCCTTGGCCCACACTGACATTACAACAGTCGTTAGCTTCCGATTTCTGCGGTTCAGCCTTGAGTTAGGGAGAGCAAAGCCAGCAGCTCAGGGCAGCCACACACCTACCAAGCATCCTGGGTTCTCCTGGCCCTGGAGAACAACAGAGCGACATGGCCCAGCGCACTGCCTGTCCATTCCAGCAGGGCCTGCTCACTCCTGGTTTGCTCCTGAGCAGCTTTGATGTCTTCAGCACACTTGGCAAACGCCACCTGAATCTGTGAAAAGATTGTGCTTTCAATGCCACACCCTCTCGAATTAAGATACCCTTTTCAGTGCAATTGCTCCCATGAATCCTACTGGTCTGACTCCAGCCTGATTTAAATGTGTGAATTAACAGTGCTTACTCCTGGCAGAAGATCCTCTCACTTCTGTCAGAGCTGTCCACACTGGGCAAGCTCCAGGGCTCTGTTTGCTACCGCCTCCAGCAGTGAACACAGCCCTTGTTTGGCTTTGCTTATGCACATAGCTTTTACTCAGCTTATTAAATTGTCTTTATCTCAGCCCATGAGGTTTTGCACTTTTGCCATTTGGATTCTCTCCCTCACCCCACTGGGAGGAGTCAGCAAGCCAGTGTGTGGTGCTCAGCTGCTTACCAGGGTTAAACCACAACAGTTTCCTTACCTCTTCAGGGTGCTGCTCCCTGCTCATCAGAGACAAGAGCTCTTCCAACAGGTCCTGTCTCCTGCTAAAGCCCAACTGTTTCATATCTGTTTACAGAAAGGCAGCAGTTAGCAGGTGGGACTGGCAGCCCCTGCTCCCAACTCCTGGTAACATGGTTAGCACACACTGATGCTATTTTGAAGGCAAGGAGCCATTCTCTGTGACTGAGTGGGTCACATATTGGTTCCCTTTCCCCTCATCAGGTCCTGTGCACCAGGTAGATGTATCAAACACATTTCTTCTTCCCCTTCCTGCTGACCTCAAGCTGGCATCAGGTTGACTACCCCCCTCCTTAACAGCCTTCAAGGTCCCAGGCCAACCCTGTGGAGGTGGTCACAACCCCATCACAGAACCAAGAAGGTATCAGCACACATCCATAAAACCAAGCAGTTACAGGTCTGAAGTGGGAACGTGGAGCTGAACTCCTGCTTGACAGTGAGACCCATGACCCCCAGCAGCTAGGGACACCCCCTGCCATCCGCCTCCTCCGAGGACTGAGCGGTGACTCGTGTTCTCGCATACGTAATTCAAGGCTGGGTTATGATTTGTATGTTGACACAGCAAACCAAGTATTAAGATTTGACTCCATCTTAATGGGTCCAGGTGCTTACGGGAATCCTGTGCTATGCTATCACAAAATCCTGACAATAAAGCTTTAACTGTAACTACAGCCTAGTGCTGTCACCATCCTGGAAGGATCCCTTAAAGAAACTGTCTGTCCCCTCAGTGACAGGTAACTGTAGGGTGTTTTCTGTGTGCTAAAGCCTGCATTTGCACTCTTGTCTCCTCTTCTTAAGGGGCAAAGAACTGAGCTGAGTTAAACCTGGGCTGCTAAGGTACTCCTTTCTGGTAAGCATTCAATTTCCCAAACCCCTGACATTCAACTATGACACAGCCCCGATGTCTCCTCTCTGTGCTATTGGTTCTGCCCTTCTCCAATACAGCCCCACCACTGCACTCAGGAACAGTGTCCCTCACACCAGAACATCTTATCGTGGCTGTTGGGAGCACCACGAAGTTTCCCAGCTGCTCCCACTCTGCACTCCTCCTGACTTCCACCAAACTGCCCTCAGAGCCATGTGGCTATCACCAACCTTCCCAGACCGAAGGGACCATTTCCAACTGGTTGGCTGCATCCAGCGCTTGAAGGAGGTCCAATATATTTTTAGGAGTTGGATAGAAGAGCTGATGAAGGAAGAAGATGACTTCAGTAGACTGTAATTGTTCCACTCCTCCATGCTAAAGCTTTGAAGCTTGCTTACCCTAATACACACTTACCGAAAAGGATGTTTCTTTGTACCATTTCAACACAACATCGATTTGTTCCATCATACACAGCAATGAAAAGAACTTTGACCTACGGGAGAGGAAAAAGTTCTAATTCAGTAATGATTTGATCAACCAAACCCTACAGAAGCACCAGGCAAGGCCACAAATGGAAAATAAATCTTAAGATATCACTGTTCTTAAGAGGGGCCCAGACACCCAAAGTGCACCTACAATAACCAGCTGATGTTCAACAAAGCTTCCTCCTGTGCCGCGTTCGAATCCCAACCCACATTCACATTGACAATACACAAGATTCTGAATGTAAGGTGCCCTTCACTCACCAGTAGGAATTTAATCGATCCACATCCAAGAATTTCCAGTTGTCTCCTTTCTCCATTGCCTTATTTAACCGATAGGCAAGCTTGATATCCTTCAGATCACAGCACTGCAATAAACCAGTTGGATTCTAAAGCTACCAATGTAACACTTCAAATCACAGAACAGTCTGGGTTGGAAGGGACCTCAAAGCCCATCCAGTTCCACCCCCATTGCCACGGGCAGGGACACCTCCCACTGGATCAGGGGGCTCAAAGCCCCATCCAACTTGGCCTTGAGCACCTCCAGGGATGGGGCAGCCACCACTGCTCTGGGTAACCCATTCCAGTACCTTACTGCCTTCACAGGAAAACATTTCTTCCTAATATCTAATTTAAATCTTCCCTCTTTCAACTTAAAAACGTTAACCCTCATCCCATCCCTGCACTCCCTGATCAAGAGCCCCTCCCCAGCTTTCCTGGAGCCCCTTTCAGTACTGGGAGGCTGCTCTAAGGTCTTCCCAGAGCCTTCTCTTCCCTAGGCTGAACAAGCCCAAATACATCCCCCTGAGACTCAATTTCACAAAGGTACAAAATGTACCTTTGTAAGCAAAAAGCTTACAGCAAATGTTGTTAACAGGATGCAGTGACTGCCAAAGCATTTTGTTTAGCTGAGATAAATGTGCTACTCTCCTAGTGGGCAAGAGCTTTCCAACCTAACCTGACTGCTGCTGGTGCAGAGGTAGTTTGAGCACAGCAGGATCACCAGGAGGAGGCAGGGCACAGAAGTGGAGCCCTACGCAGCCATCCCCATCAGGCGATGCACGCACAGCACACAAGTTAGCAGTTTGGGAGGTGTCAAGGAAAGAACTGCAGAATTGTGGGGGAAAGTTACAGGAGGTAATGAACACAGGTGAAAAAGGGAAAGAGACTAAGAACTAAACCTTGAATGACTGGCTGGAAAACTCACAGACCAGTTCTGAAACAGCTGGAGGGGTTACAGGCGAAATAAAGGAAAATCAGGGGCTCACAACAGGGGGGCTCAGATGAATTAAGACTGCAGGAAAGAGGTACTTACCACTTGCATAGCAGTGGCAAAAAAGTTGGCTGAAAGAGAAATTTGTGTGTTAGCCTCAGACTTTCAAAGACACATCCATCAGCTCATTAACCCAGTGTCTCAGAGGAGGTCTTTATCACACAGGACTCAAATTCTCATTCACATGGGCCACACTGCTACCTCCACACGGAAGCCAGAACACCAATGCTCAGCACACCTTCCTGGCATTGGAACCTGTCCTTTTTTTGCCTCCAAAAAGCAGCTGCTGACATAAGCAAGCTGCATGGCCTCCTTCTAGGGGGACAGAGCTCCTTGACACTCCCTAGGTACTTTTCTACCCAAGCTTAAACAACGCAGCTTGTCAGATAAGTTGAAGTCCATACCATCACCAGGGTCCTGGGGACTGAAGCTCCTGTTCTCAACATCATCCAGTACCTCAGAGAAGATGCTCGATGGGTAAAGATCGGCTGTGGGACAAACGGACAAGCAACCAAAGTTGTACCATTAACTTCATTAGCAAAAAGCCTCAGCCTGCAAACACACTATGGGAGTGGAAGCAAGCACCATGATTCCATACAAGTGCCAAAATTCTCCACAACAGCTGCAGTTTTATTTGCACTAAAATTTGCCCTGCTATTGTCAATTCCACAGCACAACAGGGCAGATTAACACACAAACTTACAGGCCTCTTAGATTCCTTGCTACAAAGTCTTTCTTAGACTGTGGCACTGGGAAAAGTAATGCATTTCATAAACAATAAAAACCCCACAGAGCAGTTCCTCCACATTTATTGTGACACAAGGGCTGCAGTTATGCCTACTCTGCCTATTCCCTTTCCACACCTGTAGATTCTTGGCTAAAGGATGTCCCAACAAGTTGGGCTCCTGTCCTCTAACACAGCTCTATTTCAAGACAGCCCCAATGCACAGGTCTGTTGTAGGAAAACCAGAATCCCTGTGCAATTTCTTCCCTGCGAGTGGCACAGTCTATGAAGTCACACACATTGCAGACAGATCCAGCCTCCAAAGATGGATCAGCATTTGCTCTTTAGCTCTATCAATTTGTGGCCACAAACAGAAAGAAAACAAGCCTTTTTTTTTTTTCCAAAAACACAAGCACTCTTCCTTCCCTGCAGAAGGTCATGATACTCTAGTTTATCCTTCACTCAGGCAGAATCAAGCTGCATAGACAACATTAGGGTTGCAGATGTAAGAAGTTGTTTTTTAATCCATAAATCAACTGCCTTCCCCCGTCACATCTGGAAAGTCTTTAAAGCAGGTGCTAAACAGGACACATTCATGGACAAGCTGATCTTGCACGTACCGCCTCTATAAAATATATTGAGAAGGTGCTCATACGTTGCAAGGCTAGGCTCTGAAAGGCAAAAACACTGGAGTTACTTCAACATTCTTAGCTGAGCTCCATGCCTGAGCTCTAATTCAGTCTCCACCCCTTCCAGTCAGGCAGCATGCACAAGTTTATCCTTTCTCGCCCTGTCCACTCCAGCGCTGGACCAGACCTCACACACAACTGGGAGAGACAGCGTCCGAGGGTGAGCCACCAGCTGAAGCACCACATTGCCATGGGGAGAACAGCCAAGCTTCCCTGCTCTAAATTTAAAGCAAAACTAATTCATAACTACTACAGTTTTCCACCCTGCTCATGGACCTATCTTTGGAGTATCAGCAGGTCAATGAACGAAGCACACTTCACAAGTGTTTCTCTGTAGAGATGTAGATGCACAGACCAGAAATGGCTTGGGTAGCTGAGAAAGCCTACGGGCCAGGGCACTCCTCCCTTGCATACAGACACCTCCCCTTGAGTAGATGGATATAACTACAGGGAATCTTAGAATGCTTTGGGTTCGAAGGGACCTTAAAGCCCATCCAGCTCCAACTCCCCTGCCATGGGCAGGGACACCTCTCAGGACCAGGCTGCTCTTCCCTGCAACTAGGAATCACCACATCGTTCGCTGCTGAACTCTAAAGTCCACTGATCTGGAGGTGGCACTGGAATGTAATAACCATTCTGGTTCTCTTACCTATATCGAGGGCTTCCATTTCCCTTAACACAGACAAAGACACACCCCTGCCTACACCACCACATCTTCTCAGAGTCTTCAGTAAGGCATTAAAAGTTAGCAGGTTTGGCTGCACTTCCTGTTGAGCCATGTGATTCAGGAACACCTTAAACAAAAATCCCCAAATCCTTAGTGCCTTACACATTAGGGATCACAGTTCAGCTTTCAGGTAGGTTTACATGCATTTCATCAAACAAATCCTTCTTATTCCCTTCAAAGGAATGACTCTACCACAATCGATCATTTACTAAGGGAGTACCATTTAATTTTTAATTAATCTGACCAAAAAAACAAGACTACAAAATTGCATCGATTAGAACCTGAAGAATGGTGTCTAGATGAAGGAAGTTTCAAATTTACATACTGTTTTTCATAATGATATTATATCAGTAAAGCTGGAGCCTCTAATGTTACCCCACAAAATTCTATTTCCATCACACAGCCATGAATTACAATTCAGAGGGGTTTTATCTAAAATTATTTGTTTGGTTTTGTACCCCAGTGTAGTTTCTTGGTTACTTTCTGCCCAGGCAGTTCTTGGATCAGGTACATTCTCACAAGGCAAACTGTTCTGCAAGGGCAAGGCTAGATTTTGTACATTCAGCATTCCACAACAGTTTGATTGTTTGAATTAACGCACTTCTTTTGAAGCAGATATTAGTATCTTTGTACAAAGCTCTTGATTTTAGTCTTCTAACTACAGAATCTACTAATAAAACAGATGCAACCCCTGCACTCCTTCCCCACCTCTTCTGCTCTGCCTCCTTACCTTGGCCAACTCCCATCTCTCCAAGAACCTCTCCTTTATATATGGGACAGCTGTAATCAGCGCGTTGAAGGTGTGCACATCAGCTGGAAAACGTAAGATAATTCGTTTTACCTGACAATGACATTCCAAAGAGAACAGTTTGTGGTAACATGGCTCAGTTTTCGGCGAAGTCTCATGCAAACCTGTTTCAAGTGGGCCGGCCACATGCCAACTGCACTGAAACAAAGAGTCTGCACTCAGCTCCCATGATCCAGCTGAGGTCCGTACCCCTGCGCCAATCATCATTGCCATGAAACGCACACTCGTGCGCCCAACAACTGCTTGCTACTGCTTAGAAGACCACAAGACCAAACCTACCCTTGTGCCTCTCATTCAACAAATCCATGTACACGTCATAAGCTTTAGCAGAAGCCCCGTGCTGCAAAAAAACCAACAAAAGATAAATCATCTCTTCATCTCTATGACTGTGTGAGATTCCACAAGCCGAAAAAAGCCCTCCCAGCACTGAAGCATAACTTTACCTTCACCATTCCACGGATCACTGTGCAATAAGAGTGTGCATTCCTCTCTGGCATTATCTTAAATATCCTTTCTGCATTGTTGTTCTCTCTAGAATCAATGAACAAGCTGAATGTTAAATAACTCAATAAGACACCTTCAGGAAAAGTATTCACCCTGTAGAATGAACTACTGGGCTGTACCCACAAGGGCTAAAACTCCAATATATTATTTGTGATACTTGGAGCTATTCTACCATCACTTACTAGATTTCCACATATGTATTTAACAAGTAACACCTACGAGCATGGGATGCTAAGTAGTTCTGAAGTCTGTTTTATAACAACAATGCATGGGCACAACCAACTGAGTACAGGAATATTGGAAACATTTTCCATACCTCCATCTAGAGCCAGCTGCCTGTGAACCTCTCTGGAACTGTCTCCTTGGAGTCTTCTGCTCTGAAGCATTCACCTGGAGAGAATTTTGCAGAAGTTTCTCAGAAATAGAAGTTATGATTAAACATCAAATGATGTGATCGGGTACAACACAGAAGTTCAGCAGCAATTTACAAGCTATTAAAGGTGGGTTTTGATGGGTTATGTTAAAATAATTTCTATTGTAACATTCAGGAAGTAATAACTAGAATGCTGTTTGTTATTAATCCTACCAACAAGGTGAATTATGTGTATTTGTGGAGTTGGTGGGAATCAAGCTACAGCACACACTCTGTAAACCCCTTTCTCCCTCAACAGTCTTCCCCAGGGCAGGTATTGTGCTACCACTGTACCCTGTGACCTGATCCTCACGCAAAGAGCCCTCACCTCCACTGAAATCTAATTAAAATTGTTCTGACTGGAACAAGACTAACCCAGTGATCTACACTAGAGCTACTAGCGGTCTTTTTTTGCAGACAAACATTAAAACAAGGCTGTCAGTGAGAAACTGTTCCTTAAATGCAGTTTGGCAGAACTAAGCCAAGGCAGGGCTCCAGCTACCACGTTCAGCTTTACAGGAACTAATTTTGCTACTGGTCAGATATAGGATTTTTATAACTGTTGTATGTCTAGGGAACATTGACAGCATCTGACCCCTCTCACAACAGCTTCCAGGCAAGCAGTCACAGTACAAAAACCCTGACACCACCGTAATCCATTCCCACTACAAGTGAAATAAATAAATAGAGATCAATGGTGTTCTCATACCCCTGGTTCTTCCAAATCCTCTTTTTCTTCTTTCTCTTCTTCTGGAGTGGATTCTTCATCTCCATAGAAGCATAACAAATCCAAAAGGCTGTTTGTGGTCTCCAGAGATACAGGGGTTCCTACAGAAAACGAGGAGGTAGAACAGTTGCTGAGAAAATAAAGAACACATCATCCTACAGCTGTAGAGTAAAACTTCTGAATACTCAGTAATGCCACTTTGTTCTCCTTCAACACAAAGGTGTTCTCCATCAAGCCTGTACAGCCTGGGTGCGACACAAATACTTCCACAAACTCAGGCGTATCAGGAGACAATTTTAACACTGAATTACTGTATCCGGTTTTCCATTGAAGCCAATGGGTAGAGTTTTCCTGACCAAGCTGGACAGGGAAGTGGCAGCTGGCAGCCAAAACTGTGAAGCAGCACAATGCCAGGCAACACAACATCCAAGATTACCTCTGCTTCTCGTAACTACTCCTAGGATACACCCTGCTGTGAAGACCATGTTGTGTGTTTTACTACCTATGAATCAGATTTAAAATCAACAAAAGAAAAGAGCTATTTGATGGAATCATCTCCTTTCCATCTTGTAAAGGATACGAGGTCTCACCTTTCCAGCAAGCATTCCTCCTCCAGAGGCTGTGGCAGCTGCAGTTTCCTGCTGCCTCCTCCAAACGAGGAGAGAGGCATGGTCCTAATATCATGACAGACATAAGGTCCAAAGTAAGGAAGAACTGAGAAAGACTCACTCACTGAGGGCAGGCCCAAGGAAGGGGCACTCAGCTGGTGTGCCCTGCCAGTTCAACACAGCAGCAGGACAGTCAGCACAGGTGGAGCTTGTACCAACCAATACCCTACTGCAGAAGGGCCTGTGCAGGCAGAATGGTCTCACCCCATCACTCAGCACACGCCCATAACGGGCCCTACCCAAATACATCACAATTCTTCTACTTTGGAAAAGAATAAAAAAAATCAACACCAAGTCACCCACTGCTTGATCAAGAAATCATTTGTTGTCCTCATCACCAAAGTGAGACAAGATAAGGAGGGCCCAGTAATGCTGGAGAACCACTTCACTAGACCAGAGTCAGTTGTGAAAAAGACCAGCAGTCATGAAACTGTCTCCATAGCTTGTGCCAGCTACAAAAATATTTTTGGCACAATTTAGGCAGAACCCCACCAAAGAATCTGGCAGGTGACCACTTACCTGCTTGTATGAGTTGATCAAATAGGTCCACAGACTCTTTCACCTTTCTCAGGTGGATATGCTCTTTTAGAGCATCCTCACTCACTCCTTCAATCTGAGGTTTAAGGACCTCGGGCATCAAGCACTAAAAGCAGAGTGCAATTTAGACATGAGTCAAACCTTCTCTAAACCACTGCTGAAATACTAACCAAATACCCTTACTCTTCACCCAGTACACTGCTTCGCTAACCTCCCAACCCTCCCAGCCTGACAACAGCAGTCCTTCTGGTGATGAATGACAACACTTTCCAATCTCTCAGCTTCACGCTAATAAGTCAACATCTAAACAATATTTCTTTTCTTTCTCACTATCTGACAAAGCACAATGAAAATGAAAAGCAAGAAGCTTACTGGTACGTTGGGCTCTGCAAAAGTCTTGTCAAAATATTTCGGAAAATGCTTAATGATGTATTTTGCAGCATTTCTCCCAGACTCCTTCGACAATGAAAACAGACGCTGTATAGGAATGAAAGAGGACAAGATGAAGAAACACGTGATAGGATAGGAGTGAGGAAAATCATTTTCCATAACACTGAGCATTCGGATGGGATCAACTAAACTCACGCTTTGTTTTCAACTCATAACAAAAACACAGGCAAGAGACATCATTCCAGATCAACATTCTGATATTTATGCCAATACATATCTTCTTTAAATGAGACTGTAATTTACTTCCTCGTTAGTTAGTCAAGGGACAAAGTTCTATACCAGACACCTGAAACGCAGCAATACTGATGTTCAAAAGCATCTCTTTTTAGAGCTACAGCACTCAGACTCTCACTTCCAAGAGCACTGCCTGACTCCCATTCACCTCTTTTCCTCAAATTTTGAAGTCAGACCCTCCTTCGCTGTTTGTTTAAAACACTTCACACTCAATATCCACCTTCAGCCTTCTCAATGGCTTCATCTCTGGTACACGAAGAACTGACCTTCTCTCATAGCCATACCCTAATTTGTGAGGATGTATCTCAGCTCCCAGTCTTCTCTTCCTACTCCCTAATTGTCATCACACACAACAGTCCCTTCTTGCCCTCATTTCCAGTTCTGGTTTCTCCTACCTAAGTTTCCTGCTCTTTAATCTTATGCAAAGATAACATCAGGAGAAGACTCCTTCCCATTAGCATTTCAACACTAGCATTTCCATAAGTAAGTTACCAAAGAGCTGTTCTTGTGTTAACATTCCTGAGGCTTGACCAGGACATGTTGCCTTTGTAGTAACACACACACAAAGTGAACTTGTGCACATATTTAATTCAAATTTAACTGAACTGTAAGGACAAAATCTCAATAGCTGCAATACCACATATTCACACTCTATACCTGAGGTGTGTAAACACAACAGGTTGAGGGTGGTGAGGCCCTGGCACAGGTTGCCTATAGAAGTTGTGGATGTCCCCTCCCTGGAGATATTCAAGGCCAGGCTGGGTGAGGCTTTAAGCAGCCTGGTCTGGTGGAAGGTGTCCCTGCCCATGGCAGGGGGGTTGGAACTGGATGATCCTTAAGGTCCCTTCCAACCCAAACCATTCTACGATTCCACGAATACCTTGCCTAAAGAATTACTGTTAGGAGTTATTTAATGCACTAAGAACATGGAGAAACAGAACAACTCAGCAGGTAAGCCATGAACTTGCAGGAATGTTAACAGAGCTGTGTCAGTTGGAAGGTCCCTACAGGGGCAGGAAGAAACAGAACTTTGTGTGCCCAGGCTGGGTTTGTTCAGAGAAATGCTACAGCCAGTATGCATTCAGAAATACACAGAGGAGATGATTCTGAAGGAAACCTGACACTTCATTTTTTTTCTAATTAAAACTAGTCTCCAATTAGCTTTCATAGCTTAGACGAAAGGGGTGAGGGGGGAAGCCATCAAAGATTTGAAAGGAAATACTCACAGCATTGGCTGCATTTCTTGGCATAAGGAAAGGATCGTCCTGGAACATATAATGAGCAGCAGTAGGGTCCTGTAGGAAGCAGAACCCAGGACTGAAACACTTACAGTTAAGCACACAGCATGCTGTAGGCATCACACTGCCTCATGGAATTCAAGGCAAAACGATGCTTCCATCACAACCACCACCTGATGCCCATTTTACAAAAGTTCCTCTTGTTCAAAAGGGTTTGGCCTATTTGGAAATAGTTTAAGAAGCATTTCCATTATACACACACAGGCTAACACAGTGACAACTGAAGGGTGAGCAATAAGTACCCTGAAAGGCACGTAGGGCCCCTGCTGTAGCAATCTCAGAGGAGCTGGTGGGATCTGCAGGATCAGATTCAACTTTCAGAATTAAAGACAGGATTAAAGAATGGCAGCACAGCATTTATAGGTGCTGCTCTTCACAAGGCTTGCTTTTTGGACTCATATTGGGAAGATGTAGTCTGGATTGGGAAGCTGAACTTCTAAAGGTACTTGCTCCTGATATTAGCAAAAGCGTATCAAAGTATTCCAGCTTTCACTGGTAGCTGTAGCTCTCTTAGCAATAAAATGAGACTTCAAATATAGCAAAACACATTGAGCAGAAGTGAAAACCTTGTAAAAAAATGAATGTACAAGTCCCATCTTTCATTTCTGACCAAAGTAGAAGCAAAAGCCTCCAGAGTGCAAGGCTATTGTGTGAGATGGACAACTTAACCTATTTCCATGATCAACAGAACTACCTACCCTGTTCACAGTAGAAGCCAACGTTTGAAGAACTGCGAGCTTATCCCTAAACATAAAGAGGCTTTGATTAATACTCACAGACTTTGAATGTTACACATTACATTGTATGCAGAACAAGCATAGGATTTTCAGTTCTAGGAAGTAATAAGTTTTGCTGCACGTAGAAAATATTACATTTTGCATGCGGAAGTGACACAGAAACAATTCCCTGGAATGCTCCTCTTGGAGCCCCTTAAGACCACCCCACCTCTGACAGACAGCCAAATGAACTTGATTTTACGGATTTATAGCGAATGTGATCTTTTACAAAGAAACAGAACTATGCTTAAAAATGCAGGTCAAGAGATATTGCAGCAGTAAACACTCACCAGGTTTTCTTTCTCGGAAGCACGATTTCTTCTCGAGTAACTATGAGAAGCATTAAGATTGCAATTAAAAGCAAACAGATGCCCAAAGAAAATCTTGACCTCATGAAAACTGATAATTTCAGCTTGATAATTTGAGGCACAGAGCAACCCACACAGAATAATCCCCACAGCCCCTCTGCAGAGGCGCTTTTCCCACTGCCTCTGTGGTTTTGCTTCCATGAACTGTTACCCATCAGCAGGAACTCATTCCCAGGAGCTGCACAGCTCCAAGCAGCCCAGCTTATTTTTCCCCACAAAACTTCTTGCAGAAAAGTGGTAAGGAATACATAGAAGAAGCAAGAACATGAAGGTAACGGTCAGGATTAAGGTGGAAAACTCCTTATTTTTATTTTATAACTTATTCCGTTTCAATGAGCAATGGGACAGGTCATGGAACTGGACAACTCAGTTCATGCTTCTGGAGCCCAGAGCTGGTTGTGCACAATAAAGATGGGAGAGGGGGAAATCTAAGAAGGGAAAAGGGGGCATTAATTTCTTCTTTATCTCCTCACACACAATGTCATCTGGAGATTAAAGGAACATGGGCAAGAAACTAGTAATTAAGACAAAATACCTTCTGAACTGTCCACAGTCTTCTCAAGAGCTGTACTACTGGTAGAGCACCTATAAACCAAGAAAAGTTTTGAATTTACAGTAGTGACATTAATATAGCAAAAGATTAATGCAATTGTCTACTACAGGTCAGAATTAAATAAAACATTAATGGGGAAAAGTAACCGGAAATGTTGCACGGTTACTAACTCCAAATTATTATCATAAAACTCAGATTTGATGCTGCTCTTAAAACTCTGATACCAAGAGACAAAAAGTTACACACAAAATCACATTATGCAGATTTTTTTAATCCTTTATTTTTGGTGCTACTTTGGACATAAAGTAGTTTTCATGAATTAGTGTATTTCACAAAGAAAAACCTGAACATATATCCAAATAGATAATTTAGGTTTTAGAGACAGGATCTAGCTCAAGGCAATACCTTCTGTTAAGTATTTTAGACCAGAGCAGTGTTTATACAAGCAGCAGACCCCGAGCTGGGACACAGGGCAATCAGACCTGTTTAGCTCCAGATGCCCAGTCTCTATGGAGCTGCAGAGAGCACACCCGCATCACCAGGACTGCAGAAGGATTATCCACATCTACTTGCTCCTGCTGTGTATTGTGAAGCAGCTGCTTTGTCCTCAGTTCAGTCACAGGACACAGCTCCAAGCCCTTCTTATAACTGCTCACATTGTACTGCTTTTAACACAACTTGAATCTTACAGGAAAACGCTTTTTCCTCTTTTTTACCTGATGAAGCAATCTAACACTAAACCCTTACCGTAACTCTAGCATTTGCATGTCCTTAAAGATCACCCAGTTCTGACCCTCCAGCCGTGGGCAGGGACACCTCCCAACAGACCAGGCTGCTCAAAGCCCCATCCAACCTGGTCTTGAACACCTCAGAGATAGCACAGCCACCACGTCTCTGGGCAACCTGGGCCAGGGCCTCACCACCCTCACAGTAAAAAATTTCTTCCTAATCTTCAATCTACATCTCCCCTCTTTCAGCTTAAACCCTGACCCCTCATCCTATCCCTGCACCCCCGATAAGAGAGCCCCTCCCCAGCTTTCCTGTAGCCCTCTTTCATAATTGGGAGGCTGCTCTAAGGTCTTCCCAAAGCCTTCTCTTCTTAAGGCTGAACAAGCCCAACTCTCTTGGTCTGTCCTCATATGGGACAGGATTATCTACGCAGCCCTCCTCTGGACCTGCTCCAACAAATCCATGTCCTTCCAGTGCTGAGGGCTCCAGAACTGAATGCAGCACTCTTTCTCAGCTCTTTTAGTGAGGTTCGGCTCTAGGAGTCCCTTAACAGCTCAAAATCACTCCGGGGGCAGCTTGGAGCGGTTGAGCCCCCTAGAAGTAGGGGGTGAGACACTAGAACAGGTTGCCCAGAGAAGCTGTTGCTGCTTCCTCCCTGGAGGTGTTCAAGGCTGGGCTGGACGAGGCTTTGAGCAGCCTGATCTCACAGAATGACCTGAATTGGAAGGGACACACGAAGATCATCGAGTCCAACTCCTGTCCCTGCATAGGACGATCCCACCATTCACACCGTGCGTCTAAAAGCACTGTCTAAAAGCTTCTTGTATATTGTCAGGCTTGGTGCTGTGACTGCTTCCCTGTGGAGCTGTTCCAGCGCTCCACCACCCTCTGAGTGAAGAGCCTTTTCCTAACACCCAGCCTCACCCTCCCCGGGCACATCTTCCTGCCATTCCCTCGGGTCTTATCATTGACCACCAGAGAGAAGAGCTCAGCGGCTGCTCCTCCTCCTTCCCTTGCGAGGAAGGAATCAACTGCTACCTACTGGGAAGTGTCCCTGCCCACGGCAGGGAGGCTGGAACCGGCCGGTCCCTCCCAGCCCAGCGCACGGCTCCGTGGAGCAGGGGGCGCCCCCGGAGCAGGGCCCGGTGCCGCCACGCGGGCCCAGGCCCCACCGCGCCTGCGCACAGCGCCCTCGGGCCGCTCCCACCCACACTGCCGCCCTCACGGCGCTCCCGCCGGGCCCTTCCCATCCCTGCGCCAAACGAGCGGCAAACCCTTACCGGTAGCGCTGCCCCGCCGCGCCCGGCAGGCAGCACGGCCTGCTCAGCGACAGCTGCCAGGAGCGGGCCCCGAGCCGCGCCGCCGCCATGGCCGCCCCTCTGCCAAGGAGGGCGGCGCCACTCCCGCGGAGCGGCGGGGGGGGGGGGGGGGGGCGGTAATGGTACCGCCCGGCCCCGCGCGGTGCTCTCTATGCAGGAGGGCGGTACCACCTCCTCGGCGGGGGAGGCTGGCGCCCCCTCGGCGGCGATGGTACCGCCCGGCCCCGCCCGCCAGCCCCGCGTGGTGCTTCCCGTGGCGCAGCACCTCCGGCTGCAGAGAGGAAGCGGAGGTCTTCGGCTCGGGAACGCGGCTCCGGCACCATGAGGCCGCCGAAGGTGGTGCCGTGGCGGCGGCTGGTTGGCGTCTCCTTCGGGATGTACACGGCCGAGGAGATCAGGTGAGCAGCCGCGGCGTGCGGTGGGTTGTCCGTCTTCCTCCGCCCCATGAGTGCGTAGAGGACTACAAGTCCCGGCGTGCCCTGCGCCGGAAGGCGGAGCGGTTCTGCGGGCCGCGTGCGCAAGGCATGACGGGACTTGTAGTCCAGGTGCGCCGTAGCCGCGCCTGCCGCGGGGCTGGCGCCACTGGGTACCCCGCGGTTGGTGGGGGCTCGGATGCTGTGGGGCTCTCTGTGGGGCTCTGACCCATTGCATGGCTGCTGGAGGTCTTGGAGGAGAGGGGCCGGACAGAGGCAGGGAAGGTGCGATTTCTTGTGTGGGGCCGTGGGAGGGGGGATGACTGTGAGGGGCGCAGGGAGGCGACCCCGGCCTCTCAGGAGAGCCCTCGCTGGCAGCAGAGCTGGGGGAAAGTGTGGCTATTTCCATGTGCTGCTGAGGCAGAGGGTGCGGCATAAACTCGGTTAGACTCGTAGAATGGTTTGAGTTGGAAGGAACCTCAAAGCTCATCCAGTCTACCCCCTGCCACGGGCAGGGACACCTCCCACTGGATCAGGGGCCTCAGAGCCCCATCCAGCCTGGGCTTACAACACCTCCAGGGATGGGGCAGCCACCACTGCTCTGGGCAACCTGGGCCAGGGCCTCCCCACCCTCACAGGAAATAATTTCTTCCTAATTTCTAAGTCTAAATCTTCCCCTTTCCAGTTTAAAGCCATTCCCCCCTCATTCTAGTGCTACTTGCTCTTGTAAAAAGTCCCTCCCCAGCTTTTCTGGAGCCCCTTTCATTACTGAGAGGCTGCTCTAAGGTCTCCCCAGAGCCTTCTCCAGGTTGAGCAACCCCAACTCCCTCATTCTGTCACTCATAGCAGAGGTGCTCCAGCCCTCTGATCGTCTCTGTGCCCTCCTCTGGACCTATTCCAGCAGTTCCGTATCCTTCTTATGTTGGTGGTTCCAGAACTGGACACAGGGCTTCAGGTGGGGTCTCACCAGAGCAGAGTAGAAGGGGAGAATCCCCTCCCTGAACCTGCTGACAATGCTTTTGATGCAGCCCATGACACTGTCATGTCGAGAGTCTCATCCATCAGCACCCCCAAGTCCTTCTCTGCAGGGCTGCTCTTTTAGAGAGGGCTTCCCTGGAGGTGTGTATTGGCCTCTCCCTGCACCTCAGTGCCAGCAAGGCCTACCACAGTCACCATGTCTTTAGTGTTGCTGTGACGTTAGCTTTGTGTGTAGTCAGGTATATAAGGCTGTTGTCTTCTAGGTGTGTTCATTGTTTTTACACCTCACTGCTTGAGAGGACACAAAACCAAAATTATCTGACTTCTCAATGTGATGGCTGAAGATATAAAAAAAATATTTACTGTGATGTGAATGATTGTAGTCAGACAGTGAAGTTAATGATACGGAAATTCCTGTTGCACATGCAAAGTGCCCTCAAAAATACGCTTTAATCGATAAGAAAATCCCATAGATACTAAATGTCACTGCTTTTGCTGAAGCTGATTTTTGTTCTTTTTGTTCAACTTCAGGAAACTGAGTGTAAAGCCAATAACGAATCCTCAGTATTTGGATAATATGGGGAATCTAGCTGTTAATGGACTGTACGACTTGGCTTTGGGACCTCCAGACTCCAAAGAAGTGTGTGCGACTTGCATGCAGAACTTCAGCAACTGCCCTGGGCATTTTGGCCATATAGAACTGCCTCTGACTGTCTACAACCCTCTCTTTTTTGATGTATGTATGCTTAATTATTGCTTTGCTGGTGAAAAAGGTGATGGTGCACAAGCTGACATACACTTTGTAGTCCTTACAAATAGTAAAGGTGCCAAGATCTGTTTTCTCTCTAAGTTTAAGTGTAATAACAGCCAATATAGTACAAAAAGGTTGTTATGATAGTTGTCATGATAGTTCAAAACTTAGAATCATAGAATCATTAAGGCCTGAAAAGACCTCTGAGATCATCAGGTCCAACCACCAGCCCAACACAACTGTGCCTGCTAAACCATGACCTGAAGTGCCACGTCTACACACTTTTTGGACATCTTCTGGCCACTGGTGCTGTGTGCAGTGAGAGTGAGTTGATTGCACAGCCATCCTGAATAATAAAAAACTCTGATATTTTCCTGCAGCTTGAGAACACGGTTGCATGAAGAATATTGAGGGACATTGATAGAACGTTTCTCCAGAATGTTTCATTTTACTAGAGTGGAGTTTTGGGTACCCTGTTGTGCTTGGTGGGACAAGGTGTTGGAAGCTGTGGTCACAGTGCAGTGGAAGAGCAGCCTTGGTCCCAGAGGTGCTGTGGGTATGACAGGCTTTTCCTCTATCTGCCATGTAGACAACCTGTAGGTAGTTTGTTTTACAGGTCATGCATTGCATATGAGTTTGTGTGGTTAAAAGGATTTTTGTTTTCAGCCCAATTATTTGTGATTGAATTTAACAGTTAGTAATTACAGTAGCACTTTCTTTAAGTTCAAACAAATCTATCTACCTGCTTCCTGTGCAAATTGGTAAATCTACCAGGATAACTCCTTCCTTCCTTTTCTTTCCAGAAATTGTACCTTCTAATTCGAGGTTCTTGTCTGAATTGTCACATGCTGACCTGTACTCGAGCCGTGGTTCACCTGCTGCTAAGTCAGCTGAAGGTGCTGGAGAAAGGGTTGCTCCACGCTGTCCATGATCTTGAAGTCGTTCTGAACAGGGCAAGTACTGTGTCTTCCTCCCTTCCTTTTTGCACTGATGGTCCTGTAACTGTTGAGCTATCCTGATTTCTTTTATTCTCTTCTAGTTTTTAGAGCAATGTGCGGATGCAACAGGTTCAGAAATTGAAGAAGAGTTAAATAACCACGTCCAAGAAATATTACAGAGTTATCAAATCAGTGATCAGTGTTCAAATGTAAGTACAGTCAGCACTTCTGAGAGCTCAGGTTTTGTCCTCTTAAAATAGTAATAAGCAGAAGAAGGTTGGTCTTTGACTGCATAGGCTCTGGATTCTGTCCTGGAGCTCTGAACTGTGTTATACGTAGAAGGCTTTCTGGGTGAAGTGTCTGAAATTAAGCTTAGAAAGATTTAATTTCCTGCAGGTTTCTGGAAATACACTTTATGTGGGGAAATATTTTGCTGTTGTAAATTCCGTATAAAAATAATCTAATATTGCTGTCAGTACATTACCTGCAGGTGTTGGTAGTTCTCTGTGTGATGCTCCAGTTGTCTTGACCTGCAGAACACTTTTTTTGAGAACTTGTGCATCCAGCAAATTTGCAGAATTACTTACAGTGAAATTTTAGAGTTATGTAGTTGAATTCTCATTTTGATTTTAATGCAGTTTAATGGACATCATTAAAGATTGATAATAATAATAATAATCAAGAAGATACTCAAAGGTCTAACATCTTAGAGCAGATTTGTTTGTAAGCCCTTTAATTCCTTAATCACTTGTTTCAAAACTAACTTTAAAGACTTTTTAAATCATATATTTATAAGCAGTCAAAAGAAGTGATTTTTATCAGTATTCTGCTGTCTGAAATCATCCTTAGAGAAGAACTTTAAAATTCAGTACTGACTTGAAAAATAAAGGCAGTTTATGAGATAAATTTTAAAAGGGAGGGTGGTGAGTGTTGAGGGCTGTGTGTTTCCAGAATGTATGGGAAGATGATGGAAGGGAACTCAAGGCAGGGATTAAATCAATACAAGGATGTGTTTGCATTGATGCTATTAATGTTTGTGCTGATAGTTAATATTTGTTGTATAGTGCTTAATAACTTCTTCATATCAAATGCTTTTAATTTATTATTTTCATTATTTTTAAGTATTTTTCTTTCCTCTGTCAGGTCAAAAATGTGTGTGACTGTAGAAATAAACTGATAGCACAGTTCTGGAAAGCACATATGAGTTCGAAGAAATGCCCAAACTGCAAGTAAGTTTAACTGCAAGAGGAAGTAAATAGCTGGTGTAAAGTTAAATATTGTGAGCATTTGTATTAACTTTTATCTGTCTTCATTTTCTTTTCTTTTTCTTTAAGATCTAGAAGATCCTTAGTGCGAAAAGAGCATAACAGCAAGCTGACAGTAACTTACCCTTCCACAGTGTACCATATGTCAGGAAAGGAGGGTGTTCTGGATGAGCCAGCAGGTGAAATATTCGTGCTCTACTCCAATATGTTTGCACTTATATTCCTGTGTTTAAGGTGCACAGATTCCTCACAGTGCCTGTGTGCTTATGACTCATATATAAAAAATCTAAATGAAACAGTAAGCTCAGCTCTTGCTTTAATTTCATATCCCCAAAGCAAACGTGATAGCGATACTTCAATTTAGATGTCATCCAGTATATTTTGTCTGTATTTCCATTCCTTCTTTGAGCTGGAAGCACTTACCATTGTAAGCAAAAATACTAACTTATTGTGCTTTTAAAAAAGTATTTTATTTTATTTAATCTTATTATTTTAATTCTCATTTTTTATTTTTCAGGTATTGATGAGAGCCAGTTAGGAAAGAGAGGATATCTTACACCGATGACTGCCAAGGAATACATCCAGGCTCTGTGGAAGAATGAAGGTAATGGTTTTTAAGAACATCATGACTTTGCTGGATCATTTAGTGGACAAAGTCTGCAAATGTTTCCATGTGAACTCCTTGTCAAACCTCTGCCTTTTGCCTTAAGAGCTCCTGGACACAAGAGATTTTGTGGCAGGAGAACTGGTAGCCAGTGGATGCAGAGAGGTGGATTCAATAGTCTGACCAGCTGTTCTCAAATTGGGGTTCCCCAAGAATTGTGATTGTTGTTGACAGAGAATTTGATGTTAATGCAGTGCTGAACTTGCTGTTCCCCACAGTTCCATCCCTTAAAGCCTGAGAATGTATTTAGCAGTCTCTTCTTTTGAGTACCCTGGACTCTGTGTCTGCATTTGCCAGGAGAAGAGAAAGCGGTTTCATGTACCAGTCACAGCTGGTAGCTGGGCACTTTCTTTCTGCTGTTCTGCTTTTTCCTTTTGCCATACTCTATATTTCTGTTTGGAGTTGTTTCTAAAAAATCATGTCTGTGGCAGAAAAAGAGCTGTGAAAATGATCCAGGGCCACAAAAATGATCCAAGGGCTGGAGCACCTTTCCTATGGGGACTGAGAGTTGGGGTTGTTCTGCCTGGAGAGGTCCAGGGAGACCTTGGAGTAGCCTTCCAGTAGTGAAAGGGGCTCCGGGAAAGCTGGGGAGGGGCTTTTTAGCCAGACAGAGGGGCTTTTTAGTTGTGACAGAACCAGGGTAATGGTTTTAAAGTAAGGGAGGGTGGATTTAGACTGGATATAAGGAGGAATTATTTTACAATGAGGATGAGGAAACCCTGGCCCAGGTTGCCCAGGGAGGTAGTGGAGGCCCCTTCCCTGGAAACATTCCAGGCCAGGCTGGATGGTGCTCTGAGCAAGCTGATGGAGTTAGAGATGTCCCTGCTCGTGTAGAGGGGTTGGGACTGGATGGCCTGTAAAGGTCCCTTCCAACCCAAAGCATCCCATCGTTCTATGATTCCATTCTTTCTAAAGTATACCTAAATGTTGTTAGATTAAGCAACCTCACTGGTGTTTAACTTAGCAGATGCTTTTGGCCTGATGGACCAAATGAATCTAGGGGCTTGGATTCCCAAACGATAGCAGTGATAATGAGTTTATCTTTTCTGTTGTGTCTTCTTAGGTTTCTTTTTGCGTTATCTCTTCCCTGGGACGGATCCCCATGACAGTTCAGGATTTAATCCAGACATGTTTTTTTTAGATCTGCTTGTGGTTCCACCTTCAAGGTAAAATTTCCTCAGAAATGCTGTGTAGAAATCATAGCAGATATTTTTTGCAGGAGTCAGAGGTGCAAACACCTGTGGTACAGACACTGGTCTGCTAAACTGTCAGTGTTTTAGAAAAAAAGAATAAAATCATAGCAGTACAATAAATGATGATGTTTTATTATAAATTCAAATGAGTTTGTTAAAATCCTAATTATTAAAAAATTGGTTTAGTATTAGTGTTTTAAATTTCTATAGAGTATTATAACTGCATATTACTGGTAGAATTTCTTGTTAAGGAATCTCTCTCTTATGTGATTGTCCCAGTATAATATGTTAGTGTTTAAATACCCACTGTAGTCACTATAATTAGTTATAGGGATTCTTTTTCGTGCATGAAAGACTTGCCTCAGAGCATCTGGTGTTTGCCATGCTATTTTTGAGTGGCTTTAAGGCTCTAAAGTGATTTTCTGTTTGTAGGTATCGTCCCGTAAATCGTGTTGGAGACCGACTGTTTACAAACGGTCAGACTGTGAACTTGCAGGCTGTAATGAAAGATGCCAAAATGATACGGAAGCTCTTGGTGTTCATGGCAAAAGAACAATGTCAGCCAATAAAAATTACAGAGGAAGAAATCCAAACAGTAAGATTTCCTAGTTATCATATTCCTTGTGTTTTGGGTATGTGAGTCGCGGTCAGATAGGCTCCTGTTTAAACTGTTCCAATGACAGATTTTGCCTGGGCTGTTGTAACGTTTGCTGTTGGAGATATTCTTTTTTGCTCATACCTCTTTCCACTCACCTGTGTGGTGCAAGGGGAAGAACATTCTATGCAGACTCCTTTTGTTATGCTTTTTGTATTAAATTACTGCATGTGAGATATAATGGGCTCCTGGTACTGGAGACTGAAGTACGTACAGCACGACCAGTTCACTGTAAAGCTTTTCCAGCATCTCATTGAATGGAGAATGATGGGAGGGAAAGCCTCTAAGCCTAGTTGTGATCATAGCTATTTTTGACCATTGATGTCTAAACAAAACAAAAAGAATCACAAATAAGATTAATTAGCAACAATGCTTGCTTACTACTAAGGAGCGCCCATGGTCATATAATGGTAAATAACAATGTATGGCACCATTTAGCTTAGACAGTAGGAAGAAATGTTTTCCTGTGAAGGTGGGGAGGCCCTGGCCCAGGTTACCCAGGGAAGTTGTGGCTGAAGGTATTCCAAGGCCAGTTTGGATGGGGCCCTGAGCCCCCTGATCCAGTGGGAGGTGTCTCTGCCCATGGCAGGGGGGTGGAACTGGGTGATCTTTAAGGTCCCTTCCAATCCAAAGCGTTCTTTGATTATTGAGGGTTCTTTGATACTGGACTTAATTTCAGCTGAACTTGATTCACATCCGAAGCGTAAAGCATTTTGAAAACATTTTTAGTTATTCAGAATTTCACCACCAGGTGGAGTTGAGTTCTTAAAACCTTTGATGTGGCAGAAGGTTAATGCGTTTCTAACGTGGTGTGCTGACTTTTAAACTGTGAAAACAAAGTGATGTAGATGGTAATGGCCCTTGGATTTACATTATTTTTATCTAAGAATAGGACTTTCTGGTAGCACAGTGATTTCATAGCACAGACTGACCAATCAGGAACATCTTGGAAAGAGGACTGGCACTTACCAGGAGACGACTGATGAGCAGTCGTCTCTTAAAATGCCACTGGTCTATGTAGCTGTGGTGTTTGGAGATCTCCCATCCAAGTCACTTTCTAAAGCTTAACAGCAAACCTGTCTGAGGTGCTTGAGACTGTAATAATTCTAAAGTTAAGTTTACATTGTTTATACTTTTGAAAAAAAAAAAAATGTGTCTTTAATGAGGTTCAAAATAGTGGCCAGTGTTTCCTTTGCTGTTTAATACCATAATTTAGGCTGGTAAATAGAAGGTATTTTTTGTTAAGTCTAAGTTTCTAATTTCTGTTTCTGTAGGAGACAGGGGAGCATGATGAACCTTTGGACCATTCTTTCTTGACAACAATTCCAGGACAGACCCTGGCAGATAAGCTGTACAACACTTGGATTCGACTGCAGAGCCATGTCAACATCGTATTTGATAGTGACATGGACAAACTAATCACAGAAAAATACCCTGGTATTCGTCAGGTGGGTAACAGGCAGAGTCTTAGAGGCTCTGGGCTGTGTGTGTGACAGACAGTTAAAACAAGAGAAATGGACGGAATGAGAGGAAACATCTTCCCTGTGAGTAGAGGCTGAGAGAGTTGGGGTTGAGCCTGGAGAAGAGAACGCTCTGAGGAGACCTTAGAGCAGCCTCCCAGGACTGAAAGGGGCTCCAGGAAAGCTGGGGAGGGGCTCTTGGTCAGGGAGTGCAGGGACAGGATGAGGGGGAACGTTTTTAAACAGAATGAGGGGAGATTTAGATTAGGTATTAGGAAGAATTTTTTTTCTGTGAGGGTGATGAAATACTGGCCCAGGATGCCCAGAGAAATCATGACTGCCCCATCCCTGGAGGTGTTCAAGGCCAGGTTGGATGGGGCTTTGAGCCCCTGATCCAGTGGGAGGTGTCCCTGCCCATGGCAGGGGGGGTTGGAGCTGGATGATCTTTAAGGTCCCTTCCAACCTAAACCACTCTATGATTCTGTGAAATATTTTTGTCTAGTCTGTAGGCTTTTTCATGACAGTCACCAGTGTAATGTCTGGAGAATCTGTCTGTTGTTGCATGCTTTCACATTTTAATCATTAACTTCTGTTTTCAAAGCTATTGGAGAAAAAGGAAGGACTGTTCCGCAAGCACATGATGGGAAAGCGTGTGGATTTTGCTGCTCGGTCAGTGATTTGCCCCGATATGTACATTGGCACCAATGAGATTGGCATTCCTATGGTAAGAATAAATGCAGGAGTGTTTGGGTTTGGTGCAGCTGGGTACTTAACTACACTGTAATGCTTCCAGGTACTTAACGAGTGGCTCAGATTGTGGGGGTGATCTGACTCGTCTGGACCGTTTCCTCCCCGGTGTGTCATAGCCGTGTGATACTGCTGTGTGCCAGTAAAGAAGAGCACTGAAGAGCAGGAAATTCTCACTGTTATACTGAACACCACATCTGAGAAAGAGCATTAAAGGAAAGGCTGTACTTGCTTCCTGGGATTATGAATTAGTGCAAACTTAATAAGTAGATCTTGTTTCTCCTGGTCGTTACACAGCGTGTCTTGTAACAGCTCTGGGAGCCTTTGAAAAAAGGCCATAATAACGTCACCAGCTTCATTCTTTCTTAATGATTTTTAACTGCACAGAGATGACACCAAGCCTGAACTCAAGCTTTCCTTTATATTATCTTTTCTGCTCGACTGTCTGCAAAGAGTGGACCTGGTGATAATGGGCTTTTCTCTGTCAGTTTGTTTGCAGAATCTGAAACCATGCTTTCTTTTTTTTTAATTACTAATTGACTTTTCCTTTTCTACTGCAGTAGAAAATTGTAAAGATAACATAATGTTTATTATTGTGGTAGAGGATTTTAAAACAAATGTATTATTTGGCATGACAATAGAATGAGGAGGAGATGAACCCAAGAGCTTAAAGTTATTTATGTTTATGTTGTATGAGTGAGCATTTGACACTGTTTTCTGTCCTAAGCCAAAGCTGAACAAGTAGTTATTTCTCTCCTCTCTGCCCCCCATCTAGGTATTTGCTACCAAACTGACTTATCCTCAACCAGTCACTCCCTGGAATGTCAAAGAGCTAAGGCAGGCTGTCATAAATGGCCCAAAGGTTCACCCTGGGGCCTCCATGGTCATTAACGAGGATGGATCTCGTACAGTGTTGAGCGCAAGCAGCCTGACCCAGAGAGAAGCCATAGCCAAGCAGCTCCTCACTCCTTCTTCAGGCACAGCCCAGGCAGGACTGAAGATCGTGAGTGCGACAGAGGGCTCGCTGCAGCAACCCTGCACCTGTGGTGGTTTTTAAAATAACACTATTTCAAATAATATAGTAATGTAATGTAATGTTATAATATAATACAATATAATACAATATAATACAATATAATCCTTGTTGGTGGTTCCAGTGTCCTTGTTAATGATTCCAGTGGGCCAGTGATTCCAGTGGTTCCAGAAGGGCTCTCGAGGCAGGCTTGCCTTGTTTTGTAGTAGGTGGATGAGAAGGAGTTGGAGGGGATGCGGGAGGAAAAGCTTAATACATTTTTTAAATTCTAAAATCTAATCTTTCTATCCTGAATTTTACTCTTAATGTAAAGTGCAGGGATAGGATGAGGAGGAACAGTTTTAAGCTGAAAGAGGGGAGAGTTAGGTTAGTGGTTAGGAAGAAATTTGTTACTCTGAGGGTGGTGAGGCACTGGCACCAGAGAAGCTGTAGCTGCCCCATCCCTGGAGGTGTTCAAGGCCAAGTTGGATGGGGCTTGGAGCCCCCTGGTCCAGTGGGAGGTGTCCCTGCCCATGGCAGGGGGTGGAACTGGGTGATCTTTAAGGTCCCTTCCAACCCAAACCATTCCATGATCAATTCAGCCCAGTAGATTTTGGATGAATGGTTTGTTTTCTCATTTACAAATGGCATAATTCCTTTCTCTTTCAGTCTTTGCCAAGGGAGAGAGGAGACTGGCAGAGCATGGTTGCCATGCCCTTAACTTGTTTGATTGGAGTGCTTTGTAGGAGCTCATGGAGGACACGAAGCCTTAGAATGTGGTTTGGGGGAGAGCAGAGAGCATTCCGGGGCGAGCAATCTCGGTTCCCTTAAAGAGTTTTGCACAGAACGTTATTACTAGAAAGAAAATGTTTTGGATGTGTGGATATTTGAAGCTGCTTTCTTTTCAGAGGCTGGCATGGATGTGCCTTACAGGCAGCCACCTGAATTCTCTTGCAGGTGTGTCGGCATATTAAGAACGGGGATGTCCTCCTGCTGAACCGCCAGCCCACTCTCCACAGGCCTTCCATCCAAGCTCACCGGGCACGAATTCTGCCTGGGGAGAAGGTGCTGAGGCTTCACTATGCCAACTGCAAGGCTTACAATGCTGATTTTGATGGTGACGAAATGAACGCCCATTTCCCACAGAGCGAGCTGGGCAGAGCAGAAGCCTACACCTTAGCCTTTACTGACGAGCAGTATCTGGTGCCAAAGGTAAGAGGAACTGGCAGGTAAACTTATTCCTGTGTGAAATTGTTTGTTTGTTTTGTCTAATGATAAATGAGATTGATTTTTTAAATAATAATAATACTTATTACAATACATCCACATAATATAAAACCGCAGCAATTATGGACAGGAAAGCAGGTAGTTTATAATTTGTTGGGCTAAAGAATGATGGTGGATCCAAAGTAAGCAGCATGCTAATATTAAAATTATTATTTTTTTTTTTCATGGTTTCTGTTTTGTCTCCACTTGTTCCCTTCATCCAAAGAAGCCCCAGCACATCCAAACAATCTCGTTTCTTTTAATGTCGGTGTCCAGAGGAGATTTAGTAGAGACTTGTGCTGTGATAACAAATGTTTGCAAATGACTTCATTGCTTTTATCCAGTTGGAATAATTTTGGGAGCTGCTAGCACATGACTTATTGTCCTCCCACACCCTTTTTCTTGTTATTTCTTTAGGATGGGAAACCACTTCCTGGCTTGATCCAGGACCACATGATTTCTGGAGTCAGCATGACAATCCGGGGCTGCTTTTTCACCAGAGACCAATATATGGAGCTTGTGTACCGAGGACTAACAGACAAAAAAGGAAGAATTAAAATCCTTCCACCTGCCATTATGAAACCACAGCGTTTATGGACAGGAAAGCAGGTAGTTTATGATTTTATTGGGCTAAAGAATGATGGTGGCTCCAAAGTAAGGAGAATGGCAATGTTAAAAGCAGCATTGCCGAGGGTTGCTGGAAAGCCAGATCCAGTCACCTAATCAACACCACATAGATCTTGGTGTGTGTTATTGGAGCTGTGAGAGTTGTATTCCATTTAAAATGACTGTCCTAGAACAGTACTTCTACCTGCTGCTCTGAAGAGTGTTGCAGACAGAAGTACAATGCTGCAGTTTACAGGCCTGGGAGCAGAGAGGGAGTTTATTGACCATAGTAAATAGTTTCTTGCTGACAGTGCATTAAGTGATGCCAGTCAGTGCTTTTGAATCTCTGAACTTAAATGTTGGAGGTAAATACTCTGGCTTTTGACTTCTCGGTTGAGATCATCGCTAGGTTGATGTAATAGCTGGGAAGCCCAAGGGAATTCTCCATTTCTACTACTGAATTCAACATTCAATCCAAATTTCTGTTCCATAGCAGAGTAGGGGAAATTCCCTGCCAGTTTTTCCTGTAAAATGCAACAGACAACTCTTTTTATTTTTTTTCCCTAATTACTCTAATTATTGGAAAAATACAAGGTGCTGTTGGTTGCTGAATTATGTGTCTCAGCTCATTGATTGTTCAAAGGCTGGAGTAGCAAGAGGATAGTCCCGTCTTGTAAACTTCAGATTTAGGAGCTTTTAAAGCTTTGCTGTCATTGTAAAAAATACGTATAGGATGTTTCTTTTTCTGCTCCATGCCAAATTTTTACATTGAGAGGGGAATTTAGGAAAAAAAATAGTTCCTGCCACTCTTCTTTCTTCTTTATAGGTTGTTTCTACATTGTTGATAAACGTCATTCCAGAAAACCACGTGCCGCTAAGTTTGACTGGGAAAGCTAAGATTGGTGGAAGAGCCTGGGTAAAGGGGCCTGCAAACAGGAGTCTGAATCTTGATGGAATGTGTGAATCTCAGGTATGCTGGGGAGCAGCTCTGGAGGCTGGACTGGGATGTACTTTAATAAAATTGTGGATAGAATAGAGGAGTGGGAAGGGAAGTGACTGGTGGTGGGGGCAAAGTTAAAAACAGATACTGAGCAACAGTTCCTGCCAGAAAGTGGTGATTATAGGCCTAGGGGCCATGAAAAACTCTGTTCTGATCCTCACTGATGGAGGTTCCATCTGGTTTTGTTAGACCATGTGTCTTCATTGTTAGATTGCATAGGTGGAAAAATACCAATGGTGTTAGAAGTTTTATTTCTACAACAAATTCTGGCAGTATAGGTAATCTGATCATAGTTAACTCTTCACCAGTAAGTGGGCTTTTAAAACTTTTGTCTTAAACCTATTTTCATATAGATTACACAGAAAAACCTGTAGAGGTGATAATAAGATCAAAATTCCCATTTTCCTGAATAGCTGTGCTTTATTTTTCAGGTTATTATTAGAAATGGAGAATTACTGTGTGGAGTCTTGGACAAAGCTCACTTTGGCAGCTCTGCCTATGGCCTGGTTCACTGTTGCTATGAGATCTATGGAGGTGAAACCAGTGGCAAAGTGCTGACGTGCCTGGGGCGCCTCTTTACTGCTTATCTGCAGCTCTACAGGGGGTTCACCATGGGTGAGTGACCCAGGGACTGATGTGCCAGTGCTGGGCTGCAGCACCTCGGGAGGGTAAAACCAGACATCCTTGGGCATAATTCATGCTAAGAGTTCAGTGAAAAGAGCTTCCAAGACTGTCCTTGAGCGGGGTAGCTGTTTGCCAACCTTGTTTTGTTCTGTTTGGTGCGTAGTTGGCCTTCCAAGCATGAAGTGAAAGTGGAATCCTGAGTACACATCCACTTCTCTCTCCTGTCCTGCCTAAGCAAGTGCCTAAATGTCTTGCATTGAAATTCTGTTTAGAGCGAAACCTCCTAGGAATCTTTAATTTTACTGCTCTCAGAAACAGCTGTTGCGTAGAAACCAGAACAACTGAATGTTGTTTTCTTGTCAAGCTGCAGTTAGATTTTTAACAATTGTCATATTTTTAATTGTGACTTTCTTTTCCAGCTCCTTGCCCTCAGGATCCCTGACAGCACGTGTGGTTCCTCCCTCGATTCTTTTTCAGTATGGATAATTATGTGATCTGTTACTCTTCTTTACCAGGGATTGAAGATATTTTGGTTAAACCCGAAGCCGACCGAAGAAGACAAAAAATCATTGAAAAGTCAAGCCAACATGGTATTGACGTAAGTCTGTCTTGTAGAATTTCCCCCCTCCCCCAAATTAAGGATTTTTGAAATCCTACCCTGTTTGATCCTGTCTGTTTAGCACCTAAAGAGCCCCATATTTTACTTCCAGGCTGTTAGAGCTGCTCTTAATTTGCCAGAAACGGCATCATGTGAGGAGGTCCAAGGCAAGTGGCAGGATGCCCATCTCTGCAAAGACCAGAGGGATTTTAACATGGTTGATCTGAAATTCAAGGAGGAAGTAAACAGTTACAACAATGAAGTTAACAAGGTTGGCATCGAGGCATCTGTGTACACTAATCTTGTTTGGAGACTTTCTTATAAAGTTAGTTTAATGTTGGTGAGGGCTGCCTGACTGTTATGGAAGCTGAAGCTTTCTGTCTGGTCGAGGGCAGGTTGACCATGAGCCAACCGTGAGCCCTGGCAGCCCAGAGGGCAACCATGCCCTGGGGACATCCAACCCAGCATCACCAGCTGGGAGAGGGAGGGGATTGTCCCCTCTGCTCTGCACTGGGGTGGCCCCACCTCGAGCTCTGGGGGCAGCTGGGGCACCACAGGGTCAGAAGGACATCAAACTGCTGAGAATGTCCAGAGGAGGCCACAAGGCTGGGGAAGGGTCTGCAGGGGAAGTGTGTGAGGAGAGGCTGAAGTCCCTGGGTCTGTTCAGCTGGAGAAGAGGAGCCTGAGAGGGGATCTCAGAGCTGTTTGTGCCTTCTGCCAAGGGAGGGAGGGGAAACAGGGGCTGAGCTCTGCTCTCTGGGGACCTGGGACAGGGCTGGAGGCAATGGCAGGAAGATGTGCCAGGGCAGGGGGAGATTGGATCTTGGGAAGAGGTTCTTCCCCCAGCGAGTGGTGGAGCCCTGGAACAGCTCCCCAGGGCAGCAGTCCCAGCACCCACTCTGCCAGCATTCCAGAAGCATTTGGACACTGCCCTCAGCCCCACGGGGTGAGTGTTGGGAGTGTCCTGGGTAGGGACAGGAGCTGGAATCGATGGTCCTTGTGGGTCCCTTCCAACTCAGGGCATTCTATGATGTGAGTCTATGATATGTCCCCAGCATGAGGCTTCACTCACTGCCTTGCCAGCGCACCTTAACCTTGTCCTGTCTTAGTGAGAAGTTGACATAATATTCAAGATGCTTAAAGTTATAAATGGGAATGTTTGTGGTTAGTCATGCTTTTGCTTTTTTAAAGCCTTCAACAGGTATTGCTTTGGTTTGTTAGTCATGCTCCGGTTTTGTTGCCTTTGCCCTCTCACAACTCTTTAGGTTTGCATGCCATTTGGTCTCCACAGGAGCTTTCCAGAGAACAATTTGCAGTTGATGGTGCAGTCGGGAGCCAAAGGATCCACTGTGAATACAATGCAGGTAATGGCAGCTGGAGTACCTGGCAGCTATGCGCGTTGAGTCCTCCTGGAGTGGGAGCTGTGGAGAAGCTCTGGTGTGGATACCTCATGCCAAAGCAAGATCTTTATTTTGGGCTTTGGGAATGGAAGCCTTAGGCATGGAAAAAATTTAGAAGAATCTATTAGACCTCAGTGGGTTATGGAGGGGAGTCAGTGTTTATAACAACCTTCTATTTTTGAATCAGCTCTTGGTACATTAGAGTTTATAGAAACAGCAGGCCTTCTTTTTGGAAGGAATGCTGCAGATTATACAAACAAACCTACTGGAGGAGAAAGAACTTTTCCTGGCCTCTGTTGAAGACTGACTCCTCTTATTTTCTTCTTCCACTGCTGAATAGGAACAATTAAATCTTACTTTGGTTTTGGTAGAAGTGTCAAGTATGCATTTTCATTTTACTTTCTGCAACACGGATACCAAGCAATAAACACTCTATAAAAAGGACACCTCAAATAGAGAGAATGACCAAAGCTCAAGAGAGTTTGGGGTTTTTAATTCTGTTGAGAGGTGGTGAGGGTAAATCAAGGGACCTGAAAAAGTATTTATGATATTTTTAGTTGAACATCTCTTTGCTTTAAAATGAGCATACAAAATGAGAGTGGAAATGTTGAGGATGAGTCAGTGGTATGGAATAACTTAAAAAGACCAGGTAAGGTCTACATGCCTTTTCTGCCTATCAGTAGTAAGAACATTGATGAACATGTGAGCATTTAGTGAATATTTTGATTGTTTTTACTGTGTTTTTCAAGAAGAATTGTTGAACTTAGGTGAGCAAGCAGTTGGGCTAAAAAGTGATGTTTCCTTTTCCCCTGTCCACTCGTAGATTTCTTGTTTGCTGGGCCAGATTGAGTTGGAAGGTCGAAGACCCCCACTGATGGCATCTGGGAAATCGCTGCCATGTTTCCAGCCTTACGATTTTTCACCCAGCTCAGGAGGATTTGTGACTGGCAGATTTCTCACTGGGATCAAACCTTCTGTGAGTTTGACACTACTTGTGCTTATACTGAAGCTTGTTTAAATCCTGGTATTTTAATGCAGAGTGTCTGCAATTATAGGTAAATCAGCTTTATGCACCCTCCTTTCAGATGTAGCTTTTGCAAAAGAGCATAAGTAGCCAGCCTGGGTGTACTCAGCAGAGTGCTGATGGGATTGTGCTTGTGTTTAGGAATTCTTCTTTCACTGCATGGCTGGCAGGGAAGGTCTTGTGGATACAGCTGTCAAAACCAGCCGTTCTGGATACCTGCAAAGGTAGGAGCCTTATTTTAGAATTCTGAGCCTTTAAAATGTCCTTTTGTTTGTTGTGGGTGTTTTTTTATGGAGTGCCGTAGACTGGAAGAAGCATCAATTGCTTAGGTTAACTTCAGTGTCCTTGCTTTATGGAGAGTCTTCACGTGGGAGTGTTGGATGTGTGTTCTGAGGCCAAATTTCTAGAGAAGCAGATGAAGTGAACTTTACCATCTCTGACTTCTCTCTGGCACACAGCAGCAGCAATGAGAAATGTGTACTCCTGGTACAAGTAAAGCTGTACAAATTCCAGGCAACTCTAGTTTTTCTTGGCCACGTTGTGTGGCCCTTGACTCTATTCAAGGAACACCTCCAGCATACAGAAGAAGGTGGAACTTTTCAGTTGTTTCAGAGGGTAGTGAGGGGTTCTAAAGGAGAGATGTCCCCTTCTTTCAGACAACTGTTGGAGGGTGACAGCAGAAATGGAGAGTAATTTGCTATTTCATTTCAAGTCACTTCAGTCCAAGGAAACTGGAGGGAGCAAAGTGCAGAAAGCTTTGCAATATCATTACATGTTTCACCTGTGTGTCGTGTCTGCATGATTTTTGGCCTCTGGAATTTCTGATTAGCCCTTAAGTGCACTTAAGATATTAATGAAAACAGTTATTTTTCATGTTAGAGTTATGTCATCTGTGTTACTTTGTAGCCTCTTCCTTTTTTCTTTCTCAGCCTCTTTCATTTTTCTTGGCAACAGGTGTGTCATAAAACATTTGGAAGGACTGGTTGTTCAGTACGACCTGACCGTGCGAGACAGCGATGGCAGCGTGGTGCAGTTTCTGTATGGAGAAGATGGGCTTGATATCCCTAAAACACAGTTCTTGCAACCCAAGCAGTTTCCTTTCATTGCAGAAAACTGTGAGGTAGAAAACCAGAACCTTAAGTATTTATACGGGTTGAAGGGGAAGACTGAAATGCATGGTAGACATCTGGCATTGTCTGTTAGGGATTTAGAGACATAGCTGTTCCTCTTGGTCACTCCCAGGCTAAGCTACGTTTTTAATGGCCATTATGTTCAAAATATGGAAATGAATCTTAAGTCTGTGGCAGGATTTTAAGGAGTCTAAATTTCAAGAGACTACCAAGCGGTCTCTCTTTTGCCTTCTGTTCTAACTCCACAGTTGTATTCAACACAGATGACTTCACTGTTCAGTCTTGACTTTGATAACTTCCTTTTACAATTATCGTTACTGGTTATTAAAGAATGGTGCTGATCAAGTAGAGAAATAAGGAGTTTAGTCTCAGCTGCATTTAAAACCTATTTTGAAAATTGTCTTACAGCAGCCAAGTGTTTTGAGTGGCAGCAGATGACTTTTTAGTGTGCTTTGCCTTTTCTGCTACAGTGAGCACAGAGGGAAAAAAATAGTCACACAGATAACTTTCTCACAGGTAATCCAGAAGACAAACCACCTGGATGAAGTTTTAGCAAGGATGGAGTCTCACCAAGCTACCCAGCATTTCAAAGCCATTAAGAAGTGGAGAGCCAGGCACCAAAACTCTTTGCAAAGAGAAGGAGGTTTTCTGATGTTTTCCCAAAAGAAAATGGCAAGTGTAAAAGCACAGATTGAAGGAGGAGAGATGAAAAATGGAAGAGATGCTTGTACTTTACAGGTAACATCGGAGCCGTTGAATTGACTGAGCCATTTTAAAAAGTTACAGAATTCAGTGGTATTTTTTTTAAATGGCTTTTTTTTGTACCAGAGTGCTTCACAAGTGACCTCTTGAAGGAGTTGTGTGTCAGCTGTGTGAGTGTTGAAGCTGAGATTCATTTATTGCTGCTCCAGTGTCTGTGGACCTGGTGCTAGGGTAGAGGCTAAAAACTCTGAGTTAAAACTGGTTTAAAAAACAGCCCATGTTTGTGAGTGGGGTTTGGATGGTTGGGGTTTTTTTGTGGTTTTGGTTTTTTATGCAGGGGTGGGGATTTTTTTGCATATACACAGATTAGATCCCCTTTGGATGGACATATTAAGGACATGGATCTGTCAGAGTGAGGCCGGAGGAGGCCACAAAGATGATCTGGAGCACCTCCCATACAGGGACAGGGTGAGAGAGGTGGGGTTGTTCAGTCTGGAACAGAGAAGGCTCCAGGGAGACCTTAAAGCAGCCTCCCAGTACTGAAAGGGGCTCCAGGAAAGCTGGGGAGGGGCACTTGATCAGAAAGTGCAGGGATAGGATGAGGGGAACAGTTTTAAACAGAATGAGGGGAGATTTACGTTAGATATTAGGAAGCAGTTTCACTGTGAGGGTGGGGAGGTCCTGGCCCAGGTTACCCAGGGAAGCTGTGGCTGCCCCATCCCTGGAGATGTTCAAGGCCAGGTTGGATGGGGCTTGGAGCCCCCTCATCCAGTGGGAGGTGTCCCTGCCCATGGCAGGGGGTGGAACTGGATGGGCTTTGAGATCTCTTCCAACCCAAACCATTCCATGATTCTCTGTCATCTGCCAGCTGGATGGGAGCCTGTGGAAATGCACAGCTTCGAAAGCTGAGCCGGCCCTGCCTGGTGTTTCAAAAAGTGCTCTTCCTTAAGTCTCTTGTACATCAAGGAACTGATGGATATGTTAAGGGTTCTCATGAAGAATGAACGTGGGCAGACAAAGTGCAGACAGGTGCTGCTTCACAGCCTGGCTTTCACAAGGAGTTTATCCTGGTAGGACGGGGGCCTTAGCGTGCAGCTCCCAAGGTGAAGGTGCTGAGATAGGTAACTCTTGGCTTGTCTGCAAGTGTTGTGCCAAATCACTGCTTCCTGTATTCAGCTGTGCTGTTGGCACTTTGGATAATGTTCAAAAACATTTGGCCTGGGGATCCTTCTACTGTTTGTGCTTTGTTTTCCCAGTAGATAGGTAGGTAGAGGCACGTGTTTGTCTCAATATATTCTAATGCTCAGTGGACAGACTTCCCTGTCACAAGCCAATTCCTCCTTCATAAAAGAACAAGACATGTAAAAGACAGGTTTAGCTCATTTTCTGTGTTGTTTTTTTAAGTTGGTATCAACTTCTTCCTTTATTAAATGCAACATTTGAACTGTTACTTGAAAGACTAGCAAGAAACTGAAGACTAGAAATAAAACTGATCAGCATGAGAAAGATGCAAGCGATGTTTGCGGTTCTGCTGGACTATTGGGCCCAAATGGTGACAACTGAAAGTCAGAGCAGCCCCTTTGTCACGGCGGCTTTAGACAGCCAGAAGTAAAGATTTAAGTACATTGAGGTGGTTCTCTCCCAAGTTAAAATTGTTCTTAGAGGGCTGTATTTCACTGGTTTATGGAGTGGTGACTATGGATAGATAACTATTTCAAGCTTGTAAAGAACTTTGGTAATAATTTGGGATCATAAAATCCTAGAATCATCTGGTTGGAAAAGACCTCCGAGATCGTTGAGTCCAACCGTAGACGGAAGGTGTGCGGGTCAGGAAATAGGAATGCTGTATTTGTAGCTGAGTTGTTTGCTATGTGTTCCATAAACCCTGACGTTTTACTCCAGTAATTTTTTCCTCCTTCTTTATTGCTTTATTGCTGTGTCATTGAGTTTTGGGTTTACTCTGGATGAACCAGCCTGCTTAAAGGTCCTGTCTTTATTTTCAGCTGTTGAAGATGTGGTATGAACTAGATGAGAAGAAACGGCGGAAGTATATGAAGAAGGCAAACAAGTGTCCTGACCCAAGCCTTGGTGTTTGGCGCCCAGACACTTATTTTGCATCTGTTTCAGAAACCTTTGAAAATGGAATCGACAATTACATCAACCAATGGGAATCTGAGAGCAGACAAAGTTACAAGCGCCCGGCGCTTTCTTCTGACAGGTCAGAGCTTCTCTGTCTTTACTTCTTTGCACTGTTTTTGGACTGACATCTCTAGAGATGAGAAGGTTTTGGCTGTTGTGACCTTTGTGAAACAAAGTTGTGTTTTGCAGGCTGGTCCATGAAAACTTAGCGTGCAGTGGAGAGGCCCTGGTTATCTGTTTCTTCCAAACCTGAATTTCCCATGCTGCGAAGGGCTTTGGCACTGACTTTATGGAGTAACAGCAGTGCAATTGCTCTTCACTTACGTGTTAAATAATACTTCACAGTTACAGTTAAAATCAACATATGCTCTTGCCACACCTTGGAGATAGAGATACAGTTAAGAGGAGCAAGTTGAGAGTAATTGGACCGTTTTTTGACATTCTGGGAGTTAGGAGCAGAACTAAAATGTGGTTTGACCAAAGTCCCAGTGCTGTGTTAATGGGCTGTGTTTGTCAGATCAGATTGGGACAGACAATTTTACAGCTTCTGGAGTGTATTTATCCATAAGCTGCCAGGAAAAATTGACTGAAAGAGGTAACTTTATTGAACTAAGCAATGTTGCAGGGTCTTCTGAGTTCTTTATTTTGTACTACACTGAACTAAACATTTTTTTTTTTTGTCTTCAGATTAAAGGATTTGTTGTACTTAAAGTGGCAGCGATCTCTTTGTGACCCAGGAGAAGCTGTGGGTCTTCTTGCAGCTCAGAGTATTGGGGAACCTTCCACACAGATGACTCTAAACACCTTCCACTTTGCTGGCAGAGGTGAAATGAATGTCACATTGGGTATTCCAAGGTGAGAAAACTGTGTTGTCAGTGGGTCCTTTGCAATTTTTAGCACTTATGTAGCAGTGCTCCATCTCACTGGTGAGTATGTGTGTAGTCTTGAGGGGAAATGATTCTTCAGTTTCATTGTCAGTTTTGCCTATTCCAAACTATTTTACCATTTTACCATTTTACACTTGTTCTGGTTCATTTTCCAGGTACAAATATCTATGAACACTCTGTACTTTTACCTCATGGGTAGCAAATTTGTGCCTGTATTTTACTCAGTACAGTATAAACCTAAAGAAATGGGGATTTGTGGCTTTGCCCTCTGCCATCCTCTTCTTCCTCCTACTAACTTTTAAACCTCTTCCTTTCACACACAAAATTTCCCTGCAACTATGAAATCTGCTATGTTTGGTGTTATTATCACCAATGTAAACAGCAACCTGTTTTCTAGCAGCCAGGTTTCCCCTGGGTCTTGTGTTTGGTGACAGTGGCTGTAACAGTGCACAGGTGTTTACCAGCCCATCATCAGTGTGTTTGGAAAAACCTTGGTGCTACCCTGGCCTGGTGCGTGGATGCGGTGCCTTAGGTGGGAGGTGGTTGCATTGCTTCAGAGAAGCAGGGGCAGAGGAAGCACGAGGAGGATGCGTTGTGATCTGTAGGAAACAGGCTTCATGAGTTGTTCCAAGAACAGGAGAACTCATTGTCATCTCTAGTCTCTGCCCATAACTGAGTGATAATCTGAGGCAATAGAGCTACTGATGTGCTGAACCTGATGAGGAACGACAACAAAAACCTCATCTGGTTGAAGATGTCCCAGGGGTTTGGTCTTCGATCACCTTCATGGTCGCTTCCAATCCAAACCATTTCAACCAGATCAGTTGATCCCATCCCACCTGATTTTGAGTGTTTCCAGGGATAAGGCATTGCTCACCTCTCTGGGCAACACCCAGTTCCAGTGTTTCAACGCCCTCATTGTAAAAAACGTCAGCCGCAGCTCTTTGTGCACACAGTGTTGGTCATAAAGGCCACTGCCTGTTGTTTTATTACAGACAGGCAACTGTGCTTAATTAAATGAACTAGATATTTATTTGGTTGCACAGTGCTTTTTTTGAAAGATCATTCTTTCTTTATAAACTTTAAAGGTTGCGGGAGATATTGATGGTGGCCAGTGCAAATATTAAAACGCCAACGATGAGTGTTCCTGTGTTGAATACCAAGAAGGCTCTCAAGAAGGTGAAACAGCTGAAGAAACTGCTCACCAAAGTGTGCTTAGCTGAGGTGAGCCTCCTACTCAGTGTATCCTTTGAGAGTCTACAACCCAAAATTTCCTATTTGAGCTCGTCAGTTGGGCTGGCTTTGCAGCAGGTTCCATTGTTGAAGATGATCTGTGGGCACAAAGTGAGAGGGTCCTTTCTTTTCCCTTCTTGTGTACTGACCCTGTAGTATCTGCTGGGAAGAGGAATTGAAAGGAATTGCAGCTACTATGGCTGTATGAGACTCAGATTCAGTTTAACCTGTAGAGCATCATCACAGGCTACGAACTCTGCCAGATGTAAAGGAGAGGGTAGTGGTTCATCCACAGCAGTAGCAGAATGGCAGGGAGGGTTTATGTTGGCTGCCACAGCCCTTTTCCTCAAGCTCTTTTTTGTCAGTCTCTAGAACTGGAGGGGTTTTGTCTGTAAGAAACAATCTGGCTGTGACTGGCATGGTAGAGATGTTTCTGTTTGTCCCCCAGCCCTTCCTCGTGTCGCTTGACAGGAGCAACACGGGGCTCCTTGGAGCCTGCAAATACTGAAAGCTGATGAATGTGTGCTCCCTCTCTTCCTCAGAGAGCAGTCTTTCCTGTGCAGGGGGGTTGGAACTGGATGATCTTTAAGGTCCCTTCCAATCCAAACTGTTATGTGGTTCTACGAATTCCACTCTCCTGTGGAACATTGGAGTTGCAGGGAGTAAATGAAATGTCTCCATCAAAGGAGTGAATATTCCTCCCTGGGGCTTTTGTAGGTCTTGCAGAAAGTCGAGATCGAGGAATCCCTGCGTGTGAAGCACAAGCAGAACAAACATCGCCTCTACAAAATCAAATTCCATTTCTTGCCCTATGAATATTACCGAGAGGAGAAGTGTGTCAAGCCCAGGCAGATCTTGCACTTCATGGAAACAAGGTGAGTTTGCTTTCAGATCTGTGAATATTCGCTCTTCTTTTGCCTTTCTGTGGGCTCTAAAGGCCTCTGCATCTTGTTTATCACTGCTGCTATGGTTTTCAGAGCAGATGTGCTGGCAGAAACATCTGTGCAGTTGCTTTTTATGTTTTGAATAGAACTTGATCTGTGATGTGGGGACAGTGCAGAATGGTATCAAGGCAGATCTTTCATTTGCTTCCAGTATACTCAGAGAAAAGCTGTATAAGCAACATCTCATTCCTTATTTTGAATGCTTAAGCATTTATTACCAGCAAAAATGGTTGAATACTTCAGGTATCCCTTGGTGCTCTCATTGAACAGAACCAAACCTTATTTTTTTAAAATTATTTTTAAAAAATAAATAAATCTGAAGACACTGACTTGCTTTTTTTCTTCCCCTTTGTTTTTTTCTCCTGTTTCCTTCCCCAAATCTGGCTGGATTTGTGTAGTTAAAAGTAGAACACTTAATGATAAGGGTCCATTGAAAGCTATTTTTCATTTGCAAGAAGGCTCCATTGTTTTCTTCCTCCTTCAGGCCCCATGAGTTCATGCTGGGTTACTCTATTTAAAAATTTTGTCTGTGCTCATTGTTTCAAAAAAGAAAAAAGTCCAGTACTAAACCATCTCTTCTGAAGGTCAATTTGATGAGCAGATTTTATGTCCAGATGAGTTTATAATTTCAAGCTTTGGGTACATGGCTACATCTCTGATTGTAAAAGAGCTGATGCCAACCCTTTGATCCCTAAAGGAACGGGAAAGGGATGAGAAGAAAACTGATTTGCCTTATCCTCAGAATACTTTTGCATCCCCAGAGAACATATCCTGTCATGAGCTGACTGGCTTCTTAAATTTTCTGACAACTTGAAAGTGCCCGTGGTGCTGCTGAGCTTTGACATCCTGTGGTGCTGCTTCTTTCAGGTTCTTTAAAATTTTTCTGGAAGCAATTAAAAGGAAGAGCGCGAAGATGACATCTTTTACTGAAATCAGCACTCGGAAGGCGACCCGAAAAGATTTGGATGGGGACCAAGAAAAGGTACAGAGAATCATTACCTCAAAAATGCCTCCCTTGCTTTACCTGTTTTTGAGAGAACCAGGGTTTGGAAGAGTATAGCACGTTTCGATGTGAACACGAAACATGTGAATACTAAATTACTTCTTGAATATTTTCTTTATGTGTTAACTGGTTATGTATTTTCATAAAATTGACAAGGAAGTTAAAAGTTATTGTGGAATAACCCGTAATTTACATAAGACTGTACTCTGAAAATGCCTGTTTATTTTAGCTTCAATGAAATAAAGCATATGACTCTTTGTTTGCTCCCAGATTAACATCCTCTTGTAGCAGTGGATATCAAAACTCTGGGGAAGGTCCTTTTTTCAGTGAAAGGCTTTTGCATGTTCCTTCTGCCACTCCTCTCCCATCAAAGGCTGTCACATAAGCAGGCTGATAGCTTACCTGTCTTGTAGACGTTCATCTTGTTCAATGTTGCTGTTCTCAGGAGTGTCAGTTCATTATTTCTTTCTAGTAGTGGCCTTATAGAAATAAATTTGTCCTTAGAGGTAGAACAGTGAACAAGGACTTGGTAAATTCCAAATGTTTGGCTAAAGCCTCTTGATGCAGTTGGTGCTTCCTGCCAGTCAGCTTGATCATCTGGTCTGTCATGGATTTCTAGACACGAAATGATGAGGAAGCTCCAGCAGAGGAAGAAGAGAACATTGTTGATGCAGAAGCAGATGAAGGCGATGGCGATGCTACAGAAGCAAAACGGAGGAGAAACCAGGAAGAAGAGGTAATTATTTTCTAGGTGCTGAGCACTGCACTTCAATTCCCAATTTCGTCTTTGATTTAAATGTCTTTACTGACAGAGTGCTGAAGCCCTGGCAGAGGCTGCCAGGGCAGTGGTGGAGTCTCCATCCCTAGAGAGGTTCAGAAAGTTTGTGGACTTGGCACCTGGGGACAGGGTTTAGTAGGCACGGTGGGGCTGGGCTGACGGATGGACTTGGTGATCTTGGAGGTCCTTTCCCACCTCAGAGATTCTGTGAGTTGGGAAGGAAAAGTGCCATTGAAACAAATGGCTTAAAAAAAAGAGAATAAATTTGACAGGTGACAGGAAAGTCTCTGTGCTGATCAGTTTTGGTTTGGGTGGGGAGGAAATCTACAGCAGATGTGAGCTGAGACACACGATGACCATTCTTATCACAGTTGAGCCCAGTTGCTGCTCTCCTTTAGGAGTGATACAGAATCAGGCAAGTTAGGGTTGTTTCACGGTTTAGCTCCAGCCTGGCCAATTTCAGCAGCGAAAACTGAGTGGTTGGGCTCCCAATTCCCTTCCCCTCAACCCCCAGGGAAAGGGAAATGAGAAGAAAAAGATTTGGTGGGTTGGAAACCAAAACTACAGTTTTAATGAAATAGTAATAATAAAAATAATAATGATGACAATAACTAGGGAGTAATCAAATGTATGCAGATCTATGAAATCACACCCCTCAATGTCTGTGCGTCACCCCAATAGCTGCAGAGCAGACACAAGGGAAAGAATATCTGTAAGCATTGGCCTTTCTGCATCCCAGTGTTATATAAACCATGCAGTTAACTTCCAGAAAATGAAGTTGCTTAGAGGAGACTGAGCTGAAGTCAGAAAACTGATGGTACTTGAGCGCAAACCACAACAAGATGGAGGAGATCTTCTGGGTTTCCTTGAAGCCGTGTTCTCAGCTGTGGGGTAGATGTGTCTGGCAGTCAGGTTGTGCTGTGGCTCACTCTGACTTTACCTCTGGCTAATTGGGTGCCATGAGTTGTTTTTAAAACTTTGCTGTAGTTCTTCATAAACACTCCCCCTGGCTCTGCCTGTATTTGCATGTTCAGTACTTCAAAATTACTGCCTAGAAACGGGTTTCTGTAATTTCAGCAAGAGGGCAGAGTAATTTAAAATCCTGAGGGAATCCCTTCGTCAGAGCTGGATATGGGAAGAACCTTTTTGAGGAGAAAAACTGAATTTTGCTGGAGTCACAATAACCTGTGGCATCCCTGGCTGTATTGAGGAATAACGGCAAATTTATAAAGAAATGGAGATGGAATTGAAGCTCTTGTATTATTTTCTTTATCACAGAATTGTGTTTTCATTGTGTCAGCTCCTTCGTGGCCCTGTACGTGTTCTGGCTCAAGTAAAGACAACCTAATTTCTTTGTAGGTTGATTATGAGAGTGAAGAAGAAAATGAGGAGGCAAACATTGATGAGAATCTAGAAGATGAAGAGGCTGAATGGGAAAAAGAAGAGAAGACTCCTGGTGCTGAAGAAGACGAGAACGGAGCAGGCGGTGATGATTCGCAGCCTCTTTCCTTTGTGTCTCAGACTAAGAAAGAGAAAAATCAATTGCTTCAGTCAGCAGACGTGCGAATAAATGCTGTTGTGGACAGTCACCCAGCAGTACAGGACTACAGCTTTGACACCGAGAGTGAGCGTTGGTGTGAGGTGAGGTGGCAGTGCCTGCAGACAGCGCTCTGCGGTCGCACGGGGCTTGCAGGTGGCTCCCATAATAGGGGGATCTTTTTGTTGAGGTGCTGCTGTTTGGTCTCAGCAACCCTGTATGGATACAGAAAAGTGGCTGTACAAGTGTACCCCTTGGCATAACTTTTAGTGACTTCTTTCTGGCTTTCAAAATGCCTGATGAAGCTTTTTTAAAGCAGGTTTTTGACAGGTTTATTGGAGTTTAAATATTTGATGCGTCACTGTGTCACTCTTTATGAATAAAAATAGTGGCTGGACTGTTGAAAAGGTCTAAACATCTTAAAAAAAAAAAAAACAAAAACAAACACAAACCCCAACAAACACATACCCACCCCTGAAAAAAAGCTCCCCCAAAACCAACAGTGGGTGCAGGTTCAGAGATCTTGAAAGCAACGTGCATGAGTGGTCTTGGGATGTGCTGTTCTAATTGGCATCATTCAACTGTCATTCTAGTCAGGGGTTTGTGTTCCTAAAGGCACAGCCAGGGCAATTCTAAGTCTGCTTCTTTCTGAACAGAAGTAGGGTGGTTATTGGGCCTGATGTTCAGGCTCTTTTCCAGACCAGCTCTACACTGGTTTTCCCTCGCAGGTCTCGCTGGCGCTCCCACTGACGAAGGTGTACTTTGATATCTCCTCCTTGCTGGTCTCTCTCGCACGAAGCACGGTCATTCATGAAGTGAAGGGGATCACACGCTGCCTGCTGAATGAAAGCACCAACAAGCAAGGAGAGAAGGAACTCATTCTCCACACCGAAGGGATAAACCTTGCAGAGCTCTTCAGATACTCTGATGTACGTAATCTGTTTGAATGGTGGGTGCCAACCACACATCAGGGTGATGTGTAGCCTTTCCAGCTCTTAAACACCCTTCCTCGTGTCCCCACTACGTGTGTTCAGAGCTCAGCTGAGGCTTTTCTCAAGGGCACATTGTGAATCAGTTTTTGTGCAGCAGCCCAGTGTCTAATGACAGATAATTCCACGCCGTGCTCGTAACTGTCTCTGTAAATGTTGCTCGAGGGAGTTCTTCCATCTAAATGAATTGCAGTGCTTGGAGATGAAGAGTTTTGTTATGTTATCCACCCCATAACTCTACAAATATAGGATTGTTATAGGCTACATCTTCTTTACTGCTTTTCCTGCAAGTTCTGGCTGGCTGAGACAGACTGGGCATTGTGTTATGTTCCTTGGAACATGTTCCTCTGCTACTTGGGATGGTTGGTTTATTTGCTTTTTCTGATTTTAGATCACTTTCTCCTGTGGTGAGTTTTAATTCCAGTACTCTCATTCATGGATAAAAGGCTGTGATCATTAGCTTAAACATAAATCCCCAGAGTAATTTTTGTCTGTGTTTGACTCTGAGCTGTTGCTTGGTTGATTTGTAACTATTTGTGCTGGTTAAGCTGCTGAAAAAATGGAGAATAAAAACTATCTTAGCTTAAGTATTTGGAAATACAGAGTCACTACTGCCCTAACTTGTGTCTGTGGTTTTTTTGCTTTCAGATTTTGGACCTGAACAGACTTTATTCCAATGACATTCATGCCATGGCTAAAACTTACGGTATTGAGACTGCCCTGAGGGTGATTATAAAGGAAATAAAGGATGTATTTGCTGTATATGGTAAGATTTCTTCACATTTTTTGAAAATGGTTCTTATTAAGATTGGAAAACCCAGCCACGGTGCTTACAAAGTTTATGTCTTTACACGATCTTTTAATTTATGTGTGGATTTTTAAGTTGCACTTTTTCATCATTTTAATCATTACAGCTTTGTTAGTTAATTATTAGGTTCCATTTAATCAGGAGGCAATTCACCAGAGAGGGCTGAATTTATCCCTCCTTCACAGAGCTTTTCTATTCTGGTGTATTTATTGTTTGCAAGCTGGAAGGTCCAGAGAAGTTAACTCTTAATGTCGGAGGACCCTGACTGGGTTAGACTTGCAAGGTGGCCCTGAGAATAGCATTAATCTTGCCTAACTCTTCCTTTTTTTATGATGGAAGTCCAGGCTCCCTTTGGTAGTTGAGTTTTTTCCCTAAAATAGCTGTGCTGCATTATCTGAACCTTCTTCTCTCTGTATAGATTATCCAGAGAGTCCAGGCTTAGGGAAGCTTTGGGGAGATGCCTGACTTCATAGGCTGCTAAGGTTGGGCACGTTGAATTTACCTTAAGTCACAAGGTTACCTGAATTTACCAAGTCTTGCTATGAATTAAACTATTGAAAAGAGGGAAGATTAATACAGTGGGAATTTTAGCAACCAATTACATCGAACAGATTTGCTGGCTGGTAGCCCAGAGTGCTCTGACCTTCAGGTTGTTCAAGAACTGCTATGTAAATGTTGACAGAGCTGTTAATGTTCCCCTTTTACAGGGACTGCACAAGCGTATTTAACAAAAAAAAAATGCTGTTTCTTTTTAAACTCAATGGAGTTTGCAGTTGATGCCTAACATCATGCCCAGAAAATATCAGAACCTTTCTGAGGGGAGATTTGGATTGGACATTAGGAAGAAATTACTTACTGTGAGGGTGGGGAGGCCCTGGCCCAGGTTGCCCAGAGAAGCTGTGGCTGCCCCATCCCTGGAGGTGTTCAAGGCCAGACTGGATGGAGCTCTGAGCCCCCTGATCCAGTGGGAGGTGTCCCTGCCCGTGGCAGGGGGTGGGACTGGATGGGCTGTGAGGTCCCTTCCATCAAAAACCACTCCAGGATTCTGGCTCTGGTGCCTGACTAACACAGACCACCAGGTGAGGGCCTGTGATCAACATGTGATCCTCTTCTCTGTAAGTAAAGATGATGCAGGCCTTACTGATTGTATGTAGAGAAACTCTGCCCCTTTCAGCATCCTTGGTATTTTGGTTTCCCTGGAGAGTTACTGGTTCATATTACAGTCAGGTCTGGCCCCTTGGATATCCGAGGGGAGCGGTTAAGCCAGCTCCACACAAAGAGCTGCAGCTGCCAGAAGAACGTTAACAGAGATGTTCCCCATGTTGCTTGGACCCAGGGGGTCTAATTTAAACCTGATTTATTTAAAGAAAAAGACCCCTTAGCCCTTGAGTGTTCTCATGATTGCTCGCTCTTGTGTCCTCAGGCATTGTGGTGGACCCTCGGCACCTTTCGCTTGTGGCAGATTACATGTGTTTTGAAGGATTTTATAAACCACTGAATCGGTTTGGAATCCAGTCCAACTCCTCCCCTCTGCAGCAGATGACATTCGAAACCAGCTACAAATTCTTGAAGGAAGCAACAATGATGGGTAAATGGTTTGCTTTGAGCTATTTTGCCGCAGCGTTTCACGTGTGCTTTGGTTTCATCTGAACTTCCCACTGTTTTCAGAAATGCATAATTTTGTTAGAAAAAAAAGCCAGAAGCTAAAATTTTAATTAAGCCCTTGCTGAGGAAAATGTTCCAGATGTTTTTAATGAAATTCTGTCAGCTTACTTGAAGTCAGCTCCCACGAGTAATTTGTGAGGCCTGTGACTCCTTTAAGAATTAGATAGGCGTTTTTGTAACAAACCTTAAGATTGATAAGATTTGTTATAGCAAAGCCCTTTAAAGGATTACTAAACCTGCCTTTTTCTGCATCTGCCATTAAAATTGTCATCTCTGCTTTGGTTTCATGTCTCTTATAGCTCCCATATTTTTATTTCTGCTCTAATCTTTCTATTCAGAATTTAATTGTGAGAATAGTCCTGGTTGTTTCTTTGATTCTTTTTTTCTTCTGGTTTGTAGCACTTTACTGTCTTTGCTTTTTTCCTCACACACAAATAAATTCACACACATTCATGAGTCTAGTGGGAGGTTTCTGGTGCCATTTGAGATGCCCAGGAGTCTCTGCCTCTCTGTATCCAAAAAATGTATTGTTTAAGTCAGTCATTGGACAATTTGCTTGATCTCCTGCTTTGGGCACTAATTACACCTCCCTTCTGCAAGCAGTCTTGGTTTCTGTCACTTGCTGGTTGGGTACTCTCTTTGGGTGCTCCTGTGCTGCCTTCTTTGCTACCTGGGAGAAGCTCTCAACATGATCCTTTCAGCTGGTGTCTTACACTGCCTTGCACAGATGTCAGGGATACTTTTATCACTGCATTTCTGTTAATGCTCTTCTATAGCTTTTCTGGTAATTTGGGTTTTGTTTACAATTGTTTACAATTGACTTAAAATTCATCTGAAAATCTGAAAGGAAAAGTGTAAATCTCAGGTGAAATTGAATAGAAGAGGATGCTTCCTGCACAGTTGCAGCCTTGCTCTGGATTTACGTTCTAGCACGTGTTGATTTAGAAATAACACAAGTTTTTTGCCAAGTGAAACTTTATTCACTGTATTATCCATACATGTAATTAAGACATGACGTGCATCCTGACAGAAGGGCACAGTGAACTGGCAGGAAATCTACACTGATTGCTGCTTGGAGGGAGTTAGTGATTTCACCACAGTGGGAATCAAAGCCATCGTGTGGATCGCAACAGTCTGGGTCTAATTTGCTGTGATGGAACGGATAACTTGGCTGTACATCTAAAGAGATGCTGCAGAATGCCTGCTCGTGGCACTGCTCAGGAAGAAGGAGAAGAGGAGGCTCGTGACCACTCTGCACAGCTACCTGAGGAGGTGCCACTGGGTGACCCAGAGGCTGGTGTGCAGCAGAATTGAGATCCCTTTGGCTGTTTGCTCAGAGAATGACTCTTTGTGAACATCACGTGAGCAAACAGCACAGTTAAGACTTGTTTCATCGTCAAAGGAGCTCTCTTTTCCCTTCAGCTGGCACACATTTCAGAGCAGCTGTTTAATGATTCAGTTGTAGCTGAGATCAGAGCCCCAAGCTCATGCCGTGCACCAAGCTGTGCTGCAGCTCCTCCCCATCTTCCCTGTGATAGAAAGTTCAGGACGTTTTACTCAGTAGAATAAAGATGATCCAAACTGAGCAAAAGTTTAACAATTTTCCAATCTTCCAACTGCTCTAATGACAAAATTCCAGCTTGCTTAGGATGAATGAAAAACAGCCTGGATGTTTATAGAAACAGTGAAAGCAAACCAGTCCTGGCCAGACATGTCATCTGGAGAGCTTCCAGATTTCTGTGACACTATTTCGCTACAGTGAGTAACCACAAAATCAAAGGAATTCGTGGAATGTCTCTCCAGTCAAAAGTTCTCTTCATATCTAGCCAGAAGGATTTAAAACCCACATCAAGAGGATTCACTCTAACAAAGGAAAAAGGCAGCGATGAAAGGGGAATCTTTTTGGGTTTGCCTCCCTGATGTATTTTTTTAGCAATCTGTTTAATCAGCAAAATGTGTTCCCTGGGAGGTCAAATCTGTCTTCTCTTAGAACTCATCATGTGTTGCTTTTTCGTGCTGAACAGGGAGGGGGTAGTAACGTGTGGCCTAATTCTTTGCTTACATAAAAAGTCTGGGATGAGATAACATCCCAGGAGGGGACAGGAAGAGTTGTAGGAGGGGTAGGAGGAGTTTTTTGGACTCCTCTTGGAAATACAAATTCAACCTGAGCAGTAGGTGGCAATGCCTTCCTGAAACTGGGAGGGCCTCAACCAGATGACTTCTTGCAGGCAAACCAAAATGCTTCTTTTTCAGCACTGACCTTTGAGAAACCTTTGGAAACACCCTAACGTGATGCTGTTTGCCTTCTGTTACAGGTGCCCATGACGAGCTGCGCTCCCCTTCTGCGTGCCTCGTGGTCGGAAAGGTTGTTAAAGGAGGGACCGGTTTGTTTGACCTCAAGCAACCCCTCACATAGTGGTTTGGTTATAAGAAAGGATTCTGGCTAAAATCTTCATCCTAAGAGATACACAACTCTGCAGCTGGGCAACGAGGCACGGGCTGTGTCCCCAGTCACCTTCAGTGTGCCAGCAGGTTTATTAGTCTGGATACCTGGTGAGCCTAATCTGATGATGAGACCTGTTCTTTGATCCAAAGAAACATTTGTTTACAGTTTGTTAAGGTTCAAAATGATTTTGTTTGTTTAAGTAGAACAGAATGAAGTGAAAGAGACCGTCAGGGTCTCCAACAGGCCGTGCCACAGCTGCGGCAGACGGAAGTCAAGGCAGAATCTGTTTATGCTGTGTAATTTTGTGGGGCAGAACCCCATCTGGGTGGGTGGTGCTGGTTTCCACACTGATTTCCAGGTTTGGAATTAGCACCCACACTGAGAGCTGAGGCTGGGCAGCGCTGTGCTGGAGCTTCAGCTTTGTATTGGAGCGTCTGTGCTTGAGGCACATCCTCTTCTCTTGGTGTCCTTGCGTGCGCTGCCGTGACTTTTAAAAGCTTTAGAGGATGCATTTTTCCTTTTCTGCTACTGCCTTATTAAGAATGATGCGTCTGAGACACAATTGTTAGATTTCTTTTTTAGCTGAAGACCCAAATTCAGACTTTTCGTGGTTTTCCAGTGCCTGCTCTTACAGCTTCTTTATGTGGAGCAGATCTAAACCCTACATTTGATAAAGATTTATTGCTCAAATGGCAACGTAGCTGCTGGAACAGTGACTACACCAAGGATTCCTGTATGAGTCACTGACACAGAGTTTCTACACTGTTTTTGCTTAAATATCAAAAAGGATATTTAATAAAAGGCATTGCAAAGAAATGTATCTATTATGTGGCTGTGTTCCTGAGGGAATTCTGTCACACAGCCAACCACCATCACTTTCACTCTGGTGGCTGCTTAATATGACATAGCTGGGAGCTGTTGGCCACTGTGCAGCCATCAGACTTCCTTGTTGACACATTTGATTTTAATCAGAATGAAATGCGTGCAAGTAGCTAAAATTCTCTGAGTTTGCTCTCTACCACATAGGCAAGTTTTGTAACAGAATTCAGTCCTGACCTTTCGCAGTGGTACCTCTGAGCTAGTGGAAAAGTGCCAGAGCTCACGTAACCAGCTGAGGGGCTCCTGCTTCTGGTGGGAATTGGATCAGGTGGTGGGAGATGTTGGCTTGGGGTTGTGAACGAGCCTCTGTGGGGTCTCTTGATAGACTGCATTCTGCCTCAGCCCCCTTAAAACTGTGTCAAATACACTGCAAGTGGGGCTGGAGCTTCCCAAATTTAGCCCAGTAGGTCTCCAGTTTCACTTTGCAAATCTTCTTCAAAGATTTCCTTGTGCCCTTCTCCATTGCTCTTAAAACCAGGTAATTCTGTGAACAACTGGGCGAGTTACTTGGATGCAGCTTGGCAAATGGGTAGATGGGAAAGAACAAATGCAGGAACAAAAAGACTTTTAATTTCAGGCTGTTACAGACCATTTGCTGAGAAAGATCCTAAAAGGTATTCGCAGTCGTGCGGTGCAGAGCATCTGTGCCACATTTTCTATCTGCAACTGCAGCATCCTTTAGTTTTCTGAAGCGTTTAACCTAAATAACTCTTCCATCCAAGTGTCTGTGTTGCTTCTTTGTGAAGCTTAAGAGGTCAGGTTGATTGTGTCATGGTGATGGATTGTCCTCACAGTTGTGGAGCTATCACATACAGGAACACTTGTGAGTCTTGTACTTTGGCATGATGTATCCATCCAAATTCTGTGCATTTGAGGTGTGTGAGTGTGAAATCTTGCTTTCTGCTGCTCTCTGAGGCTCCCAGGGCCAGCGTTGCCTGTAGCAATCCTCCTGGCAGGCCTGCTTGCTTTTCAGTGGTGAGAGGTGCTGTGGTGGGGTGGAGGTGGGGCAGCATCCGGCAGCAGGCTTTAGGGAAGCAGGGATGCTAACTGAGCAGGGCAGTGCCTGTAAATCCTGCATGGTCTCGTTTGGAGAAAACCCCCTGAAATGGCTGAGTTGGCCTGACACCACGGTGTGTGTCAGGTGGCTCTTTCTTGCTCCCTGCAGAACTGGCTGTGGTGATGGATGTGGGAGGTGGTTACTGCTGCTCCCAGCTTATCCAGTACCGACGATTCTTTACATAGAGACACTTGGAAGAAAGTGCTCTGGCTGTGGCAGGATCAGCCAGCCTCCCCTTGCAGTGTTGAGTTGCCTTTAAAATTTAGATATGGGCCAGTATCTGGAAAACTATTCTGATCTGTACTGGAAGAACAGATGCTCCAGGAAAGCCCTAACGTTACAATTCAGATCTTGCCTAACGTCTGCATGGGAGAACAAAATAAGTTGCACTTTGTGTTCACAGACAAAAATGACACAGGAGAGAGATTGTCAGGGCCTCAGATGCGAGCCTGTGGCTCCAGGGCTGGAGAACTGTGCATATTTTGGCATGCAAATGGGTTTATTTCACACTGATCCCACGTGCTCTGCAGCTGGAAGAGAGGCAGCTGGGGTGGTGATTACTCTGCAGCCGTCGGGTCAGCGGGTTGATTGGGAATCGTCTGAGCTGCCCTTTCTGAGACAGGAGTTTTGCTTTGCTTAAAATTCACAGGTGTGCAGAAAACAGAAGGAATGTCCTGCTTCCTGTGTCAAGGGCTGCTGTTTCTTTTCACACCATGTGCAGCTCTGTGCAGCTAAATCTAGGCTTTAATGTTTCTTGGTTGCTCCTTGCAGCGGTTGCTGTCGCTGTGCTGTGCTTTCTGAGGAACTGGGAGCTGCCCACCCTCAAACACAGTCTGGGAGCAGCTCCCATAGTGGATGGGGCTCTTGCTGCTTTGTAGCTGTTTGGGATGGACAAACAGAGTCAATTTTGGCACAAAGGACTCCAGAGAGCTGGCAATAGATGTGATTGGTAGAGAGGAGGAGATTATGGTTGGAAGGCTGGAAGAGTGGGAGAATCAAGCTTCGCAAATATTTCAGATGGGAATTTGTAGCTGGGATTACCTTTTCTTTTCACTTTTTCTCCATGTGCCTTACTGCTCTGAATCAGAATTCGGAGTGGCATTTTTGCAGTCAGGGAGCCCTCCTGGCTCTCTCTGCTGACAGGCCAAGCAGTGAAGGAACACTTCAGAAGGCACTGAGAGCTCTTCATGCTGTTTTTGACCATTTTCTGCAGGATGGCTCTGAATGCACAGTATTTACAAGCCTTTCCTCAAATGCCTGTGACATGACTTTGATAATTACCAGAAATAATGCAGAACTAATACTGAACAGTCAGATGGTGGGGTGATTTCCTCTGGTTTGTGGGTGCTTGCAGTCCATTTGTAGGCGATTTAGAAGTCGGATGGTGACATTGGCCACGCTCTTAATGCTTCTTCCCTGGAACTATCACTTCTTTTGAGTGTCTGCTGCACTGTAGGGTGCCAAGATACCCTGCAAAGATGTGGGAGGGATGAGAGAAGAAAAGATAACTTCAAAACTGCTCCCTTTCTATGTGTTCTTTAATAATAGCAAATGATCTGTCTGGAAAGCTCAGAGGTTATGAGCTTGGCTGAGAGTGCACTCCAGGAACAGGCTGGTTAGCATATGCAGATCTGAAAGCTGGGGAAGAGGCTTTTTTAAAGCTGTGATAGAAGAACTTAGAGTTGTTGATTATTCAGCCAGAAAGAGAGGCAGTGAATTGGCTTTTGTTGGCACACTGAGTTGCATTCATGCTTAATAAATTGTCATAGAAGGCTTGTACTTGTCACTAAATGTTAAAAGATTCCTAAATCAGGCAATGAGAATGGATACAAATAGGAATTAGTGCTGCTTTCATCTCAAAAGCAAAGCTAAATATTAGAAGTCAGGGAGCAGAAGAGTTTGTTTTGCCAGATCCTTGGTTCCCATGTTATGCTGTGTGGGTCGGTAACCAGGCAGGGGCAGCAACACAGCTCGGAGTAATCTTTGTGGACAAACCACTTGAAGCTTCCCACTAAGAAAGGAAACCTGGAAGCTGCCTCATCTGTTGAGGAGTCTGGCAAGGGCAGGGGCGTGTGACACCTCGGGGACACTGGGCACAGGGTCAGACTGTGGTGACCGAGCGATGCTCCTGGGTCTGGCTGGCAAAGCAAAACCTTTTTCTCCTCTAGGACTGGGTCAGACGGGAGAACTTGTGAACATGGCCCATAAGAGCTGAGATCCAGAAAGCATTTTGAATGTGTCAGTGTTAAACATGGCAAGCTTTGCCTCTGGGTGGATGTGAAGGCCAGGTGAGAGTGGGGCCTGCCTCCCACGCCTTGCCTGTCAGAAGGGAGCAGTGGGGACTTCATGCATCTGCAGCCCCTCCTCTCCCTTGCTCTTTTCGCTGAGCACCACAGATGATGCTTCACCCTGAACACCCCTGAGTTTTGTTTTGCAGAGAAGTGCATAATAACTATAAATAAAACAGAGCAAACATGACTTCTTTCAAAATAGGAGGAGCTGAACTGTGTCCTGTTGTGGCCATGAGCCTGGTGTTGAGGGCAGCCACGAGGATGCCAGAGACCTGCTTTGGACTCTCTGCAGTGCCCTGAGGGGCTTCAAACCTTGAGTGCCCAAACCACCAGCCCACAGCAGGGAAACTGCAGGTTCCCTGCTCTGAAACTCCTTGCTGCTGCTGGAAGTAACGTGCTGTTTGTAGGGATAAGGGAGGGAGGAGGTCAGCTCTGTTCCCAAGGGAAGGGAGAGGAAACCAAGGCTTTCTTGGAAGACCAGAGAAACCTTTCTCCTAGTGTTTGTGCAGACTTAGGCAGAAAGGCAGAGAGAAATCCTGCTTCAAAACAGGATTGCAAGTCTCTTTAAGGCGTTTTCCTGAGTTGTGAAAGAGAGGGGTTTTAAGTCCCTCAGGCAAGAGAGAGTTATGAAGCCCTGTGTTAGGGCTGAGCACTGTCACCCCTGGGTGAGAGTCCCCCAGCTCTCTCAGCACTGCCTTGCCTCGTGGCTTTTGGTTTGCTCTGCAGCGTGGCGTGGGTTGGGTGAGGCCTGAGGGTGGGAGATGGACACCAGTAGAGCAATGCCCAAGCCCGGACACAGAGCCAGGGTGTACAGAGGGGGTGAGAAATCACCAGTACCTCCAGAGCTCTGCTGCCTCCAGGGCCCAGGGGCAATAAGCAGCAGTTTTCAGGAACACAAATTTGATCAAAGGAGGCATCATTAGTGTGTCCTTCATGGAGCTCTGTGCTGCTGAGCTGAGCTGTGGCCAGAGCCAGCCCAACAGCCCATTCCTGTTTCAGACACAGTGTGGGCAGCAGGAGCAGGGCAGGGGTTGTGCCCCTGTGCTCAGCACTGGGGAGGCCACCCCTCGAGTGCTGGGGTCAGCTCTGGGCCCCTCAGTACAGGAAGGACATTGAGGGGCTGGAGAGCATCCAGAGAAGGGAACGAGGCTGGGGAAGGGGCTGGAGAACAAGTCCTGTGAGGAGTGGCTGAGGGACCTGGGGGTGTTCAGCCTGGAGAAGAGGAGGCTGAGGGGAGACCTCATCACTGTCTACAACTGCCTGAAAGGAGGCTGTGGTGAGGTGGGTGCTGGGCTCTTCTCCCAAGTGAGAGGGGATGGGATGAGAGGAAACGGCCTCAAGTTGCACCAGGGCAGGGTCAGACTGGATATCAGGAAAAATTTCTTCACTGAAAGGGTTCTCGGGCACTGTCACAGCTGCCCAGGGAGGGGGTGGAGTTGCCATCCCTGGAGGGTTTAAAAGATGAGTAGATGAGTTTCTCAGGGACAGGGTTTAGTAAGGGGACAGGGATGGCTTGATTTGATGATGTCAGAGGTCTTTTGCAACCAGATGACTCTGTGATTCCATGATTCCCTCTCCTGTAATTGTGCTGTAGAGTTAGAGTTAAGCAGGGTGCTCATGAGTGGTGTTTTACAGTTTTCTGGCTTGGATCCCCCGAAGAGCTGGCTGTCCAGTTGCCCTGGAAGAGCTTAGGTCTGATCACAGAGCTGCAGGGGATGTGGAGCTGTTCCTTTTTCCTGGGTGTAGCGTGTGCTGGTGGCTTTGGGAAGATAAATGACCCCTGTCAGCAGGGCTGCCTGCAGTCTGGTGGGGCTGCAGTAACACTGCTGCTGTTTGGGATTTGGAGCCTGGCCTGGCACTGCAGGGAGAGTAACCAGTGGTCGAGAAGTAACAGTGGAACATGAGTGCAAACTGCAATAAATAGTGGGACTCATTATTAATGGGACATTAAAACTGAAAGGGCAAGTGGAGCAAATTGTTTGCTGACAGTACGAGAGCGCGGCGGAAAAATCCCAGGGCAGTACCTTGGAAAGAAATGAGTGCTCTGTAAAACACTCCAGTGCAGGGCTCGACTGCTCTCCGTTAGGGAGTGCTTCCTCTGCCTGAGAGCCTGGGTTATTTCTGGAAGATGCAGGATTTGAGATGTGTTAGAGCCAAGAGCCTCCTGGGTGTAAATAATGCAACAAATCAGGGCAGGGCCCTCAGCTTCCCACGGGAGGCAACTGCAACTTCATGGATTGTCTTTAATTCTCAATAAAGTTCCAGATCTCAATTTGTACCAGAATGGAAATACAGTGGACTCTGAATTCCTGCTCTTGCCAAGCTCTGGCTGGGAAGGAGTTTGGGGCTGGACTCAGACTCTCATCTTGTCTCTGTTGCCAAGTGAAGGTAAGTATTCTCGAGCCCAGGGCAGCAGCAGGGAGTGCCTCTTTCACCTCCTCTTTGCCCAGCCCACAGCTTTGGGGACAGTGCTGCATGATCTTACGGTAACTGAAGCTCAGGCAGCAGCTCTCAATGCTTTGCCTCATGTTTTGGGGCCAGGCCAGGGCTCTGGGCAGGAGAGTGTTGCTGAAACAGCTCTTCTAAGGTGCTGATGCCTCCACTCCTCCAGCCCCCAGGCTGTGGGTCTGCTTGGTTATCTGGTGCAGGCAGAGCACTGGGTGCTTGTGGGTGAAGCTTGTCTTCCTTCCCTGGAGACAGAGCCAAGCCCACGGGTGTGTTCCAGCCTAAGGGGCCAGCAGCAACTGGGCAACACAAAACACAGGGTGGGAGCATGGGTAGGATCTACCCCTTATGTCTTGACCCAGGGGCTCTCATTTACCCAGGTCTGTGCTGCTGAGTGCCCTTTGGTTCTCTGTTGGCTCCTTGAAGCCAAGTCCTTCCCAGGCAATGCTCTTCCAGCCTCTTGGTTTTACCCTTTGCTTGCAGAGGTTTGATAGGTGTTGCACAAACAGCTCTTGCAGCTGAAAGCTCCCACAAAGCCAGCCCTAGCTGCATTCCCCCTTGGTGTCCTCATTCCCAGCACCCCAGTTTCTCAAGAGCCCCTTGTTTAGTGTTGGTCATCCTTTCCAGAAGGCCACAGTGAGGTTGTCACTTGTCTTCCCCATGATTAGTGTTGGCTTCCCCACGTTGCTGGTAGGGCTGGTGCTATGGGGAGGGGGGATGCTGTGCCCCACGCTGCTGCCAGGAAGGAAAAGGAGGGACATGGGTTGTTGCTGCCTTCTCCCTGTGTGTCCTCTCTGCCCAAAGGCCTCCCCTGCCCGGGGTGTGGGTCTCTCCATCGATGCTGAAGCCAGTCCTTCCCTTCCTCAGCTGAGAACCTGGAGACCGCAGAAGCTCCCTGCTCCTCTTGGCCACAGGGTGGTTACGAAAGGCAGAGCTGACACCAGCTTCTCCCTTCTGTCTGGGGAAACTCTTTTGCTTCAAATTCAAGGAACTGCAATGAATTGGCTTTGGGTTTGGGTTTTTTTTTCTCTCTTTTCCACCAACATCTGTCATCCCAAACCGTTTCCAGTCTGAGGTATTTGAGGGACTGAGTCTGTGCTGGTTCATTTGGGGAGTGGGATGGGAGGCCAGCAGGGAGAGCCAGGCTGGGATTGCATCCATTGCAAATCCCACATCCCAGCCCCGAGGCTGCGCCGTGGGGGGCTGCGTTTCCCCTGGTCTCTCTGGCTGTGATGGGACTTCATTCCGTGCTACAAAGCCACGTGAGGCAAATGTTTTCTCCTTCTGGGATTTGTGGGTGGTTTTTTTAAAGGAAGTGTTTAAAATTGGATTGAGTTTTCTTCCTGTAAATGCTGAGTTGTTCCAGGAAAGCCAGGCTTTCTTCGTTGTAATGAAAGGGGAATGCAACAGGATTCAGTTTCCTGAGTTCTGTGTCATCTGTGCATGAACAACTGTTCCTTTAGGGCAGGGTTTTATGGATGAGAAAGTGGAGATGAGGAACTTTGGCTTTTCACCTCACTGGGTTACCAGAAACCCCCAAACAAAACCTAGAGCAAGATAGAGTTCTCCTGGTATCACAAAACCCACCCTTCCCTTCACAGTCAACCAAAAGATTGCACCCGAGCCTGTGCGTAGGGGAGTTACTTCAGACACCCAGCATTTTTGAAGTTACCTTAGATGTGAAGAGAATAAAATAAACCAGCCAGTTTCAGCATCCACAGTTCTGATTTTTTTTGGCCTAAAATTATTTTCTAAAACCTGCTTAATTAGTGAGGGAGTCCTGTGGATAAAAGGGATTTATTCACTGCCTGCTAAACCCTTTGAAATACATCCACCTACGGTTAAATAGGGGAGGCTCGTGATGGGTTTAAGTTCTTTGACTCGTAGGGCTTAAGTTGCTTTGAAAAATATGACTTGTCTTTCTCGAGACTGAGTCCCTTCCAGCAAATGGATACAAGTTCCTTCACTGAAAGGGTTCTCAGGCCCTGGCACAGCTGCCCAGGGAGGGGGCGGAGTTGCCATCCCTGGAGGGTTTGAAAGGTGGGTTTCTCAGGGACAGGGTTCAGTAGTGGACAGGGATGGTTGGACCCGCTGATCTCAGAGGTCTTTTCCAACCAAGCTATTCTATGATTCTGTGATCTTTGTCAGGACTGGTCTGAGGCCCCATGCTAGAGCCAAACACCCACCCAAGGCACCCACCTCTTGCTGATGCTTTGTTTGAGCCATTTCCTCTGTGTTTTCTCAGGGATCATCTCTGATGAGTGAAGGTTTGGGGAACATGGAAAGTGTTGCTGGCACATTTTTTTCCCAGAGTTGGAGGCATCACCTGAGAGTCACTGCATCCCACACATCCCTGACATACAGAAAGCATCAGCTCTGCCAGGTGTCTTGGTTTCCTTGCAAGACCTCACACAGCTTAGAAATAAAGAATTGGCAGACCTGGTACAATTGAAACTGGGATTAATTTAGATGGGTATCATCTGTTGCAGAGTGTATTTACAGTCACTTTTTGGGATGTCAGCCTGAGAAATCCTGGATAAACACACCAAGTTAAGCAGTACCAAGGGAGAGAGAGAAGGGGAAATGACTTCTAAAGTTCTGTTATTCCCATTAAAGCCAAGCCTGCTGGGTTTAGTATCTGTGGGGTTGAGGTTACTGTGTCACTCCCAGACACAGCGTGGGCAGCAGGAGCAGGGCAGGGATTGTGCCCCTGTGCTCAGCACTGGGGAGGCCACCCCTCAAGTACTGGGGTCAGTTCTGGGCCCCTCAGTACAGGAAGGACATTGAGGGGCTGGAGAGCATCCAGAGAAGGGAACAGAGCTGGGGAAGGGGCTGGAGAACAAGTCCTGTGAGGAGTGGCTGAGGGAACTGGGGGTGTTTAGCCTGGAGAGGAGGAGGAGGCTGAGGGGAGACCTCATCACTGTCTACAGCTGCCTGAAAGGAGGCTGTGGTGAGGTGGGTGCTGGGCTCTTCTCCCAAGTGACAGATGATGGGATGAGAGGAAATGGCCTCAAGTTGCACCAGGGCAGGGTCAGACTGGATATAGCAAGAATTTCTTCAATAAATGAGAACTGAAGCACTGGCACAACTGCCTGGGAAAGTGGTGGTGGAGTCCCCATCCCTGGAGGTGTTTAAAAGATGGGTAGATGAGGTGTTCAGGGATGGTTCAGTAGTGGACAGGGACAGTTGGACTCGAGGATCTCAAAGGTCTTTTCCAACCAAGCAATTCTTTGATTCTGTGGTCAGGTCTGGTCAGAGCACCTCAGCCTCTGTTTCCATAGGATCATAGAATGGTTTGGGTTGGAAGGGACTTTTAAAGGTCATCCAGTCCAACCTGACTGTGAATGTTTCCAGGGATGGGGCCTCTGCCCCCTCTCTGGGCAGCCTGTTCCACTTTGCTCTTGTCACAGGTTGATTTAATGCAGTGGAGCTTCCACTGAGCTTCGTGGTTAAAGCAAGTGTTCGTAACGCTCGCAGGGTTGGGCTCTGTTCTCACCTCAGATGTCTCGTGATCTCAGACAAATCTTGTCACTCCTGCAGGCATGGGGAGGCCTCACCAGTGACACCATAAATGCTGCTTTACTACAGGCCCTTTGCAGCACGCTGTGAGATTTGCCAGCAGAGCCATAAAGGTTCATAAAGCTCTCTGCTGTCTGCATTTCTGCTGCAGCTCTGATCACACCAAGGGCGAGTGGTGCTATTTTTGTCAACTCTGGAAGTCCTGTGCAGAGCTTGCTGGCACTTCTGAGTCAGTCCTCGTTTTAGCACCCTGCAAACCACAGTCATCCTTTGTTTTGCTCACCCTGGCAAGAAAAGAATTCTGGTCAGGGAGCAGCCTGTCCAAACTGTACTGTTGTTCTACTGAAGATGGAAGAGGCCGTAAGCATTTCTGTTGCCATCATGCTGTGCTGGCCCAAGGAAGGGGAGAGCGTTTCCTAGCACAGAAGGTCTCCAGCGTAGGAATTCACAGCCTGCTTTCCTATCTTCTGATCCCAGGGAATCGTCAAAATCGACCCAGACCCCGTGATGATGGAGGCAAGGAGGACCTGGAGCTGGGGGTCCTCCTGCCTCTTTGCTGCTTGCGTTTGCCATTCAGTTTGGGGGGGCCCAGAAAGCACACGTGGTGCTGTTTCGTGAGCCTTAGAAGAGTGGCAGCACGACATCATTATCCTGCAGGCTGCAGTCTTGCTCTGCTCCCCTCTGAGGAGAGGAACGGTGTGTTTGGGAAGCCAGCAGTCCATCCAAAGGCTGTTTCCATCTGCCAGGAGAGCCAGGCGTGACGATGCACCCACGAGGTTTAACTCAATTCCCAGGCATCAATTACACTTGGTCGTATCGGTGTTTCAAGGCAATTACTCCTCACACGAAACCTTTCAAAAGGCAAAATACCCAGGAAGCAACCAGGTCCCTGAGGGAGAGGCCGAGGGGAATATTTTTAGGTGTCATTAGCACGGGCTTGGGTTCCCAGCAGCCCCAGCCACAACCATTGCTGCATCACTGAAAGCTTGACTTGGTGCCTGATTGGTGTCACCCGCCAGGACTGCTGGCTTTGATGGCTTCTCTGTTTTTCCCCAGCTTTGGCTGATGACTCCTGTGCAGTGTGGGAAGCCCCACAGCAGAAAGCACCTATCTCCAGAAACCAAACCCCACGGCAGGGGCAATTAATTTGGGGTTGTTGGTAGGACTTGGGTGGTGGTTATGAGCCAAGGCTGCTGCACACAGCTGGCGCTTTCCTGGTGGTGCCCCGATGCAGACCATGAGCACGGGGACCTGGTAAACAGGGAATAAGGTTTCCCAGGATGAACCTGGGAGACCTCTGAAATAGATCCCACGCATTCTACTAGATCACTGCAAAGTCATCCTCCTCTCCATTGATCCTCAGGGCACAGAATTCCCCAGCCCTGAGGGTTTTTTCTTCTCCCCTGTGACCCCATAGTGGCCTTCCAGTACCTGAAGGGCTCCAGGAAAGCTGGGGGAGGGACTTTTTCCAAGGACAAGTAGTGATATGACAAGGAGAAATGGCTTTAAACTGGAAGGGGGAAGATTTATATTAGACATTGGGAAGAAATTCTTCATGATGAGGGTGGTGAGACACTTGCAGAGGTTGTCCAGGGAGGTTGTGGCTGCCCCATCCCTGGAGGTGTTCAAGGCCAGGCCGGATGGGACTTTGAGCCCCCTGATCCAGTGGGAGGTGTCCCTGCCCATGGCAGGGGGTGGAACTGGATGAGCTTTGAGGTCCCTTCCAACCCAACCCATCCCATGATTCTGTGATTCTATGAATCAGTTTTGAGTCTCAGGCAGTGCAGTGGGAAGAGCTCTTTTCAGATTCAGCTCTTTTCAGCCCCGATTTCCGCGTGCCCCAGCCGAGCTGGGCTTACCACAACCATAAATTCAGGTCCAAGAGACCATCTGCCATCTAGCCATTAAAAATGATGAATTGATGCCTCAATGAATTATTTTGCTCTTTCACCATATCGAGATTCTGATCAGCATTAGGTAAACCAACCGGTGCAAGGTTTTTCTAAATTGATTTTAAATTGACCTAATTAAAGCAGTAAGAGCACATAATGGAGATGTACTTAACCCAATTGACCCTTCCTTAAACCAATTACACTAGAATTTAGTAATTTGCAGGCAGAAGCTAAACCAATTTAAGGAGGAGTTAAGGCAGGTTAAGTACCCTTGCAGTGCAGGTGTGCATTACTGTCGGCTAATTAAACTCTATTTAGTGCATAAGGTAACACAGCCAGACCACAGCCAGCCTCACCCAGTAAGATGTGCTGAAGCCATTCAGGAACTCCTGCAATTAAGGCCAGAAGTGCCAGTGCCTGCCAGGCCATCACCAACCACGACACCTCACTTTATTCCCTCTACCCTGCATCTGCTGCTCCACGGTCACGTAAGCAGGTCACGCCGAACGCGCCTTCTCCAGGAACAGGAGGGTGTTCTGCCCTAGCTCGTGATGGGATGTGCTCCCAGCCCCTCTGGACAAGACACGTGGCCTCCAGGTGGGTAACCTGGCACCAACGCCTCCAGGTGGGAGGGCATGTGATAGGTGTGGGACAAGGCATGCAGTGTGGGAGAAGCAGCAGGGAAGAGGGCAGCAGAAAGCCACAGCATGGGTAATTTATTAAAACACCCCTTTCAGACAGCATCTCTCTCATATGAAGACCTCAGAAGAACAGAGAACACATTGGTGCGAGCTACCCCTGGCTATAGCTGCACAGGTCATCTCAGCTTCCCATCCCAATTAGCCTGGCATGTTCACCAGCACTTCCATTGCCTTTTCTTTAGCATTAAAGTGCTAAAGAGCACTTTAAAGAGCACTTTAAGGAGGATTTGGTTTTTTTTTTTTCCCTTCCTGTGAAGGTCTGTCAGATTTTTTATTGTTATAAGCAGTGTTGCCCTTCCTGGCTAGCAATTGCTGTTAAAGATAATCAATAAAGATAAAATTATCCGTGTGTGGCAGTGAGTGCACTGGATGGGTGGATGCTCTTGAAACCTCTAAGACTTTGTTAATTAGGGGCTGAGTGCATTTTCTGAGGGATGGATCTGAGTTTTGGAAGATCAAGGTGAAGGAGGGGGGAATCCTCGCTGTGTCATTGCACCTCTCTGAAAATGGCAACTCCATCACTCCTTGCCTCCTGGTTCTTTTGATGGGCTGAATTCTTCTCCAACTGGGCCATAAAGGCACCACCTCCAGACTCTTCCTGTCCCCTCTCCAGCCAAGAATCACCTCTTTCTTCCAGAAAACAGGAAGAGAGTCACAAACCCAAGGGACAAGGAGAAGTGGTCCTTGTGGGTCCCTTCCAACTGGGGTCACTGATTTAAGGAGCAAGGCTTAATGCCAGAGATGGGAATGTGGCAGTGAAACCAGAGGGAGGCTGCCAGGCTGTGAGGAGAGAGTAAATACCACCAGGAAGGTAAGAATATTTTTTTTTGTTGTAGACTGAGAAATTCTTCCAGTGCTGCCAGAGAATTACAAAGAAGCTGCAGGAAAGCCAGAAATTAAACACCCGAGAACTGCAGGTGCCCTGCCTGGCAGGTCTGAACAGAGTGAGCTCTTTCTTTAATGATGAAGATAAGGCTGGTGCTTGAGTTATTTTTGGTGTTGTTTTCATAGAAACCACAATAACTGTTGGGGGCTAAACCAAGCCAACTGCATTGCAGAAGGAGCCCCACTGCCCTGGGGCTGCGCTGGGCTCTGTGGGCCAGAGGAGGATCTGCCCAGCTGGGCACACAGCATAGGGAAAGGCAACTGGTAGCTGATGTCAAAGTGCCTCGCAGCTAAGTTGGTGGTTGCAAACGTTTTTGTCAGTGTAAATTCAAGCAGAGAGCAAGACACTGGTTCTGTCACAATTTGTCACAGACCGGCTTGAAAAATGTCACATAACAGGACATGTGAAACCACTGTTTTTATTGCTCTGCTGATGAAAAAGGGGCTTTAAAAGGATACTTTTTTCTTTTGGTTTCTTTTTCTTTGTGAATGACCTTTGCCCAATGAAGAGCTGTGGCAGATTTGCTGCAGAGCAAATTGTAGTCATTTGGAGTTAAAAAGAAAGTGAAATTGTTGCTCTGAGGTGCTAAAACAAGATGTGTATCAACAACCACCCTCTTCACCGAGGCTGTATCTGGGTACCCAGGGAGCTGATGAAGCTGATGCTGAGAAGCTCCCGTGGCCTGAGGCTTCTAGGACTTAGAGACCAAAATCTGCTCATCCCCCTTTCATCTCCACACGTAAGGAGTGTCAAACCGTGTCATTTCCAAAGACAGGAAGCACTAAGGATGCCTACATTTTATTAGATTACATCCTCAGATGACTTTTTAGGAGGGTTTTTCTGTATTAAAAGCCCACTGTTTTGCTAGGGCAAGTTTTGTAAAGGCAGCTGGGGCAAGAAAACTAAGCTCTAATTAATAGTAGTAATATTGACTTAAAAGAAAGCCGAAGACCTCATTTTCCAATATAGTTATCCACCTTACTCATATCTTTTATCAGAAGCAATAAAACACGTACCCTTCCCAATAAAGGGCAAGTAACCAGAAGAATATAGATATGAATATAATTACCAGAGAATACAATCACGTTATCAGCAAAATTTATGACTCTAATTTGATTTAAAGAGCCATATTCTATGGCTCTTCTGTGTGGTTTGCACACATGACACTCCCTAAGAACTCAGATTAATTTTTATACCTTATACCTCTGCTTGCTGCTGCTACTGAAGAAAAGCTGTGAATGGGTGACTCCCATGGGTGAGCCGCGAGTCCTGTGATCCCCGTTACCATCAATCAGAGGCTGTAATGCCTAATAAATGAGCTTTTTTTGTTCTGTTTTCCACTTTTAGTCTTTTAATACTGTTCAACCTTGCTTCAGGCAAGGTCTGTGTATCTGCTTGCCTGACTCTATTTATCTGAAACTCGATGCTGCTTCCCCCTGAGGTTCATCTGACTCAACCTCCGTCCCCAGAGCGATGTGGATGCTTGAGCCAGCGCTTCCTTTGGCAGCAGCAAAGAGAACAGGGCAGGATTCACCCTCCTTCACGTGGCAAGGTGTGCAGCAGGGTGAGGAGATCCCATGCTGGGAGCAGGAGCTCCACAATCACCCGTGACTCCATCAAACAGTTCCTAACATTGGAGAAGACCTTTGCAATGACTTTGAGAAGGGCTTTTCAGTACAGGCTACGGCAGAACCATTTGTCAACATAACACAGCAAGTGCAGATACTCCAGCAAACGCTCTGGGAGAGTCTCTCAGCCAAAATAAAACACCTTTTCACTACCCAAGCTGAAAGATTGAGCCTGGCCTCTATGGCCACAGCAGTGGTGAATGTCCTTAGTGTCTGTTGTTCCTTATGGAACAGAAAATGATGGTAATATGCAAATGCTGCATTTCCTCTGAAGCCACTTCCCCCTCATGCTTGTTAATGCATTGCTTTCTAATGCTTTTAAACTAGTAAACTTCTAAGTAGAAAATGTTTAATAGTGATATAAGTGCATTTCCATTTAGGGAGGGAAATAAATTCTAATGACGTGGGCATGTTTATACATATTTGTGGCTTTTCCTGGTAGGATGCCTCTGTGAAAAAGAAACCCAAGTAAACAGTCGAGTAAGTTCATAACCCTCATTAAAGCAGTTCTAATCTTTGTAAGGGATTATGACACCAGAGGCCAGACCGACATCCCCAAAGTCCCACTGACAAAGCTTTGCCTGCTGCCTTGCTTTTAGTGGTGCCAGAAAACCTCCTGACAAGTGAATTGAAGCCACGTGCAGAGGACGAAGCGTGGTGTCACCCGGCTGCTCTGGTGGCTGTCGCGCTGCGGTACCAGCGATGCTGCCCTGCCTTGGCTCTGCCCTTGGCTGCTCTGCCTGGATTGTTGAGCGCTGCCCTGGACCTAAAAAGGGAAGTCTTTATAAAATCTAACTTTATGGGTAAAAAAGGGTTCACTGCTCTCTAATCAGAGGAGAGAGAAAAGTCTGTAAAGTGGCACTCAAGCTACTTCTCTCTTCTATGTTAATATTTTCCATAGGTTTTGGAAAGACTCCTCCTTCTGCTGCCACTCTCAGCACACAGATTCCTGGCCAGTTAAAGTCTCAACTGAAAATAAAAAAGGCTCGGGTTAACCTCGGGTTGCATCCCAGAGGAGGAAATGTCTTGGCTCGTCTCAGCTTGCCAGGAAAGGGAGCGCTGCGGGCACTGCCAGAGGGATGGAAATTGCTGTTTGGACAGAAGGGCTCCTGGGCAAAAAGGGATCTGGCAGGGAAATAGCAATGCCAGTAAATGGGATGAGACTGCAGTGCTGCTGTGGGGGGAGAGCCGGGTCGGTCCCACTCTCAGGCTTGGTGCTGCGATGCAGGGCAGGAAGGGGCAGCCTTCATGGCACGTTCCAAGAGGCTTGGTGACGTCCCCTCCCACCTGCAAGGCAAAAAGCTCTCAGCAAGGCAAGGCAATGTGAGCTGCTGGCACATTCACATCCTCTGAGTGCAGCAGCCCATCCTGAATACTCACCCGTGTTCCCAAAATCGTCAGCTCGGGGAGATCTCACGTGGGTTACTATGCAAGCCTTCGAAACAAGGACAATAGCCAAGCAAGGTGAGGGATAGAGTTTTTGATAACAAACATTGTAAAAACAACAAATTGTGTTTGTGTTTTATAAGATAGCCTCCTCCCTACAAACTGTTCTGGTGGTTTCTCATTCAACACAAAGAATAGACCAGCACTATTTCCTCTTGCCCTGGCTATGGAGTTGTATTTATACTTGTGGTTCACTGGGGCAGCACCTGAACAGCCAGGAGCTCGCAGGCTTTAGCCACGGTCTCTTAGGGACAGATCCTTCAGCAGAAAGAGGGTGTTCAGACACCAACATGCATTCCAAAAATGCCTTTTTTTTTCTCCCAAGAGAAGTAAAAATAAATTGGGAACAAAACCAGGAAGAACAATGCAAACTGAAGTCAAAGTAAAGACCTGTCACAACATTCTGATCATCCAAAGCATGGAGAAGGTCAAAAGATGCCTCCAAGCAACCCTTGAACTGGGTTTCACTTTATGTGCTTTTGCAGGAAGAATCCTCTATAAATCTATTACAACATCAAAACCACATTATTTCTGTTTCTCCACCTGAAATGCCACATCTTAAGCAAGTCATTTGGCAGCAGTGGGAAGGGGAGAAATGGCATGTGTTGGCTCAGGGCACTTGGTTTCGAACTGGCTCACCAGCCTCGCTGCCAAATAACGCTCTTCTCTGTCCTCAGCACTGATTTATCTTGGCCCAGGCATCTATTTGCTCTCTGGCCCAACATCAGCAATATTAGAGGTGTGATTTAACATTTATGCACTTCTAGGAAGAGCAGCTTTACCTTTTCTGTCAAGGTAAGACATCTTCCATATGCAGGAAGTGTTGGTGGTCTTACTGCAGTGGAGAGAGCCATAGAACCGTAGGATTACCCGAGTTGGGAGGGACCCACAGGGACCATCCAGTCCAACTCCTGTCCCTACCCAGGACACTCCCAACACTCACCCCGTGGGGCTGAGGGCAGTGTCCAAATGCTTCTGGAATGCTGGCAGAGTGGGTGCTGGGACTGCTGCCCTGGGGAGCTGTTCCAGTGCTCCACCACCCGCTGGGAGAAGAACCTCTTCCCAATATCCAATCTCCCCCTGCCCTGGCACATCTTCCTGCCATTCCCTCCAGCCCTGTCCCAGGTCCCCAGAGAGCAGAGCTCAGCCCCTGTTTCCCCTCCCTCCCTTGGCAGAAGGCACAAACAGCTCTGAGATCCCCTCTCAGGCTCCTCTTCTCCAGCTGAACAGACCCAGGGACTTCAGCCTCTCCTCACACACTTCCCCTGCAGGCTCCTGAGAGGTTGGCAGGTGAGTCCATTCTCCAAAGAGTGAGCCCTGGGCCTACTCAGAAGATGCTCTGGTCATGCATGGTCAGGCAGAAGCACCCAGACACCAGGCATGGTGAGTCTCAGCCCACACTGCCCTGTTGGGTTTGGCACAGGGCAGAGGAACAGAGATATTTCCTGGGGTAAATTTTCTGGAGAGGCAGGATGAACTGATTTCCATGCTCAGTATATGAGATGAGTCCAAGCTGCCCAGTGCTTCCTGGTTAACTCCCTGCTCTCAGGGCTCGCACCCTTGCCCTTCTTGCCCCAGTGAGCAGCCTCACATCTCCGTGGTATGAAAATGAGCCCGTTTCGAGCTGTCCCCTGCACGGCCTCCCTCTTGCCTGTTCTTTTTCAAGCTTTTTAATCGTTCTGTCCTGCTCTGATTCCTATTATGGCACAATAAAACTGTGCTGCAGAGAGCAAGCTTTATTTAATTTGTTATGCAGTTCAGAGAAGTAGAAGAAACTCTTCAATGACAGATCCTCAGCCAGTCCTGAGAACCCTGCGTGAACTCCTGACACAGCCAGGCACTATTTGTTCACAAGGGTAATACAAAGCAAGACCCTGTCTGCCTATGGCTCATCCTCAAAATATGCTCTTCACGCTTTCTGCAGCTGAGAAAAACCTTGATGGGTTCTGGTAATTGCTCTTGCTTATGTCAGGCAATGTACAATCAGCTCTTTCCTCCTCCTCATTACTCCTTTGGGCTCACAAAAAGCAGCGAAAATACAACACGTGTCAACAGAAAGAGAAATGCTTTGGGGATGTGCTTGGTTGGAGGTCAATGGTCACCCTTCGGTGTCTCCTGTAAGCAAAAATCCCCCTCCTCCCAAAGCAAAGCCACAGACTTTGATTTCAGGGCATCTCCCTGGGACCTGCCCTGCGGATGTGACTGCAGCTCGGCCGCTGTGGCACTGCTGCTCCGCTACCAGTGACCTGTGTGCGCCCAGACTTTTGACTTTATATGAGGGAGAAACACTTCAGGAAACACCTGGGCCCCTCAGGACAAGAAGGACATCGAGGTGTTGGAGCACATCCAGAGAAAGGCAAGGGTGGGGAAGGGGCTGGAGGGGACTAGAGAAGAGGAGGCTGAGGGGAGACCTCATCACTGTCTACAGCTGCCTGAAAGGAGGCTGTGGTGAGGTGGGTGCTGGGCTCTTCTCCCAGGTGATGGAATGAGAGGACATGGTCTCAAGTTGCACCAGGGCAGGGTCAGACTGGACATCAGGAAAAATTTCTTCACTGAAAGGCTGGTCAAGCGCTGGCAGAGGCTGCCCAGGGAGGTGTTTTGAGTCCCCATCCCTTGGAGGGGTTTAAAAGACAGGCAGATGAGTCCCTCAGGGATGGTTTGGTAGTGGACAGGGATGGTTGGTCTTGATGATTTCAAAGATCTTTTCCAACCAGGTGATTGTATGAAAGCATGCCCTAAAGCCATCAACAGCTTCCACGTCTGCTCAGTTTCCTAGATCTTACCACCACCTCTGAGAAGCCCTCTCAGCCCTGGAGCACAGCTAGTGGGCACCTTCCCCTTCTGCAACAGCTTTACATTTTCCACACCAGCCTGGCAGAGCTCGTGCCCGGCAGCTGTGGCCTTGGTGCAGCCCTCTATTTTATCCATTTCCTGTCTCTGAGGCAGCTTAGCCTTGCTCAGAACAATTCTCTCTGCTGCTCACACTAAGCATCCTTTGCCGAGGCTCTCTGGCTCATCTTGAAGGCAGCCCCATACCAGAGGTGTTCTTGGAGGGTGGAGATGGGAAGAGACAAGAGGTTTCTTTCAGTCACGGGCTCGCTAGCCTCTTCCTTTCCCCTGTTTTAACCACTGCGTGTGTGGTTTACCTCAAGCAAAGCTGGAGATTTACAGACTCACAGCAGTGGTTTTCTCACCAGCACGGTGCTTTTTTATCAGGTCACAGCAGGCTGAGGCAGTGAGGACATTTAGTTCCATTTTGCTAAGCTGGCACCCCAAACTGGCCGTATTTTGTGTGCTCGGGCATGAGTGTTGCACACACAGAGGTTTGCTGGGGCTGAGATGAGAAGTGCTGATGCATCTCATTCGAATGTAGGAATGGGGCAACTTACACAGTAACGGATGAAGGTCAAGTCAAGGGATTGTTTGAGAGAACTTGACTCGTACAACTCCATGGAACCTGACAGGCTGCATCCGTGGTGTTGACAACTGGCTGATGTCCTTGAAAAGCCACTCTCTGTCCTCTTTGAGAGGTCGTGGAGATTGGTGGAAGATCCCAACAACTGGAAACATGCAAATGCCAAAAGCATTTTTAAAAAAGGCCAAAAATTCAACTTGGGGAAAACAGGTGGAACATCTCACTTTGGACCCTGGGAAAATCGTGGAAAATGTCCTCCCAGAGCACATTTCTAGGCGCCTGAAGGAGAAGGTGACTAGAAAAGGTCTGAATTTACCAAGGCTAAATCGTGCCTGACCAACTCCATTCCCTTTTATGATAAAATTTGTGGCTGAGGGGAAAGCAGCAGATGCCATTGACTTTACCAAGCTTTCAAGAGACAACATTCTTAGTTAGGATATGGGCGATGAGATGAGCAAACACCTGGTTGGATGATCAAGCTCAGAGAAGAATTAATGGAGTGTACTTCTCCTGGAGGCTGCTAAAAAGTGGAGCGTTGCAGGGCTCTGTCTTGGAACCTGTCCTGTTTAACATCTTTATCCATGACCTGGAAGAGGTGACAGAGTGGACTCTCATCAAGCCTGAAGATGACAACAGGCTGGGGTGCACTCTCCCCAAGCCTGCAGGTGGTACCAGCCTGAGAGGACCAGTTGAGGCTGCACTTAGAAGGGCCTACACAGACTGGAGGAATGGGATAATAGAAACCTTATGAAGTTCAACAAGGACACATGGAAAGCCCTGGAATGACACAGGCTGGGGAATAACTGGGTGGGGAGCAGCTCTGCTGAGAAGGACATGTATTCTTGGTAGACACCAAGCTGCACAGGAGCCCACAGGGTGCCCTGGAAGCAAAGAAGGCTAAAAAGCATCCTGGGTGGCATTACCAGGCTCATAGGCAGTAGATGGATTACAGCCCTCTACCTGCCCCTTTAAATTAGGCACCTGGAGGGGCTCAGGGCTACAGTACTTGTCCCATGAGAGGACAGTGAGGAAACTGGAAACCTGTCCAGCCTGGAGAAGAGATTCATAGGAGATCTCATAGCAGCCCCTGCTCCTGTGAAGATGTCATCGGGAAGATGGAGCCAGACTTCTCACTGGGGTCCATGCTGGGAGGGTGAAGAGAAAACAGGTATCACCTGGAACATGAGAGGTTCTGACTGGATATAAGGAAATACATCACCCAAGAGTGGAGCAGATTGCCCAGGGAAATTGTGCAAACTCCACCCTTGAAGATTTTCAAGCCCTGACTGGATAACACCTTGAGCAACCTGCTCTGACCTCAGAGCTCACCCTACTTTGAGGAAGAGACTCCAGAGACCTCCTGTGGTCTCTCCCAACCTGAATTGCCTGACGTCTGTCACTAAAGCTTATCTGCGGAGCAGCTTATCTGAAGAATGGTAGACAAGGTGAGTTGAAAGTTTGCCTAACTGATAAAGAGTGGCACGAAGAGAGGGTGGTGTGCGGTGTGTACACACTTCCCACTCAACGGCTCCTTCGCTAGGTCCCTGCTTCCAGAGCTGAGCCAAGGGTTGCAGCAGATACGCTGAGTAAACAGGCTGACCAAAGCCACGCTGCTGGAATTCAGACCAGGAGATAAGTGCTTATCCTGTCTTCTGAAGAAATGTACTAATTTGCCTAAGCAAACTCAGGAAAAAAAAATGGCAGATTGTGTCAGTGGTTTTTACTGGGCTGAAGGAGCTGCGCAGGGATTAGTAATGTTCTAGAATAAAAAAGGCAAAACTCACCTCCCTTCAAAAGAAACCTTAATAAACAGATCTACAGATTTGTTCCTTTGCCTGGATATTTTTCTCCTCTCTGGCCGCTCCACTCCACACCCTCTTCTCTCTTAGACTTTAAAAAACTCTTATAAATTTACAGTCTCATAAAATGATTTAAGGTTATACTTGCTCTCTCTTACTAATGCTTTGCAGCATTAGGTAATTGCTTAATTGAGCATTTAGGAAAGCATTAATATATTTTTCTCTGCAAATGCATTATTAATATATACATTACAATCTCTGCTGTTAAGGCTTTGTGCAATTATTAATAGACTTAAAATGATATGAACTGCATGAAAATATTTTCTTCTAGGAAAATGAAACTCAGAATGACACAACTCACATCAGGTCTATCATCATTATAAATTATGTATTTTTATTGATACTTCTGTAATCCAATAGACCCAAGCCTGTTTGCACCAGTTAAAATGAGAGGTATGAATTTTTCTGTCCTGTTTCCCCTTCAGTAAAGCTTATAGAAAGGGCTAGACACGAGCTCACAGTTTTTATAAGGCAATAATACAGGTGGGGTAAGAAGGCAATTCTAAAATATCAACTTAGAAAAAGACAAATGTGCACAAATTATAACCAGACCCAAATAATTAACTTTCCTTCAGCAGCTGGTGCACGTGCCAAGGGGATGGTGCTTGCAGGCTTGCTTAAATAAAGATCTTGAGGATAAACATGTCTTGAGGATTTCAGAAGTATTCTGGTTCCTAATTCCGCTGACTCAGCAAAGAAGTGTCCAGATGCACTGAGAAACCCCTTTCCATGCCTCACTCTATGTGTAAGCACCTCGGTGTCTCCAAGGATCCCACAAATCTCAGAGACCATGAGAATTATCCTCATACAATGCTTGATGAGACTCTGCCCCCTGACCCTCCAGGCACTGCTCAGCCGCGTGGGCTACGTGCGCCGCGCACACCTCTCGCGCCCGAAGCCCTGTCCACCCACCACCTCCCCTCGCAGAGCAGAGGGGGTGTTTCAGAGCCCCTGCCACGCAGCAGGAGCCGGGGGCAAGGTCCACACCGCTGCCAGCTCCCAAATCCAAACCTATCTGCCGCTGTGATGCACTCCACTGCCATCGCTGAAGCTGCTGGAGGGCCATACTTTGAGCAGCAAATACAGCCCTTGAAAACTGATTTGAATCTATTCATAGCGCTTTTCCACTCCAGTAGAAGCAAATAACATGTTCTGAAGTTCATTCCCCTATTTCTCTTTTTTTCCTTTTAGAGATGCCATCTTTTCTCTTACAAAGATATTTTTTCTCAGATTGATTAGGGTTCTGTTTCTCATCCACTGACATCACTTCTGCATTTTTTTTTTCTTTTAAGAAATGAATACAATGCAGCTTCTCTTCTTGAAGGCTGCTTGCAAAGCCTGTTTGTTTGTTGGCTGAAGCCCAATCTGACGAGTCTTGTGACACCCTTGTGGATGTCTGTCCGTACCGTTCGGGTCTTTATTTGCATCTTCTGGCTTAATCTGAAAGTCCAAACCAATAAACAGCTGCTTGCAATTACGAAAGACCAGAGTTAAGAGCTAATCCTAATAAATATTCTTCCCTAGATTATGTCAATGGTTGAAAAAAAGGGCGAGGAAAGATTTTGTTTCTGACAATTATATATTTTCTCTTCAACTTTGCAAAAAGTGATCAAGGATCTGCCCTGACTATAAATCAAACCACAGAACAGCCAACAGAACGTGAAAGGGATATATCGTCCGCTGTAGAGACTGAGAGGTGTAATTTTGCAAGAAATGTCAAGAAACAACCAATATATGGATAAAAAGCACACCTGCATTTATCTTTTATAGAACTTGAAAGCATCTAAACCATTCTGCTTCAGGACATGAGCTCATCCATCCCTTGCACTAAGGGAACATACATACCCGTCATAAAATTGGGGTTGTTTTCAGATGTGGTCCTTTACCACATCACTCCATTTTAATGGTCAATGACACTGCAGAGCCAGTTCTATCCCCCTTGTCTAAGAGCAAGTGTACCCCCAGCTCTCCTGACCTGGCCACCACCTTGTGTTATGTGCTGTAATTCCAGCCCTCCCATATAAGCAGCTGTCAAGGTCTGGAATTCCTATTTCTGTTCTGCAACAAACATCTAGGTTAGGGAGAAATTTAGCAATAGGCACAGCAATAAGCCAGATATTTTTTTAAAAATTCCTCGCTAGCACAGTCTGTAATGACTTTAATCTGTTTTCTTGCTTAATCAGCTCTCTCCTTCCTGCAGCCCAGGCTTTCTCGCTCTGCTCCAGTGGTTTTCCAGCTCTTTTTTTTTTTTTTGGTGGTGACCTCTTTGCCCACGGTCAGACCAGTCTGCAAGGTCATCTCTCCACTCCTGCAAGTCAAGGAAACATTTACACTGCTCTGTCACTAAACCAGACATTTTTTTTACCCTCATTGCAATAGCGTTGGGCGAGTCTTGACAGAAAATAACCGTTTCCTAAGACAGCTGTGGAGAGGCTGAAAACCCTCCCACACCCAAGCTCCTGGGAGCATAAGGCACAACAAAAACCAGCTGAATCGCTGTTATTTGGGGACCAATGTTGTTTTTCCACGGTGAGAGAGTGAAGGTGCTGCTCAAGCAGTGAGGAAACAAGGACCTTGAATCTTGTGTTCTGTTCTGGGCCCCTCAGTACGAAAAGGACATCGAGGCACTGGATTGTGTCCAGAGGAGGGAAACCAAGCTGGTGATGGGGCTGGAGCACACTATCAGTAGAGGTGGCCGAGGGTCCTGGGGTTGTTCAGCCTGAAGAAGAGGAGGCTGAGGGGAGACCTCATTGTGCTCTGCAGCTCCCTGAAAGGAGGCTGTGGCCAGGAGGGTGTGGGTCTCTTCTCCCAACTAACACTGATGAGAGGAAATGGCCTCAAATTGTGCCAGGGGAAGTTTAGATTTGGGTATCAGGAAAAATTCCTTCACTGAAAGGGTTCTCGGACACTGGCACAGCTGCCCAGGGCTGAGTCCCCATCCCTGGAGGGGTTTGAAAGGTGTGTAGATGGGGTGCTCAGGGGTTTAGTGGTGGACAGGGACGGTTGGACTGGATGATCTCAAAGCTCTTTTCCAACCTAACGATTTTAAAATTCTATGACCAATTTCTGGGTGCTCATGGAAACCAGACCGATGCAGATTTAAGTTGATTATGGATACAGACTTACTTTACAGTATAAAAAAACAGATTCCATTTCCTGGCACCTACGATTGGATGTGTTTTTCGCATTATTTTCATTACTTTGACAAAAGAACCGTGTCAAAGGCATTCGCTGCACTTGGCTGGGGGGGGGGGGGGTAATAAAACTCAAAGCCAGGATTTCTTGATGAAGGAAAGCTCTAGTTCGGGAAACGACACCGCAGCCCAACGCTGCGGGTGAGCAGGGTCGAGGCCCGCCGCCAGCACCCCCCCTGCCCTCGGCCGCTGCGCCCACCCCGCCGCCCGCTCTGCGCAGCGCCCCGCGCGCCCCCCCCCACAGCCGCGCTCGGCCCCCATTGGCTGCGCTCGGCCCCCACTGGCTGCGCTCGGCTCCCATTGGCTGCGCCGTGCCCACGTGCCGCGCTGCGCCCGCCCCCTCCCTCCGCGGAGCCGCTGCGGAGCCGCTACCTGCGGCGGGGGGTCGCGCGCCGCTGCGGAGCCGCGCTCGGCCCCCATTGGCTGCGCCGCTCCCACGTGACGCGCCGCCCCCTCTCACCTCTCCCCCCTCCCCTCCCTCCGCGGGGCCGCCACCTGCGGCGGGGGGTCGCGCGCCCCCCGCGCTCGGCCCTCATTGGCTGCGCCGCGCCCACGTGATCCGCCGCCCCTCTCCCCTCCCTCCGCGGGGCCGCTACCTGCGGCGGGGGGTCGCGCCGCTCGCCCCTGCGCTCGGTTCCCATTGGCTGAGCCGCGCCCACGTGACGCACCGCCCCCGCCCCCTCAGCCGGTACCTGAGGCGGGGGTCGCGCCGCCCGCCTCGATGCGGAGGCCCCGCACCCGGCCCGGCGCAGGTAGGCGAGAGGCGGCAGAGCCGCTGGGGCGGTTTGGGGCGCTTGCGGGGCAGGGGGTGTGCGCGGCGGCTCGGGGGCCTGCGGGTGTGAGGGCCCGGGGTGCTGGGGGGGGGGCGGAGTGTGTGGGGGTGCTGAGGGGAGTGTGGGGGGGTGCTGAGGGGGGTGGGGGGTGTTGAGGAGGCGGGTGCTGAGGAGGAGGGGGGGGAGTGTGGGGTGCTGAGGAGGAGGGGGGGGAGTGTGGGGTGCTGAGGGGGAGTGGGGGGAGTGTGGGGTGCTGAGGGGGAGGGGGGGGAGTGTGGGGTGCTGAGGGGGAGTGGGGGGAGTGTGGGGTGCTGAGGGGAGTGTGGGGTGCTGAGGGGGAGTGGGGGGAGTGTGGGGTGCTGAGAGGGAGTGTGGGGTGCTGAGGGGGAGTGTGGGGAGTGTGGGGTGCTGAGGGGGAGTGGGGGGAGTGTGGGGAGTGTGGGGTGCTGAGGGGGAGTGGGGGGAGTGTGGGGAGTGTGGGGTGCTGAGGGGAGTGTGGGGAGTGTGGGGTGCTGAGGAGGGGGGGGGGAGTGTGGGGTGCTGAGGAGGGGGGGGGGGAGTGTGGGGTGCTGAGGAGGAGGGGGGGGAGTGTGGGGTGCTGAGGAGGGGGGGGGGGAGTGTGGGGTGCTGAGGAGGGGGGGGGGAGTGTGGGGTGCTGAGGAGGGGGGGGGGAGTGTGGGGTGCTGAGGAGGGGGGGGGGGAGTGTGGGGTGCTGAGGAGGAGGGGGGGGAGTGTGGGGTGCTGAGGAGGAGGGGGGGGAGTGTGGGGTGCTGAGGAGGAGGGGGGGGAGTGTGGGGTGCTGAGGAGGAGGGGGGGGAGTGTGGGGTGCTGAGGAGGAGGGGGGGGAGTGTGGGGTGCTGAGGAGGAGGGGGGGGAGTGTGGGGTGCTGAGGAGGAGGGGGGGGAGTGTGGGGTGCTGAGGAGGAGGGGGGGGAGTGTGGGGTGCTGAGGAGGAGGGGGGGGAGTGTGGGGTGCTGAGGAGGAGGGGGGGGAGTGTGGGGTGCTGAGGAGGAGGGGGGGGAGTGTGGGGTGCTGAGGAGGAGGGGGGGGAGTGTGGGGTGCTGAGGGGGCTTTGCCCTCAGAAGCGCCTCCTGAACCTCTGTCGGCGCTGAAGCGGGTCTGTGGTGCCGCTGGGGCGTGAAGGCACCATCGTTTGGGGGTGTTCTTTGGGGTGTAGGGGGGCAGTCCTGGGGATGTTTAGGTGCCCAGGGTAATGCGGCTGGGGCTGTCTCGAGTGGTTCTTCTGAAATTCGATGTAGAGACTTCTGCAGGTTGTGGCACCCTTTTTGTGGGAGACTTTGTATTTTCCTGCATGGGAGCTGTGCGAATGCAACCCAGGAATGACTTCTGCCACCACCTTTTGACAGTTTTGGTTTCTCTTTATTTTCTTCAGAAATACTCATAAAAAGGCTGTTTTTGTGCCGAGATGTTTTTTTCTGTTTCTGTAGATAAGATCAAAATGAGTGAGGGTGCTGACAGGGCTTTGCCCTCGGGGACCTCTGTTGCTGCCTGCCAAAAAGGATCTGAGGTGCTGCTGAGGAGTTCAGGCACCAGCTTTTGGGGGTGGTTTTTGAGGCGGCTGGCAGTCCTGGGGATATTTTGGTGAAGGAGAAGAATGCAGCTGGGGCTGTCTCAAGTTGTTATTCTAAAGGAAGTTTTTAGGGTTTTGCTTGTCTGCAGCTTGTGATAGCCTGTTCGTGGGAGATTTTGTGTTTTCCTGCTTGGAAGTGTTGCAAATGAGACCCAAGAATGACTTCTGCCATTATTGGCAAAACCTTTTTGTTTTTTTTTCAGGAGTACTTAAGAAAAGGATGTCTTTGTGCTGAGCTGTTTTTTTTTTTTCGATTTTAGTAAATAAGATCAAAATATAAGGCTGGTGGAGGGGAGATGTTCATTTTGTAGCTCGGTTTAGTTATGGAAATGAATAGGAAATTTTCATTAAATTCCTGGAGCTTTCCTGTGGGAAATGGCTGGTTTTGTCCCATTCTGAGAAAAATGGTAAAGATACTTATTTCTTACTTTTCTGAAGAAAACTTGTTGTGATAGATGTTCTTTATGTGTCTAAAGGGGGTACATGTTTTGAAATGCAGCTTGTGGTACAGATGCAGTTTAGAACTGGTGTGTGCTTTTTCTGCAGGCTGTGTTATTCCATCTGTTTTGCTGGAATGATATTGCTATCTCCCATCCAGATCATGCAGCAGGGACTCTTGAGCTGTCTCCTGAGTCCTCTGCTAGCTGGACAAGAGGCAGCAAACACAGGGAATTCCACTGCAGGGTCAAAATACAGCTGGAGAGTTGCTACATACAAGTGCTTTGATGCATTGGCTGCTTCCTTAGGGAAACAGGGTTATCCTTCTGGTTTCCTGGAACTTCTTGGGGCTTAGCATCCTCCCTTATGTAGAGTTTGATTAAATGGGCCAAATGATTGACAGATGGCTAGGAGCAGGATGTAGAAGACAAAGAGTGATAACAGAAACTTCCTTTCACTTAGGAAAATGGGCCAAAAGTGTTTAATTTTGTTTGCTTTACGTACATCCGTTAGCGGATGCAGAACGTGCCAAGGTTGCGGCAGAGCTGGGGTGTCTGGTGGGTGGGTTATGCTCTTTAGATAAGAGGTCCTGGGAAACTTATGTAGGTCTTGAGTTTTGATAAAGGTGAAGTTACTGAACAAGACATGGGTAATTCTTCAGAATTTTTGTGGACTAATTTTCGGGTTACAAGTGACACTGGACAAAGCTTACTTTAATCTGTTGTGTTTGGGTATCTGGAGCAGGTGCATCCAAAGCCTCAAAACTGGATCTTGGAGGAGTCTCCTGTGTTGCAGGTGACTCTGTCATAAGATCATTTATAAATTAAGAACTTTATTAAAACCAGTGTAGACTGTTATTTTCCGTTACTCCTAAGGGAAGGCATATGCCATTGCTGCTGAGGAATCTTTTCTTGGTGTCCCTGTTTATTTGTGACCGCTTTTTCCTGTGTGTGAACATTATCCTTTTGTTTGAATTGTTTGCTTTTGGCTTTGTTGTTTACATGTTTGGCCTATCAAAGGACAAACTCTCAGCCTGTTTTGTGAAGTTCGAGAAGCTGAGCTCTAGTCTCCTTGGGAGCAGCTCTTCCTTCACCTGTTTCACCAACACTCTCTGCAACCTGTTAGGTCCTGAAGTCTTAAATTTGGAAGTTACGTGCTAAAAAGGGATTCTAGGATTCTAGCAATGTTGTTTGCTATATTACAGTTGCGTTTTAAACCTTTTCTTCATGGAAGGCTTTTGGCATCTCCTCTTTTGTTTCTGTAGGCTCAAGTGTGATTTTATTTTTTTACCATGATCTCTTGGAATGTTAGATGATACTGTGGTAAAAATGCTGCTGTACTATTAACATTGTTCCATAATTACCAGTTGTTCAGTGCTATTATGCTGCATAATTCAGATGTAATATGAAACATCTTGGCGGTGTAAGTCTGCTGGCATGTTTCCTTAGCCCAGTAAGGATTAATGCCATGCCCTGTCTTTTCCAATCGTTTCTTTTAGGCAGGATTTGTTCCTCAAACTTTCCATGTAAGGAGAAAGACTTGATTTGTTTTCACTTTCCTGCAGGGGCTCAGATATCTTGCACTTGTGCTAAATGAACTTGCTTGGCTGGAGGTGGGTGATGTGCTGGTACCCTCCTGGGTTGCGTGGCTCTTCCTCAGAGTGTGGGAGCTCTTTCCCATGTGCTGGGTCTGTGGGCCTGGGAAGGAGGATGGGGACTGTGGTCAGGTGTACGTGGGGGGCTGAGCAGCGGCTGCCGGCTGTTACACTGCGATTGGTTCTTCCTGCGGGTTTGCTGGCTTCAGCAGGTGCTGAGTGGCTGACCTCTAGTTCTGGGCAGGCAGTTCGCTGTTTCTTAGACAAGTAACTTAAAAGGGAAGAATGGGATTTGGATTTTTTGAAAAAAAAAAAAGGGCTAAAAAGGTTGCTCTGCAAGAAATAACCTTACCTTTTTACTACCATACTGTTCACATTAGAGATGCTTTAACTCGCATGTTTCTTCCTGCTTGGCTGGAACACTGACTTCCAGTGGCTCATTTGGGAGTCATAAAAATTCCTAATTCAGATACTGCTTTTGTCTGTTGCAAAGCACGAGCTGCCCTCTTAAGTATTGAAGCACATGTTGATATTTCTTGTGTTTATGCAATATGCTGCTGTTCACTTCAGAGAACCTGAACAACATTTCACAGAAAATCCCAGAAAAGCTTGGAAAGCTCAACTAGAGAAGATGCCGAGGCAGAAGTGAAATCAATAGTGTTCCCTTTTTTGAACATTGAGCTGTTATTTAGAACCTCACTAAGAGTTGTTTGCCTATAGCATTATTTTAGCAGCTGCCATTAATATCCAGAAAGCTCACTGTGAATGTTGCTGAAAGGATGTGATGGTGTTACACTGAGTATCTTGAGGCTGATAATTGGACTGGATTTCAGTTGGAACCATTTTTTTTTGTGTTCAATCTAGATGACAGAAGGTTAAGAGCAAGTTGTAGCCTGGCTGTTTGTATCCTTCCTAAAGGAAAAGATTGGGCGAATAAACACAATAATGTAAGGTTATTAATGATTTCAGGAGTTAGTTGGTGGTTGATGTTGCAAATATGATGTGGGAATGAGCCATTAAACAGTTAGAAGAAAATACAAGTAGAGCATCACAAGGCAGAGAAAAATGCTGATGCCTCTAAGGTACTATTGCTTCTTGCTGATATTTCTGGCTCCAGGCAAAATAATTGTCACCTACAATCCTGTCAATGCCTTTGAGAGTGTCATTCAGCTGCTCCCAAATTGTCATTTACTCATTTCACTGTTTTCCCATTGCTTCAATACCTGTAGGATTCAGGGTTATGTTTTCATTTTCTGAGAAGATGGATCTTGACCAAATGAATTGCAGCCGGTGGTTTTGACTTTTTATTCTCCAATTAAAAAGCTTTACCAGTCAAAGCTCATTTTGTAACATGCATTATATACTGCTGTAATTGGTGCCTGTTGCAGGTGCTTGTAACCATGTTGTAGGCTAAACTTTCTGCTGTCAAGGGTTTATTTTTGCTATTGACTTTATTAAATTAGCCAAAACAACAGACTCTGTTCATTGGAAAAGGCATGTCTGTCATGCTTTTTTCATTTAATACTAATAGGTGCTAAGGAGATAAGCATTCAAAGAAAGCTTATGAAATATTCAAATATGTTAAAGGTACCAGCTTTACTGTGGGGTTTATATAGTTGCAACAGAAAAATAATTGACAGAAGTTTCTAATGTAGTTCCTTTTTTTCCTCTGAGAAACTGTCAGTCTCTAATCTGTAATATCTCCTAGGCTGTTGTCTCTTCATTTCTTGTGACCGTTTCTTTTAGGAAGTGGTAGGATGATGATGATGATTAGAGGATTATTTTAAGATAAATATCCAACGGTTAATGAGTTGCTGCAGATTATACTGCAGGAGCATCTCATGCCTCTCAGTCCCTGATAAGTCTACCTCAGATCTTTATTCTCTCTGGAACTTTTCCTAATGCTTGTGATTTTAAGGGATTTTTGTCATGTCCTGTTGAACAGAGCCTTAAAGAAGGTATTTCAGTGTTAATTGTGTTTTAGAAAGATATCCCAAAGGAACTGTTCCTGATTGGGAAAACTTGTCTGTTCCTTTTCTTTCCCTACTTTTTTCTGGGTGTTTTGTTACTATGGGCAAAATCAGATAAAAAGCTTTTTAATTTCCGTGTATAGTTTTGAAATCCAGTTCAGCATCTGGGCAGCTTTTCATTTGGCTTTCCTGATCTGTTAGATCTGTGTTTAAAATTTAGCTTAAAAATTTGGATTCACTTGTGCAGAAGTCATTGGAGAGTGAGGCAGTCCTTCGCTGTTGTGTAGTTTCTGGAGTGCCTCTTGCTAGAGGATGATCTTACGTTGTTCCAGGTTGATTGTTTTTTAACAACTGTTTTTAAAAGTCAATAACAGAATATGTTTCTGAGTTGTTGAAGAGATGAAGTCTGAAAGCATAGGAAGGATCTAAAGGTATGATGGGTTGCTATGGAGACTTGAGAGGGAGAGTCCTAGAGGAGGGACACTCCTGAGGACTTGTAGACCACCTGTGCCATAACAGGTAAGCTGGGAAGAGGCACAGAGGAGCTGAGAAAGAAAGGAAATAGTGAGAATCACAGAGGAGCTGCAAACAGAAACCGTTATGCACATGGTCTGCACTGCCTGTCACCTGTGGCAAAAATAAGGGAAATGGAGTCAAGAAGGGGAGGGGGAGAGGCGTTAGGTTTAAGTTTAGCCTGTGGAAAGGGGAAGGAAAAGTTAAATTTATCTCAAAAGGTTAAATTGCTTTCTTTTTCTCAATATTAGAATCAGTGACTAGGAGTTATATTAATTGCCCATTAGAGTTGAACAAGTTTTGAGAATGTGGGAGGAAACTAGGAGGGTTTTATACTGATATCTAAATCTCTTTCTTAATTACATTCTTAGAATAGAAGATAAATTAAATTTTTCATATACTTAGGATACTTCAACTGAGAGGCTCTGCTTAACAGATGGCTCAAACATTTTTACATGCAAAATGCCACACCCCCCACAAAACGGACCACTTAACCATTCTTTTCTTTTTGTTTTTTTTAAATCTCTTACTTTTGATCTCTATGGGTTTCAGTAGTGTAAAAGCAAACAGAATTAATCCTTCCTATAAATTTTACCTATTTTTCATGTTGTTACATAAGTTAACAACATTCTAGTCAACAATTATACTAATCTTGAAAACTTTAAAGATGAAAATTAGTATCTCATCTAGTTGGTCGATAATGAGGATAGATTAAACTGTGTAATCTTTTATTGGCACAACTCTTGAAAATTGCCACCAACATTAGTGTTATAGTTGTCACTTAATTTGTCATCAATTTTCCACAACTGTGTACCAGGAAATATTCTGGTTGGTTTAAGTTTTCTTAAGTGTAGTCTTTTATCTCCTTGCTTAAAGTTTTGTAGTATGTGTCTGGGGTTTTCATTGTTTTAAAAAGCCTTGAAACAGAAATGCTGCATGAACTTTGTATTGTGTACAGCATTTCAGTGAAGAGTAACTTGCTTAAGTTTATTTTATGTGAAACACCTTCTCTGCCTTTTAACATTACCTTTCTCTTTGAAACATAAATGTTGCTCAAACCCAAGTAACTTTCATTTTATAGTTCTCTTTTTACAAGTCCGTTTTGTAAGTAATTTATGTGTATCTGATTTAGAGGAGAGGGCATGGAACAAGCAGGTGTTTGGTGTTGTTTGCATTAGTTTTTACCTTCTGTTTCACTGCCTGCTTGAGCTCTGTTGCTCTTGATTAGCATTTCCTTTATGTAGATGTGACTTTCAGGTTTCAGTTGCTGTGGGTTTTATACTGCAAGCTGCTTGTTACATGAATTTCAAAGGCTGCATTGTGCAGTGAGACTTTCAGGTGAACTGTCTTGTGATTGACTGATGAATCTGCCTCTTCTACTTCTGGAGGTACTATGAGAGGGAGAAAACTTGTATTTTTCAACTCCTTGCTTGCTTCAGGTGTTGTCCAAGATCATGTTGTGCTAGATGCCATACAGCTGTAGAACAAAAGATGGCTCTTGTCCTGATGGGCTTTCAGCAGTGGCTTCCCTAGGGTAGCTTCCCTATGGGCTTGGGTAAGAGCACGTGGCAAGTGACAGCCCATGTGCAGGTACTTGTGTAAATGTCAGGGATAAACTTCTGCATGAAGGGTTGCTGACTGACAGAACTGTCTGTGCCAGTGCTCCCTTGGTGGCTCTGGCCCCTGCCTGCACAGACAGTTGTTTTGGAACAGTACCTGCCCACATAAAATGCTGATCTTGGATGTGGAGGCTGTTAACTGGACCCTTGGTGCATGTGGAGGTGGGACTGTGCTTGAATTGGTAGGGTGAAGGAGGTAAATGGAGGTAGTTTTTAGCATTGCTATATGAAAAGACATGCTGAAGACTTAAATTAATTGCTTCTGAAGTATTCCAAGAGTGGAAAGTTTGTCTACTTAAGAATAACAGTAAGACAAAAGTAAACTACGGTGAAAAGAATAGCACCACAGAAAGCTTTGGAGTGTATTCCTGCTGATGGACAATATAGCTTTCACAGCAGTTTTACACAGATTGCTTTAGTTCAGTAGATGAAAAGCAAATTTAAGTCCCTCGAGTCCTCACTAATTACATTGCAGTGAGTAACTACGGAAATGTCAATGCAAAATGTGATTGTAACACAGCATTACTGCTGAGGCATCTTTTGTGTGTAAGATAAATATAAATGCGTCATTTGCATTTATGGCTCCCAAAAGGACCATAGCCCTGCCCCTTTCTGAAAGGGTGTAGTGGTGTTTGGCCGTGGTGTTTCTACGCAAACAACAAAATCTGGATGCTACAGGCACAACTTGTTTTTTTTGGTACTTGGTTTCTTAGCTGCCACACTTCTCTCTGTAAACTCACAGATTGTTTTTGAAGGCTTAGGAAGACCATGGGACAGGCATCCCTCAGGTGCTTCTTACTGCTGACCTTGCTCTTCTAAGTGCTCTTATGCCATTCTGGCCAGTGGAAGGTGGTTTTTGACTTAGATAAGAGTGCAGAGTCTAACCCTGAGCAATTCTTAAACCGCTGTGCTGCAAAGATGTGTTTTGACTTGATCTATCTGTATGTATTGACTTAATCAAGAAAGGAATAATCTGAAGCAAACAACTGACAAAAATCAACTCAAAGTTAATTGTTGCAAATGAAATGAAAACTGATGTTTCAGTTATTGGAAAAAATTAAACACAGCTATTGAGCATATTAAATACTAGGAGTTGGACTCGGAAACGATGTGCTGGGGAGATTAATTAAATACTCTGTGTTTCCTTGTTCCTTTTTGCACATCCAGGATGAGTGAAGCATCCTTATGGAAGCTATATGCTTAATCTGGAGTGTATTCCCTGTTAAATTTTACCAGTGCCAGGGCCAGACCTGGTGCTGTCACTTGGTACGTTGTTGCAATGATTTCCTCCTAGCAGGATCCTCTGGTGCTTAGTCCGCTCCTTCTGTGCGGAATCCGTTCTGATCTAGGGTCTTGTAGACCTATGTGGTGGAGTTACCTCTTTGTTGTTTATCTGAGAGACAATTATTACCTGCATTGTAAGTGAAAATGACTGAAGCTTGTTTCCTGCTTTTTATTCAGCATTTTTTCTTTTTAAAAAGAGAAGTTCCATGTTATGCTTCTCCCCAGCTGTGTGTATAGAGATCAATGGAGCTGCCAGATGTAATTATTGTTTTTGTTAAATGTTGTAGCTTAGGAGTATGCAATCAAGTGTTCAGCAAGCCACCCATGTTGGGTGCCTTATGCCAAACAGTGCTGAGTGCCCATTGTTTGTGCTGGTCTGAGCCCATCTCCTCCGAGGTGATCTGGCTGTAGGTACTCTCTGCAGCCCTGGAGTTTCCACATGGTTTGCAGGCCTTACTCTCTCCTGTACAGCTCTCCAGAGTCCTGCAATTGCTGCTTGTTTTGTGCACCCCATTTGGATGCTGGCAGGCTCCATGAACTGGCACTGCTCCCTACGCGTGCTGGCAACGTGATGTCTGTGGATAGCTGTCATCTCTGAGATGTGTTGGTATGGAAGCACCAGCTCCCAGGTAATGATGAGGGATGCTTGGCTGCCTTGTATGCGCAGTGTGGCAGGAAGGATGTGTTGCATCCTGCAGTATAAAATAATTATGCAAGTCTTGCTGGATTGGCACTGGACATCTCGAGGTAGAACACTTCAGCTTGGTTATCTCTACTGGCACTGGGGTGTTGTCCTTGTAACGAATTTTACTGATGCACTCTAGGCCTTTTCCCATGGAGACTCGACTGATTTGCTGCAGATCTTGGCTGAGAGCACAATGCAATGTGGATGCCTGGGATGGTGATTCCAACAGTAAGTTTTGCTCTTTCAGAGCCATTTCTGTTGGGTGGTATAGATGAGCAAGTAAAGACGAGGTGCTGCTCTGAGAAAATGGTGAGCTTGTGGGGCCGGATGGATTCCCTGTGATCTGCTGTCTTGTGTCCTGACAGATTGTGTGGTCAACTGGAGCTGGATTTGATTTCCAGCTTAACTGCTGGCATTCTTGGGGACCTTGGGGTGCCACCCATTGGGTTTTGGTTTACCCTGTTCCAAGACAAGCATAATGGTACTTTGTGTACAGTTCTTTTGTATTGGCTAAAGGTGTTTAAGGTATTACTGCTTTGTTACAAAGGCTTAGAGATGGATGTGATAGCTCAGAGTCTGCACAGTTAATAAATACAGTTAGGTGGGTAATTTGAGGTCCTTGGTAGTATCCTAATAGCCAAGTTACCTATGTTTTAAGTGGTATGAAGTTTTTGCTGCACAAACCATTAGCTTTTTTTTGCCTTACCCTGTTTCATGGGTTATAACCACTTGCACTGTCACCTAACTGTTGTTTGCTCTTCAAAGGACTTAGGTTGTAGGTGTTGATCTTTATCTCTCCTTTTCCTACCCTATCTTGCAATTGTTTGTGGCTTTTGGCCACATACCATGTATATTGAGTTTTTTACCGAGAAATGATGCATGACTAGGCAAAGAGACTGATGTTGAATCATCTCCTGAATTAGCTATCCCTGAAACTTCAGTGGCCTGGATTTGAGATCTGGAGGGGACACTTCTGTCTTACTGACTCCTTCATCCTGGTGTTTAACAACATCGAGGGTTTGTCCAAACATATGGTGTTTTGAAGTGACGGTACAGGCTAGTTCAAATGGGTCATATGACCATATGAGATAAAAGGATGTGGAATGCAAAAGAGAATGTGGAAGGTCATCCCTAGATAAATGCCTTCCATTAGCCCTGCGTTTTTTATAAGTTCTTGAGCTCTTGGCAAGAGAACAGAAGAGTGTGAACTTTTTAACTGTGGAGAGCAGAGAGGGTTAAGCACTGAGATAAAAGGGAATGAGTAGGGCTGAAATGCTGTGCTGTGGAGGATCAGGCTGTAACCTTCCATGGTTGGCTGATCAAAGGGAAGTTGCTGATTTGGGAAGTAGGTAGGGCAGGAAAAACCCTTGCCCATATCCTTTTCCTTTCCGTGGAAACCCATCGGAGTCATCTGGGCAGACTCTGCGTGGCGTTTCACGTCTTTGGTTAACGGCTGCGGTCTGTGCGAAGTTGCTGTGCCAGGATTGAAGCATAGAAACTCATGGGAGAGTACAGACAGTGAGTGGTGAGATTGCCTCTCGTTAGAGAGCTGCTGGGTTCGCGGTGGTCGGAGGAGGGGTGCTGCTGCTGTGCACAGAAGCTGCCCTTGTGCTGGCAGCCTCGGGTCCCGCTGCCTGCCAGCCACAACTGGCTGCACGGCCTCTTTGGTGTTTGCTGTCCGCGTGGCTGGGGCTTCTGGGCAGGTCAGCAGCAGATTGAGACAGATGAAGAGAGGTTTGCTTGACCTGAGGGAGTTCACTTGAGATGTGGACTCTGGTTTTGATGATGGGATCTGGGTGGTGTTGTACCTGGCTACTTTGTTTCAGGGATCCTAAATACCCTGAGTATATGGTGTATATTTTTTTTTCCTGTCTGGAGTGTAATAAATACTCAAACAAAATGTAGTTGCCATTAACAGACGTCAGGCTTATGAGGAATGCAAAAAACTACCTATACTTGGCAACATGTAAATATTTTCAGGATCATACCCTGGCAGGGCGTCTGAATTGAGCATGTTCTTGATCACAAGGTGGTCAGGAGCAATTTGGTGAATTTTTTTTCCATTCCATTTTTTCCATCCATTTCTTCTGTCTGTTTTACAGCAATGCTGAGTGACGATAACTCTGTGAAGCTGAAAAGTGATTGTTCACCTCCTGTGCAATGGTGTAAGGTGGCTGCACATGAAGATGAGAAGACCAAGCTGGTTTTTAAAAGGTACTCGCAAGTAAGTGTCATTGTCACAACAATATATAGAGGTCAGTTGCTCTCCTCCCTGGCCTGGGCAGTTACAAAAGGAATGCAGATATCTAGGGATGAGATTGCCATAGGAATTGAATGGAGGATTAGAGGCACAGCTTTCCCTGGGGCACCTAAAACATGTTGAGGAGCCTAGGCTCTCCTGTGGTAGTACCTGTGTTCCCAAGTCAATGTGAGGTGCCCATACTTTATTCACAAGTATTTCCAGTCTTTCTTTGTACCCAGGTACATAACAATGTCGAGGCTTTTGTACAGGCTGATAAATGCAGGGCAGTGGATGTTAGTATACTGAGTATTTTGGGGAGGTGTCCCCTCATAGTTAATTTGCTTATGAAGACTACTGGAATGCTACATCACAATCTTCATTACTCCATTGTTTGTCATTTAACATCAAATTAGAATTATTGAGTGTATGCTAAGGTATGTGCAGAACCATTTTTTAACCAAGAAAGCTCGCTACTGCGGTGCCTCTCTGCCACATAATTTCTTAGGTCTTAAAATTTATAAAAACAGAACCCAAACTGTTATATTCACCAGTGTTTCAAGCTCTGCTGCAGCCCTAGCTGAATCTACTTCATAAACCTTTGTGGAGAAAATCAGCCTCCTTTATCTGTCTGTGAATCGCACCAGTCAGCTGATTTCCAGGGGTGGAGCCCCTATCAGCACAAATTAAGTGCTAGGATTGCATCTCTGAGCCTGTGTATTAACAAGGTTTTTTCTAAAAAAAAAAAAATCTTAAAAACCTGCATTAACTTTATCTGAAGGAGCTTCAAGAAGCACTGAACACTTACTAGGCTGTGTATTTTAAGACATTTAAACAAATGTCCAGTCCTTAGGAAACCATAGGAAACAAAAATCGAAAATAAAACTCAAACTACATATTTGAGCAATGACCACAACTCTAACCAAAAGATGATGTGATTTTTGCAAACTGATTTAGACGTGAAATGAGCCAAGTGAATATTTGGAAATCAGAAATGAGATTCCTTAGGAATAAGAAATGAGTAGATGGTTTGTATTACTCATTCTGAAAGTTTGTGGTGTATTTTTTTTTGCCTCTATATGTTTTGGGGATGTGAAGTGAGTTGCCAGTGAGTTGAAAGCTTTGCTTGTGAGTGATGGCTGTTCACCCCAAATCTTGCAATTTGGAGTTCCATCCCTTTTTCAACTTGCATGAAAATATGTATTTCAAAATAAAGTGGCCCTTTAAAATAGGAAAGCAAAAGTCAGTTTTGATTTCTTTGTGAGGTGAGCTCTTTGACCCATCAGAGATGCATTTCACATGGATGATGCAGGCATAGAACTGCATGTCAGAGTGTCAGTATGCAACATCGTCCTTAGCACAGCATCCATGTATGTTTGTACTTTCCTGCAGATAGCTCTGAAGAGTTGGGAAAGACTTGAGTGAATCAAGCCATAGTTTTTCTTGTTTTGAATGAATGCAAGTATTCACCTGAAGTTCTTCAACTGCCTTAAATTTATTGAAAAATAATGATTTGTCTACTGGTGAATTGCTGGAAAAAGTGATTTTTGTTTTGTTTTCCTCTTTCCTACCTTTACACCCTCCTGTTTGTTTTTAGACTTCTTGCACTGTTTCTGGTTGGAGGGTGTTTCCTTTATGTCCTCAAATTACGTTTTGGCCCTGAAGAATGTGACAGAACAAAAATGCCATATGTGGACCTCGATCGTGTAAGGGTTGGTATTTTTTGGTGTTCTTTTATTTGGCTTAAAATACATATATGAGAGTTACAGGAGTCTATAACAAAGAAGTAGAATGCTGAAATTGTCCTGTGAGGGGAAAATATGTATTGCTTCATTTCATGCTGTAGAACTTCTGTTGTCACTCCACAACAACAAAATAGAGAAGCACACAGAGAAACTGGATCGTTAGGACTGTGGCTGTTAAGAAAAACATTTGAAATGGGCATGTCACCATACTGTTGTGTCAGTGCAGATGACTCTGGCGGTTAGAAAATTGATGCAAATGAAAAGTAGCATTCTTTTTTTATAAAAGGAGCCCCTGACACATTAAACTGAAGGTTTATTTTTTTTCCTAAGCGAGTTTCCCAGTCTGCTTTGCCTTGTAGTGGCTCAAATGTTTATGGGATCTTGGGGCAAATATGCAGGAGGGTGCAGCTCTGGGTTCATTTATTTTGCTTCAGCTACAGTTTTACAGGTGGGTTTTAAGCTGGTCTACCAGAAGCCAATAATGCTTTCTCTTGATTCTTGTGGACATTTCTCTGCCTTTTATTACAGTACTTACCATGGCTCAGAGTTGTTACTTTTCTGTCCTTGAATGCCTCATCACTAAAACACAACTTGTAGCAGAATCCCTGATTTAGGATGGTCTCATCTTTGTATCACTTGATGTGCATCCTTCCCCACCTCCCACCTTCTTCAGTGCATATTTTTCCCCTTCTGAGCCTCTTTGCCTCCCCTTTCCCTTCTCATTTGTCTTTTCTCGGTAACGTGTTCTTGGTTCCAAACAACCACCACCTTAAACGAAGCCAACCTAATGACTGCATGGACTGTTTGCCATCTCGTGATTCGTTTTGTTTGTGTTAGATGCAGGATGAGGGAATAGTATTGCTCTTTGTCTGGTTAGTAGTAGCTGATTGCAGACTATTTGTGGCAGTTGTCAAGTGATTGGCATCTTTTTTACAGATATGATGCACAAAACAGCCTTAAAAATGACTCTTCCAAGATGCAGTGACTCTTGCTGGCAGAGTACAGTATGAGGTTGCTTAGTTGTGCTTTGCCCAGGAGGACGTGTGGTGTCTACGTCCAGACTTGCAGAGACCTTTGTAAACATGATGGAAGCAGCTCTGTAGAACAATCTTTTTTTTTTAAAAAAAAGTAAAATAAGAGCACAGCTCAGACATGCACTTCACTTAACAGTGCAGAAGGGGAACTGTATTAGCAGTAGATTTGAGCCCTGTCTCTCTGTCTGTGTTTGCTCATAATTTTTTTTTTATTTCAGTGAAGGAAACATCAGTGGAGTTGTATTGGGGGAAGAGAATGTGCAAGAATATTTTAACTGATAAAAATAGTACCTTTGCTATTCCCTCCTACTGGCTTGCCACTACAGATTTGTAAAAAACATACATGAATAATTTTTTGCTTGTTTTTTGTAATGAAACAGATTAACGTGTAGTTTTATCTGACAGCTTAACATTTCTATGCAATATGGAACTGTAGCCTTTTAATTTGGTGACTAGTCTTTGAAAGAATACCTGAAACACCTCCACCTTGCATTCCTTTTTAACTTGTTTTTTTGTTATTAGCAATACTAGTTTAGCAATTCTTTTGGAAGAAGTGCTGCTTTGATTAGCAAGCAAGTCCAGCCTGCCCTTCCACAGAACATGTACCCAGTGCATGTGTTGGCTAAAATCCTACCACAGGCAGAGCTCGGGTCACGCAGTTGAGCAATGGAGTAGAATTCCACTTGCTGGCTTGGCTTGCTGCTGCACTAGATGGGTAGAGGTGTGTCTAGAGTTTTTCATCTGTTTTTGTAAGCAACAGTACAGATGTTCCCAAACAGCTCATTTTCACTTATCTCTCTTAGTAGCCTGATGTGTTCTTTAGATGTGATTGGATGGAGAGACGTTCCTTTGCAGGTTTTCACCGTGCGCTGGTTAGTGTCTGCATTTGAGCAAATGCTATAAAATGTCTTGTATTTCAGTGTTCAGGCTTCTTTCAGAGCCGTGTGTTTGCTGACCTGCTGGTGGCCAGCTGGCAGGTGCACTAGGGCGGCGCCGCGCGTTCCTGACCGCTGCGTTCCGTTTCAGAGCGCGCAGCAGTACGCCAGCGCGGCGTTGCGGGAGCAGTGCCGGCCGTCCCACGTCAAGAAGGAGATGGGGAAGCTGTTTGCAGAGAAATACAGCATGGACGTATCTCCCTTTGTAAGAAAGAATATAAATGCTGATGAAGCTTTATTTAAATATGAGCCTCCTTTTGGATTTCACAACAATTTTGATAAGCTTAAAAATCTCCTTGAACTCTTACCTGAGCATGATTTACCAGAAGATTTGAAGTCAAAACACTGTAAACGCTGTGTTGTTGTTGGCAGTGGTGGAATTCTTCATGGATCAGAGCTGGGTCACTTACTGAATCAGTTTGATATTGTTATAAGGTACGTATTTTCCACTTAAGTGTTACGGCTACTTCATCTTTACTTTACGAGCCTGCTTTTTTTTAAGAGAAAGTATCTCCAACATTTGTGTAACTTATAAGACTTTCTGAAAGTGCTTTTGAGAAAATGATGTGACTTGGTGGAATTTGAAGTCTGAGGAGCAAAATTTGTCACGTTCACATGACAGGGATTCAGTGTAATTATTTGTAGACTTCAGATACAAAAAAAAATGGGCAGAAATGAGGTAGAAACCCCTGCCTTTTTCCCCTTGGTTAGTTGGAATGCTTGTTGGAAAGATTATTTTATAACAGCTATTTCAAATACAATAAAAATTAATGGGTGTTAAAGTACACAGTTTGCTTATACACTATATAGCAGGCTTATCTTTCCCTATCTTTTGCCTTCTGTGATTACCCATGTTTTTCTACTGTCTGGATTAAATGAATACGTGCTCTGTATTTGTGCTTTCTGAACACTACCTTTTGAACTCTTTATTTGTATTTTGAATCATGTGAAGGCACAGATCTAATACAAGTGTTTTCTCAAGTTACTTTGTAAACTAAAGCTTGTAAAAAATGAAGACTTGATACAGTGAGTCAATAGCTCTTATACAAAGATAAACAAACCCGTTAGGATGTGAAGGGGCACAGAACCTACTTTATCTGTTCTCTGAAATTAGGGCTGGCAGGTGAAGATGCTGATATAGAAAAGTTTGCAGGATTTATGCTGTTGGACAGAATTGAAGGAGCTGGATGATGCTGTTCCTGTCAGCAATGTGCTGGCAGGTGAGATTTTTTGAGCTGGAATGATATAAACTCACAGGATAAATTTCATTGCATTGAAGGGATAATTTAGATGTTTGTGTACTGCTCGTGTCTGTGTGTTTATATAAATAAAGGCAACAGCAGCGACTTCCTGTGTTTTCTTTCCCTTTATCTTTTAAGGCTGAGTTGGCACAAGGCAATGAATATGAAATCCTACAGTGCTCTTCTAAGTTACTTTTCTATTCAGTCTTTTTTTGTTGAAGTTTTTCACTTGTGCCAGTTAATCCAGGAATACAATTGGCTTCCTCTCAAACATAAGGGATGGATGAATGAGTGAGGCGAGGAACACTGAGGTACTGCAAAAACACTGTACTCTGCTCTGCTAAAAATCTGTGGGCCGAGTACAAGTTCCTTGCTTCATGTCTGATGTTTTAAGGAGATTGTAATCCATGCTTATCCACTACGGTTTCTCTCCTTTGTGGTTTTGTTTTTCTTAGGTTAAATGATGCACCGGTTCAAGGATACACGGATCACGTTGGTAACAAAACTACTATACGGATGACTTACCCGGAAGGAGCCCCCCTCTCTGAACACGAGTATCCTCCTGCTAGCTTGTTTGTGGCTGTTCTGTTTAAGAGTGTTGATTTCAGCTGGCTTCAAGCAATGATCAAAAATGAAACCTTGGTATGTAATCTGGATATGGTCTGGGCCAGCAGGCTCCAGTTGTCCCTGCTTTGGACCATTTGACCTCCAGATGTCCTTTAAACCTCATCCACTCTGATTCTGTGAACTGAAAACATACTACTTCTGAATCCTGGGCTTTCAGTTGGTTCTGCTCTCTGCAGGCATTGATACTTTAGTAAACTGATTCAGAGCACAGGTAGGAAGGTGGGACCATAGCAGCCTAGATTTGATCAGTTTAAGCTGCTGTGGGGTTGTAACTTAAATCCTGTTTAAAGAATATAAGTCTGTTACAGTTGTAACAGTGTTATTTGCTTAGTGTTGCCCATTATATGGAAAGACTTGTAAACCAAACTGATTTAGTATTGTTTTTTCCATTAGCATTCATTTAATTGACTACAAGTAGCGTGAGACCAGAATCTAGCTTGCCTAGTCTTGTGTAAATCCTCTTCTGAAGTGTTACATCTATCACTAGGTGGATGCTGTCAAACAACAGCTGTTTGCTTCAAAGCCTAAGCAGAATTGTTCTGAATCCAGTGTTTGTTTCATAATGCCTGGTTAATGTTCATGGAAACCTGTGGTTCCCTTTCCCATTTCTTTAAATAGTGCTGCCTGCTCGGTTACACAGGGGCAAGTCCAAAGAACCTGGTGGATTCTGGTGCATGCACTGATTAAACACTGAGTGCAGTCAAATATTCAGAATAAACAAGTTTAGGTATTCCAAGTTCGCTTCTTGATTCTGTGATGAATTCTGTGTAATTCCTCTCTGCAATTGCTTCTGCTCAGGAGGTTTTTGCCCTTGTGAGTGAGTCTCTAGAGCCGTGTGCTGGTGTTGCTGAGCTCTCCTTAGCCATGAGCTGTTTCCTGTAACTTGGGTGCTCTGCCATACACTTTGCAGTCTCGCTCTGCTTTTGCTGAGCTACTTTCTTCTCCCTCTTAGCCTCTGTGGGTGCGACTCTTCTTTTGGAAGGAGGTTGCTGAGAAAATTCCTTTTCCATCAAAGCAATTTCGGATTCTGAATCCAATCATCATTAAAGAGACAGCTTTGGACATTTTACAGTTCCCTGAACCTCGATCAAAATTCTGGGGTTGGGATAAGGTAAGAATTTTCCTTTTAGGAGGAAACTATGAAAAAAAGTAAAATAACCTGAAACGAGTTTTGGGCTCTTCCTTCAATATAGTTTCTCTGTGCAATTTCTGAGCTTAATGCACTCTCAAGACTCTCGTATTTCCTTGAGTAAAATCAAAGTAGGCTTTCAGCTCACTTTTTTTAGAGAAGGTATTTATCCCTCTGCATGCTGACGCGCAACAGCATGTTTTACAAAGCTTTCAGATGCAGTGAGACAAATTCATTCAGTACAGTGTTCACTCACACATTGTTGAGTGGTGTTACATCAAATGCATGTTTTGGATATTAAGTGTATTAAGAGCAGCCTTGTTAAGTCAAAGCAGCAATCAGCTATGAATGGATGCAGGGAAGGCTGAGAGAGTATGGAGAACCAGGCCAGTGTAAAGCAACATTCCAGCTGCTGGAATTGCTGTGTGTGCCTGTGTGCTCAGTGGCAATGGAGAAGTGTATCCTCCCTCTGTCCTTCCCTCCCTCAATAGTACAGAGTGATGAACTGCCCGGTTTAGTCTTACACTGCTTTTGTGTTATTTTAGTTATGTTTGATAAATGGGATGTTACTGGTCCTCTTAAACTGTGAAAAATACTGAATAACTTATCTTTTTACGTTTTGTCTGAAAGCATTTAATGGTAACACTATTGCACAAATGTTTGAAATGTTTCTCACATTTATTTATTAATGTACCATGCTAAGCCATGTGTCTTTCAGCTGTATTGTATCATACTTTTTGAGTGAAAAGTAATATTATGAAGAGCACTGTTAGAATTGGTTGCTCAAGACTGAAGTAAGCCTGCTTTGAGAAATGTCAAGTTTAACTGCATGTCAGGAGTTGTTTGAGTGTTTGGAGCGAGGGTTCACGTGTAGTTCAACTACAGAGTAACAGAGCTTCTTGTCTTCACAGAAAGCTGACAGCCAAAAGTCTTGTCACAGGCAAATGCTCAAGTTGTATTAGTATTTGGCCCTGAAGTTTTTAGTTTTACTTGATCGTTTAATTTAGTTTTAGGTTTGTTTGTTTGATTTCAGTTTTAAGTGAGGAGAGGGAATAGGCAAAACCATTAAATTTTGTGAAGTGTTTATAAAACTGGCAAAGGAGAATGTATTTGAATTCAGCATGCTTCTCTCTCCACTGTTTTAGAATGTACCTACAATTGGAGTCACAGCAGTCGTTCTGGCCACACATTTATGTGATGAAGTGAGCTTAGCAGGATTTGGATATGATCTCGATCAGCCCAGCACACCTTTGCACTATTACAACAACCTCTGCATGGCTGCCATGAACAGACAAACCATGCACAATGTGACAAGCGAAACAAAATTCCTGCAGAAACTGATCAAAGAAAAAGTTGTCAAAGACCTCACTGGTGGGATATATTGTGAATTCTGTGGCAAAGACAGCTAGCGATTGACGTGCTGCATGGTTTGGATTTGTTAGGTTTCCAAAGGTTTGGCTGGAACAACCTTTCCACTGTCTTCAGTAGTTCTTCACGGTGTGTATAGAATGGGCATGGAATCTCTGCTGCCTTCTTTAATCTTAAGTTCAATATGTTGGACCTGAACATTTATTTTGATGTCAGATTTTACTTTGCACATTTTTGTAGATAACTGTGTAAATACAGCCTGGAGTTGAAAGAGATCCATTGAAAATATATAGTGTTTTAAGTTGTCTGAAGAAAAGCAGAGTTTTTGTTTTCAGATGTATATGGTTTGCACAACGCAACCCGAGCTGTGTAACAGCATACAAGAGTTATTCTCCACTGAACTTCTGTCTTTGTCCATCCAGTTCTTGGTGTGTGACTCCTCGTGCATGCTGTGAAAAGAAAGGCCTGTGCTTCTCAACTCTTTCATCTCTTACAACTGGAGTGTTTTGTTTCCCCCTCAAGTATTTATATTCTTTTTGATTTGTGCTGGTATTTTTTTGGGGGGTGGAGGAGGAATGTGGGAGTGGAGGTGAAGGAAGAGCATCTCTTTTGGCAACAACTGAAGAGTAAGTACTTTGGTATTCATGGTTGATATTGAAATCATTGATGTGTTGATGGATTGGGTTAGAATCCTGTTTATCGTAAGGCTTGTTTGAGCCCAGTGCACACTAAGAGGATTTAGCCAGTAGGAATCTTTCACCTGGATCAGATTTTCTGTCATTTCCATTCTTTAAGAATGAGGTGTGTCTAACTAGTTGATTTGTAGCAGAATTCAACTAGCCCAATTAAATAAGTGGCATTAATACAAAATCTGCCCCTCGTTTTTTGAGTGACTTCAGAATTGCTGCTCCTATAAAACACTATTTTGTATAAATCTTCTATTTAGCAATAATAGAATCTGTGACTAGGAAAAAAGTTCCATGGGTTCACTTTATGATTCTTACCTAATGAATTACAGATGTCATAAACTGAATAGTTTGCAATGATAACCCATATGAACTCTAGTGTTGGATATTTAATTGAAGGGAGAGGTGGAGTTGCTGGTTTTCCTGGATCAGCTTTTAAGTCAGCAATTGGGTGAGTGTGATAACTTAAGAAGCAAATTTATGATGTAGTAGCAAGCTCAGCAAGTGCTGTAAGCAGCGTGCTTAAAAAAAAGCTATAGGTACATGTTCTTGTGACTGGAAATCAGTGCATTGCAAAGAAACTGGACTATGCAGATCTGCAGGCAGGTTTCAGTGTTCATTTTAATTTTGTTTACCAGTAGAGTAGTGGATACAACTGTGTTGGCACTGAGTAGTGGTGTTACTCAATCTACAGTACATGAAAAAAGCTTTCTTTGGGAACAAAAGATCATTAGCAAATTGATCAAAGGTTGGCCTGGAAACATTGTTCATAGTCTTGGACTCTCCAAGGCCAATGTTATGGGCAAAGATGTGAATGTAGTTGTAATTTTTAAGTTTTCAAAATAGTGCTGTGGGAAAGCAAGATTAGGGTGGTTGGGCTTCTTATTCTGGGATTTTTTCCTAACGGAGAGAAGATTCAATGAACAGTGATGTTGGTGCACAGGAGCAGCAGCCTGATCCTGGCCCTTGTGCTGAAAGGCAATAAAATGGCATCAGATCATAAAGTGTAACTGAAGAAAGTTCTGCCCTGTCTTTTCTAAGTCCCATGTACCTCCGTGTCCTTGAAAGCCAGTCATGGATGGGGAACAAATTTGAAAATCGGATTTTTCTCTGACACTGTTTGTGTTTATAGCAATAATATTAATCTAACTTCTCTGTGAAACACATTAGTATTTGTAGTAGCAATAAACTGCTATGTTTTTTTGTATTATAATTATATTGTTTAATTTAAAAACATTTCACGAGTGAAGACTTTTAAACAGATAGTCTTTTAGTTAATATATTAAAACGTGCTAATTATTTTCTCCTGGTATTTAAACTGGAAGCAAAGTCCTTTAATTTCACTTGGTATTAGAGAAGCTTTGGTAGAGCTCAGAACAAATGTGCTGGGAGGACATCCTGCATCCACTCAAGTGTGCATGTTTCAGAGCTTGGGCCCTCACCAGTTTGCTTTACTCCCTGACTTCAATGTAATCAGTGGATTAATGTAAGCGCCAGTAGCTTTTTGGAGATGCTGCATTTACTGTCAAATTCCCAGATTATGTTGGTGTAGGATTAGATTGTTCTCCCCCAGGTTCCATGGCTTGTGGTAAAGCACTGTTCTCCGTGGTGGCGTATACAGCATTGAATACACCTGTGCAGGTTTGACCATCTGTCACATGGCAGCCAATTCGGGTTGCAAAAAGCAATAAACTGATGAAACCACTTTCTACTGAACTATTTGTCTCACAGTGTCCAGTTTGTTCTGCCTCCTTTGTTAAGGATTTTACATGTTTAACTGGTCCACTTGAAATTCTTGGGGAGTTAGTGGCTGGTGAGAACTCTTTTATGTCTTTTCAGTACCTGTCAGTGGAGTTCTATCTCTGGTGCCTGGAAGAAAGAATCCATCTCAACACTGACTGGATTGTAGGCTTCCAGGATTTTGAAGCTAATATGGATGGGAATATTTCAGACTGGGTTATAGCACTGGTCTTGTATTCAAGGGTGTGTGACCCTCAGTGGCAAAGACAGATGCAGCTCCTGCTCTGTGCTTCAGTCTTGCTGTAGGTGAGGCAAGAACCAAAGCTGTGGCTTTATGCTTTGAAAAGAATCTGCTTCCTCCTTTGTACCTGTGCCTTTGGACATGATCCTTTCGGGTTCCTTCCAACTGAGGTCATCCTGTGATTCCATGATGCCGTCCCCGGCAGCGCCGATGGTCAGGGAGGCAGCTCTTCCATCAGCCACGCTGCAGCAGTGCTGTGGTTTGTGTTTATATCTGGCAGGGTGGCAGAGAGCCAGTGCCTGTAGATTTTGTTCATCCCTTCATCCTACCTGCCTGTTCCAGCTGATTTACTCTTTTCTTCTTGCCCAACAACTTGTGTATCAACTTTGTGGTTTAACAAAAAAAACCTGTGCTTGAATCTTGATTGAATTTCTCATGCCCATTAGCACTTGCCTTTTCGAGCCTGTGAACTGGAATTAGAGCTGCTCACCCATGGAGAGCTGGGCAGGGCTTGAACGTAGGTGGGTTGACTCTCTCTGGGATCTTCTGCCTGGTCATTGGTTTTCACAGCCTCTCTCTTGCACTCAGGCCAAAACCAACTATTTTCTAAGATCCTACGCCTGTCCTTGAGGAGAACAAAGGCTTCTTGTTCAGTGCAGCCATTGCTGCTCCCTCCTCGTGGGCACCAAGGAGCCCTGGCCTTTGGAAGGAGGTGCTTCCAGTTGCACAGGATGGCTTTGGCAGTGGTCCTGCACTGGAGCCTCGTTGGAAGGAGCTGCCAAGGTTCAGCAGGAACATGATGGGCAAGTCACACAAACCCAAACATTTTATTTTTCCACCTTTCTGACAAAGGAGAACTAGAAATGCAAGCGGGCGCTGCTGTGCCGAGCGTTGCAGGTGTCCTGCTGTAGCTAAAATAATTCCATAACTCAGGGAATCCTTGAGCCCCAGCTTGGACCCTGAGTATGAAAGCCAGTCCTGAGAGGGCAGCAGAAACAAGGTTCCTTGCAAATCTCTCCCTTTCTCCAGCCTCTTCCTGCCTGGCTTTAAAAAAACAAAGGCACATTTTGCACAAGCTGGAGTTATTTCCCCAACACCACCTCAAGCTGAGTCAAGGATGAGATGTGAGGATGTGGTGGAGCCAGTGGAGAAGCTGCAGAGGGGTTTCTTTCCTCTGCAAGAGCTGGATTGTTTCTTGTGATTTTTCCTTTGTGTCCCCTTTGGATCTGCCCTCTTTATTTTAAGTTGTCAATGTATTTTGTTCTTTTTCACACTGTTTCCCTCCTTTCTCTGCTACCCTGTTGTGCTCCTCTGTGCACTGGAATCTGCAATGTCTCTCTGGCCTCTTCTCTTTCCTGCCAAGGTGAAAGGATGCTCATGAGAAGCAACTGGTGTGATGGAACTGTTGGATTGGGTCCAGAGGAAGCTATGAGGATGATCCAAGGGCTGGAGCACCTCTGCTGTGAGGACAAGTGGGAGAGTTGGGGTTGTTCAGCATGGAGAAGGCTCCATGGAGACCTTAGAGCAGCCTCCCAGTACTGAAGGGGGCTCCAGGAAAGCTGGGGAGGGAGTTTTTACGAGGGCCTGTAGTGACAGGAAGAGGGGAAATGGCTTTAAATTGGAAGGGGGAGGATTTAGATTGGACATTGGGAAGAAATTCTTCACAATGAGGGTGAGGAGGCCCTGGCCCAGGTCCTCTAGGGAGGGTTGTGGCTGCCCCGTCCCAGGGGCTTTGAGCCCCCTGATCCAGTGGGAGGTGTCCCTGCCCATGGTGGGGGGTGGAACTGGATGGGCTTTAATGTTCCTTCCAACCCAAAGTATTCTGTGATTCTGTGACTTTTTTTTTGAGGCTCCGTATTTCTGTACCTGTAGGAAAAGACCAGGACGTGGGTCTGGTTCAGTTTAATGACCCCACGGTGCTGCTCTGTTGGGGAAAAGAGGTTTGCAGGTCATTGTAGTTGGTCATAGCATGCCTTTTTAGGGCAAAATCCTTAAAATCAAAGAATAATTGGTTTGTGCCAGCAGTTGAGCATTGAGATCACCGGGAGCATTTTTATGGCTGTGTGAGGAGGATCAGGGTTGTTTTTGAACGAGACCTTTCCTGTTTATAGAGGCAGCTCAATGGGACAGTCCCCGGGGCTTTCCACTGCATGGGCACGTTGTCAGCCTGGAGAAGAGGAGGTTGAGGGGAGACCTCATCACTGTCTACAACTGCCTGAAAGGAGGCTGTGGTGAGGTGAGGTGGGTGTTGGTCTCTTCTCCCAAGTGACAGGTGACAAGACAAAGGGGAATGGCCTCAAGTTGTGCCAGGGCAGGTTCAAATTAGACATCAGGAAAAATGTCTTCACTGAAAGGGTTCTCAGGCACTGGCAGAGGCTGCCCAGGGAGGTGTTTTGAGTCTCCATCCCTGGAGGGGCTTAAAAGACAGGTTGAGGAGTTTCTGAGGGATCTCCTTTAGTAGTGGATAGGGATGGTTGGACTTGATCTCAGAAGTCTTTTCCAACCAAGTGATTCTATGATTCTGTGTGCCAGGGAGGGGTAGATTGGACATCAGGAAGAGGTTCTTCCCCCAGCGGGTGGTGGAGCCCTGGAACAGCTCCCCAGGGCAGCAGTCCCAGCACCCACTCTGCCAGCATCCCAGAAGCATTTGGACACTGCCCTCAGCCCCACGGGGTGAGTGTTGGGAGTGTCCTGGGTAGGGACAGGAGCTGGGCTCGATGGTCCCTGTGGGTTGTAACTCAGGACACCCTCTGTTTCTGTGAGAGTCAGAAGCTGCTCACTGTTTGTGCCATCTGGCTTTTCCTGGCTGGATTTCTCAGCCTGCTTTCCCCTGCAGATGTGCTGTCCCTTGTGCCATCGCCCAGCAAGGTGTGCTGGCTTGTCTCTAGCTCTGTCCCTGCTCAGGGGTGGATGGAGGAATGTCAGTTTGCAACTCAGCAGCTTGGGGATGTCCTGGGCTGGAAGCTCCTGCTGCAAAGGGACAGTCCCAGCCAGTGCGTGTGATGGCTCACAGCCTGCGTGGGAGATGCCGACGGTTCCAAGCACCTGGGTACCAGAAGAGGTTTCCCGTGCCTGGGAGCACACCTGGAGGCTCGCAGAGAAGAGGTGATGAGTGTAAGAGCAAATGTGGTGAGGTGATCCGTGACAGCCGAGCCCGGGACGAGCGCTCGGCGTTGCGGGACGGGGATGAGGAGCGGGCACGCAGCCCCACCTAGCGCTCTGCGGGAGCCGTGCCGGGGCGTGCGGGGCTCCTCCAGCTGCCACCCGCCCTGTGGAAGGACCAAAGCAGGAAAGCCCTTAGCCAGTAACGCGGCACGCGTGGGCTGGGTGCTGGGGCAAGCGCCGGGTCAAGGCCGGCTGCTTCCCTTGCTCAGCACCCAGGCGGAGCTTAAGGTAAGGACTTTTATTCCGTGGTTGAGTATTAAAAGCAGTCATCGCTTTCCCCAACCACAGGGCACCAAAGGCTGCAACCCAAGGTGGCAAATACCAGCCTGCACCCAGGCCTGGTGCTCTCCAAGAGGAGCAAAGTGTTTCTTCAGTCATGTAATGTTTTCTTGGATTGTAAATTCAGTTTGTGTAGCAAATCCTGTATCTAATGATGTTCCTAAATTCCTTTTCCTTAGGGTCAAAGTTTCCATCAATGGAGAGCTGGACCAAGGCAGGGGTATCTGAGAGCTGCTGAAGGACCTGAGTACCTGGCTGTGCACCTGTGTCCCTTTCCTGGGACAAATCAGCCTAAACCAGGCATCCAAAAAGAGCCAGGAGCACAGGGCAGGTACAAGATAGGTCATAAAACTCTTAAATAGGAGGGATGTAAAGTGACCACCAAGGGATAGAATGACAGGGCTTTCTCCCTGTCTTGCAGTGGAGGTGTGTGTGATGCTTGGTATCTCACCTGGTGATCACCCTGTTTCTTGATGCTTGGTATCTGCACCATCCCACATGGCCTTTGGGGGAGGCAGGTGCCCCAGGTGCAGCCCAGCAGAAGGACCTTCCCCCAGCTCAGGAATGAGCTCTTCTCTGTACACAGTGCAATTGGCTCTTGGCTTAGTGGTCGCACCCATGAGCCCTGCAGAAATGACCTCAAAGGGATCTGAGCCCTCTGAGTAACTTGAAGCTCTGGCTACAGCTGGATGCAGAGCCATGGGCTGCTCAGATGATCTGTCCTCCAAGGATTCACCGGGCACTGAGTATGGGTATCGTTTGAAGGAATTTCTCCTGTATTTCATTCCCTTCCAGCATGAGAAAGTGGAAGAAGGCACTTGAGACAGGGCTTTTGTGATGCATCTTCATTTCTCTGGATATGGGAGTGCATGAGCAAGATTTCTGATGCCTCCTGCTGCAGCCTCGGTGGAAGCACGGGCTGTTTGCTCACAATCCTCAGGTCTGTAGGCAGCAGGAATCTTCTGCATCTCAGAAAAGCAGAGGTTTATCTGCTTGAGAATGTCTGGGAAGCCCAGCAGTGACACATGTAAAACCCTCAGCAGCCCTGGCTGTAGCTCAGGACACCAGAAATCGTACTCTGGTTTGTTCCTCACCAATCGTGTGATTGATGGGCCAGAGCTCCTTTGATGCTGATGTTGCAGCTCTCCTCAGTGCTGATGCCTCTCGACGTGAGATGGTTTCAGCAGATTGCTCAAGTGACAGGCAAACAGGGAGGAAATCAGGACTGAGTCCCTGGAAAAGTCTGAGCCCACGAGTTTGTAGCACTCGGTCAGTCTTGATCTGTTACGGATGTGTCTCCTGTGAGCTCAGTTTAAGAGAAGACTTGAAATCCACAGCCCTCCCTGATTCTCTGCTGTGAAGTGACCACAGAGGTCGTTTAGGACCTCTTCCAAAGCCTGCTAAAACAGAGGCTCATTGGTCTCAACAGGCTTCAGAGCAAGTCTACAAGGAGCCAGCCCCCAGAGCAGTAACACGCTCCCAGGACGTGGCGGCTCCACGCAGAGGCGGCGCTGCAGGGCGAGGGCATCACACAGGAACCAAGCAGTTATGTGACTTCTGGGAGTATCCTTCTTGCTGCTTGGAGACCCATCAGTACCAAGGAGAAGGTGCTGGGACTTTGCCTGCTGAGCCCTTCTGTGTTTGATAGCACAGGGAGTCTTTCCAGGCACGTGAAGCTGCCTGTGCTCTGGTTGAGAAAACCTTCCTGGTATTTTCCCTCTTCTTTTCGGTCCTAGCTCTTTGCCTTCAGAAACGTGGAGCACAAATTAGAGGAAAATTGTGTGTTGGAGGAAAAGCAGGACTTCTGCCAGCCTGAAGGACGTGTGTGTAGTCTGGATGTCTTGTTGTGTAGGGATTTGCGGAAGGGGATTGTCTCCAGCTCTAGAAGGAGCGTCGCTATGTGTATTGTGGGTTTCTCTGTCTCCCAGGGAGCTGTGGAGGTTTGTCCAGCCTGGCTCAGCCCTCTGTGCCACCAGAGACACTTGGAGGGCAACAGGAATCCTGAGAGCTCTGAAAACCTGACTGGCCCCAGGACACAAGAGCAAACAGAGACCAACTAGACCAGAGAAGACAATGCAAAGGTCAGTGCAAGAGAGTGATTCCCTTATTCCCTCCACATCATCCCTGGGAAAGGACAAGCCATAATGGACACAAAGAGCATCCTGGGAAGTTTAGGTTCAGCAAGGAGATTTTTCTAAGATGAGATTAGAGAAGCATTGGCATGGATTGTGCTGGGAGGTCTTCCAGCACTGGAAAGTTTGAAGGCTGTGTTGGACAAGCTCCAGCCAGGACTGTTTCAGCTGCAGCTGATCCCACCGTGGGCAGGGGATGGATTTAGCTGCCCCAGAGGGAGGAAGGGAGTGTTCTTTCCAGCCTCTCTCTTTTGCCCTTTTGGCTCGAAGCATGATATTAGACACTGATGCTGGGGTTGTGGTTACTCACTCCTCCTGAACCATTTTTAACACTACTTATAGGCCATGTTGTGAAAAAACAAAGCCCAACCATAAAACTGGGGACAGAGTCTCCCCTGTAGCTAAAGTTGATGCTGGGGGTAGAGAGGAGGGAGCTGCAAGTCCTTGATTGAGAAGGAGCTGGGTGTTCAAACCCACCATGGCCAAAATTGGACTGATTTAAAATTTACTATCCTGGAAAAAGCACCCTCTCAGCTTGCAGAGACTGTTATTTAGTTGGAGATGCATCTTGAGGCATGTTTGAGTGCCAAGGCTTGAATTTACCTCTCCAGTGGTAATTGGGAATGTCATCTTAGGAGAGGAGATCTGGGGATGAATGAGGTTCCACACTGTGCAGAAATAAAGGGGAGGCTCAAAGCCTGCAGCAAACCTGCTCTCTGCACTTTCCTTAATTCCTCTCTTCTCCAGTGAAAATCATGCACGAAGCATAGAGAAGGCAGCTGGAGCAGAGGGGTGCAGTGGACCTTGGCACCGTGAAACCCTTCCCTGCCAAGCCCTGCCTGCAGCCTCTCCAGGGCTGGTTTGCTCCGTGGCTCGTTGCACTCTCAGCTGCTCTTTTGCTTCCTCTGCTCCTCTCACCTGTAGTGGTGCTGGCGACTGGAGGAGCTGCTGTGTGAAACCTGCAGCCCAGGGGAGGCAGGGGGAGTGCTTTGGTCCATACACAGCATTGCACTCCCAGCAGCTGAAGGGAGACAAGGGGGGTGGTTTTGCAGGCAGGGACCTGTGTCCCTGGGAGCTGCCCTGACTGATGCCACAGCAGGGGGTGAGCTCGCCCCCTGGTACCGACTGCAGCCACTTCGGCCACGTCTGATGCCCCCCAGAGAAGCTCTTCCTTGTGTGTGAAGGACCTCTGCTTTTTGTGTGTTCAGCCTGGAGAAGAGGAGGCTGAGGGGAGACCTCATCCCTGTCTACAACTGCCTGAAAGGAGGCTGTGGTGAGGTGGGTGCTGGGCTCTTCTGCCAAGTGACAGGTGATGGGATGAGAGGAAATGACCCCAAGTTGTGCCAGGAGAGGGTCAGATTAGACATTGGGAAAAACATCTTCACTGAAAGGGTTCTCAGGCACTGGCACAGCTGCCCAGGTAGGAGGCTGAGTCCCCATCCCTGGAGGTGTTTAAAAGACAGGTGGATGAGTTTCTCAGGGACAGGGTTTAGTAGTGGACAGGGACGGTTGGACTTGATGATCTCAGAGGTTTTTTCCAGCCAGACAATTCTATGATTCTGTGATTCTCTACTCCAATCTTTCTGATCACAATGTTATTTCCACATTTATTATGGGAGAGGAGGTGAAAAATGATTGCTTAAAGCATTGCTCTGGAAAATGTGAGCATTTTTCCCAGGCTCTGCTTATCTCTGACCCTCAGCCTTGACTGTAAAGGGGCTGTGTGTGCACCACTACTGTTCTTGTTCTGGGATTCATTTGCATGTGTGCTCCCATATTATTTGTTCTTGGCACTTTCACTCGCCCTTGGTCTCGTGAGCCTGTTGTGACTCTTCCTCAGGGATGTCACCTGTCCCTGACCCAGCACATGTGACACTCAGCTCCCCTCCACATTCTAGACTGGTTTGCTTGCTGCTGGCTGCGTTGGGTTATGGAAATGAAACAACATCTTCTGGGCCTTGTTTGGAGGCCTCACCCTTTTTAACCCTGAGCTGAGTGTGTGCAGGCCAGACAGGGGGACCCACACTGCTCTCCTTCCAAACAGCACTTCCCAGAGCAGAGCTTTGCTGTGATTCCTTTCTGTTGTACACAAAAGAGAGAGTTGCCATGAAACGATCACACCTGGTAGCACAACAACCTCCTGATGGACCTGTGAAGACATCCTGATGTTTGGCCCAGCAGCTGGCAATCATCAACACAGAGCTCCAAATAAAACACATTCCATGTGGCTTTCAGCCCTTTGACAGAGATGTTTCCCAACATAGATCTGCCATGAAAAGTGGAAGCCAAGAACACATTTATTAACTAGTGATGCCTCGAATTCTGCTGCAAACATAGGAATGAAGCAAATACACCTGGAGTGGCTTTACTGTGGCTCTGGCTTTTCTTCCTGTCTGCACTAGCCCTTAGGCAAGGTCTAAATGATGCTCCATCCATCCTCTCAGCAAAGGTCTACATAAAAGAGAGGAATAGGAGCCGTGCAGGAGGCTGTCCATGGCGTGTGGCTGCTCCTGCTGACAGCAACTGAAACCCAGTGCCAAGGGTATCCCCCAAAGCCTGCCCTCGCCCCTTCTGCTTCCGAGCTCCCTGGGAAGACAGAGGACAGGCAGATGTTTCCTTACGCAGGAACAAGGAGGCCCCTCACCCAGTGTGTGGGTACAGCTGGCATTCCAGGGGATCTGGTAGACAAAATTTATGGATAACACTGGGTCTGCTTTAACTGCACAGCTCAGAGCTGGGCACCACTGCAGGGGACAGCAAAGGTACAGAGGTGCAGGCTGATTTGTAAACTATTCTTATCCTGATTATAGAAGGCACAATGCCTTTCAAACTTTCCATGGGGTCTCATGTCCTCAGAATTCATCACTTACTAAGTCCTTTCAATTCTTCTTTCTTAACAAACTTCTTTCTTCTTGTCCCACTTCAGTCCATCTCACTTTGCCTCCGATTCCATTCCAAGGAAGTCCCTCACTATTCTCTTCACCACTGACACCTGGCTCTTAGACAAATACACCTGCTTAAATTAATTATTCACCCTTAGTCTAACATGTTCTTCTGTTTGATCAGCAGCACGGGGTTTGAAACCAGCCCTGGAAGGGTCTGTCCAAGGGACAGAACTAAGAACTTTGTAAGCTGCTGCTGGGAGCTGCCAAGAGTGAGGATAAAACTCCCAACACTAAATTCTCCCAACACTGCAAGTCCAGCCATGGGTTCCCATAGGAGAGCCATGGAATACCTTCACTTGCCTACAGAGAGCAGCAGGGGAAGTTTTAACCTGATGGATCTTTTAGCAGGTTGAATGTTACCTCTGTGAGCCAGTCGGGCTCGATATGAGAGCAGCTGGCTTTTTGCTGCAGTGCAGGTAAGAGGAGATGTGGCTGTTGTTCAGCCTCTGCTGTAGCCTGCATCTGGCTTTCACTTTGTTCTTGAACAAGCTGTAGTTATGTTGAATGCTGTGCATTTTCCCTCCTTTTCTTTTTTTTTCAGCGGGTTTACTGAAGGAATAAAGATTACACAGCGTGACCTCTGCCTCTTGGTCCCCCAAGTAGCTCACAGGCATTTTTAAATAAAGTTTACGTATGAGGAGAGTTGTTAAAGAGTTACAAGTTCATAAACAATGAGAAAAATCTGTGCCTGGGTAGGGGAGGAAAAAGGTAGGTCATTTCCCACCCTCTTTGGGCCAGCCAGCTCTGGCTGTGATACTCGCTGGGAACCCAGACTGGCTTAATCCTGCTGCTCACAGACCTTCTGACTTCTGAAATTGTACCTACAAAAACAAGAGTTAGTTTATGGATGCAGAAGAATTTTTCATTTTGCTTGAAGAGATTATGCTTGAAATTACAACAAGGAGTCTTTGCAGGCAGGACTTTCATTCTCATGGGAGGGAACCAATAGATTTGATGGCTTCCTTGCTAGCAGTGAGCTGGAAATACAACCCAGCCTCATGGACAGGTTTGCAGAGGTTGGAAGGACCGTGCTGACCCTCTGTTTCTTTGCAGATTGCACTAGCTCTGTGGCAGAAGTGGCTGGATGCTCTCTCATGCTCTTGCTGCTGTGATTACAGAACCTGTGCTGCGGCCCTCCCGAAGCCTTTCAGAGAGGCAATCTTGCCATTGGCTCTGTTTTAATTTCAGCAGAAAAACCTTGAGGGATATAAATCAGAACAGACAAGTGGAGTGTGTGAAACAAGCTGCTTCAATGTGTGTTTTGGGGGGAATCTTGTAAAGCCCTTTGCAGCAGCCAGGAGATTCCAGGTTTGGCTGCAAGACTGTAGTCCATAAAAGTTGCTGGAGTAGCTCTCGGGCTTTCCCCCAGGAGAGAGGAAACCTTTTTCTCTGCCTCATTTGCTGCTTCCACTGACGCCAGATTTCCCTGTGTGAATCCATTTCTCTTCCTTCACAGCCTCAGATGGACTTTCCATTGATGACTGCCCAGCTCTGTGGCCTTTAGATCCTGGAGCTCAGTTCTGAGATAGTCTCCTTCCAAATGGAAAGGATGGATGAGGAGCTAAGAAGCAGTGGGTTTCAATTATTTATTAATTCAGTGCTTTCCTAGGCTGGGGGGTCAAAGAAATACAGAGCTCAGGACAAATCCAGGCTGTGGACCTGGCCTCAGCATCAGAGATGGCTGAACTATTGCTGTGTTCTCCAAAGTAAGGATCTCCCACTGTTTTCTGTGATGGTGTTGTGGGGGTTTTGATGTCACACACCTCATTCAAGGGACGCTTGGACGTGGTTTTTTCACAGAAAGTGCCATCATTTTCCAGAACATGTTGCTGTGGAGTATTGCTGGATCCTGGCACTTAGCAACACTCTAAAGGAGGTCAGGTGTTTGTATGGATTGCAACAATGGTCCAGACCCATAAGGGATTATGGTAACAAGTTTTGGAGTAGATCTGAACAGTGCTTTCAGGCCTTAGCTGTTCTCTAGTGCTTAGAGCTCAGGAGGAGACCCTCATGTCTGAGAGATTTCCTAACATCTGCCTCCTTGGTGTCCTCCTGTACCCTCCCATTGCTGTGAGCTGGAGAAAGCACGGCTCTGATCTGTGTTTCCTTCGCTGTTATTATCCCTTTGCAGTGTGTGGAGACTCTGAAGATGCAAGGTGCTCCTCACAAAGGTTGTGCTTGTCCAAACTGTTGGAGCGAAGTAGAAGCTGTCACAGGCTGGACACTGGGATTACTTGGTGACATTTTCAAGGTGATTCTTGTTCTCTTCTCTTAACCTGTACTACAGGGATAAGAAAAGGGTGTGTGAGGGTCCAAACCCCTTGTCAACAGTGAGCAGAATAAAGTTCCTCTGCAGGGCTTGTGGTTCCCTGCCCACTAAGGCACTTAAGTGACAAATACCTCTGATGGCCATTGTGTAGCTTTCCCCCTGTGCTCCTCCAGTCTCTGGTACAAATGAAGCCACTGAAAGGGACGAGGAGTGGTCTGCAGACAACACAGCCAGTGGGTGGGAGCACATCTCTCTGCTACTGTCCTCTACCTGGGCCCTAGGGTGGGTGCTTCACCATGAGGAGAGGTATTGGTCAGTATGTTTATGATTTATGGGTGTCATAGGTGTTTGCAGTGCCTGGGTGGGCTCTCACACGTGGCTGTGTGGGCATCACTCGTGCTCTGCTTTGCACTTCATAGAATGACCTGGGTTGGAAGGGACCCACAAGGACCATCCAGTCCAGCTCCTGTCCCTACCCAGGACACTCCCAACACTCACCCCGTGGGGCTGAGGGCAGTGTCCAAATGCTTCTGGAATGCTGGCAGAGTGGGTGCTGGGACTGCTTCCCTGGGGAGCTGTTCCAGGGCTCCACCACCCGCTGGGGGAAGAACCTCTTCCCAAGATCCAATCTCCCCCTGCCCTGGCACATCTTCCTGCCATTCCCTCCAGTCCTGTCCCAGGTCCCCAGAGAGCAGAGCTCAGCCCCTGTTTCCCCTCCCTCCCTTGGCAGAAGGCACAAACAGCTCTGAGATCCCCTCTCAGGCTCCTCTTCTCCAGCTGAACAGACCCAGGGACTTCAGCCTCTCCTCACACACTTCCCCTGCAGACCCTTCCCCAGCCTTGTGGCCTCCTCTGGACACTCTCAGCAGTTTGATGTCCTTCTGACCCTGTGGTGCCCCAGCTGCCCCCAGAGCTCGAGGTGGGGCTGCCCCAGTGCAGAGCAGAGGGGACAATCCCCTTCCTCTCCCAGCTGGTGATGCTGGGCTGGATGTCCCCAGGACACGGTTGCCCTCTGGGCTGCCAGGGCTCGTGGCTGAGCGCATCTTCTGGGGAGTTGAGGCTCGCCTGGGAGCCCCTGCAGGCTGGCACCCTCGGCTCTCCATCCCCAGCAGAGGTGCCCGGTGCTCGCACCGCGTCCCGGGACTGGCCAGGCTCGGTGATACCCTGGGTGCCCGTGCCGGCGCTCTGCCCAGCAGAGGGCACTGACAGACAGACAGACAGACGGATGCACAGCACACCCCAGGAGCTGTTCTGCAGCCCGGACCCTGGCTCAAAGCTCAGACACCAAGGCACACAAACACAACCCGTGTGTTTTACTCACCGACCCAGAGACAGCTGAAATTTGAAGCACGAGAGCTCAAATAAACCCTTCAGCGTTCACCTATTAAAAATCCAAGAGGGTCTCTCTGTAACTCGGCTGTTTCCTGGTTTGCCCCAGGTAGCACAGTGTCCTCATTACACGGTGCCTGTTCTGGTGAGGTTTCAAAAGGCACACAGCAATGGGCCTGGTTAGCATTTAGATGAGACCTCCAGGAGCTTTGGGTGGCTCGGAATCAAGTATTAGAGGCCCAGAAAGTGGCATTTTCCTCTCCTCAGTCAGTGTTGAGCAAGCGCCCTTCCAGCAGCAGATCTCATTCTGTCCTGCTGACACCCAAGAGCAAAATCAAAGCCCATCTGGTCGACATCAGACACACCTTGGGTGCTTCCTAAAGAGGAGACACGCACAGGAGATGGTTCTGCCACCCAGCACAGTGTTCAGTGCTGGACAGGGGCTTTGTATTCAAGTGTTGGGCAAAAATGATTTAATTTTTAATACAGCAAGAGTCAGGTTAGGGGATGGTAGAGGTCTTTGAAGGAGGGAGTGAGAGCTCCCAGTGCTTCTCTCTTTGCTTGATGGCATCAAGCTGACAGGAGCTCGTCCTGATGTTTTCCCCCAGGGGCTGCTGCGTAGCAGTCTCACTGCTCCTGCTGCACGTGCATCACTTGGTGTCTCCTGAAAGCAGAACCTCTCTCTGGTCTGTTTGCCTCCAGACACTTCCTCATGGGCAGCTTCAGTGCTGGTTACCCCTGGTGATTCAGAACACAAGATGGTAAATGTGAGGATGTTCTACATCAGGTGCTTGAGAAATGCACATAGAGAGTTTCTTTGCATGAGTGAGCTTGATGTCTGGATAGGAGCAAGCTCTAAAAGCAAAATAAAGAGTTTTATTTGCCACAATTTTACTCTCTGAATATTTCCAGTGGCACCCTGGAAGTCACCAGAAGCTGCAGACAAATTCAAAACTGGTTGTGGAGTAGAATACAGATCAAGGGAAGGTTTTTGTGTTAGAGCACAGTGGCTGTTTAATGTGGGTCTTTTTATTCTTCTTGCTGTCCTGTGCCATCACAAGGCTCTACAGCTGCAAGAGATCCACCTGATGGCTCTGAGCAGGGAGATGTAAAGGCAGAAGACACCCTGCGTGGGGCAGGCATGGAGCTGAGAAACGTTCTCAGGAATAAGTAAAGCAGAGGGGGTGGTTCTTGCACTTCCTGCTGGGCTGGGAAGAGCCTGGCCTCTGTGTCCTGTTCCTCACTGCTCCGTGATTCCAAACGGTGCTCGGGCTTACGTGGCTGGGAACAGAAATTACACTCATGAGCAACCACTGGCTGCAAAAACTTCTGCAGGGGTACCTTTACACTTCATTTCCACAAGATATTTTGGGTTTTTTTTTAGCTCTCTTGGAACTAATAAAAAGCCTGATAATAGATTTTTCTCTGATTTCATCCTCAGACTGCTGTGGCTGGAGAGGTCGTAGAGATGTGGACACTGTGGAGGCTTTTTGGAGTTCCCAGAAATTCAGCACGAGTGCCTTGAGCTGGAACTGTTTTGTTTTTTTGGACTGGATGATCCTTTTGGGTCCCTTCCAACTCGGGTAATTCCATGATTCTGTGGTTTTAAAAGCGACCGTGAGCGGTGTGGGGTGCTGACACCACCTGGCAGAAGGGTTGCACTGGAATCGGGGTGGCTGTATGTGTTTAATTTTGAGCTGGAGGAAGAGAACTCTGGTGAGCCCTGGGTCAGTGACAATGAAGTCTGGACTCCAGATGTGCAAGGCCTGGCAGCACGAGACAGGAAGGCTGTTTGGGGAAGAACATCTTGGAAGTCTGGGGGAGTGCACAGTGGGATAGTAGATCTCAGATTAAACCTTCAGCCAGAAAGGGAGTGATGTGGGAGCAGTTTTATCAGGCAAGGCTACTGCAAGAATTGCTCCAGCTGCAGGCCAGGAGTATTGCTGAGAAATTGGCTCTTGCAGCAGCCTTATCTGATGGGTTAAGGGAACCACTTCCAGATTTTACATCTGAACACGGGATGAAGAGGCAGGGAGCTGCCTCGAGACTGTTGGGTGAGGTATTGGGGGTGCCCAGTGCTGGGCAGAGCTTTTGATTGGGTGTTGCACATGTCTGGAAGCTGTGTTGCAGGGACAGCAGGGACACATCGCTGCCAAAACCCCATGGAGTTCTGTTGGTTTTGGAAGCTTTACTATCCTGATTGACTCAGCCCCACGGATGGCAAACAGGAGGGAAGTTCTACTGCAAATGATGCTCCTTCTATGCTAAATCTCATGCTTAAGCACCAGTTGGTCACATTGTCAGCTCCTCAGATGCACATGCACCATGGCTGTGGGTCTCTGGAGCACAGGCAGCATCTCCTCCTGGAAGGTCACCTCTGTGCCACGAGCCATCCATGCCTGTTGCACTTGGTGGATGCTCAGTGCCTTCTGTGACAGAAGTTTTTGTGGCTGTTGTGCTTCACACTGATGGGGGATCCTTTTCCAGAGCAAACCCCAAGCATTTGACAGCGCCGTGGCTGTCTGTGTGCGTGGTGTGAGAAACAAGCAGTGCCAGAATGTCTGGAGTGTCTTTCAGGGAATGTGGCTCTGGGGCTCTACAGTTGTGCTGCTCTTCAGGTTGATGTGCATTGCATGGAAAGCATCGCGTTCACTTTTAAATTGGATATTTAGATGTTTTCTTGTGGGAAAAGCCTTAAAACAGGAGGAAAGAACAGTGCTACAGAGAGAGGCAGTGCCCACTAACAGGCAGGTAAGCACCTTGCTAGTGGGAACCACAGTGCCTATCAACATCAGGCATCTCCAGGGGCAAGCAGTAGAGTCAGAGGGATGTGAATTTTGAAGTAAGCACTGAAAGTCCTTGCTTGTAAGTGCCCAATGTCTTTGGCAAGTGCAGACCACCAAGGGACATCTGCCCTTGAAAACTGAAGAGACAAAGAGTAGCTTATATTCAGGGTCTGTTTCGAAGGCAGCTTGGTGAGGAAGGCAGACAAAATACTATCTGAGCACTGTGTTTTCTGTGCTTTCAATAGGACAAGAAGACAGATGGGAAAATAAATCTATATTTGTATTACTGAGATTAAACGTGTGACTTTGGAAGGGGCTGCTTTATTCCCCAAAGAAAGTTCAGAGCCAGCTTCTCGGCTTGCCAGTTGATCCCCATAAGGGGGTTCAACTCTGGATGTTTTCAATCAAGCTACTGGTGGAGAGCTCTCAAAGCCAAGAAGTCTCCCCCTCCGTGGCACTAATTCTGGATACAAACACCCATTTCAGCAGAGAGGCCCAGCAGCTGGTTGGCCATGGAGGCCAATGCTCCTGAGGGGTTTTCCACAGGCTGGTGCTGGCAGACATCAGGTGTGATGTCTCACGGGGGTGTTTGTGTAGGAGCTCTGGTCTCTTTGGTGGCAAACCGAGAGTTTCAGCTTAGGTGAACGTTAGGTTCACCCCCTAACTCAGGTCCTTAACTTTGAAGTGGCATCTGGCCCGAGTTCTTCCTGAAGCCAGCAGAGAGAGGGATGAGGTTCCCTGCACCTGGAGTTTGGAATTGTCTTCCCAGGCTGTAAAGAAAAGACTAAAGAGGGAGATATCTTATTAAAAATACAGCTGGATGGGATGAATTCAGGGCCCAGTCCTTAGCACTCTGGGTTGAGCCTGGAAGTATTTTGACTCTTGCAAAGCCCCATACTGACCAGCTCTTAGCTATTTCACTTCCAAGGATGCCTCCTTAAACATTACTCATCCCTGCAGAACTCGGTGTGGCCCAGAATCCCATCTCACAAGGTGTTACACCCACACTGCTGTCACCCTGCTCCTGAGGGGTGATCAAAGCGACCCATGGAACCTCCTAAAAGTCTGGGTTTGCTGTTATAAATTGCTGACATCGACGATAAGCGAAGCTCCAGCTCTAGGATTTCTGATGTAGACCTGAGTCAGCCTGCTTTGGGCTCACGTATCCTTCTCTCTTCCCACCCCCTGGTCCCAGACCCCAGCTGACTGCAGAGGTGGCTGCTGGGCTCTTCTGCCAAGTGACAGGTGATGGGATGAGAGGAAATGGCCTCAAGTTGTGCCAGGACAGGGTCAGATTGGACATCAGGAAAAATGTCTTCACTGAAAGGGTTCTCAGGCACTGGCACAGCTGCCCAGGTAGGAGGCTGAGTCCCCATCCCTGGAGGTGTTTAAGAGGTGGGTAGATGAGTTTCTGAGGGACAGGGTTTAGTAGTGGACAAGGATGGCTGGGCTTGATGATCTCAGAGGTCTTTTCCAACCAGATGATTCTATAATTCTATGATTCTATCTCATAACTGGGGGTGGTTCTTAACACATTTTCCTGATGAGAAGCACATGCCATAGAGTCACAGAATCATAGACTGACCTGAGCTGGAAGGGACCCACAAGGACCATCAGTCCAGCTCCTGTCCCTACCCAGGACACTCCCAACGCTCCCCCCGTGGGGCTGAGGGCAGTGTCCAAATGCTTCTGGAATGCTGGCAGAGTGGGTGCTGGGACTGCTGCCCTGGGGAGCTGTTCCAGGGCTCCACCACCCGCTGGGTCTTAGGCACAGGATGCACGACCTGAGAACCGTGCCCCTGCACCACAGGACCACGATGCACCACCTCAGCTCTGCTCTGGGAGCACCTCCTTCCCTTTGAAGCCGTTGTAGCCTGGCAGGGAGCTCCCAGGAGAGCCTCGAGAGCCAGGATTCAAAAGTGGGTGGTGTGTGGGCACCTTCCAGTGGGCAGGTGTGGGGCAAACAGCCAGATGACAACTCAGAGCATATCAGGGAATGGGGCAAGCCCTTACAAGGGAATGTACAGTATGCAGGCACACACAGGCAGCATCCATCAGCGAGTACAGTAGCAGCCTGGAATAGTTTGGCCAGGGAGCCCTGCGTGAGGGAATGGTCCTGAAATAGGTTTGATAGCCTTGATGTTATTTTGGATGTGCTGGAAACTGTAGCCCTGGCATCCTGCATGGCTGCTGGCTCGCAGGTGGCTCTGCTGGGCTGGGTGTCCCTCTGCATCCCAACCTGGCAGGTGAGGAAGGCACCTTTCAGTGGGCAGAGAGAGGGGGTTGAGAGGGAAATGGGCAAAGATTTGTAACAATGAGCTTGCACTGCTCTGGGACGGAGCAATACCAGTGTGGCATGGGATGCTGAGGACCAGAGACCGAGGAGAGGGGCCTGTGGAGGGCTCCCTCCTCCCTTCTTGCACTGCTTCCTTGTGTGGGTGGTGGTCAGATCTCTGTTACCTTGATTGCAATGTCCATGCAACACAACAGATGCTTCTTTAAGAACCACCCTCTTGAAATCAGCAATCAATCTCGAGCTGTAAAATATCTCCCAGATGATAGTGTTCACTGGGAACAGAATGGAAGCCAACAAAACTCCTGGTTCAGTCACAGACTGTCCCCAAAGAAACCCTAGGGCTTGTAGCCTTAAATCATGACCACGGGATCTGGGGTCTGTAGCAACTTTCTGACTTCAGTGATTAATTTTTAGCCAAGACCTGTGCTTTTAATACCTCAGCATGAGGCAAACTTCAGCAGGAACATAGCTGAATGCTTAAAAGCAGAATTTTGCAGAAAAAAAAGGTGTTAAGCCAAGAATTTCATATAGGAAGGTTGGGAGGAAAGCTGTGCCAAGCTTCACATATGAAGCAAACTCTGACTTATTGGGTCCTCAGAACAAGTGGCCACTTTTACAAGGCGATGATGACTTCCAGACTGTGGGTTCCTGCCCACTTTGAGTCGGGGTGAAAGGGGCTGACTTGCTGTCGCTGGGTTTCAAGGGGGATCCCTTTGTCTCTCTGCATCTGAAACAGAAGCAAAGTGAGGAAATTTAGGTTGAAATGCAGGGACTTGTGAGCCTCCACACCGCTGCCAAGGGTTATGTTGAAAGACACAGCAGATACAGCTACCGAGGTCCATGCACAGTGGAGGTAAATTGGTTCATGATCATAAAGAGGAGAAACAGCTCCAGAAAGAGAAGCACATTTGTATGCAGTGTGTGCCCCCCTTTGCTCCTTTATTTTGGGGTACAAAAAGCATGAAGGAATGGCCTCCTTTCCTCCTTCTTGAGGCCGTTACTTAGACAGAGTTGGGGGTTGTTTTCCTCCATGGAGGATGTTGTTTGAGTTCGTAGGAGATGTTCTGATGCAAGAATATTTAAACATCTCACTTTCTTGTGACCCTCTGGTAAGTAAAGGAAAGCTGGTCCTGTGTTATGGCAGGGAAGTGAAAAACGAGTGTTTCAGATGAATATGGAAAGAGGAGGGGGCTGCAGGGAATTCATAAGTTTCACAAATTCCCTTCTATGAATTCCCCATCTACCTCTCGTGGGGTGAAATGTCACGGCTCATTTCTTCTTGTCAGTATTGTGAGCTGCTCTGGACTCCTCTGAATTAGGCTGTGCCTTCTTAAAATGCCATCAATATAAGCACAAGGAGAAAAAATTTGTCATGGGTTTGTCCCACTCCGCAAAACACTGAGAAGCCAAAATTTGGCTCCAACCTTTGCAACCAGCATCCTGGTTTCTCATCCTCCTTAGGAAGGACAAAACCCCTCCCATGACCCTTCCAGTGAACTTTTTTGCCTGGAAACCCTGAAGCTGTGACTTCATTTAGAGCCTGAAGAGGCCAGCTCTGGATTGTGTCAAGCAGGATGTCCTGGGGCTTGAGGGCTTGAGGAGAAGTGATGGATACGAAAAAAACAACAAGAAAAAGAAATAAACCACCATTTCTGTTTCATTTCCCAGAGGCCTCCTTAACACTGCTTCGTTTTGAAACAGAAATGTGAGAGAGCAGTGTGCAGGATGGGGAGCCAATCTCCTCTCACAAGTGTGGGGTTGGCTCCTGGGCTCACACTGCTCTCCTCCAGGGCACGCAGCAAGGGGGCAAACGGCTTTGGGCAACGCAGGCTGGAGAGGACTTTAAACATCCCCTGCCTTCACCTGCCCTGGGAGGAGAGGGGGAAGGGTCACCAAGTGCTTCGGAGGTGAAAGTCTTTTTGGAGTAAATATTAAACTTGTAATACCTGGGCTGTTGCACTGTTGATTATGGCACAGCTGCAAGAGTGCATTCTCCTTCTTTTTAAAGGGAATTAAATTGAATTATTCTCCTCTGGATGCACTTGTAGATGTGCTGGAGCTTTTCATTGTTCTCTGGGAATCAGGAGAGGTAAATGAAATGTCTCCTCTCCTGACAATCCCCCATCCAGTGTCTCATAAACACAATTGCTCACAGTTTCAGTCTCCAACGGTCAGAAAGAAACTAAAAATACTTGAAGACAGCGGGCTAGAAGAAGGGCTTGGGGGGGTGTCTTGAGTAAAATGATTCTGTGCCTGGGAGAGTAACCATTGGTTTTTATTGAAAAAATATATGCAACGAGTGCTGGGTTTGGTAATGGCATTCCCAGGGCTGAACCTAAGTGTGCAGAGGAGGGGAGAGAGGTCTATGAATTATAGGGCCAGTAATTAGACCTTTCACCTACCCATCTGCCCTGAATTGGCTTTATAGATGTATTTTTTAAAGCCAGTAAGATTAAACATCCCTAGTGGACTTTGTATCACATGTTCCCTGTATAGCTCATATTTAACAGGGTGTGGTAAGAAAGGTTTATTGGCTCTTGTTTGGGGTGGCTGTGACGATACAGATTGAGAAAAATAGATGTGAAAGATGATGCAGCCTGGAAGTGTTTCTAGATGGGTCTGAGTTACAGTACCTGAGTTACCTAAACTGCACTCAGGTTATCTCAGGGGTGCCAGGGAACACACGTATCAGATTTAAGCACAAACCTTCTTCTGCAATCTTTTCAGAAGTGTGATCTTATCGTGAGGGCTGGCTTCTGGCAAGTCTCCAGCTGCTAAACCAGAGCTTTCTTATGGCAGGAGGAGGAGAAAAAAGTGGTATAGTGAATTTTTTTGTTTGTTTCCCTCTAGTAGGTGTTATTACTTAGTCTTACATTGATGTTGAGGGGTGGTAGGAAGTGTTCAGAGCTCCTTGGGAGCTGGGCTCTCCCCTTGCAGCTGCCATGGTTTAGATGATGGGTTGGTGTTAGTGTAGGGTTATAAGTTGGACTTGATGATCTCAGAGGTCCTTTCCAACCTTATGATACTGTGATACTGCCATAAATCCCCAATCTGTGTGCATGAACAAGGCAGTGAACTGCAGTGACCTCTGCCCACCCTGGGCTTCGCAGCACACGGGATGCAAAGGTCCCTTGGGGAGTGCTGCAGCAGGCACAGCACTGAGGGACTCTCCATCTGTTTAGGATGGACCTCATCAACCTGTTTAAAGCCCTGAGGTGTCAGCACGCTCCTGCTGAGAGAGAAAGTCAGACCGGGGTGGGGCAGTGATGTTTCAGGGGCTGCACCCTTTCACCCTGCACTGTCTGTGCTGGGGTGAGCTGGGGGCTGCGAGGGCTCCCGACACCACGGCTGTGCCTGGTGCTGCCGTGTGTTCGGGCTGTGCTGGGGACTTCCTTCCACTCTCAATGCAGAGGGACCAAGATCTTGATTTGCTCCACCTTAGGGCTTTGTTTCACTTCCCCCTTAGGGCTGAGGGTGTGACATGGTGACAATTGCCACCAACAGGATGGGTTATCTTCATAGCTCTTGATGTCAGTTTTTTTCTCCATCTGGTCTTCTGGATGCATCAGGTCATTTCTTTACATTTTTTTTCCATAGGATCAGCAGTCTCGTTCCACCCCTTCATCAAGGTAACAAATTCCAATGTTACCTGAGCTTCAGAGAAGATGCCAGGAGCAGCTACCATGGTTCCTGATCTGCACACGTTGCAGAAATGTGCTGGTGGGCATTAGCACAAAAGAGGTAACAAAGTGGCCAAACTCATCAAAAAGGTTATAATGGTCTTTTTTTCCTCTTAGCTCTATTTACAAGAAATGGACATTTTGATGGCACAATGGAGCAGGTTAGGTCAAATCGAGCATTTACAGCTATATTTCTATTTACCCACACGTCCAGCATAGTGGTACCTACACATTCATAAGAACGTGGGATGTAGGACTAGAAAGGATCACCTGGATGCTCACTGTGACTCTGTATTTTAGGCAGCAGTGACTTACAGCCACCCCACATGTCCATTAATTCAGTCAGATCCATGTAACTGAGCAGCACTTTGTGTCTCATAGTCCTTATTGGAAGACTATTCCAGACGAGAGCTTTTCAGGGGGTTGTCTTCTCTCCCTAATTTCTCGCCTAATTTATTCCTGGCCTCTTCATAGCCATTTGTTCCTGTGCCAACATTGTCTTTTAGCTTCAATAGCTCAACTGCCTCCCTGGTGCTTGCCCCGATGTATTTATAGAGTGCAACCGTGTCTCCTCTCAGCTTTCATTCTGTGGCCTAAATGAGCTTTCTGGGAGGTGACAGGCTAGGGAGCAGGGATGTGTAGACAATTCTCTGGCAGTGGCTGGTGCCTGGGGCAGCCCCGGGCTGTTGGGGCAGAGTGGGCTCTGCAGTCATGGGGTGACCCAGCAGCCCAAGTCCCCGCCGGGACCTTGTGGGTGGTGATGCCCAAGAGATCGAGTCGGCGTGACATCTCGTGGGGCAGTCGTGCTGTCTTTGTGCTACAGCCAAAAGAATGCTGAGAAATTGCTGACAGCTGAGGAAGCAGCTGTGCTGATGGTGCAGGAGCCACACACAGCCCAGTGCTGAGAGACCCCAAAGTCAGTTTTCAGTAAGAAGTTCAATAATTGTTGCAAGCCTGAGACCAAACCGTGACATTTCCATTCAGTGATGCCTCTTCCTACCACAACTCACTCAGCTGGGGAAATGGTGCACACTCTGCTCTCTGCTCTGTCTCTCTGGACAGCTTTTAAAAGGATGTAATGAAGCCTGTCCCACTCTCTCCAGCCATCACGGAACACGTGGATGGAAAAAGCAGCACAAACTGTGGGAGCAAGAGGCTATTGTCCGTCTTTGACTTATTCTGGTGTCTACACACAGACCTCCAGACAAGGTGTGAAGGGAGGGAGGGGAAGGCTTTGCCAAGGATGGGTTAGCTTTCCCTGTGGCAGCTATTCCACCTCTCTTTGCTTTCTCACAATCTCTTTGCCTCCCTAAGGACCACAAGGACCCAGCACACTTCTTGTAGCACCACGGGAGACCTTGCTCTTGGGGCTTTCAGGAGCTTCTCTAGCAGTGCTGGCAACCACTTCCTCTGTTGTTTATTGTTCTTCTCCACCTCTGCCCCAGCTGCTCAGACTTTGCAAGGGTTGATGGTGTTCCATGGGAAGGAAGTATAGCTGCATTTTAGCTTATATTTTTGTGGCTTTCGTACTCCACCTATGCTTAGCGCTTCTGTGAGATCTGTCATTGCTCAGCAGAAAGGAAGGAAACAATAAGTCTTTGCCTGAAAGTGATTTTTTTCTTTCACAGCTGAAATATCTGATGAAAAAAAAAGTCTTTTCAGGTCTGTCAAAACGGAACTGAAAATGTTGGAGCTGAAAGTGCCAGAGGTAATTTGCTTTTCCTGTCCTGGTTTGTTTCTGCCACCTGGTTGCCCGTCCTGATGTCGCTTTCTTGGCTGTAGCTGTTCTCATGGTGCATTTGTGGAGATGATTTGGCTGTGCTCCTGACCCTGGAAACCCCAAGAGGAAACTACAGCTCCCACAAAACACTGCTGTGTGCATTTTGGGTTTGGGAGTTTGCTTGTGGTCAAAGTTTCTGTGATTAGAACAGACACTTTCTGGGGAAAGGTCAAAACAATATTAATGGGTGTGTGACCGCACACGGACAAGATAGTCCACCCCAGTGATGTGCATGGTGTGTTGTAAGAAACGAGTACTGGATGCAACCACTTTGCATGTGGAGTGCTGCTTGGAGCCTTGTCTCTACCCTGACACAAACACAGCAAACACCAACTGTGCGAGCTTTATTTCAGGAGGTACTGGAGAGTTCAGGTGAGGTGCTCACACACAACTCTGAGAAATATCACAGTGAGGACCATCTATAGAAAGAGTTCACACCCAGTGCAGGGCTTTTGCTAAGTAGAAGTGCTTGGAGAAGATGATTTCCCCTGGTCTGTCTCTCTTGTCTCTGCCTTAGACATCCAGTCCTGATAATCACTGCCCATTTCTTGGCCAAATAAGCCTGCAGTTCTGCCTTTCATGCCCTGAACAGGTTAGTAAAATCCTTTATCACTGACAAATTCTGTGAGATACCTGTTTTTCTCCCCCTTGGACAGACTCCAGAAATGTTTTAGCCTGTGGAGGGAGGGCAGGAACTGATGGAGACCAGTGCAGCAGAGGCAAACCCTGGTGGCACAGAAACCCATGTGGGGTTGGAGAGGAGAGGTCTCCTGCTGCAGCTCGGTGCCATCACCCTGGGGCCAAGCTGCCAGTGGGAGCCAGCTGAGGGACCCAAACTGAAAGAAAATGTCCTGTTTCCAGGTGGGGCTCAAAAGGGTCAGATGTTTGTCGCAGGGATAGGGGACAAGATGGGCTGACTGACTCCAGCAGCCAGCAAGGGTCTGGGACACACGTGTGTGTGCACAATCCCTGCCAACAGCCAGTGCCAGGGCCTGCTGTGATGTGCCCGTTTAGTGCTGCCACCCACGGGGTCGTGTGGTGTCACTGCCGGGGACAAAGCAAACGGCGTGGGCTGAGGAGGGGCTGAGGGTCTCCAGGCAGAAAGAAGCTGTCAAATTGCTGGGCTTGTTTTCTCCTGACCTGGGTGATAAAGAGCAAATTGACCAGGCTGAAAAAACCCACCCTCAAAAGGAAAGGAGACTGAGGTTGTAGCCTTTTTGCTTGCAAGAGGGGCTGTAAAACTGCATTTGAGGAAGCACTTGGTCCTTCCCACTGCGAGGATGCCTGAGCTCACTCAGATTTTCAGCATCTGCAAGTGTGGGTCACAGGGAGTTGACCATCACATTTTTGTCAGCTCCCTCCTCAAAGGCAAAACTTGACATCCTTCCTCTCTTTTGCTCTCATTTGTGTGTCATCCCCCAGCCTCCCCTTTTCCTCTGCCTACATGACAGTCATAAAAATATAATGGAAACAATATGGGAATAGTCCTGGTAAGGGCAGCTTCTTCTGGCTGAGAGCCGTGAGCTTAAGCTGGCTGCAAGATCCCCTCAGAAAGACACTGAGGGTGGGTCACAGTGTCTGTGTTTCCAGAACCAGTGGTGCACTGGGGGCTGTACCAGGGGAGAGGAGTCACTTGTGCACCAGGCAAGGGGCACTGCGCTGGCAGGGCAGGAACCCCAGGCTGAGGTGAGGTTGTTATATTTGATGTTTCTTTTTGTAAAAAGGCTCTTTGGGGCAAAGCTGTGCAACCATCAGAGGGTGCTAAGAGCATCCTGAAGCCTCTCCTCTTTCCTGGCTGTGGGTGTTGCTGGCCCCTGCCAGGCAGGAGCTGCTGTGGCTGTGTCTGTTGACTGTAGCCTACCGGCAGCTGTTTGCAGCCAGGAAGGACAATATGCTGATTGCAGAATCCGGTTTAATTACTAACAGCACATGCCATTAAAAGAAGTTGGCTTGGATTTCCCAGGAGCAACACGTCTGAACTGACTTACCTTCATAAAACTTGGCTCACATGCTAATTAGATGGCTTGGCTTGAAAAGCTTGAGCCTCTATTCTCCTACCAGCTCCTAGGACCCAGTGTTATTTAAAGATCCTGGGTTTCCTTATATAAGAGTTCAATTGTTTTTTCCACAGAAAGAAAAAAAAAGACCGAAAAGTAAAAGAATAAAGACCCAAAAAAGAAAAGAAAAAAAAGAAAAACCCAACTCACCCTTTAAACAGAATATAAATTTATGCATCATTGAGTTCTTAATTTTCATGGAATTTCTCTCCCCCTCACAGACAGAAGTTGTATATACAGGATTTTAGTATTTCCTCTCCGGCTCCAGCCCCAATTTGAAGGACTGTAAAAGCTTGAACCCATTCCAAGAGCGCGTGGTTTGCGTGGTCTCTGCTGGGCTGCAGAGTCAAAACAGCCCACACAGTAACAGACATGCAGTAAATCTTGGGAGAAGTGTTTCCTTTCTTCACACACACGCACACAGAGGACTGAAATTCAATTATTGCTTTAAAATAATACTGAAATTCAGAGGCAGAAGATAAAAAGCGAGCAGTGCCTCTCCCAGCGAGGAGCCGGGCGCGGTTTGAAGCGCTCTCGGGTTTCGCCGAGCCTGGGGCCGGTGATAACGTGTTCAGCACATCCTGCGGCGGGGCTGCTTTGCGAACACAAACTCATTACTAGTGAATAATCATAACAGTTAATTGTCTTTGGAGGGCGATTTAGAGTCCCTTCACACTGTGTTTTTGCCTATCTATCTCGCGTACTTTCTCACAAATCCTGGGAAGAGCAGAAACTGCAGATCATCAAATTAGCCTTTAATAATGCTGCAAGACCCCCGTGCACTGCGAATACACAAAATCCTCCCTTCTCCTCTGCTTTTTCTCTCTCCTACAGTCTATAAACAAAGGAGGAGAGCAGCACTCTGTGTGCCAGATCTACCCATGCTTTTTCATATTTCCTTCCACCACGCTTTTGCCCAATTACATCGCGGAGCCTGTAGGACAAGGGCTGTGTCATCAGACACTGGCAAAACGCTCGGCAGCAGCGATTGTCACACCCAAAGCCTCCCGCAGGGCTTTGCTGGCTGCCTGGGAGGCACATTTTAATAGCAGCATGCCACTGGGTTGGGTTTTTCACAGCGATGCTCTTGTGTCACCCCCTTCAGTTTGCATCTGGCCCGAGTGCCACATACCGGGATGGACCTGACTCCTCTGTGAAGTAGACAGAGTTGTGATTTTGGAGAGTAGAGAGCTGTTCTGTGGGAACAGCTGCTATTTGCTGTGCAGGAATGAGCCCAGAGACTGGGTGTAAAGATTTTTGTCTCTCCCCCAGATGAAGAAATGCCATGACAAGGACCAAACTGAGAGACAAATGTGGGAGTTGTGGAAGAGAGATTGGCTTGGGAAAGGGTAGAAGAAGGAGAGGAAGGAGGGCAGCAAGAAGGTAAAGCCAAGGAAAGGCAAACACTGCCCAGGAGCCCAAGAAACCCCAGTGGCTGAAATGTTTCCCACCCTGAGCTTTGGTGGCTGAACTTTGCCTTGGAATTGTTTTCACGACTGGGTGGAAGATCCATGGGGATTACACCCTCGCTCGCCCCCTGGATCCTGTCAGGCATCAGTATTTGCATCTCAAGGTTATTCCAAGTGGTGGCTCAAGTCCTGCTTTCCCCACATGGAGTGGCTTCTTGCTTACAGGTGTTCAACTGCCCAGCAAACCCCCAAAGCCAGGGGAGCTGGACTGTGGAGGCTGGAGATTCACCTCTGCCACGGAGGCTTAAAAACTGCCTTTGGTTGATGCATCTCTGGAGCATCCAGAGAGCCAGCCAGGGGAAAGGAGTAGATGAGGCACAGGAAGCAGCATCTCCACCCACCTCTGCTTGCAGCTGCCTGACTGAAGCCTGTGCTTCCCACAATTTCAAAGCCTGGTCCCGATTTGCCTTTACTAACAGAGTCTGGGCTTGCAGCTGAGCGCAGTTGAAGCCTGCATCCCTCTAAGTTCAGCTCGAGCAGGATGGGGGGTTGTTGCAAGTCAGTACAACGTGAGTGAAAGGTGCCCCTGCCCACGGGTTTGGTTAGTGTGTGCACTCCCAAGCAGCCTGTTCCTATTGCACAGGTCTGTCTCCAGTCACATTGCTGTGGTTGTTAACTGGTAGCCAGCTCCAAGCCCAGCGATCTATCCGAGTGTCTTGGACCTGTTTTGTTCCAGCTTTTGTCCTGTGCCTTTCCTCAGCAGCCTCTCTGCCATCCAGTCATTACCTTCTCCTGAATCACTTGATCAACCAAATTTCACAAAGGAAAAGTGGTCTCGTAGATCCTTTGGTTTTTAATGGATTTGTGCAAACTGATGGGAGAGAGAGGAGGGACGTGGATTATGCCCTTGGGGTGAGGACACAGCCCCCTCACTGTTGTGCATCGTGTAGGGCACAACTGGTCACATCTGTCCTTGCCTGGGATTCATTAGATCTGCTGCTGCAATTTTTTAATCTGTTAAACCCCATTGTTTTGGTGCATTCTAAACTTTATCTGTTTGGGAAGTTGTTTTGCATTTTTAAGTCCTCTTTTGAATAGTCCTTTGGCAGTGCTGGAGAAAGACTTCAAAATGTGATTTTTCTCAAATTGCTGAAGTTTCATTGCTAATGAAACAACTCTGCTTTTGTTTCCTGTACAAAATGTTGCTGGTAAGATCCTGCCTGGGGCCAGAAGCTCTCACCTACTGCACTGACAGTACAAGTGAGGGTGGCTCTGTTAGTCAAAGTCCATTTCAAAGCGCTTTGATGGCTCACAGGGAAGGAGACATTAAATTAATCTTGCCAGGGCTTACTGGTTTTGGATATTTTTTTTGTCCCAGGTGGTTTCAGTGCTTGTCCAAAGGTGTGAGCTGGGTACTCTGGCCAGTGATTTGGGAAAATCATTTTCTCCTCAGAGGGACTGTGCTGGAGGCTTTATCTTCTATGATTATATAGATGCTGAGCTCTGCTCTCTGGGGACCTGGGACAGGACTGGAGGCAATGGCAGGAAGATGTGCCAGGGCAGGGGGAGACTGGATATTGGGAAGAGGTTCTTCCCCCAGCGGGTGGTGGAGCCCTGGAACAGCTCCCCAGGGCAGCAGTCCCAGCACCCACTGTGCCAGCATTCCAGAAGCATTTGGACATTGCCCTCAGCCCCACAGGGTGAGTGTTGGGAGTGTCCTGGGTAGGGACAGAAGTTGGACTGATGGTCCTTGTGGGTCCCTTCCAGCTCAGGGCATTCCATGGTTCTGGGTAGTATTTTGCCCATCAGACCCCTCACAGTGCCCTTCCCCAGCTGTAGGGCAGCATCAGAGCCTCTCATTTTGCCTCCTTTTGAGTTAAGCAAGTGAGGTAAGGCCTGGCTGCTGGTGCAATGAATTTCACTGTTGCAAATCTTGTCATAAACTGCCACCTGAAGGTGCAAAATAGCTTTTTGTGCTTTTTGTCACTACAGGGAATTTCTTCTAGTTGCTTTTAAGCAGAAGTACCCTGGCCTTCAAACAAGCAAACCACCAAAGAAGGCATCTCATGACCACTGAAAACCAGCGGTTTGGAGCAAGACCTTTTGTTGGGATGAGAAGCTGAGCCGTGAGAAACAGATTTGTTTGTTTGTTTGTTCGTGTGCCTTAGTTACAGAACCAAACATTTGTAAAAAATTTAGGTTTTTCTTCAGCCAACTTAAAATTTTTAGCTTTTTTTTTTCAATAAGCCAAGAAATGAAAAAGAACATTCTTGTGTTGAGCCAAATGTTCTTTTGGTTTAAAGCAAAACGTTTCATTTTCAGGCTTTGTACAAAGAAGCAAAGGACCAAATGGCCATGTGGAAGTGGTGGCTGCCTTATATCCAAAGGGCCATCTCTTCAGGCGTTTACCCATAGTGAAGGAAACTTAGATGCAATTTCCTACCTCACTGGTGAAGGGTCCAGCTTCAAAACTCAGCCTCTAAGGCAATCGGTGCCACCACAAATAATATTCAGCAGAGGATTTTCTTCAAATCTACTTTGTAGAGCTCTGGATGATGAAAACCTAAAAATCCTTTCTGCCACAACAGAGGTCATGGCTTTTTCTCTCTCTTGTTTATAGAATAGGTTTCCCAATATTCATTTTTAAGTATGAAAAGTTTAATATTGTCAGTAAGAGCAAATGAAAAATCCCACCAGAGGTCTATGACAAGGGGACTGGACTGGCACATTGCAGCCTGTATCTAGACAGGGGAGATGCTTCCCACATTGCTGCAGGTGGCTTTCTGTCTCCAATAGGTCACCTTTGCCGAGGGAAGCGGTGGCTGCCCCCTCCCTGGAGATGTTCAAGGCCAGGTTGGATGTGGCCTTGAGCAGCCTGGTCTGGTGGGAGATGTCCCTGCCCATGGCAGGAGAGGTTGGAACTGGATAGGATTTAAGGTCCCTTCCAACCCAAACTATTCCATGATTCTATAATTCTCTGATTCTGTGATCTTCCCTTGGGGGCAGCTGAAGCTGAGAGCTGCCATGCCCAGCAGAAGGAGGTGGTGCCTGGTCCCCAGCTGGCTTCTCTTGCAGAGCTGACCTCAATAAAACAACCCACTGGGCTTTGGTGATGCTTAATTGTGTAGCTCTGTCCTGTGGTCTGGTGTTTTGGGACAGGAAGATGGGAGTAGTTCAGATCGCCCCAGGACAAGGAGGAAATTGAAGGGGGCCCCTCATAATATGAGTAAACACCAACCATGAAACTATTACGTAGAATAAAGTGTTGATGTGTGTGAGGCAGAAACAATTATTATTGCCTTTTTGGTTAAATTTACTCTCCACTGAAAGTAAACGAGTCTGGCCTTCTCTGCTAAGAAGTCACAGTCTCCCACTGAAAACTTTGGGTTCTCTGTTCCCAGAATGACCTTTAGTTGTGTTAAAGACTCTGCAAATCTCCGTTTTGGGGAGCGTGGTATCTCCAGTGGAATGGCTCCCGACGTAAAGCCGAGAGACACGAATAGTTGAAGGCAGCTGCAGGGATTAATGCTTCGCAGGGCGGCTCTTTGTCTCGGGCCATGGAAAGGACTGGTATTTGGCACTCTGATTTGTTGCATATTTTATGGTCTGGAAGAGATCTTAACATCTTTTATAATGCAGTCGCTCCACAATGGGTTTCTTCAGCGGGGCGGAGGGCTCGTTGGTGGGGGCTGAATGAAAACATGCACTGTTTTTCTTTTTGTACAGGACAGGGTGCTCTCCACCACGGAATTCTTTCCAGGTAGAGGTAAAAGGCTAAACTTCTACAATCTGAGATTTCAAAGGTCACGAGATTTGGGGTGGAGTTGTGAGTTTTGGCACGATGACACATGTTTTTTTCTTTCAGAGAGGGAACGTGTAGCAAGCCATTGACACCGGGCACCGAGGGCAGGGACCGTGACCAGCGCTCTGCGATGGCACACGGGGGGACACAGAGACTGTCCTCGGCAGACATCGGCTCGAGGTATTCAGCAGCGGGATCTCACTCACAGTAAAGGAGGTGATCTTGGGCCCTGCAGGATGATTTGGCCTCTGAGGCCCTGCTGTAAGCACTAAGCCAGTGCTGGTTGCTGCATTTTAGGCAAACGGAAGACGTCTTGGTCATATCCCCTACCTGCAGAAACTTGCTCCTGCACCACTTGTTGGTCCAAATTCCCCTCATGCTGCTCCTTTCTTGCAGTTTATTTCTTCTTTCTAGCACATGCCTGCTTGTTTGTTACAGCAGCATTTCTCTCTTCTGTCCCAGCCTTTGCTTCCTAAGAGCTCGCAGCGTGTCCAGCCACTGCTGTTGTAGAGTTGGAGGGACAAATCCGTTGCACCCTGCTTCCAGGCTGTAGGAAATCTGTGGGGTTGTGGTCCCATTTTGAAATTTTGTGGAGGGGAAATGCACGTTCTGTGAGATCATCCACTGTGGTATCTGCTGGGAGGAACCAGAGATGCCATGAGCAGTGCTCAGCTCACCCGAAGCCTGTCTGACAGGAAAAGGAATTCCTGTGTAATAAAAATTAAGATAATTTCCTATGAAGAAATGTTTCATTGTGAAGAATATTTTCATACACATTAATGGATGGGAGGTCAAATTCAGAGAACATAAGATCAAGCCCTGAGAGAGGCAACTTTGTTTTTCTTTAAATTACCATTTTGTGTTTTTTTTTTTTTAATTATTTTCATGGATGCTGTTGGGTTTTGAGATAAGTCCCCACTTACTTTTCAGGTGAAAGTTTAAAAGTCCCAAAAGTTGCAGGAGCTCTGAGCAAAGGGATGTCACTGCCCTTCTCCACCTCTTCCACACCTATCAAGGAAGCTATTCCACATGTATTAAGAAAGAAAATAGCTTTATTCCTCCAGCATCTCAAAATACAAAGCTGAGGAACTCACCTTACCCCGTCTGGCCCCCCCCCAGTCAGGAGAGCAGCACCTGGGCAGGGCCAGACCTGCACACCTCTGGGCATGAAGAGACCACCAAGATGGAGTTTAAAGGAGTCACAGCCGGTTGTGGAGAAGTATCTGGTCCTTAGTCTCTGTCTATTCTGATCCTGCCTGAAAGAGAGGGAAAATGAAGAAAGAGAAAAAGGCCGGATGAATGAGAACTATTACACAAGGCAAAGTTTTGGGAGTTTTGGCAGTGGCAAGAGCAGTTGGGTGGAGCATCAGGACAGAGCTGTGCATAAATCCCTGTTTTGCTGTTGCTCTTCCACTTCCCTACAAATACATGTAAGCTCAAATACATGTATTTAGGGTCAGTTTCATAGCCAAGTTTGCTAGGAGAGGTAGTGGGGGATGGACTAAGGGAGGAAAGGAAGTGTAGAAGACACCTTCCAAATATTCAGAATGAGAAGAGCTATTCATTCTGTCTTCAGGTTAACCATAAGGCACCATCCATAGGTTTCAGCTCATACATTTACTTTGTGGGTGTAACAGGCTGGGAGCTTGTACACCCAGCTGGCAGCTCAGACGCTGATCCCATCCCTGTGTTTATCTGTGAGGGCCTGTGCATCTCCACAGGCTTCCACTGCCATGGTGGCTGCAGCATTGCTTCACACCAAAGGGATCTAAGAAGGACACAAGCAGAGAGCCTTTTGACCAAAACCTGTTATTGTCTCATCTGCTTTGGGTCTGCTAAAGAGCAGTGTTGCCATATCAAGAGCAAAGATTTGCAAGCACTGTTTGTGCCTGTGAGAAGGGCAGGGATCGTGCAGTCAAACAACCTCACAGCTGGATCTGCACAGGATTGGGAGAAGCCCAGATCTGAGTTTCCAGGCAACACATTGCCAGCAAACAGGATTCCCAAACACTCGAGCTCATTCAAATTTTGATCTCTGCTTGGTTTATGTCGTAGTCCCCCTTAAAAAAAAATACATTTCACCACTCTGTCCTTCCAGAGTGACCTTAGGTCAGTTTGATTTGGAGGGGCCTTGGACTGAACTGCTGTCTGAGCAGCAGTGGTTGCCAATCTGCTCATCTCCTTCAGCTGCACTGTCCACAGAATGGGCTTTTTCCTCTTTGTCTCCTACTTAACATTATCTCCTCCAGCTTGCCCTTGATTCTATCAGCTGAGAATGTGCCTATGTGTTGCCTACAATGGATTTTCAAGTGGGTGCCTTTTGACCAGCTGGTGCTGTTGGCGTTTCGGTGCAGACTGGTGAGAAGAAAGGAGAAGGAATTGGATTCAGGACTCGAAAAAATGAAACCACCTCATTTTTCATCCCCTTTGATTAACTCGCTGGTTTATTTGCCTGTAACAATGACAAATGATGCCACAGCTGATGCTATTGCGGTTGGCAGAGTCAGCCTAGTTTTGAACACAGCAATTAAAACTCTGCATGGGACAGATTTGTGGTAACATTTCACAAATTCTTGGGGAAAAAATGTCTTTGACAGATACGAGCAGAGCAGGAATCTGAAAGGTTCTTCACAGCAAGAACAAACAGTTCCTTTATGTTCTATCTATTCTGAGCTACCAATACCCACTAATGGTGCTCACGATTGTAGAGTGTCTTTTTTTTTAATTCTCCTTGTTTTTTTGCCTGTTTTACTGTCAGCCCAATCCTCCTTTTAGTTACACCAGTGTAAACTGGGAGCTCTTTCACAGAAGTTAACTGTGCTGGCTTTAAACCAGCACAGGCTCCAGAGGGGCTTAAGCTCCTCCGAGCAGCTGAGGGCTAGGGGGTGGCTGCTGAGGAGGAGTCTCACCCTTCAGAGAGAGCTTTCAGGAGAGGCTCTCTGAATGCAGAAGGCTTGAACCAAGAAAGCAAATAGAAACTCCAAATGTATTCTTCCCCTGTTGTTATTGGTACCTGAGAGGTGGCTGGGAAGGTCTCTCGTAGTTGTTGAGTTTTCAGGTCAGATCCTACTGGCTTTACAAGGAAGTGACTCCATACCATGCTTGTTACACCCATTAATGCCAACCAGAGTTTTTGCACTGCATGTGGGCTGGACCCAAACCTGTTCCTTTCCTGAGTCACACATCTGACAAGTTCTACAGCCAGTGGAGAGGAAGAAACATCTCCAATTGCCCTGATCTGCTTGAAATATTGCATTAGGGGACCACGAGTCCCACCTGGCGTCCTGAAGTTCAGGTTAATCTACAGGAAGTGTGTTCAGACTTTGACCCTGAAAGCCCTGTCCCCAGGTCCTCATGTCCCTGCAAGCCATGGCATAACCCGTGGAGAGGAGGAAATCTCCAGGCGTGGCTCGTGGCAGGGTAGAGGGTTCCTGTGAGACACTGCAAGGCGGCAGCAGGAAGACCACTGGGACATTTTCTCTCCTGCCCAGGCTCAGAGCCTTGGGGGTGTTGTGTTCAGATCCTCTCTGCTGTGAAACAGCCCTACCAAAAGCAGGGATGGGATAACCAGTACCTGCTGGCGTGTGCCGTGCTGCGCGTGCGGGAAGAGGGTGTAACCAACACCTGGTCCTCCAGAGGAGACACAGGCAAACCTACAGGGCCCTGCCTTTGCCATGAAGTCTGAACTCACAGATTACAGGCAAAGGCAGCAAAGGGAGTGGCTGTGCTGTAAGTCTGACCTGTGCAGTGCCACGCACCCCTCCCGCAGAGCCGTCAGGAATCCATGCGGCACATCTGCCAGCGCTCCTTGTCTCTCTCCACTGCCCATGGCTTTTGTTTAAATGTCAGTATCACACGTGGTACCTTTCTTCTGGAGATGAAGATGGATTGCAATGTCAGGCTGGATTTAAATTCATTTTTCTGTTAAAAATTTGTAATTATATTGAAAGGTTGTACGAAGTCCAAGACCTCTCTGGGCTCCTGTGGTTAATTAGCTACCACAGATATTGTGCATTCAATCAAATTGTTCTCACTGCATTAAATTAAGTTTTTAAACATTTGAAATAGCTGAGATATTAGCCATGCTTGATTGCTGGAAGGTCACACAGTTTGTTACTCATCGAGGCCAAATTCTGTGTGTCTGGCAATTTAAGTGCAAATGGATTTGGAGGTTGCAGAGCCCTCTGAGAAGACGTTTGCTCGTGGTTGGTGGGTTTGCACAGAGAAAATGTAGTCAGAGGCTGAGACTGGGACCTTCATGAAATCAGCGAGTCCCTCATTCAGCAGATCAAGTGAAATCTGTCCCTAATTACAGGCTTCTCCAAACAGTGTTCATGAGGGACCTATTGAAAAGGTGCTGTCTCACTGCTTGAAGGAAGGGAGAAGATTGCTGCAAATAAACCCAGATGGGAGCAAGGAGATAGCTTTGGATGGTCATGTGAAATTGGGATTGGGGAGGAAACTACTGCATATAAATGGAAATAGATGTCTGTGCTGCTGCTCTGGAGAATGCTGGCTTTTGTCCTTGTCCTCTTGTTCCAAGGGCCTTGTCTCTCACACCACCCTTCATGCAGGTGGGTCCCGTGTCCAGTCCTGGATGTTGCCATGTGCTGAGCTCCTCACAGCCAGATCTGCACTGTGAGGTGCTGGGACACCCCAGGAACAGCCAGGGGAAGGCTCTCTACCTACACAGGTCAGCTGCACCTGGCGAGTCACTTGTGTGGTGGAAACAACACAGCTCTGGTTGTGGTGGTGATGGCATATTCCTCAGCTGCAATGTCTTCTTGACCTCTTCACCTGCTTGTGTCCTGCTCCACCTCTAGACACGTTGGTGATCCATGGCAAGGAGCTGCATACGCTCTTCCAAATAGCTCTGGTTCCTCTCCCACAGGTGCTGGCAGCCCAGTTTGTCTCTCCTGTGCTTGGCTCTCTGCTCCCTGCTGTGCATCAGCCATCCCTGCTGGCAGGTAGATCCTTGTTGGGAGAGAAGAAGAGCTTTGGAGAGCTAATGGCCAGTTCTCATGCAATCAAAAGCCTCTTCAGGGTTCATCTGGTGGCATGGGCAGGCAGAAGAAAGGCACTGAGCTTTGTTTGAAGGCATCATCAGTTCTTGTCTTGGTTGATCCCTCTGAACACCCTGCTTGAAGTCCTCCAAGTGGGCATCTTTGCTGTGTGGTAATGCCATTTTTGCCTAAATGTGAGACTCTTCACCTCCCCTCTCCCTCCTGGTGTACTTTCCCTCTTGCCACCGACACGCGTGGTTGCTTTCCTCGTGTGGCCTTCCTTCTCCTGGCCTTCCTGACAGAAGTCCTAGCTCTGGTGGGGTCATCAAATACCTAGTTCAGTGTCCCAACCAAAGAAAACATCCAAACAGACCTTGCAAGCAACAAAAGAGGCTTTTCCAGGAAGAAAGAGCAGCCATAAGATGGCTCTACTTTGTTATAAATGTTCCAAGATTTCTTAGTTTTAACTGGGCTCTTTCAATGGCCATTTAATGGGAGATTGGATGGAAGAGTGAAATTCAAAACCGGGTCCAAATTCACATTTATGTAACTTCAGGAAGTTGAGATTTGTTATTGTACTTTGAATCTGCCTTGTAAAAGTGCAATTTAAACTGTGGCACTCAGACTCCAGCCCTCCAGTTCTGTGCAGTTCCTGGTTTCAGCATTGGGTCAGATCAAAGTTTTCCCTGGAGTCAGGGTGCAAACACCCTCTCTGTTCTGAGCTGGGCTCGCTCTTCAGCTCTACAACCAAGTTCAGTACTTGGGGTAGAAAAGTGTTAAAAAGCTGTTCATTTTCTTTTTAGTCGTCAGTATTGTGTTCGTCTCAGAAATCCATAATTCTTATTTTCTTCTCTCCATTTTTCACATCCATTTTTCCTCTTCCAGACCTTGAGTATTAAAGCAGACTGTATTGGCCACGTTCTTTGTGGAGCTCATAGCAGACCCAGGGCCAGCAGCTCTAATTAAATAGTGGGTAAATGGCATTTGGGCACTTTGAAGGACAGGTACCAGCACCTTTGTCTCCCAGAAATGGTCCCAAATGTGGTCCCAGTACAAGAGCTGCTGCATCTAGACTCCAGATTCTTATTTTCCTTTGCTCCATTTCTTAATTTCCACACAGGTATTTGGTATTTCATAGAAAAATCTCAAGCCATTGCCACTTCAGGGTTGTTTGTGCCAAGGAGGGTCAGCACGGCAGCTCCACAGCTGTAAAGCTTTGCCATGTGGTGGTGAAACCAGATTGACAGTCACAGCCCCACGTCCTGTGGGTGTTAAAGAAGAGCTGGGGGAGAAGATAAAAGCGAGGTTGTGATAGTCCTTTCAAAGGTTCTGCCTAATGAGCTGGGTGAAATAGTTCATTCTAAACATTCTTTTTTTTTTTTTTGCAGAAAGTGCTTCTAAAAAAAATTTAAAAAGTCTGTGGGAATTGTCCAATTTCAACAACAATTTTAAGGTTTTCATTGAGAAAGAAAAAGCTTGAAAAATGTGCAATTTTTTTGGCAAAAGAAAGCTAAGGAGTTTGGCGAAAACCCAAAACAAAACCAAAACCCAGAAACCCCAAATTGTTTTGGTTTGTGGCCAGAAAGTTTCCAGCTTTTGATTGCCAGAAGCGAAACCCTTTTCAGTTTTTGCTTTTTTTTTTGTATGAAAACCCCTGAACTTCTGAGGAAAAACATTAAGATAAGCTTTTGTTTTCGCTGATTGTATTTCCTGGGAAATGAAACAATTTCTGCCTTTACCTGTTCTCCTCTGTGGCTGGTGCATGGGCAGCCATAGCACCGTGAGGGCCCTCTGGAAGGTTGAGTGCAGCATTCTCTTCCTGGCTTGGCTCCTCCAGCCCTGGCTGCTAGCCCACTGCGAAGTGTCTGTGGGCAGGTTTCAACATCCTCTGCAAAATACTTCAGACCTCCAGCTCCTGGAGATGAGTAGCATCTGAGGAGGGCAAACGCCTCGCAGGGGTACCTGGGCATCACATGGGACCCAGCCCTCAATAAAACCACCTTCATCGTGGCAGGGTGGTCTGGATTATGCAAAATGTCTTGGCTTCTTAATTGTGATTTTCCAGCCTTGCTTCCCACCCACTGTGTATGGGATTACACCTGTCTTAGAGTGCGTGTTCTGCATTGCTGTGTTCCAGCTTGGATACACTCCCTTAAAAACAATTACTTCATGTGGCAGGTCTAGTTAACACCCCTTTGCAGCTCTTGAGCCGCCTCTGATCCTGCAGATGCTAAGTGTTAGCAGTTATGCTCTACTTGCTGTAATCCTCATTACCTCAGTGTAGACAAGACCTATTTGCACCTTGAAAGCTTTAAAAATCATTTAGAGGGATCAGCTATGGAGGGTTTGATGGTGGTGGTGGCTGTTTTTTTTCCTCCCAGTGATGCTGGGTGTCAGTGTCTGCCAATTACCTCACTGGAGCTATGTGAGATGGGTACTCGGGGAAGCTCGGCCAACTTTCTGCCCTTTACACCCCACTGAAGTCATCGCCAAATATAAAGCCAGGCCCTTGTGGATTTTCTTCTCGGTTTCAGATGTGAAGGTGACCAGCTGCTGATTGAGTGTTGCAGAGGTCTCTGGAGAACAGTGTGCGTTCAGCTTGGAGATGAGGGGCTAAATTCGTGCCATTTGTGTTCTTGGCACGACGTCGGTCCTCCTCGGCTCTGTGTTTGCATGGCTCGGCCGCCGGCTAATGTGGATTAATTCTGATTCTCTCCAGGCTTCAAGGAAATAGATTGTGGAGGAGTTTTCATCACAAGAGGAACTGAAGAAGCTAGCAAAGTATCTTAACCCGAACCACGTCACCCATTGCTTTCAATCAGGAAGGAGGACAGATGAGATTAACCTCAAAAGCCTCTCCTTGTGGAGACTGTAAACCACAGGGCCAAGTGAGAGACGAATGCAGGGAGATTGTTTTTATGTGGACGTGTAAGGAACTGGACTTGCACCACCAAGCCCATTCCACACTGGCCACCGAACAGTCATCAGAGGGTGTTGACTTTTGACCACTACTGTTTTTGTTAACAGGGAAAATAAAACCATATGTTGCCTAAGTAGATGCACAAAACTTTTCTCCAAATCCCTACAGACAAACTGTCAGCAGCAGAAGTATTTACTTTGGTAATGCAGCTGGGCTTAATCCCAGCCCCATTGTGTTTGTGCATGCCTTTTCACCACCAAGCTCCCCAACACGCTGCTTGCAAAGAGGGTGAGCGAACGCATGCGGCGTGAGCCCCGTTATTGGGCCGATGGGTTACAGCCCGAGACAAAGGGCTGGAGTCAACAATGGTAGCGCTAACACAGGCACTGCTCACGCCTTCAGTTAGGCTAAATGGCAGTCTTAGTCATCAGTCACGTCGAGGAGCCATCAGCTTGAGGTAAACCAGCAGGACTTGGCCCGGTGGCGTGGATCCTCAGCTGGCTTAGATCAGTGTAAATCCAGTGGAGTCCAAGGAGCCACAGCTGAGAATTCTGGCGCCTACTGTCTGTTTGTGAGTTCAGTGCTTGTTGAATACTTAATTCACTGGGCTGCAGGCTCCTGCAGCTGAGCCCTGAGTGTGTTCACAGGCTGCTCCTTCCCGGCCACGGGGATGGCAAACCCCAGCGGGGTACCTGGCTGGGACCTCTGCAGGTGCCCACCTTCACCTGAGGGTCAGGGTCTTGGGTGGCTGCTCCTCCTCCCCCCCTGCTATCCCGGGGAAAGTGGTGTCTCTGCCTTGAACAAGCTGGTTGAGGCACTGCAAGGACTGAGGGCAAGAGCTGGGTGGAAAGGTCAGTGTAGAGGGGTTGGGTGCTTGTGTCAAGTAGATTCATAATTCGGGGGCTTCAGGCAGTGAAGTGATGGTGGTGATGGTAACGAGAGACACTGCAGCTCTGATCTCAGGCTGGGCACTCCGCGATGCGTTCTCCCTGGAGGACACCTCCAGGAATGCTCTGCCTCCTTGTGTGGGAAGCTGGCGTGCAGGGGAGAGGTGCATGTGTTCCTGGGGTGCTTTGCTTCCTGCATGCATTTGCAGTGGTGCCATCACTGACTCTTTGAAACTCTGTGTGGCTTCTGTGTCGGCTGATATGGGTCTGGATACAGTGTCAGAGGAAGATGAAGGGAACACTGGAAAGCAGTGAGGAAATGAGAGTTTTGACCCCTCAGAGGGCCAAGTTTCTCATTGTAAAGCAAAAACAAGAACATCTTTCTCCCAGTGTAAAAGATGTTTTAGAAACCAGCTCTTCTCAGTTAAAAGCAGAGCTGGTTCTGCTGAGAATTCCGTGAGAGTGCAGCGTTTTCCCCTAATATGCTGTGATAATCTTGAAGGATGGCTGGTACTTCTAAGCAACTCAACTTGTTTAGAGCAGCAAACAAACAGACTGATGCCAAGCTGGGTGATTTAAATACCCTTTGCAGACCTGCAGAACAAAGGAAAACAGACTTCCTGTTTTAGGACAAAAGGACACTTGATAAAATTTAAGGATAATCCCCAAAATGCTCCTGCAAAAGATGAGATGCTTGTTTGAGGGCTGTTTGATGCTATTTGAGTCATAATGTTGAAAAGTGTTACACCAGATATTTCTATAACATTGAGCCTTTGGGATAAGAAGTGGATATTCCTGCTCTGGGCTAGGTTTGTGGAATCACAGTATCATTATTTTGGAAAAGTAGTTGTTCCCAAGTAACAAGGGATAGGATGAGAGGAAATGGCCTCAAGTTGTGCCAGTGGAGGTTTGGATTAGATAATAGAAAAAATTTCTTTACCAAAAGAGTGATGAAGCATTGGAAGAGGCTGTGCAGGGAAGTGGTGGAGTCTCTATCCCTGGAGGGGTTTAAAAAACATGTAGAGGTGGCACTTGGGGACAGGGTTTAGCAGGCATGGTGGGGTTGAGCTTATGATCTGACTGGATGACCTTAGAGGCCTTTTCCAGCCTTAACAATTCTGTGATTCTGTGTTTTGGGGCAAAGCAGAGCAGGACAAGAAGCACAGGGTGATAGAGAGAAAGTAAACCAAGAGAGACAGGCCAGCACCTTTGATGTGCTGGTGTCACACGTGTTCAGCATTGCAGTGCTGCAGCTGTGTTAGAGCACAGTCAGCAGCAATACAACCTGATCACAACACCAGGACTGGGTGTGCTGTGAGCTGCACGAGAGACATCCTGTCCTGTCTGGAGTGGGCACAGCAAGGCCAGGGCAGGGCTGGGGGGCTCTGCAGGAGGAACACTGAAACTGAGGACAATAAGGCAACCGCTAACAATCACCCATGGGAAAATGCTGATATCTCTTCTGGTTTTCTGGGGAGTGGCAAAATGACAATTTTGTGGAATATTCTCAGCTTTCAGCAGACAAAACGATCCTTTTGATATTTTTCCCCCAAGACAATTTTTCCTCTTTTTATTTTTCCTGTTTAAGCAGTTGCCACTGAACCTTGTTTTGCTAGAAATTTCCAATGGAGCAGGAGACTCGGAATTATTCTAAATAACTCTTTCTGTGTAAAAATCCTAAGCCTCTCAACATTGCAATCATGCTGCTCCTTCCAGTGCTCCAGGAGACAGATCCCTGTTTGAGCTCTTCCTCGAGCAAAGCTGCTTTAAGGGGGTCCCAATTCTCCTTAGCCCCAAATGTTTTCCTGCTGTTGCTTGGCTGTTTGCTGTCCTGCTGCTGTGCCAAAAGCATTGCTGTGGGTTGTGCTGCAGACGGGGTCTGTGCACTTCTTAAAATCTCCAGTAGCTTATTTCCCCCTATGGCCCCAAGTTTTCTTTCACTGCTTTGGTTGGTCCAGAGGAGGAGGAGGACATCCAGGGACCTCTTTGACTCGTTTTGAGTCTGAAAAAATGTCATGTGGAAGATGTTAAGGGAGCATTTTCTGGCCAGCACTAGGTGTGATTGAAGCAATCATCTCTTTGAGAGCAATCCCTGATGGAACAAGGTTGGTGCTGATCTCATCGCTGCATCTCTGTGTGCCAAATGCCTCTGAGTGATTAAGGACCAAGCATCACACCACAGGTGGGTGTTGCCTGGGGTGTGGTGCTGCCCAGTGAGGGACACAGGCACAAGCACTGGGTTAGGTAATGCCATTTTAAAGGCTTCCTGTGTCTCTGCTTGGCCCTGGTGCCCGAAGCAGATTGAACCACAGGGAAGTGATAAGCGAGTTAAAACGTTTGTGGTCTCCTCCAGCCAGCCAGGATGCTACTTAGAGGAATGTGTTGTTCCCTGCTGCATCTTCTGGCCTGCACAGGGAGCTTTCATCAGAGCAGCTGGCAGAGAGAGAGAAAGAGACAGTGCCTCGGAGAGCTCACACGGCTTTCCACAACATCTCGGCTTGAAAGAGCCTTTGACTGTGCATCTTGCAAAATGTTTTCTCTGAGATGTCAAAATACGCATCCGTCAAACCAAAGGAGTCTGGAATGAGTTACGTGCTGCTGGGGCAGCGTTACCAGCAGCACTGGGGCCACGTGGGAGGGGGTCATGGCAGGAGCTCCCTGGAGCTCTGCAAAGACACCGCGGTCCTCAGGGGATTTCTGAGGGCTCGGGGAGTACCTCGGCCTCTTTGGTGGTGGGGACAAACTTCAAACCCAGGGGAATTTATCCCTCAGGGGACAAAAGTCTTTCCAGCCCTGTTGGGTTTAAAAGCAAACAATGTTTTCTATCCCATCTCAAAAGAAGGGCATATCCCTCGGCTTTCTCTTCTTCCAAAGCATGAGATTGCCCACCTTGAGCCTCCAGCAGGGGGTGGGAGGGCACTCAGACAGCAAAAGAGTGTTGTGTGTCACACAATGAGGTTACAGCCTCCCATGGGGTGACGATGTAGCCTCCAGACCTGGTGTGATCCTGTCTTGCCCCCAAAAATATGGGCTGTGGACCAATGACAGCGTGCCCTGCTGGGTCAGACCCATGAAGCTGAGAACAGGAGACTGATCCTTATGCAGCCTTGCAAATGTGGGATCTGGGGGTCAGCTGGCAGGAGCCCATTTTTCCATCTCACGGCCCACCGTGAGGCCCTGAAGCCTGTGGGAGGGGGCTGGAGCACAGCAACATCCAAATTGTCCTGAGGAAAACACGTCACAAACCAAACCCTGATGACACCAGGATGGGCAGGCAGGCAGCTGCTTTCTTATAACTCTTGGGCACATCTCGGGAGCCTGTTGAGAGCTGCTTGAATGCACTTTCTTTCAAGCAGAGCTTTTGCTGACCCCGTTTTTAGAAAACATCACTGCGTGGCCTTGAGCATGGCCAGAGGGTGTCCTTCAGAGCGTGTGGGGTTCCATGGTCTTGGCCGGGCTCGGTGGCTCGTGGTGCTGCTGGAGCCCTCCCGGCAGTGCCAGGCTGGCGGCTCGGAGGGTGCCAGCCACGTACCCCGGGCAGCCCGGGGAGCAGGTTCCTCCAACAGGAATGCAGGCATAGTATTTCCATGAGTAAGCCTTGCTCACAGGAGCATGCTTGCAGGATGAGGCCACGGGGCGAATTAGTGATCTCCAGCCCTTGTGGAGCTGCTGAGGTGCACGTGGTGCGGAAGCGGGCAAACGCACGCGCGAGAGCCTTTAATGTCGTGCTTCCTGAGCAAGCACATATTCTCCATAAAAGCTGCTAGACTCTCAGTGATTTTATTTCCTTATTAAATTCAGCATTTCTGTAAAAGTCAAAAAGGCTAAAAATGGGGGTTGGTACAGAGCTGGGGCAGGTTTGTGTGTGGGCTGGGGCAAGTGGCATCTCTCTAGTTTGCACACACGGTGTGCACAGCACGGTGTGGTCCTGCCCTGTACATCTGAGACAATCCATGTCACTAATCATTCAAAAATACACATTGCAAGCATCTTGCTCAGGCTGAGCTGTGGCCCTTCCCTTCTAAGCACAGAGAATAACAGATGAGGTGTGAGGCAAGGCTGTGTTACAGGTCCCCAGGCAGGGTCAGCAAGGGTGAGCACATCCAAATGGCAGGTCCCCGTTTGGATCCTGATTGTGGCCTCGTGTCCTGTTAACACTGCAGCACCAGAGCTGATATGCTCCCACAAGGACTAATTAGTCTTGATCTTGGATGATGCTGATGTGGCCAGACCATCGCCAGGTCTGAGGCCACCTCTGGGGTCTGTGCATCATGCTTTGTGTTGCTGTGCTTCCAGATGTGCACAGAAAGGCACCGCTCCCCTGCTTTGTGAAGGCAAGGTAAGAAAGATAGTAGTGAACGTAGCAAAACGGTTGGGTTTTCTTCACATAAGTACAAAATTGTTTTCATTTTTTCTTTCACTCCCTGCTCTATAGTCCTGAACGCCACCCTGGATCTGCAAATCATCATAGAATCGTAGAATGGTTTGGGTTGGAAAGGACCTTAAAGCCCATCCAGTCCCCTCCCCTGCCATGGGCAAGGACACCTCCCACCAGACCAGGCTGCTCAAATCCTTACCAGGTTTCCAGTCCTTAACTGATTTCTAATCCTTTAAACCCATTTTTCCCCACCTGGTAGATAGCACATGGAAAACTTTGAGTTCACGGTCACGCTCCCCGCACGGATGTGAGTGCAGTCCAAGCAAATAAATCCTGAGTGCAAGCATTCATACATGAAGAACTTCACACTCGGAAACATGACCACACTAAATTGCTGCCAGAGCTTTAAAGGCAGCTTTTGAAAACATCAGCCCCTGCATCTTGTATTTCTGGAGCAAATGGTTTGATTCATTAGGGACAAGTCAGCTAACTCGACGCAGCACTGCATCCTGGGGTGCAGGGGGAAAGGAGTTGGGATGGAGACAACGCTGTGCTTGTACATAAACACATCCTGGGCTGATCAGCTATCAGAGGAAAAGGAAATCTTTATGATTTCTGCCTTTACTTTCCACATCTCTGCAATTACTAAGACTTGGTATGGAAGACTGTCTTTCAAGTATATAAGTCATATGCTCCCCAGAAACCTTCAGCAGCAATGTTTTTGGCTCCTGTAGCTAACGCTAGCAGAAGGTTCCATTTCCTGACTGTCAGCACCGGTTTTTATTAAGAAAGAGTATTCTCACTTTATTTTTCTCCCAATTCCCAAAGTATTATCGGTGGTTGGTTGTTACTATTTTACGCGAGGTCATGGCAATTAGGTTTGAACTGAAGATGTGCAAACATGCAGCCTCAGGTCAATGTTGGAGTGTGTAGGTAGAATATGCCTGTGAACTGCACCGAGGCTGGAACTCCAGCATGGAGGAGTCAGGAGATTCCAGAATGGAGGTTTATATCTCCCATCTTCATTTGGCCTTCACTAGCTCGTGTCTCGTGATGGTCTCATGATCGTTATAGAGTGTTCTCATGCAGGATCCTTCCTTGCTCTGAGAAGGGCAACCAAGTGAAGGGGCTGGAGAACAAGTCCTATGAGGAGCAGCTGAGGGACCTGGGGCAGTTTAGCTTGAAGAAGAGGAGGCTGAGGGGAGACCTCATCACTCTCTACAACTGCCTGAAAGGAGGTGGTAGCAAGGTGGGTGCTGGGCTCTTCTCCCCAGCGACAGGTGATGGGATGGGAGGAAACGGCCTCAAGTTGCACCAGGGCAGGTTCGGAGCAGATATTAGGAAAAAAATTGTCACTGAAAGGATTCTCAGACCCTGGCACAGCTGCCCAGGGAGGTGACCGAATCACCATCCCTGGAGATGTTTAACAGGCAGGCAGACGAGTTTCTTAGGGACATGGTTTAGTAGTGGACAGGGACGGTTGGACTCGATGATCTCAAAGGTCTTCTCCAATGAGACGAGTCTATGATCCAGCACACTGAAAAGGCATCACTCTCACAGCTCCACACTTCATGTGAGCCCCATGGTTGCTTCAACACGGGTGCTACCGATGAGGTGGGGTTCTCAGTCCACCGCAGCTCTCCACGTGTCAGCCCCAGCTGCTCAATCTCCAACACCGCTCTCCACTGCTGACCCCTCAACCGGGGGCTCAAACCAGCCCATGGGTCTTGCCAGCTCATCTCACTTTCAGCCCTTTTAGGCTTCTTCTGCAAAAACTCCCTCGCTTTCCACCTCAGAGCAGCCCCAGGGGTGATTTATGGTGCAGCTGATGAGCTGTGTGCTATCCCACTGCGAGTCATGGGAAGGGGTAGAGCCGTGAGACCTCCTGCCTCATTGCAAAGACCCACGTACTTGAGGCCATGTTTCGTATGCACTTGCCAGAGATTTTAGAAGTTATTGGTATGTTGTTTTATTTTTGAAAGCGTATTGGACAAGCTTATTCTATGTATAATTTAGGGTTAAATTTTATCCTCCCCCTCTCTTACCTTTGATCACACTTTTTGTTTCAATCAGGATTTGCTTGAATTCACCCGATGATTACATCTGAGGGCAGGGTTTGTCTCTCTCTCTGTTGCTAAGTTTAGTTACACTTAAAGTGAAGAGATGTTAGGCTTCTCGAAGGAAGGTTCAACTAACAACAGTAAAAATTCAATTGCTGAATTTCTGTCTATGGCAAAGTGTTGTAGAAAACATTTTGATCTGAATAAAACACAGCTTGACACAAAGCGAAATACTGTCTGATATCTTGGGCTTTTCATAAGCAAATGGAAACAAAAGTAGTTATGATAGGCAGAGGGGAAAAATCAGTGTTTTGCTTTGAAAATTCACCTTTTCTGGATTGTTTTTCCTGGCTCAAACAGCCTGATAACATTTTATGAAATATTTTGATCCACTCAAATTTGTCTCTCTTACTTTCTGTTATTTTTTTTTTAACCAAAAAGATGTAGTTTTGGCTGAAAGTTTTTGCTGTATCCAGAAAGGGAAATTGTTCTGTCAAGGGTATTGTAAAAAGCCCTGTGTTTCATTGCCTTTTAATGGAACCTTAATAGAAGTTGGCAGCGTAGAAGATGAAGCTGGAAGGCTGCAGTGAAATTAAAATAATCAGAAGTTGTTCCGAGGTTCACGACCGTGAGAAAGCCCTCAAAGCCCGTAACTACTCACTCAGCCATGAAAATGGTTGATCTCATTTCTTCCCATCACACCCCATCCTTTGGAGAAAAGCTCACGACTGCAAGAAGCCCATGGGGGAACCGTGCTGTTGCTATTGCTTTTAGATGGAAGGTGTGCAGATATTGGGAGGGGGAAATGTCAGCTCTGCCAAAATAAAAGTGCATTGAACACTGGAAAAGCTCTTGGATCTGGAAAGAAAAGAATAAATTTTAATCAATGTCAATATTTCCAGCCAATTTAAAAATCTTGACTATGCATTAAGGTGTAATGACCTCTGGCAGACTTTTAATCTAGATGCAAGCATTATAAGTTTCTTTTTTAATGATAAGCATAGCTTCTAAACCCTTTGAAACAGTTGCATCTGAAAAAGTTTCTGCTACTGGGAGCTTAAATTACACCTCTTGGATTTTTTGCTGGAGTATTGCTGAAATCAGAGTTGGAAGAAGTGTCCCCCAGGGGTAACACTACCTGGACTTGTACTTCTTTTGCTCCCCCACAGTGGTTATTTCTCCCCTTAATATACCTGCATGCTCTTTCTTTTCCCCCACCAGTACTGTGTATTCAGACAGCTTTTGGCTTTAAGTCTGTCACTTTGTCTGTTGCAGAGCCTTTAATAATGCTTATTGCCTGCTAGGGAATGCTCAGCTTGGTCTAGGGGGACCTGTTTGTAGAATAGTTTTCTGTAATTATCCAGAATTTACACAGCAATTCCAGGCCTATTACATGAGGCATAGTGTGTAATTACAGGCAAAACATATTAGTCCTAATAACAGCAAATAGATCATTACACAAATCATTCATGTTACCGCGCTGAGATTTTTTATATGGAGTAAGTGAATATAATTACTAATAATTACAATACACATCTTACAGCTGCAGTTTAACTTCTGCCACTGCAACACAGAGCAGGGCAGGAACAAGGGAACTCTGCTGAGATTGGGGTTGAAACTGGAAGATCTTTAATGTCCCTTCCAGCCCAAACGGTTCTATGATTTTAAGAAATATGGGAGAGCCCATGAACTATTATATCTGAAAAACAAGGTGCAAATCCTCTCTGTATGGTTTGTGTATATGCAAGTGCATATATATGACAGCTGCATTCATCACAGCAGCCATCTAGGAGGAATAATCCTTATTGTCCTGCTTAGGTGATGGGTTATTTATGGGGAAGGTAGTCCTCCAGGTGCCAGGGCTGTAGAGGAAGGGAATAGATCTGATGGATAAACACAGCAGCAGGCAGAGCTGGGCCAGTGGGTCACCAGGTGAGCTGTGCAAATGATGTGTCTTCCCCTTCCACTTTGGAAAACCTGGGTTCATCCCAAGGTTTGTAATAAAAGCACTTGGAGGTACTTTAAACCTTCCCTGAAAGGTGACTGCTGAACCCTGCCAAACAGGAGCAGCTTGTAGGGAAAAGGTGTCTGTGCTGGCATCTGTCAGGCAGTACCAGGTGTGAGGGATTGATGACACAGTAGTGATGTGGTCCTGACCTTTGTCTGCAGCTTTATGAGGGGTTTGGGTTGGTACATGTTGGTTAATGAGCTGATTTCGGCACTGCCATCCTGGCACTCCAAGAGGCATCACAGAACCATAGAATCACTTGAGTTGGAAGGGCCCACAAGGACCATCGAGTCCAGCTCCTGTCCCTACCCAGGACACTCCCAACACTCACCCCGTGGGGCTGAGGGCAGTGTCCAAATGCTTCTGGAATGCTGGCAGAGTGGGTGCTGGGACTGCTGCCCTGGGGAGCTGTTCCAGTGCTCCACCACCCACTGGGGGAAGAACCTCTTCCCAATATCCAGTCTCCCCCTGCCCTGGCACATCTTCCTGCCATTGCCTCCAGCCCTGTCCCAGGTCCCCAGAGAGCAGAGCTCAGCCCCTGTTTCCCCTCCCTCCCTTGGCAGAAGGCACAAACAGCTCTGAGATCCCCTCTCAGGCTCCTCTTCTCCAGCTGAACAGACCCAGGGACTTCAGCCTCTCCTCACACACTTCCCCTGCAGACCCTTCCCCAGCCTTGTGGCCTCCTCTGGACCTCATCTGTGGCCCTCATAGCCCTTGGCACGGCGGGCAGCTAGGTGGAGGGTAGATGCAACAGGGACTTTTTTCTTTATACAACAAAAAAATAGGTGGTGACCTCTGTTTCAACATCTCCCTATTATTTCTGCTGCAGGGTTTAGGCTGAGCACTGTTTCCTTCACCAACAGGTTACCTGTTTTCTGGCCTCTGTCTAAAGCATCCCAGCAGCACCATTGCCAGCACTAACTGGCAACCTCAAGCCTCCTTTCTCCACAGCCACAGGATAAGGGCCCAGCCACCATCACACAAGTCAATTGTGATTTTATTTACTTCTCCAGAGCACCAAATATGAGGAGAAAAATCCATTGGGTGGGGCCTGCCCTGAGGCATATCCTCAGGGGCTCGTGGTTGGGAGTTATCAAAGGGACTCAGCCTGCATTTGGCCACCTTGGTTTGGACAGAGGTCACCGCTGTGCCTGTGCCATCCTGTTTCAGTACAAAATTTCCCTGATTAGAGCAAGAGTGATGAACGAGAACCAGATGATTCTATGGCTCTCTGATCGGATGTCCAGGTGATGTTATTGGTTTGGTGTGCAATTTCTGGTTTAACACAGCGTCCAGAGCCCAGGAAACACCCCAACGAAACGCCACCTCCCCTGTCCCACGCTGGGCCGTGGCCAGCAGAGCTCCCATAAACCGTGCGAAGGGAGGGCTGTGTTAGGAGCTCCTGTGCCAAAGGCTTCGGCTCTGCTGACCCTGGGGAAGTGGCAGCACGAGGGTGGCTTTGGTTTCCCAGCACGACCACAACCATCCTTACCTCGTTATTGGCCGAGCAGAGCGACCACTCAGCGTGTTTGCTGGGGAGGAGGGAGGCAGCCTCAGCTGACCCCGGCTGTGTGGCTGGCCAGGAGAACAGTGCCACCTCCACTGTGCTCTTCAAACTCATGTTTGTTACTCTTTGGTAAAAATTGATCCTTCTCCTTGTTGTTAGAGTTGATGGAGCTGGGCTGGGCAGCACGGGGCAGTGTTAGGGATGACCACTGCCACTGCCTTGCCTGACCTCCCACTGGGATGGAAAAGCAGCCACCAAGCCTCTTGCAGAGCCTGGGTAACTGAAAACAGGATAACAATTTCTTGTGGTTTTATTATTTTTTTTAACTTCTTAGGGCTACCATTCTGCCAGCATTTACTGGAGGACAGTGGTAGGGTGGGAATCCCAGCAAGTGCGAAAGGAAAGTGAATTTGGGAATTTGTAAATGGAACAACTTGATCCCAAGGGATAATGTTCTCCTAACCTGGGGGACAAAGAATATTGCGTGACCTAAAGCCCCCATCACAACCCAGTGATGCTGCTCAGCTTCTAACTTACAGATTTGCAGCAAATTCCTTATCCATAAATATTAATTGAAAGTAGGGGGGAAATAAAAAGGGCAAATAGAGAATATCAGCAATATTACAGTGCTTATGCTCCCTGGAGACCTTGTGTTACTGTTAATTATTAACTCCTAAAAAATCGAGAGCCACTGCAGAACTGGTGACTACAATACCACCGTATTTCTCAAATTCAAAAACTTTTGGATGCTGCTGAAGACAGAAATTCTCACAGGGTTTCCTGAGCCCCCCGCTATAAAGTGTATTCTGGATGTGCCAGGGTGGGGACAATCTGGGGTTGTCCCCATTGCTCTTGCTCAAAACCCACGGCCCAGCACAAAACCCGCAGTTCCCTCTTTAGATCACCTTGAAATGATGTGGGTTTTGTCATAATTCCTTCCAATTTCCTTTCTCTCACTGTTTCCCACGGCTGGGCCTTATCTGTGATGCCCAGCCGCTCGCTGGTTTTCGAAACCCAGTGCATTTTATACCCCACCTTTTGACATGGGTGCAAGCACCCCCTGGGAGCATTTCCCACAGCACATGAGGTCAGCCCCTCTCCCTGTTCTGACCTACAAAGCTGGCCTTAAGGAACGTAACAAAAGACAGGGCTAAGAACTGTGCTTTAATAAAGAAATACACACGGCACTCTAAGAATGTATTTTATTGGGCTGCTAATAATGACCGGCGGGGTGGGGTAGAACGAGCTCCTGGGAAGCGGCTTGCACACAGTCATCCCTCGAGTCCCAGAAGTCATGCCTCACCTCCAGCATCCTCCCGGGAGCTCACCCATCCTGCCCGGGCCAGGCACTTGGTGCCAAGGAGCCGGTCACCGTGCGGCCTGGCGCCCCGGCCCCGCTCTGCCTTCCCCCCGCCCGGCTCCGCGTCCACCTGCAAATCGCTGCGCCTGGCAATCGCCCGGGCGGGCACCGGGGAGGCCAACCTTGTATTCACCTCCATAAATCAGAGACCAGTGGCTGCCCTGGCGCTGACCCTCGGCCTCCCCAGTCCCTCCCTGGCACTGCCTGGCCAGAGTCAGGAGCGCCTTACACACCCGGGAAGCCGATCTGCACCCAGGTAGCCCAGACGTGAATCTGGCCTCACAAATACCCTTTCCCCTGGAGTTGGAAACAAAACCTCTTAATGGCCTTGGTTTGGAAACCCAAGAGTTTCTTTTCCTTGCACACAGAACCCTGTCCCCCCATCATTAGCAGATGCCTTGCATACAAACTGTATCACCTATAAAGTCTGCTTACTCCAAGCAAATGTTTCTCAATTTTTCCTTTTTTTTTTACTTCAATTTGAAGTGAAAGGTACAGTACAGGATTCAAATGCTTTTGCATTACACGGGCTTCCGATCACTTGAAAAACCCCATTAAAATAAACCAAAACGACTTCAGAAACCTGTAACACCCACTGAATCGTTTTGCTGCATTTCCTTTTGCCTACCTGAACTTTCTTTTGATTTCCTGTTTTGTTTTTTTTTGTTTTGCTTTACATGCCACTTAGCTTTTGCTTATTTGATTTTATTTATTTTGTTAAAAAACCCCCCACAACATAACTCCTGTTTCAGCTCTCACTTCGTGTCAGTATTTCTACCCTGTGGATGTGTCGCACAGGCCAGGAACATTGGGAATTTGCCCAAAAGGCAGAACTACGGAGTAGCTCAAAGGAAGAAGCAAACCTGAATGCTGAAGCACAATTTGGTTTTGTCCCAGCTCTTGCCCACACTCCAGGGCCGCAGGCAGAGAAGTGTGGGCAGGAGACATAAGAGGTGCCCCACAGAGAGAGTCAGAAGTCCAGATTTGTGGCCGGCAGCTGCCTGGCCCACTCGCCACCGGCTGAACGGCACCTCCGACTTTTCTTTGGCTCAAAGACTTAACGTTAAGGCAAAAATAAGACACAGTGTAGAAGCTCCATCAAATCTTTGGCACAACAGCAACAACAACAACACCACATTACTGCACACATGAGCTGAGAGGGTAACATTTCCCAGTTAAGCAAAGGGAAAAGTGCTAAATAAATTGCACGTACTAGAAGGTGGCTGGCTTAACAACAATAAGAAGCATTCCCATCCTTTTTTTTTTTCCTCTTTCCTTTTTTTTTTTTCTCTTTTCCTTTTTTTTCTTTCTCTTTTCCTTTTCTTTCTGTCCCAGAGATCAAGAAAGTTTCTTGGCCAATCATCATCTTGAAAAGAGGGTTCTGCAAAAAAACTGCTTGCAGTCTTCATCTGGATCATGCAACCTTTGCCAAGAACAGATGTAACTCTGGCTGGAAGCTCTTCTGAATCCTCCCTGGTTATTACTCCTGGAAAGAGAAAGATGCACCATCAGAGCAGTGAACACACAGTGTCTCGACAGCTCCTTCCACAAATGACCATCATCGACGCACCATGGGGCCCACTAAGAGTTAAGCACAGGGACTGGAAGAGAGAGCAGATGAGGAAGGTCTGGGGAAGAAATACAACAAAGAAATTAGGTGTTGGCTACAGCTCCACAAAAAACCCTAGAAATAATGGCAAATACCTGATTTTGACAAGACCTGCGGCTTTTTGGATCTATTTTCAACCTCAGAAACTGATGTCAGAAAGTAAGAGAGTTGAGGGAAGCAGGAGGTGGGGTTTATTTCTGTACTTTATTTATTGCATTTGCTTTTCTGCACGCACGACTTCTCAGGCTGCAGGGCTGCAACCTGTCCCTTGTGCCTGCACTACCCCACAAGCCATGGTTGTGGCAGACGTGCTTGGGCAAGTGCATTTGGCTGCAGAAAATTGTGGCCATGTCCATTGGAAAACAACAACTCCAAAATGCAGCAGCCTCGGACAGGGAAAAAAAACCTCATCTAAGCCCCCTTTGACATTAAAATCAGCCCTGCGAATATCCCACAAACAATAGTTCAAAACAGAGTAAAATCCTCAGGGCTTGCTCTTTCATGAGATCACATCTCCGTTGTCCAAACTGACTTCATCACGTGGGCTCCTAAATCCTCCTTTAAGTAACTCTGGAATTAGAAACTTGGAAACGAGATCCCATTTTTGGAGTCCAACCACCGTTTCTTGCTTTTTGCCAGTGAATTTAAGAGCCCTTCAGGGTGCAGCACGACCTCTGACGGTCCTTTGGACACGGTCATCAATTCCCTGGACAGATCAGCCATCTTTCTGACAGTCTTAAAAAGGTCAAACTCCTTAAAGTTGGCCTGAGAAACATTTTTTTCCTCACTCCATTTTGTTTCTGTACTGCATCTTTTTTTTCCATTACTGGATATTGAAACAATTAGGTACAAAACATTATTGAGATACTGATATTTTATTTTACTTTATTTTAATTTATTATTTTTTCTCTCTTTTCTTTTCTTTTCTTTTCTTTTCTTTTCTTTTCTTTTCTTTTCTTTTCTTTTCTTTTCTTTTCTTTTCTTTTCTTTTCTTTTCTTTTCTTTTCTTTTCTTTTCTTCTTCTTTTCTCTTCTTTTCTCTTCTTTTCTCTTCTTTTCTCTTCTTTTCTCTTCTTTTCTCTTCTTTTCTCTTCTTTTCTCTTCTTTTCTCTTCTTTTCTCTTCTTTTCTCTTCTTTTCTCTTCTTTTCTTTTCTTTTCTTTTCTTTTCTTTTCTTTTCTTTTCTTTTCTTTTCTCTTCTTTTCTCTTCTTTTCTCTTCTTTTCTCTTCTTTTCTCTTCTTTTCTCTTCTTTTCTCTTCTTTTCTCTTCTTTTCTCTTCTTTTCTCTTCTTTTCTTTTCTTTTCTTTTCTTTTCTTTTCTTTTCTTTTCTTTTCTTTTCTTTTCTTTTCTTTTCTTTTCTTTTCTTTTCTTTTCTTTTCTTTTCTTTTCTTTTCTTTTCTTTTCTTTTCTTTTCTTTTCTTTTCTTTTCTTTTCTTTTCTTTTCTTTTCTTTTCTTTTCTTTTCTCTTCTTTTCTCTTCTTTTCTTTTCTTTTCTTTTTTTTATTTTCTTTTCTCTTCTTTTCCTTTTTTCTTTTCCTTTTTTCCTTTCCTTTCCTTTCCTTTCCTTTCCTTTCCTTTCCTTTCCTTTCCTTTCCTTTCCTTTCCTTTCCTTTCCTTTCCTTTCCTTTCCTTTCCTTTCCTTTCCTTTCCTTTCCTTTCCTTTCCTTTCCTTTCCTTTCCTTTCCTTTCCTTTCCTTTTTTATATATTTTATTTTCTTTTTGTTTTGTTACTATCATTAGGGCAGCTGCTTGAGAGATTGACCATCACAGCTGAGCATCCACATCAGGCTAAGGGGCAGGGAGACCTGAAATCCACCCTGTCACCCTCTCCTGCAAAAAGCAGGATTGCCCCAGGACCATCAAGACTTCCCTCGATCAGAGCATTTTGCTGAAATACTCCATGTAAGGAATGCTGGTCTGCTGGGCCCCTGACTCACGGATTTAGGTCAGCACATGTGGATATGGCAGAGGAGGCATCTGGCCATGTGGCTCTGCTGGATGAGGGGATGGAGCCATGGGCTGGCTGCATCCCAGAGCATCCCAGCAATAACCAAGTCTCAAATAAAACCCCTCCCTCGATCCTGACCCACACCAACTGCTCTCCTACCTGAGCACTAAGAATCTCACATCCCCCTTTGGCCCACACCAAGTCTGAACACAGAGCTCATTATGGCAACAATTCTCAACAAGGAGGGGTCTCTGCTGACTGTAAGACACGACCCACTCGGAGCAGGAGGGCACAGAAACTACTGCCCTAATTCAAGGCTTTAATTGGCATCAGAGGTTTTGAATACACAAGGTTTAGGTGGGAGAATGACAAACAAACAGCCTTGTATACTGCAACCGTTTCTGTTGGAACTGCTGAAAATTATTTTCCAACAATAAATAATACATATTAATAACCTGCAATGGAAAAGTTGTTTAATTTATCCCACATGGAAAGAAAATGTAAAAGAAGAAAAAGGAGGGAAGCAATGACCGCTCTCATTAAATATTAAAAGACAGAAAGACAAATCCCCCCAGTTCCCATCTGGAACAGCAGCCTTAGCAAGCAAAACCTCTTCTAGTGCAGGAACAAATTACCCAGCAACAGCAGCCTTGTGCCCTCAGCCAAAGCCCACGGTCCCCTCCCTGGTGCTCTGAAGTGCTGGACAAACGGGACCTGAGACTGCAGTTAATGCCTCCTGCTTTTGTTCAGAGAGACTCTTCCCTTTAGCTCAGGGTGCTCGATGCTGATGAAAGAGCACCCATTGGGTGTCAGGAAGCAGGACAGCTTTAGAAGAGGAGCCTCTTCTCTGAAATGTTTGCAGAGAGGGAAGATGTGCACAGCAGCCACGGGCAGGTAAGGGCAATCTTGGAAAGGGAAAAGGGAATGGAGAGACCCCTGTGCAAGGCGACAGAGCGGCAGTGGAGCTCACTGGCACCTCCCAGCTCGGCCCAAGCGCTGCCCGTGCTGGCTACGGATTATGAAAGGTGGGAACAGGCTCCTTTCCCCCTCCACCCTTCTCCACTCCAGACAGATTTATTAAGCAGGGTCTGCTTTAAACTAAAAATATCAGAACTCCCGTGGCTCTGGAGTTTGACAACTGGCCCAACGACCTTGGTGAGTCTGCAGCATCGCGGAGCATTTCAGTCTCTGTAAATCAAAGCACTTCTGGAATTAAATCAGCCTTTGCTCCAGAGCTTCTCCTGTCTCTTCTACTCACATTTTCCTTACGCTGTAGTTACCTGGTATCTGTGGAGTGGATATTACCCTATTTTTGCTAATATCCTCCCTACAAAGGGAATGGAGCCTACTCTGGGAGCCTGACCCCAAGCTTTGCATGATGTGATGAGGCTGCTCAAACAGCCCTTACAGCAAAGTGAATTTTGGGTGCTGTGTGCAACAAGGGGTGCCACACCACATCCCTTTCGCAAGGAAAAGCTGTCAGCCTTGCCCTTTGGGGTGCTGATGCTCAGCCTCTCAATGGGCCAACAGAGGGTGTGCAGTGCCCTCGGGGATGCGCGCAGCTGCTGCTGCCTCACTGGGTGAACCTGCCACGAGCCCACAGCCTCACACTTCTGCAAACTTTGCAACTGCTGGTTTGGGTTGCAGGCACCTCGAATACTGGGTTCAGTTTTGGGCCCCTCAGTACAAGGAGGACATTGAGGGGCTGGAGAGCATCCAGAGAAGGAACAGAGCTGGGGAAGGGGCTGGAGAACAAGTCCTGCGAGGAGCGGCTGAGGGAACTGGGGGTGTTCAGCCTGGAGAAGAGGAGGCTGAGGGGAGACCTCAGCACTGTCTATAACTGCCTGAAAGGAGGCTGTGGTGATGTGGTTGCTGGGCTCTTCTCACAAGGGACAGGACAAGAGGAAATGGCCTCAACTCGCACCAGGGCAGGTTTAGATTAGACACCAGGAACAATGTCTTCACTGAAAGAGTTCTCAGGCCCTGGCACAGCTGCCCAGCGAGGCGGCCGAGTCCCCACCCCTGGAGGGGTTTAAAAGGTGGGTGAGGAGTTTCTTAGGAACAGGGTTTAGTAAGGGGAGAGGGACGGTTGGACTCAATGATCCCAGAAGTCTTTTCCAACCAGATGATTCTATAATTCTATGATTCTATGACACATCAAACGTGATAAGCAAGGGAATCCTTTGCTGTGCTTACAGAGCCTTGCTCCCCCCTTGCTGCCTTATTTTTAAGTTCCCTGGGTGTGTAATCCTTCAGCCAGCACAGGGCAGGGATAGCTCAAGGCCAGGCCCCCCGGAGATGCTGTGGTCCCGCAAGCAGCAGCACAGCTCGGAGTGGGTCGCTGCTCTCCCGCGGTCCGGCTCCTCCCCGGGTCCCGTGGAGCCAGCGGCCGTGGGGAAGCAGACTGGCTGGCTGCCCGCTCTCGCCTGCAAGTCCTAGCAGGGAAACAAAGCTATTTTTAAAGAGGAACCTCTGCTAAATCACACTGCAGAGAAAAGGAGGTCGAACCTCATTATCAGCCTACCCCCGTTGGCCCCACAACCCACACAGGACGGGAAGCAGTGAGGAAGAAATGCCGTGCAGATCATCAAGATTTTTACTGTGCTGGCCCCAAATGTGTTATAATAATCAATATCAGATGATCAATAATGGCAAGCCCCGGCAGCCGGGATCATCCTTGCAAACCAGGGGGTGGGAGCTGTGGCTTTATCTCAGGGCTCTGTCTAAATAAATCATGAGCCATGATACCGTGTTATAGAAAAAATATGTTCCAAGTGAATGGTTTCAGTGCCCTACAAATCAAGCCTGCCACTACCATTCCTCTTTGTAATATAAAACATTCACTTGCTCACTTCTGCATGTAAATACGCCCAGGTGATGCCCTCCTTTGAATTTAACAATGGGAATAATAAGTGATACCTACAGCCGGAGACCTGCTTTTAGCAAAGGAGCAATGAGGCAGCATCAAGGCATGGCAGACCACCACAATAACTGGTTTATATAATGCAATAATTACATACACAATGTAAGCCATTCTAGCACAGCAGACTGCAATAAATAGAGTGGCTTTTCATTTCATATAAGCTTCTGTATCATTTAATTATTGGGGAATATATATAGAGATAGAATTCTTATTTTTAATTCCTTGTGTCTGTGCGCACACACACACAGAGGCACAAAACCAAGAAACTAAATTCCAGCTGAAAACTTTTATTGAGCTCCAACTGCTCGCCTGTTATTCATAACCCAGTTTCCTCTCTCACAAAGAGACCTTTCGCATGGTTTGGTTTTTTTTTTTTAAAAATGTGTGTGTGTGTGTGTTTTTTTTTTCCTCCTGCCTCGCTAACAGCTGCTCGCAGTGTTGTATCCTGAGTGATGATGAGGTTCTGAAAGTGTTTTTTTGGAACAGATGGCCAGGAGAGAGCTGGGGAATGTGCCAGCAGCGAGCTGGGGAATGCGCCAAGTCCTGCAGTGACTGAGTACTCCGGGTTCCAGCTCGCGTGCCTTTCCCTTGCCCTCTGCCCCAAGTGGCGCCAGCAGGACTTCCCAGCTCGCGCTCCGAACATCTGGAGTCTGTGACTGCCAGAAGAGCTGGAATGGGGGGGAGGATAAGGCAAAAAAATCCCTCAGCCATCCCTCCGCGCTCCGGCTCAGCTCCCATGGCCGCGGCGCTGCTGCTGCCTAGCACGAGGGCTAAGCAAGAGCAACGAGGGAAGGGGAATGAAAAGAAAATTAACATCACCATGGGAGTTTGGGGCTGGTTTTTAGTGCTTTATTTTCTGCTCAGTGCTGGGTGTCTTGTACAGGGTATTTTTTTTAGCAGTTGGATCTCACTCTTGTAGACCCAAGGCCTGTGGTTGTGCTGCCCGGTGGGGAGGTGAGGTCAGCCCTGTAGACCTGGAGGATGGATTCTGTGGGGCTGGAGGATGTGGGGGGCTGTGGTGCACAGCTCTGCACCCACAACTCCACCACGAGCACCCTGCCGTGCACCCCACTGTCCCTGTCTGCAACTGCCTGAAAGGAAGGTGTAACGAGGTGGGTGCTGGTCTCTTCTCCCAAGTGACAGGTGATGGGATGAGAGGAAATGGCCTCAAGTTGCACCAGGGCAGGGTCAGACTGGATATTGGGAAACAATTCTTCAGTGAAAGGGTTCTCAGGCACTGGCACAGCTGCCAGGGAGGTGACTGAGTTCCCATCCCTGGAGGTGTTTAAAAGACAGGTGGATGAGTTTCTCAGGGACAGGGTTTAGCAGTGGACAGGGATGGCTGGACTTGATGATTTCAGAGGTCTTTTCCAACCAGATGATTCTAAGATTCTATGAAGTCTTAACCCTAACCAAAGCCACAAATCCTGCAGGACACCAGTATTTGGCCCTGGGAGGAACAGCTATAAAAAGAGACTGTGCAAACAGCAGGCTGGACCCAAACCCCATGAAATCTACGTGAGGCTTTCAGACAACCTCCAGCCACTCAGGATTGGGTCCCAAGCAGAAACCAGGGAAAAGGAAACTTGGATTCCCTTTTCTGATCCAGCTCCGTTTGCTCAGCACTGCCAGAGGATGCTCTTGGCTGGAGCCAAGGGCAGATCCCCCTCTTTCCCCAGCGCATTAGTGAGGCCCCAGCAGGATCTGAGGCTCTGCTGAGGGTGTTGCAACTCTCCAACGTGACTCTTGTGTGCACGGTGAAGGGCAAGGCTTAATCCAGATTACTTGTATAACCAAGCTTTACACAATGAAGACTATCATCAGAATTCACCACCCCTTCAGGCAGCTTTTTTTTTTTAAAGGAAAAGGCATTTGAAACCCTTCAATTACCCCCTTGGCCTATTATAAATGAGATCTCCCAGCCTCAAACACCCTCAGTCAAGTCTCCATTGCAACAATCACCACATAACTGCAGTTAGGACTGCAAAGAGGAATTTTTTTTCCCTAACCAAGTCTGAAAGGCTAAAGCCAACTTTTCTAATTAACAGAACGGAGTGGAAAGGGGGGAAAAAAGCCACCCCATTACATTTCCTATTGCAACAGCAGAGTCCGAACAATAACCTAACATTAGGGGATAGCAGATAATCTGCCCTCAAAAACAAAGCAAAAGGCAAAGCACAATCCCGCAGACACAACATCTGGAGCCCCTGCCTGCCAAAACAAACTCTAACCAGCTACTTTTCTGTGTGAAAAGCTCACAGTGCCACAGCACATTGCAACTAGAGAGCTGGGAGAGCAAGCGACAGAGGCAGAGGCACAGTAAAACAGAGATGACAGGAGATAAGGGTGCTGTGGACCCACCAGTACAGCTCGAGGAGCAGAGGTCTGTTTGGGCTTGCTGTGATTTCTCTTTTTAAGAGAGAATAAAAAAAAAGGAAACCCCAAACCACCACCACCAAAAATATACCAACCACCCCAAAGTCGGTAATTCAGAGGAAATGCTCAGGGAGCAGTGGTTTTAGAGACCTGATTAAAACCACACACAGCTTACAAAAACGTGCCGATCTCAAAATTAATGAGGGCACAATGTTTTGGGCCAAGCCATTGCATCCTCATCCAGCTGCCCAGGCGAGACCCCCCAGGAGAGCCACCCCTTCACACCACCTGACATCCAGAGCTTGGATCTTCCCTACACAGCCAGCTCAGATCTGCCATTTGCCTCCGACAACAGTATTTCCCTCCATTATGCTCCCAATGCCATCGATTTGCTTGGCTCAAGGAGAAAGGGAGTCACCAAGACAAGTCCTCCCAACCCAGGCTTCGCATCCCTACTCTCATCTACTGGGAATGACCGGTGTTACTTAGTGGTACCTGTTGGTTTTGGTTTCATCATCAGTTGAATATGCTTTTGCCATCACTGCTGGAAACAGAAAGATACCTATCAGCCTGAATTCCAGCTCCTGAATCCACAGGCTCTTGGGCTGCCCTAAACTTGGACATTTCCAAACAGCAGAAATGCATTTGCAGGACACTTTCCAGAAAGAAAAGCGAGGCAGTGCAGGGACCAAGACCCTGCCTCAGGTACAAAGCCCAGCTTTCTGTTTGGAGAGGGCCACTGGAGAAGGGTTAGCATGGATGTCCTTCAAAAATGTGCCAAAGAGGCTGATTTTCTCCTGGTGATGCTGCTTCTGTGGATCAGCAGAGGCGTGTTGGGAGGTGGGATGCGCCGATGCCCCATGAGAGTTTCATTGTTCATGTGCCCTCCAAAGGCTCAGGGCTTTTCTCGCTGCATCCGCTCTACAGCGAACACTAGAGAACAAAAGCCATAAATGGAAGGCTTTTAATTCTTAATTTATTTTTTTAATTAAGAGTGAGCCCATCCCCAACCCTCAGATGTGAATGCCCTGGGATCTGGAGCCATCTGAAATCTGGCTCTGCATTTTCCATCTTTAAGCTCGTGTTGGTTTACATCAAGCCAAGACAGTGGGTCCCAGCCCATCGGCACCTAAAGCCTGAACACCAGCCCAGAAATCCTCTGGGATGCTCATCCTCTTCCCCACGTCTCAACTATCAAACTACTGAAGTCTTACAGAGGATGCTCATCCCCTTCTATGTCCTCATCTCGACTTGGGGAGAAGACCAAAGACCCAACTCCCACCTCGCCCTAGGGTTGGTGGCATCACATCAGTGTCTCTGGGACACCACCACCTGTGGCACCATGGACCCTACAACGAACCCAGTTTTATGCTGCTCCCAGGAGCTTCCCCAGCACCTCCCAGGTTCAGCCAAGGCTGTTGGATGGGTGTGAGCAGTGCTGCATCTCCACCTGGCACTGCTGCTGCAGGGGCATAAATACAGCCCATGACAGCAAGAGGAAGCGACAGGGAGTGTGCTATTGTGTTTATTTATAAACTGAATTTCTGCAGGGTGATTGTTGGGCTAAAGAGGAGGAAAATAGAGGAAACTTGCCCGAATGAGAGGCAGATCTTAATGACACCGGGGAAGGAGCCTGCTCCCCGGCTTAGCTGCCCATTCATCCATTAAAGTCCCACTGATTTATTATCCTGCCTGACAAGCGAGCCCAGAAAGCAGGGGGAAGTTCAATTCAAGTTTACAAAACTCTTTTTGTCATAAAAGCCTGAACAAAGACATCAATCTCTCCTTTAATTCACCCATGTCACTCTCTGAGAGGAAAACTGGCAGAACCCTCTGATTCCTCCTCCCGCCGCTTGACGATGATTTCACCTAATTGGTTCAGTGTTAAGTAACCTAAAGGAATGCAAGGCGTAATTAGATTTAATGTTGTTTCCTCAAGATACCCACACGTCCTTCAGGTCATACATCTTCCCAACGTGTTTATACACACAATGTCTCCATTAGCTACTTTTTTTTTGTTGTCGGGTGATTTTTCTCAGAGATAAGTGTGAGATTAAACAAAACAGCAAACACAGGCGAGCGACCGTGTTTTTATGGGCTCCAAAAAGGCAACTCGAGGTTGGTTTGGTTTAACAAATAACAGCCCCAAGATGACTCCAATAGGATCACATTCATGTTAAAACCCACACGATGGGCAACCGACGAGAGGAAGAGCCCAGTGTGGAGGACGGGAAGGAGAGAAAAGCTTTTGATTAGGGAGGAATGTGGTTATTACAAGATCAGATGGATGGAGGAGAAAAAGTGAGAGAGAAAGGCAAGGGATAAAAAAAAATCAGGACATTTTGAAGAGGCTGAGAAAGGAAAGAAACCGCTTTGGATTTTTGCTTTGTTTTTCCCCCTTTTTCCCGCTTTTGTAACTTTTACTGTTATTTGGGGGGGTGAGAGAGGGGAGGCTGTAACATACCTTCCTTTTTTTAGATCTTCCTTCTGCTTGTAAGGTCCTAGTGCACTGCTCCACGCATTCAGAGAAGCTCATGTTACTGTGGTCAGCGCTGTAATCCAGGTCTGCTAGTCTGGCCAGGGAAAGGATATAGTTACAGGCTATTCTCAAGATGGCCAGTTTGGACAACTTTTGACCATAAGAATAGCAGGGAACCTAGAAAGGGTAACAGGGAAAAAAAAAAAAAATCAAAATTAGGCCAGATAAACAAAATACCTTGCTTGAAGCATGACAAAACAAGTGTAGGTTATTTTCTTAGCAGTTTTTAACATAAATAGGAACTCTAGCGATAAAAGGCCATATGGTTCCAACAGGGTTTTAAGTAGAACTCCCCTGCTGATCTCCACGGGGATGAAAGCAGCACGAAGCCTCTTGATTTCAGCAGGGCAATTCTGCTTAAAACGTGACGGCAGGATATGGCCCGGGGTGTCTGCCTGCCACTCAGTTCCCTTCTCAGAGGCCCTGTTTCTCTCCGAAACCTTCAGCCCATCCTACCCAGTTACTCTTCCCAAGAAACTCACTGCGTGCAAGTAACTCCAGTGCCATCACAGCTCTTGCAGAATAAGGGGGGTTTGAGCAAATACATCATGACTCAGTGTTTTTGAGATCAAACAGCATCGATCACGACTTGAAGCCCACGCAAAAGCAAGATGCTGTTGTAGAAACACCACCTGGAGGCAGTAATTCCTACCTGCTGAAACACCCCATCACCGCACATCACCTCCCAGAAGAGACCAAACCAGAGTCTGGTTCAGGGCCCTGGCCACACCTTATGCAACTCATTTCTTTACTCTTCAAGATTTCTAGTGTAATGTGAAACATTCTAACAACAGCATGTGTCTGAATAACTGAACAGTGTGTATTCCCTGCTGCAGAGGGTTTGACCGCTTTGCCGATCGCGATCCAGCAAAACACTGCATATGCACTCAATTTTAAGCACACAACTTTGATATGACCACCTGAATTGAGAGATCTTCTGAGTTTGGTAGGTCTGGGGCTCCGTTTGCTAGTTTGCAGAATTGCTCAAGGTCATTCCATCTTTAGTGCACAAGAATCCACTGCCTACAGGAAACTGGAGCTGGGCATTTATATGAAATCCATCCCAGCTCCTCGGACCCTCTGACCGCCCGTCAGTCTAAGTTTTCATAGTACATCAATCACTGGAATGCCACAATGTCCCTCTGTACCAGCCTCCATCCTCCTCATCCCTCTAGGGTGTCACACTCTGCTTAGGGCTGGAGATTTTTTAATGCTTCTTGACATGCTCATGCCTTGGCTTCACGTTCTCCACAGAGGTCCAAAGCCAGGTTCATCCCTGGAATGATGTCTCTTACTTTACATAAGATAAGACAGGTTAACCTCCTCCACGAGCCCCACACTGGCCACACACAGTTGCCAAGGGAGGAACAGAGCAGCTCAGGCACATTTAGTATTTCCCCAATAATTCTGCCAGGCTCCAACTAACATCAGATCCATGAACTCAGCCAGATGTGTTCCCTCTGTATTTAGTAGCCTGTGATACATCTTTTTGTCCATGAATTTGGTCCAGTAACCTGAACCCCTTTCAACTTTTAGCACCCACAACATCCTTTGGCAAAGTTTTCTCCCCAAGCTACACAAGACAAGTCCCTTCTGCTGGAAACACCAGATGTCCCACAGGGTTTGAGATACACCCTGTAAGACCCTCTTTGCAGAGATGGCAGTCAAGGAAAAGCCAGGCTACTACTGTCTCCATCACTCCAGAGCAAATCACAGCGGTGGCTGGAAATGCCTGGAGTCTGGTGGCACAAAGGGCCTCTTTTTGCCCAAGAAAATCTCTCTCTAAAACCTTGCCTTCAGCTCTTTGCCAGCACTGAGCACCCGCCAGCAGTCCTGCCCCCAGACCGTAACACCTGGCCCCCAAATGCCATAAGCCCTGAGCTACTTAGAAAACAGGAGCTTCGGGCAGCACAGACACCCAAGGCTCTTTCAACGTCGATGTAACACGAACAGCAGAGACCCCAGATCAAACAGCAGTGCCCAAGACCAAAGTGAGATGGAAACTAGAATGGAAAGATCCAGAGAAATGTGGGAATAATTTCAGAACTAGAGAAAGAAGGAAGTTAAATTGAGTGAAAGGAAAACAGACCATGAAATCCTTGAGGCTGACGCACAGACGCTGTCCAGTTACAACACAAGAAGGCAGGCTAATGTCTTGCTTTCTCATCTGTTTTGCTCTTTCTTTTGTGTTTTTATTTAAAAAAAAAGAAGAGGCAAAATAAAAACCAATTTTATAGGACGTTTGCTATGAATTCCAAGAAAGGCCTCACTGCTAACATGGTTCACAAAACCCTAGCCTGGGATTACACAATGCTTTCCCACAGGCTGCAGCAAAGCCCAGACTGTGGCTGCCCCTTACATCCAGGGGAAGAGGCTCACCTAGTGCAGCCCAGACACCCCTGCGATGGGCGCGGGGCACCAGCATTCGGAGATAAGAGTTTTTGCCATGGTAACAGTGTTAGAATAACTGTTTTGTAGGAACCCTCCCTGTCTTGGCTCGGCTCCTGCCATTTTAATGTTTCCTTTTGAATTAAACATGGGAAATTGAGAGAGGAATGAGCCACTTAGCTCAGATCCAGATCCAAAGCTACCCCAAATACTGAAGCGGAAGAAAGTTAACTTTGGTTTCATGCCTTTTTTAACATAAAGCAGCAGGGAAAACGAGACAGATTCGCACAAGCTGGAGTGAAGGGTATGGATGACACCTGAACGCCCAGAAATCTTCAAAAGCCAACCCAAAACAGAGAGAGGGTCTTAGAAACAGGAAAATTGCCTGATGCTGGTGTGGCTGCACTGGTGCAACCCTTGTAGCTCCCATGGGATCTGTGCTACACAGATTTCCATTAGGATGTGATGTGAGCAGGCATCCAACACGCTCCTGGTGAATACCAAGTCCTCTCCTTCTGCCACCTTCTTGCTCATCACACCCAAGTCAACCAGGCGCCAGTGCTTTGGTGGGAAAGCAGTGAAGACGGGAGCTGCTCAGAGCCAGGGGGGAACCAGGGGAGAGCTCAAGTTCCCGTGCAGTTAGTGAAAATATTTCCCTTATCTGACCTTGCTGGTTTCTGCCGAGCAGCAGCGCAGCTCACCGTCCTGCCCACAGTATTTGCAGTGATTAAAAGGAATTAGGAAGGAACTGCAACTGAAATTTCACACTGATCTGAAGGAATGCAGCTGTCTGCTTGTGAGGAAGGGATACCGGCACCATCCTCGGCTTCGGGAGATCAGCGCGGCAGAGGGCTGGGACCAGCGGGAACCAGAGCTACAGCCAGAGGATGTTTGCTGGTTCTCTGTGCGAAGGGTTCTGCAGAGTCTCATGGGTCTTATCAGTGAGCCCCAGGCTGGCAGGGGCTGAGGCAATGCAAGATGCGTGCTCTTGAGACATTTTCCTGTGCAGAAGAGCCCTTCTTTGGCAGGAAGATAGGACGGGATGTGACCTAACAGGTCTTTTCCATCCTTGACGGCTGCGATTCAGACGCAGCGCCCTTGGAAGACCAAAGATGCTCCCTTTGAAGTCCGTGAGAATTCCGCAATGCACTCGAGCAGCGCTGTGCTCGGCCCCCAGGCAGCCCTCCCAGGGAAGGCAGGACTCTGCTGCAGCTCCACAGAGGTTCACTCTCATCCACCAAAGCCACAGTCTTGGAGTTGATTCTCATCCAGGGCACAGTAAAGAAGATTGCAGGGTGAGGTTGGGGAACAATTGGAGAAAGAGATGGGTGAGAGGCTTCAATAACCACTCCTGCCATGTGCAGGGTATGTTCACCGTGACAGGCTGGCAGGGAACAACCAGGAGCATCCCATGGGCTTGAGGAGCATTAAGCCAGTTCACACCACTGACCTTCTGGCCAGGAAGCTCTGTCCTTACCAATAAGATACAATTTCTATCAACATTCTCTGGACCTGTACAGGCAACGCCTGTAAAGCCAAATCCACTCTGCTTCTACGCTGCGTGAAAACGCTGGAAGAAAGAAGAGTGTCTGGTGCTGGGCACCCAGACCTCTCTGTTACTGTGCTAGCAACAGGACTCAGCAGCACAGACTTGCACAGAACCCCTCCACGTGACGATCAGGCAGGGCAGAATTGGGCCCTCTGGGTACAGCAGAGAAGACAGAATGGGTCCAAGGCAGAGAAACGTCTGTGTTCACAATGCAGCATAAGCTAAGCCCTCCTGACAGCCAGCTCCTCCCCAACGTGCCATAATAAGCTGCTGAATTTACCTGTCTGCTCATTCATCTGCTTTATTTTTATGCTGGGAGTGAAAAAACATCAGGATCCCCCTCCCTTGGGAGAGCATTTGGCTGCCTCTTCCCCGCGTCTGAACACAAATGCAACTGCACCATCTCATCATTTGTGCTGCACCTCCTGCCAAATGCATTTCCAGAAGGTTCATATGAATGTCCAGTGCTTAATAGTCCTGGCTTTCATACACCCTTCCTTCCACCCTGAGGTGAGTCAGATATTTCTCAGGGTTAAGGCACCTTGGGGGAAAGGCACCAGGTTGGGGCAGCAGCGCTGCTGGTGTTCCCTGCTCGTCGGTCCTAAGCGCAGGGGAAACCTCTCTCTCTCTCTCACCATCCCAAAGCATCTTCCAGGGCTGGTGTTTGCAGGGCCACCAGGAGGAGGAAGACAGAAGTTGTGGATGTGCTCATTGTTGGAAAAGTCCAAGGCCAGGTTGGATGGGGATTTGAGCAACCTGATCCAGTGAAAGCTGTTCTTGCCCACAGTGGGGGGCTGGAACTGGGTAGTCGTTAAGGGTCCTTTCCAACCCAAACCATTCTGTGGTTCTATAAGCAACAGCCTTAACAAGCTGAAGGCCTTGCCCAGCAGATCATCGCCCGTTTTCAAGATGTGTTATGCTGTGGAGCACATCTGGGGAGGGTTTGGAGCCAGCCTTTTTCTTTCCACCTAGTTCTGGCGATGGAGGAAGGCGAACACATATGGGTCCTCCTGCTTCTTGGGAGACCCCACTGGCTGATGGGCTGCTTGGCACGTTCAGACTCACCAGCAAGAGACTTGCCTTCCCCACCTTGCTCTTGACAGCTACGTGCCCTGAGTCCTCCAACATCCCAGGTGGGGCGACGACAATTTATACAGCTGTATATTGGAAAGGTGTGCCAGCATTGCTGGAACACCCCTCCAGTGTCCTGCCAGACCCCTTCAGTGCAGCTGGTATCAGTGGATGGATCTGGTGACTGCAGTAACTGCACCATGGAAGCAGACAGCTCACATGGAGTGCCTGAATTTAGGACCCAGGATTGTGGTGTGTGGTTCAAAGCCACCAAGAAACTTAGAGCTCCCAGACAGGCAGCTTTGCTGCCTGCAAGAGTACTCCTACAAGCAGCAGCAGAGCCTGCTGTGCTGTCCTGGTCCCCAGAGTCCCCTGCCCACGGCACAGCTCCTCCATACCACTGGTGCTCACCCTTCTGAACTTCTCTTCTCCAAAGAAAACAACCCGAACTATCTCAGCTTTTCCTCACAGGAGAAGTGTTCCTCCCTCTGACCATTTCTGTAGCACTCTTCTGGACATATTCCAACAGGTCCACGTCCTTCTTGTGTTGAGGACTTCAGAGCTGAATGCAGTAGTGCAGGTGAGGCCTCACCAGAGCGGAGCAGAGGGGCAGAATCCCCTCCCTTGACCACTTGTGGGTGTCACTGTACCAGATGCCCTGCAGAGCCCTATTCCTGCCAGGGATGGGCAGCTGTTTCATACCATGGCTGTGGGAGGCTTTTGTTTCTCTGCCACCAGACTGCAACGGTGGGGAAGGGGTAGCCCTGTGGCAGCAAAGCAATCACAGCAGCTTGAAAGAAAGCCTCATCCCTGCCTCGCCACAAGCAGTGAAGCATCCAGCCAGGGACCAAACCTAACTTAAAGATGCCAGCAAGAACAAAAGCCTTGGGTGGGAACCCCAGTCCTGACCCAGGCGCCTTTGCCTCCCGGGTGGGTCCCCTCAGTCAAACAGCCCAGGTCCCAGTTCCCTCCCAGCTTCTGGCTGCCCCACCACTCACATTGCAGAAACATGAGTTCACTCCTTGGAGCGAATGAATCGGCTTCCTCCAAACAAAACGTAGGTGTGGTGCTGGGTGAGTACACCCTGGGGATCTCTTCCAAAGGGCAGTCTGGTTAACGCTGCCCCAGGCCTGGCTCTGCTCCATTCTGGACAGTCCTGCACTATCTCTGGACTCTTTGTACCCTCAAAGCCTCCTGCACATCCTCAGGGCATGCAACACACACTCTCAGCATCATGCATGAAAAATATCCCATTGCTGGGCAGCAGCAATGGTCTCACCTTATTGCAGGCTCTTTGAAACATCTCCCAGAACAATAACTACAGAGGGCTACCAGGGTACCACAGGACAAATCCCAGGGCCATTTGGCATGAGAAAACTCCTCTAGAAGGGGCTACTCTCAAGTATTATAATGGGGAAACACTTTTTGGGGTGACATTTTAGTAGTGGTCATCTCCATCTCTGAGGTCCAATGGGTCCAGTTCATCTGGGGAATAGGAGGAACATGGTCCAGAGCCAACGACATTACACCAGCCCCAGCTTGGCTTTGGGGATTCTTTAGTTATTGGCCACTGCTGGAGACCATGGGGTTTATCCACTCCCTTGTTACCACTACTTAGACTCAGGAGCTGCCCCGAGCCCTTGGCCAGCTGCAAGGAGCCCAACTCAGCAACAGCACACGTGTGGCTCTGCTTGCATCCCTGACTGGCACAGGAGACAGCAGAAGTGGGGACCACAGTGGGATCTATCACTTTGTTAGCACACGTGGCATGGACCAAAGGAGATGCAGGTCAGGAACAAAGAGCCCATGGGGGGGCTCTGCTATAAGGTACCACGAAGGGTCCCACCTCCCCACCACAGGGTCTGCTGCCCAGAGAGGAATTTGAGAGCGGATTAAGGCAGCAAGTGGAGGTTGGATTCAAAGCCTGCTGGAGAAAAGCAGACTCTTTCCTCTGATTTCAGTGGGAGCCATAAGAAAACACAGAGGTTAACTCAGGGTGGCTGCAGCAGGCAGAGCAAATACCTCTCAACAGGAGCGGGATTTGTAGCAGAGGATAAAATCAGTTAGACAGCAAGCAGCCAAGGGAGCAAAAAAGGCCCCACTCTTGGTGATACACAGTCATTGTTTTCAGGATTTCTGTCCTTTTGTCTGGTTTCTCCCTTATTTTCTCTTCCCTTGTGTTGCTTCAGGCCAGTATTTTGTCATCTTCTTTAGCTGTTAAACCACAGCGTGGCCCTGCTCTGCCCCAACCAAGCTCTAAATAACCATAAGCGTCACCCAGACTGGCTGAAACCACTGAGACGCTCCAGTCAACGCCGTGCTGCTCAACGACAACGTGCCGTGGTGGCACCACACGTTGTGAGCAATGTTGTGGAGGATGCTCTGGCTCCCCTGCAGTCCAGTGGCATTTCTCCAACTGCCACATGGAGCAGGACCAAATGTGCCTGCCCAGCTCATCCCCAGGGAGTTCAACAGGCGGTCTGTCTTCGGGAAATGGGTTTCCTGCTGGTGGGATCACAGGGGAGGGGGTAAATCACTGGGAACAGGGCTAGGAGATGTCAGCAGAGTGTGGAGGAAAGCTCTCAGCCTCCCCACCACACAGTAAGGACCATGCCAGCGACACCGGTCAAACACAGCGCCGTGCCTGCTGAGGTGACAAACCACAGCTGCCTCTGGGGCGACAAGTGAAGAGGGTGAGCACGTAATGATGCACCCCCAGAATAGCCTCAGTCTCCAGTGGCTTCTGGCTAAGGCACTGCTCAAGCCACAGGTCCTGCCTGCATTTAGTGCCTTCAGACCCCTGCAGCCTACTTGTCCCCACAGCAACACGACCTCCTCCCAGGGCCTTGAGGCTGCTGCTCCTGCTGTCCCACTGTGCTCCCCACGGGAGTGAGCAGGGCCTTTTCTGCGCAGATTCAACACCATCCCACAGCAGCCACGTGCACGCCGGCAGCAAAAAGTGCAAGGATGCTAGTGGGGGGAAAACCCCTCCACTGCAGCAGCTAAAAAGCCCTATAAAACCTTAAAATATCTCAGCAACCCACATGAGTGTGAGAGCGAGGCTGGCAGCTGCCCAAGCAGAGTGCCCTGGTGATGCAGCGCTGAAAAGACTTAGAAAAACCCCAATATACTCCAAGGGGAAATAAATGTCTGAGGACACATTTGCTCCCGACACAGACTCCAGCTCACTGTGGCTCGATGTGCTGTTTTCTTGAGGAGGAGCTGGACAGCAGTGCTCCAGAGAGAAACCAGATGTGCAAGCCTAGGCAGGCTCCAGATCAGGAAGGCTTGCTGTGGTTGTCTCTGTCCCATCGAGGGAGGGTTTGCTGCCACCTTAGGGTCTGTCAGCACAGCTGAGAAGCTCGATCACAACTCCTTCAAGTGCATGAGACTGGTCAGAGCTGGTTTCCTTGGGTGCCTGTGGCAGCCTAAGAGTGCAGAGCACGATCTCCTCCTGGCCAGTGCCTCCAAGAACAAACCTGGTGGCCAAGTCCATGCTGTAATACACCTTAAGATGGTTGTTTCACACTCAGGCTGTGCTGGAGTAAGACACTCTGCTGCCAAAAAGAATTTGCAGATAAAAAATGTAGCCAGTGTTGTTAGCAACCATGGCCCAGCATGGACAGCAGCAGTTGCTCTGAAGATGTGCAGTGGTGGTGTTGCAGACACCTCCAGACAGCTGCACTGCTTCATGAACTGGAGCATCCACCAGCACAAGGGCACTTCAGATGGAAGGGGAGATGACCTTGGGTTCTTGTGAAATCAGTGCTACATCTCTCTCTGCATGAGAGATGTTTGGGTTTGCTGACCACCCACAACAACAGGGAGAGCAAAAACCCACTGACCAGTACCTTCCAGGGCATCAGAGGACAATACACCAGTGGTCCAGGCAGGAGCTGGACAGGAACAGCACCCAGGAAGGCAGCAGCAGAGGGAGAGCAAAGCATAGCAGAAGTATCTCCACCATCTCAAAGTGCTTTAGAGCAGGTGAGTGTTCTCCATGGGCAACCATGCTACAAACCTCAGGAGTGCGCTGTCAGTGGAAGAATCACTTGCACAAATGATGCCTGGGGGACTGAAGGGGGGACTCTCTTCCAGACTGAGTAGCTGAAGATGACAAGTACCAAGATCAGAGGGAAGGAGCTGTATCTCAGGAGCATCTACTTTGCAATCCCACTTTAGTGTTATGGTCTTACGGTGGTGGCAGCAGCTTAATAGAGAGAGAGGGAGAGAGATCCTCAACCCTGGTGGCCATGACATCAAGGGGTGAGCACAACAGCAATGACACATCTCTCCCAACAGCAGGCAGCTCCCCAGAGCTGGCACTGCCTGTCTACCTCCCACCTCTTCGGGGGCCCTGGCCTCAGAGGTGAGCTGGGGACAGCCGAGTGCTCCAGGACATGGCCTCTCCTTCTGTGAAACGACCATGGTCGGCTCTTCCTCCACCAAGAACCGGGGGAAAAAAACCCAACCCAGCCCTTCCGGCCATCTGGAGAGCGAGCTGACACAACCAAAATGTGTGTGCCATATGTACACAGCTGCAGGGACACCGCTGTCAGCCCATCTGCCCGGCACGCGGCGTGCCAGCCGCTCGCCCTCGCTGGGCTGCTGCGACGGCGAGGGTGTCCTGCAGAGAGGCACGGCTTCCACCTCCTCCTCCTCCTCACCAGGCATGGACAAGCTCCCTGTGGTGAGGCCACAGCGGGCCTGATCCTGCCCGCACCGGGGTTCTACCTCAGGCATGCCAGCAAGGATGGGCATCTCCAGCTCTGCACATCCCAACAAGGTGGGGAAGGGGACAATGCCTGTGTGGGTGCTGGCAACCGGTGGCTGAGCAGGGCTCCCGCTTCCAGCAGCTCCACATCCAGCACCCAATGCCACACCAAAGGATTGCGAGGCTGGCTGCGTGCACAGCCCTCACCCATGCTCCTCGCCCACCGTCTGCAGGGAGGTATCGGTTTCAGTGCCTCGGGAAAAGTCTCCCAGCTGCTTAAGAGCCTGATACGTGATGACAAGGAGGGGACAGAGGAATAACTGAGGAACAAGAAGTAAACTGAGGGTTGTGGCTGACAGGATTGCCTCCTGCCCTGGGTGAAGGATCTTTGTACGCTCAGGGAGGTGGGAAGACGGCGCTTACTTGAGGCAAGAGGCAGCCTCCCTACAAATGCATCTCTCCGTGCTCCCGCTTCCCGGCCCCACCGACCAAGACATGCCAGGAACCAACGTCCTCTCTTCTGATCCTCAAAAACCTCGCCGCCAGCACCGGTTGTGGATGGTCTGAGTGACAAGGCAGAGCCGCACGGATGTGCAATGAAGCCGACGGTCACCTGATGTCACGTACGGCACTCAGCACGCTGCTGGCAGCCCAGCGAGGAATGAATCCAAATGTCATCCAATGATGGGCGGGACAGCCAGCCCACCCCTCAGCAAACTGCTAGGAAAACCTTGCAGCAAACACCTCCTGGAGAATACCTGCTTTCTCTCTACAGAGTGAGCAGAGCTCTCCCATTACGTTCCCATGTTGACCCTAGAGACCGGCTTTCATGGGAAGAGAGGACAGCAACTTGTTCTCCACACTCTCTGGGCTCCCAGGTGAATCCAGGGCTGAAATGATTTATGGAGACAGGGCCAAGGCCAGGAATCTGAGGCTTTTCAAGAGTCGCCCGTTTCCCAAAAGAGTGCAGCTTTAGTTTGTTGCTTGCCTGACTTCTGCTCGAGGCTCAGCCTAGAACAAGATTGCCAGTGATCTGGGTAATCACTGCTACATCCCCTTGTGGTTTTGGTGGTGTAGAAGTCTGTCCACAGGGAATCAGCCTGACGCTTCCAAACGCCTTTCACACAGTCACCAAACACCTGAGATATGGGAGCAGCTTACAGAAACAGAATAAAGCAAGTCTGGAGTTTGCACTTACAAGGGGCAGCTTCTCAGCACCGGGGGACAGCGTCCAGCACACACTGGACTACTGTGATTATAACGTAAGCTGTCAAATTCCACTCCTGAATGATCAAAAATGCTCTAGTTTAGATGTCATCAATACATCAGTGTGACCTCAGCTGGCACTCCCTACTGAGGCCAGTGCTGGAAGGTGGTTTGCAGAAGTGGATAATGGGGAAAGATTGGCTTTTGGGGTGCAGCTACCCAACACACAGCAGTCACTGAGAAGGGCTGCAGCCATCATGCAGGAGATGAGAACAGAGCTTCCCTTAAGTAGGAAACAGTCCTAAAGCAAGCACACTTGGGGAATGATGTGGATAAGTAAAGTCTGAAAGATGGTAGCCAAAAGCCTAGGTGTATTAGCCACCCTGCAAGCAGAGGGTGCTGCTCCCACCGGGCTGGAGGGGCCATCGCGGGAGAGACGATGCTCAGCACCACTCACCATCAGGCTCATCTGCAGCTCCCACCCCTCCAAGCCCTGTGCATCTCCTCCCTCCCATGCACCTGGAACAGTCCCATCAGCACTTACTGGAAAGGCAGAAAAGCCGGGAGAGCTGGCCTTGCACAGTGTGGCAGCAACATCTCTGTCTACCAGTGAGCTGCTACACGGTGCCTGCACGCAGAAGGAAGCAAGGGCCAGTACAGGGCACCCGTTTCTCCTTATGGGGAAGATGGGAGAACCTTGCCGGCTGCTCTGGATCTCTCCTCACCTTCCACATGTTGAGGAGGTGATGAAGGGATTTTGTCCAAAACATCACTTAACTTTCAGCAGCTCCACATTGCTAGTGAGAAGACATCTATTAACCCTTCACAAAAGACCACAAGGATTTTCAAAGCCTCTCAACAAGGAAGCTCAGCTCTGTACACGCTTCAAGCACGTGCTGGAGTAAAAATCAGGGGGCACTAAGCAGCAGTTAACTTGGCTGTCCCTGGCAGACATGGGGCACGCTGGAACTTTCAGAAGTGGCTGCAGGAACCCCAAGTGACTCGAGGGGTCAGGCTGTACAGAGGTCACTGGGAGCAGCTTGATGCCCACATTCCCAGTGGAATGGGATAGTGGGGTAGCCCATGCCAGCAGCAGAGCCAGCAGGAGCATTTGCTTTTAAGACAGGAGCATCCCTCCAGCTCACAGCTTGGCCAAACGCCTCCTTCCACCCTCTGTTTTCACTCAGAGGGCTTTCTTCATTTTGTTTCAGTTCCCCCCCCAGCCCCATGGGGAAAAGAAAAAGTCCAAAAGTTTCTAACTGCAAGCAAATTAAAAGCACTTATTTATCTATCTTGATTGTTAGCATAGCTCTAGGGTTGGTACTTCCAGGCATTTTGAACCGACTTCCCCTCCTGTCAGGCGTCCACCCCAGGCTCTTGCCTTCAGCCTCCCCTGGATCCAGGCGCAGGGCTGAGCAGGCGTTATCCCTACGCCCTGCCCACCCTCGGCAGCACCTGAAAGGGACAGCAGGGGGTGGCTCTAGGGGGCGGAATATGTAAAGCAATGCCCACCCTGCCCCCCTGCAGAGCCTACAAGAAAGCTGGGGAGGGACTTTTACAAGGACAAACAGCAATGGGATGAGGACGAATGGCTTTAAATTGGAAGGGGGAAGATTTAATTAGACATTAGGAAGAAATTCCTCACCATGAGGGTGGTGAGACACTGGCACAGGTTGCCCAGAGAAGCCAAGGCTGCCCCATCCCTGGAAGTGTTCCAGGCCAGGCTGGACGGGGTCTTGAGAAGCCTGGTCTGGTGGAAAGTGTCGGCAGGGGGCTGGAACTGGATGGGCTTTGAGGTCCCTTCCACCCCAAATCATTCCATGATTCTATGAAACGTAAACTTTCATTTGTGGCTCTTCAATAAATACTGTGACAGTGGGAAAGACACAACACAAGCTGTGTGGTACAGATGGGCCACTGAAGAGCCTCATGCATAGTCCCACTAACACAAGAAGCTAATGCAAGGATAACTTTTGCTTAAGAACAACCTCACAGAGTAGGAAAATGAGAGTAACTTATTGCTGAAAAGGTGGATAGATGCTTGAGCAGCCTGGTCTGGTGGGAGGTGTCCCTGCCCTTGGCATGGGGGTTGGAACTGGATGGACTTTAAGATCCCTTTCAACCCAAACCGAATGAATCGCAGGAATCACAGACTGACCTGAGTTGGAAGGGACCCACATCACTGAGTCCAACTGCTAACCCTGCATAGGAAAATCCAACACTCACACCGTGTGTCTGAGGGCATTGTTCAAATGCTTCTTGTATATTGTCAGGCTTGGCACTGCTTCCCTAGGGAGCTGTTCCAGTGCTCCAACACCCTCTGAGTGAAGAACCTTTTCCTAATATCCACCCAAAACCTCCCCTGGCACATCTTCCTGCCATTCCCTCGGGTCTTGTCATTGGTCACCAGACAGAAGAGGTCAGCACCTGCTCCTTCTCTTTTTGAGGAAGCAGTAAACTGCTATGAAGTCTATCTACAACTACTTGAAAGAAGGCTGTAGTGAAGTGGGTATTGCTCTCTCCTCCCAAGTGACAGGTGATGGGACGAGAGGAAACGGCCTCAAACTGTGCCAGGGCAGGTTCAGATTAGATATCAGGAAGAACTTCTTCACTGAAGGGGTTCTCAGACCCTGGCACAGCCGCCCAGGGAGGTGGCCGAGTCCCCATCCCTGGAGGTGTTTAAAAGGTGGGTAGATGAAGTGCTGGGATATCTGGTTTAGTAATGGACAGGTACAGTTGGACTTGACGATCTCAAATCGCGATGCTGTGATTCGGTGGAGGTACTTGGCGTGTTCAGCCTGGGGAGGAGACAGAGAGGACCTCACAGAATCGCTTGGTTGGGAAAGACCTTTGAGATCATCGAGTCCAACAGTACCTGCCCACTACTAAACCAGATCCCTGAGAGACTCACCTACCCATCTTTTAAACACCTCCAAGGATGGGGATACAGCCACCTCTCTGGGCAGCTGTGCCAGTGCCCGGGAACTCTTCCAGCGAAGAGATTTTTCCTGATGTCACGGTGCCAAGCCCGACGATACCCAAGAAGCATTCAGAGACACGGTGTGAACGCTGGGCTCGCCCCGCACGGGGACGACCCCTTCCCCTCTCCCGCCGCCCACGCTGTCGCGGACCCAAACCAGGATGCCCGGCAGCCTTCTCGCCCCCCGCTGGCTCGCCCCCAGCCTCCGCCACCCGGCGCCCGCATCCCCCGCATCCCCCGCGGTACCTGCTTGCGCAGCGCCTCGAAGGCGGCGCTGATGGTGTGGACGCGGGTCCTCTCGCGGGCGTTGGCGAGCAGCCGCCGCGTCTGCTGCAGCGCTTTGATCTCCGCCGGGACGGCGGGCGCCTCGCCCGGCCGCGGGGAAGCGGCGGCGGGGGGCGGCGGCTGCGGGCGGGCGGCGGGGGGCGGCGGCGCCGCGGCGGGGCGGGGGAAGGCGCTGCGCGGCTCCCAGGCGGGCGGGGGTGGCGGTGGCGGTGGCGGAGGCGGGGGCGCAGCGCGGAGCCCCGCACGCCTCCCGCTCAGCACTTTGAGCTCCACGCGGAAAGTTTTGCAGCCGTGCTTGCGGCGCAGGCGGCGCAGCCCCCCGAGCTCGGCGGCGCAGAGGGGCGGCCACGGCTCGCCTTCGGCCAGCGGGGCGCTCCGCATGGTGCGGGGGCCACCAGCGCCGGCTGCTCCGCCGTGCCGGGGCTCCTGCTGCTGCTGCCGGCGGTGGTGCTGCTGCTGCTGCCGGCGGTGGTGCTGGTGGTGCTCCTGCTGGTGCTGCTGGTGCTGCTGCTGCTCCTGCTGCTGGTGCTGCTGTCGGCGTTGGTGTTGGTTCTGCTGGCGCTGCCGGAGCTGCTGGTGCTGGAGCTGGTGCTGGAGCTGGTGCTGGTGCTGGTGCTGGTGCTGGTGCTGGTGCTGGAGCTGGAGCTGGTGCTGGAGCTGGAGCTGGTGCTGGAGCTGGAGCTGGTGCTGGAGCTGGAGCTGGTGCTGGAGCTGGTGCTGGAGCTGGTGCTGGAGCTGGTGCTGGAGCTGCCCATCTGCACCCGGCCGCTTCCCCGGCACCCTCTGTCCCGCTGTCCGCCCGTGTGTCCGCCTGTCCTGCCCGCAGCGCTGCCTCCCACCGCCGGCAGCCGCCCCGCCGCGCAGATGAGCGGCTTTAAAGAAACAGGAAGGCTGGCTTTTTTTTTTTTTTTTTTCTCTTCCCAAAACAGCTGTGCTATCTCCTTTGTTCATCCCCCCCCCCCCCCCCCCCCGCTTCCCTTCCCTCCCACCCCACTCCCACTTTCTTCTTTAATCTCGCTCTTCCATGCGATTGAAGAGAATTCCGTCCCCCCGCCCCCCCGAGACTCGCCTGCCCTCCCCCCCCCCCCCCCCCCCCCTTGCCTCCCGAGGGAAATGCACGATTTGCTTTGGTTTCCATCTCCCCTTCATCCCGCTGCTCCCCTCCTGTCACCCTTTTCCCTCGTTTAGGTCCTCATCTGCGAGGTGTGGCGGGGTCTGACTTCTCGCCGCCTTCCGACAGGCACCTCGGCTGGGTCGGCAGCTGGGGAAGCTCCAACACCCCGCACGTCTCCCTCCCGTCGCAGCTTCGCTTTTCGCAGCTCCCTGAAGCCTCCGGTTGCTTCTTCAGTACCGGCTTCAGATCCGGTTGGAAGAATTATTCCACAGCAAAAGGCTGCCCCGTTTTTCGCAGGGATAACAAGGGAGTCTGGATGCGTGGGTAATTGCTACCAGCCATGGGCTGCCTTCTGCTGGCACCCCAAAGCCCCCCAGTCCCCTTACCCCGGCCACCCAAGGGGTGCAGCCCCAGAGCAGCAGAGCCAGGATTTCCACAGAGCAGGCAGTAGGGCTGGAGGGGCGGATGGAGGGGTGTAAGGGACTCACCTAAGGGCAGGGTCAGAGCTACAGCAGAGCTGGGAATAAACTGCGTTTCGTAGGACTGTAGGAAAATTCAGGACTGAAGGGACCTCCTTAAGAAGGATATGGAACTGTGGGTCCAGAGGAGGCTGTGAAGATGATCAAAGGGCCTGAACACCTCTGCTATGAGGACAAGCTGAGAGAGTTGGGGTTGTTCAGCCTGGAGAAGAGGAGAAGGCTATGGGGGGACCACATAGCAGCTTTCCAGTACCTGAAGGGACTGCAGGAAAGCTGAGGAGGGACTTCTTACGAGGGTTGGTAGTGATAGGATGAGGGGGAATGGCTTTAAACTGGAAGGGGGGAGATTTAGGTTAGACATTAGGAAGATATTTTTCACAATGAGGGTGGGGAGGCCCTGGCCCAGGTTGCCCAGGGAGGTTGTGGCTGTCCCATCCCTGGAGGTGTTCAAGGCCAGGTTGGATGGGGTCTTGATCATCCTGGTCTGCTGGGGGGCGTCCCTGCCCATGGCAGGGGGGTTGTACCTGGATGATCTTTAAGCTCTCTTCCAACCCAAACCATTCTATGATTCTAGGATTCTATGATTTTTAGAAGTATCTGTTATTTAGTCACTTGGCTTCTGTTTTCAAGTCACCTAAACCCCTTAGACAGTAGGTCATACTGACAATCAATGGGGTGTAAATTGTGAGGTGCTTGAGTTCATTGCAGAGGAAGGGATGTTGGTTCCCAACGCTTCTCCTCCTCCTCCCATGCCATGTAAACCCAGCAGCCATCGACACCGTGTACAGCAGCTTCTACTGATCTAATCGAGGTCCATGAAACAAGACAAGTTCTGCCTGGTGGGTAATGCCCTCTGCTTCGTGCTGCTTGGCCAGATTGCCCCAGAGCAGATGTAGCAAGGGTTTGTCTGAGTGGAGAAATGAGAGCTACTGTAGATAGTGCTGCAGTCCTGGTTCAGCACCATCTCTATAGCAGCCATGCTGCCTCCTCCGTTAAATCCTCTGCATGAGGTGCCACTGCAGTTTGCCTGTCTTTTGGAGAAGGACTGTAGGTGAGTGAACTGAATTCAGAAGTGTCTGACCTCCCAGTGTGGGCAGCGTCACCCTGTGCCCTTTGATGGTGCTGGCAAACTATATCCTCAGCTAGAGCCTGTGACTTATTGCTCCTGATGCCAGGACATGCCCTGATGACCATTTTCTCCATCTTTCTTCTTTGGGTTCCTCTGAATCTCAAAGGTGAGAGGCAACAAAGGGAATTGTGATTGACCCAATTTCTCCCAAGTGTCGCAGTGAGCAGCAGTGGCACCAGCCCTTCCTGCAGGGTCTTCCTTTCACTGGAAGGCTGCATTGAACACTTGGTTTCTCTTCTCACGAGAGAAGGAGGATTAAAATGGAGGTCTTGGTTGAAGTTCAGTTTTGGCCATTAAATTTTGCCTACCTAAAATCTCCTTGCTGTTCCAGCTTGACTCCATGGACCAAATCCATTTGGGGAATGAACAGATGAAGTCATTAAAACCAAGGGAATTGCAGCCATTTATACCATTTGTTTTTCATGTCTTGCCCTTACGGCGCGTGCGTTTCCTGGGTGCTGCTCATGTAGCTGCTCCCTTGGCGGTGGATGCATTACGGAGCGCTTCCAAGAAGAAACCTAAACCTGCGTGAGCGTCCCCAGTCACATAACTGCCTGTCAGACCTTCCCCTTCTCTCAGTTTAGTATCCTTGTGGTTATGAGAATCGCAGGAGAGCTGGGGAGGCCCAAATCAGGGCTGGGTCACGATGGTGCTTGTCCCTCAGGGTGACACACCACGTGGCGCCTGAGGCTCGTCCCTGCCTGTGCCCTGTTTACGGGGCGTCTGACAGCGCCAACCACGCAGCACAGCCAGGGCTGCAGCGAGTCCTTAGCCTGCTTTCTCTCTCTCTTAGTTAAAGCAGTGCCAGCCGTGTGCAGGCTCTCTTGGTATCATCCAGCTGGGTACCCTGAAGGTGGTTGAAACTAAAGCTTGCCTGAGACTAAACCAAAGAGAGGGAGGTTTACGCTGCGATGAGAGGCCCGTACAGCCTCTCCTGCCAGCTTGTTACTGAGCTGAAACTTGCTCTTTAAATTAAGCACGTTCGAGTTTCTTGCAGACTGAACCCTGCCCTTCAATGCCATCCCTGGTGGCCTCAGAGCCACTGGCACGCTTGCCGTGTGCCTTGGAGATCATAGAGTCATGGAATGGTTTGGGTTGGAAAGGACCTTAAAGCCCATCCAGTTCCACCCCCTGCCATGGGCAGGGACACCTCCCACTGGATCAGGGGGCCCAAGGCCCCATCCAACCTGGCCTTGAACACCTCCAGGGATGGGGCAGCCACAGCCTCCCTGGGTTTCATTTGTGGCAGAGCCAAGCTGGGGTCCAGTACCACTGACAGGGAAGGTCCCATCGCCCTGGTTTCTTCTCCTGACTGTACTCCCACTGCCTCCCTTTGCCAGCTCTGGGGTCCTTCTCCCTCAAGGTGAGCAAAGCTGTCCCAGCTCTGTCCCCTTTAATATGCCTGGCATTTGTGGCTCAGGGTTGTGGCTGTGGCTGCACAATGGTGAGATGGGGAAGGGGTGGCTCCTCTGCTTGGAGACCCACCAAGAAAATAGCTATAAGCACAAAGCATTAAGCTTGCAGTCCAACTATGCCTCCCCTGCCTCCAAGGGTCAATAAATAAGGAAATAAACTCTTTGCCAGTCCCCTGTGAGGAACATAAGGCACTGTAGAAGGGTTAACCTCTCATTCCAGCATTCTCTGGCACTGCCTTCCTCAAAGTCATGGATTAACTTCATCCAATACAGGGTTGAGCTCTCCCCGACACTACAGCATTGTGTCCTAAACCAGTCCCTACCTCCTGCTACTGGGTGAAACACTGCATCAGGCAGCTCTCAGCTCTGCTAAAGATTGATGTGGTTGAAAGAAGTGACTGTGAAACTCTAGAATGTGTCTTCAGATAATGTATTTTTCAAAAATTATAAGTAGAAAGAAAAAGGAGATGGAAACAACATATTATATGGTGAGATTTAGCAGTAGGTGCAGTTTGGGGTGTTTGAAAGACTTGTTTTCAGCGCCCGGGAGAGGTGGTGGGGAAAGACTGCAGGTGTGTGCCAGGGAGATGTCTCCAAAGCAGAGCCTGAAGGGCAGGACATCTTCCCCAGGAAAGCATCCTGAGCATTTCTGAAAGGTGATTCAGCTGGGGACAGCTTGGTGCTGTCTGAAAACCAGAACACGCTTCCAAATCCTGTGAAAAACCAGAGCTCTGTGCTTGTTAGAAAGGAATGGCTGCTCTCATGTCCATTTTTCAACATCATTCTTAGGCAAGAGAAATGATATTAAAATGCAAAAGAGCAAACCAGAACTCTGATTGCAATTGGCGTGCTGAATGTGTCAATGTAACATTGAGTCATCAAAGCAAGATTGAGATGCAGCCTTTATCCTCCTTCTTTTAATATTTGAATGTGTTGTGTTCTGACAGTATCATTAACAGTCAGACAGCATTTGAGCAGCCCTCTTTCTTGGGAGGTTACAGGATCTCAGTATGTGTTTTGAAATGTGCAAGATATAAGAAAGGAGAAGGGAAGATCTTTTTTTTTTGTTGCAATAAAAATTCCATCAGGAGCACATTCTTGTATTACGAAGTATTTAAACAATGAAAAAAAAATAAAAAAAAAAGGCTTGGCAGGCTAAAAGTTTGTCCAGTCCTGAATCTGGAAAAAAAAAAAGAGGAAAAACAAAAGGAAAAAAAATCCACTGTTTTTATAGTTCTATGAAAAATAGATCTTAAAAATCAGCAATTTGAGAATATAGGCAGGAGAGGAGAGAAAAAAGTGAGAGGCTACTGAAACACATGTCTGTTATTAGTGAAGAGAAGACAAATTTCTCCAGCATTAGAAAAACCCTGTAGAATTTCTGAATACCCATAAAATGTGCAGTGAGAGTTGGTGGTCTCTCATCAGTGGGGTTTTTAAAAGCTATTTGGAGACTTGGCAAATGTGCACGGGCAGGATTACAGGATAGTCCTCAGGATAATATGAAACTGAGGCAGGACAGTGAAATGAAGTAAGAAATGAGAGCTATTCACATCCAATGTACATTGAAGTCGTATCTGTCATGGACTTGAAATCATCTTTCATTTTAAATGCTTGTTTTGTACATGACACAGTCAATATGCGCTCAAAGGGGAAAGTGCTTCTGACAGTCTGCAGCTTAATTTTATTTTCTTAGACTGAATGATGACATTTACTCCTCCTCTCCTCTCCTCTCCTCTCCTCTCCTCTCCTCTCCTCTCCTCTCCTCTCCTCTCCTCTCCTCTCCTCTCCTCTCCTCTCCTCTCCTCTCCTCTCCTCTCCTCTCCTCTCCTCTCCTCTCCTCTCCTCTCCTCTCCTCTCCTCTCCTCTCCTCTCCTCTCCTCTCCTCTCCTCTCCTCTCCTCTCCTCTCCTCTCCTCTCCGGGCTGTAACAGTGATCTAAGGTCTGAAAAATGTTTTGTCAGTGTATCTGAGCAGAGGGTGAGATGCTCATGGCCCATTCACGTCTCCAGGAGGTGGACATTGCTGCTGCCAGTGGCTTTCTAGTTGATCAGAAAAAAAGTGCAATGATTTCCAGAGGCTGATCAAATGATGGTTGTGATGACAGCTGTGTAGTTATGCTGAAGATAACAATCTTTGCAATGTCTGACCTGAAGGAATAATAGAGTCTGCACTGCTTGAATCGTGTAAATGAAGGTGTGACATCTTTTAAAAATGCGTGTTACGGTTTAAGCTGTGGACTTGGTGCAGGAGTTATTGTGTGAAAGCTGCTGGGTGCTGTGTAGTCTTGCAGATCAGCTTGGGTGCACTGTGGTACAGACTGAGAGGCTTCATTTTATACAAAACTTTTCTGTTTAAATTTAAAAAGCCTGAAGTTCTTAGCCCAGGCTCAGTGGAAGTGCTGCATCAGTCAGACCAGCCCTCAGTGCCTTCCCTGCTCAGGCAAGGGAGAGAGTGTCTCCCCTCACCTGCCAGGAGGCTCAGCCACGCCGAAGCAGCTTATAAAGTGACCCTGGAGCCATCAAGGGCCAGGACATTTCTTCCACTGACTTCAGCAATGCAGTCCTGCATTTCAGGGATGTCAGAGGTACGGGAGGTTGGATGGCTGAGTAAGGACTTGATAGAAACCTCAACTCTCCATCTGTGAGCCAGTTCGGTGATTTATGCACAGTTGCACTGGCAGCTGGTCTGGCTTCAGCCTGATCTGACCTCATCCATCACTGAAACCAGTAAAACCCCTCCCATTTGTTTGTTTAGGACCTGTCTGAGGTTGGGTGGTTGCTCATGTGGTCAGGAGAGGGGTGGTTGTGTGTGGAGATGGACCTGAGGTGCAGTCCCAGATGTGCTAACGCTTCTCTTGGGGGCTGTTGCCCATAGTGCTCCTGGTCTCCTGGGGGTCCTGGCAAGCAGCAGAACCGTGTTCTGCCTTGCCCCAGCCCACCTCCTCACTGTGGTCCCTACAGCACCAACATTATGCCCAGTACCAGCATTAGCCCAGCCTCCCCCTCCTTTGGCTTGGCAAGCGGTGACAGCTGATGGGTGCAGCATTTTCTAGGCTTTTCAGACAGTTGCTCTTTCCATCTAGAGGAGACACACGGCCTCATGCAAGGAGCCCGAGGCTTCCCTCCGCCTTAGTTTCCCCATAAGCACTGAGTGAAGATCCTCTGGGCTTTGCTGCTTGTCCTTTTTGAGTTTCAGGTCCCTTCTCCCAGCCTGTCTCCTACAGCACTGCTTGTGCCCTCTGGTCAGTGAGAGCCAACTCCTCCTTTGCAGCTGTCCATCCCATCAGACCATATTCCTGGTCAACAGAAGGACAAGAGGCTGACATGACCTTGGATAAAACTATCTTCAGCCACAGTGTTTGCTTGGTGACAAATGCCATGGCAAGAACAGAACATTAAAAACCCTTGTGGTGAAATTGAGGCAGAAAAGAAACAAAAGGATGAGGTGTGAGATGCTGAAACCTTTCACTTAAACATTCTTTGGCTCTAGAAAAAGGAAAATGGACCTTAAATAGAACATAGGTACAGGATAATCTCTTTTTTGGTTGAAATCTATGTATTTTGGATGGAAGTTTACTTTTGTGGGTGAGGGCAAAGCAAGCACTTGTCTGCCAGATTTTTTTAATGATGGCTGTTGAATGCGGTTTATAAGGTCCCAAGAATTCCCAGTGACTCTTAGTGGTTAGAGTTGAGAGAGTGCAATTAGAAGCACATTTATTATAAAATCTTTAGTCAGATGCTCCAAGCATAAAAGAGTTTTTAATGGTGAAAAGGGAAGAGTACCACTGAGAACTTAATTTCCATAAGTGTAGTACCCACATCTCTAGTGGACACTCACCACGATGGGGAAGAAATCAAGGTTTTGAGAAGGTAGAGGATTCACAGAGAGGCTCATTTTCATGAAGGAGGTCTTATCACCTGCTGAAGTTCATTATTTTGTTCTATTAACCATTCATCCTAAGGGCTGAATTTATTATGACAGTGGATCAATAGAGTAACTTGGTTTTTGTCCCACTGGACTTTGTGTAGCAGCTTGTTCCTGGTTGAGTTTGAACTTCACTCTGAGGTGCACTACTTTAGAGACAAGTTAGTGACTAAGGAGATGGGAGCCCAGAGTTGCACTATCTTGGAAACATAAAATAAAAAGACTGTAAGAAACCAAAAAAAATAGAAGGAAGCAAGCTGACTGCAGAGGGTGTTACCCACGGTACATCATCCCAGCTCCTGGCAGTCAGCAGCTGAGGGAACTCCTGGACTAAAGGCTGAGTTTGGAATGTGCTGTTTAGTAGCCCTGCTGGAGCCACCATCACTATTTTAAGCCCATTTGTGTGTGCAATTCCTTCTGTCCATGGGAATGAGTCCCATAATTCATTTGTGAGACAAAAAATCCTTCTTTCTGTTTGTTTTGAACTCGCTGCCCGATCGCTTTGTCAGTCTCTGGCCTTTCACTTTCAGAAATGGTACACAATTATTTCCTGTGCGTCTTCTCCACTCAACCCATGACTTCACAGACCACCCTCAGACCCCTTCTGAATTTGTTTCACCCACTATGAAGAGCTTTACCCTATTTTGGCTCTTCTCATCCGGGAACTGCACCTCCTCTCTGGTGCCTTGTTGCCCTTTCCTGCCTTTCAAAGTTCTGCTCTGCCCTGCATGAGAGTGGTGCACTGGAGATTTATTCTTTATATTGCTCTGAAGTCTTTTGCTACTAGTTTTTAATTTTGTCATTGCCTTTTGAATCCTCATAGAGCTCTAAGTTCTTATTTTTTGGAAGCCATCTGCAGGAGCTCCGCATTCTAAGTCCTTCAGAATTTCTTTAGTTTGAAATGTTTTAGATGGTTTAGCATTGTCAGAAATTTTCAGTTCTTATGCCTTTTCTAGAATAAATGTGCAAATTGGCTCCCTTTGTTGTGAAATCTAGCCGTTTATTCCTTGTTTGGTCTCCTAGCTTTAACCAGTTGTTGAGCTACAAGAGGACCTTCTCCCTTGTTTGAGAACAGCTTAATTTTATCATAACTTCTCCCATGTGGAAATCCAAGTAGTCAATATTACTCAGCTCAGCATCCCCCAAAACTCAGTGACAGTCTCAAAGAGCTTGATATGTGAGACACAATTTCTACCTGTAGATGCAATATTTGGCTCTTCCCCATTACTCCTTGCTCCCTGATGTCTCTTTATTCTTTTTTAGAGTATTTATCAGTTTGCCTTATACAGAATCACACTTGGCTGTGTTTATTTCTTCAAGAGCCATCTCTGGAAAGTACTGTTTCATTTTGCATCACATTTGCTGCTTCTATTCTTTTGGCATAGGCTGATTTACACAGCAGGTTGGATACAGCAATTCCCTCTTTGGGTTTCCATCGAGCTCCTGGGTGACCACCACCTGGGCTTTCAGATTTGTCTTATTCACTTTATCAGTTTGTTTGAAAATATTTTCTACTGATGCTTCAATTTGAGGTGTCTCTTCAGTGCTCCCAGGAAGGGGAGGCTGTAGTGTGAGATGCATTTTGAGTGTTTATTTGACTTTGCTATAGTGAGATAATGTGTCGTGAATGTCTATCACATATTGATCATCTGTTAGTCTGACCAGCTGTCTGGCAAACTGCTTACTTTGGGAGTGTTTGGATCAGTTTTTGTTATTAGAGCTTTTTATTTTAGAGCTTTAGGAAATTGTTCTTCAGAATGCTTTTTGATATTGTATTGCTTCTAATATTGGCTCACCTATGTGTTTGTTTTTTCTCTATTCCCTTTTTGAACTTAATTCCCATATTCTACTTCTAATAGACTTTATTCTGTTTCACAATTTCAGGTTTTTAGGAATCCTTTTAAAGCCTTGGGATTTTTTTTTTTCTTGAGAGATGATGTCTATTAACATCTACCATTGAAAATGCACTTTAAAAACAAACTCTGTGAGTCCCAAAATAATTTTACTCCTAACTTTCCCTTTCAGCTTCCTTCCACACAACTCTTCAGTTTTGTGTCAGTACCCTACAAACAGAGAGAAAGCTCCTGCACTTAACATATGAAAAATGTGACTGGTAACCTATACACTGGTTTGTTGCAGGACTTGTGCTGGTGGTAGTACCAGGCTGTAAATGTCTTTCTAGGCTTGATATAAAATATGACCCCTGACAAGATTCAAGCCAGTTCTGCAAAGCAGTTTCTCTCCCTTGGCTTCATAATGTGTTCCATAGCACTTAAATGGATACTCAGTGGACTTTATTGACTTTCTAACAGTCTGTGAAGTTCTTGCTTCTGCACTGGTCAGGGGGGTGAACAGCACAGCAAAAAAGAGGAAAAGCAGGGAAAGAGGAATTAGTGATGAGCTGAGGGGCAGCAGTCAACTCGTGGTAGAGGTCAGAGTCTCCATCAGGCCCACAATGCTGGAGCTGTTGAAGAACTGGCCAAAATTTGTTCCTCAGTTGCCAGATATGAAGCTGCCTTAGAGAGGGAGTTCTCCTTCAGGGCTGGGTTTGGGAATCTGTGTCTTGGGTGTGAGTTGCTGAGTGCTGAGCACATCCATCTATCTGGGTGACGTGGAGACAACACAGAGGTTGATTCTTAATTGCTGTGTCTGTAACTGGGAACTTTCTTCCTTGGCTCATCACAGGGGTGGTGATCTGATAGATTATTGGTTTGTTACTAGTATTGGATTTGCTGCTGTCCCATCGTCCTGGTGAAGACGCTCGTAGCAGGACTGTGCTAAAGCACCAGCCAGGCCTTTTCTCCTCCCCATGGAAGCCTTGGATGGGGAGTGAGGAGCACTCACTGCTGTGCTAATTGACCTGATTGATGTCTAGCAAATGGCCTTTACCTCTTCTATTTAGCATTATGTGTGTAGCAGTAGCCTTCACTGCCACTCTTGAATGGTCTTGGGTCTCAGTTTGAGTGAGTCTCCTTTCTCCCTCCAGCCTGCCGTGCCATCAGCCTCACAGATTCTCAGCTCGGTCTGTGTCTGGGAGAAAAGGCAGCCAGGCATGCTGGTTATTGTACAGCCAGTGACATTGTTGTCAGCCATGTCCTTTGCCCAGGTCCTTGTTATAAAGAGGTTTTAGTAAGGTGGTCAGGGTCAGGCAGTTCTCAAAAGGAATGAACAAAGGCAAATGTGGCCAATGGATGTGGCTTTGAAGAATACAATGATGAGTACAAACAAGATGAAAGACCAGAAATTTGGCAAACGATATCTAGGAACTATTTCAAGAAGAAAATAAAAGTTTGCCTGGGGTTAATCTGAAGATTAGGAAAGTCAGTGAGACAGGAGAGGATCCAGGACAAGGACTAGAGAGAATGGGAGATGAGGTCAGGCAGAGGTAGATCAGGGACCAGGGCCCAAGCACAGCAGAGATGAGGCTTAGGAAATACAGCCACAACTCAGAAAGATGGTGAGAGCAATGAGAATGACTCCTTGAATGATAGTGACTGGCTGGGCAGACCTCCAACTAAATCCACAAGAAAACTCTCAGATGCTTGGGCAGGTTTCATTTGTTTGTTTGTTGTTTGCTTCTTTTTTTTTTTTTTCTGGCTGCAGAATAGAAAATTCAGGCAGAATTCAGCACTGGTATAGGAAATATATCAGGATACAGCCAGAGAGCCCAGGAGAGACAGAGATGCAGAGACTGCAGGTCCCATGAATCACTTTGAAAATCAGCTGTGGCTTGCCCCTAGCAGTACTTGACTGTATTTGTGAAACACATTGGTACTCATGGTGTCAGTAATGTTGCTCAAAGCAAATTTAGCAGTGTAGGAGTCTGGGTAATATCACATTAGCTTCTCCGAATGTGATTAGACCAACCTTTTCCCAGGTGTCCAGGTGTTTTCTTGGATCACTTTCGCTGTTGGTTCAGTGCTTATTCAAAGGAAGAGAATGTTCCAGCAAAGCTGTAAAAACCATGTTTCTAAATAAGGTCTTGCACTTTTAGGCATGATCCAAACCCATCTTTCCATGGATTTTCAGAGGCTTTTGGATTAAGCCTCATATGCAGATTTGCCAGTGTTCTCAGACGAAAAACAGCAAAGGATATGAAGTGCCAGATGGTGTTAAGTGAAATTTATTGGGTTTGGAGGAACCCTAAGCTGAATGGACCCGGAAATTCTGGCTGCTGAAGTGTGATTCTCCATCTGTACTGAACATCAGGGTGGCTCAAATAAAGGTCAGGGACCCACATTACCATTCTCTGTTCCACTGGTGGCTTATAAAATATTTTATGCCGCATGGAGTGGGCTGTGCAGGAGCAGCCTGACTAGTTTAGCAGATGTCACCACCAGAAGAATGTCTGCCACGATCTGGTGTCTTGTCCTTTGATAGCTGTTCAAAGAGCAGGCAGGAAATTGCACTGCTGAAAAATAAATTGGATATTAACACAGCAGAAAGAGCTGATAATGTTTCTCTTTGTGACGCTGGGCTGGTTGGTTGGAAACCTAACCTTAGCCACCCTGAAAGAGGAGCCTATGGAAATATGGACCCAAGTCCAGTTCTCATGTGGACATTTTTATTCTTGTGCTTTCCACCCACCTCTTAGAGCCAAACATGATGCACAGTCAAACCAGACACCGAGGCCCTTTAATCTTAGCCTTCACCCCAACTTCCAGCATTGTCCTGCTGCCGATGCTCCTGGTGACAGTCAGAGCTTTCAAATCCGCAGGTAAATACCCTGAGAACTCTTAACCTGCTGACAATGAAGGTGGAAATGAAATGGGAGGAAAGCCATGGAGCCCCTTGGAGGATCTTTTTCCAAGTTTACCTAGAAGAGAGAGTGAAAAGATTTCTGTTTTTCAAGGTGCAGATGACTGTGTTCTAACTGATATTTAAAGTGGTTGTTGTGCACTGAAACAAGTGAGGCAAGAGAGCATTTCCAGGGCTGCTCCAAAATGTTTAACCCCTCTAATCTTTTCTGACAGAAAATGCCATAATGGATTAAACAAACTTTTTTTTTGAGAAGCATCTGTTTTCAGCATGAAATTTCAGATGTTTACTGAAGTTTTCAGCTGAAAGCAGAAAGTTTTTTTCAATTATTTCTATTTTTTTTTTTAAGTAAAAGTTAGCTTTTTTGTCAAAGCAGAAGAAAACTCCCCTTTCAGACCAGCTGTAGTCCATTCTCTCTTCCAGATAGGGAAAAGCATTAAGTATGTGATTTTCAAGCTTGGTGTGAACACTGGAAACCCTTCACAGGGTCCTGGCTGGGTGGGTTTGACTCATACCTGTTCTGAGTCTTAGCTCCCTGCCATAGGAGAGTCAATGAAAAGCAGGTCCTGTATGAAACCTCCAATAACAATTCCTGAAAAAGTCTTCAAACTTCTCAGGGTTGAAATTACGCACACGGATTGAATGTCTGACTGCCTTTAGTGCAAAACATTTGCACTCGTGAAGGCTTTTGAGTGTTTCTCTTTCCTAAAAAACAGACCCCTAACACCAGGTGATGGGAATGGGAGAGGAATCTACCGTGTTGGCTCAGGTGGCCATGTAGTTGCCACCTCCCTGGTCTGCAGAGCATGAATGCTTTTGGTGCCCAGTGCTCAAACAAAGTTTCTTGAAAATATTAAGTACCTTTTCAGAGAGGGCAAGAACGTCTCTTGCTGTATCTGAGCATTTCCAAGAGTTCCCCCCGCATCCAAGCCCACTCCAGACATGTAGGATGAGAGGGGCAGAAAGAACAAGAATCTGCAGACAATGGGAATTCCTCCTTTAATATAGGGGATCTTTACTCCCCGGCACTTGTTGGTCTGCCAGGAAGTGTCCTGTGCCCACTGGATGTGGAGTTGGGCTGCCACAGTTGGCTGTAGGTGAGCTGAAAATGTCAGACCTGTTTTTGGTTTCTGTGGGCGATCCTTCTGGCAGGAGGAACTTATTGAGAAGATGATTTTGTTTAGATTAAACCAGCTTTCCTAAGTGCCAGTTCCTTCAGCAAAGCCAAAGATGGTATCTGGCAAGAGGTATCTGGCAAGCAGAACCTTTGGTTGATTCTCTCAACTCATTTCCCTTTTTAGGTGGAAATAAAGTGCTGTTTCTTTTCTTTTTCTCAATTACTGAGAAGAAAGCCAGCCTTCTAGAGTGCCAGGCTGTAAAGATGGTGAGGCACGACACCAACACAACACACAAAGAACCCAGCAGGCTATGGGCACCAGGACACAGAGGAGTCACCTGAGATGCAGAATAACCACAGCTGGCACATGACTGATGGATTACACCCGTCATATGATCAACCCTTAGCTAGTTATAAATGTTATAGTAGAAGTGTTAGTGAAACCAGATGGGTTGCAACCAGTCCAGAATGTGGTGAGCCTGCGGCCTGAAATAAAGCGGGAAGAAGCACAATGATTTGGCACTAAAAATCTTCTTTGTGCTAGAACCAACTGATGAGGAAAAGAGGAAAAGTCACAGAGCCGGCTGCGTTGTGCACATGATGCCTGGGAAATAATTTTTCTGTGTTCCAAGGCAACAAAATCTGTTTCCCAAGAGTCTGCGGCCCACACTGGATGTTTCATCCTAATGCTGACTGGTTAATTGGTCAGATTGTGCTCGTTTTGGGTCAGCAGTGAAAGAGAAGAGAGAATGTGAAGGTCATCACCCACTGCATGTTCCTTCCAAAGGGGATGGGCATGGCAGAACTTTTCTCTGGTTGTGCAAGTGTTGTCCAGCACTGATGCTTAGGTGGGTGCAGAGGGAGTGAGGTAAGAGGTAAAAGCAGCTTTCTCCATCAGTGCCTCCTTCCCTGACCCCTTCAGATGCTGTTCCCCACATTGGAGAAGGTTTTAGTCCCCAGCCACTCAGTGCCTGCTGCAGCTCTTGCCTCTGGGTGCCTCTGGTGTCTCTGAGAGACAGGGTTTAGTAAGGGGACAGGTACAGTTGGACTTGATGATCTCAGAGGTCTTTTCCAATGAAATGATTCTATGATTTTATATGTCCTCAAACACGCCGCGGTGACTTTGCATCTTGAGTTGGTCCTCTCCACGTTAGTTCCTCTCATAGAAGTCTGTGCTGATCTCACCTCCACTCAGAGGACCCCAAGCATTCATTAACTGCTCTTTGAGCCCCCTTGGCCTCGAGAGGTTGGTCCGGGAGCACCAGGAGCGCTGGGCATTCTGTGAGCGGCAGGACATGGCGGAGCTGGCTGGCTGCACATGGTCGAATCCTGCTGGGGAGTGAGTGTGAGGGCATTAGATTTGCCTCAGTCCTGGCTGCAGAGGGCAGTTGTCAGTGGGGCAGCTGATGCATCTCCGTGCTCGGGAGCGGGGTGGTTGGTGGTGACGCCGCCGCTCGTCGCCGGGCAGCCTGGGGTCGCGCAGGTGCGCCCCAAGCCCGGGGTGACAGCCCGCGGCCCGCGCAGCTGGGAAAATATGTTTGGCACCTGGCACTGTCCTTGCGTCTGGGCCTCTGGGCTGGCACGCCGGCCCTGCACAGCCGGTGCCTCCCCTGCCTGGATCCTCACACAAGCAGAGGGAGGCGGCTGGAGCGGAGCTGTGCCAGGGACGGATTTGGCCCCGTCGTGCAAAGCAGCTCCCGGTCGTGCCTCCAGCCTTGTCTGTGAGGTCTTCACCAACCTCACCCGTGCCGACATCTCGCCTCCTTCCAGCTTCCTTCCCCAGCCAAAGTGTGCGTCACCGCTGTCTCCCACCTGGCCCTCTGGAGGCACCGTGCTCTCCAGCTTCGCTCCGCGGGCAGGTCCCGCTGCCTGCTCGTGTGCCCCTCGGTTCTGCTGAAAGGTTGGTGGAGACGCTGGGGCTTACAGGCTTGTTGAGAGCTGATCGCAGCCGTCCTGCTCAGGTCATCGTGTGGAAATCACCTGGCACCTTGTGAGCAGCCTGCGCTGCGCCGTTGAGCTCCTGGGTTAGAGGGCTCTGGGCGACACAGAGCTTGGGGTGGGTTTTGGGGGCTGCGTGCGTTTGTGGCCACACGTGGGTACAAATTACTAATAATAGGGCAGCATGTGCTGGGTCTGTGTCCGCTCGTTTCTGTCCCAAAAAGGAACGGGCTCTCTCCAAGAGCCCTAACCTTGTCTTGAAGGCCAGGACAACATGCTTTGCCGATGAGGTGGCCTGAATTTCATCACCCGCATATCACTCTTGGTTCTTGGCAGCCGTGAGAGCCCGTTGCTTAGAATACTACCTACCTCTTTAAAAGGGCTCTTCATCCCGAAGAGCTTTTAAAAAGAAGCCAAGATCATTATTTCCATGTTCCAGATGGTGAAACTGAGGTCCAGGAAGCAAAAGCAATTTCCCGAAGTTGCACAGCAGTGCTGAGGTAGGAGCAGGGAAGAACTCAGTCCTGCCCATCTCTGGTGGCCTTGGGCTGCAGCCCTGGAGCACAGCATTGGGTAGGAGAGCTCACTGGAACATTCATCCTCTGGAGGGGTCAAGTGTGTCCGCGTTTGCTTTCCTTGCTGTCTGTCAGTGCTCCCCTTGAACCACACCAAAGGTGCTCCTGGGATGAAGGAGGTGCTCGTGGGCAGGGGATGAGATGTCATGGATGAGTGGACAACCACCACATCTAGAAGGGGTGCATGAGCTGGGTACTCTGATGGGATCATTTTGCAAAGAAAATGTTCATTTTCCCCAATACATTGCCAGGAACTTGAGCATTTTATTGAATAATGGTTAAAGATTACAATAAAACTGAATAATTTTCTCTGGGTGTACTTTGTGAGAGAGTCTCTTTCTGCCCTTATGAATAAAAAATGCATAGCAAGGAAAAAAAAACACTGCAATATCCTTTTTACAGTAGAGGCATCTGGGACAGGGGGATTCTTCTGAAGATGACACAAGAAACTGGAGACTGCCCTGGGAATGTAATCCATTTTAACTAAAGCCCCTGTCCAGTGATTTAATGACAAGTTCTTGTTCCAAGTATGGATCTTTAACAATAAAAAGGGCGCAGAAAAGGAGAATGGTGGAGAGGTGGGATGCTGAGTGCATTTTGGTCTGTTCACCCCTATAGCTGGATCAAGATCCAAAAGCAGGAGGACAATGTAAAGAGAAAGGAGTTGATGGAGAGGCAAGAAAGATTGAGCTCAAACTGTCTTTGATGGAGCAATGGCTGGGAAAGCCAGGAATGGGAAAAATCCTTGCATTTCAGGTGGGGAGTGAGTCCTGAGCTGAAGTTGTTCAAAGCCTGATGGTCTGCAGATGTCTGTGGGCTGGTGGCTGTGTCACCAGGTACCATGGAACAACAGTGCAAGGGCAGCTGCCAGATCAGGGGACAACAGGATATCCCAGAGGCCCTCAGGGATTCCTACCTGCTGATCGTACCTGGGATCTGCCTCCAAAAACCTATAGGTTCTCTCTGATTTCTTCACGGGTTGATCAGATTTCCCTAGACAGAAGATCTCCTCTCCTCTGCCTGCAGTGCAGTCTCCTGGGGTGGCTTTGCCCTATGGAGCAGTGATGCTGCAGTGGAAGGTGGGTGCTGGTGGGTGCCACTGTGCTGTGTTTAACCACGAAAATGCTTCTGAGCGGTGTTGAACTCTGTGAGTCTGGAGTTGCAGATACCCCTTTGTCCCTGGGTTTGCTTTCATGAGAGCTCTCCTCCCGCTCACGTGTCAGGTTTTGCCCATGTGGATGGAGAAGGCAACAATGAGGGCAGTTTTATTGCTCCTTTCTGCCTCTGGAGAAGAGCCAGGGTTGCCTTCAGCCCTCGTGCTGGTGACTGTGCTGCGTTCAGCCCTGGCCAAACACTGATCGCCCTCATCACCGAAAAAGGGCAAACTCCTGACGGGGGTGGTTGGTGGGAGCTGGGCCACCAGCTTGCTCAGAGCCACTCCTGCTGGGACACCCTCCCGGGGCTATTTGGACTCTGTGTGCAACCTGGCATTCTGCACAAATGATGTAGCAATGAAAAACTACAGATGTGCACACAAAAATGCCTGTTTGGGTCATTGCCTCCTCCTCTGCTCTGGGGAATTAATGAACATTTTTCATTAGGAGAAATTTTTCTTTTTGTCTTCCATCAACTTTCTCCTGCAAGCAAATTGCAAGCAAGCCCCAATTGCTTCCCCAAAATATAAACAAAAATCTCATCTCTAGAGTGTGGTAATTGTTATTGTAGGAAAAATGTTCTTATTTTCTGGAGGGTATTTTCAGAGGCATCAGCGCCTGCTGTCCCAACCCACTGCCCCATCCCACTGCCCATCCCTTCCCTGGGGGTGCCCACTCCCTGGGCAGCCCTGGCACACAGTTCTGCATCTCGTGAGGAGCGGCTGAGGGAACTGGGTTTGTTTACCCTGGAGAAGAGGAGGCTGAGGGGAGACCATATTGCTCTCTACAGCTACTTAAAAGGAGTTTGTGGTGAGGTGGGTGCTGGTCTCTTCTCCAAAGTAACAAGTGATGGGATGAGAGGAAATGGCTTCAGGTTGTGCCACAGGACGTTTAGATTGGATATTGGGAAAAATTTCTTAACTGCAAGAGTGGTGAAGCCCTGACAGAGGTTGCCCAGGGCAGTGGTGGAGTCTCCATCCCTGGAGAAGCTCAAAAAACTCGTAGAGGTGGCACTTGGGGAGACTGTTCAGTAGGCACAGTGGGGTTGGGCTGATGGTTGGACTGAATGATCCTAGAAGTCTTTTCCAACCTTAACGATTCAATGATTCTCCATCTTCTGCCTCGTGCGTGGAGCCAGCAGCAGGCAGGATTCAGCCTCGTCCATCGAAGCCCAACTTCTGCCAGATGTCACACCGCGCAGCCGAGGAGACCGCAGGGTATTCCTGCAGCAACGTGCCTTTCAGAAATGCCATTCTCCAGCTCCCCGGCCCCCAGACTGCTGGGGCTCTGTTTGCTTGGGGTGGGGGGTGGCAAAAAAAAAAGAGGGGGGGAAAATAAAAAAAAAAAAGCAACATACACACACATGAGGGAAAAAAAAATCTGAAGGCATCCAGTTGCTCCTGGGCAAATTGCCAGTGATTGAGTGACCTGCTGCTTCCCCAATATTGCATTCCGCTGGCATGTCTTTAGCCCTGGCTGACGCCAGCCATCTCACTCACCCCCAAAGCAAACATTTCCAGTTGGCACTGCTGCCTTGTTTTTCTGAAGAACCGATTCATGCCTCCCTTAAAAACTTTTACTATATCCAATTTTTTTTCTCTCTCTCTTTTTTATATTTTCTGGTGCCCGGAGCCACCGGGGCATGGCCGCCACTTGAGGGATTTCTCCTTAAAATCCAAAAACACCAAAAAGATAGGGAAGGGGGGACTTTTTTTTTTCCACCTCTCGTTTTAGGCAGCGTGATAAATCCATTCAGAGCTCTCCCTGCGCGCGAGTGTGGAAACCTTCTGCTAAAAGAGTTATTCTGTTCTCATTCACAGATAATTGCTCCCCGAGGGGCCGCGGGGAGAGCGAGGAGGAGAGGCCGATAATCCGGGAGGACACGGGTACAAATATCAGGCTGTGGCGCTGAGTGCCTGCTTAATTTATTGGGAACGAGCTGTTACTCAGCGCTTTGCAGGATTAGACCCGCTGTAATTCTGTTATTTAAGGAGAGAAGGAGCCGAACGACAACAACAACCCACCCGGGGCCCTTGTGGAGACGGCGGCGTTGGAGAGGAGCACATGCTGGTTTATTTTTTACACTATGGAAAGAATGAGCTTTTAGGACACGAAGTCCTCAGTGCCAGCGAGGGGGTGGCGGGAGGGGAGCAAGGGGACAGCCTGGCTCCACGTTGGCCTCCCTGACGTCCAGACCCAGGTTAGGGTTGCTGCTCGGCCAGCTGGGGTGATGGCTGGCAGCAGGGGGGCTCCCCTGGAAAGGGCACGGCTTTGTGGACAGACAGCACTGCCAGGATCCTTGTGGCCCGGCGGGTAGAGGGGTGACAGCACCCAACAGCTCTCAGAAGAGAGAGACCAGGTGGGTGATGGTCTGGACCACCACCAGTGCCCATCGGCTCCTGCTCAATCCTTACAGTGCTGGGTTTTTATTCATTACACCTAATTTTGTAGTGCACCAGCCCCACATCTGAAGGGCTGTTCTTACCCAGGACTGCACGTAAAAATGAGAATTCAGCCTCCTGCCCTCTCCAAATCTTCCTAGGATTCCTCCTGCATCCCCAAAATGGGAGTAAGTCACCCATCAAGAAGCTTGAACCGTGACAAGGAAGGCACCGTCACCTCTCCTCTCCTCGAGGGGCTGTAACAGTGATCTAGGGGCTGAAAAATGTTTTGTCAGTGTATCTGAGCAGAGGGTGAGATACCAGGCCTTGAACACCTCCAGGGATGGGGCAGCCACAGCTTCCCTGGGCAACCTGGGCCAGGGCCTCCCCACCCTCACAGTGAAGAATTTCTTCCTCATGTCTAATCTAAATCTCCTTCCTTTGTTGGATAAGGCTGACAATATTTGTTTAAAATGGCTGTGGCAATAAGAGAACCGAGAGTCACTTTAGGGCTTCCCCACATCTCAAATTATTTCAGGAGAGAAGAGTTTTCTTTGTGGCAGGAAGATCTGAAAACTTTAGTGATGCAGGAATAAACAATCACTTATAATTCTCTTGCATTTATTATTGGGTAGGATTAATGGCAATTTCCAATCTGAGGGTTCCAACCCTCAATCAAGGATACCATCCTAGGGAAATTTTCCCTTCAAAGATCAGTAACTGCTTCCCTCCTCCCTTCTTTGTGGATTATGGAGTTGGTTTTGGCCCAAACAACCCTGTGCTCGTTTCGTAGTAGCAGCTAAAAGAAAAATTGACAGCTATGAGGTAGTAAAGACAAATGGTGGAAGGGAGAGATTTAGGAAAGCGGGTCTCAGGCTGTGCTTGTGAGGAGTGATGACAGCAAAACTGTTTCTCCAGCAGAATGAAACCTGAAGGGGAATACTTTGCTCTTTCAGACTGCTAATGTAAATAAAAGGCACTCAGAGGGACACTGGTAGGTTAACAATCAATTAAAAGGAAATTTCCCCCCTCCATGTGATGTTGGAAGGCTGTGGGTGATACAAAATGAGGCAGAGATGAGGCGCTGTGTGAGTTTCCTGAGTGGTGCAAAGACTTTAAGCACATTGCTTAGCTGGGACAAGCAGCAGCAGTGGGGCTTCCCTTTTCATTTGCAGCTCTTCCCTCTGTGAACACTCAGGGATACATTTAAATTCATGCAAACAATGCAATTTCATCTAAAAGAAAAATGGTGAGAACATTTCCATTGATCTTGTAAAAAGTCTTGAGCCACCAGCCTAATGTGACCTGTCTGTGTCTTTTCAATGTCTCAACGGTGCTACAACCACAAAATGCAAATTCAATTCACTGGAAATGTCATTCTTTAGTTGTTACCTGATTCGCTGTTTTAGTGGTGATGTTGTAATTGCATGATGTCACAGCTGAATTCTTCACACTGTTTCCACCTGGTTTACATGCCATGATCAAGCCGGAGAAGAATGGGATCAGGTATCATCAACAAAACTAAGGTTAAATAAGACATGAGAAGTGATTGCTTTCAGTCCATGACATCAGAAGTGCGTAAGTGCAGGGCTCATAATGTCTGCCTGGATTTCCATGTTGTCCAAGCCATGTTTTTTATTCTCTCTCCTGCTCTTAGTGCTGCTCCTGGTGGGCTGAGGCACGACACAGACAACGGCTGCACTGTTTCCACCGTGCTGCTGGCTGTTGCACGAACACGGCAGCGACACCGTGCCTGGGGAGAACCAGCTGTGGGAGATGTGTCCATTGCATGCTTGGCCCCATCATGCCTCATCCAACCTGCCCACGTGTGTGGGAGCTGTGCTTTGGATGGGTCCATGGGCTGAGCCTACAGCCCTGTGGGATGGGAGGAAATGGCCTCAAGTTGCACCAGGGCTGGTTCAGTCTGGATATTGGGAAACATTTCTTCACTGGAAGGGTTCTCAGGCACTGGCACAGCTGCCCAGGGAGGGGGTGGAGTCGCCATCCCTGGAGGGGTTTAAAAGATGGAAAGATGAGTTCCTTAGGGACATAGAATCATAGAATCATCTGGTTGGAAAAGACCTCTGAGATCATCAAGTCCAACTGTACCTGTCCCCTTACTAAACCCTGTTGCTGAGAAACTCATCTCCCCATCTCTTAAACTCCACCCCCTCCCTGGGCAGCTGTAGCAGGGCCTGAGAACCCTTTCAGTGAAGAAATGTTTCCCAATATCTAGTCTGAACCTCCCCTGGTGCAACTTGAGGCCATTTCCTCTTGTCCTGTCTCCTGTCACCTGGGAGAAGAGCCCAGCACCCACCTCACCACAGCCTCCTTTCAGGCAGTTGTAGACAGGGATGAGGTCTCCCCTCAGCCTCCTCTTCTCCAGGCTGAACACCCCCAGGTCCCTCAGCCGCTCCTCACAGGACTTGTTCTCCAAGTCATGGCTTAGTGAGGGACAGGGACGATTGGACTCCATGATCTCAGAGGTCTTTTCCAACCAGATAATTCTAGGAGTCTATGATTCCTGTGGGATGGGGGAGCTGTGGCCAGGGAGGCTCCAGCCCGTGCTGCGCGGGGCAGGATGAGGCCAAGCCCTTGCAGTGCTGGTGCCCGGGGGGGAAACTGCTCTCCTGTTGATCACAGCTGCCCTGCAGACAGGAGGAGGGGTGCTTGGTGCCAGGTGCATCTCGGGGTGCAGGCCTGTGCCCCACCGGCTGCAGCTGCTCCAGCTGTCGGGCAGCAGCTGGTGCCTGTGGCTCAGCCGCCACCGCGCCGGCCCCCACGTTGGCACAGCTGGGGAGCCTCTGCCACGGCGCCAGCATCCTGAAAATTGTGCTGGTTTGGCACCTGTCTGCAGATTTTATCCGGCCTCCCTACAGGCAGCTGAGCCCTGGAGAGCCCCCAGTGCATCCAGCCTCACAGGTGAGCTGCCAGGGAAGGGAAAATGCCCTGTGTCGTTCTTATTGTGTCATGTTCCTGGGTCCCCTGAGACAGCCTTGGGGCAACTGGCAGGGGAAGGACCCAAACCTGGGTTTCTGTGCCAGAGCCTGTCCTCACGTGGCACAGCTGCTGGTGGCAGAATGGCCCATTGCTGCTGGTGCCCAGGCCACCCCTGAGATGCACAAGTGCAGCCCACAACTGCACTGGCTAAGACATTGCAACCTTCCTTTTCCTTTCTGGACATCACAGGACACATACCCAGCCTTACCCTACTGTCACCAGCTGGAGACGTGGCCCTCTGCTCTTGATGGAGGGAGAAAGAAAGTCTCTTGCTGACTGCAAGCTGCTCTGGGGTCTCCCTACACCCTCATCACCCAACAAGTGCTGCAGCCAAAACATTGCCCTAGTTGTTAGCAGGTTCAGAAGTGCACGACTCCCTACTCCACTTCCTAGTTGTCTTTTTTTATCTGGTGGTTTCCAAGGGGTGTTTCTTTGCTTTGGAGAGGTCAAAAGCCTGCTTCCAAACATTCCGAGGTCAAGGCCTGAACTGTGGTTTGGACCTTGTGGCTGAGAGCCGTGCCTGGCCCTGATCACAGGCGCTTTTAATGCCCAGCACTTCCACACTTTCCTAAGGAGCACATAAATAGCATCAGAACAGTCCTAAAGCTTAGGAATGAGTGCAAATAAAAAGTAAACTTTAAGAACTACATATATATCCCTGATTTTGAAAACAGTCTTGTGATCTGGGGAGCCTGACTCATGGGTTTCACAGCTTCTTCTGGTAATAACAAACAACTTCCCATCACCCAACAAGGAAGAGTGGTGGGTGATGCCAGCAGCCCATCTGAAACACTGCTGAGAAGATCGATGCTTGAGGCAGATGATGCTGTTGTATCCTACAAAAATAAATGGTACGTGGAGGGCATTTACCGGGATGCGGCCCCGGAGCTGGCTGGGAGCATTCTCTAGCACCATCTAGTGCTCCCAAAGCCCAGTTTCTTAAAAAATGCTGAGATTCAATCATCATATAGATCAATACCATAGGCATTTTAGAGAACCGTGGTGCAGAACCACAAAGGGATGTATTTCTTGGAATATATTACATGAAAGAGTAAGCATTAAATTGAGTTAAATGTTGGTCGTGAACCTAGCTAATAAAATGTGGCACATATATTGCAGACAATGCAGATCTGTGATTTATACCAGCTGGGTTTTGAAAGCAAGAATCCATATTATTAAAGTACATGTTCAGTCATTTCAGAAAATCAGAATGGATTCATGAACTTAGACTTCAGGGGCTGAGCCTGAATATCCCTGAAGCACTTAAAATCTGTTCTCCTTTTCCTTAGCACGTTGCCATTTCTTCTCTAAATATCTCTGTCGCTCTCCAAACATTCCCTGTCTCAACTTACATCATTCGTGTTTTTGCAAGACTCCCTTCAAAGCTGACGAGATTCGTCCCCAGAGAATTCCACACTTGCAAGAAACAGAAAAGGGGATAGTGATGAGCAACCATCAGCACAGGGGAGAGCTGTGTTGAATCTGGCTGTTAAACTGGGGATACTGGGAACAAATAACCACATGGAGGACATTGGCTGTTTAGTTAAGAGCCCAAGACTCAAGCAAGGTTTGTTTGACACATTCTCAGTAGCCAGTGAGACCCACGGTGGGTCTGGGGCCAAGTCTTGAGTGTCACGAACAGAAACGAATGGCACTATGCTTTTATTTAAATATTGTATTTAACTTATTTGTCTGTTAGAGAAGGTTCCATGGAGCTGTTGTTGAGCTAAGAACTAAACCTGTAATGGTTTCTATGTGCTTTTATACCTGATCACTTATTGCATGATGTACTTCAGCTCAGTGTTTTCAGGACTTGCCAAGCTCTGATGGAGGAGATACTTTATAGAAACAGATACAGGTGATCTTTAAAGTCCCTTCCAACCAAAACCATTCCATGGTTCTATGAAAACTTCTCTGGTACAGTATTTTCCTGATATTTTCTTTAACAGAATGTGATAAAACTGTTGATAAGGAGATGGTGCTAATTGTTCTTATAACAAACCTTGTCAGATGTCAGGTTTTCTTCCCTGAGATTCCCCATGGTAATGAAAGTTACCAACAGCCAGTGTCAGGTCAATCTTGTCTGCTTGTCTTCCTGTGTTGAGCTGGTCTTTATTTCTTCTTTGTCACCACAAGTAAAGCCAAAACAAGAGACTCCGAAGGCCCATGCTTTACACATTAAGCTATTATAGTCCTAATCAGGGAGCTGGTTCAGCTCAGCTGCATTCATTTCTCAGACTTCTGTTTATATATTCATTTTTTCAGGGTCAACGGCAGCGAAGTTTTGGCTGGGAAGTTGTGAGTGAAAGTTATTAAGGCTTCATGAAATTTCAACACAAAGGCAAATGACCCTCCAAGGCAGACACAGCAGCCTGCTGCTCGGCCTGTGCCAGCGCCAGAGGTTGCAGGAGGACAAGGAGCCTGTACTCCAGACGTAGCCTACAGTTTTTGGCATGTGAGGGAGGGTAGGACACTACACCTCTGTATGGTCTCTCCATCACCAGTGCTGCTCAAAGTCTCTCCTGATGTCAAACCCTCCTGAGTCAAACTGACACAAGGAAAAAAGGGGTGAAGAAGAAAGCAAGAGGTGCAGGTTGCCCTCTAATCCTCCCAACATGGGCTTAGCAGCATTTTGTAAAAGGTAGAAAAGAGTACAGGGGCTTGTTATCACAGTCCTATGAACATATGAAGTTAGGCAGCACGTAAGGTGCCAGTTATTTGCACAGACCCACACAGTTGTGAAGAAGAAATGGTAAAAGCCTCAGCACAGGGTATCTTTTAAACCAAATGGAACAAAAGGCATGGAAATGTACTGATGAGGGAGAAGTCAGAGAGAAGGAGCACGTGGCCACGTGGTAGCCCATGTAGGTCTGAATGTCTGCACAAGGGGCTGAACACAGCATCCCAGGTTGGGCCTCACCAGTGTTCAATAATACTTTGCCTCAGTAGCTCAGGCTACCATTAAGCCTTCCCAGCTGCAAGAGCACGTTTCTGGCTCATATTCAACTTGGTGTCACCAGCACCCCAGCTCCTTTTCTGCTTCCCAGCTGGATGGCCCCAGCAGGTACTGGTCCATGGGGTTATTCCTCCCTGGTTGCAGGACTTTGCTGAGGCTCCTGGTGGCCCATTTCTGCAGCTTGTTGAGGTCTCTCTGGATTGCAGCTCAACCTTCTGGCGTATCAACCACTCTTTCCAGTTTCGTGTCGCCCGCAGACTTCCTGAGGGCACACTTTGCCTCATCATCCAGATCATTAATGAAGATGTAAATAGGACTGGACCCAGTATTGACCTCTGGGGTCCCTCTGGTGGTTATCAGCCTCCAGCTGGACTCCATGCACCACACCCAGCCTTGCAGCCACTTTTCAATCCACCTCACACCCTGCTCATCCAGCCCCTGCATGAACAACTCGTCTATGAGAATCCCATGGGAGACAGCGCCAAAACCCTCTCTGAAGCCCAGGCAGACAACAACCACTGCTAAGGCTCTTGAAATAATGCTTTGTTCTTTTAGGATGATCTTTAAAAGACCTGAGTCAGGACTTTGATCCACTCTAGCTGTGGTTTAAGAGAGCTCCAGCGATACGAGGGATGTGTGCAATTGCATAAAAACAAGTGTCACCACTTATTCCCCAACTGAATTCCCCAGCAGAAAACCAAATGAGAAAATTAGCAGTCTGCATTTACACTCTGTCAAGGTGTGTTATTTGTAGCAACACACGTCCAGGTGTGATGGAGCTGACTCACTGGAAAAGAGGCAAACGCACTCTCGGTTTATGAGGTTCAACCCTCTCTGTAGTGCAATAATTCTCATTGAAGATCTGGGCCTCGGATTTCTCCTCTTGTGGCTGCTTCTTCAGATAGAGAGGGGCATTGCCCTGGTAGAGACTCCTCTGCATGCCGAGGTTGCTCAGTTCATCTAAAGAACAATCCCAAAATGTCAATTTAAAAACTGAAAATATTCCTTTGAATCAAAATAATTGAATTCTCATTTACTGGAAAAATGATTTGTTGTAAACTCTTTATTTCAGGCTCCATTGCAGCAATGTGCATCTCAAAAAGATATTTGAAAAACTTGCCAAAAATTGAAAATAAGATATATTTAAAACTTGTTTTATTCTTGTCTTGTTCATCTCTAACTTTGTGTCCTCTTTTAAAATGTGTACTAAGCCTACATTTTTCTTGCATTTAGAGTTGCAGGGTAGAATGGATCAGGTAGAAAATTTTACAGCTACAGGCTTGACCTTGGCTAAAAAAGCCTGAGTCTGAAGCTAAACAAAACCTCCTCAATGGCTTGGGGCTTGGGTTTTCTTGAAATAGCAGGTGGCTTTTTAGATAAGAAATGCTGGTTCTGCCCAGTACACAGACAGGAACCAGGTGCGAGGTGCAGATCTGCACCGGAACTTCCTGAAAATTTGGGGGTCTACAGCCAAAATGCTTCTTGGATCTGAGCCCTGCTGCACTTCCAATTATAATTATAATTATAATTATAATTATAATTATAATTATAATTATAATACTACAGCACGTCAAATTGCCTGCAACTGAAAACATGGTCTGAAAAGATGCTTACTTTAATCTGTCAATGAGAATTGTACTAATGAACAATTAATAAGCTAATAATGCCATATTTTGGATATTCTTGGCCTTCAAAGAGGATCAGTGCTGTTGCTGTGCAGTTATAGAGTCACAGGGTCACAGAATAGTTGAGTTGGAGGCAGCTTTTGAAATCAAGCCCAGCCTTGAGATTTAGTCCAGGATTATTGAGAGAGGGTTCTTCAGGGCTGTGTCCACTCCGGTTTTGAATTATCTCCTCATCGTTGCCAGGCAATCTGATCCAGTGTTTGTCCTCACAGTAACACTTTCATATGTTTTAATTTGTTCCCAGTGCCTCCTGTCCCATCAGTGAGCACCACTGAGAAGGGCGTCACTCCCTCACCTTCATTCTCTTCTATCAGGTATTTAAACACATTTTTAAGATCCCCTTTGAGCCTTTTCCTCTCCAGGCTGAGCAGGCCCAGCTCTCATAGTCACTCTGGATATGAGAGATGCTCCAATCCCTTAATTACCTTTGTGCCCTCTCCTGGGCTCACCTCAGGAAGTCCACATCTCTCTTGCACTGGAGAGCCCAGGTCTCAGGTATGGCCTCACCAGGACTGAGCAGAGAGGAAGGGTCACCTTCTTTGACCTGCTGGCAATGCTTTGCAGCCCGGGATACCGGTGACCACCTGTCTGCCAGGGAACACTGCTGGCTCACAGTCAACTTGTTGTCCTCCAGAACCTCAGGGTCCTTCTCAGCAAAGCTGTTTCACAGCCCAACATCCCCCAGATGTCATTCCTCCCCAGACACAGGAAGTGGAATTTCCCTTGTTAAACTTCAAGACATCCCTCTCTGCCCAATTCTCCAGCTTGTTGAGGGTCCTCTGAATGTCAATGTGATCATCTGGTGTGCCAGCCACTCCTCCCAGTTCCTTATCATCTGCAAACTTGCTCATGATGTGCTCTGCCCCATTGTCCAAGCCATTAATGAAGATGTTAGACAGTAATCATAGAATCATTTGGTTGGAAAAGACCTCTGAGATCATTGAGTCCAACTGTCCCTGTCCCCTTACTAAACCCTGTCCCTAAGAAACTCATCTGCCCACCTTTTAAACCCCTCCAGGGATGGGGACTCAACCCCCTCCCTGGGCAAGAATGGCCCCAAGATTTGAACCCTGGGATACTCTCATAGCGACTTCCTTCCAACTTGACTTTGTGTCACTGATCACAACCCTCTGCAGTGGTTCAACCAGTTTTGAATCCATTTTACTGTGCACTTAGCCAACCCATGCTTTGTCATCTTGTCTTTGGTGATGTTGTGGGAGACAGTGACAAAGGCTTTACTAGTCCAGGTAAACAACACCCACTGCTCTCCCCTCACCCACCAAGTTGTCACCTCTTCGTAGCAGGCAATGAGGTTGGTCAAGCTTGAATTCCTCTTTGCAAATCCTTGCTGACTGCTTCTTATCACTCCTGGTCGTTGCATACATCATGTTTTGAATTTAACATTCAGAGGAGAGAAGAAAGAATGAGAGTTCTAGTGGAATACTTGTGGAAATGTAAAGACTCATTGGTGGCTTTTAAATTAAAACCATGACAGTGGGAAAGACACAACACAAGCTGTGTGGTACAGATGGGCCACTGAAGAGCTCATGCACAGTCCCACTAACACAAGAAGCTAATGCAAGGATGACTTTTGCTTAAGAACAACCTCACAGAGTAGGAAAATGAGAGTAACTTATTGCTGAAAAGGTGGATGTTTATTAACAGCTGCCAAATAAGCAAAGTTGAGATATGGCCACCTGTGGATGTACTTATCTTAGTGCAGACCTTGTCCTGGCAAGGGCTTCAGCTACTGGTGGGCTGTAGATTCCCCTGCTGTCAGAACCAGACATGGCTTAATACCCAACCACTGCATGGGCAGCTCAGTCTTCTACTGAACTTGAATTACTTGGATGCTGTGTTTGCTTCAGTCCCATCACCCCAACTAAACGTCAATTTGCATGCAAAGAACATCTTAGTTATCATTCTTCCAGTACTCATTCAACATATTTAAGATAAACACTTAGAGGTGTAAACTTTCTGGTATCTTGTGCCCCTTCTGTATGGGAAAATCCACTCCATTGCCTGTCAGAGAGAAGAAAGAATTAAGGTCATGAGCAGCTGAAAAACCTACAGGGGGGGTTCTCAGCTAGTGGAAGTTTGGATTCCTCCTGTATTTTTACAACTTATTTTTTATTAAATAATGAGACCTCAGCTGTGGTCCAAGGAGCGCGTCTTGATAAATGATTCATCTGTTTTCCACTTCAAATACACACGAGAGAAATCAGAAGTAGTCTGATTAAGCTGGAGCATACGTTATTTCTTAGAGCAGATGAGACGTTACTGGTCTGAGTGGGACTGTGGGTATTTGTGTTGTGGAAAGTGTAGTTAACACCTGAGGTTATGTAAATGCCTCATCTGCACCAGAAATTAGATGGTGGTATGACCTGGATGGCTGATCAGAGCCTAAATGAGGTTTCCAAGAGGCCTGTATTTATAAAACATATCACATAAAATCACTGAAAATTAAAAGTAAAGGAATAGTGGATCAATTCTGATAAAAATGTTGCTGTAACATTGGATGGTGCATTTATTACCCCAACTTCAGAGCTCCGCATCACTGAACGAAGCAGTCGTAACCCATCCTTCAACCTCTGCCGCCAGATGGCTTTCCATTGCCTCAAGTGTATTTAAAGAGTTTGTCTGAGGAAATGGAAAAGTAGCACTTGCCTGACTCATAGCAGGAGCTTTCCAGAAATGGCCAACACCTCTGTTATGGAAAAATTCATATCCCTGGAGAGGGACATGCAAAACCCTGCGGCAGGACTTTATCCATCTGAGATAAGCTGACTTCTGTAATTGGGTAAAAGTACTACAAATTTATATCTCTTGTTTAAAATAGCCTTTTCTTTACATTGTTATATATTACTTTAGATTTCCTCTCACTTCTGTACATCCCACCTTTAGAAAATCGTATTTGTGGGTCTGATTCTACATTTGCTGCAAATCAGACCTTTGAATTTGCCTCTAGACAAGTGGAGCAGCTTTTCTTTGGGTTCCTAAGGCAAATACCTGGCTCCCTGATTTCAGGCAGCACTTTGCACATCTGATCCATCTGACTCATGAAGGAAGGAGTCTTTCTGGTTTTGACACACTTTGGTTCACACACAAACACGGGAGAAAGGTGCAAGTTATCCCAGGATGTCCTAAAATGATTGAAATGTTCTCCCAGTGCATGCATTTTTTTAAAAGAGTTGTTCAGCCTTGAGCTACGGCTCAAATTGGAGGCTCTGAGCTATAAGGCACACCTGCTGTAGCACCTGAAGAGGGGAGGGGTCCTGTGATGCATGCTGGGCAGAGAGTTAATTTAGTAACACCTATGAAAGCAGCCCTCCAGATCCAGTTAGTGACTGCTGAGTCCCTTTTCTGCTCTGTTCTGTTGATGACCCCATCACCTTTATGGAGTTGTGTTGGACATCTTGACCTCAAAAGCAGGGCCAGATTCTGCATGTGGAGAGTTAAGGTTAGGGTCTGGGTCTGCTCTTTTCGGGAGAGGAGAATTTCACTTTGCATCCTGGTGAGACCTTCCACAGGATCACAAAACCTGGAAATAAATGGGGCACGTAGTGCAGGAAAACAACTTGTTTTCTCAAGTGTTTTTGTATGGTGATTGCATGCTCACACCCCTCTTACCTGCCCACTCCCCTGCCTGCTCTGCAGGGCAGGTCACTGAGCCTCATATTGCTTCACATGAAACTAATGAAATCATGGCATAATATTTTCCGTACCTCGCGTTGTGTCCTTGCTACAGTGAGTTCCATGTTGCTTGTAAAATATTTGCTTTGCCTCTTTAAAGGGAGGAGTGGGGCTGGAGAGAGAGAGAGTCCCTTTCCTGGCCTGATTTATGTGTCAAATAAAGAGCTAAAATGAAACATGTGGCCAATTGCCTACAAAGTTTTATGTCAGGTGTAGAAGCCGGTGGCTCCCCTCATAAATTACGCTGCTCATTTGTAATTGCAACAGATCTATAAGATTTATTACTGGGTTATTGAGCTGTGTCATCAGTGCAAGCATTTTCTTATTAATAAAAGTACTGCCAAATTGAGAGATGGTTTGTAAAGCAATTGCCAATAATTTTTTTGATGGGAGGAAGGAGATACCTTATTGTTTGTGATTTGTTGAAACAAAATGCTTCTGAAAGTCCTGGGGCCCTCCCTGAGCCCCCACTGCTTTATTTCTTCTCTAGGGACCTGCAAAACAAGCTCCTTATTCATAAAAGTGAGATGATGCTGTAAGGATGATGTTTCCGTCGGTGATTCATGTGAGTTACTCAGTATGTTTGATTCACCCGTGAAGAAAAACAGCCTCTGGCTGAGGGACAGATGCTTATGGGGATTTGACATTTGATTTTTGCTGGGTTATACAGGGTTATGAGCAGGGATGGGTTTTCTGTATATAACAACTTTCCCCAGGGTAGGAAATCAAACTAATGCCCTAAAATTTTGTCTCCAGTCTGTATTTGCAAAGGAAAAGGGGCATTTCTTAAAGTTTTCTGTTGGCCTTTGTCATCTTCTGAAATTCCTCTTCGGAAGGTTTGTGTTATGTTGCAGGGTGTTAAACTGATGGCACTTCCCAAAAGGGGAAGGATGGCTGAAGAGCTTCAGGTGCAGTTGTTTCGAGATGCCTTAGGGTGGAAGATGCTGTGTAGGTACAAGATGTTGGCTACAACTGTGGGATCAATTCCCAGGAGTGTCTCCAGAAGGGACCCAGGGGGTTCTCTGACACCAAGCTCAGAGCCAGAATGCTGATATTAAATTGGAGCTTCCTAGTTCTCTTTCATAACAGGTAACTTCAAAGTCCCAGGTCTGAGCACTGACAGTTTTAACTTTATGCTAGAATTTCACCCCTCTAATATCTTACTTTTTCATTAAAATTTACAAATATGCCGAATATCAAGAAAACATTCAATCTTTTAATACAAAGAGTTCTCAGGCACTGGCACAGCTGCCCAGGGAAGTGATTGGGTCACCATCCCTGGAGGGGTGTAAAAGATGGGCAGATGTGGCGCTTAGGGACAGCCTTGTGGCCTCCTCTGGACACTCTCCAGCAGTTTGATGTCCTTTTTCCCCTCTGGCACCCAAACCTGCCCCCAGCTCTCTTCACTACCCAGCCAGCCTGACTGCATCCAAACCACCAACTGAACAGGTCCTGAACTGTTCCAACCCCACGCCGAGCCTGGGAATGGCTTGGAGATGTTTCTAACTGGGTTGGGACAGATTCACAGCAGGGGATGGTTTTACAGACTGGTGGGAGTGTTGCTGGTGGAGCCTGAATTGACCAGGAGAGGCACAGACTTCCCATGTGATGTTCAAGGGGTGACAGCAACAAGGGACAGGGGTCTTTATTTGAACTTGCAGCCAGATTTGTTTATAGTACGTGTGTCATCCCTGTTCTAAAGGTGTTCAGATATTCTCCCATTTTAGATTAATCTGCCCCAACAGAAGTGCAGCAAAGTGAAGATATGCAGATATTGGTGTTTCACAGCGGAAAAGCCAAGGTTTAGACGGTTGATGGAAGTTGTGTGTGAGCTCTGTGGCCATGCAATAATTTTTTTGGGACAAATGACTTGTTTTTCTTCTTTGAATGACACTCTCATACTGACTTTGCTGCTCCATCTGCCTTGATTGAAGCTAAAAAGGAATAAAAACTTGATAACTGAGTCTAGGCCTGGGTGTTTGGTACCCTGGGGGCTGGGGCCGTGTGACGTTGTCAGTGATGGTGGTGGATCCAGCCCAGCAAGGAGCATGTGCTTGAATTCCAAAGCAAGCAGGATCAAAACTCAAGGCTTAGAGTTAAACACTTGCGTTGGGGTGGAGAAAGGAAAAGCAAAAACTGGTTGGGCAGATACAGAGAGAAACGTGATCCTAATGGTCCTGTTTGTTACATTTATCGCAATGAACAAGGGAAGGAGGAAAGCTTGGCCAGGTGAAGGGAATGAGCACCCTGATATCTGTGCTGCTCTGGAGCTGAATGGGGCAACATGTTATAGAACCAAGTATCTGAAGGCAAAATTCATCTTTCACTAATTTCCACTCCATTTAAGCTGCAGCTGCCTTCCCCAGCAATGCACTATTTTTAAAAGCACATTCTACATTTTCTTCTGTGCTTCATTGTTTGTAAAATGTCCTAAGAAACTTTTTTTTTTTCCAAAAAATAAAAATAATAGAAGAACAAAAAGCATCCCTACTGGATTATTCCTCTTCCATTTGGCAAACTTCACTTTTCTGCCCCGCTGTTTCCTATGGAGCTAGAGCCAGCACAGCTTTCCAGCTTGTTAATTTCCTTCTGCCATCATTTTTAGCATTGTCCATAAATATCAGCTCTGCCCTGGGGATTTGGGACAATTCATCCTGCCTTCTCTGCTGGTTGCTTGTCCCGATGAAAAAGCAAAGTGAACTCAGGGCCAGATGAGGACCCGCATGCTACAGTCAGTCCCTTTGCTTATTATATGTTTTTAATAAAATGCTGGGCACTGTTCTCTTCCATTTTTACCATTTCTGAGTCTCTATTTCTTGATAGCTCTTTGTGGTCTTCCTGGAGGCTGGCAGAAATAACTTCTGCCCCGAGATCAGTACAAACTTGTGAGAGCTGGTGAGAAGGTGTAGAGGTGCCTGCCAAGAGCAAAGAGGTCACAGGGGTCTCCAGAACGTGGGTATCACAGAGCACAATGCCACAGGAGAGGAGGCAATGGAAGGCCTCTCTCGTCTTACTACAGACTGCTACAGCCTTTGGTATTCATCATTCAATGTCCGTTTGCTCTTCTTGGTGTTGGCAGAGAGAGGACTTGAGATTTTCAGGACAGGAGAATCTCACTTTGGCTTCCTTTGAGCTGATGATGTGATGTGTGTGTATCCTCATTTTAAATCATTTTCCACATGTAGAAGACTTGAGTGGTTTTGGTTTTTTAACAGGTTGTTTAGCTGATGAAGTTTATATTCTTGTAATAATCTATGTTACATGCAAACACAGATTGGGAAATAAAAATGTCACTCCAAAAGGGACATTAAATGCTTGTGGCAGTCTCAGGAGCACTGGTGCCTGGGTGTTCATTGCAGAATGTGTTACCTGAATCACTTGTGCAGGCTGATAGGGCTGTGGTTTGCAGACTAGGGGGTTACCAACTCTCCAAGCAGAGGAATCGTAAACCCAGGCTCCCTTCCGTGGCCCTTGTCTGCTTTCTGGCACATGGCCATTTGCAATCACTCACATTTTGAATAGCCATGGCCCAGCTTTTGTTTACCACTGTGCAGGGTCTCTCTGAACACCAGTGCCATGTTACCACAGAGTGCTCCTTCCCACGGCCTCTGTGCTGCTCCTGGATGTAGGTGCCTGCTGGTCAGTGAAGGTCCACACTCAAGGCACCAGATCTTCACTTTATATTGTTGTCATGCACAGGACATGCCAGGAGTGAGACTTGGAGACAACACAGAGAGTTTGGTGATGGTCAGGTGTGGAGCACCTCTCCGTCAGGCGGGCTGGGCAGGACTGAGGCAGAGAACGGATGTGCTGGAGGTGGAAGGCAGCAAAAGGCATGGCAGAAGAGTGGCAACCTCCATCCCAAAGGCTGTTTAAGTAGTAACATAATGAAGTGATAATTTATGACCCAGTTCTCCTCTGTCTTGCACCTTGTGTGGTCCTCTGCTGCCAGACAGTGTTCGAGCAGAACTCCCCTCTCTCACCATTAACAGATTTATCGGGGGGAAATCGCCTTTTCGCTGGGGTCCCTGCAGGCCCTCCCAGGGTTTGGAGCAGTGCTGCTCCAGAGAGGTGGCTTCCGTATCAATTTCAGATTTTATTCATTTCATTAGAGCTGTTAAATAAACTAACCTAAAACCAAGCAAACATCACTGAAGCTAGGCTTTTTATTAATAAAACACTGAACTAACCCAACAAAAGAATACTTGAACTATCAAAAGGACTGGCTGGGATGTGGCAGTTTGAGTTTGCACTGAAGCTGGATTATCAATTATACTAAAAGTGTAGTCAACTCTTTTGTAGATGTTAAGAGGAAGTCTAAAAAGGTGGGTAATTGTAAATTGTTAGTTAGGAATTTTACCTCTGTAATTCAAAAGCATTTTAAACAGTGCTGATTAAATATCTTAAATATCCCCTGTCTGAACCACAGCATAAGAAACATTTCCTTACATTTCAGTTCCTATGTTCAGTCTCAACTTCCTCTGCTTTCTCATATGATTCAGACATTAATGGAAACTTATATGACCGGAGTCTTGGATTCCAAAGACAGCTCAAAGCTTCTAAACCCATGACATGTTTCACTGAGTGCCTTCGTTGACTTTGTTGGGTGTTTTTGGGCCTTTTCCATGTGATCTTCTCCAGTGGCAATTTTATGAGTGCACCCATCCCCATGAGCACACAGTCGCTTTCTGACATCCCAGAGAACAATTTGGGCAGAAAAAATAGAAACACGGAAACCAGCATGCTGGAATGCTTAAGGCTCAAAAATTCATCCTCTGTCATGGTCTTCTGCACTCCTCCTGCTCTCACAGTGGTGTTTCTGGAGCTGTTGACAAGTAGGTGGTTGACAGTGGTTGATGGCAATGCTTGACTGGCCAAGAGCTCCTCACCATCAGGTCATCTTTGGACATAGTACACTACTAAGAGATGTCCAGAGCAGCAATCTTCCCTCAGGCGGGACTTCCTAGCCATACAGGGCTTCTGAAAATTCATTATTCTGTTTTCTCTGCTATGCAGCATGCATTGGTGGAGTTTTGGGACATATCTAGTACACCGGAGCCCTGCAGCCTAGTCCAGTCAAATCAGAATTAGGTCACTGTTGGTCATTGCTAAGTAGGAAAAGTCCTGCACAGGCCAAGAATTTTTAAAACATCTAGCATTTTGCATAGCAGAAATTATTGCTAGGTTTTCCTCCCAGTAAATAAACAAATAAACAATGAAACTCAATATCTTGGGACATCAGGTCACTTCAGAGTAATTTTCCATGGCCTTATTTGAGTTACTAGTCCTAAGTTTTCTGAGAAGTTATTATAACCTTCCCCAAGCAAGACGAATAGGAAAATCCCAGCCCAGGTGAATCAGCTGCCCCAAACCCCATCCATCAGCAAAATCAAAATAAATCCACACTTGCAGGAGAGCTCAGCATTGCCCTTCTGTCCATTGCTTCTGGGAGCTGACAGAAGGGCTGATTCCTGTAGTGATTACAACCACCTCCCTGTTTCTGGGCAGGAAATGTCAAAGATGTGCATCTGAAAGGTGAAATGCTGCTAAACAGAACGATCAGGACTAGGATTACTTCAAATATAACCTATAAATGATAAAGTATAGGGAAAAATACATGTCCAAAGAAAATCAAAGTTCTAAATGCAAGCACTCAGATTAGGTGGCTAATTAGGAGGTTGATTAGGAGCCATAAGGCTCCCTGTGCAACTTCTATGCTTCTGTGCAGGGACAGACCCACCAGGAGCCCGGAGAAGGTCAAGGCACTTAGTGCCATGGGGCAATATGTAATCACCAAATAACTCTGCTTCTTCTCTTCCCTTCCCAGCTCTTCACCCCACCCCTGGCTGTGTCCAGATGTGTCTGCCTTTCCTCAGCACTCACAAACTATTTCTTTTTTCATGAGCTGCCCCTCATTTAACACAGCTCCCTGTGCTGCTGCTCTGTATTTTATTTTAGCCATTGTACAAAATCTGTTTAGAGGACGGGCTCGTGACAGTAACGAAAGCCAGGACATGCCTGAAGAAATCCTCCTAACTGGTGGGACTATGTGCTCTGCTGGTGTTCACCATCCATCATCCCTTGGGCTCGTTGCTTCACAAATTGGTTCTGGGCTGTGCTGCCCCACCACATGTTGTATGAGCTGTATGTGGTGGCATCACCTGGGAGATCCTGGCAGGTGTTTCTGGGTCAAAACCCCACAACTGCATCATTTCTCTGGGCTCTTCCCTCACCCAGGCACCATGTATGGGATCTGCAATGCCCTGGACATCTAGTTGGGACATGAGGAGTAGCCAAACCTCCTGAAACTGGGGAGATGACCTGAGGATGGACCAAGCATAGACAGGATCAGGACTAGGGAGAACCCATCACCTAAGATGGAACTGCTCAATTTGGCTTGTTTAGTTTAGAAAAACAGAACCTCAAGGGAGGATGTGACAGCTGTCTATAAATATACTGGTAGGGAAAAGAGTTATTTCAGCCTAAGGACAGTGCTGGCACAGGAGCAAATGGGCACCAAGTGGCTATGAATAAATATAGGTTAGAAATTGGGGAAGGTTGTTAGCGATGGGTGTAATGAGCTGCCTCCTAAGCAGGAGGGAAGAAAACAGGTGTCAGGAAAAGATGGAGTGTGCAGCAGCCAGGCTGAAATGAAATGCCAGTATTTCTTTTACAGATTTTCAAGCCCAAACCAGAATCTAATATCCAGCTTATCTGACCTCTCCCCACCACAGGGGATACCTGCATGAGACTCAGTGTTTCTGTTACGAGCGTGTCCTCACTTCAAAGCAAAGGTACAAAATGATGGGGAACTCACCTGCCTTTGGGGTCCTGTTCATCAGGGTGCACCCACAAACCAGGCCACACACTATGGGACAGCCCTTACCAAGGGAGGCACTTACTTCTGTTCCTGGCTGCTCTGACCATGACTCACAGGGATGGGGTTGCAACCAGCACAGTGATGGTTTTGTTGCTGCAGATGATGAGTCCAGGAAACTACTTGGGACCTTTTTTAAGTCATCCAGCCCCAGAGATGAAACTGTGTTGAAGGACGGGAGATATAGTACAGACTTAGGAAGTTTGCCAGGCTGGAGCCCTGTGCCTCTTCCAGGACAGGAGCATGCAAACCTGCTTGGAATCTCTTCCACCATGGCTTTTATTCCTCAGTCTCTGCCCACAGCATGGCCACGACCAGTCTCCAGCCCCAGTTGTTCTTGGGTCACATGAGGAAGTTTAAGAGTCTGGACTGTGCCAAGACCCTAAAGCATGCAGGAATTGCTGCTGGTTTCTCCTCACAGGGGTTCCTCAGACATGCCAGCAGAAGCTATTGCATGGGAATGCCCCCCCAGCCTGGGCAATGGCCATTCCAGCAGGAATGATACATCTCCCTGATGCAAAGATGACTCAAAATTGATGTGACAACAGTCAGATTGCACATCTTCTGGCCAAAACAAGCCAGGGAATGGCTGCAATCTTAAGATCACTTAAGATCACTAAAAGGCATGGACAGAGATGTGTTTTTTCTAGGCATTGTGGAGCAGAACTAGATTTTCTTTTTTTCCTATGCATCCTATGCAGAAAGGATGAGAGGAGGATGCTGATCCCATGTGTTTCTGAAAGATAGAGAGATAAGAAGTGGTGCCCTGTGCTAGTTGTGCCTGTTTCCCATATGTTTCCTTTTGAGGTAACAGTTTTGTGGAGAAATCTGTGTAGTGCTAAAGGAGATGCTGGAGTATGGCTTCGAGCAGATGTATTGTGGGCAGGTGAAGAAATGCCCCACGTGATGGCAGGAAGGTCAGGAGTGCCTCGTGCTCTGCTTTGAAATGTGCTGAAGCAAAAAAAGACAGATTTCTGAGTTACTAGAAGACAACACCATGGGAGGATGTAAAACTTTAGAAGTATCAGACAGCACTCTGGTGATTTATTTTCCCACAGGAGTTGTAAAAAATGAATGTCCTAGTGTTGATTAAAAAAAGAAGAGAAAATGTACTGAATCTTAAAAATAAACCCCAAACGATATAAGGAAGGTTATTGTGGATCTGACTGTGGAACACAGCCCTTGTAGCCACCTGGTATGATCACATCATTGGAGCCATGAGCAGAATAGTTCTTCTTTGCCATTTCCACTGGAGGTGAATGCTGGGAAAATCCTCAAACTATCTTGACCAAAGATGTTGATCTCTCTCTCTGTATTTCCCAGGAGACTAGGACAGCAGGAAATACTCTGACAAGCAGCAAGACTTTCACTGCTATGTTCTGTCTTAATTTTACATTTCCAAAATTACCTGCACCTTTTTGATTACCTGAATGTCTTCCAGGAAATACTGTCCCAAAGGCCATTTCTTGGAAGGGCAGTGGTTTTCTCATCTCTTGTCCTCCCATTTTCACTCAGAGACCTGAGTCACTCTCTTTACAGTTGCTGCTTCTCCTGTTTGTGTGGAAGACTTTGAAGAGAGTCAGTGCACAACTGCTTCTGTTCCCAACCCTTATCTTAGGGCCAAGTGTGATGGAAAGATTGTATTTCTTCAGCTTGTGGATGCTGTTGCCATATTTTCCTTGAACTCCGAGGTTTCTTTTGAGATGTTAAGAAGCTTTCCAAATCTCCTTCTACAGAGACTCATCTCTATAGAGAAGGAGAAGGGCAAGAAGACTAAAGGGGTGCACATGTAAGCGTAGAGGGCGACTGGAAAGCTTACACAACCTCATTGCCAGCAGAGCTCAACATGATGAAGTTCTCATTGCCCACAAGAATTTAAATGAGGAGAAGACATCCTGCCAGAATAACCTGGGGCAAAGATGAACACCCAAGTGCAAAAGCCAGTGCCAAGCCAAGCAGTGTGGGGTAGCTGTCAAGCACTTGCCAGCGGCCAGAGCAGTGGGAGCCCATCCACAGCAACCCAACAAGAACAAGCTCTCTGCAAAGGAAAGTGTTGTGTGATCCAAGAAGGCTTAACTACAGAGCCAGCTGACCTGGGTGAAAAGCAGGCTGTGTGCATAAGGCATTTTAGCATAAACTAGCTGTGGCTGGTTTTGATGCTGCTTCCTAGGATCCTTCACAGCGAGGCAGCAGTTGAATAATTCAGCAAAAGCTCCAAAGCTTCTCACAAAACAGAAATCAGCTGTCACTGGGTATTAATGGAGTGAGAAAAGTAATTAGGTCTAATTTCAGATGTCTCAGCCAATTAAATAACAGTGAGAAAAGCTGTATAATTTAGCTCTGCTCATCGAAAATAAAATTGTCAAATTGTTCACATTTACAGATCTCATGCTGAGCCCTTGGAGGCCTTAAGCAGGCTTTGTTTGGGAAAATACGCAAGTTCTGCACCAGATGTCAAGACCAAGTGCACCTTATGTTTTTCTGGATCATAAAACTTGGATCTTGTAGGTTTAAAAGCTTCAGAGTTCAGCTCTGGCCTCAGACATGCCCAAAGAACAAAGGTGAGCCTGGCCAAACCAAGAGCTGTCACCGGGTCTGAGGAGACGCGCTCAGTTCCATGGGGAATACGCTCCCCAAAAGGCAGGTGCGTGTGCTCAGCCTGTCAGATGGCACAACTGAGTCAAGATTTACAGTACCAGTGTTCACAGCTCCAGAGCTGGATCCTGATCACCTGTGAGCTCCATTTGCAGTAGTGCCACTTCATTTGGTAGAGACACGCAGGAGTCAAGCTCATGGAATTAAGGCTAGAAACTGGCTCCCAGGCTCCAGTTCTCCCTGATGTATGTGCTGGAGCTGGGCCAGCCTAGCTGCAGTCTTAGATATCATCTTGGCTGGCCAGACACCACTCATGTTATGTCTGCACGACAACATCTTTGATGACACGGAAGGAACTGTTGTGGGAGACAAGGTCCAAGGTGCGAATCTGCAATAGAAAGTGTCAAAAGTTCAGGAGCGCAGGAGTGGAGCCTGACAAAGATATGTGCTGTCTACAGCCTTCAAAGAGAGATATGTTCTCTACAGCCAGCAGCTCATGGGCTCTGTTGCCCTGAATAACTGACAGGCTGGTTGGCCACTGGGGGGTTTCAATATGAGCCTGGACCAAGCCTCAGATCCAACCCCCCGTGATCTATCAGAAGACCCATGCTCAGGGCAGACCCACCTGCAACGGGCCAAGCCAATGGAGATGTTATACTCAATAACAGAACTTGTTTTCCTTTGGCTGTGTGAAGGGTGTGCATCTTGGGGTTTTACAGCTATTCAGGCAAAAATACGCATGGCAACATCACAACACTATTCATTCTGTTGAAAGTCGGAGGAGAAGAGGTGGAATTTGGATGTGTTGCTGTTCCAGTTGTTTAGTCTTGGCTTTAAGACTCTCCTTCCAGGAGTGTATGTGTACTGTTGGTTTTATAGAAACAAATAATTTGCAGCACACCTTTCTTGCTGGCCTGTGTGGTGACTGGTCATGCTGAGACTGCCAGTGGGGGCACCCAGAGGCACCAGCTGTGGGAGCCTGGCCTCTGCCTGCTAGGCAATAAATGAAGGCCACCAAACGAATGTCACATTCACCCCTGAGGACTCATGGGACGAGGACAACTTACAGCCACTGTTGACCTGTGTGGGATTTGAATGGGTGACCCAGACATGAAAGGCTTTCTGTCCTAGTGCCAGTTCTTTAACTTGCTCTGCTGTAACAATAAATATCCCCAAAATCTCTCGGAACTACCAGCAATTATAGCCTTAAAATAAACTTATAGCACAGGCTAGCGATTACTGAATGTTTCTTATTGTTTCCCCTCTGGGAGACGTGTATCCCTCAGGAAATGAGTTTCTAATTAGATAGGAGGAGCAGGGCAGGAACAATAGTGTGGGAAAGCTAAATTAATAAAAGCTTCTAGGTACGCTCTGACCAACCCATGCAGAGAGCTGACAAACTCTAAAATGTAACTGTGCCAGAGGTTTTAAACTTTGTCTCTTCCTGGGAGATGCCTGGGCCGGTTGTGGCAGAAGAGATGTGAGTGGAGGAAGAGAGGATAGAGATAAAGATGCTATTAGAGACCCCAGGAAAATGTTGCACAGAGCAGCCCACAGGAATGCTTCAGCCTGCAAATCCCAGACCACCTGAAGTTACTGACAGCTCCCTGTGCAGGACTTCAGCCACTAATACTTTGGCAGGTTGATAAAATAGGTGTGCTTCCTCTATCCCCCTGAGGTGCGAACCCAGCTCCAGTATTCCCTTAAATAGACAATTTTAGGGACTCTGGATCCAGTTCAAGCCAGTGCCCTACCCACTATGAAAAGCTGGGGCTGAAATGCCCTCTGGGCACTGTATAGGTCAAAGAGACCAACATCCCTGAGGCTGGAAAAGGCCTCTTAGACTTAAATGCATGTGATTGGCCATCACGCCAGCTGCAATCATCCTGCCTGGTTTTGTTTCTGTGAATGCAAAAGAAAGGCTTCTCCATCTCTTGCTCGTATGTGTTTCTTTTCCCACAGTGCATTCCACTCATAAACCTTGGGAATGCAAGCAGTCCCTTGGAAAACATCTCAAATGTTGTCCATGCAAGTGGTATCCAGAGCAGAAAATTTGGTGCAAACACGCTCAGTTCCTCTAGAAGTGACTATCAGAGACCAGAGGCACGCTCAGGTGCTGTCCTGATGTCTGTTCCTGCTGGAGGCCAAAATCTTCAACCTGTGTCTTTCAGGGCAAGATGAGCATCCTCCTTGCTCAGAAACTGTCTCTCTGCGTTTGAACTGCTTTGCCGTGAGGGACCTGGGGGTGTTCAGCCTGGAGAAGAGGAGGCTGAGGAGAGACCTCATCACTGTCTACAACTGCCTGAAAGGAGGGTGTGGTGAGGTGGGTGCTGGGCTCTTCCCACAAGGGACAGATGATGGGATGAAGGGAAATGGCCTCAAGTTGCACCAGGGCAGGGTCAGACTGGATATTAGGAAAAATTTCTTCCCTGAAAAGGTTCTCAGGCCGTGGCACAGCTGCCCAGGGAGGGGGTGGAGTCCCCATCCCTGGAGGTGTTTAAAAGACAGGCTGATGAATTTCTCAGGGACAGGGTTTAGTAGTGGACAGGGATGGTTGGACTCGGTGATCTCAGAGGTCTTTTCCAACCAGATGATTCTATGATTCTGTGATGGAAGACACATCAGCATATGAAGAGATGTGCCCTAAGGTGGGAGCCAAAAGGTGGATCTCTCATACCAAACTGTGCACTGCAGTCCACAGCCATACCCAGGATTTGCAGAGTGGATGTCCAATGTGGGATTGTTTATGGGTAAAGCCCTGTGAAATCTTGTTGTGCAGCTTACTCAACATCAAAAGATGGAGAAATCCCCTTTATGCGTGTGCGTAGCTCAGAAGCAATGGAGAAGGCAGGATAAACAGCAACAAGTCAAAATAAAACTCTGAGGCAAGAATAGGACTTAAATTTTGGCGAGACTGTTGCTTTCTCTGGGCAGCTCAGAGATTTGTTTTGTTTTGAGGTAGGGAACATACTAGTCTTTACATGACTAAGAATGTTTTTATTTTGAAGCCAGGCAAACCGTTTTGCTGAATTTCAGCTTAGTCTGCAAATGGAAGAAAATTGCAGGGATCCCAAAACTACTCACACCAAAATCAAGAAAGACAAAATTAACTTTGTTCTCTTGGAACAAAAACCACAGGATCTCAGCCTGTCAGAGCTGCTCTTAAGATAACTAAGCACTTTGTTCTTCGGATTAAACCCATCATTTTGATCAAAACCACGGTTAAAACCTGTGGTTGTTACCCATGTAATGAATCAGTACTCATCTTAAGCTCTCAATCTACATATTTATTTTATTCTTTTGCTGTGCCATTTGCCAAATGAGCTTTTAATCTTGAGAAAAATAGTGAGGAGGATCCCCACCCCTCCTTGTGGTACCAAACTATATCACTTAGGGATTCCCATGAGGTTATCAATTAAATCTGAAATGGTGGTGCCAGCAAAATGTCCTAATTTCAGTAACACGTGTTGAAATGGCATCAGTCCAGGCTGTGGAGCACCAATTGGAAAAACACTGTAAAGAAATACTGAGAAATGCTGCATTGGCTTGTGTTTTTTTCTAGTGTCCTCCTGACTTGTGGTACCAGGTTCCTCTATATAAATTGTACCAACAGTAATTAAAATTGAGTTGCAATGTTCTTTTCTCCCTCCATATTTTCCATTCATTGATTATTAACATGATGCACACAGCACAAAAAGGGCAAGGGGTAACTCTAGACAGCAGTGGTACCTCTGTCTCTTCCTGGTAGATCATTCATATAGATCATATCATAGAATCATTGAATGATCATCTAGATCCATTCCCCTGGCCATGGACAGGGACACCTCCCACTGGATCAGGGGGCTCCAAGCCCCATCCAACCTGGCCTTGAACACCTCCAGGGATGGGGCAGCCACAGCTTTTCTGGGCAACCTGTGCCAGGGCCTCCCCACCCTCATTTAAATAATAACACATCCCATAAGGATACTTCTGGCCAGGTCCCTTTTCACCTCCACCTCATGGTGTGAATCACCTGCCATTCTTGCTCTCTAACACCACAGTTTCATCAGGACTGCTCCTGATAGAGCAGGGCTTGGAGTATCCACCTTTTCTTCCCTGCCTGTATCCCACAGGTCTTTTAACCTCGTGCCTGCTGCCTACGCACGATTCCCTCTGATGCAGGTCACATATCGAGGTGTTGTTTATCAGGATGAGACACTGCCAAATCTTTCAAAAGACAGTACTAAGACCACCATTTACCATGCTGGCCTCTATTGTCCCCTTGTTCCATTTCATATTACACGCCATATATCTGCCTATCATTTCTTTCCTGCCAAGACTGTCAGCTTTTGGGACGAGGACCACTTCTGTTCTGGATTTGTAAAGCACACTAAGCCATAGCGAACAGCAAAATATCTGACCAACATGAGGGAAATCAACAAATGCCTTGAATTTTCCTTTTGTTCAGTTCATTCTGGCCTGAGTGTCACATAATCCTAGGCTGTAAAAGGTAGCAGTTCTTAGAAGCACCCACCTCCTTGAACTATTTCGCCCTCTTGTTAACAATTTCCATCTCATTTCCTATTTCCGGCTCTAACTCCTGCCGATAATGCTCCTCAGCTAATATTGAAACCAAGAGGGAAAAATAGATGAATAGTAGACATCCGATCCAAGCTTTGTGTGGAGAGTCCAGGGATGGAATGTTCTTGACAACAAGTGGGTTTTTTAAATAGCAAAATGTTGCTTGTTTAGGAAGAAAATTCACGGTGACACCTATATTCGGTACTGCTGACGTTTGTTCTCACGGTGCCCTTAGCTTAAGTTTAAATATCTTCCTGAGAATATATTTGTATTTTTTTTTTTTATTGAGAGGTTCTCCTTGCAGAGAGTGTCTGTTTGACAGTTTACTATGTGACTGCAGCTCCTATAGACATTGCCATGTGGGCTTTAAAACCTGAACTTGCAAATACCGTAACAGCCACTGCTTTGTGACCGCACGCAACGCTGTCTTTTGGTTGGCAGCACTGGCTTGCTGTCCCCCTTCCTCCTGCCCTGGCTTCTCCCCCTCCTGCTGTGCATTGGGTGTGACAGCAGTATTCTGTGCAGTCACTCCAAGCCACAGCCAGCCCCTTCAGTTCAGAGAATGCCTCCTTCCTGCACACCTGACACAGTTCTTGGTGCACAGGTGGTTGTGCCGAAGCCCAGCTGACGGAGCGAGCGCTGTACAAGTGCATGGGGCAGACCCATCTCATCCTGCTCCTGAAGCTGGAGGTACTCCAAAATCAATCTGGGTGAGTTGCCATCTGCTCTTTTGCAGAAGAGATAAAGGCAAATAATTTATGTAGCAATGAGTCCTCAGGTGAGAGGTGGGTATGGGAAGTCCTCCTTGAGCAGTGATCATGTGATGGTCTCTCTGTTGGAGCAGTTTTATAATCTAACCTACACTGGAAATACATCAAAGAGGCACTGGCTATGAAAGGCAGGAAGGGAGTGGTGTGATGAACAGCAGCTACACCAGCGAGCTGAGCGGAGCCAAGGAATGTCCTCCAGCACTGCAGCTCCATTGTGCTGCTGTACTGACAGTCCCTGGCCAGTGAACACAGATAGCCTGGGAGCTGGGGAGGGCTCGGGGCTGATCCCCATGGCAGCCTGGACGTGGTCACCCTGCTCTGGAGGACAGCAATACCAACACAGGTGGTTGTGTGCCAGCAGGCTCAGGTGCCAGGGAGCCATTCTGGGCATAAGCACTGGGGTAAACAATTGCTGGTAGGAAGGGAAAACTGCCTTTGATGGATTCAATTTTTGGTATTAATATTCCCAGAATTCTCTGTATGAAGAGAGGGGGTGTATGTGGCTCAGGGTCTCGTATGCAGCTCTGGAAATGGAATTTGAACTTCATAGAGCTGCCTGATCTCAAGGTATTTGAAGACCTGTCTCTCCTTTGTGCATAAGCCAATGCATGCTTGGGGCTCAGAGCTTCTTGCACTGGATATTCAGCTAATCCAGCACTGGGCTGTGCAGTGGGAAGGGCAGTCCCAGTTGTCCTGGCATGTAATGCTCTGGCCACGTCTTCCTCTACTCTGGCTTATGGACCTTGCTGGTGAAGACAGGTCCCCAAGATATTATGGCTCTAAGTCAGGTGTGCACATTCCTCCCTCTGGATCCTGCCCTCCACTCTCTGCTGCTGGCTTGAGGATATCTGCTTTGATTTATTTTTTGTGTGTGTTTGGACCTTTAGTTGGCATTTATCTCTCTCAAAACCTCTGCATGTAACACATTTCATGGCAACAAGGGACCAATTTCTCTTGTTTATGATGCCATCTAGGATGGTCCTGAAGGCAGAGCAGAGCAGCAAGCTTTGAGGTGCATTCGTGCTGGCAATGTAACTTTCTTCTACGCCTATCTCAGCCCAAGGCACCTTTATATCTCCTTCCGGTTCTCCCAAGGTCTCCATTACCTCCCTCATGCCCTGTCTTGCTGGCTTGTGCCCACAGCTGTCACACTGCAGTCCCCTCTCCAGGTGAGTGAGAGCCTTGAGGAGTAAATCTGCATCAACCAACAGGTCTTTTTGCATTCAAGATCCTCTCTGCTGCCAAGAAAATGATTCCCTTTGGCTCCGTGCAATAACACTGTAACAGGGAGTTAGGAAGGCAAGATAGGTGTATTATCCATAGGAAAGGCCTGTGAAGGTTCTACATGGGGCAAATAAGTCTCCTACTGCCCCCCAGCCCTGAGTCTTCCATTACCTTAATCACAAGCAGTTCATGCATTTTGTTGCAGAGATTTGCAGTTTTAGTCCTCAGGGTCCTTGGTAAATGTTGATGAAAAAGGGGCTTCAGGAAGCACCATGACCTGAAAAAAAGGCATGTTTTCATTATCATCATTGTGGTTTATTTCTATTCCCATGCTTTCATCATTGAGGATACTGGGGTGAAGCAGATAGCACTTGGTGGGCTCATTATTTTTGAAAACAAGCCTTCTTTTGGGTGTTAATGATAGGTGGTACTCACAACCCCCTAAGGAGATCTGATTCACCTTCACCTGAGCCAGGTGTGACTTGTTTACCCAGGTGGAGGGAGGTGGGTCCAGCAGTCAAAGGGCTCAAAGCAAGCTTATTTAAAGCCAAAGAAAGTTGAGCATGGTCTCTTAATTTGTAGGCTGAAGCTCTGAGAAGTCTGACCTACAGGAATAATGAAGGTGGGAGTGTGGGGAGAGAGGCAGATGGTGAAAAGCTTTGGGCCTGAGCTAAAGCTTTGTCTGACTGCTGTGAGCAAGAGAGGAAGTTTTAGGGTGGTCTGCTGCTATGTGTGATTGATAGGTCAGAGTCTTGAAGACACAGAAGTCACTGCTCAGCTGCCTGGAGTGAAGATGGTTCCTGTAGCTGGATACTGGTAAGTTGTCTTGATTTTTTGGAAGCCCAGACCCCAGTGAGTTGCATTCTGAAAATCAGTGGTGCAGATGAAAATCTTTCTTGTGTGTGGTGACTTGTCTCATGTTCTTCTTGTGAATAAACACATGGGGGCTTCCTAGGACTCTTTCTGGAAGCCTCCAAATCACCCTCCTTGACCAGCTTATAGTTGCTTTGATCTGAATTTTGCAATCTCCCCCAAGCCCAGCAGATCTACCAGCATGGGATAGGGCTGAGCCTTTAGCAAAATTCAGTAGTAATTAGAGTATTCAGTAACCTGTGGTTGGGCTCTGGTAGCTGGGGAGGGATCCTCTAGGTTATGGCCAGCGTCCCAGAACTGGACTAGACAAGTGCAGTTATGGGATGCTGGCCCTGGACACGAGCTGGAAATGTGAGCTCCAGGTGCTGAGAGCACATTGTGCCATATCCATATGGGGCTTGGCACTGGTGCAGACCCAAGGCTCCTCTCTCGCTCACCACGCAAGTGTCCCCTGTCCTTCTGAGTCCCTGGCAGCAGAGTGAGGATGGCAAAGTCTTCCCTGGATCCTGTGGTGTAGGAAGGAAAAGCTGCCTGGAGTGTTGAGAGATGGGCAGTGGAAGAAGGAATCGCAGATATGCCTGTGAGAAACAAACTGGAGCTCTCCTGCTGCTTTGAGAAGGGCATGGGATGCTACAACTGAGGAGCAATTGTTTTTTTTTGACAATCTTCCCCAGAAAACCAGCAGCTGGGGAGGCCCAAGCACTTCCAGCTTGAGCTGTGGGACAGCAACTCACTGCTGGGGCTGGAGCAGCTCGGAGATGCCTGTGGATGGGCCTGCTCTTTCTCAAAGGCTTTTGGAGGCCCTCGGAGCTGGATGGGAGAAGAACCAGGGAAGAACTGCCAGCTGGAACAGCTCCTCTCTGTACTGCAGGCTCACGCTGGACCCTGCATCCTGGCTCCCTGCTGGCAGTTTCCACCCCTCCCTGTAGGTTGTCCTCTAGGAGAGGGCATCGCCAGGACCCTTTGCACTGCCAAAAGTCCAGAAGCAACAGTGCTGCCAGGGCCAAATACCACTTTTTTTCTCCCATTTCTCCTTGCATGGGCCAAAGGGGTCAGCCTCTGCCTTTCCAATGTCCTCATAGATGCCTGGGGGATGTGAGTGGGGATGGGAAATGAAAACATTTTCTTAGAGCCTGAACAACAACAAAAAGGACAAGGAAGAAAAAAAGAGCCTCCTGAAGACAGGATTTCAAGGAGGAGCATCTCCAAGCCTTGCATCTGCCCAAATCCAGGCGAAGAAAAGCAGACTGAGATTTCCTGATATGGAGCAACACTGACTCAACGGGCGATGGCGTGGAGGCCACAAGATTTGTTGCTGACCCATCTGATGGAAGCTGACGAGCAGCCAAGATGGGGGAGAAAGGGGGAGCATAAGGCTGGGCTCTCAAATGTAATTTTGGACACCTGAGAAAGCAAGCAGCTTCTCAAAAACACCCTGACTCCAGCGGGTGCTGGCAGTGCTTGCTGCAAAACTGCTTCCAGGCAGAGTACAGTTTTTATTTCCATCAGAAAATGCCAATTCATTACAATGGAAACACTCTGCAGGGCTGTATCGCCTCTGTGACACTGTGAGAGAAGCCAGGCTGCTTTCTTACCCAACTCCTTGGCTCCTCACAGCCCACCCTGGCAGGATTCTGCAGTCCTGCATCCCCCAGTTTCAGCTTCACCCCATCCCAGTACCTTGACTGCCCACTTGCTCGATGACCAGGGTCCCACTGACCTGTGAAAGTGAGGCATTGGTGTAGTTTTCTGCTTCCTGACTTGATAATTTTTTTTTAGTTCAGATGTCAGAGTAGCTTTTCTGTCTAATTGTGCAACTTTTGGGAAGTCAAGCAGTGATTAATTCTGTTCCAGTCTTCACAGGCTGCTTGGGGAGATGCTGGATCAGGACTGCCTGCTTTCGTACTGGAAGCTGGTCTGTTTCCAGGCAAATGGTATTTCAATGGTGTCTGGAGGGAAGTTATTAAAATAACTTAATCTAAGGAAATATTTTGATGGAATTGTCTTTCGAGAGGGAGCACTAAGCTTTTGACTTGCAGTTTCCACAAAATATGTGGCCGTGTGCACAAGTTGCCTGTCTTGGGCCACTAGTGGTGGAAAACCAGGGTGCTTTTGCTTCAGAAAGACATCACAGTAAAGGCTTAAGGATCTAGTTTGGTTGATTCCCACCTTTTCTCCCCTGTAAGGACAGGATCCCTGAGCCAAAGACTCATAGGTAAAACCTGATTTGCCCTTTGCAAAGATAGAGAATTCATCCTCAAAAATTACCTCTCCACAGCATTTCCAAATAGAAGAAGTTTTCTTCTTAAAATGCCCCAACCTTGATTTTCCTGCAGACCTGAAAAGCCTGAGCAATTGAAAACCTATTTTGGCTGAAATACAGAGCACTCCTGTTCAACATCACTTCTAATAAATAAACACCATTAATATCTGGTGAGAAACCCTCAGGCTGAGCACAGTGTGGCCGCAGCACTGAGCTGAACCCAGCTTGATCCAAAGATGGAGCAGTCTGAGCTGAGCCAAGTGCAAAGAGGGGAGAAAATAACAAATGGAAAAATTAATTGCATGTTAAAAAACCCCAACACTACAGCTTCCATCATCTCAAGGGTTCACAACTGGCAGGGATTCTTTAATAAACTAATTAGTGACCATGGCAAACTGTGGAGGAGTCTGTAAGTTGTTGTAGTTGAACAGAAGTCAACAGTGCCTGGTTTACAGTAGCCAAGACACTTGCTCATAACTCTTCACTGCGCAATTCTATAAATAGTGGAAGTTATTTACCCTGTCTCTGTTAAGATATTGCTGGTTTTGAATGAGGCATTCCTTTAGAGCTTTAATTTGGACAGAATTTTCTGCTTCACATATATAAAAGTAAGATATATTTACACAACATAGCCATACAGTATATACAAAAAAAATGAAGTTACTCAGAGCCTTAAATTAGCTATGAGAGTGCAAACACCACCTATGATTTAAGAATTTAATTTGCTGTTTCTCAGAGGGGTGCAGCAGGAGGTCAAGATCTTTGGGTTGCACAGCACAGTGATGCTCAGGAGTGTAAATAAACTTTGCCTGCATCTCCTTCAGCAACAATTCACTCTGGATAATGCCAGTGATTTAGCTCCCGATAGAACATTAGTTTTAGTTCCACTTTGCTTTATTGCTGCCATGCTTAATTGATTCAACACCAGGCTGGAACTGCATAATGAGGCTGCTTAAGTGTAATGAAACCCTCACGTTGTCAAAAATGAATGTTTTGTCTGCAGATTCTGGAAAGATCGCTAATTAAACATGTCAAAACTGCTAGATGCAGAGATCTGTGCAGATTTAGGAGTTTATGAAGCTACAGAACTGGAGGACTAAATATTTCCTTTCTCATCCAGGGCTTCTCCAAATAATTGCTTTTTAATACAAATTTCAGTGATTTTTTTTTTAACACACAGCTATAAAATATCTCTAATTGGAGATGGGTATTACTGACAGACATTTGTTTTTACCATGTAGGTTGATATTAGCCTCCTGACAAGACTTTGAAGGCTGTTGCTTATTTTGGGAGCAGAGGTCAGGAGGAGGCTGCTGGATGCCCCAAGCCAAGGGCCTCTTTGCTGGCCATGCAGCTGCGTTTGCAGTGAGAGACCTGAACCAAACAGCCCAGTATTGGTGTGTTTTTATCCTTGCTAAATGCCCACTGAAAAGGAGTGGAAAATAGCCCTGTTCATCGTTTACATCCCGTTGTAGCCCCGCTCACAAGTAGCCAGAGCAAATCTGGCTGTTTCCACCAGATGGTACTGTTAAGCTGTTATTGGGGAAGATTTGCTCCATCCCAAACGGATCCAGCTGCCTTTGGAAAGCTCCCCAGTCTTCGTGTATTCCTGTCAAGCTGGAGCCCCCGTTACCTGTAAGGGCACCGGCTAAATGAGTGTCTTCATCCTCTCGCTCCTTTCTCACTGTGTGTCAAACATCATTTCTTTTTCCCCACCACTAATGAAAGGAATGTGCTGGAACCTTCCAGTGAGACCGTACTCGCAGCATGAGTTTGAGAGCACTGCTTTTATGAAAATATAGGATTATCTTGTTGGGAAGGACCTCTGTGATCCTGGAATCCAACCATACCTGTCCACTTCCTAAACCAGGTCCCTCAGAAATGTATCTTCTATATGAGCAGTGTATTCCCCCCATAGCTGTGGAAACTGCATTGGCTGTCATGTGCCCAAGGACCCTGCAGGGCCTTACTGCCAGTTTGTGCTCCTAATCTGATGTGCAGCTTTCTTTGGGTGACCTGCTCAGCATGTTTGGGCTCTGTCTGCAGCAACAGGAGGGGACGTTGAGCTCTCATTAGGGCTCCTGGGACCCTCCTGTGCAGGGCTGTGTCTGTCCCTATATTGGGTGAATGTTGGGTTTGTCCTGTGCAACTTGATGTTAGGAAGTTCTTCACTGAAAGGGTGATTGGCCATTGGAATGGGCTGCCCAGGGAGGGGGAGGAGTTGCCGACCCTGGAGGTGTTTAAGGGGAGACTGGATGAGGCACTGAGTGCCATGGTTTAGATGATGGTTGGTGTTAATGTTGGTGTTAGTGTTGGGTTATTGGTTGGGCTCGATCTCGGAGGTCCTTTCCAACCTTGTGATACTGTGACAGAAGCTGGACTTTATTATCCTTGTGGGTCCCTTCCAACTCAGAAGGTTCTGTGATGTTTTCATACCTAGAATTCCTTCTACCTAGAAATGTTGTCCAGGAAGACTCCTGAAGGTGTGTTTTATGATGTACCTGTGTAGAGACTGACTCTACTTCTGTTGTCGTCTTAAACATTGACTGATTCCACTTGTGTTGTCTTCAGCCTGGTCTGACTCTACTCCTACTGCTGTCTTGAAGCCTCCTTGAGTGCTGCAGCTCCTGCTGGGCTGGGGCTGCCCCCCAGCCCTGACTGCACATGGGGGCTCGGGGGGCTTGGACAGAGGTGGATCGGATCTGAGCTGTGTTGTTTCCTGCAGCTGCCTTGAGGGCATCAGGTTGGGATCTGAACAGGTTGGGATCTGTTTTTGTTACTTTTGGGAAGTCACATCTCGGAGTGCACCCGGGTATTGGATTCCATATTTTGCCCAAAACACTGCTTTGCTCTTTTGGCCGTGTTCAAAATGAACAGTTTGGGTTTACCCCGGGAGAACTGTTGTCTCCAGTTGACCCCGCAGATATCAAAGGACCCTCCCCTCCCTGACTGAGGAGGTGGGTGTGGGGGTGCGACCCGGGGGCAGGAGCCTGCCCTGACAGCCTGTACTGGTGCTGTGGCTGGGCTGCAGAGTGCACTCACAGCCCAGAAAGCCAACTGTGCCCTGGGCTGCATCCAAAGCACCGTGGCCAGCAGGGCCAGGGAGGAGGTTCTGTCCCTCTGCTCCGCTCTGGTGTGACCCCACCTGGAGCCCTATGGCCAGTTCTGCAATCACCAATATAAGAAGCATAAGGAACTTTTGGAGCAGGTCCAGAGGATGGTACAAGGATGGTACAAAGATGGTCCAAGGACTGGAGCATCTCTGCTATGAGCACGGGGTAAGAGAGTTGGCGTTGTTCAGTCTGGAGAAGGCTGTGGGGTGACCTTGTAGTGGCCTTCCAATACCTGGAGGAGCTCCAGGAAATCTGTGGAGGAAAGGGAGGAATGGCTTTAAATTGGAAGGAAGAAGATTTAGATTGGACATTAGGAAGAAATTCTTCACAATGAAGGTGGGGAGACACTGGCACAGGTTGCCCAGAGAAGTGGTGGCTGCCCCATCCCTGGAGGTGTTGAAGGCCAGTTTGGATGGGGCTTTGAGCAGCCTGGTCTGCTGGGAGGTGTCACTGCCCATGGCCAGGGGGTTGGAACTGGATGATCTTTAAGGTCCCTTCTGTGATTCTTAGGCATAGCTGTAGGGCACGTTCCAGGCTTGCATGGATCTGTGCAAAAAGCCAGGGGCAATTGGGAAGCATCTGCTTGCACAGTAATTCTGTCACATTGCAGAGATGTCAGTGTTAGTGTTGGTGTTGCTCATTCAGAAGGGGAGAGAGGTACATGGAGATGCAACTACCTCACTGCAATGAGCTATTAAAATGCCACAGGAGCAATGCAAGCATTAACACCCCGGAGACTCTAATATCCCCTTAAAATCTGATGATATTAACACTCTCTGGTAGGTACTGTGCCTTTGACTTCCATAAGGAAATTGCAGCAGGGTGCTCCATCCACTGGGATTATTTATAGACTCGCCCACATAAGCATGATTAATATTCTTTTTTGTGCTTAGTTAACCATGAACTTCTATGTGTCTGAGCAAACACAGCCCTTATCTACTGCTGACTTTCCACACATGCCCTTCAACCACTTCTCTAGACCATGGCTTTTCTCCTTAGGAAGAGCTGTTTGCATGTGCTGCGACAGGCTGGCTGGCAGGGGTTTTGCTTTGAGACTGGTGCTGTTTATAGAGCTGAAGGTCATGGGCCACAGAGTCGATGAAAAGACACTTAAAACTGGAAGATCACGTGCTTTCCAGGGCAAAACTAGCTGGTTGGTGGAATTTGGCTGGCTGGAGTATCATCAGCAGCTGCTTTTGCAGAGTTGCAGCTCTGGGAAGACTTTGTTTTTTGGATCCACCCAGTGTCATGCAATGTTTTTGCCATTGTCACATACACCATGCCATCAGCATTGTTGCACAGGAAAGCTGCAGCACGATGGGCTTTGAACAGCAAGCCCTGCTGTAGAGCAGTTCCACTGAGCTCCTCTAAATTTGGCAAAGTGGTGGTACAGCACGCTAGGTTATCCAGAGGATCCAGAAACTATGTCAGTCTGTATGATGCTGGGCTGAGGAGCTGAAGTGATAGTATTCAATGTCATGTTATTAGTCAGGCAAATTAAAGAAGCTGCCTACAAAGCCCAGTGGCCCTTGTCTAGAAAGCATGAAGGATGATCTTGCATCCATCGGATGATGAATGAAGAGAGTCTGTTCCCTTCCTCCCTCCTCCTTCACCAAACAAGCACTGTAAGATTTAGGTTGGTGAATTGAGAGAAGGATAAAATTTCTTTTAGTCTAATGAGAGTCCCCAGATTGGTCATTTTTCCCCGCTGTCTTGGGAAATGGTGCTGATTTGCAAACAGGACATCTGTTGCTACTTGTGTTTGAATACTACATTTTTGCCTCTGGCACTCACTCTGTGTCATTGTCTGACCTTGTGTGATGATGTTGGGCTGCGGAGGGAGGAGAGCAGGGGCTGCTACATGGGGAGACGTGAAGGCAAAAGGGACCATTGGTGGAGGAGCAGCAACAATTCCTGGGAATGCATTTCCTCATGCCAGTGTGTAGATGGAGAAAGGTTTCTTTCCTCTTTAAGAGTTTATCAGGTCATGGTGCATCCGAAGTTAATTTGATTTTTTTCTTAAATGGAGCATCGTGCTGAACTCTCTGAGCCTTTACTCTGTTTCTGCACAGGGCAGCTGCTCTTGAAGTGGAGCAGAGATACCTGCAGAAAGGCAATTTCTGAAGGCTGAGACTCCTCACGTGGCAGAAAGTTCACAGCAGGAGCCCGCCCCGTGTCATTCATAACTGCCCATTCCTGCTTCCTCTCTATTTAATTTCTTCCTGGCTTAATTTGCTGGTGCCCTGTCCGTAACCTCACACTTTCCCCAGAGTCTCTTCTCTGTGCTTGGTGCTCTGGCTGCATCTCCTTGGCTGCATTTGTGGACCTGTGGAACGAGTTTCACAAGTTTCCGGCGTAATGTCGCTGTGCCAAAGGGATTTGGTTCCCACGTATCGATACCGGTGTTGCAAGTGGTGGGGTCATGGGGTGTCTTTTTCTTTGGAACTCTTTTGTACCAGTTCTTTTGCTTTCCTCTTAAATTTCTCTCCTTTGTGAGTGTTTTGAGTAATACTTAACTGCAGCACTTCTCAATGTAATAACATTTGGGTGTCTTTGGTTCAGGCCCTTCTTAGGGCTTAAACAGCACCAAAAAATTCCTCACAGCTGAAATGTTCCTTTTTGAGCAAAGGGTTTATCATACCTTCCTTTTACTGTGCATTTCCCCCCAGATATAATAGGTGATTCACATCCTCCCTTTTATCCTTTTTTCCTACTTTTCTTAAAAATGGAAAAGAGAGCCAGTGTTTCTTCAGTGCAGTTGCACAACAGAGGAAAGCATTACCAGCATCTCATTTGGCTTTCAGTGCTCAGAACATTGTGCAAAGCCCCAACAGGCTGTGTGTGATGCACATCTCTGCTTTAACATCTGATTACTAGGGTTTGGTAACAAATGCACCCACATATCTCTATTGAATAGCACGTAAATAAGAGCCACTGTTTCTAAATGAATACTGTGTTTAAAGGTTTTTTTTGCCTGCCTGCTCTGTCTGCCCAGCAGTGGGAAACAGAGCTTGGTATTTCAGCCCTTGTTGTGAAGTCCTTCTCTTGCTGTTTGTGAACCTTTCTTTGAGCTGCAGTGCTTGAGAATAGACAAGTGCATGAAACCAGCTTTCTGCCCTCAAAACCCTGCATTTCTGTGGTGAAGATAGAGGATGCTGATAGTGACAAGGAGCACTTTTGCCAATCTGATTCTGTGTACAGTCTGCCACTCTGCAGCAAAGAAACCATTTTTACCTGGTTTGACTGGGCAAACATGATGACTGTTGCATCTTTGCCAGTGGGTGGAGATGAGCTTGTTTGGGGCCATGCTGACCTTGACCTGGTGGTATGTGGAAAGGATGAAGGACAAAGGGGGCTTGGGGAGGTTCCCTAGTACTTGGCAGGCTCGCAGGTGCGTTGGCCAGCACAGAGTGGCAACTAACTGCACAGAAGTGATGAGGTTATTTTGAAATAAGTAGTCAATAGGAAATGTAGGCACTTGGAGGAAGAGTCTGCAAGTGCTCCTGAGTTCTGTAATTCCTTATAATTTTAGGAACCAGTTATCCTCTGCTTGCAAAGAGCCTGCAGAATTGTCCACTACCTTCATGGAAAAAAAACCCCACGTTTGGTATAGTAAAAAAAGACTTCAAATGAGAGAAGGAGCCCACCATGGTTTGTTAGGAAGTGTGCTTAGACTCTGCTTTCAGAAATTGTCTGTCCCTCAAAAATCATAAGCCTGATTTCTCATTTTTCCAGATCTTCTAAGCTAAACAATTTCAGCTTTACAGAGCACTTACATCAATCTGTTATCTGTCAATATGAGAGTTATCAATCAACACCTCTGTAATCTGTACATCTGTATCCATATATGCCATCCATCAAGATGTACCTAGGTGCTTTCAAGCTCACTTTATTTTACAAAGAAGTCAGTTTGTAGTGAAAGAACCTGACTGCTTGAGCCCTAAGGAGAGCACCAAGTTTAATCTTCGAATGCAGCCTGTGCCCTCAGTGCAGGGTGGTGCCACACCTCTGCAGTGCTGCAGCCTGTAATGCTATAGCATTCATCACCCTCTGTCCCACCACCTTCCTCGTAGCTGTAACTGTAGTTGTTGCCTGTCCTGTTTTCTTTACTGCCCATCTGGCAGCCTCCTGCCTGCTGTCCCGTGTCCAACCGTGAAGGTGCTGCCAAGGACTGAGACATCACGAGCTGGAGGCCTTGTTTAGCTCGAGTGTCCTTTGAGGGCCTAAGGCCTCTCTTGTGGAGGGTGAAAATGCCGTTTCCCTGCTGTAGGAGGTGTTACAAGAACTGGTTGTTGAAAGGTTGTGAGCTAAAGGACTGTGCAGTAGTGCCCAGGGCAGCAGGAGCTCTCCCTCGGTGTCAGAAACCCTCTGCTCAGCTCTTCAGTTTTGAGAAAGGCTTCACAGTTTTGAGAAATGCTTCACAGTGCATTTCGTGCAAAGCAGTTTAGAACAACAGTTTTGAAAAATAAGTGCTATCATCTGAGGATCTCTGTGCCTCATTTTGGGGACTGATATCTTGCTTGTATCTGAGGAGAGCTAAAAAAAATGTACCTTAAGCCCACATCAAACTAAAATGTTTTCAGCTTGATGGCCAAACTGACAGATTAATTATTCTCAGTCCTACTTATGCACTGAAAACAGACTGATTTTTTTTCCGTTGTAAAATAAACCCTTTAACTGAGAGTTGTGTGTGTTTTCCAAGAGCCAAGCAGCCTGATTGCACAGACCCTCCGTGCGAGCTGTGGTTAGCTGGAGCAGACCCATCATTTTTCTCATGGTCACAGCTGGTATGTGTTCTTGCATGTAGCAGTTTCAAAATTCAGTTCCTACAAAATCTTGTGCAACGCACTCTGCTCAGTATATTACACAGACCAACTTTGCAATAATAATTAAAATAATAATTAAAAAAATAAGCTAACTAGGGAATTAAGCATTATATGCAGATTGTTCAGTGGAGGTGACTAACTGGCCTGATGATCCCTCTCCTTTGGGCCAGAGCCTCAGCTGTCTGAATCGAGTCATTGCAGAATATTTAAGCAATAACTGGAGAGGAGGAGGGTAATGGTTAGGGGATGTAATTCAAGTTTTCAAAAGTTTCATGGCAATGGATAAGCTGAATGTGATACTGACTTTTAGCAAATTTCCTGATATCACAACTAGAGGGCAAAGCTAGTGGAAGATCAGTTTAAAATAGGCATTAGAAAGAGCTGCTTTGGGCCAATGGTGGGACTTGACTGCCACAGGAGGCTGTGGAGGCAGTGTCAGCAGGTCCGAGGAGGGTTTGGACAAATTTATCAACAGGAAAAGGAATCAGTCCTTGCTGGTTTGCAGGGTGACAGGCACTGGCTGGAAATGTGGGATATATTTCCTTTGAGTATTTGTACAGCTTAAGCTTGAATATTTGTGGAATTAGGGACTTCGAATGAAGGTGAGTTTGCCCGAGCTGAATTAATTTGCAGCCTTCAAGGAAAATGCATGTGGAAAACCTCTTGGAGCTGAGAGTCCACAAGTGGAATCTTCATTCCGCTCGCGGCCACGGCGCAGCCTGCTGTGCTGGAGCCACGTCTGTCGGGACTTGGCTGCGTTGGGTTCGGCCTCCGCGCTCGCTGCAGCAGAGCATTGTGTGTGCTGGGCTCCTGCCTGGGCTCTCCTCTCCCTTTTTGGGCTGGAAAAGAGGCTTGCAGAGCCCGGGAAGCAGAGTAATGCAAGGGGCTGCTGCTGGGTTTTGTTCCTGCTCTTGCTAACCCGTGCTCTGGGTACATGCTGTGGAAAGACTATCCTTCCCCTTGCCTGTCACAACCCAGCACCAGAGCCATGGGAGAAACAACAGAGCCTATTTTTCATCTGGCTGGGGTTATTTTGGTGTGGCACGGTGCTCCCTTGTGCTCCCCCGAGCGCTGCCTACGCGTGTGTGAGTGAGCTGTGGGGTGAAGCCGGGGTGAATAGACCTGAGTCTGTTCTTGAATAGCTGCAGAAAATTCCTTTGGAGGTGTTATGTGTACACAGAGGCTATTGCAGGCTTCCCAAGGGCTGTCACACCTACCCTCCTTGAGGAATCTATGGGGTTTTGCACACTGGATTATTACAGGGTGCCCTTTTAGCCCCTTCTAACACAACACCATTTGCATTTGTTCTCCGTCTGGAGAACAGGAGGCAAAGAACAGTGAGATATTCAGGGACTTAAAACCCCTGCACTTAACAAAAATGAAATGGGATCTTGTGCCAACTGTGTGATTCGCACTCTCCTTGCGTTGTGCGCAGCTTTGGGGCTCTTCCCCCACTCTCCTTTAGGTGATTAATTCCACCTCCTGCTACATGGGTTTACAATTAAAACGGACTTATTTGTAGCAGCCACTGAATTTTCACTCTTCTTTCTTTTTTTTTTTAAATATATAATTGAAAACACACCCCAAACTCAAGCTGCCTGTAAGTATTAATTTTCATTTCCACAGAATGCTCTGTCTCCAGGGCAAGGAAGGAAATTCCAGAGAGTTAGCCAAGACAATCAGGGTTAATGTGCTCTTTGAAAAGTGTGGTGCAAGCAGGACCCTTTCGTTCTCCTCCAGAGGTCAGGCCTGCTGCTAGGACAGTGGTCTGGGTGCAGGAGGGAGAGGACACGGGTCTGGCCTGGTGTGTGCTTTGCCCAGTGTGGTTTGGGAAGATCACAGTCCGTGTGCAGCAGCTGTGGGAATGGAGATGTGATTTTTCAGCAAGGCTGTGGCTCGCTCGAGGGGCACACGTGCTCCTTCACAGAGGAGCAAAGGTCTTTTCTGGTCGTGGGGGGATGCGTGAGCGCGTAGCACAGGTGACCATGTGCAATCGTGAGCGCAGGACAGGACTTGGGAGGCTGGTGCTTTCTGGTTGCCCCTGCCTTGTCATCCAAAAGAGCAAGGGTAGACCATTTGGGTGACAACCATATTCAGCCCAGTTTGAGCCACTTCAGCATGGAAACAGAAATGAAAACAATGGTAAAACGGACAGCACAGCTTTACCAACTCACTCGTTAAGGAGCAGTCTGGGTCACCCAATGAACACTCATTTAACAGTGACCAAGGGCATCTCTGCAGCCTAGAAGCTGGCAGGGCTGACTTTGTGGCTCTTCATTCCATGGTGCACGTGGGTCCATCTTGCTTTGGAGCTAAGATGTGTAAAAAGCTCACCCACATGCACTACAGACTTCCTTCTGCAAATCTGCACTTGCAGTGTCCTGTGTACAATCAGTGCCTTCCCTCTGTCCCTATCATGCTGATAAGCTGTGATCATCTCTCCACCTGGAGACCACACCGTAAAAAACTTATTTTGAAGAGCATTAAGACCTTTTTAAAATTGAATTTCAATAAATATTTTTAATGAGGAGAGTCCTCCTTTCCCTTTCCACAACTACTTTGGGCTTGGAAGCCTAAACACAAAAGTGGTTTTGTGCATTGGTATAAAACCCCCAAAGTGAGACTAACTTGCTGTTCTGTTCTTCTACCTCTTCAGTTAATTAAATTTGGTTTGTGTGTTTTTTTTTGTTCTCGCTCTATTTCTTGGTTGGCTTCTGTCTCCCCTTTGGAAATGGGCAGGAACACTGAGTTCTGCTTGTGTGATAAGTTTCATGGTCATTCACCCGAATTCCTCTCCTCCCTCCAGTCCCAGTAGCTGAACTGTAGAGGAGTGCCAGGATTTTAGGAACATTTTCAACTTCTCTGCAAGAATTCAAGCCAGCAGCTCAAGGCATGAGCTAGAGCAATGAGGGTCATCATCTACTCCCTTCCCTATACCTCCTGTTAGCCATAAAGATAAGAAGTGGGTTTGGGCAGTATACTAGATAATTTTTTTCATAATGAAAAACCTGCAGCAATATTTAGCCTGAGATTTATCAAAACTGCTTTTATCCCATAGCCCTCCATGGTGTTTTGGAAAGCGATGGCAACAACACAGGATAATTTTGGGAAGATGTCCAGCAGTGCTAATGCCTACGTATATGTCCTCCACTGTGCTGTATTCTCTGAACAAACAATGGTTTCAGTGGACAAAGACTGCTGAAAGAACCTTCCAGAAGATTTTTTTCTCATTGCAGTCTGGGTTTTGGACAGGACCATGGGCCCAGGAACATGATGCTCTAGCTAAGCTGCTGCTCATCAGCATGTTTCTCCCTTGACCTTAAATATCATCATCTGCACAAAGGTGGTGAGACTGTGGCTTAGTCCAGCTGGGCAGCCTCTGTGAAATGTATGAGATGTGGCCATCATTTCTAGTTCCAGAGGTTGGAGAGGTGAGATGAAAGCGATGGGCTGTTGCTATTCAGCAGGGTCATGTTTAGAAATCTGTTTTCATGTACGCTTTCTGGAGGTGACATTGCTATCAATACAACTGGTAAAGCTGGCTTTATGCAGTTGCTGTGAGACTGGTCCGATGGCTTGATAGTTAATATTCACATTTAGAAACACTCTTGTCTCTTGGGAGAATTGGGAAGCAGCTGTTTATTGCCACTGCTTTAAGATATATTCCTAAGAGAACTAGACTCTGGTCTCTTGGCCCCAAATACCATCTTAGAATTATAGAATGGTTTGAGTTGGAAAAGACCTTAAAGATCATGGCTTTCCAAGCCCCTACCACAGGCAGGGACACCTCCCACTGGATCAGGGGGCTCAAAGCCCCATCCAACCTGGCCTTCAACACCTCCAGGGATGGAGCAGCCACAGCCTCCTCGGGCAGCCTGTGCCAGTGTCTCACCACCTTTATTGTGAAGAATTTCTTCCTAATACCTAATCTAAATCTCCCCCCTTCCAGTTTAAAGCTGTTCCCCCTCGTCCTCTCACTACATTCCCTTGTAAAAAGCCCTCCCCAGCTTTCCTGGAGCCCCTTCAGGTACTGGAAGGCTGCTATGAGGTCCCCCTTGGAGCCTTCTCTTCTCCAGGAAGATCTGTACCCTGTGCACCTTGTGGTGCCTCCTGGGAGAAAATGACTTTATGACTTAGGGAAAAATGTATCAGTTGAGCCCCTGCACAGCACAGAAAGACTCAGTTTGGAGGCGTCAGCGCGGTGGCTCCAGGCAAGTTAATTATAGCAGGTTTATTATTTTTTCTACCTTTGCAGCAGCAGATTTGAATAGGAGTCTGGGGTATTGCTTTGACAATGGTGAATGGCAGAACTTTATTCCTTTTAGGTCTATATGCAGAGCCGATCAATCTAACAAAATGCATATTCATATAGCATGCCAAAAAGTGATTATGTTTAATACTGAACTTTTTGTGTCATGAAAAAAAAAAATCCAGGTTAGAAAAAGAGCAGTGCAATTTTATAAAGTTGTCATTTATGTAGAGCCAGGCTAGGAAACTGTGCTATGGGTAGGGTCAAACTAAACAGGACACAAAAAGAAGAGAAATGCAGTTAGCACCCTTGTTCTGGCCCTTTGTAGGGGGGAATCCAGCCTAGTTTGAGGATGAGTCTTCTTTTAAGCCCTTTGTGCTCATGACTGCACCAAGGTCTTTGTGGTAGCGTTAACAAATCTGATGCAGACCTTTGAAAAAGCCCATTTGTATTTGGTCAGTCTGTAGTTTATCCTGTTCAGACTCCAACTGTGCAAATCTTGCCATGGTGAAAGGCCTCCCTGTGAGAAGTGACATTCACCACCGTGAGAGTCCTGCTCAGAAACCCCCTTCAGCTGACTGGCAGTCCCCCTCCCCCGGCCCTTTCCTCTAAAACACTAAAAATCGAGGCAGATAACCCAGACTTTTTGCCTGTAATCCTTAAAAGAGAAGACTTAAACTGCTCTAAGAGCTTCACATGCTAGGGGTATAGATCAAGAGCAGCATCTGCTGGAATCATCTCACAGGTCTGATGTGCTGGTGAAGGAAAAATGTGTTATACTTAACATACAAAAAATACTTTGCAAATAATGTGTATTTCTACCACCACACTGTGGTTTTGCTGGTTGAAAGCTGTAAGGGAGGCAAAGTTTGCAAGGAGCGCTTGTATCTTTTGTTCTCCAAACTGGTTGAGACAAGAAAAGAGAAATTTTGTGCATTGCCCTGAACAGCTCCCAGGGATGGAGGCTGAGGAGAGCCTGGGGGAGCCGGTCCCAGGGCTGGACTCGTGGGGCTGGATCCAACAAGCCTCAGCAGGGGTGCGCAGCGATGGGCGAGGGACAGCTGTGTGTCTCCGTGCTCCCCTGTCCCCCACAGCTGCAGCTGTTGAGGAGGAAATGATCTGGGGTTGGTAGAGGGGGCTCCTACCTCCCCCTTACTTGCTCAGTGAAAAATACTTATGGCCATTTGTTATCCCCCTGTTGTACATTTGCCTCGCAGTCATTGTAATTGGGACCCATACTCAGTTGGTGAACTCGATTTTCTTCCTGGATTATGGTTTCGGTGATGAGTCCTCCAAAAGCTGGGCTGAAGCTTTCATGCTCCACCCATGAAATCCAAGCCATAGAATAGACCTTTACATTCCTGTTGGTATAGACTTTCCTTGAGTTTGGGTCGGAATGGTGAAAGCCTCACACCCTGTTTAGGAACAGCCCACTTGGAGGGCTTCCCAAAGGGCTTTTCCAAGCAGTGTATTTTTCCTTTCCCTCTCCAGTCTGCTGACTTTTCTCTTCACCAATGGGCTGCTCTACCTTCTGTGCTCTTGTTCACATCATTTCTCCCTCTGTGCTGGGCCAAACCATCATCTCTACCATCAGAGCTGAGGGCTTTGGCATGGATTGCGTTGAGCTGTGACTCTGGCTATAGCCTTCCCCTTCTCCACCTTAGACTGAGACCTCTTCAGCTGCCTTATTTAGTAGCTCATCGTGCCATCTTCACTATTTCCCAGGACCCAAGCCATGCTGTAGCTGATGTGTCATTGTACCTGCTAAAATCCCAGTTGGGCTGGCAAGGGATGGAGTAGAGCACATGTACCAAAACTATGTATTTCTAGAAATTGAACTGTGGAAACTGGCCCCTAAACTGTCGTCTTCTGGATGTCACTGCTCCTGTATTTAATCTCAGCAAAGCCTTCTTCCTCTTTTCATCTCACCCTCCCATTTGGTCCAGCTTTCCTGCTGCTTTGGATCTCTTTATGGTGCAGGTGAAGGTCCACCTTTGGCTTTCCAAGTCTGAAGTCAGGGTAGCTCCAGGGACAGCAAGGCTAATCGATTGGAAATCACTCTGGTTAGCCAGGCCTGGGGTGGGGCCGTGTGTAACTGTGCATTGATTTGGCCTCCTCGCTACTTTCTGAGTGCACTTGTCCCAGTGTATATTAGAAATAATCTCCCCCAAATGTCACTAGTGTAGAACCCTATAAAGCTGGTGTCATGATAACATTGCCCTCGTTTTTGATCCAGCCTTCAGTGTAACCTGGGTTCCTTTGCTGTTTGTCCCTGTGATATTGGAGTAGTTCTGGATTTGGTCTCCCTTTGCTACAGCACCAGGCCAGCAGATTTGCTGTGGGATCTAAAATACATGGTCTGCACCTTGTTTTCAGTTGGTAGCTCCTTTTAAGATGTAACTGGCTCCAGACAGTTTGCTGATGGTTTTCTGTAGGAGCAGAATGTGTTTTCAGAAAATAAACTCTTAAGGCTCGTGAATCTATAGGAACCTGGAGTCAGACACAGACTTCCTTTTGCAGATCTATGGAAAATAAAAATATCCCTTTTCCACCTCTTAGCATGCTTCTGGGTTCTCAGGGTATCAATGTACCAGCATCACCCCAAGGAGAAGTGTTCTTGTGGCAGATTGAGATTTTTTGAAATCAGCGGACCTGCAGCCTTGAGAAGGGGCTGATATGCTGGGTTAATGATCCTCAAAACAGTCCAAGATTTCTTGTCTCACTTCTGGGGTGTTCTCATGGCAATCCTCAGTTTTAGTTACATCAGCAGGTTTGTACTGGAACGTGGTTGGTCTCCAGTTTGGAATCAATAGATAAATCCTTCCAAGTAAAGAAAACCCAGAGTCTGAGGAACGATGAAATTTCATCTGAATCAGTCCCAAAGTTACAGGTAGATTTTCTGCTGGGCATATTTCCTTTTCATGATGTTATGAAGCAGCCACAGACTACAAAAATCACACCAAAATCTCCGTTCTCTCTAAAATGAGTTGTGTCAAATCTCTGAATCAACAGAGTCCTCCTTTCATGTTCTCTTTCTTTCCTGTTGTCCTTTCTCAGCCCTTTGGACCAGTAGGTGAGTGGATGGCTCCCAGGATGAAGGCACCTCCAGGAGGGTTTCTTAGAGCCTTGGTTGCAAAATGAGCACATCTAGGTCCCTGAGCATGGGGTTTCATTTGTTTTTTCTCCTTTTATTGAGCCCCTGGGGACATCTGGGTACACAGTTCAGTGTTTGGCTGAGAGAGGTGACTGCATTGCTGGTATTGGAGAGAGCAATTTAATTAAGCTAATAAAATGTACATGTTGCCTGTTATTTGTGAGGAAACCTCCCAGGGATAGGTATTGATTTCCAAATGTTTACACCATTTTTTAAATGGTTTCTCAGGATAAATCCAAGCAACCAGGGGTGCATAAAATTAACAGCTGCAGCGTATTCTGTTCTAAAGTGTCATGTAAAATGCATGAAGGGTCCTGGGAGTGGGGTGAGTGAGAACTGCCTCCTCCTGGTTGTGGCTGCTGTGTGCTCCATGGCTCTGCTCCCTGCTCTACATGTGGCCACGTATAGGTCCAGATTCAAGGTGCAGAGGTGAAATACAGCAGTTGTTGCATTGTTGTCCCTTATACTGATGCAGGAGTTGAAGCCAAGATCTTGCACTACACAAACACTGCAGCTGAGACTCTTACCTTGGGGTGAAGTAGCTGCAGTGCTCATGTAGCACTTAGACTTAAGAAAGGACTGGGAATGCAGCTGTGTGCCTTTGTGTTGTGCTGTTACCAGAAACCAGATTCCTGCTAGCAGCAGATGGCCTGTTTCTCTCCCTTGGCTGATGGAGGACACCCTGCTTACAGACCCTGAGTGAGCTGGTGGAGGCAAGTGCCTGTGTTATAGCTGAAACATCTCATAGCGATCGTCTGAATTTCACCTGGTGTCTGTCTAAAGCAAAATACCCATCTCATCATTCCCACACCACTGAAATCAAATCTGCAGAGGTCTGCAGTACCTAGACACTGTTCTTGAGTCTGAAAATGTCTTCACTGGGAGGAGCAGGAGGTGAGACTGGGTCTGCATAAAGCATGCCAGATGTAGTGTGGTGAAGCTCATCCAAACCCATGCTTGGAGCTTAGCAGGGCTCGTCACCCTGAAACTGCTGCTCCATGAGCACAGACAGCCCTTGCCAATCCAGACTTGTGGCACAAACATCAATGACACTGGTAACTTTAGCAGAGGGCAGCAGTGGAAGAGCACGTAGGTACACACACATGCTTTCACTCTTAAGTTCTTTACAACCAGAAAATGCATAACACACAACAGCCATCCCATCTGAAGGGATTCTGTCAGCACGTGCAGCTCTAGGCTCTGCAGGTCTCACTGGAGCAGTGTTAGTACCTGCCAACATGTTGAATCAAACGTGGTCCTCTTAAAACCTGCTCCCCATTGGTCATGTCTGCCCCTAATTTTCGGGCTCTCCTGTTTTCTCTTGCCTTGGCTCGTTGCTCCGTGTTGCGAGACACCCGCGGCTGGCTCCGTGTCAGCATTCACACAGCGGCTGAGGGGTGGCAGCAGAGGTGAAGGTCAGCAGCCTTGAGGAATAAAACAGAAGGGTGAGAGGGGGAAGCAAACTTCTAAATTAAGGGACATTTGGAAACAATTTCCTTAGTGCTTTGCTATGTGGCAGATGCAAGGGAGGGAGTTCCCCATGGCTGTCCGTGACCCACCAAACACCTGCTGAGCTCTTCAGAGGTCCCAAGGAGCAGGACTCACTTTATCATGAAGTCAGACTGAAGGAGCTGCTGGGCTTGGTGCACTGACAATGAAGGTAGCGTCACCGACACTTATAGACTTGCCAGATTCAGCAGAAGAGGTTATGAGGGCCTTATCTTAAACAAAGATGCAGTTTAGTGATCTGAAATCATTAATCAACCTAATTGTGTCTCATATTTATTGGCCTGTAGCTGCTGTGTAGCCACGAACAGCTGAATGCACTGGACTTATCAGTTGAGTAATTGTCTCTGATAAATGAATTGCCTTCAAAAGAAAACAAGGGATGCCAGCAATCCATCATCAAAATGTCTGAGGGAAACCACTGGATGTGTTTGGTTCAGACAGGCGCAATCCCACTTGGCGTTAAGAAAAGAGCAAGGGCAAATTCCTACAAGGCCCTAAATCCTGCGCTTACCCCTTGAGGTCATGCAGCTTTTGGTGCATGCAATGAATTCCTTTCCAAAAAGGGCAATCATATATTTTTTTCTATTTTTATATATCTCTGACATTGCCCTCGTCACCTGCTTTCTTAATGCTTTTCTCGTTGTATCTTCAATCCCACAGACCTTTCAGGACTTTGGCTATGGCAAGTAAACTCACAGGGTGGGAATCCTGTGGATTTAGAGAGGTGGTGGCACAGGTTTCCCAGCTCTCTCCTCTTCTTCCCAAGGGATTTCTCCTGGATGTCTAATTCAGCCTTGGAATTAAACAACGGGAATTTGGCAACTGTAAATCATGAGCATGAGAGTTTCCTGAGTAATAAAATGTGATACTTCAGGCAAATATTAGGAAAAGGTAGGGATTTGACCTAGAAAAACAGGTGACAAAGGTGGTGCTGTTACTTCCTAAAATAGGGGAGCCCAGACCTAAGCATAACTCTATCCATGCCCCATAAACCCGCAGCAGAGCTGGTTGCAGCCTTGCTGAAAGGAAAGAGCAAGGTGATGGGCAGTTTTCTTTGCAAATGGCCACATGAACCATGTGAATGAGAAAAGAAACAACTGGAAAAAGAAGGCGTGCATACCTGCTCGCAAAGAAAGGCCTGATTGTGCTGTGAGCACACTGGAGGAAACGGTGGAAGAGCAGTTCATCCATGTAAAAATACGACCCGCGCGAGGCTGCCAAGGCTGGTTAGAGCTGAGCGGATTGGCTGTCTAAATGCAGGGCAGACAAATTATTGGTGCCTAGGGGCAGCTTCCAGCTGCACACACCATTTTTTCCTCTATAATTTATAAAACTTACGGACAGCAGGATACAGGCAAATGGCTCATTGGGGTCCCAGTTACTCCTTCCTCTTTCAAATTCCTTAGTCTCCTTATGGAAATGCCCTTGCTATCGCTGTGTTTATCTTTAGACTTGAAGCAGTTGTACTTGCAGACCCTGGTCTAGGCTGGAGGAGGAGGAGTCCTTTTCTGCAAGAGAGATCACCTTTGCATTCCCCTTTTTTGGCTCTTTGGTAATAGAACAAATGATAACTTATTCTGGTGGGTTTAATGCCTTGAGTTAGCAGGAAGATGTCATAGGTCTGTCAGACTGTTTTGCAGTGATGTTTCAATCATCTGCTCTGACTTCCCAGATAACTTGGAGCTCATTTCTGCAACAAGCCCAGAACTTCTGCTACTGCAACAGCTTCTTTACTATGGCCACAATGGGAGAATTTTGGAAGGCAGAGGCCCACAAACTTGCACACAGTCCATTTCAAACAAATGTATTCTGAGATTAGGAACTAATATTTTTCTTGCTGTCCTAATTATAAAGTAGCTCGAGTAAAAGGAAAAGCCATGCTGCCACCCTTCTGTTTGCCTAATTTCTGTTTTATAGAGAAAAATGTTTTACAGCCATGGGTTAAGAGTCAGGACTCCTGGGTTTTTTTCCCAACTTAGCTACTGACTCATATTACGTTTGGCAAGTCATTTAAAATCTTTGCTTGGCTTTCTCTTCCGTAAGGGAGATGTAATAATACTTCAGTGGCTTAATTAACTAAACCTTTTACAGTACTCTGAGATCTGTGGATGAAATTGTTCTAAATGGTGCTAAAATATTACAATAGTAAAAACACAATAGCAGAACACAGCATTTACCAAGCAAGGAGAGTCTGCAATGCAGTGAAGAACCTGAGAATGCTTGGGAGGCAGGAGCCTGAAATGTCTGCTTGTTTTGCCAAGGAACATCTTGCCTTGATGGGTGGTGGATGTCACATTTTTGAAGGCAGGGGAGCAATGCTTTTTGAATAGAGGGCAGCTTGGAAGAGGAAGAAGGCTGAGCTGCAAGGCCCTCAACTCAGGTTCAACAACATGAAAAATTCATGCAGTAGTGCAGGAGTAGGGCAAACGTGTGTACTTTGGCTGTTCCTTTTGCAAGGAAATCTTTGGGATAAACTGCTGACTTTTCTGTTTTTGCAACTCTTCTGAAGTTGATGGAGCAGCTTACGTGTAACCAACATCTCCCTGTTCCTGCAAAGAGCCCCAGCAGACTCAGTGCATCCTCGAGGCAAAGGTACTGGGTGGAAACAAGGGTGTTGGGGCTCCTGTGCGAGCCCCTAAACCACCCCCATCACTTCTCATCAGCCATCAGCATGGAGAAGTTAATAAATGGTCTGTATCGCCTCGGCTCTCAGCGGGCTCTGTGGGTGATGGATTGCAGGAGCTCCTCCCAGGACATGAGTAGCCTCACCCTGTGTGCAGTGGGAGGCTCTCCAAGCTTAGCGTGGTGTCAGGGGAGTGACCCGTGCTGTGCTGCTCCCTCTCATCCACGTTGGACCTTAAAGACAAAAGGAGGCTGTGGGTCCTTTAGGGCTGATGCTGTGCTCCTGAGAGGTCCCACTATCCCAGGCAGGATCAGGACCCTACCAGATGGGAAGAGGGGAGCGCTGAGTGCGTGCTTCCCATGGCTTAGTTTTTAATTCAGCCAAACAACCTGGCGTGCAGCAAGGAGGGAGTGAAACAACCTGGAGGGAAGAATTGGGAGAGGGTAGGAACTGCAGGGCCTGTGGTTTCACAGGCTGGCTGCATGCACAGACACAGGGTGTTGAAATGTTTAAAGGGATTCAAGATAAATAAATCTCACCCAGGCCCTGTCTCAGCAGCCCCTGTTAGCGTAACTCGGCGTCGGAGCAGAAAGTAACCTGCTCTTTGTATGGAGAGTGACTCCAAACGGGTTAACCCATCCCTCCCTCCTCCCCCCGTGCTCTCACCCTGCTCTGTCTGGGATAATTTCTAATCAGTGCCTGGGTCCAGACATGGTCTCAGCACTGGCTCTGACGCAACTGTGCAGCAACCCCTCCACCTCTTGCCAAATGCAACCCCATCCACGCTTTAGTTACTCCAGGAGCCAACCTCAGCCTCTGCGTGCCAGTCCTGCTCCTCCCGTCCCCAGCACTGCTGGGTCACCTGTCCCTCTTGCTTTTCCTGGTGCCCTCCAGCAGCTAGGGAGCTGCAGCCTGCCCCAGTGCCCTGTAACTGGAGAGCTGTCTGCAGTTTAGAAGTTGGACAGGCTTGGTGCTGGCAGCAAGTGGAGGGGTGGGAGGTGTTTTGGTTTCCCACTCCACGCTCCTTTTGGCAGTGGCAAGTGTCACATATTCTGTGTTAGTACCAAGGAAAACCTGCCTCTTTGGGTATGATTTGGGTATGGGTCTAACAGTTTTTCCTTCTCTGACTGAGGAAGGATTGTCTTGGTGCTTTTCTTAAGTGTCTTCCTGTGATTGAGGAATAAATTCAGCAGAACCCTCCAAATCCCTTTTCTGATTGCCACCAAACAGTCCCCATCTATTTTCTGATGATGTAGTTCAGCTTTTAACCATCTGTGTCCTCTGAGTGTCCCAGTGCATGGCAGGTCAGACATATTTAGTTGCCTTTCCTTGCCTTAGGACGGGGATGCATTTCTCCTCCATTCACATACCCCTTGCTCTGCTCTGTCATCTCAATGTGCTGCGAGGTCCTTTTCCTGCATCGTGGGTAGGACTGGCCAGTCCTCCCTTGGAAGTAACCCACTGTGCTTTTGGATTGTTAGTCACCTCCTGGGCCTGCCCTCCTGTTGCTCTGAATGCCACGACATGAGTCATTCCCTAGTTTTCTTGGCAGACTCCTGAGGAGGAACAATCCAGGCTGCAATGCTGCCGAGCGTGTCATATGATTGAAAGAGTGTTGAGAGACTCTCTGCGAGTCAGGAAAGGAGAAACAGCCTTTCCCAGCGGATGCTCTGCTTCATTAGTCCCTTCCCTTCATGGATGGTTTGATGACAGGGCTGGACTTTTTCCAGCACCCACACTGGTTGGACGTGGGCTTTAGTGAGGGATAAGACCTGGCTCCAGAGGTGCCCAGGCAGGGTGGGCATACCTGAAGTGTCATTTCTCCTCTGCTCTGCTGGAAAACAGTGCCCCAGGAAAAGACCTTCTCCTCCCTCTGCAAAATACTTGGCAAAGCCACAGGCTTTTCTTGGTATAAGCTTGCATTGGACTGCCAGCCCTTTGGGCAGATCCATAGCCCGAAGTCCACTGCATGGAGATGCCCATTTGTCCACTGCTGGTGCAGTGTGGATGATAACATCTCTCAAACAGCCCAATATTTCCTTCAGGTGTGTCATGGTGCACCCACAGCATCATTTGCTTGATGCTAAAACTGCTGGAGTGGAATAGGATGGTGGGTTGATAGAGGGGCTCACGTCTGGCTCAGCCCTCCTTTGGGGTTGTGTGATAGTGGCACCTTGGAAGCCCTTTGGAGTCTGTGTGAACCACTATGATGGACTTATTTATTGGGCAGAACCCTGAGATGGACCAGCTTGTTGCAAACCTGAGTAAAAGTTAGTAAAGGCCTAAGGGTGGTGGCCCATGGAGGCAACTGGAGGGTTTCTCGCATGCAGAAATCACAGGGGGCCTGGAGGTTTGGTGACACGACATTTCTTTCTTCCCTTTTTTCTGATTGGTTATGTTAACTACAAGCCAAAGGTGGAGCCTGTACACATAGGCTGGTGTGCATGTATCTAAATATGTATGTGTGTGTCCCCGTGCATTTGCATTTTGTTCATAAAGGAAAGCAATTTGCAAAACAGACAAAGCAAATCTGAAGTGACAATACCCAGCAAGGCAGGAGGGAGGAAGGGATGCCCTAACCCAGGGCTGATCTGTGTGTTGGAGGTGAGGAAGAGGGGCTGGGGCAGATGCATTTCTGTCGGGCACTGGAGGGGTTTGCACTGTGCAGGAAACGCTCAGATTAGCCCTGTGGATGAGCTCTTGATTTGGATCAGTAGGCTAAGGAGGAAGGATTTCAAGGCATGGCATGAGACATCTCCCCTGCCATACAGTCAGTAACATTGTTGAGCTGAAACTGTTGTTTTCTGTGTAATGCCTGTTTTTTGCAGCACCTAAGGGTCTGACATAGTGTCCAAGACAGATTTATAACTCTTCACAAAAAATATTCTTGGGTTATTTTTCTGTTTCGATCCAACCTCAAGTAATAGGATTAAAAGAGGAAGGTAAATTTGGTGGGGAAAGGTACCCAAGAAGTCTCTTGCAAGGCCAGGGCTTGGAACGAAGCCCCTTGCTCAGTGCCACACATTGGGAATCATCCTTCTTGCCTCAATGGAGTTCATGAAATTAGTCAAATGCCTAGTTTTTAACCGAAGGCCTCTAACTTTATGTGCTGGGAGGAGTCTTGTTGCTTTTGAAAGGAAGTTCGCAGACAATGAGAACCACTCGGTGTTTGATGTCTGGCCAGGGTATCTCCCTGCAGGATCGTGGCCTACGTTTGTAAGTTAAATGTGCAAGACATGGAAGGGTTAGTGCTCTGCTCTCCATCTGACCTCTCCTGGGCATAGTGTCAGTGTTGATTGTAAATAACTTTTGTTCCATGAGCAGAGTTTACTTTCCGTTGGGTCCTACAGTAATATTATTTCAAGAAATATCTCGTTTTTCTTGCACTTTCTCTTGTTGTTCACACAGATCAGAACCAGGTTGGCTTTAGGAAGCTGAATTTTTTTTTAAGATAAAGAGGTTTATTTTGGCTTAATCTCTGTCCCCACTTATCACTTTGTTTGAACGCAGACTGTTGTTTCTGAAGTGAGAAGAACATTTCGATAATGACATGACCATTATGTCTTCAGTCGCCTTTTCTTTTTGCACTTGAGTGTTTTTGTTTCTCCACCAAGGCAAACTAACTCTTTCTCACATAAATCAACAGATTAAATGCACCCAGGGGAGCTGAAAAAAGCCAGGGCCGTGTCCTCAAGTCCTTGATCAGCCCAAATTCTCTCTGCTCCCAATGGGAATCAGACAACGTGAGAGGATCAGGCATCTAGTGAGAAAAAATCTGCCAGTGAAAAGTAAGTCAGTAAATCTCCAGGTCAGAGGCATCTGAAGGCTGACAGCAAACAAATATGGTACCTGTCTTTAAGAAGACCATGAATCTGGTCTTGGCATCTTCTGTGTTATCAGCTTGTTGTCTGTTTTGGGGAAGCGTCCAGACTTCACACTGTGTTGAAGGAGTTTGTGTAGCAACATTTGGCAGAAAAGCATCCAATAGCCAGCAAAAACATGGGCATATTAAAAATAGATTGTGCCAAACAAATGTATAATTGCTTTCCTGATTTAGTAGGGGCAGCAAATCTGGCACAGCCAATACATATTAGGGATTCAGAAGGGTATTTGATATTGTGCTGTGCTAGAAACTAGATAAAAATACACTTGCTCAGACTGTTTATTATCCAGGAGCTCAGAGCTGTTGCTATTGGTGACCTCTCCAGGGCACAGTAGGGTGCCAAGGAGGTCAGTAGTGGAGGTGGACTCTTATTTCATGCCTTCAAGACCAGACCAGTTCCCAGCCACCTGGGGACTTGCTCCTTCTCTTGGTCCCGGGGGTGTTGGGGAGATCTGTGGGCCTTGAGCACCATCTGTGACTCTTGCAGCGAGAGCCAGTGCTGGGCCCTCTGGGCACAGGAGTGCTGAGAGCAGGCAGAGCCTCCAGGGGTGGGAACGAGGGCTGGTGACAGGGACCCCTCTGCCACAGGCCAAGGGATCCTGCAAAACACACTGAGGGCAGGCGCGTTCAGCGGTCCCGACGACCTGGCAGAAAGCTTTCCCTGTCAGCTTCTGGTCCCAAAAGTGGAGGAGGACAGAGCCAAACTGGAGTGGAGAGGGGGAAAACTGTGGCAGCAGCGAAGAAACAGCAACCCAAAAGCAGATCCGGGCAAAAATGAGTTCAGAGAAGGTTTGAAAGTTACAGGAAATAATAACATAAATACAAGATCAGACTGCTCCTCTTGGAAGCCCAGCAACTCCACAGCCCTGAAAGACCTCATACTGAATATCTTAATCAGTCTTGGCCTGTACAATCTAAGAAATGTAGGCATAGAAATGATCAAAAGAAATATGTTGCAGGGTTTCAAAGCTGACATATAAGGAGGGCTATTTGGTATGCTTGCAGGCAGGAAAAGCACTTCAGGTTTTATTACTAATGTGTTCAAGCAGTGAGGCAACTGTAAGGAGAGACTTAGTCATTCTTGGAAGATGGTAGATAACAGCAGTGGTCAGATGCTGGCAAAGCTTATGCCTCGCCATGAGGTGGTTATATGCTTCAGTTTTCATATCAGCCCACTGAGCCTCCGACTTCAGGTCCAACATACTTGTGCTGTTGGTGACCCTGCTGTAAGTGTAGGCGTAAGCTTAGCCTCAGTGAGTGGATTCCTGCTTTCCATGTACGTAGAGACACCATGAACTGCTGGGCTGCAGTCCTGGTTGCTCCTCTGCCAGATCACGGAGGGTGCAGACCTACCAAATTATTTCAAAATCTGGACGTGCTCCCGTATCTCCTGTTGATGACAGGCTTGTGCAAGGAGATATCCAGCATGTTAGGAAGTGAGGGCAGATCCTAAGTGGGCAGACGAGGCTGAAGTCATCCAAATCTTGTAAAACCCTCTGTCTCTGCTTCTGCTTTAGTTAAGCGAAGCACGAAATGGTTCCTCAGAGATGGCTGGTACCTGTGTGTAACATCACCAGGCTGCTTTCACAGTGACCCTGGTTTACTTGAAATTTCAGAGCACTGTAAAAAGGCATTTTGAGACTAAACACATTTGCAGAGCTCATTACAGCCAAATAATTAAATATTACTAGGATGGCAAATGCCTGCAGCCAGCAGTCCATCAGGTGCCATGCCCTGCGGTGTCTGAAACGCACCAGCTATTTCCCCTTCCCAACCAGCTATTTCCCCTTTCCCCTTTCCAACAGAGATGGTTTCATCCTTTCATCCCATCTCCTGTAGCAACATCATGATAGGCCAGCTTCTTGGTGGGGACCACTGTGCACCTAATTCACCCAGCTGACACCAGCACTGCTGATGACAGTCCCTAGCACGGCTCTTCCCTGAAGCTGTATTTGCATAACCAGTATTTAGTGAAATAATTGTTTCTAATTTGTCTGTCTAATCTTTGCCTAATTAGCTCCTTTTGAATCCATCATCCTGCACACCTCCTTCTGTGAAATGATCCTGGTAGGTGGAGAAATGTTGCTGTTGAAATCAAGGGAGCTGTGTTGGTACAAGTGAACTCAAAGCTGGGCGTGATGGGGCAGTACTGGAAATTGCTCTGCTTTCAGGGGCCACGTTTTAAAACTTAGATTATAAACCGTGCTGCTGAAAACAACAGGATTTGTCAGTTAATTTCTTTGCATCAAGTCTAGGCTTGCACATTCAGACCAGTTACTTCTCCACGAAGAGCTCTTTCCAAGATCACATTTCCCTTTACAATTGTGTGTCTTCATCTTTCTGCAGCAAAGGGTGGCTTGGGAACATCCAGTTCCCCATATTCATGATCCAGATGAGTAATTGGCAGCTGTTCTGAACATGTGTCCTCATGCATTTATGGATATTTATGATCATCTGTAGGAGAGAGATGAACACATTTTGTCTCTGAGGTCCCTGCTGAGTCTACTTTCTTTTTCACTTTCCTGTGGCTTTGCTCATCACCTGCAGATGGTTCACAGCCACGCGGCTGCCCGGATATAGGGCTATCTCAATGTCACACGAAAGAGATGAGCTGAAGTGTCATTTCTCCTGGAGCCAAGGACAGCAGGCTTGGCAGACCAGTGCTCTGTTTCGCAGCTCCTCTGTCCCCGTGATCCTCCCAGACTCTGCCTTCTTCTTGCCGTTCATTTCCATAGGAAACGCTGTTTCACCACAGCAGCCAGGCTGCCCCGACCTCCCCAGATCCCACTTCTTGAAGGCATAAGAAGAAAAATTTTTCTTCTGTGGTGGAGTTAAGCAGGGCTTCTGGAGAAGGAGTCCACAGTCTCTAACCAGAAGATGGCACAATGTGACCACCGTATGAACCTGGCCATCGCTGCCCTTCAGCGAGCTCTCCCCAGGTTACAGAGTGGAGAGTGGCTAAAAGCAGAGCTGAACTGCCAGACCTTCTCCCAGGGTGTGAGGTGGCTCTCAGGGCATCGCTTCCACATTGCAGACCAAGCACCTCTCTTCCTGGGGTCTTGTGCTTCTGCACGTGTGTCCAGGGCAGTGTGTGCACACAGCATCACAGCATCACCAGGTTGGAAAAGACCTCTGAGATCATCCAATCCAACCTATGACCCAACACCAACACCCTCTCGCTATCTAAACCATGGCACTAAGTGCCTCATCCAATCTGGTTGTAAGCACACACGCCTCGTCCCTCTGCCCCACGTGCTCGTGTGCACGCGTGGGCGCCGCACTGCCCGCGCAGCCTCACGCCCGCATGGCTCCCAGGGGTTACACCCGCTTCCAGCAGGCCTGAACCTGGCAGGTGAGCAGGACAGCCAGCAGCCCCTCTGCTTAATTACCCCCTCGGCCCTCAGCAAGTCTCAAACCCTCCAACAGATGCCTGTGAGACCCCAGGAACTAATGCATTCTGGACCCCGAGCTGTCGTCGCGGGCTCAGGGTTGCGGTCTCCCCGCCTGCGTGGTGCACACCTGGGCTTGCTGGCAGTGTGGGGTCCCAGGTGTTCCCATGCTTGCATTCCTCTGCTCGCCCTCCTCCGAGCTTTGGGGACTCTCTGCTCGCCTTCGTGTGACTGCCGTGGACTCTCAGCCTAGCTGTGGCCTCTACACCTCGTGACAAAACTGCTTGTGCTACCTTTGTGCTGAGCTTCAGAGTCAAAGGATGGCTGGGGAGGAGCAACCTGGCTGAGAGGCAGTGAAGGAGACCCAGGTGTCTCCACTTGCTCTAGAGGGGTCCCATGGCTGGTGTCACCCTGCCCTTGGGAAAGCTGGAAGTCCAAAGCTCCTTTTACAAATGGGAAACAGCCTCGTAACAAAGCATGGAGCTGGGCATGTAGAAGATAAATGCAGCCAGGACCTGGAGTCCTCCCTCTGCTGCTTGAGCAGCCTTGGCTGTGTCCATAGGCTTTAGAGTGGCAAACACAGCTACCCTCACCGTGCCTCTGACCAAACTCTTGGGCACATTGCATTGCTTAAGCAGTTGGGACATGCAAAGCCCTCTGAGAGTCTTGCATGAACAGGCCCGTAGGAGTGCTAAGTGTTGTGGTGCTGAGGATGGATTATTTCAAAGGCAGGGCCCAATTAATGCTGTTGATGGTGATGGTATGACAGGCAGTAGCTTAACAGCAGATCCCAGAGCCATAGCTGCTCCAGGGTGAATAAGTAAGCAAAGGCCAAATACTCCTATAACTTTCTTCATCTTTTAGTTCGGTGCAGACATCAAAATTGCACCACTGGGTATTGATGTAAGAAATGTGTCCCAGAGTTTTTGGGTCTGTCTTCAAGGACAGAACTGATTCCTAAGGTTTCTTTGATTGGCATTGATATTTTTCATTTCACTTTTGCAGCCTACTCAAACAAAAAACTGTGGTGGCAAAGAAAGCGTAAAAAAAAGTAAAAATACTTGCTTGTGTTGCTTCTTATCTTGGTGAAATTTGCTCTTTGGAGTGCTTGATAATATTTGCATTAAAATTATCCTCCTCTGAATAGAAATTGTTGGGACTAATTTAGGTTTTGGGGCATAAATCCAGCCTCAGAAGACTATAATAACGTGGCAGCTCTTTGCCATTGAATTACATGTTAAGTATCTTACATTGGAACTGTAATTACATGCTCACTCCAAGCATTGACAAGTAAACAGGATTATAACAGTCTCTGGAACCAATGTTCGCATGAGTTCTTGAAGAGAAAAGAGAGGCTTGAGGACACATATGGGGTTTATTTTCTGGCTGAAAGCGTATCATTGTTGTTTATTATGCACACACTGCTGCTGTACACGGCAAAACAGAGGCTGTGCAGCACTTACCAGCATGGAGAGAGGCATGGATAAGAGAAGAAAAAATGAAAGTAAATGCTGGCATTTTCAATGCTTCCTTTCTATGAGGGGGAGGAGATAATCACATATGGACAAAAGTCAAGGTAGCTCTGGAATGCACTGGGAGAACAGCAGACACGTGCCACCACAGAGCGTGCACTGGACTGTGTGGGCCTTCCAGTGATGATCAATACCCATCCTGGCAGTTCTGGAGGACTCTGGGCAGAGCTCCTTAACTGTTTTTCCTTTTGCTTCCTGGCACTTCTGGGTCTCGGAGGACTTATCCGTGTGTGGGATCTGGCCCTGGATATTGTATAGTTCAGTTCACATGGCATTAGGTGGAAGGAGCCAAGTGCTGAGGCTGATGGAGCTCAGATGGGTGTCTCTGCCCCGTCAGGAAGGTTTAGCAGTAGAGGATCTTTTGTCTTAATGCTGGGATGAGGGAGGGGGATGATTAGCCAAGGGTGGCTACAAACATGTAGTCTCCTAGGCTATGTTCAGGACTGACTGGGATGATGAGATAAATTCCTGGCAAAGCTGAGAAGAAGTGTCTGCAGAACTTCTGTAAACATGATACTAACTCAAGCAACATGTCAGGACAATGGGAGGGGAAGAGGAAGATGCTGGGAGTGCCACGTGCTCATGTAGGTGTTTGGATCAGGCACTAGAAACCAAAGCACTGCATGTCCTACATGTCTTTATGAGAGTTTCTATCTCCAACAGGTTGAACAACAGCTCCAGGCCCAGATGCTCCTGAGCTTTGGAAAAATCTGTACTCAGAGGTGAATTCTGTGGCTGCAGCTAATCCCTGACCAGTGTTGTGTCAGCCTTAGCCCACGTGCTCACATGTGCTCTTTGTGCAAACTCCTCTCGTTAGGGGATGATGGAGTAAGCTACTTGCCCTACACCTACTGCATCATTAAGAGACACTTTCACACCATGTGTCCTGCACTCTCTGGTGGCATCCGAGGCTTCACACAGGCATTCTCACTTCCAGCTCACAGGAGTGGTGGTGTGACTTGCTATAAATCAGGAGCCTGCATGCAATTGACACTAGAACTGACAGTGAGAGGAACAAGGCTGGCGCCTGGCTTAGGTGTGCTCTGTGCCTGAGCTTGGGTATGTCCTTGGTGGCAAACCCTCCTCCAGTGAAAGTCCTTTCTCTGGGGCTGTGAGCTCTCTCCTGCAGTAGGTGTGTTGCAGGCAGACTTGTTCTCACACCTTACATTGCTCTTTGGTTTTGAAATGGAAAGCATCCGTAATGAAACACCATGGTTTATTGGGAAGGACTGGGAATTTGGTCTCCAGAGCTGCAGCTGATTGGGAGAGCTCATCCAAGTGACTGAACTTGCCTGTGCATCTTACTTCTCCATCAAATGGGAGGTGCTTACAGATCAGAGGAGCAGGAGGCTTCGCTGAGGTTTAGTTCATGCATGCTAGAGGTGCATGAGTGAACTGACTAATGTATGTGGCAACCAGAGAGCTCCTTACACAAGCCAAAGAACTGCTGACCACAGTACTGGCCATACTGGCACCCTGACACCCGCAGAGATGAGGCTGGGTCTGTGCAGCAAGCATGCACATAAGGCTGGAGACATTGGAATGTTACACACGTGGCATTTCAGCTTGCAGTTCCAAGCATCTCCACATCTTTATGTCCTTACCTGTCATCCCAGAAAAAAGGAGTTGTTGATCTGCCTGCCTTTTGCACACCTGAGATTGTTCTAAAAACTTCTTGATTGGGAAAATAGAGCTAAATGTTTGAAGTATGTGGTTTATTCCTAGAAACATCTGAGCCATGCCAGCCTTCAGGTTTGTCTTTAACTCTGCAGCCGTTTGGCATCCAGTTCTGTTAGGGCTGTAATTACCCAGTGACCACTGTCAGGAAACCAGTGTGAGACCTGGCTGTGCCCTGGATGGATTCCTGCAGAATCTCATTTGCAAACTGTCCTCCAGCACAGCCCCAGTAGCCTTCCTGCACAGTGCAACGGGGCCTTCGCTTCCAGTGAAGAGCACAGGGTCAGCGTGGAGTGGTGCTCAATGGGCCTCAAAGCGACGGGAACAGCACGGCGCTTCCTCCAAGAACGTGCAGCGTTACTCTCACAGCACGGTGCTCATGTCAAATGTGACTTACGTTGCTATTCTGCTTCCTGAAGGAAACACAAAGACAGAAGAAGCAAACCAACCTGCCAAGAGTTGAATATGGGAAGGTATCAGTTTCTTTCACTGCCAACATCAGATGGATGCGAAAAGACAAGGTCAGTTTGCAGATTTTCATCCCTGGGTTGGGGAAGATGAAAACTCACAAAGCCCTTAGCAGATGGCAGAACTCTTACCCTAATGATATATGCATTTCCAGGCTGCTTGGAGGACCACTCTGTCAGAGCCCATTAATATAAAAAAACTGAAACTCTGCCTTCAAAGGGACTTGTCAGAAATGGCACCAGGCTAACCTTTACTCTGCTTCGAGTTTTGTGTTGTTTCTGAGTGATTCACGAGGTTTTACTCATGTATGAACATGTTTTAACTATTCAGCCCCAGCACTTCTCTGAGAGCTGTGCAAGAAGTACTATTAATAATTAAGATGTTCTTGCACATGCCATGCCAGCCTTCTTGGGTTGTGTTTTCAGAAGGGCTTAATAAAAGTAATTATACAAGGATATATGTGCTAACAATAGTGTTTGTCTAGTCAAAAAGAAAGGTTTCTTATTTTTTCCTTATAGACACCAGCTCAGATGCCCTCCTGGTCCATATTCTATTGACAAGTCATTTCTCGTGGCCAACAATGCTGCTCTCTCCCAGCCTCCTAAGTTTCAAGCCAGGCAGTCCTACTTCCTGTGCCCAAATTTCTACCAGCTCATCTTGAAGCATCCTCCAGAGGGCTTCTCACGAGGCATAGCTCGTTGTGTTCCTTGGGAATGCTGTCAACACAAGTGTGCTCTGTAACACAGTTTGGGAGTAAGTCTTGCCCAGGTGTAAACAAAGGGTGACTGTAGGGCTGGTTGGTCCTGCGAGGCCTGTAAGGCTGGGCAGGATCCCTTAGCTGGTAAAAGCATAACTCTGATGGGCCACTGCCTTCCACTGATGCCCACCTGCCCGTGCGATGGCGTTCGTGTTGCTGTGTGCCCTGCCAGAGCGTGGCTCTGCCCACCTGGGGCCGTGGCCAGTGGTTTTGGAAATGCTGACCTGCAGTTCTAATCCTGTTTCTCCTTTTGAAGCCTTTCTGAAATGGAGCCTTGGGGAGCCGTTCAGGCAGATGGCTTTGGTGTCTCTAGCCCAAGTGCCTCACCTCAGTGATGGATCACACAACAGATTCACACCTAAATATGTGAAATGGAAAACACGGCTGTGTTTATGCACCTTGGATAATTCACATTGATCATCCTCATAATTCTGCCTGGCCTTGAAATGCATTATTTTTTTCCACAATGCCTGGCCTGGATTTCCTTGTCTAAGGCTCAGGATGTAGTATTCCTTGAAGACTTCTTTTGCACCATATAACTTTACAGAATGTGTAATTCCTTCTGTCCATTTATTCACTTCCAAGTGCTATGCTCAAGTAGGGGAGATTGTGTCTGTAATCTGGGTGTCTCAATTAATGGTCAATTAATCAGGACCCCAAAGCATTCAAAAGTTCTTATCCTTTTCTTATTAGCAAATGAAGAAAACATTTGGGGTCTGGTTAGGAACATGACTGTATAATACTGCATATATTCAGTTTTTCCGCACTTGTATGTCTGTTTTCAACTGAAATGATGATCCCTATTCCCTTGTTAGCAGAGGAGAGGTAATACATCCATAAAACTGAGCCAACATGTAAGTACATTATATGTTGTCAAAACCCTTCGTTAAAGCTCTGACACTGTAGAAACGAGGAAGAGACTTCCTTTTTGGCTCCCATAGTCACTGTCCTGTTTTCCCACGGGAAGGACTCTTACACCTTGCAAATGGCAGAGAATTTCCTCTGCAGCTGATGAGAAACAAACGCCCCCATGTCATTCGCAATGCACTTTTTCTGATGCCACAGCATAAAAATGAGGATGTCAGCTCTGAAAAGCAGCTCCACATACTCTTTACCCCACTTGGATATTTACTACTTATATATTCAGATGAGAGTTGATGTTAAAGTCTTTTCCTGTGCTCTCTGCAAGCCAGCCCTGCAGACGCTTCCTATCGTGGAACCATAGAACAGCCAGTGGAGCAAGGCCAAGAATTTTCCTGTACATCTGGGCTGACTTATGCCATCAGTCCACCACTCCAGAAGGGGCAATTGGCATGTAAGGCTGCCAGCAAGCATCAGAGCTTCCCAGCCTTCTCCTGCCCTGGGACGTTGTGCTGCTGGCCCAGACAGGAGCTGCTGGCTACTCTGGGAGGATCCCCTGTGCTAGGAAAATCCCATTACTGCTTTCAACATGTTCCTGGCTTTGCTGGAGGAGCATAAAAGGAAAAGGGGAGGTGAAACCAAGGACTTGACCCCCCAATCCAGGTTGAACTGCTGGGCTGGCAGTGAGAAAAAAAATAATAATTCCTGTTGCTGAACAGATGTGGTCTGGAATCAGTGAGGAGTTAATTACCCAGAGCTGACCCAGCGCTCTCTGCACTCCTTATGAAATGTGCGTGGATCACTCAGAAATGGGGCTTCTTCCCCAGTGCAAGCCTGGACATTACTGAGATCTGGCTTAATTTCTTTTTTCTTTTCAACAATGCTGTGTGGATTTGTGGACATCCTCAGAGCATCATCTGCTCCCCTCTGGGTTGTGTTGAGTTCTCTTTCTTGCAGAGATAAACATCCGTCTTCAGATTGTAGCAAGGGCACTATTTTCTCTTTAATTTAGCACGGCCAGGAGTTATTCCATTATACCCTGACTTGTCTATTTACTCTTTAAGGCATGTTCCTTTTATTTATTCCTCCAGAGCTGCCTGTTTAATCCAATCTCTTTTCCACTGAATTACACTAGCACAATAACCCAGGCCAAACAGGTTCAGCCTGGGTCACGGGTGGCAGAGGAAGGGCTGATATTCTTGCCAGATAATAACTCTAGTATTAAAAAAATATGCAGTATTCACTGGGATGGGTGAGTTTCATAAGTAAAAAGGGAGTTGCTATTCCTGGCCAGTGTTTGCAATGGTTTTGCAGTACCTATCCCTGCAAAACCTAAGGAAATGACTGAAAATGAGGCTGGAGTCTAGCTTGTTTTTGCCAGGAGCCTGAGGTTTGACAAAAGCCCTGGTAAATGTGTGGTGCCTGGTCAGTCAGCTGTGGGACCTCTCAGAAAAGGCAGGTCCCAGATTCACAGTCATGGCTCAGAGCCCCACCAAACCCCTGAGATCACCTTTGTCTGTGGCGTCTCAGAGTTGTGTGTAACATGAACAAAAGCACCTTGGTGAGCAGACCCTTGGGCTCAGAGCTTGGGAGGGGGTGCACTTTGTATCACCAACATCTTTCTTCTCTCTGGCCTTGGGTTACAAACCGTGTGACAGCCGAGGACACCCTCTTACGTATTTATGGCACATTCCTGCTCTTTCACTATTGCATTGCATCTGCCTCGTGGTGCAAGGTTTTTATGTTCTTTGTTACTCTTTTTGAGTACCAGATTTTCTTATTCTGCGTTATTAACTTTATATCTTAGCTCCTCCCTTAAGAAAACAGACACCTGCACTTTGCAGAAACATAAGAAGGTAAGTTCTCTGGCCCACGGAAGTTAAGTTTGTCTTTATTCCTATGAAATATGATTTACAGCCATTTTCCTGGTGAGATAGATTGTCACCTTCTAGCTGCCCAGGATAGATCTCCTGCCCACCAGGACACCAGCCAGCTCTGCTCTGCTCCTCTTATTTTGGAAACCCAGAGCTGTGAGTTTCGTAAAGGCTGGGTTAAGTAAGCAACAGATTTATCTTTGTCTAAAGATAAAAGTGTTTGGCAGTAAGTGCTGGCAGCTCCTTGCATGTTTCCAGGACTCCTTAGTGTGCTCTCTGCTCTTGCCTTCACGTGGGGATGGCTGAGGGGGTGGCTGCCCAGCCAAAGGGGCTGTCTCGAAGCACCCCAGCCTAAGCAGAGCTGGGGTGGTTAATATTTAAACCTGCCTCTGCCTGGGAGGGTGGGACATGTAATCTCCAGTGCATCACATCCCAGAGGATTTTCTAGCCATCTTCCCTGGCCTATGGGCAAGTGCCCCTCAGGTCCATCAAGATGTGTCCTCCTGGTGCAACCCTCCTCCTGCTCAGCCTTGCCCTGAGCCTGCAGCCACCCTGCCCCTGCTGCTGGTTGAAGCTGTGGGCACAGCACCAGCACGAGGGGAGTCTGATGAATGCTTGAGCAGCCAAAGGTCCAAGAGGCCTCACCTGAGCTTAGGGGAAGCCGAAGCCTCTCCGGAGATACCTCTCTATTTACAGCCCCCACGCCCTGTGCCCATGCGAGCCCATCTCTGGAGCCAGACAGGGGCAGCTCATCCCCCAGCACAAATAATGCCAAGGCTGAGCCATCCTGGCGTGGCAGCTGCATGGGCTGAGAGCTGGGTACAAGCCAGACTCCACCTGAAGTGCTTGCTTCAGGAAAAGAGCATCTGCAAGAGCAATGTCCTAGAGGGGAGGCATTGAGAGGGTAGGCACATCTTCCCTGTGGAATCTGTTCTGCACCAGAGCAGCCCAGCCTGGCTGGATCCACACTTGGGGGAATTATGGAGAGTTTCTCAGCACACCCTGAGCAAAACCAAGCTCTTGCCAGGCCAGAGCGAGAGGTCCAGGCACAGCGTGGTGCTGAGCTCCCTCTGCCACACTGAGAGACAAATCCCCAGCCACAGTGGGCTGGCTCCACCCCAGTGCTTCCTTGGGAAGAGGGCAGCAAAAGCCTCCCACCCCATTTCTCAGCAAGCATCCCATTCCAGCCTCTGCTGTTATTTTTATTTGCATACAGATAGAGAAAAAGAAAAGAGATTTCCTGTGAGGATTGTATCCGTATGGTTTTACACATCAGAGTAAACAAGGCGTAGCTGTCAACTATATGGTTAACATATTTGTGGTGGTGTTCCCATCCAGAAAATGCAGCTGCATCATATTCCTGATAAAGTGGAACTAATGTTCGGCTTCAGCAAGAATGTTAATAAATGAAAGACATTTCAAACAACACCAATTGAAGCAAAGTGTCGCTCCCTCCCACTCCCCAAAAAAGGCTTTAGTTTTTTTGCAGAGTTGCAAAAATTCTGACACCTGACCTGGAAATCAGGAAATTGCTGCTCCTCGTTGCAACCCTGTGAATCTGAGGTGGCTTCATTGGTTTCAGTGGGTTGCTGGGATCAGGGGCTGTGCTCTTGCAGGGACCCTGCTTAATTATAGGTTCCTGCTCCAGATAACCTGGCTTCTCTTCCTTACGGAGACCCAGCCAGACAGGGGGAGGCTGTGCTGGTCCCACCTAAACTTAGCCAGTGCCCCTGACATGCTGCATGTGGCCATTGCCCAATATCCTACTGCTGACAATTAAAACACAAACATACAGTCATATTTTTGGATGAAACTATACAAATATTTCAAAACAGTTTATGCACACAGATTTGTATGTTATCAGAGAGCACCACACATGCACATGGAATTTATGGAAAATGCTGGGAGACTTGAAAGGAAATACTTTGGGAAGTTGTCTTATTTTTTTGAACATAAATCCCGAAGCAGTTTCCCTTAACATTCCTCATGTCTGTGCAGCAATTAATATTTGACATTTCTGTTTTGCACTCTGTCTGTTGATCTTGGGCCTTTTTTTTCCTGGTTGTTTTTCACATCCCTTCTTTCATGCTTGCTAAAGCCACTGTTGATGTGTACAGTCAAACTTCCCTGTGCAGGAAGATTTGAGGGAGCAGTGAGAGGAGATTCAGACCTTCACAGGTGTGGTCACCTCCCCAGCTGAGATATTTAGATTCAGGGATGCATATGCAGAATCTTTGTTTTAGGCTACCAGGACTGAGCAGTTGCTGCACAGATGAGTCCATTGCTTGATTAGGGGTTTTTTTCTCACTTGCAATGATTCCAGTGGCTCCAGTGGGATTATTCTTGCACTAGCCAGATGTAAAAGGAAAGCAAAATCAAATCCTCCATACATCAGTGTCAGACTGACTCCAAGAAACCGGTGTTGAGTGATATAAAGGATAAGGGGCCTGAGGAAGGATGTGTTTATGGAGAACATTTGGAAACTTTTAACTACTTATAGTTTGAGCAAATGCTGAGTAAGAGAACTGCCTGCAAACATTTAGAAGTGGGAAAAAAAGTACAGAGAATAAGCAAGTTCCTTGAGGTGGTGCAAATGGATGTGAGAAAGAGAGATGAGATACAGTTAAAAGCAGGAGTATAACTCTTCCAAACTAAATGGCAACCTGGTCTGCCATAAGCTTTTTGTACCATATTGCTCATCCAAATATCTGAGCACCTTCTGGGAGTTTGGAAAAAGTGTGCTGAGAGTCAGCTGTGGTTCATTCCTACTAAAGCAGTCGTGGTGGTGTAGTCCTTGGGTAGAAGGGAACCAGATTTCATTGGCAAAGGTAATAACTTTTGTTAGATCCTCTTAGAGAAGCCAGAGAAAAAGCAGATGAGGTCTGGGACTTGTGCCTCCAAAAACTTCTCTGTGTTCTTCCACCTGTATTGGATCTGTAACCGTTCCTCTTGCCCACCTTTCCTGTGAGTAGGGACAGTTTTGCATGGACTGTGATGGTATTTACTAGGATCTTCTTGTACACACTTCTAGAGCAGAGAAGGCTGTTTGAAGCTGTCGCCTAGGGAATATTGGTCCGTACTTCCTGGGGCTGCCCTGGAATGCTCTTCCTCCCCTTGTACAAGTGAGCTTTGCCTCATAGAGGGCAGTTCAGCTTTAGCCTGGAGAAAGGGGTTGCCCTGTGCTGTAACACCCTTTGGAGACCTCAACTAAGCTGCTGAGCACTGCATCCTGGTCACTGAGACCTTGAACTTCACTTGGCAGCATGGGAACTACAGTTCCCTGGGAAGGCTGCTGAGATGATGTGTCCTCCTGGGCTGGGCTGGCTGGCGTTCCCCGGGCACTGCCCCTGCCCTGCTGGGGCTGTCACGATTCGCCGGTGCCAGGGAGCGCTGACACAGCGTGCCAAACCTGGCCAGGAGAGATAGGGTCTCCCGGCCAGCTGGGGATGGTGGAAGGCATTTCCTGCAGATGCAGTCATCTGCAAATTTAGCATCAATGAGAAATCCAAGCATGTTCTCCAGGCACAGTGAGGCTGGCCAGCACGTGTGACTGCTCCTCAGGGGAAAGGCTGGGAACCCTCTCCTGGTGGTGGAGGGATCATTTGTGCCTGCAAAAAAGCATCAAAAGCCCCAGGGCCAGGGCCACAGGGCAGAGGCCCTCCCAACATCCCACAGAGGACTCAAGGCTTGGTTGAAAGGACATTTAACCCTGGTTTACCACCTCTTCTTCTCTGCCTGATAATGGTGTTCATGCTTCCTGTAGAAAAGTTAATCTTATGCATAAGGTGGACCATTCATTTCTTTATGATGCTGCTTAGAACAAAGCATAGTCTAAGGGCACCTGGGGCTGTGTGGGGAGAAGTGTCATTTTTATTAAAACAAGACAGATTTCAGGACCATAGCACCCTGTTTCATCATTCTGTCTGCCTATACCTCCTCTCTGAACATTACCTGGGCTATGGCTAGGTCTCAGTTACCACAGATAGGGGAGATGGTGATTCAGCTCTTATAAAACACCACTTTCTCTGAAAAACACATTTTTAGCCTGAACTATAGGGCCAGATGGATCAGAAGAGTGACCCTGGTGGTGTACAAAATGGGAAGGTGTGCGTTATGCTCCTCGTCTGCCCCGGTGTGATGTTTTCTGTGCTGTCTTGCCACGTGCCAAGTGCTTTATCAAAACTGATCTGCCCCATTAATCGTGTCAGTCACCTTTCCCACGTCCAGAGTGATCCCCCCAGGCAGGCGTCCCCAGGCGGATGCTCGGGCTGCCCCCGGTGGCTGCTCCTCCCGGTAACCCGAGGAGGGCTGCACAAACGGGGCAGCGGGCGGAGGGAATGCGCCTAATCCTGGCCGTGCCCTTCCATCACCTTCACGTGCTCCGTCAGCTGCGCCCAGGCACCCGCTCCTGCACACCCTCTGCCCCTGTGGCATGTCCCTGTGGACCCGTGCCACGGGGCCTCGTGCTCCTGCAAGGCACCGTTGCCAACCCGAGTGGCTTGGGTGGCCTCTGCCCCCCGTCCCGGGATGCTGGGCGTGATGGGGAAATTCAACTGCGTGGCTGCTACCTGCAGTTTGGGAAAAGTATTGAAGCACATCAGGAATTACAGCCTGGAGGAGCTGTGTCTCCTGCAGCATCTGTAGGGGAAAAGAAAAGGCAAAACCATCAAGGTGGAAGGGAGAAAATGGGGAAAAGCGGAGTTCTGTGCCGATGCAGGTGAGCAGCTCCTGGGAGAAAAGAGGTCAGAAAACTGGAAAAAGGCCAAGCTGTGGTTTTGGAGACATGAGGAAAATCATTCTAGGGATGGAGGTTCACTAGACCATCACAGCTATACAAAACCTGGAAAGCCATGGCCTGGAAACAGGGCTTTGGGGACAACTGGGATACAAATGGACTGTCACCTTACTTCTCAGACCACGCGGAGACACGAACTTTGTTGTTTAGCATTTGGGTTTGTTTGTCAGCTCCAGAAAAGCCATTTTCACACAGCCTTGTCTCGGGACCATGGGGTGCAGCAGCAAACCAGGGCTGCTGACTTTTAGACTACTCAATCATCCTGCAAATTACAGCCAGCCCGGAAAAAACCACCCCTCTGCACGTTTCCTTATTTAGGTAGAAGTGTTTATTTAGGGAAAATGACATTTTATCACTGATAAACTAGGAGCTGTTTCAGGAATATTAATTTTTTTTTGTTGTATCAATGTTCTGCATTTATTCCTCAGCTTCTCTGTTGGGAATGAGATTGATGAAGTCAACAGCATGGTTTCAGGCTGTCTTTCAGGCACTCCCAAGCCCCTGCAAAAAAAAAATAATAACTGTGCAGACATTTTGGAGTCAGTAGGGGTTGTTTTCTGGTTATTTTAGCCTGGGGTATGGAAGCTGTGGGCTCCGTTCCCTGCCCCATGTAATCCCTTTGCAACATCACTTGGAGCCAGACTCTTAAAAAGTTTCTCGATGCCACATGACAGAGGCTTAAGGGGGATCTGAAGGTGTTCAGGCACCTGGATGTTTTTCAAAATCTTGTGTACCACCTCTGTAATCCTCCACCTCCCAGAACTTCCCACAGGTGAAAGCAGCAGGGATTTTGCTGCTTTATGGGTGTATTGGGAGGAGGGATACACCCAGTCTGGGATATGTTGGAGCCCACAAAGGCACACGTGGGATTTATTTTTAGTAAGGAAGTGAGTATGGAAGAAGTGGATCCATCAGAGGATTTCTTTCTTCTGTGTCCAATGAGAACTGGTTGCTTGGTGCTTGTCTTTGGCGCAGCGTGGGTTGGAAGAAGGTCCCTTCTTCCAGTCAGGATCTGATTCAAGCCCAGATAGAGTTCACCTTTGTCTCTAGGCAGGCTGTGATGAGAAAGCCACAGTGAAGTTGGGAACTAAATCTCAGTCTCGCTGTATGACCCAGAAAAATGAGATGATGAGTAGATCCTATTTGGTTGGGTCCCTCTAACCTGGTGGGAAACCCACCCATGATGGGCAGGCATTCCACATCTGAGCCAGAACTGAGGCCGCTTTGGACAGTCTGGGTGGGAATAGAAGGTCATGTAAATAATTTTGGGGCCGGATATTAGATGGTGATGTCCTTGAGACAAAGAGCTTGGCTCCTTTGTAGTGAAATGGCTGAGAAATGTTACAAAGACGTGTCTTGCACATCATTCCTCGAGATGCAGCGTGTGGTTGAGCTCTCATTCTGGCACAAGTTGGAGTGATTTTATCAAAATCCATGGCATGAATTTGACCATGTAGGTCAAGTCCTGAAGGTTTGCCTCAGTCAACACTGCCTTTGAAGTCAATGAGGCTGAAGTTATTGCCTGATAGTAGGAGTAGTCCATCTGGGATTTCTCAGATGAATGAGCTTTAATAATGAAAATGATGATATAAATATGTAAAATATAAAAACAATATTGTCAGCGGCTTTGTTTCTGGTTCAGGGACTTTATATGTTTAGTCTTGAATGTTTTTCAAATTGATCTTGTATATCAAGATTTAATGCTGTCAGGAACCACTGAGTAAAAATATTTAGTGTATATATAATAATAATAATAGAGGGTGTGATTTCATAATCCTAACAAAACAGATATGATGGATGTTCAAACTACTTCTTGGCTTGGGTTTAGGGGTTCTCCTGGTGCCTATCACATCGAATTAGTTTTGAGACAGCTTCATTTTCAAGGAGGCCTTCATGCTGGAGCATATCAAATAAGAGATCTAATAAACAATAACATCGAAAGTAAAAATATTTCTCTCTGGAGAGAGGCAGCTTTTTTTCTTTGCATTTGTTTAGTCTGTTTGGTGAATTCTGCCAGGTTGATTTTAATCCTGTGTGGAGAGTAATTTACTGTAAGGGTGGATGCATTGGCCGAGTCCTGTTTAAAAGTAAATAATAAATAACTGCAACAGTTAATCTAAGGAGCAGAGATCTCCAGGGTTTATTTTTGAGTAGGTTTGGTTTGGTTCAATGTGTTTCTGGCATGCTTTACATCCAAGCCAAGAGACCAAAACAGCATCACTAGGGTGGGATATTGCCCACCCAAATGCATCCCCGTGGCTGTAGGGACCCCAGTCTCTCCCTCGCTGCCTCCGTGCTGGATTTCCACAGATGGGGCTCTCTCTTTATCTGCCCTGGCGTGACATTTTCTGTGCTGCTGCTGGAGCACATCCTGAGAAGGGCAACGGGTCTGGTGAAGGGGTTGGAGAACAAGTCCTATGAGGAGTGGGTGAAGGGTAGACTGGATATCAGGAAAAATTTCTTCACTGAAAGGGTTCTCAGGCACTGGCAGAGGCTGCCCAGGGGGGTGGTGGAGTCCCCATCCCTGGAGGGGTTTAGAAGATGGATAGACGAGGTGCTCAGGGACATGGTTTGGTAGTGGACAGGGACGGTTGGACCCGAGGATCTCAAAGGTGTTTTCCAACCAAGCGATTCCGTGGTACTGTGGTTCTGTAAGTGCTTTAACAGAGCTGACAAATCAGAGGGGTGCTTTGTCAGGGATGGGTAGTGGGGGGGGGGCCGCGGGGCAGGCGGTCTGCGGGGTTTACAGGACCCTCGTGTACCCCAGAGGGTGCCCGGGACGGATGCTCTGGGCACCAAGGGAAGGCGGAGGTGGGTATAAAGACTAAGGGGGGGGGTGGGGGGTGCGGACGGGCTCCACCGCTCCGAGGCGCAGCCGGAGCTCCGCGGTTCTCCTCTCCCCCGCAAAGGGTTAAAGGGGAGCGGAGCGGGGAGGGCGGGGGCTCCCGGGGATTGGTGCGAAGTTTGGAGCGGGGCGGCACCGCACGGCGGCTCTGCCCCCGCAGCCACAAAGCCCTGCAGGGAAAGTTGCTTTATCGCTTGTTTCTCTCTCCCCCTTTCTCTCCCCCCCCCCCCCCCCCCCCCCGCCCCCCAGCCCCTTCCCCTCCCCTTCCCCAGCCCCTTTCCCCTCCTCCCCTCGCTCCTTAAACGGGATTCCGGCTGGGGAGCCGCGGGACGGCATCACCGGGCATCCCGCGGCTGCGGAGCCCCGGCGGCTCTGTCAGGTTCCCCCCCAGCACACACAGAGGCTCAGCCCGACCCGGAAAGCTACAAAAATCCCACTTTACAAGGTTTCCCCCCAACTCCCCCTCTGTTTTGGGTTTGTTTTTTTTTTTTTTTTCTCCTCAGCTTCTTTCCCCACTGTGGCTTCCTAGTGGAAAAAAAAAAAAATAAAAATCGCCCCTAGGCTAGGCAAGGGGGAGTTGGTAAAAAGCCGGGAGATCCGCTCGGTGCGGAGGGCGCCCCCAAAGCAGCAAGCAGCCCCCCCGGGGCGGGGATGAGGTAGAGGCAGAGAGCGGAGCCGGGGATGAGGCGGCGAGCGGCGGGGATGGGCGCACGGTGCTAAAGCCCCGGCGGCTCCAAGGTAAGTGCCCACCCCCCCCCTTCCTCCACATCATCCCCGCTGGGAGACCCCCCCCTGCCCCGGGTCAGCGCTGGGATGGGGAGGCACCGCTGGGAGCCGCCGGGGATGCCCCCGGAGCCTCAGCCCCCCCCGCCTCCCGTTCCCAAGCCCAGTTCCCGGCTGCCGGTATCCCGCTGGCGGCTGAGTACCCCCCTCCTCCTGCCGCCCCCCGCCGCGGGGGCACCCTCTCTCCTTGCCCTCGGAGCCGGGAAGCCAAGAGCCAGGCGCTCGCCTTGGCTTTGCTGGATGCTGCGCGGGGGTTGTTGCGTGTCCTGGGGGCACGGAGTGTTTAAACCGGGGAGTTTACAAGGGTGAGGAATTCCGACGGTGTTTAGAGAGTGAGAGTTGGGTGTTTTTTTCCGGAGGAGAGCAGGGTGTAATTAACGTACAGCTGCTCTGTCCCCGGGTTTGCGTAGCGCAGCGAAGGCATCCTCCAGAACCCGCGTGAGAAGTGCGGTTTCGCTTTGGGACGCACCTCTGGAACAAGCGGGGCTTCGGGAGGAGAGGAGGGGAGAGGAGAGGAGGGGAGAGGAGAGGAGAGGTCGGTGCTGGGCAGAGAAGTTGTGGAGGAACCCAGAGCCGAGCCTGTCCCGGAGGCACTGAGGCAGCAACACCAAGTTTTCTGGGCTGCTGATGGGAGAGGGAGGTAACGTTCCTCCTCCCCCTTCCCCAAGTTCCTCCACAAATTGTTAACCTGAAATCTCGTTTTATGGCCACTTGCTAGCGTTCTGTTTGCCTTCCAGACTGGTTCTGCACAGGATACCAAAGAATTATGCATTAACTGTAAACTTGGAGGAGCTTACTGGCCTCCGTGGGTTCTTGCTTTCTATCGGGCTGAAGCAGAGAGGAGGGCAAAGTTGTACTTGCTGAGTGCCGAGGAATGAATTACAAGTACATTGCTCTTTCAGTTGCTGTTTCAGCTCTTAAGGCTTCGCCATAGGTTTTAAAACTCTGCAGAGTTGGTTGGTCCTGGTTTGTTTTTTTTTTTCCCCCCCGGTAATTATTTTGCTCTCCTTTTTCCTGCCTCCAGGTCTGTGAGGACGATAGCTTGTACGATCCGGAGCGACCTGGTTTCCAAAATGGAATTGCAGCTTGCACTCCTCTTCGCAGGGATCGTTGCATTTTCGGACTCGGCGAGAGGTAAGGAGACCGCGCTCGCTGCGAACTCTCCGCGACTCGCACTCTGCTGGGCTCGTGCTCCGCCAACGCTCCTGATGCCCTCGGAGGGACACCGTAGGGGAGTTACTGTCCCTGTGGACTCTTCTCCTGCGCGTTCCCTACGTGTGCAGGGTTGTGCCCTGTGTGGTGGCTCCTTACCTGTGTGTTTCCAGGCCGTCGTTTGGATGGAGCGTGGCCGCTCCAGGTTTGCTGAGGTCTCTTGGGCACAGGTGAACTTCCAGGGGCTTTTGTTGTGCGTGTGTAAAAAGACAATTTTAAAGAAAAGCAACTGCATTCCTCTGCGGATCAGAAATACCTCTCCCCTCCTGTAATCCCTCCTGCCTCTGCCCTGTATGTTCCCAAACTAAACAAACACATCCATTAACTTCCTCGGTGACAGACAAATGACAGTTCCCAACAGCGAGAGCGTATTTTAACGCTGGGGCTCCAGCAGTTGATCGGATTTCAATAAACAGGTTATCCCACCAGAGACAAATTGAAGTACGTTGACCTGGGACTGACAGAGGGGGGTTGGAGAACAAGAAGTTTATTTATGGGGAGGTGTTTTAAGCAAAGCTGAGGGATGAGAGTGGAAGGAGTGGTGGCTTTTCCTCCTTTCTGGCCTGTGTTCTGCCTTGGTGGGTGCTGTCCTTGGGAAGCCTGAATGAGAAACCATGCTTTCAGCTCCCCCGGGCTCTGGTCACAAAGGAGGGGCTGCATTGTTCCAGGAGAATGGGGGTATGGCTTTAGGATGCAGATTGCTCCAGCTGCAATTCCCAACAGTATGGGAGTTGCATGGACTGTTGAAAGAACCTTAAATCACCCATTGCCACGGAGCTGTGAATTAAAAGGTTTAAACTTGCCCTTCACAACTTGCCAGGAATAAACCTTGGGAGTGAGGGTGGAAAGAAGCGGGGAAGTGTTACTCTAAAAGCCCAAAGTTTGGTTAATGCATTGCTTTTTTTTCTTCTTGGCATTCATTGCCTCCCAAGCAAATATTTTATGGAGGCAAAAGCACTATAAAATGATTTGGCTGGAAGCTGAATGAAAAAGAAAACACAATATAGACTATAAGTCCTGCAAGTCTGAATTCCAGGCGAGGTTTACAATGGAGACTCAGTTTAAGTTGTAGGCAGTGGGCAGCAGTGTATGAATTAAAATGACCTCATGGGTGTACATTATTGCAATGGACCTGAGAAGTTAGTGGAGTTCCGGGAAGGATCTGAAGTGGGCAGGAGAAGACAAAAAGATTTTTGTCTGTATTGTGAGCCGTGTATCGTCTGCTTTATTGGCTGACCTTGTTTAAATTTGATTTGTACTTGTGTTACTTGTATTCTTTTATTGCCCCTGGAAAATAAAGTGCTGTAGGCTGTTCATGTAAAGAGGAGACAGAAAATCAACAGCGCTAATTTCAGAATGTCATTGTTTTTCCTTTGGAAGGGTCTTTTTAATGCAGCTTTGGTAGGACCATATTGAAATCCTCAGAGCTGGAAATATCTGTTCTGCAAGTGGATGGAGAGATGGTCCTGGTTATTTAAAATGATGTAGGAATAGGGTTTAAAATCTAAGGCTAAACCCAGGCAAAATGTCATTCATTCATGTGCTGATACCAACAGAGAGAAAGTGAAGAAGAAAAAGCTGTCATCGCTGTAAAAATACAGACAAAATACTAACACTTAAATCCTGCTTTAGACCTCCTTAAGGTTGAGAGTATTTCTGATAGTGGAGGATGTAGATGTCAGACTGACTTGTACGTGAGCAGGGGTGAGACACTCTTGAGCATGTTGGAACCGTAGTTTGTGCTGTTGAATATCCTCAATTTATTAGATGTTTACATTGGGATAGTTTCAGATTCTTGGAAAAATGTGCCCGGTTGTTAACGTGCCTGCAGATTTTTTCTGAGTGTATCATACGGTGGGTTCAACCGCTGGAGATGTATAAATGTTACCTGTTTCAGTGGCTTGGGTTTTATAGAAGGTCCTTTGGCCAAATCTCAGCCTGAGGTCGCAAGGCTTTACTCCAGAGGAAGAAGGGCTCTTTGTTTTGGCTAAATAGCATTTAATATCTGTATCCTGATTGCAAATGAGATGTGTGTGGCCCAGAGTGTGCCAGTGCCTCCTAATCTGAGGTGTTAGAAGTTAAATAGGTGCTCGCTGGCTTGCAGTCAAGTGAGGAAGGTGACTGAGGAGGCTTAGTGTGAAAATGCTTGTCTTTCTCTTATGCTCATATTAGGCAAAAGTAGCTTATGCTGGAAATAGAATGTTGACTTGGAGCTGGTTGGTTGCGTGCCCCGTGCTCAGGGAAGGGCTGTGCCGTAGTGCATTTGCACAAGGGGGCAGAGTTAAGTTGCCCACGCGCTCCAGCTTTGATATTTCCTGACAGTTCAGTGCTCAGCTGCAATCTTGCATTAAATGTTATGTTGTATTATTTCTACATCTTTATTTAGGTGTTGCCTTTTAAGGTGAAGGGTCTTGCAAGGATGACTGATGGGCTAATGTGGCATCATTTCCTCCCCCAAGCAAGTGGGACATTTTTCCAGGTTCCGAGCTGTGCATTATGTCTCTGTCCCGTCTTGTGACCCGATGTGTCACACCGCAGACGTACAAAACACTGCAAAAAAAAAGCCATTATCTTAGGAAACTGAGATAAACTCTTAAGAAAGAGGCAATACATTTAAAGTGTCCACAAAGTAGAAGCAGGTCTGATTTTAGAGGTTCAGGTGAAGAACTCGCTGTGTCTGGAGGGATGAAGGATGAGGTAACTCTGGCTAAGTTTGAACCTCTGTTTTTGGGGTGAAATTTAAAGACTTTGACTAAGAGCATGTCTACACCTGCAAGTGCATTGGAATAATGCTTCCAAAAAACTTTATCTGGAATAACTCCCCCAGTGACTTTTATACTGGGCTAAAGATCTCCTGGTGGGATCCTGTATCAAAAAAATCTTCCTTGGGAGCTATTTTGCTAAATGCCCAGGCCTCTTCTTTCTTGGTGGGTGAAGACAAGAACTTCCGTGTGCACTAAATCCACTCTTTGAGAACAAAACCGTTGCGCTGTGGTTTCCCAAGAGGGACGATGCCTTCCGGCTGACAGCCAAGGCGTAGGATGGCAGCTTCAGCCCAGTTGCCAGCTGCACCGGATGGTGTCAGCCCTGAACCTGGGATAATAGAGGAGGTCCGGTGGCTCATCCCGCGTGTCACTCCATTCCTCTTCTCTCCAAGCAGCCCTTTACTGGGCATAAAAGTTCTCCGTGCCCTGCCCTGGCCCTCCTCCGCGGGCCCGAATGCCATCTTGGGTCACTAACCTTTAGTGACTCTGTCCTGCAGCAATGTAGCTCCTACCACTCCACACCTCCGGTCGGATACAGGTAATACAATCTGATATTTTCCTGCCTGTATTATCCCGGTGACACACAACGCAATATTTGTTCCAAATCTGTCAAGTTGCCATCCCATTCGCGTTGGTGACCGTATATGGTAACGTTGGGATGTGCTTGGCTTGGCCCCGTGGCTTAAACAAGATTTCGTGTGGTATGTTTAGAAGTTTTTGGTAAGAGCAGTAACGACGCTCTGTTGGCGAGTAAACTGATATTCTGCTGGAAACTAATTAGTTTGGATGTTGATTTCATTTTCGGTGCATTGCGTAGGGAGGGGAAGAGTGGGACCTTGATTGCTTTCTGCTCTGGCACTTCTCTTTGTGATGCTTGGCGTGCAAAACTGGTCGATGCCTGTTTTACTGGGAATTTGCTGGTGAGGCCATCTCCAAATTCGATGGTTTTGTGCAGAAATCATGCTACGTGCCGTTTTGTGCTTCTGAATATTGGAGAAAGGGAAATAGGGTGCTAGAAGATTTTTTTTTTTTTAATTTATCTCTTGGGAGATGAGTTCTTCATTCTCGGGAACATATTTACTGTTCTTTAACTTTGGGGTTTATAAGAGTGAATGGTAATAAATATGGAAAAGACAAATAATGATAATAAAAGAGAGATAGTTGTTGGCTTCTGTTTTGCTCCTTTATTTTTGTTGAATGGTTGTTACCAGATACAAAGATTAGGTCATTTCTCACTTGTAGATCTGAACATGCTCCTCTCTCACAGCCTGATTCGGATTTTGTGTAACCGACTGCACGTCTTCTGGTTAAGTTTGGGGCATTTTCTTGATCATGCTCTTGAGGAACTCGCTCATGAATAATCTGTTGGCATGACTTATACCTACAGTCAACATGACCATCTAACAAAATCTGGGTTATTTTTTTAAACCTTGGTTCCTCCCTTCTTCTGAGGCTGTCGGCTTCTTTAAATTGCCGCTGAGTTTAAACATAAAACACAGTGTGCGTCATACTGGAAAATTAGGGTTGATTTTATTTTTTTTATTAGGAATATTACAAAATGCAACAAATTGCTCAAATATATTTAGATTTTCCTTAAAGTTTTTATAACTTTGTTTTCCAAGTCCATATATTTCTTTGACATTCATTAAAAGATGCAAGCAGCAAATTAAAATATGTCTTTTTTGGGACAAAGTTGTACAGAGTAAAGGCTTGGCTCCTGAGTCTGACTTAGCCACAGAAGAAGCCTCTGTGTGCTGTGAGGTGGGACTTGAGAAAATACAGAAAAATGGTTCTTTAAGGAACAACATGGGACTGAAAAGCAAAAAAAAAAAAAGCAAAAGTGACATTTGCTAGTAAGTAAGAACCTGCTTTTCAAGGTTTGGAACCATTAGTACTAATTTATCGACTAAAAGTGAAGTTTGTCATCTGGCACGATTTGGCTGGCAGAGCTGCTCTTTTCCAATACCTTGTCTGATAATTCCTTTCTGAGCAGCTGCCTTGCCACAAGCGACGCTGACGCATCTGGGTGCAGAATGCTCATTATAGAGTGGATGCAGCAGGGGTGTTCACTGGCTGGGCATTTTTAGATTAATTATTGGAGGAGATAAAAATTTCCACTGAAAGGGGAAAATTATGCAGAGGTTCTCTTGTGCTTAATTCATTTTTATTTTTTTTAAAGCAAACCAAAACAACCATTAGTCATAGCTTTATTTGATCAGTGGGAGTAGAATCAGCACAGCTTTCTGATTTTCCTGAGACATGAAGCTCCTGCTTGTGCCTACAGAGACTTCTGAAGTCCTGCTGTTTAAATGGTCCGTGCAAATGTATCCCGGTATTACAGGAGTTGGTGGAAAAGTTCCTTTCTTCCCTTTCTTTCCTTAACTTACTCGTTTAGTCTTCTTTCAAGAAGTTTCATTTGACCTCTGCCAGTGTTTTCTGGTGCTCAAACTAAAACACATTTGTTCTAGTTTTTAACATTTAATTTGGATTTCTGTTTCTTTTCTTGTTCTCTGCAATCAGTCTTGACTTGGAGCTTTCTCTGATATTTATGACTTATTCAGCTGTGTTGATATGTCCTAATCTTTTGCCCCAAGACTGAACATTTTGGGTTGTATTAGGGACTTTATTTTTTTAAGAGTAGAGCCAGTGTGAATGTACGAGTTGCAAACACCACTGTCTGTTGCAAGTCTGAGTCTGGTGCTCATTCTTAGTAGCCGTGGGACTAAGGTAAAAGAAAGGTATTTCCAAAAGTAAGCTGGAATAATCTAATCTAATATGCATTATCTCACACAACCCTGATGTTGTATGAGATGTGGAGATGCTGCCCATGCCATTTTTAACATTTTAGCAGCCTGGGAGTGTTAGTGCAATGACTCCTACTCACTTCCCTGGGCTTTGGGTCCATCCCTGGTTTACACAGATTATCTGTGGTGTCAGCCTCCGTATGGATCCCTCGCGTATGCCAGCAGAAGAGGTGTGGGCTTAGCATGGTGTTTTGGATCCTGCCATTTACCTGCTCAACCACATGGCTTGGGTTCACTTTTTTTTAATTCTAAAAACTCATTGCTTGTGGCTGGAGAGGGTGCACAGTTGGGGCTGAAACAACCTGGATAATTCACTGCTTTAAATTTGAGTTGCCACAGAGGGGTTTATCCCCCAGGAGAGTGCTGTTCTGCGGGCGGTGTTGCTAGGCGTGGTGGGGTGGACGACTGGCCCGAGTGTTATTTAACAAGGTAACATATGCATTTGCTGCGGAATCTATTCACACTTGTGATTCCCCCCCCCCCCCCCTTCTGAGTCAAATAAACACGGGCTGTGTGGAGTTTGGTTGATTGCCCTGGTTCCACAGTCTCCCCCTTGTATTGCAGCAGAAACACAGTATCCAGCTGGGCTGCAAATAACCAAACATTTTTATTTCATCCCAACCACTCCAATTTTCAGGAATAAATTCAGCCAATAACTCCAGGCTACTTCTCCCATTAAGTCTTCAAACTTAATTTTGAGTTCACTAAGGGAAGAAAAATGTAAATTGAGAGCAGAGGCTTCTCAGAGCAGATTAATGTTGCTCAGGACTGCTGCACCTCTATTCTCAGCCTCTCTGAGAGTGGCTTCTAGCTTGATGGGACCCAAAATAATTTCTCTTTATGACTGGTAAGTTTTATTTCATGAAGGATTTACACAGTCTTGGGTATTCTGTCAAGTGATTGAGAAGTGAGAAATGCAAGAGGTGTCATACCCTAGATGCCACTTGGGTGGTGTTGGCTTTGCTGGGTATTTTAGGAGCTGTCAGTGTTTGTGCATGTTTGTTAGATTAAAAACACAGGAACAGCAGACAAATGCAGACTTAATTTGTGCAATAGGCATTTTTTTTAAATTCATATTCTTGCTGGGTTTGCTCGCATGTGCCCAGTGAACTAATGACCATAAGAGTTTGGCACTGAAGTTGTGAAGACTCTTTGTGGCAATTGTGGGCCAGCTAACTCTGCCAGGACAAGATCTTTAGGAGAGGGGCGAAAAGCTGGAGGAGGATGTGGAGGGAAATGTAAGCATTAGCCGCCTTCCAAGAGAAAATTCAGGCTGGGTTAGTGTGCTGCTGATCTTGAGGCTCTGTGCAGCCAGGCCTTGGGAGAGGATCTGGAGTGTGTGCTCTGAGGAGGAAGTTGGGATGCAGCTTTTCCAAATCTGTGCTGTATTTCTTTTGACCTGTGTCTTTCCAGGTGCCCCTTGTCATTAGGTACAGGTGTGATGCTTAATTGGCTTTTGACCTGCGTTGGGCTCTCCCTAGAAGCATTCTAGTGAAAATGGAGGTTTCATGGTGGTAGCAAGTGTTTTGCTGTTGCCTTGGGTAGATCTAAAACGTCCTTTTCCTAGACAGACGTGGATGGGGTGAGGCCAAATCTGCCCTGAGGAGGGAGAAGGGACAGTTACGCAGCCCCAGCAGCCTCCCAAAGCTGCACAGACCAAAAGACTGGAGTTAGGCTGCTGCACGCCCTGAAGCTCTGGGAACTGGTTTCTTTTTCCTCCTTTTACTTCTTGCTGAGTAGATATGTGTGGGTTGGAGTAACTGAGAAAGATGTGTTTCTCAGCAGCTGCTCTCACCTGAACAGGTCTCTTAACCCTGGTTAAGCAATGGCAAGTGTCAGATGAGTTACAGGTAGATGAACTGCATGTCAAGGATGGAGTGGTTAATGAGTAACGGGGTGAGTCTCTGGACACTGTGGAATATCTCTCCAGGGATACTGCAGGCTCTCTGTGGAAGCAAAACCACTTGTTTGGCATGAACTGTGCCTAAAATTCCTTCAGAGTGTGGATGCCCTTCTGAAAGAGAGCTTGTCTTCTGAGTGGATCAATATATTTCATGTTCTTCAGCAGATTGACACAACATTTTGATGGCAATCAGTGTTTCTTTTGCCAGACAAGTAATATTAGGAGGTATTTAATGTATATTGGGCAGTTTAAAGTGGGAAACTGGGAGAGAAGTTGTCTCTCCATACGGAGATCAGGCTCTGTGCTCTGGTAAGTTTTAAAATATTTTAATACTCAGGGTCGGATATTGCTCTCCTTGACAAAGGCAATAGGTTCAGTGACTTGTGGCTGAGTGGGTGTAAGATTTACATTTATATTCATGCAAGAGAGGAGCAGTTGAGGCCTCGTAAGACCAGGTTATGTTTCAGTGCTGTGCTGTGTGGTACCAAGCCATGGGAGGGTTCATCGAGATCTGCAATAGTTAATATAAAACTAGATTAACAGATGAGAGCTGATGAGTATCTTTCCTCCTCCTGGTATTCACAACCAATCAGAAATGCAGTTTTGCTGGGGTTAATTTTGTTAAGGGCCAAGGAGAATGGAACTTTCAACTTAATCAGAGCCAGGACAAGTGTTTACTTTTCCTTGACAGGTCTGATGGACAAGGAATCATAAAGCTAATAGGGGGATATTTGCATATGCAAGGGAGCTGGCTTTGGACTAATTGCTGGATTTGTTATCTGAAAATGTTTGCCACTGCTCTCAGCACAAATATATTGTTTCTGGGATACAAAGAGACAAAAAGAAGTGGTAGAGGCTAAACTGAAGCATTTTGCTCAGGGGTGGAGAAACGATGATGGGTCAGTGTTTCACCTAGACCGGAGCAAGGTCCTGCTGCTATCGCTAAGGCAGAATGCTTTTCCTCATTCCCTGCTTGCTCAGACAGAGCTGGGCCAGAGATTTGGATGATTTCAGGCAGTATTTTGTGACAGTGCTATATATAGGATTAATCCTGGCATTGGAAGTTCATTGGAAACAGCAGAGTAGTCCTTCTTTGCAACTGGTAAAGTGGCCTCAGGATATTTAATTTGAAGTTCATTTGAGGGCTTTTTTCCTGTGAGTCGCCCGCCCTGTTTGGAGTAGCATTGTAGATTCACAGGGATGGGAATCTGTCCATTTCCCCCACATTTTACCACTGATTCCAAGGAATAAAACTGCAAGGTGCTGCTCAGAAGTAGTCACAGCAATAGATCAGTATATTTATAATAATTATTATTTATTGAGAGTTTCTAGAGAAGAAAAAATAAATATTAGAGACCCCAAAAGTGCTGCTCAGTGTAGTCAGCGTTCCTCTTCTAGTGTCAGGAGAAAAAGCTTCTCTTTCTGAAGACCACAGACTAGCTAAGTGGAGTTTGAGGCTTATTTTTCTTTTATCCTAGAAAATCCAATAAATCCAGTAAACTATTTCAGTGTGGTCTTCCAAGAGTGTTTCAGCTTGGTCTGACTCGCAGATTATTTGAGTGCCGTTATAGACTAGGGGTCAGGCAAGTTAATTCCCAGAACAGTATGCTGCCCTGTTTTCAAACTGTGCTAATCAGGGGTTTGAGTCAAAGCGTGGTAGTTTGGTTAGTGAAATAATTTCCCTGTTAGAAAATTACAAATAGACTCTGACTATTCGTACTGGGTGACAAGAGAGCTCCTGTCACTTGTGGAGCAAAGCCTCCAGGGATGTGGATCAGGGCACTGGTGAGGGCTCATTGAATTCTTGAAAACAGGCTGAAACCCCACAAAAGAAAAGAAAGAAGTTGTTACAGTCACATTTATACCCCTAGCAGGGCCAAGGGAGGGCTGCGTGGAGCCCATCCGAGCTGTAACCTGCATGTCCTTTCCCAAAGGAGACATTTGGTGGAGTTATTTGGTTACCTCTCCCCCTCACCTTTTTGTAATTGACTCGTGTTTACTTTTTCCTCCTCCTTTCCCGAAGTTTATTGCCAGTGTTTAGGCAGAGGAAATGAATTAACATAATTTACTGGTTTTTAGAACAAGACACATTCCCTGCATGTTCGTGTGCACAGGCTCCCTCGCCCTCCCAGGCTGCAGAGGAGGGTGTTTACAGAGTCTGGGTCCATTTAGGGAGAACAATACCTTGATTATGGAGGGCAGCCTTTTATTCCCAGAAACCAGGAGGAACCACTCTCTTCAAGCAGCTACTGCCCCTTGAAGGTACAGGCGGTGTGAGCTGCTGGAAGGGGGATATAAACCTCTTGTGGACACAAACCCAGCGGCACTGTTCTCTGCAGAAGCTACTTTAGGGGTGGGGGGTGAGAAATGGTCTTGGGACAAACCAAGCACCAAGTTTAAGATCTACCCATGTGCAGAGAGATATTGTGGTTTCCAATCTGATTTCCAGGTAATAGCGCTGAGACTTTGTGGGGAATTAGTTGGTGTTTCCTGAACTGGCAAGGTGGTGGTAACTGAGCCTCCAAATGGTTTTGGCTGGTCTGAGTTAGGTTGAAAGGTGCTGTTATGCATGAAATGCTGATCATTTCTAATTGGAGTCACGCACCTGTGCCTGGTAGATAATGCTGGAGCCATGTTATATGGAACATTTGCTTCACATGATGTTGGGAAAGGTCAAGCACTTGATTTCTGTCCTGCAAGGTTGGGTCATTTAGCAGCACAAATAGGACTCCTGTTCCTCTGCCTGACTGCAGAGGCTTGGATCCTGGCAGTAAATGCTTCTCAGGTGTGATCCCATGACAGCCGAAGATGACTGAAGTTGACCCCACTGCTATCCTGTCCTTGTCCTCTTGTAACTCCTTTGTGCCTGTGTGAGAGCTCTTGTGACCTCCCTGTTGGCTGTTTTGGGGAGCTAACCTGGGAAAAAGTGTGACTGGTTGAACTGTTACAGGAGCGTGACCTGAGCTCATGGGATATCACAGTGTGACCACAGGCAGCAGGTGTCTTCCATGCCTACTTATGGCAGAAAGGCTTAGTACTTTGGAGGACTTAACATTTATGTGAACGTTCATAAAACGGCCCTTTAGGAACTTAAAAGGAAGCAGAGTCCGCACTGGAAAAGGCAGCACAGCCCAGGAGTAGTGAATGCAAAGAATGGAAAAATCAGATTTGAATCCTGCATCCTCTACTGGTGGATTCCATCGGAAAAAGTGTACAAAAAGTGGTAGAAAATTTTCATCCAGAAGTGGTTTGGGCTGTTTTGGACAGGCAGTAATTATTCCCCGTTGCGTTTTTCCCTTGGTTCAGCTCAGTCAGACAGTAGCACATCTCTCACCCTTTTAGTATTGGGAGATCCCGGCTATCAGACTCTATATCACTCAATTTTCTGTTTGCCTCAGCATTCCTGTGAAATTTGGAGTGCTTTATAGGAGAATGGGAATATCCCTTCCTCTGTCTCCTACTTTTGGCTTCTGAGGGGGGAGGAGGAGCTGGAAAATGGTAAGTTAACACCACCATTGGTGTTTGCTTGCCTCCTGTGGCATTGTCTGCTGCAAAGAAGGAGCAAGTTCCCTCTGCTCCAGGCACAGTGTGTGTTGACCCTGGTATCAAAGTGAATGTGGTGTGTCTCCCAGCCCTGGGAGGGAGCCAGGTTCCCCCACAGCCTTGGCTTCATCTCTACATGGATTTCTGACTACTGACACCACTTCAGGGGGTTGCAAAAATAAGGCAGAGAAAACAACTTGTGCAAAATACTCCCTGCGGGTGAAAATATTTTTGCAGGGGAACAGAGCCAGGAAGCAAACAGGTAAAGCCACAGGGCTGTGTTAACAAGGCTTTTAGGGGCTCTCTGGAGGGGAGGTGTTTGTGTTGGCCTGTGAGACATGGTGGGTGAGTTCTGGCCAGGGATGACTGACGTGTGTCTACCATGAAGAACAATAACCCTGCAGCCTGGGGAAAGCGGGGCTTTTGCTGTAGGAAGGGGGAGATCTTGGTGCGTGTCCCAGTGCCCAGGTAAAGGCTACTGAGGCTGCTCTGGCACTTTCAGGAAAATCAGAACTTGGTGCTAAGTAACTGTAATTGTTCCAAGGTAGCAGGGATGTGGGTTTTTTCACAGAATCATAGAACTATAGAATGCCCTGATCTGGAAGGGACCCACAAGGACCATCGAGTCCAGCTCCTGTCCCTACCCAGGACACTCCCAACACTCACCCCGTGGGGCTGAGGGCAGTGTCCAAATGCTTCTGGAATGCTGGCACAGTGGGTGCTGGGACTGCTGCCCTGGGGAGCTGTTCCAGTGCTCCACCACCCACTGGGGGAAGAACCTCTTCCCAATATCCAATCTCCCCCTGCCCTGGCACATCTTCCTGCCATTGCCTGTCCCAGGTCACCAGAAAGCAGAGCTCAGCCCATTTCCCCTCCCTCCCTTGGGAGAAGGCAGTAACCAGCTATTTTAATATCCCTTAGAATCTACCAGATCTTCTCAGGCTTGGATGATGCAATGGGGGCAAACAGCTGCTCCCGTGGTGGCTCGAGCACCGCAGTAAGAACCACTCCAGAGTCCATCCCCATGTCTGTCTCACCACGATGGCTTTTTCTGCTGTGGTCAGGAGGGTGTGCAGTGATCTATGGAAAAATGTGAATCTTGGCAGCAGTCCCTGATTTAAAATACCTGGGAAACACTGAGTTGGGAGGTTGAAAATACATCTTGGGGGCTTCTTTCTCCAGAAGGAAAAATAGTATCAACCTTCCACTGAGAAAGTGTTTGGAAGAAATAAATGTGCAATGTAGAATTAAAAGGGAACAGCTTAGTTATCAAACAGTAATGTAATAACAGCAGAGAGAACAAACCTGAATGAATTTTAGTAGCCTCTTGGTTGGATCTTTCTGTTTGTGTACTTGTTGATGCTTTCCCTTTCTACCAGTGCAATTGCAATGCATATACTATACTAAATGGAAAAAAAAAAATCCAATCAGCAAACCCAATAATTTGTCTGAGGAGGATGAAAAATGCGCCTAAGTAATTGAGTGAATCTTGTGCTTTAAGTATTCCAGCCTTAAAACCAGAGCAGGGTCTTGTGTCTGTGGCATGTGTTGGAGGGTATTTTGCTACGAGAAAGAGATGTTAAGGCAGAACTGGAGGAGGATTGCAAGGACTGAAGTATTTAATTTTGCTGTGGGAGAGGAGGTCAGCAAAGGACCGACAGCTTCAGTTGATGCAATGGATGCACCATAAGGCAAAGTTGTTGTTACAGCTGGTGTGATATTTTTTTTTGTTAGTATTGGTGTTGGTGCCTGGAAGTCCTAATTGTGCCAGAGTCCTGTTGTTGTGTAAAGGGTTCTCAAACCCTTTACAGGATGAGCAATGGACAGTCTTAAATGCCTCTAACAGCTCTTTGTGTAGAGACTTTGTTTTACTATGACTAAGGCTCCCTCCAAAGCCAGACACATTGGTCAGCTGAGTTTTATTTTACCCATGAAACCTGAGAAAGGTGAGATCCCAGGTTTGCCTATAGTGCCCTGTGCAAAGCAGACATTGTCCTGGTAAGGATTTCTTGCTGCTGCTACAATGCAGGCCCACACGGTTGATAATTTCATGCCTAAACCCTGGGCTGGTGCTCCAGGTGAAGCAGATGCAAAGGTGTCGTTCATGCATGAACTGAAGGGCTCTGTATGCATGAATCACAGGCCTGGTTTTCCCCTCTGTGCTGGGTACAAACTTCATCATTGGCTCTGGGGAAAGCCAGGCATTACACTGTGTTTGTTATTGATGGGAATGACTGTCAGCAGGCCTTGGATGTAAAAAAAATAAATAAATACAGCTTATTGAAGTAGCAGCAAGGTGCCTTCAGTGTGCTAACAAGGTCTGCCTTCTCCCAGGCACTGTTCCACCTCCTGCTGGGGCCCATCAAGGAGTTTTGTTCCCTCCTGGAAAGGTGCAGAGAAAAGCCAACCTAAAATCTCTGGGAGGGGAAGAGTGTTAAGGAAGGCAAGTTTTTGCTCTGGCACAGGAAGAAGAGGTTCCTCCAAAAGATTTCCTTCTGCTTGGAAAGGCTTATGGTGGTTGTTGAAAGGGCATTTCAGTGGAAGAGAGCCAAGCAGCCTTAGGCAGAACCAACACCCTCAATTGAGAAAGATTTTTCATACAGCAGTACTGTTAAGAAGTAATTAAAGTCAAATAAAACATGGAAAATAGTGTATGACACATCTATTTGAATTCATCCTGGTTTGAATCCACTGAAACTCGTGTAGCACAACACTGGAGACACGCAAGGGGAAGGCCAAACTCAAGGATTTCAACGTACTTCTGCAACTGCAGAAGTTTCTGATCTCAGACACCATTTTTGCCAAGTGTTTAAGAACATACTTTTAAGCACTTGTGGGTTGCTTGTATTCAAGGAAACACTTGCTGAGGACCCGTTACACAGTATATTACACTTACTTGAAATATGGAGGCCCCAAGCATAGATTGAAGTGGTGGCAATTGTTTTGCAAGGATTCTGACACTGTGGTTTTTATTTTTCCCTTGATTTTCTGGGCTTAAGGAAATTGGGAAATTTCTCAGAAAAAAAGAAACTAACCCACCAAATTTCAGCCTTGATGATTTTATGGAATAGACAGAAAATGCAGGTTGCGTGCACCGAACTTGTTGGTTAACTTAGACACCAAAAGGGAAATAAAGAACTGAAGCAAGTCCTGCGTAGCTCCTCTAAACCAGTCCTGTTATTTTGGAGTCTGCTTTATGATTTTTGGGTGTTCAAGGCAGCAGTGCCTCTAAATGCTGTTGTGTGAGGGACTGAGCCTGATCTTGCAGACACCTCCACACTTGCATTTCTCTTTGCTTTGTTCCTCTGCCTCCCCTGCAGTGCTGGGGTCCAGCTGTGTCCCTTCAATTTTTGGTAGCTTTTGAGGAAGATTTGTGAGGACTCTCGCGGGGAGAAAGAGTCAGGTCAGAGGCAGAAACACACTCTCTACTGGAGATGTTTATAGTGTCAGGGCAGCCCCTTGGGAGTGTCTGTCTGTCCCTCCCTCTGGGGCTGACAAGAGGCAGATGTCCTCCCCCCAGCCGCTCCCTCTACTACCTTACAAAGGAGATGCTGAAAAGCAGCCCTTGGCCTTCAGGCTGCTCTTCTCTCTCTAGCTCGTTCTACTCATCAATTAACATCAAGCAAAGGTGCTTTATAACTATTTTATAACTTTTTTGAGAGTGGGACCCTCGCACCCTTGCAAAGTCCAGCTCCTGTGTGGGGTAGTTGCCAAAATCTGTGCACACAAGTTATGGGTGAGAGCAAACAGAACTTCTGCTTTTTGTGAAAAAAAAGTGCTCCTTAGCATTCAAATTCTTCCATGGCACCTCGAAGCCCATCCAGTTCCACCCCCTGCCATGGGCAGGGACACCTCCCACTGGATCAGGGGGCTCCAAGCCCCATCCAAAATGGCCTTGAACACCTCAAGGGATGGGGCATGCACAGCTTCTCTGGACAACCTGTGCCAGGGCCTCCCCACCCTCACAATAAAGACATTTTTGCCTAATAGCTAATCTAAATCTCCCCTCTTTCAGCTTAAAACCATCACCCCTCATGCTCTCCCTGTACTCCTTGATAAAGAGCCCCTCCCCAGTTTTCCAGTAGCCCATGTAAGTACCGGGAGGCTGCTGGGGACAGTAAAGGCAGTGGTGCTTAACGCCAGTGTTGGACATGATCTTCTGTCTTCTTCCATTTCTGATGCACTCTTCAACCAGGTACTAAGTGGCTGTACCTGGACTCCATTGGTCCCTAATGTGATCAAGCAGCATTTTAAGTATTCACCCTCGTAGCTCTTGGCCTGTGCAAGGGGTGTGAAGTGTCAGGAGTGAATTATGAAAAGTAGTTAAAAACCCTGCGTGGCAGCGTATTTCCTAATGGAGAGTGGCGAGACGGTGGTGGAGGCTTTCAGACCATCTCTTCTCCTGATTTCCAGCAGTTGGGCCGTGTGTTTACCTAGGAACCAACTCCCACTCAGAGGCTACTGAATCTTTCCTAAATGCTGTTTTCTGTTGGAGCTGACAAGGCAGCAGCCAGCCTGCAGAGATAATGCAGGGTGTTGAGACTCCTTGGGGTTCTCTTTATTTGGAATTTATAGCAAATATTTGACACAGACTGAGAGCTGTCTGGAGGCTTTGGGTTTGATGGATTCCCCCCCTCCCTTCTCTCTGACTTTCATCCCTAAATGCTTTTAGGGTGATTTGGGAGAGGAAAAGAAATACAATTGGAGCTGGTGAATTAGCAGTGTTTACTGAAGGGAGCAGGGGAGGTGGGCAACTGGGGCTGGACAACAAAGAAGGCTTTGGGCTCTGCATTTTTGATGGCTTCAGTTGGAAAATATTCTTCTAGCCAAAGAGGGTGAGAAGCAACACACAGTGACCCTAAACATCTGGTCACTGGGCAAAAATGTGTCACAGTGGCGGAAAGCTTGTGATTACTTGTCTTTGTAACTTCCCCCTACTCCAGCTCCACTTTTCCTAAAGCGTTATCCCTGTTTGGGCTTCTGGCTTTTGTTAACCTGCAAGGAAGTCTTTACATTTTGCTTATGTTAACCAGAAAGGAAACTTTTCCAGCCAAAAATTGGTTTACCTGCTGATGCTAAAGACTTTGTTACAGCGAGCCTGGTGAGCAAGGCAGATGTGGGTAGAAAACACAACCCATGCCCTTATACAAAGATGTTTTCTGTCGCCCTTGAAATGTGAGATTAGCACCTATTTTCAGTCTAAGCAAGCCCTGGGTGATGCAAGGTGTCCCCCTGTGCTGGCACCTTTGCTGTGACCCTGTGGTGGGCCCAGCTTGCCCTCTGATGGGTTCCTGCAGGCTGGATGAGGACAGAGGTCTGGCTGGAAATCCCACAAAAAGGAGAAGAAATAAAGCCACGGCGCAGCCCTGTAGCACTGGCTTTTATATACCTGGCTGTTGCTTGTGGAACCCCTCAGGAGGGTTTTATAAAGCATGCTGTTTTTCCCTGGTATTTAATATTCATTGTTTTCTCAGCAGTGTTTCACCATGGCTGGGATTACAATGCCAAGCATCAAGGCTTATTTTCAGGTATCAATTTGTGGGCATGCTTTAATTAGGCTTCACAGCACTGCTTGGAGGAACGTGCTTTATGCCTTCAGTATTATTGTGGGCAACCTCCTCGAGAGGGTCTGGAGCCCTGTGGGAACGCGGTGTTCTTGTTACGCGCTTCTGCCCAGCAAATCTCTCTTGCTCTTTAATGTAACCTGTCACATATGAAATTAATTTCAAACATGCATTTGCTCACAAAGTAGCATTCTTTGCACCAGAAATCCATAACAGTAGAAGAAACCATCGCCAGATGTCTATATTTATAGAAAACTGGCACGTTCTGTCTGGTGATGACAGGATATTTCAGTGTATTTATGAAGTGCTCATGTTTTTAGAAATATAGAAATCCAGTCAATATCAGTAGAACTATTCATCAGACATCTTGCTTTTTTTAAATTCTAACCAGCAGAACATGTTTCTTTAGTTGATGCAGTACCAAAAAAACCCCAAACAAACCCCACCTTCCCTACCCCTCTGTCACCACTGTGGTTTTTTTCCAGCTTCACAAACCTCTTCATTTTAGAGGGACACCTGGGTTTAAAAGAAACATTACTAGAATCTCACAGAAATTTGACTGTGTGGTTCTACGTCAGACATTCTGACTTGAGATAGAGCTGTTCATAAAGCTGAATGAACAGTTTCCTCTCTAGGAGTGGCCCCTGCAACGTTTTTGCAGTTTTCAGAATAAGTATTTATTATGAGTCCCTTGTTTGGGTTGTTACCATGCAAAGGGTCTCACATTTGGGTCAAAGCACACCGGAAGTTAAATTTGGATCAAGCTGGGGTGCTGAAGGGTGCAGGAGCCCTGGCACAACTGGTGGCTGAAGTGTGGATCCCATCAGAAGTAAGATCCTCAGGACAGTTCAGTTCTGTTCCAAACTTTCTGCATTAAGAGCTAAATTGAGCCTCTCAGTCAACGTTTTTGCTTACGTGCCTGGTGAAGACATCAGAAGGTTTTCAGAATTACAATTTGCAGAGAGACCTCTGCAGTTCTGCATCAGAAGGTGCTGTTAGAGGCCAGGGCTGCACACCTGGCAGTCCATAAATTTAAGGGATTTAGGTAGGTGCCCTTATGGTAACAAATGAGGAGCTGTGTAGAAACATAAGCGAAAGGGGCTCCTTGTGGAGTTTGCTATTGGAACACAATTGCTAATCTGTGCGATCTACAAATCAAGTTAATTGGGTTTGCTCAGGCTGTTGCTCACACGATTGCTGAGCACAGTAGCTTGAAGGCAGTGGGGGTTTGGCCTCCCAGTCTTTGCTGCGTATTTGTTTTTACAGAAAATGCCTTTGATATATGTAAGTTATATTTCCATGCATTACAAATGATAGATTCTTCCCCATATCCTGTGACAGCCTTCCCTGGAGACAGACAGTCTGTGTTGTTTTAGTGAGATGAAGAAAGATTACCGGGGAAGGTTTTGCTAGTGTTTGCAAAGGCTTTGAGCAAAAGGGAAAGGTTTAGATGGGGGATTTAGTGAGACGGAAAAAGCGTTTCTGAAAACTGCTGCCTGCACAGCACTGTCCCCCCTCTGCTCCCCTCTCAGGTGGGCAACGGGCTGCAAGGAGCACCAGGACAGCCCCGAAGGACCTTGAGGCTGTGAGCTTGCCATGCTCTTGGTTGCTCTGCCAGGTGCTCAGGTAGGACCGATCCCCCTGCATCTGCAGGTCTGCAAAACATTTTCCGAGGCAGCTGTGCTGATGCCTTGAATCTCTGGGTAGGTGAGGAGGCTCCACACTGCTGGAGAGCATGAGAAGGTGTGTACACAAGGGGAAGGTGCTCCAGGTGCCCCCTTTGTCCCCTCTGTGGGGGCTCACCCTGCCAGGCACAGGTATGCTGTCGTGCTGCGTGAAGCTGAGGCACCGGCAGAGACGTTCAGCTCATAAAGTCATGTGTGTGTTGGTGCCTGAGCTGCCCTCAGCACTGCTGGAGGTGTTCAGTAAGGAGGGCATTAAGCTAGTATTGACCAGCTCTCTGCACACCATAAGGGGAGGTAGATACCTAAGCTTAGGTGAATCCAAGAGCTGAGTCCTGGCTGTGTTTTGGTTCCTGGGACAGTTAATGGTGATGCTATATGTGGGTACTGCTCACCTATCTGCATGCAGTGCCAGTAATTAAAGCCTCCCAGTAATTCACAGGCAAGTCCCCATTGAGGTTTTTATCCTGAGTTTGAGACTGAGTTTGAGCTCTGCTCGCTCCTCAGTGAATTAATATCCTCAGCCAAGGTTAGGCTGCCCTTACACAGAGTCCACAACTCCTCCCTGGCAGGTGCCAGTGCCTGAGGACACCTTGCAGTTCACACTGTCTGCACAAACCCCAGAGGACAGACCCATGGTGCTTTTTGGCTGCTCTCAGCAAAGTAGTTGTGTCTGGGAGCTGTACTCGTGGGCTCATTGCTCCTCAGTCTCTAATAATGTATTTATTTGGGGGAAGGGGTGGTTTTTCTTCCCCTTGCTGATCAATTTATACCCCAGAGTGGGAAGGTTTAATAGCCTTGAGGGCTTTCTCATCACTGTGCAGGGTGTGAGTGTGCCAGGCAGGAGGGGCTCAAAGGTCTGACCTGGAAGCCTGTGTGGGGGTTCCTTTGCAAAGCACGGGCAGGATGTTCAGTAAATCAGGTTCAGGCAGTTCTCTTTGCCGAAAACAACGTTGTTTCATAGTGACCCTGAAAACATTACTATTTTTTTTTTCCCAGTGTCCTAGCAGAGATCTTGTAGCTGGATCTGGGAGGAGGAGTTGCGGGTGGTGAATCAGGAGCTGGAAGCAAAACTTTCCTGTCCAAGTTAGAGCTGCAGATCCTGCCCTTGCTGACAAGGCTGGTGACGCACACAGAGGACTTCATGGCCTTCCCTGTGGCTAAATAGAGGGTCAGTACTGCAGCAGTGAACCAGAAAAGAGGGACATGATGGCCTGGAGCCCCACTGCTGTGAAAGGAAACATCAAATCATGGCAACAGTTGGAAAAGGCACCAATAAAGGTGCTCTGTGCAGGGCCTTAATGGTCCCTCTGACAGGGTGAGGGAGATAAGCTTTTCTGGCCCCTGCTGTGCTGCAAATCCAGATTAGTTTGGCCCAGTCTGCATGGGTTTGAGATGCTTCATGCCCTAAAAACACCTTTTCCTCCTGCAGGAGGAGGTGAGGGACTCCTCGGGTGCCTGAAGTGTGTGTGCCTGAAGTTAGAGGTGAAGGAGTCCTGATGGAGTCTGGTTTTGAACATATCCTGGTGTAAATTGGGAATGGCTTCTTTGAAGTGGAAAGGGAAAGGCTAATTTAAAGCCTATAAATGTGAATGTACCCTCAGGCTTCAGTGAGTGTTAGAAGGATTAATATGTGAGCCAATCTATTTCCTTACACAGACAAAACTTTTCCTTATGGCATGAAATTCCACTCGTTGCAGAAGGCTCAGGTACCACCAACCCTTTCTCGTAAGGGCTTGCATGGGAGGCCAAGGGTTTATAGACATTATGCTGCCTGCCTACCTGCGTGTGGAGAGGTGTCATGGTGAATGAGTCCTTCACCCAGGACTGGTGATTTAACACCTTTCTTCTACCTCTGGAAGAGGCTTCCTTCCAGGTCTTCAATCTGCGTTATCTCCAGCTCCCCTGGTGTAATTGGGGATTTGGGGATTAGAGGATGGGAGGCGAATCCACCACTGCATTTTTGGAATGTGAGAGAAGAGGCTGGGGGTGGAAGAGTTCTTGTATGTGCAGTTTATTGGTATGTCTTTGGTAGAATTTTATTGCTTTGTTAAAAGATGTTGAGCCGTATGATTTATTAACACTGCCATGAAAACTGTATTAATGATTATTTCACATTCCAGGGGATTTTAGTGGGTCCTCCCATGGTAAGGTCAATACGAAGGAGCATTTGACATAGTGCTGCTTTACTTACAATAACAACTGATAATGAACCTAGAAAATAAGTAAGTCTCTGACTGCAGGGAGTGTTATCTTGCAGCAGATATCAACAGAGCCTTCCAGAGAGAACTGTTGACCCTCTGCTGTGGTTGTCAGATCTCTCAGAAGTAACATGGTGAATCCTCGTGCACATGCACACTCAAAAGTGCTTTTGCTTCCTGAAGGAGCAGCTGTCCCAACAATAGCAATTGCTCCTGGCAAATGCACTATCATCTGCTGCCCATGTGGGATCCACGGGGTTTGGCTGAGAGTGACCAGGCTCTGTTGGCATGAGAAAGAGCTTGTAAAGATTTGCTTTTCATTTTCAGGGGTGTCCTCTAGTAAAAAGTCAAATGGCCTGCTTTGTGCTTTCTGGAGTGATGGGTTCAAGCCCCAAGTGAGGGCTGGTTAGTCTTATATTCATGCCTGAAGTGGTTTGTGGTTCTTTGACTATTTCTGTTGCATATTCCCTGAAAAATCATGGGTGTTTTTTGACTGCAGCTTTCACTCTGCTGTGATGCTGCAGCAGCTGAAGCTTTAAGAAGATCAGTTATTATTGCGACTCTATTCACAATGTAATAAAAGCATTTATTGGGCAAAGACCTCCAGTTCCCTAGGTCTGTGTTTGAGTTGGCAGATCTGATTAGGCTAGTTTGGAGTGTCAGGCTGTCCGTGGGTCGGCCTTGTCTTCACAGTGCTTGTAGTGGTGAAGATAAGACAGCAGTCGCATCCTCTGCTCGCTCTGCCCCGCTTCCAAAGCGGATTTTACAATGTTTTGTTTAGTTTTGACAGGCTAATACTGGCCAAGCAGAGACATTCCTTGTCTGTTATTCATGGGGAGAAATGCTTGATTAGGGCTCCTCTTCCTGCAAACACAGTGAAGTTGATGCCCTGGATCCTCTTCCCCAGATAAGATTAAGAGTATTGAAATCAGCACACTTCTGGCACAGGTTTTGATTGGCTTAGGGTGGTAATTGCAGAGAGGCAGTTTTTGATGATGATGGGGTATTTTTCAGAAGGTTTCCTGTACCATTTGTCAAGCGCCAGTCACCGGTGGGTGCTGGGGGCACAGAACTCACCTAATTGAGATGGATTTTCTTCTTCCCCATTGCTGTTTTGCTGGCAGTGGCTGTACTGGTTGCTGCTGCGAGTGGAATGAGTCGGTCATTTGTTTGAAGCTGTGAAGAGAGGTTCTGCGTGTTCCCCTTGATATTGAACACAGAGTTGTAATGTTGGTGGTTTCCTTTTCTTTCACTTTCAGTGTATTTGGTTTTCATATCAGGGGAGGTCAGGAATTCACGTTTGCTGCCTCAGAGGAGGAAAGAATCGTGTAGTCTTTAGCTCTTTTTGACTGCCCATCCCAAACTGCTGTCACCGAAGCATCACAGAACCTGTCAGCTGGGGATATTTTCAGCTGCTGTTTCTTCTGGGGAACCTGCCTGGGCTTTCAGCCTCGTGGCTCAGTTTTGCTCCCACAATCTGGGAAGGGCATTACCATTTGAGGGATGTGAAGATCAGTGCATAACACTAGAGTGACTGGTGTGTCCTGCCTGACGTGGAGCTGGGAGCATCATCTGCTTGGTCTCTTCTAGGGGCACAGACTTGTGTTTGATTAAACCCCTTCTGGCATCTCTGTGTGATTATTGCCCTGCAGATAAGTGAAGGATAGAGGAGACTACCTGCCATCTGGGAAAATCTCGTTTCAGTAGTCAGGAAACTTATTTTCCCATTTTTTTCTTAACAAATCCCACTGTCTTTACCTGCGTGAGTTTTGCCTCAGCAGAATCCTGAAGTAATTCCCCTGGTATAGAACTGGTCCATGAGAAAGCTGCTTTTCCTGACACCCTGGGTGATGTGACAGACTGCATCCTCCTCTGTTTCACTCACCACAGGTAAACTTTCTGCAGACAGAGTAGCCACTTGGTGATATGTGTGTGCATATTTAAAAATACGTTATAAATTGTAAGTTTATAAGTTATAAATCTCAGCCAATGTCTCGTAAGGGCTTCTGTTGGTTGCTGGTCCTGCTAATAGCTGGAACAGCAGGTTTCCCTCTGCCAAGTAAAGCCTGACCCCCAAGAGGCACATCTCCACCTGACACCAGGGACACCCCATGGTTCCCGCATCATTTTTGCTGTTGGATCTGTAATTTAAAAAGCAAAATCATCCTGTCCTCACCCCCACAGAGGTGTGGAACTGACACTGTGGTTGGTGCAAGCCCAACTTTTTAATGGAGAAAATGTGGCAGACTGGACATCAGGAAAAATTTCTTCACTGAAAAGGTTCTCGGGCACTGTCACAGCTGCCCAGGGAGGGGGTGGAGTCGCCATCCCTGGAGGTGTTTAAAAGATGGGGAGATGAGTTTCTTAGGGACAGGGTTTAGTAAGGGGACAGGGATGGCTGGACTCGATCTCAGGTTTTTTTTTCCAACCAGATGATTTTACAATTCTGTGAAGATGTGTTGAAGGTGATGTTAAAGCCTTGCTCTTCAGGGAACAACACGAACCTATTTTGCCCTCCCGGTTCTGGAGGGGATTTTCATCTTGTGCAAAATGTGTTTCCCCTCCCCCGGAGCTGCAAGGCTGCTTTTGTTCAGCCGCTGTCCTGGAGCTAAATCCTGGAAACGTAATTTATTCAAAGTGTTCTGCACACATGTAAATGGGCAAAACCCACTGACAGCTGAGTTAAAGTATCTCTTTCTTCTGCAACAAGGCACTTCTGCTGAATCTTTCAGCCTCTGGCTTTGTTCCTCAGACAGTGAAAAGAGCTTAGAGGAGAGGAGCAGGCAGGCATGGAAAATGCCTCTGGTGTGTGTTGTGTGTCTGCACACTTCATTTGCACACGCACAGTGTGGTAGCACCTCTCCACAAGCATCAAACCCATCTGCATAGATGTGTGCAGCACACACAAATCTGGGCTTGCTGCAAGAGGAGCTGCTGCAGCTACATGCGTGGGCACAGTCTGCATGGTCATAGAATCATCTGGTTGGAGAAGACCTCTGCGATCGAGTCCAGCTGTACCTGTCCACTGCTAAGCCATCCCTGAGAAGCTCATCTGCCTTTTGCAAAGGTAGATGCAAAGTTCTGGGGGCCTTCAGCTGTGAAATAACAAAAAAAGGCCTTGGTGTTCATGTATTGAATTCCAAGAGCACAGCAAATTTAGCTGAACTTTCTGCTGCTGAAGCACTGCTCCCTCCTCCTCCATAGGAGGCTGTGAATTAGCTAATTAAAATCGAGCAGGGAGGGGGAGTCTGCCGTGTGGTGAACTCACCAGATTTCTGAGGTCATTGCTGGTAAAGTTCCCTCACTCCATCCCATGAAAAGATTTTTAAGTATTCATTGGAAATCTCCCATGGATTTAACTTCTTCCTTTGTTTTGCTTTGCAGTAAAAGCTTGATTGAAAGTGGCTGTGGCAGCAGTAATGCCTGGCTGAGTTTGGAGAAAACAAGCTGGAGACCCATTTAGACGTTTCATTTGAAAGCAGCTCCCATTATCTGCGGGTAGGGGCTGTGGTTAGTAAGTAGCAGCCTGAGTGCCTCGGTGTTTTCCTCCATTATGACTTCTTCATCAATTTTATTTTTTTAATCACTAGGAAGCGGTGGGATAATTTTTTTAATATAGGTAATTAATGTCTGATAAACCTGAACAGACATTTTAGGGATAAACTTTGATGGAGAATCCTAGCAGGATTTAGCCGGTTGATTCCAGAATTGAAATACAATTTATTCTACTCTAGTTTTCTCTCATGAGATGCTTAAGAAATTTTAAAAGATGGGTGGATAAAGAAAACTTTGGATTTTCTCCCTCTTAAATTTTTTGGGGGGAGACAAAGTTTTAAAAACTAGAATTACATGCTGGAATTTAGAGTATCAATTAGTGTAACCTGATCAGATATACTTCATGTTTTATTAAATCCTTGTTTTCTGAGGCTCAGCACAGATGACACTTTGAGGAGGGGAGTGATTCTGCCTGGGCCCTGGCAGCACAGCCCCACTGACTTTGGTGGTACTGGGATTTTGAGTTTGGCTCAGTAAAAGTGGTGTAGATCCATACATGGAATTGGCTGCTAATTTATTTAAGAACACAGCTGGAGCAGTTTGCTCTTAGCCCCAGAGCAGGTAGGGCACACGGAGTCAGGAGTTGCTTCTGCAGCATATCTTAGGCAGGGAGTTGCACGAGGGGAATTCTGCCCTAGCAGCTCTTGCCTGAAGCACGCTTTCTGCGTGGGGACAAAGAGCTATTTGTCAGCAGAGGCTGTTTCATATAAAAATCATATTTTTGGGTGAATTTCATTTTGGAGGCCCTGCTCTCCCCCCATCCTTTCCTGCTGCTGGCTGCCTGCTGCCTTCTGACACCTCTCTGCCTGCACTGGGCCGGTCGGACTCGTACCATGACTGAAAACTAATGCAGCAAAACGTTTTCTGCTGGATTAATGACCTGAATCTTCCTTCTTACCATACCTTTACCTAGAGAGTGAGCACACTGAGGAGAGCTTGGTTGGATATTGGCTTCAGCGTTGCTTCGAACTTAGATCTCTCCCAGTTCATAGCTGAATCCAAGTGTCTTCCTGGTGTTAGTAGGGGTTGCTTGGTTTCATCTTTGCAACTTGAGCTCAAGTTTGGAAGAGCTTGGGTTTAGGTCTTTGAATTCTTCATGGAAGTGAGAGGCCTGATTCTATGGTGCCACGTGTTTTCTAATTTTGTTGGGCTAATGCTAACAGAATGTCAGTGTGCTTCCAGTCGTTGGGAGGAAACAGATCCTGAAAGTACCGTTTTCATGTGAGGGTTTTCCCTGGCTGCTGGGGGAACTTGGGAAGGTGGGAGAAGAGATGTGCTAGAAGTAAACCAAGGTGTGAGGGAAATGCAGTCAGTTTGCACTCCACGTCCAGAGGGCAGTGGGAAGGAGTAAGGTGAATCCTGTGAAGCCCAAGGTGATTTCAGTCCATCGTTCTAGGTTCTCCTCATGGGTCATCCTTGCCTTGGGCAAGGAAGATGGAATCAGGATCGTGTTTGGCCTTGTTCACCACTCACACAAAAACTCCTCAAGTTGGAGGCTACCTTTGAATTAAGCAAGGAATTCAGCGTGCTGGATGAAGCAGGGAGCATAGAGAAGGGTCAACAGGCAGGAAGGACCTCCAGACTCTCCAGGATGGATATTAATCCTACCCCGTGATGGGCAAGAGCATGGTTGGCTTCTGTCCTATGAGTCTGTCTCTTGGACCCTTCCAAGAGTGAGACTTCTGGGTTGGCCAAGCAACGTGCCCTGAGGATTAATTTTTAATTAGCCAAACCCAAATTACTCAGTGAAGCCTCATTATTGGGGGTGTGTTGGTGCTGTCAGGCTTGGGCAGGGTCTCCCTGAGGCCACCCTGACTTCTGTCAGCTTTGTGAGTGCAGCCATGAAATTAACCATTTAACCATGTAATGGCTTTTTATTTCATTTAATCTTCCAAAAATGCTCTTTATGCAAAAGCATGAGGAGTGCTGGGGTTTCTAATGCAGCATTTCTTGGGCTCATTTCCTGCCCAGCTGTTGTCCTCTCCAGCCCCCTGGCCGAGCAGTGATGCGGTCTCCAGCTGTGTGGAGGTCACACCTGCAGCTCTGCAGTGACCACCTCAGCCCACTCTGCTCCTCAGGGAGCTGGGACCAACCATAGGCAGCAACTGTCCACCTTGTGGCTCATCCACCCATCACACCCCATGCTGTCACGGCCATTGGGACCTTTATCTCTGGACCTGGTGTCTGATGAGGCTGTCACGGGGCAGGAGCGTTTACTGGGAAATGATTTCTACTAATTAGGTGGCTCGAGGGTTTCTTGTGGAACAGTAGGAGGAAAGACACAGGGGTCAGTTGTCTTTATTCTCCAAAAAGCCATCATCACCTGATAAAGATTCAACTGCCTTCGGTTTTGAAGAGGATATTTCATGCTGCTTCAGCCAAAGCGGGAGTGAAGACTTCAATCTTGTGACCTTTGTTCTCTAAAGAGCGTGTCAAGTTCTGGCTCTGCTGCTGGCGTTGATTTTTAATTGTTGAAGAGGATGTGAGATCAGCCCCAAGCCTTTGTGCCGCAGCTTACCCGGTGAGAGAGGGGAAGTGCTGTGCTTCTCTGCACACTGCTGCCACTGTTTCATTTGAAAAAACAATAATCAGCCCCTCCCCTATAAAGAGCTACCTCTTAACTGCAATAATTAAACAAAATGAAAAAAGGTGACTGTTAGGAATGGGAAACCTGATGGATAACAGTGTTTTCATGCTTTACACCATGATGTAATACGGGGTTACCCTTAATTGATCTTGATTTTAGCATCAATTTCATCCCCATAGGATGGGTCAAAACCCTATTGGCTTCCCCAGTGATTGCATGTGCTTGTGAGGTATCAGAATTTGGCCTGACAAGGCTGCCTAATCCCCCCTCATGCTTCAGGACTAGTTCTTACCCTGTTGGGATCCAGCTGAAGCCAATGCATCCAGTTCTGCAGAGGGAGGACACGGCACAGGGGGTTTGTGAACGGCCAGCATGACAGCCTTTGCTAGGATTTGGGGAGGAGGACTTTTTTGCAGGAGTGGATCAATACTGAGCTTTGTGAAGCATTTCTTGCCTCTCTGCCTGCCCATCATGCGTTGTTCTGATGGAGACCACTCGTGGTGGTCTGCATGTCTGTGGAGGTGCCCTGTGGGCCACGTAAGGTCACCCACCATTGCTCCTTACCCAGAGCATGCCATCCTCTGATCACCTGGCACCCTCCCCTTGCCCCTTGTGCTGGTGTTTGCAAGGAGTTGTCCTTGAAAGGCAATTACCCTTGCTCCACTGTCTTTTCTAGACATCACAAATGGCCCTTCTATGCCTCTTCAGCCCTTTTACTTAACATAAAAGTGCTAAATTCTGATTCAAAATTTCTGTGCTTGTCTACAGAAAAGAGTCAGCCCTAGGAGGTGCTTTCTTCTTTCTCCCTCAGCACAGTAACCCTCTTACTCCTGGTGGTGGGCAGTCAGTTTTTGGCTGACCTTGCCCAGGACAGTCCCCAAAGTGTTGAATAGTTGCTATCTTGATTTCAGGGTTGCTGAGATATGTGCTCTGGGGAACAGCACTCAGGGACTATCTTTTTTCCTAGAGAAATGTCTCCTTACAACCTTGCTGCTCGTGTGGGTTATGCGAGTTCCAAGCTGGCCTGGAGCCTGGAAGTGAAGTCATAGGCCTCAAGGATTAATAAGTGCTGCAGTGTTTCAACCAGCCCAGCCAAACTCTGTGTGTGTGCATGTGTATGAAAGCATTTTCCAGTGGACCAGCTATCTGGAACAGTAACCCACCTGGCCTAGCTCCATTCTATAGTGATATCAGCTGCAATTCTCTGGTCCCATCACGAAACTCCAACCAACCAAAGACATTTCCTCCTGAAAATAGCCTGTTTTGAACTGCACAGGTGTCACCTGTAGGCATGTGTGAGTAGGACAAGTCTCTCTCAGACTTCGCTTTGTGTGACAAGCGAAGGAGCTGCTGGGAGAGCTGAGGTCTGAGTTGGTACCTTTGTGTCAGGAAGATGTGTCTCAGGTAATCAGTAGGTGTCTGAAGTCAACTCCCCTCATTCCTCTTCCAGCAGCTGCCAGCTTTGCAAGGGTTGTGGCATGGGGATTTGGAGACAGTGAATATGCTTGTGGTGGAGTTGGAGGTTCTCTAAGCAAAGCCTCTAACCCATGGGTTGGAAGCAGACTCTGTTACTTTATATGTGTGCTGTGTGCTCCTCTAATTGGCTCTGGAGATGCTGGGCTGGCTCCTTCGAGAACCCAAGGAACCAAAGGTGTTGAATGATTCCAATATGAGCTGAAAGGAGCTGTGAGTGCTTCACAGGCCCCTTAGGAGTGAAAAGCCTGTCTTATGGTACCAAAGCAGTTTTGTGTCTGGCTAGAGCCCAAGAATGAGGCAGGAGAGAAAGGCAAGTTAATGCATTTGTGTTTTCCAAACATCTCTTGGAGTATTGGATCATAGGGTTGATGAAGGCTTTGATTTGGGGTCCTTATTTTACAGTGTCTGCACTCATTGCTCAATTGCTCTCTGAAGAGCCTGTCAAATGGCATCTTTGCAGAGAGTGGGCTGGGAGACCTGGTGGGGGAAGCATCTGACCTGTTCTAAGTGCCTGCATTATCAGGAGGTGAACAATCTTTCTATACTCATGATATAGAGTATAGGGAGCTGAAGGGAACTCTGTTGGATGTGGGCAGCTGCATTGTAAAAGTCTAAGCTATTATTTGGGTTCCCAAACACAGATAACTGCTACTTGGCAACTCTTACCCAATGTTTTCCAGCCTTTTCACTCTATTTTTCAATTGAGGAGGTAAGTCTCGGAGAGGCTGTGCTCATAGGTACAGTGTCCTGTCTGCCAGCTCCATATGGATGACCTGTGACACCTTGTGCTGCCCCAGGCATCCTGTGTTTGACATGACTCAAGGCCCTAAAGTCAGGAGAGCCGTTTCCTATCCCTGTGTCGGCCCATGGCTCTGCTGCTGAGTTGTCCTGGTATGGTGGCAATTCCCTTTGTAATTTTTTTGTGAGCCTTAGAATATTTCCTTCTTTTATGACCGTTTGAAAAAAGCAAGGAATTGGGACTAGCTGAAAATACATTACTTCATGTTTTTGTGTATTTTCTTTTAGTTCTCAGCATCTCTTGCAGCGCTCTCGGAAGCAGAGGCCGCTTCTGAAAACCTTTGAGCACAACCTCTCTGAGAGTTGCCTCCTCAATGTGATACATTTAAAAAATACAGTGAAAAAGCTGGAAAACATTGTTGTTAAATAGGCCTCCAGAATTTCCCATTCACCAGGTCCAGCCTGCCCTGGCAAGCCCTTGAGCTGTCTTAAGTTTTCCCTCCCAGCTTCCTGACAGTGCACACCGCTTCCCAGAGAGACTCCTGCCAGTGCCAGGCGAGGAGGCCGGGTTGCTTTGCTCAGAGTTGTCCTTGTGCTTTTTTACTCCCTCTTGTTACTGAGATAAGGAGTCTGTGAAAGACTGTGCAAAGCACCATGTCAGTTTAATCACCGGGCGAGGGAGAAACTAGATATGCCCTGTTAGTGCAGTCACAGCCCAAGCATGAAATTAAGCGGAGGTGGGGGTGGATGCGACAGGGGGAAATGCTGTCCATCTCCCGGGCACGTAGCTGGGAGTCTGCAGGAAGGGGGGATTGAGTGAGTGCCCTTGCAGAAAGCCTCTTGGAGCCTGGCAGACCAGGGCTGCTGTGTCTTGCAATTATTGGACGCAATAACCCAAAGTGGGTCACGCTGCAGTTTTGTGTGACGGTATTAAATGGCACTTTGGGAGAGCGTGCGTGCCGATTACTGCTGGTGAGGAATCCCATCACTTTAAAAGGGATGAAAAAGAAGTGAGAATGCAAAGATTTTCTTTGTGCCTTGAGGGATGTGAGGAGAGTATTTTCCCTGTCGCCCCAGAGATCAGTGAAGTTACACTCACTCAATCCAAACATCAGAGCCGCAGGCTGCATGTTGACATGGGATTTAATGCAACCTGGCTGCTTAAATGCTCCTTGAAACCATGAGGCTATGTGTTGGTGAATACTTCCTTAGCCTGAATTACTGCAGAGTGGTGCTAGGCACTGCCAGATGGTTTCTGTCCTTTGTCCCAGAGCTGGCTGTGTGTCTAACACTGGTACTTTCAGCCTTCACCAGCTGGTACCTCTGAGAGATGTGATCCTACTTGCCTGCTACCCCAGAGCACCTACGAGCCCTGCTCTGCCCCCCCTTAGTGCTGCTGTAAGCAGCTGCAATCAGCTGACACAACTTACAACCACCTTCAGCCACGGTGGTGACTTAGGCTGGTGTTAAGTTGTGCCACTACAGCTCTACTTAACTCCCATGGTTGTCTTATGTGGATACGGGACAGGGCTGGATGAGTTAAAAGTGTTCCTGGGAGCTCAAGTTTTCCTGCCAGGCCCTGATATGCGAATGCATCCTTCTTTGCCTAGTTTTGGGGAGTTCATCAAGAAGTTGGTACAGAGTGAGGTTTTACCCCCCCACATAAATGGCCAGAAGCTTTATACAGAAGAGAGCCCCAGGCCATTCTTGTGGTCTTCCTCTCTTTGGGCTGTGATGCATGAGCCATAGAATTTTCTGTTGGTGTTGTTTGTGAAAATTATTTGTCTTTTTGACTGTGGAAGTAAAAGGAAAAATTCCTTAGAGGAAAGTATAACTCAGAACCTCCCTTGAAACTGCAGAAGAAACCTTTCTTGAGACGCTAATTTTGCCATAAAGCCTGACTTTTCCCAGTTTGTGCAGTGATTTTAATGTGCTCTTTAAACTTAGAAATTGAAAGTGATGTAAATTTAAGCACTCCTGGCACCTGTGACAATACATAACTTTTACTAGATGTTACAGATATGAGAGTTATTTCTGATACCCAGTTATAGGGGAATGCACAAACAAGACTGCAGTGCTGCCCCAGTCTCTGCTGTTTAATTGTCCTGCTTGTGTTTGTGTGTTGAAATAAACACTTTCCATCCCTTTCAGAATGAACAAATTAAGCAGAATACTTTTATCTTCTTTTTGTCTTAAAAGAAAAGACGATTATAGTAACCTCAGCCTACTCTCTGAGCTCTCTGCATGCTGCCTTATTAGGGGGCAGTCCTGCTGATATTCGTGACTATTGCCCCTTGTAGTGGATAGATGTTAAAATGCTTTACAGGGGCAGTTGGCGTTCTTGTGTCTGCTTTACAAATCCAAGGCACGGGGAAGAGCTTTTTCAAAACCAAACAGTAAGGAAAAGGGAATATGACCCAACTGGAAGTCAGTGGCAGCATTATAGGTCAGTATTAGGTCGCTCCAGCTTGAACTGGTGCTGTCTGCTCTTCCTCCTGTGGCTCTTCACCCAGGGCTGGACGTGTTAGTTGTTAAGATATGGAGAAAGAACTGAATTTGGCCTGGTTTATTTTATGTGAACAACCTAAGTGTGGAAATTTGCAGATATGCAGCCAGCTTCCCAAAACAGGGCCATGGACAAATGAAATTTCAGAGATAGGCGATGTTCTCACTGCTGCTGCTGTAGCTGTGTAGCATCTTTGGGGAAATTGTCGTGGCTCTTTTGTTTCTTGTTCTTAGTTATTTGTGTTAGCTCTCTGAGAGCTTTAGTTCAGCCCTTACTCCTGTCTATAAACTGTATGAACCGTGTGGCTGCGGCGTCTGTTCTGATTTTATCAGACTCTTTGCTTCTCTGTCCCTCTCTCTCTGGGAAGGTTGGAAGGCAGCTACTGCTTTGGATGCAGTCCTTGCAGCTGCTTCTTCCTTTTCGTCCTGCTGTCGCCCTGTGCAGCAGGTCAGTGCCTGGCACGGGGGCAGCAGCCCGGGGGTGCTGCGGGCGGGATGGGCTGAGTTGCACAGACCCTCGCTGTTCTTCTGGAGCAGTCATCTCTGCTCTTCTCCAGCCTGGCGCCCCAGGTTCCCCTCAGCTTCCTCTGGGCAGAGCCTGTGCAGGCATTGTGGTGGTGAGCTACGGGCACCCTCCTTGCAGGCACCCAGGAGCCTGCCAGCACCCTGCTCCCTGGGGCTGGCAATGGCTGGGGCTGCTGTGGGAGGAAGCGTGTGTGGCTCCAGGGGAAAGGAGAGCGAGCACTTGGTATCACTTGACAGGAAGGCCTCTGCTTGACAAGAGAGCGCTGCTGACAGGCTCCAAAAAGCAGCCTGGGGCTTATGTTCCCTGGGCCAGCAAGAGATGGTGAGCCTTAGTGCAGAAGGGTTAAAGAGATGAGAGTATCCTTGTGTGTTTGCAGACCTTGGCAGGTGGGTTAGCAACCTGTGCGTGGCTCTTTCTTCCCAAATCCATTCCAGCCTCTGGTTTCTGTGCAGCAGCTGGGACATCAAGGATGCTGGCAGATGGGAAGAGCTTGCCAAGTTTTTCACTTCCCCCTCTGCTCCCCCCCTCGAGGCTCACACAGCAGTGAAGTAATGTGTGACATTCAGACAGCAGGAAGGGGAAGCGGCTGCAGAATCAAACAACAGCCTGAGGAAGCTGCTCCCAGCTGGGAAGTGACAGCGCTTGCTTCAGCTGCACAGGGCCTGTCACTGGTTCACCCTGGCCAGGCAGGGCTGGCCGAAAGCTCCCCCGGCTGCCCCGTGGGCTCAGGGGTGCTGGGAGGATGAGATGGGCGAGGTGCCACCAAAGAGCTGCTTTAACAGCAGGAGCTGCACTGTACCACCTGGCAAAACAGCCTTTACAGCTTCTGTGAAGACCCCAGAGGGTGTTTCTTCTTTTACATTTTAATTCCTGCTGGTTGCATTTTTTTTATGGTGGCTGTTACTTCTACAGATGTATTGCAAGGCAGCGTTTCACAGCCCAAATCCAGTGGGTAACGTGCCAAGCTGACCCCTTGGACAGGTGGTGTGTGCATTTGGAGAGGGGTTTTTCTCTCCTCCTCCCTTCCTCATTACAAATCAAGCCCTTGGGTGCAAGGTGCTGCCCTTCTGGACAGATGGGTGCAGGAGGCCAGTCCTGCGTTTCAGCCGTGGTTTCTCCTCAGAGTGCATGATGGTGCAGGGAAGCTGAGGAGCCTTCTTTTGTAATCTGCCCAAACCAACAGCCAACAATGAGCCAAACCGTAGCTCCCAGGCAAAGGATGTGGGTTACTCCTGGGGTACTACAAATGTAAAAGGGTTTTGTAGATGCTCAGGTTTGTTAGCACCAATTTGACAGTGTGAGAAGGACGTGAAAGGGAGCGTGTGAGAAAGTGGGGATATCATCTAACTGCAGGAATCTAATTTGAGTATTGAAGTGAGGACTCTGAGTGGTGTCTACTCTGTCCATGAGCTACACAGGAGGGTAAAGATAGGCAGTGTAAATAGCTCCAGACATTTGAGCTTACAGAACAGCCTCTGGAGGGAAACAGTGCTGAAAATGCCATTGCTTTAATGGTCGGAACTGGACTGGACAGTGCACCAGCAAAGAGCTCATGTGCTGATGAAACACAAGGGCTCATAGCAAAAGGTCTCCTCTGTCATTAACCAGTGCTGCTAATCTAAACCAGAAGTGTTTTCCTGCCTTCTCTAACAGCACTCAATTCATTCTTCAAAAATAATGTCATTTTTCTCTTCCGGAGTGTGCCCTCCCTTTCTCAAATGTTAAGGGGGAAAAAAAATCAGCCTGGCACATCAGACCTGATGAACAATTCAGTTCTGGAATCCCCAACTCGGTTCTGAAATCCCCAACATAAGAAGGATATGGAACTCTTGGAGTGGGTCCAGATGAGGCCACAGAGATGATCCAAGGGCTGGAGAACCTCTGCTGTGAGGACAGGCTGAGAGAGTTGGGCTTGTTCAGCCTGGAGAAGAGAAGGCTCTGGGGAGACCTCATAGTGGCCTCCCAGTACTGAAAGGGGCTCCAGGGAAGCTGGGGAGGGGCTTTCTACAAGGGAATGTAGTGACAGGATGAGGGGAAATGGCTTTAAATTGGAAGAGGGGAAGATTTATATTGGACATTAGGAAGAAATTCTTCACAGTGAGGTGGTGAGACACTGGCACAGGTTGCCCAGGGAAGCTGTGGCTGCCCCATCCCTGGAGGTGTTCAAGGCCAAGTTGGATGGGGCTTTGAGCCCCCTGATCCAGTGGGAGGTGTCCCTGCCCATGCCAGGGGGGTGGAACTGGATGGGCTTTGAGGTCCATTCCAACCCAAACCTTTCTACAATTCCATGATTCTGTGAGCAGAGGCTGATGGCACTGGCCAAGCACCTTAACATTGGCAGAGCAAGATCCACAGATTTAAAAACCTCAACAGCAGATTATATTCTTTGTTTATGTATGACAGGAATGTAAAAATAAGGAAGGCGAAGCCTCTGTGTTAACTGGAGTCCTAAACCACAGATCTGCTGTGGGTTTAAGGCCTGTTCTCCTCATCTGAGCCTGAGGGGACACAAAAGAGTCAGTGCCTGGTGGTGGAGTCGGGGCTCCCTGAGGATTTCTGTCTGCTGTTAGGGATGCCCGCAGTGTCAGCTCTGGTGGGCCTGTCTGTGGCTGTCCACGAGCCCTCTGTAATCTTGTGGTTCCTTTCTGACATCGGCCCCTAAAAACTGCGTTCAGAAATTACAAAGCAGAAATGGTCACAGACAAATGCAAGGGTTGCACGAGTGTCTGTGCTGCCTGGGGTGGTGGCCTGGCCACTGCCCTCTGAACCAGGCACCTCCAAACTGTGTGCCAGCCTGGGCTGAAGCTGGCACAGCTTACTGGTGGTCCTTGTGCTGCTGGGTGAGCACGGGGGGAAGGCAGGGAGTGCCATGTGGGTGACTGTTCTGAAGTCTGCTCTCGGAGGATGGTGTGGATGAGGTTGCTGTTTGACAGGGATATTTAAAAAAGATGGGTGCTTGATTGGCAGCAAAATATTGCTGACCGAGGACGCATCAAGATGGCTTTTTAGCCTAGGATGCAGCTTGTTTTCCAGGGATCCTAGGCCAGATTTTCTGTGGACTTCAGCCGTGCACTTCTTGGCATTACAATGCACTGCTGTTCTTTATTTTTATCAGACCACTTTCATAGCAGCTACGTTTTTTGAGCAGGCACCAACAACTTGGGAATTTCAAGGTAACAAAGGTGGTGGAGCCCCACAAGGTTGCCCCTCCAGCATCCAGTCTCTGTCTTTGCACGCAATGACTTGATGGCCTTACCTGAGAGGTGATGTCATCTCATCCCTGTGCTGTCATCACGGGATGTGTGCAAAGGAGCGTTACGCTCCGTGTCGCAGGGTGCAGCGTGGCTGTGTAAAACACCAAGCAGATCCCACAACTTGCTGAGAGGTTTAACCCCCCGAAATTGAGGCTGTTCCCATCCACTGCCTGTGGGGATTGTCACCTCTGCCCTTCCCGTGGTTACAGCCTGAGTGGTTACCCCATCTGCATGGAGCTACCTTGTGCTCTCACAAGCGTGACATAAAAGTCTTTCTGTGTTCCTGTGGTTTTTTTTTTTCTTGAGTTGCTTCTGAATGTTAAAGCCCATTTGTGTTTTGTGCCTGTTTTTGTTCACCCAGGTTCCACCACTGTCAATCCTTTTGCAATTGCTTACATTAACCCGTTTGCCTATTTCTTTTCCTCTGCCCCTCTTCAGTCTCCCTGGGCTTTTCATGCTGCAGTGCAGCTAAATCCTGAGAGCCCTGCCCTCTTCACTTGCATCTCAAATCAACACAAAATGTTTGCAGTTTTTCTTGGCCAGGTGCACTAAGCAAGCAAAGGTATTAAATGATGTCACCATCTACTGATGGTGCTGTTTTGGTCCTGTCTTGACATAGAAAGCGAAAATGCAGCTGTGAGCTGTAAAGAAGAGGCCCTGGCAGGTGCATCTGGACTGGTGGTGTCCCAGAGCCGTATTTCCTCGTGCAGTAAGTCTGATTGTAAAATGTTTGCTCACTTATGGTTGTGCAAATCTGTGCGAAGGCTGGTGTGACCTGCCCTTGGGTGTGATTCCTGCCTCTGCAAACAACCTGCTGTGGGACCCTGGGCAATTCATTTCATAGTTCTGTTCATCCTCCTGCTTTTGGTGCAGTCGCACCACTTGGATGTGCTCTCCTGGTGTGTATCAGCACCACATCTTGTTCAGTCGGGGCTCTGATCCTGACTGAGGCTGTGGGGGAGCTGCCATAATAATAATGATGTAAACCCCTACTGTGTCAATGTAACAGGGCTTTAACCCATCTTGCAGCACTGCAAGTGAGTGCCCGGGTGTAGCAGGATGACAAATAAATACACTCTCTCTTTTCTGTGTGTGTAATTGCATTAGCTCTGATATATAAAAAAAACAGGGAAAAGAACTGTTTTCCATCAGAAATTGCAGTCCCATCCCAACTGAAATGAAAGCTTGTGTTGGCTTTGGGGAATTTCAGACCTAAACAGTCTTCTCGAAAGTAAGTTTTTCCTTTTAAGATAGTTTCCACACTTAAGGTGTTGCTGCTGCTCCGTGTCAATCCAGATTTCAAACTCGCTGAAGCTGTGTGTGAAACAAAATCACCCACCTTCTGCCCCCCTCTGGGTGGCAGGAGGGTTGTGATACCCTGCCCTGTGGGCTGGGCAGGATGTGGGCTGTAGAGGGAGCAGCCTGGATGGAGGGACACAACTCAGGGAGTCGAATGCTCTTGGTCGTGCTGTCCACCTTGGATGGGGGCTCCACGTTCAGCCCAGGTCAACGAGCTGTGTCTGCAGAGAAAGAGCTGAAGAGTGAAGTGTGCTGAGAGAGGGTGTGTGAAGGCAATGAAACCTTGCATTTGTGCAATATCTACCCGTGACTGACCCTCCTCTCCCCTGGAGTGGGAGCTTCTAATCTCTTTTAGGAAGTGGTACTCCTTAAATTAAAAAAAATAACGGAAAGCTACCAGTCAGTAACTGGGCTGGTCTGACCTGGAGGCAGCAGCAGCCCCGCTGTGGCGGCACGTGGCGCCTCGTAGCAGGCGAGGACACCACTCACCCACTGACAGCTCCAGCTCGTTAATCTGAAACCGCCGTGCGCCTGTCTTGGGTGGTTTTTAAATAGCAAGTTAAGAGGGAAGCTACGTTTGGGGGCTGAGAAGGGAGCCAAGCCTGAGGCAGCGCCGGTGGCCAGAGCCTCTTGGATGGGGAACGTCCTCCTCGTCCCATTGTTGAGCCTCGGCATGTGTTTTGGCCTTCAAGGTGACTTTTTTTCAGATAAATGCCTACAGGTGCAAAGGTCAGGGGAGGTAAAACTGGCAGCTGAGGCAGAGAAGGGCCTGTGCTTCATTCTCTGTGTGGTGTGGACCTGCAGCACTGGCTTCCGTGAGGAGCTGAGCTGGGGGTTGTGGTGGGCAGGGCACGGCGTGGTGGGTAGGGGGTGGTGGCACTAAACCCCTGAGCTGCCCAGTGAGACCAGTGTGTGTGGAGAGCTGGTGCTGGAATGCAAGAGCGGGGGAATGGGGAGGGGGGCGAGAGGAGAAGTTCCTGGTGATGATGGCTCTGAGGTTATGAGCAATGAAGAACTCAAGGTTTTCAAGTGAAAACTGATGGAAATGAAGTCAAATATAAGGAAAATTTCTGGAACACAGCAGTTAGAGCCTTGTTTTCTGATGTGTGGCTATTCCATTAGGTGTCCCACTCTTTCATTTAAAAGCATGTTTATGGGATTTTCCCCTTTTCTCCAGCCGAAGTTGCACTGATGAATGAGACCTCAGAGCCAAAGCAGCTCCCCTGGAGTCAAGGGTGTGGGCTCAGTCCCTGCTGAAAAAAAGTTGGAGGGACTCCCTAAAGTGGTCTCTTCTGAGGTGGAAGGAGACCATGGTGAACCCCGCATCCAGGCCTCCTGTAGTCTTTGAAATTGCTTTTGCTTGACCTACTTAGTGGCCATTTTCACCCTTTGGAGGTTCTCTTCCTTGCACTGGGGTTGAATGGGACGTGGGAACAAGGCTAAGGTGCTGGAGCCAGTACCTGTCTCTACAGGAGGGGATGCAGTAGTGGCTCTGCTGTGTGGCTGCAGTCTGGCTTGTGTCCTCCAAGGCGTTTGAAGTATGTACCCACTTCCTTGGACCTATTTGGAGTAAGCAGATCAGAGGAAAACCTTCATTCAACAGTACTTTCCTCATTTATTAGAGCCTTGACAAGTTAAATAAAGGTAGAGATTAAATTTGAATGGGACTTAGGTTGAAAAGATCAGCCTTGGAGACATTAAAGAAAAGGGAACTGAGTCAACAGGAAGGTGACCTCAGTAATGGGAGGAAAATCCAAGTATGGGGGGTGCTGCTGGTGTGCTGGTTCCTTTGCAGAGCAGAGGAAATGGGGGGTAGGACACCTGAAAGAGGTCTGGCAGGTGTGGCATCACCCTGCCCGGGGGGGAACTGCAGCCACGGGTAAGAGACATCGTTTTAAACTTTCTTACAAGTCGGTCTTTCTGAGAAACACAACAATAAAGCTGTTAGCTCTTGCAGCTTAAGTGCAGTGCAATTAGTGGATCCTTTCCACGTGCTGACAAGTTTCATCTGTCTGTCTTTAGTTATTAATTGCTTAGGCTACTAAACCCAAGTTTCTCATTCATTATCTTTATTTCTCATCGATGCTTGTCTGATGGCATGCATAGCTGTCAAAGTGAGCTCAGTATTACCAGTTCCTGGCAGATTTGTGTGCTATTTGCATGGGAAGAGCTTTCTGCTGCCTGCTGAAATTAGAGTGAATGTGCACTGGTGTTAATGACAAGATCAGGGTGATTCCAGCAGCAAAGCTTGGCCTACTGCTATTTTTAGCCATTGCATAGGAATGTGGGTTTTTTTTTGGTAATTGATGGTATTTTTTGTTTCTTTTTCTAAAACATTTACTGAAAAAGCCAATGCCATTTTAAGGCTATTTCTTTAGCAAGGAAGTATATTATAAATAGAAGGCAAAGTTTTTCCTTCCAAGAAAGCACTGCAAATCTGGACCACATCTGACTTTAGCAGTCACACCAGCTTTATGCAACACACACATTGCAGCTGGGCTCGTGCTGTGTGTACTCAGAGAAAATTAAGTCACCACTAGAGGTGATAGCAATGTTTTTGTGAAATAAAGCTTTCCTGAAGCTGTTTTTGTTATTTTGTTGAGACCAATGTACTTGTGAAGAGGTGGAAGTTTTCAAGATAATGTAAATAAGGTGCTCTTCATCTTGAGTTCAGGTTGCTGCCTCAGAATACGGAGCTCCAGGTTCCAATCTTTGATCTGGAATGAAATATACATTTAAAAGAGGGAGAGTGAGATACCCTTGGCCCTGCATCTGTGCCGTTCAGTGTCAAAACTGTAACCTCATTCCTGAATAAAAGCAGAATTAAGAACAAAATGAAAAGGAGAGAAGAAGGAGATCTTCATATTTGGCACTGGCTGTTGCAGTACATGTTTGTTCATTGCCTGCTGTGCTTGTGGAGTTGCACAGCTTTCCCTCTGCTGTCTCTTGTGTCGGTGTTGAGCGTTTGGACAGTTTCCACAGTCACCTTTTAATTGAGGGTGCCCTGGCTATGAGGCAGCCTTAGTGTGTGATGTGTTGAGTCAGGTACTGGAAAGCCAGTGTTTGCATTCTCTCCATTCTCCACGAGAACTTCAGCGAATCGCAGAGCTGAGGTGGGAAGGGACCTCTGGAGACCATCTAGTCCAGACACCCTGCTCAAAACAGGGGCAGCTGAGCAGGTGCTCAGGGCTGTGTCTGCTTTGGATCTTAATATCTCCAGCTTGTCCTGGCCCAGGGTTCATTGCCAGCTGCAGGACCTCACATATTCTCTTATTGAACTCTGTGAGGACTCAGTTTTCCCATTTCTGTTGGGGTCCTTCTGAGTGGCAGCGTGACCGGTACAGCAACCCCTCCTCCCAGTTCTGTGTGCTCTGCAATCTCCTTGAGGGTGAACTGGGTCCCGTTGTCTGCCTGGTGCATCATCCCTCCACAGCAGAGCTGCACTCCTTTCACTTTCTCACACAGAGAACAGCAGTTGAAGTCATCTTGCAAACCAGTGGCCTGGGTGACAAATGGCCCATGACTTTGTTCATGGCATGTTATTCCACAAGGAAGGGGCATCAGTTGAAGGCTTTATCTGTCACAGCTACACACTAACTTTTATGTGGAGGAAAGGCTTAAAAATCCAGACTTAAAATCCAGACCTAAAGGTTTTTTGTTTTGGATTTGGATTGCATGTCCAGAGAGGTCTGGTTTCTGAATTTGGTCCCGTTTAGCATGGGGATCAGGCAAGCAGGAATGACATTACAGGAGTGGGGGGTGGGGTTTGGGAGCCTTTTTACGCTTTTCCACATGGTTGGAATCTGATCAGAACAGTCTAGACGGCACAGCATCATGGAAATGAGTTCTGCAGCTGAATTAGGATTAGATGTCAAATCCCAAAACCCGAGCAAACTCAGTCTGGACCAAGACTCAAGCACTACTGCTTCTGCTTAGATGAGAGGGCTCAGGTGGTTTTAGGGCTGTAAGATGCTTGCACAGCTCTTTGGCATAACAGCAGTCTAATGCATCATGACTGTGCCTAGTGCTAGATAACTGAAATGCTTCCAGACTGATCTCATAGCCCTGTAAAGCAACGTCCCTGAGTGTGGTGAGGTACAGTCTGCATCGGGTAATGCAGTGTTCAGAGGCGTGGCAGAGGATGGAGAAGTGATTTTGCTTTGTCATGGGTGAATCTGTTTGTCAGGGCTGTTGCTCTGTTGATGAGCAAGACACTGAGCACTGCAACCTACTAAAAAATCCTCTGCTTTGCTCTTGGGCATTAGGCATTTTCCGTGCATGTGAAGACTGTAGCCCCAAGTACTTGAGAGGAGACAATATAGAAACAAACCTGATTCCAGAATTTTCCTTCGCTGCTTTTTCAGGATTAAAGATTTTCCTCTCTCCAGCACGGCCACCATGAGGTTCCCAGATAACTGCTATCTTCCTGTTTAGTTTATGTCAAACCCATAAAACAATGTCATGTTGCGGTGGGCTCAGTCCTACATTCAAGGGCAGGATGACTTGTGTCAGTTCCAGAGCCTACAGGGCTCTTCCACCACTGCTGCTGGCTCCTTGGATGCCAAGTGATGGGTATTCAAGTGGAGCTCATCCTTCTAGGCTGAAGCATGGGGAAATGTGGCTTTGCCACCAGTTCCCTGTGTTGCTTTGGGAGACACCAGTGAACTTCAGGCCGTTGTTTTTCAGGCAGGGTTCATTCTCGTTGCTGCTCATCCCTGGTTGTCTGTTCCTCTGCCACATTGTGCTGCTCTGCCAGCTGTGCTGATGAGGTTTTTCATGTGTTTGCTTGGCAAATGGGATCAATGAAATGAACCAATTAAAAGAAAAAAGCAAGCCCCCCAAAAAGAAGACAACAACAAAAGAGCTCCATGAGGGTCCTTCTCCCCTGTTGCTTTTTCTGTGCAGATTTTAAGCACGGCGAGTCAGGCGCTGTCTCTCTGGAGCACAGAGAGCCTCTGGTCTTGTTGGCATCCTTGAGGCAGTGTGCTATATAGGAAGGAAAGAGGGAAAAGCCCAGCTCTCGTTGACAGAGAGCATGCGACTATTTTTGTGGGCAGGAAATCTTACCAGGCGCAACAGTTGGGAAGCTGGATGTGCTTCTGAGAGGTAGCCAACCTTTCCTGGAAGGAGCCTTTTGCACCCTCACTGTTGAAAGCCCCATACTGACCTCCTAACCCTGCTGGAGCACAGCCTTTTCATTTCTTGGGTGTGCCAGCAAGCTCCCCGCCATGGCCACGCGTTCAGGCCCTCTTAGGACACGCTGTCCTTCTGGGGCTTTGCGTGCAATTAGGTGTTGGGTGTCAGGAGCTGATAGTGGGCAAGCGTGGAGCGGGGGAGATGGTGCTTAGCCAAGCACTGCCTTTCTTTATCTTTAGTGGAAAACCACAACAATGCAAGAAAGCTCCCACTGCTGTGGCTGTGGCTGCCACTGGCTGCTCTTGCTTTGGGCTTCTGTGGGCACTTCCATTCTGGCTTCACGTGGGGCTTTCCCAGTGCTCTTTTTTTTTATGGCTGCCCCGTGCCTGGGCAGGAGCCGAGAGGCAAGTGAATGTCACCACAACTCTTGCAAGACCTCATTGCCAGCACATCTGTCTTCTGCTGGATTGCCTGCGTGTTGCCTCGTTTGTTTCCTTCAGCAAAGCAGGAACCTGGGTGTGGGGGAGCTTGGGAAATAGAGAGGAGCTATTAGGGTAATTAGCATTATCTGTGAAACCTCCACATTTTATATGCCTGCTGTATCAGAAGCATTTATGGTTGAAGTTGCATCTCTAAGCATTTTGGTACTTTCAAACACTTGATTGTCTGCATCTCCAGCCTAGTTTAGGTATCTTAAATCAGCTTTCTGGGATCTGTTTCAGAGAAAAAAAAAAGAAGTATGTTGAACAAAATCTAGGATGGCTGACCTTACACACACAGATTATTTTTCAAGCATTCTTTGCCTGAAACTAATTACCTCATAGTAATTAGCCTTTTCTAAGTGGTGAATTGTTGGGGAGGCAGCTGTGGATGTTGTCAGTCAGGCACCAAAGTCTAGCTCCTGGTGCCATGAGAAGCCCAACTGAGCGTCTCGAATTGCCGTGAGGGTTGTTGCTGTTGACTTGCCCTGAGTGCACCAGGTGGGTGAAACAGTGGAGAAGGAACCAGGAGAGACTGTGTATGTGTGAGAGTTTAGGGAAAACAACTTAAAAGAGAGATGGAAACTCCATCTTCCTGCTGTCCCATGCGAAAAAGAAATCTCGCCATGTAACTTGTGAATTGCAGGAATTCCTGGAGCCCCAGCAAACCCTGCCTAATCTCCCCCTGTCCGTCACATATCGCCTCTGACTGTTTGCAGTGAGTTCCCAGGCCTCGTGCTTTCTTACTCCTGATAACCAGCCATTGCTGGAATGCCAGAACCACTGCATTGCATAGTTCAGCTATCAACAGAAATATAGTGAGATAAAGGGGATGGTTAATACCAGAGTGTGTGTGGTAGGGCAGATGTCAGAGATACCCAACCGGCTTTCCCGGAGAAGTTCTTCAAATGGGTCAAGTTACTTTGGGAAAATAGTATCTAGCCCTTTTGACAGTGTGAACAGCCACAAGAACATCAAGCAAACATTTCCTCCTGTTGAAGAGTCAGGCAGCCATCTAATATGTCCTTAGTGCTTCGGAGGCTTGGTGAAGTAATACCACCTTGTCTGGGGCTTCTTCAGTGCTGAACATGCTTGGAAAGCTGCAACTGAAGATGAAAAGCTGGCCTGAATGCTGGGCAGTGAGTTCTTTTGGGAATTAAGCCTATAAAAAATGAAATCTGATATAGGAGCTGATGGATTTATTGAAATGACTGAGCAATTGTTGTATCACAGATGCCAGAGAGGAAGAATAGGCCTATTGGGTCTTCCTGCCAGGTCAGGACTGTTCCCTGTCGTGTCTGGTCTAGCAACCTGTTCAGTTGTTTCGAGTCACAGTTTCCATTGCTTCCCTCTGAGACCATTGTTATTTCCTGTTAGGAAAAATTACTCGAAATGAGACCAAACTGCAAGGCAAAATTTTTCTTCTGTCTTAATTGCTGTTTAATATTAATTTTAATGGATACTCAGAACAGAGAGAAGGGATCCTATGCAGTCCCTCTGATGATGTGCTATTGGCCATGTTATTTTCAACAGTGTGATTAAATGGAGAGTGCATCTTGGCATTGATGTGTTCATGTCCATCCAATTGGGGTGGTGGTTTGGTAGCTCAGACTGTTTATACAGCTTGTTGTGAGGAGTGGTACCGTGTGTTTTGCCTTAAGGGGTGTGGTCTGTGAAGCTGAATAATGCAGGAGTGGGGGTCTTGGTGTTGGAGCCAGCTTCTGGGAACCAGGATGGGTAGAGTCTCTTCCTGACTTTACTGCTAGGTTGAGCAAACGTCTTTAAGTCACGGTGAGCTTGTGAGTGGAATGAGGGCTTGTCCCTCCTTCTGACCCCTGTCAGAGATATGCTCTGGCATTGTGGCCAAGGGCTCTGTTTGAGGCACTAACTGCGTGTGTCAGAGCAAATGTGGTCTTGGCGTGTGGAAAGTGCAGGGCACAGTGTTTCCACTTCATTTCTCATGAAAGACATTTGAGCTATGCCATGTGCATCTGAGATCAATGCAGAGCATTGCTGCCCACTAAGCAATGGTGGCTTCATTGTATTTGGGAATTTATAGCTGCTATGGGCAAGGTCCAGAGAATGACTGGGGATCCTTGTGTTAAAAAAAGCTCTGGAGAAGTGCAAAAGGCAACAATCCCCTAGTCTAGAATTTAATCCTTAGGGCTGTGAATCAGTGTGGCTCCCATATGCATTTGTGCTGAATAGAGGAGGGAGAAGCAGGAAAGAAGAGATTGTAGTCACCTCCTCCATTCATGGGGATGCTGCACTTCACCATTTATGGAGGGGGATTGGCCTCAGCTGTGAAGGCAGCTGCCACTCTGCCCCTCCTGGCTGTTATTTAATGCTTGTTAAATGAACACAACCTTTAGTTTAGGTTCAGCATTTCACATGATAGCTCTCTATGCAGCCACCCGGGCTGGGAAAAGGAAAGGAAAGAGAATCCCAAGAGCAGAAGCAAAGACAGAGCAGAGTAGTAAAGGAAGGGGGAAAAAAAAAAAAGTGAGGACATTATTTCTAACAGCACTTAGTGGCCTAGATTTTCCTTTCACAGCTATTTCAAAAGTCTGCTTTATTGTAGATCCATTCAGTTTTATTGGTGTAGTAGCAGCCACTGCTGTCTGCTCAGCTCTTAACATGATACTCTGCCAGATGGCAGCAATATAAACCTGCTTTGGACTCGGGCGCTGATCAAAGTTTTTTTGCTGTTGTCACCCCTGTAACATTGTCACAGATGTAAGGCTACTACACCCTGGCTCTCATCCCTGCAGCCTCCCCGCCTATAAATTCAGTACAGTGCCTCTTTTCATAGCAATATAATGCCCACATTCCTTAAATCCCAAGAACAGCCCTGTGCAGGGGAGGATGCGCTGCGGGGTTTTGCTGGGAGTTACTTAGACAAGACTGGTGCACAGGGAGCGAAGCTGCCTGGGAGGAGGGTGCATCTCCAGTAGGTGTGTCAGCAGCCAGGTTAGTGTAGCTGGGCTGGTTTGCTCCACTGGAGAACCCAGCTTGGGATCTCAGCAGGAATCCCCCAGAGGAAAGGCATTTGGGCGTCATTAAAGAAATACTCAAGGCCATGGTTGTTGGGTGGTTTTGGATGCGTAAAACCTTGTGGAGGAAAGAAGCTGTTTTGGAAGAGGGTGTGGGACTGTGCATCTATATGGTGTGAAGAGAAGTTCTGGCATGGAGTAGATGCAGGGGGATGGCACAGGGGTCCTGCTGTCTGCAGATATTGTAGTTTACTCAGAGCAATTTAATTCATCTTTACTTTTCCATCTGCTTCTTTCCATCCTTCCCTGGCTTTTACTCCCTATCCTGACATCCTTTTCTTGCTGGGCACATGTGGGTACCATTATGCTTCCACAAAGAGCTCCTGTAGTCTTGGATGGCTGCACTACAAGCTGGCCTCAGCTCCCTTCCTTGTGGTAAGAGTGCTGTGGTGTTGTGATCAGCCTCTGGTTGCTGAGGGGAGGTGATTTCCATTAGAGCATGGAAATTCTGGGCTATGGTCTTTGCCCACAGCAGACAGAGGCAAGCAGAAGAGGAGAGAGAACATCATGAGCAATGTTCTTCCTCCTGCCCTCTACGGAAACAACTTCCAGTTTTGAGGAGGGGGGGGATAGGGAATACAAGATGCAGAGGTTTGTAGGGCTGGGAAGAGAGCAGCGGGCCCTAAGTGGGAAGTGAAAGGGGTCTGGAGAATTGGAGAAGGTGTCAGTGCCCAGTCTGTGGTGAGAGAAGTCTGGGAACACTGGTCTAACCTGTTCATTCAGATGGTTTTTACCAGACTTCACTGTTGTAATCCCACCTCATGTTGCTGCACCAGGGCTTCATTGTGTGGCAAATAGAAGGGATCCCCTTCAGCATGTGCATGAGCTGCCTCTGGGAAGCTCCTGCATGTTTTAAGAAAGGCAAAAGCTGCCAGTTTTGTCCTCCTGACATTTCACAAAACTGGCAACTTTCTTTCCTTTTCTTTCTTGCTTGCCTTTTTTTTTTTTTTTAACAGTTTGGGTATTTCTCACGTTGATGGGTGAAGGGGAGAAGAAGCCTTGGTTTGGGATGATTTATGGCTCCAGGGGTGGCAAACTTTTTGGCAAACCATGCAGGAAAGCTCCCGGAGCATGGCAGCTGTAATCTGCTGAGCTTTCTAGAGATACACTGGGAGAGATAACGTGTTATTTATCCTTGCACAAACAGGCTGATGGAAAACGTGCCTGTCCTAGACAAAAGAATTCTCCCTCCTCCCTCTGCCTCCTCACCCCAGTTCAGGCTCCCCGGGAGCAGCTGGGCTCTCTTACTCCTGCAATCCCCAACAGCTTCAAATTCACTTCCCTCAGCGCCTTGAAAGGAGGTTTTGATAAATGCATTACACTTTACAGCCAGACAGGGCTCTAATTGCCAGGAGGATGATGATAAGCTTTTTTCTTGTTGTTTCAAAACAATCTGGAGTGTGGCGTGCGCTCCCGACTGCGGCTGGGCAGAGGGGAGGCAGCAAGGTGCCACGTTCACCCTCATTATTGCATTAAATTGGGGGGTATTTGGTTATAACCCAGCTGCACTGTGGAGCAGCACTCGTGCAGACCTGTTGGTGGCCTGAACTTGACAGGAGTCTTGTGCCAAGGCACCTTCTCCCTCAGCTGCCAAGCACCCTGGCACCTCAGGGGTCTCGGGCGTCCCAGCACCAGTCCTGCCCCGTGGGCCAGCAAAGTGGAAGCTCAAGAGGGGCATCAGTGATTTCCTTTCTCCAGTTGTGTGCTTGTTCCACATATATGGCATTTTTTTTATTTCAGGGACGCTGTTGCTCCTTTGCTGCTCAGTTTAATGACTGTGGTCTGGTTAAACAATAATGTAGAGAAAAAAGCAGAGCTGCCTTAAGTTGTGATCTAAAAATAGGGAAACATACACCATTAAATTGAGAGGATTTAGAAGCATAACCATAAAGCCAAGAAGAGTTTGCCAGGAGCTATCAAGTGACACAGATCTCAGCTCCCTGCTTCTTCTAGTTTTCTTCTTTTAAAGGTGAATTGAACAAGCTTAGGTTACTATTTTGCTGCTTTTGCCTACAAATGGAGTTCAGAGGGGTCCCACTGTGACAGCTTTTATTAGGGTTTTCTTTGCAATTTTTATTGTTTTTATTTGTAACATATTTCTGACTCTTCACCATCAGCAGAGAAAATGCTTGGCCCTTAAATATCCCAGTATGGGATCAATGTACCTGAGATCCAGGAGGTGTGACTTCAAGGACTTTGTAACCTAGAGAGGAGAAAGGCTGCTTTAGTGGCCACTGCTCTTTTCTGGGACTTAACAAACTATGGTTTAAAGTCTTCTGCATCAGCAAGTATTCCTGACTGACCTGAGAGAAATCCCCTTGTCAATGTGTGTGAATTTTTTGGGTGTGAAACAAGGAATGGTTTCTGTGGTTTCCACAGAAATGGTTTGATTGGGAAGCGCCAGGTTGCTTGTAATAGGCTTCCTTTGGAGACACGTGGTATCTAACTCTGCTTCTGGAGTGGTGACTGGGTTGGAGACCCTGGGATAAAGTCTTCCAGCCTCCAAGCACCATGCTGGTGCCAAAGCTGTTAGTGATACCCTGCAGCAAAGCTTTCTCCTGTGGACCCTTTTGGAAGAGCTGTGCTAGGAAGGATCCTGTAGGTTGATCTCTTTAGCACAGCGCCAGGTAGTTTCCTGCTCAGTGACCGACCAGCTCACCTTACTGGTCCCCAGCTTTTCATGCTCACTGATAATGTCCAGCATAGCTCAGTGATGTGCTTTCAGACAAGATGAGTTTCCCTTCATTTTCATTTCTCTGCGTGGTTGGGATGAGCTGGTGAAGCTTTGTTCAAACTCAGCACCGCTTTGTCATGTCTAGAAAATCAGTTTTCATATCAAAAGCAGATTCCCAGTTAGTTGGCACCTTTGATTAAATGTTGTGTTTTACACAGTTTTCTTGGCTCCTTACCCACCTTCGATCGCTTGGGGCCTCGAGATTTGCTGTAAAGCCCCAGATAAAGCTGGGATTGTGTTCCTGGGCTTGTTCTCACCTCAGATGACACTGTGCTGATCTCACTGTTGTGTGTGAAAAAGAGTATCAGACAACTTGCTGTCACAGGCCTTGCTTGCCTGTAATTCTGGACAGTGTCGTTGAGTCAGCTGGGGTCTGTTTCTCAGATGCCTTGAGTATGGACAGAGCTGCCCAGAAAGCCAAAAGCAGCATGAGGGGGGAACAAGGAAATATTCAGGGAACCTTGAAGGTGATGAGAAGTGAAGTTTTGAAGGTAAGCTCTGGAACATCCTGTCACGAGGCCACGTGCTGGCTGGGATTGAAAAATATGTAGATATGTTGATAATGGGAATATCTGCTCTCATGTTACCCAGTTTTTCTTTTTGGAGGGATGTTAATCCTGGTGCTTTAAAGGCATATACTGAATACTCAGGATACAGTTATGTAAGGGGTGCTTTACTGGTATTTAATGGAATGCTGTGCAGACAGCATCTTCCTGGTGTGAACACAGCTGCTACAACAAAGCCATGCTTTGGCCCACACAGGTAAAGCATCCTCTGAAAACTTAAGAAACTGCTGGTTTTCCCGTGTATATTGTCTACACTGGAGCCTGCTAAGTGAGTCAGGGATCACTCTTAGACAGCCTCATCTCTCCAGTGCTAACACCCTTTAGGATGGGCCCTTGCCCTCCCTCCCTGGCCCTGCCCAGGATATACTGTTTACTCCTGGCTTTCTGGAGGCAGAAGTGTGTGTTGTCCCATCCAGTGTCACTGGCTTTCAGAGTTAGTGCCAAGAAGGTAGTCCAGCTGGCGAGATGCTCCGATCGGGAAGGTGCAGATGTGAGGCAATGCCTGTGTATCTGGCCCAGCAAGGTGCTGAGCTGCTTCAGCCAAGCACTGAGCATCCTCATGTCCATTTACACTCAGTAAGAGTGAATGAGCTTTGATTAGTGAGCCCCTGGCAAACTCCTGCAGCGAGACACGATCGCAGTGTAATGGTGCTGTGCACGCTGCTGGCCTGGGGGTCCAGAGGGGGGCACAGTCAGGCACCTCTTGTCCCAGGGGAGAACTGTGACAGCTTAGGAAATGCTGTGGATGCTGGTAGTGAGGGGCTAAACCGTGATGTGTTACACAGGACACACCACCACCTTTGAAAAGACCTTTTTAGCCCCCATGCTTGCGGCTCACTGCTGTTGGGTTGTCTAACTTCAGTTTACCTGGTGGGGGAAACAGGTGCTGCTGCCTTAACTCTAAGCTTCTTGAACATGATATATGGCCAAAGCCACTGCTGCGTGCGTGGGTAGGGTATGTTTGTGACTTCACTGGGTGTTTTGAAGAATGCTTTGATCTGAACTGGATAGGTGTGTTCTGGATGCTTCCAAACTGGATCAGAGATGTCAGAGCAAGACTTTCTGTCGATTTAAAGGGCATCGCATCTATATTCTGAGCACCACAATCTCCCTAGAGCTCCTCCAGCTACTCTCTCCTTTCAGAACAATCCCTTTTGTTTTTAACTCCCCCTCCCTGTCCCCATCACCCCGGCACTTCAGTTTACTTAGCAGATGTTGGCCCAAACTTTTGAAGCAAGGGTAAACAGAGCTAAGGTCAACCTGAGGAACACAGCACCCCAGGAGAGCTGCTGCTGTGAACCTGTATCCAACTGGAATTGGAGGGAATCTGAAAGGACTTTGGTAAGATTAGTCCCTGGGAGGATAGCTGGGTTTATATATTGAAAAAAACAGACAGAACAAAAGTGTGCAACTTTAACATGAACTGAGTAAAGCTCAGTTCTCTTCTCAAGTTTCCCTCTTTTGAAGACCTTGCATTTTGTATTCATAGCCATTACCATATGAATCAATGATTAAAAAAAACCAAACCCAATATCTTGATAAGAATCCAACTACATTTTACCAGTCCATCCTATAAGGTAACCAGAGAGAGTTCCTTTCACTCCAGCCATTGTTGGCCACACAGATTATATTCTTCAAAGACTGTCTGTCTCGTTCAAACACAAGGTCCATATCTTGGCTGAACATTAACGTCACTTGATAGGCCCTGTGTCCAGCTCCACCTTGCCCTTCCCGGCGAATTAGGCTTTATAGCTGAGTCCCAACGTGAGCAAAGGGAATAAAGAGCCTTTGTGCTCCTGCTGGGTCCATCCCCCGAAGCTGATCAGGGACCAGGATTGATTACCAGGTGGGTAAGGACCTGATAACCTACTGAATCTGTGTGAAGACCCCTTTCTGAAGACTTCTTCCTTTTCTGATTTGCATTTCAGGTCTCCGTCTCGTTTCAGAAATGATTTTATCTGTCTTTCACTGCAGTGCAAACTGGGGGAAGTTCTTGTGAGAAGAGGCAGCAGGGACAGCATAAGCTTGAAGGCCACTCTCTTAGTGCTATACAAATAGATATTAAAGCCGTAATCTGTTATTTAATGCCCAACAACAATTAATTCAACTCCTCTGCTTCACAAGTACTAGGAATTAGCATTGACTCATCCATCCATTGAGTGTATTTACAAATACAGAAAATGACAGTAAACATTAAAGTTGCAAAACCAAGAATTGAAGGAAGTGTCCTTTTCTGCCTTAATTTGGTTCATGTGTGCATAAGCCAAATCATAGAATTTCTAATTAGATTTTCTCCTACTTTTTTCTCTCTCATAAGAACCTCGTTACTTGTCCTAAGCTTGGAAAATTCTTCACCCAAGCAATTCTGTTTGGCAGAATTATGAGCAATTAAACTTCTGTCTTCTTCAGTTTTAACCACCTGTTGACTCTCCCCATAACCACAGTGACTCGTGTTAGCTGTTATGTATGGAAGTCCCATATGTGACTCCTCAGTTTCCTTTGTTTCTGGTAGCAATAGCCCTTGAAGAAATTTTGGATAGAAAGAGTGATTTTTTTTTTTTAAAAAACAAAACAAAACCTGTTTCTTTTTAAAAAGCTGCTTCATTTAAAAAATGCTGTTTCTTTTATGGAAATCCTGGCAAATACTGATGAAGTTTGTTCAGTGCCTCTTCTCTCTCTGCTCTACTGGTGCGTGGTGGCTCCTAGAAATGGGTAGTGTCTGTGCAAAAGGCTGTAAAAGCGGGACTGCCCTCCACGCTGTTTGTGTCCATGTCTGCAGAAGGATGCTTGCCAAAATACATGAAATGCTCTTAAGAAATTTTCTCCTCTCTTCTCTCTTTGGGAAGTGACTCAACAGGCGCCAGAGCTGTTACTGCTGCATTACAGGAACTGTGAGGAGAGGTGAAGCCTCTCTCGCCTAAATCCAACAATTATAAGCAAGCCACTTAGCCAACACATAAAAGATGGTATAAATGGAAGTATTCCTTCCCTTAGGGTTTTCCACAGAGGGTCTGTTTCCCTGACATCCAGCCCTGGGGAACAGCCTGCTCTTTTGTCAGCGATTCCTACGGGAGGTCTGAGGAATTTTGAAGCTGTCAGGCTATAATACCCTGCTTTTAGCTTTTTGGAGAAAGCGCGCTGTTTTCCAGAGAGTGAAGCCAGATTGCTGCTCTAAAGCTGCTACATTTCACCAGAAGAATGCTGGTTATTTCACCGTCCTGCGAGCGCCTCACTGCTAAAACGTGCGGGCACTCTGTCGACTTTTTTCCTGTTTTTTCACCGGTTTGGCTTCTTAATACAATGCCTGAAGATCTTTTGAAAGGGCCACAAAAATCTGCTGACGGCTCACGCAGCTGATTTGACCCAGAGCGCCTGCTTGGCTGAGCAGAAAGATGACACTGCAGCAGAAATGTTACTTTAAGGGAAAAGAAAACAGGCGCAGTGCTCCTGCCATTGTTCGTGGCCTCTGTTCTGGTGCCAGGCTCTGCACTTAGGCAAACACAGAGGTACCAGCTTTTAACCTTTCGCCTGCTTCCCGCAGGTGTTATCTTTTGCTCTGAATAGGCAGGACGAGGTCCACAAATTGCATTCAAGCCTCTAGCAGCCCCACTGGCTAAGAAAAGGCAACTCTTAGTGGGTTTTTTTGAGCTAGAAGCTTAACAAGGTTTTCAGCGAAAGGAGTAATTTGCTTGGTTTTATCCTTTCTAGTGTTTCGGTGTGATGTTGGGGGAGGCGACTGGTACCTTCTCTCACAGTGCTGGAAAAACGTGGAGATGGTTCAGTGTTGGGCTGTACAGCTGAAGCTGAAATAGCTGTGGTGGAGCAGGCAGGTCTCTCTGGCTCTGTGATTTAACTAGATTTCAGTCATCTGGTTGGAAAAACCTCTGAGATCATCGAGTCCCAGCCGTACCTGTCCCCTTACTAAACCCTGTCCCTGAGAAACCCATCTGCCCATCTTTTTAAACCCCTCCAGGGACAGGACTCCCCCCTGCTCCCTGGGCAGCTGTGCCTGAGAACCTGCCCAGCAAAGAGATCTTTCCTAATTCTTTCCTAATTCTTTTTCTTTTCCTAAATCTCTCCTAATCAACAGGGGATTTAAAAAAAAAAAAAAAAATCTGAAATTATTTTGGTGAGGCTCCTGTTTAAATAGTTATTGTTTTGAGTGAAAACGGTTTGTGGAAGGGAGAGCAAAGCGCTCTGACTTCAAAGCTTGTCATTGTAAAGAAATCTGATGGCGAGTGGTCACGCATACCTGAATCACTCCTCCTACAGCCCAAAGTGCTGGCAAGCAGCCTGGTCATGCTCCCACTAACACAGGGGTGAGACATCCTCAGCTGGTGGAAATCACCATAGCTGGGTTTAAGTTGGAGATTATTTTTTTTTAACCTATTGACTGCACCGGGGACTGGATCGAGCCACTTACAAGCCCATGGGAGCTTCTTAAAACCTTCTGATTCTGTTATTTGTTTAAATCTTAGAGAAATCCTTTGAGCCCAAGAAAATTTCGTGCAAGTATGAACAAGACTTGCTGTATTTTTTCAGTTTCCCAGGCTGCTTGGCTGTTCTGTTGCACTTAGAGGACCCTGATAACTGCCCAGGACTGGGCACGCCCCTCGTTTCTGCCACAAGAAGTTGAAAGTGCACATTCAGCCATTTTTTTTTTTGGAAGACCTGCATTCCTGTTCCACGGTCCTGTATCTCAGCTGGGTGCCATCCTGCACCACTGGGACACGGCAGTCAGAGTTTGGCATTAGGTTCCCTGTAACATCTGCACAGTCCTGGTGTTTAGCTTGAGATGTGCCCACCACAAAGTGTTTTTCTCCCTGGTAGATACACACACAAGGTAACAGGCACATCCCACGCACACCCTGCAGGTCAGGGAGCTCCTTCGTGCAAGGATGATGCATTTTACAAGGATAATGTTGCAGTGATGACAAATGGGTGCCTCTAAGTATTTAGAGGGTGCCTGGAAGGCAGACAGATTATCTCAGAAGCACCTCAAGCTAATCCTGCTCAAGAAAACCAGTTTTATTTAGCCTCTAACCTACCTGCTGAAACTGGGATGGATTTGGTGTGCCTTGTTTTTTTTTTGTTTTTTGTTTTTTTTTTTTTCTGTGGAAGGAGGGACATGCAAACCAGCAATTCAAGTCTGGAGATTCCTTCTTTGTCTTTGGTGTGGAAAAATGGAAAGACATTTAATATTTGTTGACCACGAGTCATTTTTAGTGTGTTTGTTAATAGCCTGCTGCACTCTTGGAAGCGATAAGTGTTGGTGAAAATCCACTGCTTGGAGCTTTTGTCAGTGAGGGAACTGTGTGTTAATCTGCACTGGCCGTGCTTTATGTGAAGTTTAAAACAATTCAGCTTTTTTGCTTGGCTTCTGTTTTTAGCACAGTGTCAATGAATGAGTTAGAAGTGGTCTGCCTGAAACTGGGAAGATGTTACAGGAAGGGGCTGTGATTACAGCTGTCCCAAGGGTGGCAGGTCTATCTCCCTTTGTGAGAAGAAGAAAAAACTACTGTTCTGTACTGGAACAAACCCAAAATCTCATTTTTTTTTCTCCACACAAGATGGAATGTCAACAAAATGTCCCTTTTGGACTGAAAATCTTGAGCTTTTCCATTCCTCCTGGCCACTGTATGAGTTCACTCACACGTGCAGTTACGTATCCCTACTTCTTCAGGAACAACTACGGGTGTCCGTGGGGGCAGTAGGAGGCTCAGCTGTGCCTGTGCAGTGTCATCTGGATCCCACTGAACCCTCTTCTGACAACAGGGATACCTTCTTGGGTGAAACTGCAGCCCAGCTTTTGCCAGGATTCTCCTTGTTTGTGGATGAAGCCGTTAACTGTCTCTTAAACCCTGAATCTGTAAATTATATTTTAAGTAAATATCAAGCTATTCCCCCGCCCCAACTAACATAAACCTCCTAGGCACACTAGCTGCCTCATTCAGGGTTGTTTTTGTCGTTGCTGGGTTTGTTGTCAGGTCATGCTAACCCGACCATGGATGTGTGTTTTAGTTGAAGGAAACAGGGGCTGGTTCTTCAGCTAAAGTTCATAGATGAGTTACAATTTCTTAGCTACACCAATTTACTGTAAATGAACATCTGTGACTTCTAAAACGATCCCTAAGGAAATAGGTTCATGAAAAATGGGCTTTTAGAGAAGCCTGAACCATTGGGGAGGAAAGAATGGGAAACAAAAGGAGAAGACAGAAAAAAGCCGTAAGTTGCGCTTTCCCAGAGCTCTCTGGTAATGATGCTGGGATTGTTCTGGTGCTTTCCCTTAGTGAAAATCTATCCACTTTATTAAAGAAAAAAAAAAGATAAATGCCACTGTCTCCATTATACAGATGGGGAAATGAGGCAGAGAAAGATGAAAGGGCTTTGGCCTATTCATCTCACCAGGAAAATAACAACATAGGTGAGCCAAGCGCCGGTCTTTACACTTCAGTCCATAGGCTGGGGCTCTCTAACTGCCTTTGCACCTGTGTAAACAGGGAGGCAGGTGCAGCGCCCGGCGTGCGGAGCTGCCGTGAGCATCTACGCTAAGGGATGTCCTTGGAGGGTGGTGGAGCAGTGTCAGTCTGTCCTTCCTTAGCTCTGCTGCCTGCCCCAGCCGGCAGGGTTTGTGTCCTTCCCCGAGGAGAAGGCATTGCTCTTGCAGGGCGAAAGCACGCAGTCAGCGTGAGAGATTTCATGCTCTGTCTCTTGAAATCCAATATGAAGCAGTTGCCTTCTCTCTGTCCCACAGGCTCATTACACAACTCCGTGTGTGGCCTCTCCCCATAATTAACCTGAGGGGGTTACTTTCCTTTTCTAATTTGTAGGAAGTGGCTCATGACATCTGTTGCAGCCCCGAGGCTCCTTCCTGCAAACCTTTAGCTGGTTTTCACTGAGAGAAAAGGCAGCACAAAGAGATGTAGCCATTAACTGCCTTGAGTCCTGGCTTTGAAAACAGCATCTTCCGATTGCCCAATAAAAACCTACTGAGCAGGGGAGGGTGAATACACCTTTCTAAAGGGAGCTGGGCTTAAACCTCATGACTAAATATTGTCATTTCTCTTCTTGTTAGCACTTCAGGGAAATAGAAACAAATAACAAAAAACAACCAACCTAGTAAGAGTTTTAATGTGTTTTACGGAATTTATTATGTTTGTTTCACAGTGCAAAGTCATAATAACCCTCCTCCTTCTCCTTTTCAGATTTATGCTTACCTATTCCTCACTAAGACTTGGCACGGGGGAAGTCCCCTATAGAAACCACTGTAGAGTTTTATCCTGAAACTTGAGCCTTTTGGAAGAACAAAACATCTCTCCTAGACTTGATAGGTGAAAGTGATAGTTTGGATGCTCTTACACCATAATAGGCTTTTCAGTTTTTTCCATTGTATTTTGGTGTTAATGGTGTTTTTGCATGGAAAAAAAACCCAAGACACAAAAGGTGCACCAACTTATTCTATGGGAGGGAAATCACAGGAGTGGATGGGAAACTGCTTCTCAGCAGATTAGTTAGAGTGGCTCTTGGAGCTTCTTGGAGCCCTTTGTTGTTTTAAAGTCAGTATTTCTGAGGCCAGAGAGAGAGGAAAGCTATAGAGGTGCATGTGTGTGCACTAGAACTATGAGAAAATACAAAAGTCTTGTTCTTACTGATTTATTATAGGGCTTGAACTAAGATTTTGGTGATCTAGGCTGTGGCTCTTCAGGAAAAAAATGTATTTTCATTCTGGACCTAAAATGTGTTTTTTTACAATATATCATTTTTGATGTAATTTCATCCCAAATTTGCACTTTTCTTCAAATTGGCATCTTCTGACTGAAGCACACGCAGCTGGGAAATGATTGTGCTGTAATCTCATCTGACCTCTCACGTAACATGCTTCCCAAAACCTCACCTAGTAATTTCAGCATCGTTTCTGTGGGGCAGAGCACAGAATTTGTGTGTAGATAAAGAAACCTTTTAGAAAGGTGTCTACTTTGTGTTCGCAGCAGGCAGTTGTGCTGTGGGTCGGGCAGCTTTGGCCTCTGCCAAAGCTTGTGATACCTTAACAGCACTTTTGTTTCTGTGTACTGCGCAACACCAACTGAGTGAAAAAGTCTTTGAAGTTCCTGGCTGGCTGAGGAGGAAAAAGTCCCTTCATCTTTCAGCACTGCTCGTGCTTGCCAGGCCATCCGGCCCTTCTGAACACCCTCCTCCTTCTTCCTAGGGAAGATGACTGAATATCCAAGTGCTGTTTGCCTCCTGCTCCGTGTAAACATGGAAGTAGCCTGGTTGGTCCTGCTGAGGTTGGTACTGTAGGAGGGCCTTTTTAGGCCCCTTTTTAGTTATTGTGGACTTTTATGGGAAAGGAATCCCACTGTTGTCGTGTGAGAGCTTGCAAATGACTAATGCCTGAATTTGTGAGTTTTGTGGAGCACTGTGTGCCAGAAGGGTCAAATGGGAACAGGAACAGCTGCCCAGGGAGGTGGTTGGGTTGCCATCCCTGGAGGGGTTTAAAAGATGGGTAGATGATTTTCTTAGGGACATGGCTTAGTAAGGGGACAGGTACAGCTGGACTCAATGATCTCAAAGGTCTTTTCCAACCAGATGATTCTGTGATTCTAAATTGTGGCCTTTCCCGTGGGGTGGTTTCACATCTGAGAGCAAGAACCCCATAGAGCACATTCTCTGCAAGACCCCGAGGCCAAATGTCATGAACGCAGGCCTAAAACTGTCATCTCTCATCAGCTGTTGGCTGAGGGGGATGAACCATCCCCTGCCACATCCAGGCCGTTGGATTGCCCTCTTGGGAGCGAACGTGTGCCCCCACCCTGCTCCTTGTGCCTTGGGGTAATAGCATCTCTGTCACCACGTGGTCCTCAGCTCATTTCTCTGCACAACAATGCACAATCACAGGGGCCTTTGTAGATTTAACACTATATGTTTGAGAAGTCTTCTTGGCAAGGAGCTGAATGGCCCTACGGTCTGTAGGAAGGAGCAGCATAATTGTCAGAAAATACATGACTTAATAAATAACAGCGTGTATGTGAATGCTGCAGGGGGGGATGGTGGGACCAGGCTGCGTGGCTGCAGAGTTGAGGGCTGTGTTCAAAAAGCAGAGGGGCTTTTATGTGGCACAGTGATGTGGGGGTGTAACGAAATGTGTGAGGGCCTGGTTAAATGGGAGTTGCTGAGCTGACTCTTGTGGAGAAAGGTGCTAATGCACACATCACATTGACCATGGGAGCCTGGGCTCTGCACATTTGTGTGTGAAAAGTTGTGCCAGGGCAGGTTCAGATTAGCCATCAGGAAGAATTTCTTCACTGAAAGGGTTCTCAGGCAGTGTCACAGCTGCCCAGGGAGGGCACAGAGTCCACATACCTGGGGGGGTTTAAAGGGCAGGTGAGTTTCTTAGGGACAGGATTTAGTGAGGGGACAGGTACAGTTGGACTCGATGATCTCAGAGGTCTTTGGTTCTATAAAAAGGCTCAGAGAGGAAGGTGAATCCCTTGCCTTATCCCTCAGCACATGTCATATTTTGCTTTGTAACCATCAGAAAACTGTTTGTGAGTTCCTCCAGAAGTGCCACTTGCTTATGGTTTGGGATGAGATGAGAGGGTAGGGATGGGGTGGTCAGGGGGCGGTAAGTGGTGTTGGCATGTTGTTTGCAAGTGACCTCTGACAGCTTTAGCCACTAAAGCCCTGACCTGCCAAAGTATGTCACTATTGTTGGCCTCTTGCTAGAGGAGCTGTCTTGGAGGCCTGCCTAGGAGTTGCTGAGAAACCTTGGTCAAGCCCCATACTCTCCTGACATCAGCTTGGTGTGTCCCCAGTGCAAAATGTGCCTTCAAGAGCTTGCCTTTACTGACGAGGTATTAATTATTGCACCGACACTGCACGTCTCAGTCAATCTCAGACTAGTCTACAAGCACTAGAATAACTTGATGATGCTGCAGTGAGACAGAGATTTAGGTTTAGACCTACTTCATAGGGAAGAAATAACGCTAGGAAGTTAAAGCTCAAGGCTTTAAACTCATGTTTAATGATAGATGCTTAAATCCACTTAGACATCTAAATGTATTGCCTTGTCCTGATCCATGAAGGCTGCTGAGCACTTGTAATTCTACTGATTTAATGCCATATTAACAGGCAGGCATCCTCTGCTGCTGTGCTGAGGACCATCTCCTGCACACAAGAAACAGAGGCTCAAAATTGTTATAGAATGTGTGATTTCATCCGAGTCAAGTCCTGCAGCAGATGAAGATGTAGTGTTGCCACTCACAAGATTATATTAAGGCATTTTAAAATGTCCATTTGGGCACTTTTTACTTGTTTTCTGACTGAGGGTTCAAATTCTTGAGCTTTCCTGCAAGCTAAAGAATTCCGTAAGGTTCATCCTTTTGTGTTATCCCTTGACTCCAGAAGCTTCGTGCAAGCATACTAAATGTAATTAACTCAGGATGAAAAGAGCATGGTTGGCATCTCAGGGAGTTTTACATAAGCACTAGCATTTACAAGCCTGGCTCTGCTCTGAGAAGCAATGGGCTACAAGTGGCACCTTCTTGTTCAGTTGGCTTTTTTCAGGAATGTCGTAAAGTCAGCGCAGCCGGGGGAGGGTGAGGTCACTTCTCACTTGCCTTGTGCCTCATCAACCACGTAGGCATGTAAGCACTGATTGCAGATTTTTCTTTAATTGGATGAGATGGTTGGAGAGAACCAGCTGTTACTCTCCTCCCCAGGGAAGGCTTTGAGCTGACATAAGGCAGTGGCAAGGAAAGTGGAGAGATGTGGGAGGGAGGTGGGAAGGGAGAGCAGGCGTCAGGTCTCACGCCTTCCCAACCCGAATCCCACGTCTGTCACTCTCAGGTCTTGCAGCACACGGCTCAGAAGGCAGTTGACATAGGTTAAGCACTACAAGAGCAGTGGAAGTACTGTGGCAGGGCACATCACAGCAGGGATGCTGTGACAGTCACCCCCTGTGCATGAGTTCAGTTGGGTGTCACTGTGGGGGCTATTTTCTTGCTCCTCATCGCACTCATCTTACACCCCTCGAGGCTCCTTGGTGGCAGTGAATGAATCTTTACTGTCCTGAAATCAAAGTGTGGCTGGCACCAGGTCTGCCAGCATTCCAGAAGCATTTGGACACTGCCCTCAGCCCCACGGGGTGAGTGTTGGGAGTGTCCTGGGTAGGGACAGGAGTTGGATTCGATGAGCCTTGTGGGTCCTTCCAACGCAGGTGATCCTATGGTTCTGTGAACCACAGGGCCTGGCCCTAGCTAAGCCCTCGCTGGTTGGTGGTGATGAAATTCAGGCAATTCCAGATACAAATGCTTCTTGGTCTCCTGCGCAGTGACTTGTGCAGAGGGATGGAAGATCCTGAAGGCCGTGCCACATAGCTCGCTGCGCCGGGTGGCCTACAGATACTTGCAGAGGGTGGGTCACTTCCCAAGCTTTTCACCTCCCCTGGCAGGGAATCGAGAGACAGGAGCATTCCAGAGGGAAGCGGTGCCACTGCTGACGTGTTCGGCCATCAGCGCATGGGAGCGAAATGATAAGATGCATCTGGCAGGAGGTTTCAGTGTGCTTGCCCCTTGCCTGCTCACACGGGTGTGCTGCTCTGCATTATGGCTCTGCACGTGGAAGAACTCATCTCCTTCCATCTTTCATTGACATTGCCACGTAGGGGAAGGAGTTTGGCTTTTTAAGTCCAGTGTGCATGAAATCTTACGTATTCTGAGAAGGGTGCTTAGGGACTGTGCCAATACACAGCTCCAGGAGCACCATGGAATAACATTCACACCCATGAGCTGCTGCCAGGCATGGGAGTTCAGGAGGCTCCTGTATCATCGTTGAGTCTAGCTGAGAATTTTTGGAGGTGACATTTTTGGGGTTAAAAATGCAAGCTCATCATAACTGGAATTTTGAGGAAAGGAGTGATTTTGGTCATTCATCAAGTTCATTTAAAAAAGAAACCCAACATGCTACTGTATCATCTGTTTCACAACTGTGCCTGGGGGACTTTATCTTGGATCAGGACAGGCTAATTGTACAAATAAATAGTGGTAGGGATAAAATTGCCTGTCACCCAGGGAGGCTGTGATTGCAGTTTACTTTCTTCAAGTGAAAAGCATCATTTTATGATTTGAAATGGCTTGGATTTGATCTACGGTTTAAGTTACTTTTTTACCAAAAATCTTGAAAAGATTAAAAATAAATAACAACTGCCAGGATTGAAATGAAACATTCCCAAACCAGGGATATAGCTTTTGACCAGATAGGAAAAAGTTCTTACATTTTGTGAAATCACTGAGGTTTGTTCTTTTCAGTATTATTTATTACCCCTCTTTGGAGTAGAATTCCCTTTTTGAAATTTCAGAAAAGTCTCTGGGGAGAGTAAAACCTGTTTCCCCCTTCCTTTCCTTGTGCTGCAATTAAGCTGTTGTTAAGAGAGGGGTGTCAGGGTGTGGGACTTTTTCCCAGTGTTTCTTTCTAATCCCACTCTAAGCAGAGTTACCTGATCCAATACTAAAAGCAGCTGAGTTCAGTCTTACATTAGAGCACGGCTGTTGCTGCTGCTGACTGAACAGCACTTTATTTTTGAATTATGGGGCCTGTTTTTGCAGTGAAGACAAGGCTGTAATTATTCTCTGAGTGTGTGTAGGGGGTGACATCCTGTTGGGGAAAGGCTCTGCAAGCAGTAAAACAGCCAGTGCATTTCAAGATACAGAGAGGGACTTTGTGGCTGTGGAGTAGCATCATGTGCTTCATTAGTACAATGCTGTCCTGATTCCACTTTCATCAGCTACATGGCAATACACACACCTGTATTTTTTGTATGAGGGATGATGTCATAATAAAATGCTTGTGTTTTCACATGTAGGTCGTGTGTTCTTGTGCTGCTGTTCATGTGTGCATATAGTTATGTACAGGGGAAGCAATTACAAGCTGCTAAGCTTATGAGTTTTACAGAAACCTTTCTTTTTGATTTAGAAAAATAGATTTGAAATAATCTTTAATATCTTCAGTCACTTGTTGTGTTATCTGAACTTTCCTTTTTTCCTTGCCCTTCCCACCTTACCTCCGTTCCTAGCAATATTCACCACTTTTTTTCCATACCAGCAATCACTTGCTGGGCATTTCCAGTGTCCGAGGAGTTGAGTGGTGGGATGAGCAGGAGCGCTCAGGCTGTGCCGGTGCTGGTGGTGCTGTTGCTGCATGGCAAAGGTGTAATCACACCATCAACAGCCAGAGCACAGAGGACCACCCTGAAGATCCTGGGAGGGTTGGAGAGAGGGGATGTGCTCTCCATCGAGGTCGTTTTCACCTTGGACACCATCCAAGGGTTGCCCAAGGCATGTTGTTGCTGATCCGTGTGGGAGCCCTTGCCACCACCCCCTCACGGGTACCCCTCTTGCTGCTTTTTGCTTGCTCTTTAGGTCTTCATGGCAGGTAGAGACCTCTCACTGCACAGTTGTGTTTCTTTCATGCTTCTGTGCTGTGGGGATGTTTGCAGTAATAGTGACAGGACTGCTCTTCTCAGATGTGTCTTTGTCAATCAGAAGAAGGAGCGCTGGTATTTTTAGAGGAAAACAGGTGTAAATCTTGCAGTATTAAATGTATTTTGCATTGATTGGGCTTGCAGCAACATAAGCACATCCACAGGCTGAACTCTGCATGCTGAGATAGTCCCGGTCCTTGCTGTAACCCTTAGAGTTGCAGCTGACGTTTGGTGCATCCCCACGTGACTTTGTACCATGTCACTCTGTCCCTAGTTTCTTAAGGTAATGGATTTTCCCTGTGTCCCCGTGATCTGCCGTGCTGCTGCCCCACAAACCAGCAGTTCCCTTTTCCTTCTTCTGCAAAAGCTGCTCACTAGAAATTTCTTGGCCACCTATTAATGTAAGCTTTGAATACCCTAGGGCTTGCTGAGCTCCTTACGCATGGCGAAGGTTTCACAGGCTGGAGTGTGTCCTGGAGAGGGAAGGCATCACCTGGTCATCACAGCAGAGCACCAGGGCGGGCAAAACTGAATTCCTGGTGCCACAACAGACTCACAGAGCAGCCTTGGCCAACGCTCTCTCCATATCGGGCTGCGTTGCGTTTGTGATGCAGCTGATGTGGAAGGGAGTGAGATGCCAGCAGGTCCCCTGGCAGTGCTCAGTGTCATCTCTTCTGTGACATAGATGGATCCAACATTTTCTTCTCCATGAAGTCTGTGAGACTTCCAGTCAAAGCATTTTGGAGCCTTTAATTGATAAGTATCCTGTGTCATCCTTATGTTAACAGGCAACTGTGCAAAGTTGTGTTCAGTTCTGGGCCCCTTGGTACAAGAAGGACATTGAGAGGCTGGAGACTGTCCAGAGATGGGCAACGAGGCTGGGGAAGGGGCTGGAGAACAAGTGCTGTGAGGAGTGGCTGAGGTTGTTCAGCCTGGAGAAGAGGAGGCTGAGGGGAGACCTCATCACTGTCTACAACTGCCTGAAAGGAGGCTGTGGTGAGGGGGGTGTTGGTCTCTTCTGCCAAGTGACAGGTGATGGGATGAGAGGAAATGACCCCAAGTTGTGCCAGGGCAGGTTAAGCAGATTAGACATCAGGAAAAATTTCTTCACTGAAAGGGTTCTCAGGCCTTGGCACAGCTGCCCAGGGAGGAGGCTGAGTCCCCATCCCTGGAGGGGTTTAAAAGACAGGTAGAGGAGTTTTTGTAGGACATGATTTAGTAGCGAACAGGTACGGCTGGGCTTGATGATCTCTTTTCCAACCAGATGATTCTATCATTCCAAAGTCTTTTTAGTCCTGATGCTTGTATTCCTGGTGGGAACAGGGAACAAGTCCATCTACTAGAGTATTTCTCGTACAGGTTATTGCGTTCCTGAAGGGAACAGTGAGCAAGAGCATCTTCTGTAGAATTTCCCATATGCAGATTAAGTAGGTAGAATGAAATTCTTTACTTTCAAGATGGTGTATCACTTTCTACCCTAAATTCTGATTTTTGGATACTTTGAACCAGAATTTTTTTTTATTGTTTTGCCTCAGCTTTTATATTTAAAACACTGGAATGCTATACCTCCTCTGTGCTCCAGTCTAAACAATCCCCATTCTGCTTGCCTAGATTCTATAGTTTCAGCTGAACGCGATCTTCTTTCCCACTCCTCCATCCAAACTGCCATGTGTTGTTCCTGGGGGTGCAGGACAGCTCGTGTGTTCCTCCCTGGCTGTGGCAGCATCCCAGTAGTGTGTGAAGTGGGGTCTGCGTAATCCTTCGGGATCTTTCAGGATAAAAAGCTACTCCATAATACTGTATCATTTTCGTTGTCAGTCTGGATTCAGGAGTGAAATGATCCCACTTAGTTAAAGCAGGATGAAGTGTCTATTTTCATATTTGTTTAATTGAACCACTCAGCGTGTCTGATGGTAATGGCTTTATTTGAAGCATGTGGTTCTTATGAGCTGTTAAGATACCAATAGCATTTGGATTAATCTTTCTGCCAAGAAAGCCAGGTCAATTCTTCAGGAAAATAAAAAAACTAAGGCAAACTTTATTTTAACAGTGTCTTGAGTTTCACTTTAGGTTCCATAAATATTTGTCAGTGTTCCTTTTGTAAGACCCATGCGAACCCTTGGCACGACATGAGGTCTGTCTCCAGAACATGGAATATAAATAAATTCCCCAAACCGTGCCGGAGATCTGGAGGCAACGTTAGCCCTGGCGAGAGACCCGAAGCCAAGCAAAGGGTTGATCCTGGTTCTTGAATTACTATTTGTGTAGAGGAGAGGGAATGGGGGGAGAAAAAGAAAAACACAGAGAGAGGAAAATTTAAGCATTTGTAGAATGTGGGAGCCCACACTGTCCTGTGCAGAAAGGTGGAGGTCATTTATCAAGGCAATGACAGAAATGTGACTTCTGCTTGGATTCCAGTTGCTCTCTGCTCCTAACACATCCAGAAAAATTAACAATATTTTCTCATGCGCAAGAGGATAAAGAGAGGAAATTTCACATTCTTGGTGAGGACTGGTAATGCCATCTACTTCAGAGCATCAGGCCAAAAAAGCACTGTGGAGCCACCCTGTGTACCCCCTTTCCCCAGTTTCCTCTGAATGCCTTTGATATTCCTGAGAACTTGGTTTACTTTTGTGGTTTTAGCTATATCTAAGGAAAAAAAAGCGCCCGTGATGATTTCAAAGACTTTGCCTGTAGTTAAGCACTTAACCAGAGGGTTGGGGTGCAGGGCTTTTGATTTAAGAGCAAGCCCTGTTCCGTGCGTTTGAGGGTGGAAATAGCTGAAATTTTATCCTATCCCTGACCACAGATGGAGATTGCTAAAGCAGTACAAAAGCAGGGAGTCAGAAAGAAGGAGGTGTATTGAAGGAAGCAGGACCTTGGCTTCTAGCAACGCGCTCTGGTTGCTGGATCAGCTCCAATCAAAATTGAAATTCAGACGAGCTGAATGCCTTATTTGTCTGCTTAAGGGGGGGCGGGGGGCGAGGAAGGTGGGATTGATGAAGTTTTTCCTCTACCTCTGAATGTTAAAATAATGGTAGTAGGATGTGAAAAGTACATGTTCCTGAAGAATGTTCTGTTGTAATAGCAGGTAGTTGGCAACTGGGTTTTTTTTTTTCTTCTTTGTGTATAAACTGAAAAATGACAAGACGTGGATGAATAGAGACAGGAGAGGGGTTTGCTGGAGGAGACCTCGTTCTACAGAGAGATGGGAGCCCACCTGTCCATAGATTTAGAATTTTTACAGAATGCTGGACATCTTTGATCTCCCTTTTCATTAATGGGAGTTGAGTGTTGCCCACACTTCACAAGATCAGACTGTCCTGTTCTGTGCAGGATTTCCAGCAGTGATCAATGATCTCTGGGCCAGTCCTCATCTGTCTGCAAGTGCTAAAAGAAAAAGATAAAAGTACCATTAACCCCCTTTTTCTGCTTTCACAGAGAGCTGTCTGAGGCGCTGTAGTGGTTGATACTCTCTGGCTTTCTGTTACTGCCACACTGTTCCTACGTATGCTTCTGGGCACAGGGACTGAGGTTTCCTCTAGCAGCTCCTTAATCTGGCTGCTGTGGGCATGAAGGAAAGAAAAAATCAGGTAACAGCCTCCATCTGCAGAACTGCTTCTGGCTCTGTGGCTGGACTTCATACACAGTGAGCACAGTCAGATCTTTTTTTTGTTTAAAAATGCTCTCTGTCCCTCACTAAAACAGGAAGCATCTTTCTAAGAGTGCTTGGGAAAGCGTTTTGGCTTTTATGTCACTGATAGAACCACAGAAAGTTTTAAACAACTTTAAAGCTAGCAAAGGATTAGCCAGACAGAACTGCTTTTCAAGATCTGTAGGCACTAGAGCTGTCCTCCTTGGTAATGTGAGGCTGTTTTCTCCTCAGTGCGTGTGTCTGTCCATGGATACACAAACAATTGTTGGACCATAAATGATGGTTGAAATACGGAGCGTGTCCCTGCCTGGGATCTGCTGCCTGAGAGCACGTCCTGAACCTGTCGTGTACCACCATGGTTTGCCCTGCTCTGCCCAGGGTACCAAACCTCAGGCCTATCATGGATAGGCAGAGGACACAAATTAAGCGAGGCTTCTAGAGTGTTCTAAACTCATCACCTACCTTTGCTCATTCTTAAGATACTAACATTTTTCTTTCCAGAGGTTTCAGTTATCCTTGGCGGCTTCATAAAACGTGCTAAAAGCAGCTTTGCAGCTCATTTCTTCGTCCTGCTCCACGATGTAGCTCTCGCCAACCGTTCGGTTTGGCAACTTGCTGTTTGCCTTTGTGCACAGCATCCAGGAAGGTGCAGGAGGGAGAGAGCCCCAGTTAGGGTGGGCTGGCATTGTCGAGGAGACGGCAGCGTTGGCAGGGGCTGGGGCTGCGCGCGGAGGTGGGGAGGGATCCTCGCTTCATTCTTGCACCCAGGGCTGCAGTTTACACAGTTTCATTGCATTGCTCAGGGCTTTCCTGCCCTGCAGCTTGGCTTGCTCCGTGACAAATTATTCCTTAATTGCTGGATGGCAGAAGAAAAGCTTTACAGCCCTGAGGTTATTCCTAACAAATCAGGTTACAGGAGCCTTGAAAATTATATTGAGCAGAAAAGAGGCACCGTGATGTTTCCTTGGGTGCTTGGGCTGTGTTAAGCTTGATTAAGGCAATATGCTAATGAAGCTTGTTGAAACACAATTATGCTTTAATGCTGTGGATGCAGAAATGAGGATGATCAGTAGAGAGGTGCTGGTGAAGCTGTTGTGCTTAGAATGCTTTGTGTGTGACACTGCTGTGCTCAGGGCTCTCGCCCCCTGCGCAAGGTGTTGGCTGAGCACAAGCAGGCTGTGCCCAAAGAGCTACCTGGGGGCAGGAGGGGAAGGATGATGGCAGGAAAATAAAAGGATGGGTGGAGCAGAGCCCCAGTGAGCTGGTGCTGCCCCTGGGGACCAGCAGAAGTGACCTGCAATCCTGGGTGTCTGGTGCAGGAAAGCTTTAAGGAGGGGGGGTGTGGGGAGAGAGCTGAATGCCTCAGTCGGTGCTGATGGGGAGCGGCTCCCACACAGGGCGGCAGAAAACACTTATGATTTTCTTTGAAAAATGTGAAACAAGGGAGGAGAGAGCCTGGATTTCTGGCCCAGTTGGAGGAGGGTGGACTCTGGTAAGGAAGAAGTGATAAGAACAGTGGGGAGAGGCCAGGAGGAGCCTTGACAAGTGGAGAAAAGTGGCAGGGAAAGGGAGAACTGGATGCAAAGAGAGACAGATGTGGCCAGGGTGATATCTAGGAAAAAAAATAATATGAATGAGACAAGAATGTGTTTTGTCAAGGCTGGAGCAGAAAGGTGATTGAGGACTGGATGCAAACTGCAAGTGAGTGGATGGACAGCCAAGGCTGGGGCTTAGCAACAAGCTACAGAACAAGTCTGCAGCTCATGGTCAGGGCTGGGATGTGGAGAGCTAGAGGAGGGGAGAAGTGAAAGAAATGCTCAGGCAGGATGGTAGTGGTGTCTGCAGCAATTAAGGAAGGAGGTGGGGAGGGGGAGGAAGATTAAGAGCTCTGAGCTTGAGCTGACAGCTTGACATCCATGAGATGTCAGAGACAGGCGAGGTTTTCATCCAGACAGAGAGAGACAGGCCCAGGTGATCGGATCAGACAACTGATTTATGTGAGAAGATTAAAAGAGCTGCTTGTAAATATATGTACAGCTTGGCTAAGTGACACCTGAGGGGACAATAACTGTCTACAACAGTATGAAGGGACTGGATACCTGAGCCAAGAGGAGGGGGAAGGAACAGTTAAGGAGTGTAGATGAGGGTTTTGGCTAGAGGCAGTGGAATAAGGTGGAGCAAAGCAGGCTGTTTTGCCTGGTTATGGTAAACATCTCCCCTGCAAAACTGGGAAGACACTTTGGTGAGTCTTGAAACCTTCACATCCATCTAGGTACCTAGAAACCTAGAAGAAGCAGGTATTGCTTTGGTGCTTATTTCTACGCGGGCTCCTCCCGTCATTGCAGGAGAGCAAGCATTTTTAGTGACTGTAAACCCTTCTCTGGTTGGGAGTCCCCAGCAGCAGGTGTGAAGGAGAGGGTATGGGTGGTGAATAAATGGCCTCCCATAGCAAACTACTGCATCCCCAGAGTGGGGCTGGACAGGCATCAATGGGAGACTGCAGGAAGATGCGAGTTGCTGATGATTATTGCACCTCCTTCTTTGCATGAGGTGCACTGGGTGCCATCCCTTACCAGTGCCAAATGAAATGCCTCGTACTCATTGTGCATTAGCAGTAAAAACAGGTGGGACCCAAATAATACAGAACCAGAATTGTCTTTTCCATCTCTTCATGCAGACTTTAGTGGCATTTTAATGGTGTTGCACTTCAGCAGAGACAACAGGTCTGTTTCTTCTTTCCTGCAAGGAGTGCACGTTTGGCCTTGGCAGTCCCAGTTAAAAGCAGAGCCCCCTGCCCTGACCTTCGCTTCTGTTTCAGCAGGACCAAAATATGTGAGGCCCTTCTGAATATTTCCCTCCTCACCCAGTATTGCTGAAAACGAGCCTGAAGTGTTGACAGACAGCAGCACGCTCAGTGTGGAGGAATCCAACATAAACAGGCTTGCTGGTTGTGTACTTGGACATGTTAAACGAGGTCCCTGCTTTGATCTTCCCTGCTCTGTCCCGAAGCTCAGCAAGCAAAGGCCAAGTAAACAGACCTTTGATTTCAGGGCTGCTTGGAGCAGAGGTCTTGTAAAACTTTTATCAATGGCAGAGCTGAGCTACCGAAGTCCCTCTTGGACTGTAGGTGCTGCAAGAGTAGCAATGTGGTTTTGTTGACCCTGACGTCCCTCTTTTCTCCCCCTTCCCATAATGACAAACATCTGGGGATATGACCCAGCTTCCTGTTGGTTGTAGCATGCCAGGTTCTCTAGGGGAGACACCTGCTTACAGTCTACTCTGTGGTACAAGGAGCATAAGCTATATTAGATCCTGTAGCCACTGGATCCCTCTGCCAGTGCAGCTTTTTGTTAATTCATGTCATAAAGATGTTTAAATAAATCACGTGGGACACATCCGTGGGAAACGCTCACATTACTAATCCTGCGTGTTCAGCACTCCTGGGTCAGACTCCAGAAAATCAGTACTCTGGCCTAAATAGCATGAATGTTAAAACAAATTGGATATTATTTATTTACTTCCTGTTTTTAGAGCATTTAGTGATTGCCCATCATCACAAAGGTCACAAACTCCCTTTCATGTTCAAATAAACAGGAGATTCTCCTTCAGGATTATGCCCTCAGAAAAGACACACTAAGAAACAAGCACCTGATATGACAAGATTTAAAGAATAAAGTTGTGGATGCTGGCAAATTCCCTTCAATGGATGAAACGCAGGAGTTAGACTGGCCTTTGCTTTCTTTTAATTTAATATTTTTCTTTATTGTCTGGTGAGTTACACAAAGGAGGCTTTGGCTTCCCTTCTACCCACTGTAAAAAAGTTATAGGAGGGTGAGATCCTGCCAAGATATTTTATTTTTATAAGTGTTATCAATTTTCCATTGTTTTCAAAACTAAGAACCACTCTGCTTAGCAGTGATAGAGCCCAGGCTGTTCCTGGTGGGCCAGAGCTGTGGTCCCTGCTGCTGGGGCCATCTCAACCCAAAGCTGGATTAAGCTCAGGACTGAAAGTTGGGAGCGTTTAGCTCAGCCCTGCCAATGATATTGCTTCTCATCAAGATAATTACCAAATGACAAATTCATTGGCCGACGGCTCGCTGCCAGCACTGCTCCTGCTGTACCTTCTGGAGGTGAAGATCACTGGCTGAGTCTGAGCTCCTGCTGGTCAATTTTGAGCCCAAGTGCGTGTTATCTCTGTTGTGTTTTGCCCTCACACTTTTTTATAGTGTGGCCTTTTCTGCCTTAGTCACCAACTGATCCTTTCCTGTGTCTAAAACAATGCCCTGCTTCTCCCTTCAGAAGGGATTTTTGTCGTTTGTCTGACAGTCAAACCCATTATTAGATAAAGCGCTTTTAACAGCCCCTTATTTGTTGGTATTTGATGGCAGTTTTTGATCCCTGAAGGCGTGTGCAGTGCTGTTTGTGATATAGAACAAATTGATTTTACACATTTCCATCTTTTATCAATGAGTCTTCCAATGGGGTTTCACTGTAATCAGATTGGAGATTGCCATGGTGCAGCCGTTGGGAAGGGACTGGAATTTACATGCAATAAAGATTAGGGGATTAGCGACTGCTTAGGAAGCTGCTGATTTATCCAGCCACAGGTACAGCAAGGGCTCTTGTGTGTCTGCTTTTTTCTGACCTTGGGTTTTGACCTCTTGACTCCTTTCTTAGAAATGCCAGCGTGCAGCACGGAAGCAACTTCTGATGAGACTTCTCAAGAGCAAGTTCAAGTCATTGCAGCAGCAAAGCCTCCTGTTTCTGTGAAGAGAACAGCTCAGAAATCCTTGTGTGAGGGGACACTTTGCTGTGCTGTCAGCAGCCAGGACAGGCTGAGCAGACAGGCGGTGGCAAGGCTTCAGTCTGGAATTCCTGCTGACGGCTGCGGTGCTGAACGTGCATGGCCTTTCCTAGAGAGCTCTTAAGCTCTCCAGGTTTCTCCCCGCTGTGCACACTTGCAGGAGGGTAGCTGGGACTGTACGTTACCAGCCCGTGAGGTGGTGGGAGGAATGGATATTCCAGTGTAGCTCTACCTACCTGGCGGATACGCCGTGACGTGCCAGCATGTGGCCTGCCAGAGGGATGGCATCCCTGGAACTACAGAGCCATCACTGTCAGCAAACCCTCTGCTCTGTAGCTGCTGAAGTTTGGGCAGCTCACGTAGGGCAACTGCCCTGGCAGTGCCAGGCTGTGTGACTGGCAGGGTTTGGCAGTTTACTTGTGTCAGATAATAATTAGCACTGTCTTTTTACTCCTGCAGATTTATAGAGATAAAAGGCAGGCAATGTGGGATCTTCAGCAAAGGGGAAATATTTGTAATACCTTTGGGCAATTTAAAGGGACTTATACTCTAAATATTTGTAGTGGTTCAATTCAGGCAGAGTACTTGTACACCCACTGTTAGGTGCTGTTTTGGTGCTACCATTCATCCTGAGATGTGCCGCACTGCTCTGGGATGGAGGAATCACCCCTCTTCCTCCAGATGAACTGAAGTAGCTTTTGAGCATTAAGGGGCGCAGCACAACTTCAGATGTACCAGATGAAATGCACTGATATTTTTCTGTTCTTAGAAGCAGAAGAGTCTCGTTCCTGTCCAGAAGAGCTCCTGGCAATCCTAGGCACACACCATGGCAATGCCATCCGAGAGAGTAAGCATAACAGAACGAGCCTTTGCTATCTCCTTTGGGGAAAACGAGTAAAGGCCACCTAAGAGTGCACTGACGCCGTTGTAGTGAGCAGGCCAGCATGTAGGAGAGGAGGAGCAGAGGATGTGGGTGTATTTGAAGCTGTCCCAGTTGCAGGCAGGCTGTGGAACTCTGGACTAACCTCTGTCCAAGGGACCAGCTGAGCCCTCAGACTATGCCAGTGCTAACTCAAGTTTTCCCAGCCAGAAGATCACTTTTATATGGACTTGTGCAGGCATCACCACATGTTTTAACACTGTGCTGTGGCATCAGACTGAGGTCAATCCCTTTGAAGCAGACATTCCCAGCTTTCCTTTGGGTATGGCCTGAAGCTGAGGCAGTTTCCTACATGAGATCTGACAATATATTCCAGGTATGAAGGCTTTGTGCATTAAGAAGTGGTGGGTTCTGCCAATCCCATCAAGAATTGTGTGCTTTTACATCAGGTATTGTGTGCTTCAGTGTCTGGGAAGCAGAACCAGATGTGAGTGCTGTAAGAATTCATTGGTGGTTTCCTTGTTTCTATATGCAGGAGACTGGATGTCTCAAGTTTAAATGTATTTTTTCACTGAATCAACCTATGTGAACACTTCCTTTTAAATTACCTTTAAGTAATTAACATCTTGGCTTGGGACAGAAACAGTCTGGTCAGCAGGACCAGGGAGGTGATTGTGCCCCTTGAGGCGAGGGCACACCTTGAGTACTGGGGTCAGTTCTGGGCCCCTCACTATGAGGAGGACATTGAGGGGCTGGAGAGCATCCAGAGAAGGGAACAGAGCTGGGGAAGGGCTGGAGAACAAGTCCTGTGAGGAGTGGCTGAGGGAACTGGGGGTGTTTAGCTTGGAGAGGAGGAGGCTGAGGGGAGACCTCATCCCTGTCTACAACTGCCTGAAAGGAGGCTGTGGTGAGGTGGGTGCTGGGCTCTTCTCCCAAGTGACAGGATGAGAGGAAATGGCCTCAAGTTGCACCAGGTTCAGATTAGACATCAGGAAAAATTTCTTCACTGAAAGGGTTCTCAGGCCCTGGCAGAAGCTGATGAGGAGGTGGATGAGTCCTCATCCCTGGAGGTGTTTAAAAGACACATTGATGAGTTTCTCAGGAACAGGGTTTAGTGAGGGGACAGGGTTTAGTTAGGGGACAGGGACAGCTGGACTCAATGATCTCAGAAGTCTTTTCCAAACAGATGATTCTATGATCCTGTGATTTTCCCCTCCTGGAAGGGGATGTACAGGTGTGTCTAAGTCAGCTTTAGAATGACAAAACGGGAACAAATCTTTAGTGCTGAGGAGGTGATGTTCTCATCATAGGCATTTTGAGAGTTTATTATGGATCAGCTCCAGTCTGGTTGTGTAGATTGAGCACTCGTTAATGGAAATCTGAGAGCACAGCTTCTGCTTTCATTTCAGTGGGGAAGCAGCTGGCAATTGCTGCCTGTGTCTTCATTAGCAGCCGGGGAGACTGATGAGATTGGATCTGTAAAGCAAAGCATTTGGTGCTGAGCACCCAACAGCCCCGTTTCGGAGCAGTGTTTCACTTCAGAATAGCCCCAGTCTCATCAGGCACTAAATGCCTGTCTGAACCAAACACACCTTGCAGCTCAATTTCATGTAAAAGCAGCTCAGTTCACGTGTTCCGAAGCTGTGTCACGATGTGTAATAGAGTGTAATTGGTGGGGATGATCAAAACATTCACTTCAAATGCTCCAAACTAAACCGCTGAAGTAGGCAAATGTAAGGTAGAGCCTTGTGATGACAGTTTAGTTTGGAGAGAGCTGGATAGAGCACTTCCGTCACACCTGCCATGAACTGGAGTTTTTGGTAGGGCAATGGGGAATTGTTTCAGGCAGAAATTTAAAATGCTGTTGGCTTAAAAGGTGGAAGTGAGCTCTGGTTTGCATTTGTCTTTTGGAACAAGATGAGGGTTTTTTTTTTATTTGTCTTCTGGAGCAAGGCAGGGTTTTTATATTTTTTTTTCCACTTGTGACTTTTAATGTATTTTACTCTGTTACTGTCCCAAATCAAAACTATCTTTGCATTTCAGTGATACAGCACTGTATATTAAAAGGTTAACATTGCTTAATCAATGTACTTCTCAAATCCTTGTTTGTATGTGTTTCATTTTAAGTTGCTAAAATTATGATGCAAAAGAATTCTGAAACTGAAAAACTGACTATTGAAAGAGAATATCAGACAAAGTCTTGTTTTTTGACAAAAAATGTCATTTTCTGAAAGACATTTCTGCAAAGCACTCTGTACGAGGTCTGTTCTGCAGCCACTCAGCTAGAAGTGCTTTCTGTTTCAGAGAAGCCTCTGAATATATCGTCAGTTCTTAAATGACACGGTGGTTGTCTCTTTGTGGTCACCAACAAACAGTTGTTACTGCGTTTTTGGGGTCACCAAACTCAGAAGAAGCCCCCGGTGACGGGGCAGAGCGAAGCGGGGGCTGAGAGCAGCCTCGCCATGTAGGGCACTGCCAATGATTTCCTAACAGCAAGAAGCTGATGCACATTTTGGCAGCATCTTCTGTTTGAGAGCGAGTGAGCATTCCAGGTGTTTGGTTCTCTTTCTCTGAGCCTTTAATGCCCCAATCACACCGTTTCCATCTTGGGTATTGGGAAAAAACAGTACATTCTGTGATTGTATGATGAGTGTAAATTTTTCTTCGATTTCATCCCTTAGAGATGAATTTGTAAAAAAAAAAATTCAAGTAAATTTAAATTTATTTTAAAGGAAGTTTATTTTGAGGAAAACAATTCTTAAATAAAAATGAGAAGGGCCCCTGTGTTGTTGGATGGCCTAAGGTTTGCTGCTGTGAAACAGCAGGAAGGCAACCCAACTGTTTAAAGATCTTCACTCATCATTCCTGATTATGGCACGGAGTCAACCATCGTGGTTTCTTTTTCCCTGCAGACATAAACAATGACACTTACAATTTCCTGCTTGTGCAGCTCTCACACAAATGTCTGTCTATAAGGGAAATGGCTAATTACTTATTAAACCTTGTCCTGTGCTTAGACTGGGTTAACTATTGACTACAAAAGTTCAAGGGGAATCCATGACACCAAACATGGATTGGACTCGGGCATCCTATTTTCTAGGGACTTTTCATGTAAAATGATCAGGAGACAGGACACTGCACGTAGGCAGGAGGCAAAGAGTTGGGCAGATTGGCTCAGAAGTAAATACCTGTCTTTGAAGCCTTGGGTTTTGACATGAATTGCAACCGTTGGCTCGAAGGGGGTGGGTTTGTTACAAAATAAGTGGATTAAGCTGAGGTTCACAAAGTGTCCGGATCGTTTCACTGAAGGTCTTGGAGATGACGAGCAGTTTGGCACTGGGGTTGTGAAGCAGGATTGGCATGGTTGGGAATCAGTTGGAAGGGCAGAGCACAGTAGCTTTTGTGTTAAAATTGGGGTAGATTAAATCCCAGAAGCTAATTCAGGGCTGCCTGACTGGATTGCTTCCCAGAGATTATGGGAAGCAAACAGATGCCTCATGTTGGCAGGAATGATCCCTGTGTGACTTGTAGTGGAGATGCTGCAGGTCTGGATTAGGTTTGGTGAGAGCAGGTTGGGGCTATGGGGCAGGATTTTCAGTTGGATTCTGGATCTTCCTAACTCCCTCAAGCCAGAGAATTCCTAGCTTTCTTCCAGAATTAGGCAGTTTGTCCTTTCTGGAAATAGGAGGCAATTTCAGAACCTTGAAAATAACTTTTAATGCCATTTCTTTTGAAAAAGCCATCTGGGAATGCCATTAGTCAGGTGGGCTTGCCTTCTTCAGTGGGGATGAGGAAGGTGGATTGGGTGGGTCCATGTGGCAACACCACCTTTGTTATACTTTGCTCTAAAAGAAGTTTTCTGCTTATCCACTGAACTGCGTCCTCAGTATAATTTTAGCCTTAGAGTAGAAATATTAGTCCTGTCTTTTGGCCCATGCTAAGCCCACTGGCAGCACTTAAGAAACAATAAATAATATCTTTCCTTCCACACTGGAAGAGAAACCTTCTAGCATACGAGGTCTGTTTCTTCCAAAGTGATTTGAAGTAATCCTACCTCTCCTCTGCGTTTGCTACCTCAAAACCTAAGGGATAAAGTTACTGTTTTATGCTGCTGAAAAAATATTCAACAACACTTGAAATTGAATGTTACCCATGCATATTTAATTTAATAAGATGGTAATTTCATGTTAAATAAATACCAACTGATTATTGAAAACATATGCTCAAAGGATTTAAAAACCATGTAAGAGATACATATCTCATCTACTGTTGTTGAACTGCAATAAATCTATGCAATAATCAAGTGCCAATTGTTTTAACATACAGTAACTATTTTATGAAATCTCAGTGAAATGTGTATGCAGGGCACTTAATTAAATGGAACATGTTCCAAAATATTCTATTTTTTCTTCTTTTTGGAATTTCTAGAGTAGAAAATTTACTGGCAGTCCTCACCCAAGGGGCTCGTTATTACTCATGTAAAAATATGGCAAGCACTTCTTGTGCTATCAATAACTGCCCATTTCATCAGGAAAGCAGCTTCTAGCACAGAGGTTGGGAGAAAATATGTCCCTTTACTTGCTGTGAATTGAATCCACAAAGCTGTTTTCTCCATCATGTGGAGTGGTACAGTCCAAGCATAGAACTTGTTCCTGCAAACAGTCATCTATTCCCAAAGCTAAGCCTGAGCAGTCGTCAGGGCTGGTCAGAAAATAACTTGTGGTGGTTTTGTGTTCCTCTCTAAGAGTCTTTGTGCTACAGAGTGGGGTTTTTTTTTAATCTTTTGATTGTTTTTGATAAGCATTGTTTTTGTCTGTGGGAGCCTATGTTTTCAAGCCAAGAAGAACCCATTAGCTCATCTAATCTGTTCTCCTCGTTTCACATACCAAAGCATTTGGCCCAGTTGCCCCCACGCTGACCCCTGCTTCACTTGGCTAAGGAGTACCTTTTGGAAATGCAGACTGTTTTGTTTTGAAAGTGTGACAAGATGTTGGATTCACCCATCCTTTGAACTGCTTATTCCAGTAGTTAATGGTATCCGTGGGCAGAATACACACCTTTTTATCTCTGTCAAAAAGCATTTTTATCAGTTCTGCTCTCCATGTAGTGGCTTCCCACTGTGTGGAGAGCCAAGATCTCCTCCCTTTGAGGAACACCTACTCAAGTTAATTGAAATTCTTGCCATTGTTGCTTTGTAAGCCCTTCCTCGTGGGGATTATTCTGTGGTAGGTGTTTGCCCAGTCCCCAGCATAACGAGGCCTCTCTTCATTGATTCATCATTACAGCTTGAAAGCCAATGCAAATAATAGTAATGATGATGTGCAGAGTGTCAGTGTATAAACCTTGTGTTAGTACTGCAGAGAGGGTTAAACTAGTGTAGTAAGGGTTAAACTGCTATGAGCTGGAGTTGTTCACGAATGGATATCCCAAGTTAACCAGCTCTGGAAGCAAGTTTAAGCCATGGCCTTTAGATGGTCCTTTGAGCCATCCGTGTTCATTCTGAAGCATGGGAGAGGTGTAAGAAATCAACTGTGATGTGAACTGTCCTTGTACCAAGAACCCTGTAGGATCAGGTTTTACAGTGATGAGTATGGTGAAGGCCAAATCGTAGAATCATAGAATGGGTTGGGTTGGGTTGGAAGGGGCCTTAAAGCCCATCCAGTTCCATGCCATGGGCAGGGACACCTCCCACTGGATCGGGGGCTCCAAGCCCCATCCAACCTGGCCTTGAACACCTCCAGGGATGGGGCAGCCACCACTGCTCTGGGCAACCTGGGCCAGGGCCTCCCCACCCTCAATGTGAAAAATTTCTTCCTAATATCTAGTCTAAATCTCCCTTTTCCAGCTTAAAGCTGTTCCCCCTTGTCCTATCACTACCAACCCTTGTGAAAAGCCCCTCCCCACCTTTCCTGGAGCCCCTTTCAGTACTGGAAGGCTGCTATGAGGTCCCCCTGGAACCTCCTCTTCTCCAGGCTGACCAAGCCCAGCTCTCAGCAGCCATTGGTCCAACTCCCCCATCGCACTGTCACAATGACAGATTTCTCTGCTTTGCTCTGTTCTGTGTGTAGGACACAGACTGTCTGTGATACCCCAGCCTCTGATGTTTTCCCCTTGTATGCATTGATGGGTTGTTTGGGTGCTTCATGGTAGATGACTTTGCTAATTTGGTAACACAACACTTCAAAAGAAGTCTTATCTTCATGGCAAGTGAATTGTGTTTGGTATTAAATAATAAAATATACGTAACTCATGGGACCCTTAAAACTTATTTAACTTCTTTATAAACTTTACAATACGCTATGTGGATATTATAAATTACTTTCCATTCCAAGAAACTGTCTGGGCTGGTTGACCTTCCTTGGAATTTCCTCTTTGTAATTATGTTTAATGTGTTAATAAAGTTCACTTTGAACTGTATGATGGCAAGTGGTCTCATAGGACATTGGTCAGTGCTGGTGTGTTCACCATATGTGAAGCTTGACGTTAGTGTGCAGTTTAGTGGAATGAATAACAAGGCAAAGTCCAAACAATTGTAGAATCAGTATCTCCTCCCCACGTTAGCAGAGTAAGGGGTTCACGGAAAGTTAGGAATGTGGAGTGGGAAATCATTTAGCTTTCACTGCTAGGTGTTACTAAATTATAACCCTAGGTTCGAGTCACTATCAAAACACTGTATATCTAGAGGGTTTTCACACAGAGCTATAAATCATGTTTACTGCATGTATGACTTGAATGACTGCATGAACTTTGCAATGCAGTCCAGGAAAATATAATTACATGTGTGTGTGGTTTTGACTCTAAGAAACAGGGACAGGAAGCTCCAGGCTATTCCACTATTGGGTCTTAAATACACTTCTAGAAATTGTTTTTGCTGCTTCCTGGAAGCAGCTGTTTGCTAAAGCAAGGAGACTTTCTTGGGGTTTGCATAGCTCCCTTCGCCAAGAAGTGGCAACCACCAGTGCTTCCAAAGCACTGGGTTGGGGGGAACAGGAATGCTCGTAAAGCAGTGTCAGCAGCAGAGCAGCAAGTGGGGCTTTTCTGTGGTGAAGGATAGTGGAGAGCAGTATCACAGGGTATAAATTGAAGATTGCCCAGCTGTTCAGTAAGACAGGTGTAGGATCTGTCTTTTATATAATGGAACAGAACGGAGATTCCAGTTGCTTGTATTTGTAAATGAGGCAAATAATTCCGCACACATGTCTGCATGTATATGAGCAGAAATATTTAAAACAAATGAGGTGATCGTGGCATTTCCTTCTTAATTTTTGACTGGGCTTATATGATCTTGAACAGAAGCCTTGGTGTTTAGCTAGGACTGTTGGTTTCATTCTGGGTGTACTTACGTGTATTTGCGGATGGGGAAACTACCAGCAAGAAAAGAACTTGGTGGAAAATGTAAGGTCTGGATTGTTTAAATTGTATTTTAAGCCTGATTGCACCCTGGCCCTTGGAACTCCAGGAATGATCCCTTCTAGTAACTAAAATGATTTGAATGTTACGGGGCAAAGTTATATTTAGTTTGTATTGGGAGGAAGAATAACAACAAGGCACAGGGGGAGGCAGCTGCATTCTTGTCACTTCTTCCCAAGTCACATCCACGGATTTCAAACCCCACCCTCCCCCATTGGCTGAAATCTTAAGAAATTGTTCTCTCCAACTATTGGGTTGAGGACAAGAGGGACTGAAGAAAGCCTGGGTTGACATCAAGGTAACAACTTACCGTAATATCTCCTTCTGTTTGCCCAGGCTGTGAAGCCAGCTGCACCCTCTCCTGTGGCTGTAGAGAGCTGCCTTTGTGTCATGGAAAATTGCAAGAGTGGAAGCAAGAATTAGTGATTGTTTTCTCCTCCCACCTATAAAAATGTGTAAAATATCTGTGTTGCCTATTTTGATGGATTATTTGCCTGAGGTCTTGGTTTTGGCTCCTTCTCCCATATCTCACGGCAAAATGCTGCAGGAAGTTATCTTTGTCTCCAGGAGCATCAGAGACTGCAGATTCTCAGCACTTACAAAGGCTGATTTTTTTAAGAGTCACTGCCTAATGGCTGAGAAGGCAGAGGAATTCTGGCATAGGGAGAGCTCTCACAGGATTTACATCTTGAGCAAGAGGCTCTCTCCTGCTCGGTCTTGAAGGGATCCATTCTGCAGCTTTGGGCCAGAAAGATGGTCTGTATTGGCGTTAAAAAATTACGTTGGTAGAATTATGAATTCACAACTTTAACAAAATGATTGGAGGTTTCAAACCAATCCCTTACGGTGCTGCTGTCCAGCTCCTGTGGTGTTACCCACAAACACAACCCGTGCCTAACCCTGGGTCAAGGCACGAGCAGCACTGCAGCAGCAGCTGTAGGGTCTTGCTCTCTAAATACATTAGATCATACAACACAGAGCTGGAGTCTAGGATGGCTGGGAGTGTGGCACTGGCTGCTTGAGGGGTGATTGCATCTCTCTAATGCTGCTTTAGAGCTCAGGGCAGAGGCTGGCAGCGGCAAGGAGTGGGGAGGCAGCAGCAGCCAGGGCTCAGCTTATTTTTACCTCGCTGGCAGCTGTAGGTGAAGCAGCAGGTGCTTTGGTGGGGCTTTGCCCCTCCGAGCAGCTGTAGCAATGTGTCCAGGGTGCAGAGCCGTGGGCTCTGCCCTCTGCTCTGCCCCTGTGCTGCCGCACTCGGCCGTGAGCGCACGCGTGCCCCAGCCCCGCGGGAGGCAGCTGCTAAGGGACACCTCCAAAAAACGCCTTGGGAGAGCTGGCAGCTCATGAGCACTCTGCTCTCGTGGCCACCCTTCCTCCTGACGTGTTTATGGGCCAGTTCTGCAAGGTGGGCAGCTCCCTTCGGTGCTCGTGGTGCGTGTGAGGAACTGGAGCACTCAGCATCTTTTAACTCCATCTTTTTGCTCTGTCCGAATAACAGAAAGGGGAATTGCCATCAAGAAGCCCTGGAAATGAAACTCAAGGGGAATCTGAGTGGTTCTGGGCAACCTAAATTATGGATTCAGAGGTGTAATAGGTTTCTACCTGGATAGTGTGGGATTTCTGTGGAATGTCATGCAAGGCAAGTCTGTGTCAGCAGCACCCACTGCTCAGGGGATGTTGCAGAAGGGCCTTTTGGCTGGACACACTTCCACCTCTCCGCTGCCTCCCCTCCAAATACTGACAGCAGAGAGTGGCAAGGTGTACCAGAATGTATCTTGACTTGAAAAGCTGTCATCTATCACTTTTGCAGTCAAAAGGCAGGGCTGTACAGATATGTGGTGAAATAAGACCCAGGGGATGTGTGTATGTTAGAAAGAGAGGCAGAGATCTGTGATGATACCAACATTTCATTCTTGCTGTAGCCATCTACAGGAGGTCCAGCTATTGTTGGCTTGCCAGGACCTTTGAAGCCTCTGGTGTGTGTGAAGGTGGTGATTCTTGAGAGAAAGTACTGCTTGCACAGAAAGTTATTAATGCAAGGATAATAAAAGGTAATGAAATGAGCACCAAAAGAACAGAAGCAAGTTTTTAGCATCTTTGTCCTGGGGCTGTGGCTTATTGAGAAGTGCACGCAGCTGTATCTGGTAAAATTCAGTGCAGGAAAAAGAGTGAGGGGAAATTTTTTATTCCTCATGCTGAGAAGGTCACTGGAGGAGCTGATGAAGGGCTGCAGAGGACCGCGCTAGTGTTCTTCTTTTCAGGCAGAAAGGCTCTAAGAAACACACCCTTTCCTAAATGTCATAAAGGTCTGTGAATAGATCCTGTGACAGGGAGCGATCCAACAATTCCTCAGAACGAAAGGTCAATCAAAGGAAAATGGCATTTGGGAGGACCAAGCTTGCCACTGACCCAAACATGTGACAGATCCAGAGTCTGGTGCCATCAGGAGAGCTGCTTGTGCAGTCTGCCTCAGCGAGGCACATGACGTGATTGGGAAACTATCTGATTCCTCCAGGTCTCAGAATTCATCAGGAGTCAACCTGAATGTCGGAAGGAAAGGGATTTTGAAGGAGCTACAGCAGGTTTTGAAGTTGAGAGGAGGGCGCTCTCTCTCCACTATCCCTGTTTGCCCTGCACCAAGCATTTTCCCCAGCACTAATTATAGACCAGTTTTTGCTGTTTGAATATGTATGGAGTGGTATCCTGGCTCACAAGTAGATTGCTATGAAGCTACTCTTGATGTTTGACTTGGTTTGGTAGGGCTGTAGGTCAGAAAGGACCTCTCCAAGGGCCAACACAGAATTTCAGCAAGGCTGTGGGCTTGTCTGGGTATATCTGCTCTGTGACATGAGTGATACCAGGTGGGGAAATGTAGCAGAATTTGGGGCTGGCTCTTCAGCCAATGTTTGTGGATTCTGCTTTATAGAGCCAACACACACAACCCTCCTGATGGGTGGATTTCCTCTTCAAAAGATGCAGCAACATGGCTTGAGTCAGATCAGCATTTAAATAATCTCAGGGTTATCTTTCCATCAACAGAACTGGCTGATGATCTCTGAAGTGAAGAACATTTAACAGTGTGTTTTGCAGTGCTTGGAAAGATCTGGACAGGCAGGATTTCTCTTGATGTTTTGCCAGTTCCCTGGGAGTATGGAAGGGCACCGTCACCTCCAACCCAGTGTCCCATGGGCATCTGCAAAAGGCGTGCAGGGATAGATCCCTTTTCCAGGGACTGACTCTTTCAGAATAAGTGCTCTCAAATTCCCCCTTTTGGGTCTTCACAGTTCATCAGAATCTGTGTCTAAGACCTGTTAGTTTAACCAGGCTGTTTGTTAAACTAATTAATGAATTTCAGTCTGGTTCAGTACTTTTCTCAGCTTGAGCAGCTCTTCTGTTCTCCAGGAAAGCTGCAAAGTTCATGGGTGATACTTGACATGAGTAACTGCAAGAGCAGCTCTGGAGTCATTCATGAGCTGGACTCTATGTGCTGCCTTAGTCATGCTGGGGAAAATTCAGGCAAACACTGGAATAATAGGAATTAGTCATGAGGAAGTGCAAATATGAACTCTGTAGTTTATCCCATGGGGGTCTAATCCTGCAAAACACTAGAAGCAGGAATAAAATCCGAGGGAACAGTTCCAAATCTCACAAACATCTTGTGGGTTTTGGGTGCAACTCAGCATTAGCAATCCTTAGCAAAACATTTTGTCCTTATGCAAGAACAGGGCACTTATTATCACACCCATTAATAGACTGTTCTGGGAAGAGCACTGCTGTTGCAGTTGGTGTAGGGAACTTGTGCAATTAATGAAAAGGCAGATGTAGGAAAAAGACTCTCTACTTCAACTTTTTCAAGTCTTGGGAAGAAATTCTGGTTTGAATTCTGCTGTGGGACCATTCCCACTGTTGGAGTCTTTATCACTTCTTTATTTTGAGTGTTGGCCTGTTCAAATGCATCCTGTTATTGTGCGACAAACAGTGGCTTTCCAGGGACCCTGTTTTGCTTGAAATTATCACCTTTTACACAGAACAAATATTTGTCAGTGAGGTCAAAGCAGCAAGATTGCCAAGGTGATTTATAAAAATCTCCTCTTGTAGGCTGTAAGCTGTGTTAACATGGCAAGCTGTGCTGTATCTTTTGGTGTAGCACTGCCCAGTCAGTGCTGTCTGTCTGACAACGGCAGGCTTATGTGAATTATGTCTCTCAGATAAAGCCCATCTGGTGACTATTAAAGGGAGTTACTGTACATGCAGCATGAAAGGATTTTAACTCTTTGAGGAGGGCAGGTTTTGTTTTAACTGCCAGTGCTGTTACTAATTTTGCCTTCAGGATAGGTGTTAAGTTTAAACCGACTATGGCTGCTTTTCCAGATACAGCTGAACAGTTTGTGTGTTGGACTCCTGGGATGGGAGTGCTTTGGTAGAACAAAAGAGACTCAGAACCAGGCTTCCTTGGTGTGTTATCATGAGCTGATGATGAGAGCAAGGCTACAGCTTCAGGTCTTGCATAAACCAGTATCTCTGTTGTGTATCCCTCTAATTTAGCTGTAGTTGTCAGTGATTTTTGGCGTGCACCTTCCGTTACCTGGGCGTAGCAGTCAGTGTAGTGCCCTGGTTGATGGCTGCTCTTCACAGTGAGCTGTCACTGGCAGAAGCAACAGCAGTTCTCTCTGTTCCTCCCTAGGTCCCCCGAGGATTGCCGATAAGGTGGTTCACCGTCAGTCCGTGAGGATAGGGAGGACCATCAAGCTCCTCTGCCCGGTGGAGGGAGACCCCCCACCTCTCACCATGTGGATGAAGGACGGACGCACTATCCACAGCGGCTGGACGAGGTTCCGAATCCTTCAGCAAGGGCTGAAGATCAAGGAGGTGGAAAGCGAAGACGCGGGAACCTACATCTGCAAAGCCACCAATGGCTTCGGCAGCACCAACGTGAACTACACCCTCATCGTGATCGGTGAGTGGAGCTGGAGAAGAGCCAGGGCTCACCTGCTTTGGGGGTGGAGGGCGAGCTGGTGCCTGTGGAGCTCTCAGCGACTGCACATTTGCTTTGCCAATCATTTACTGACCTCCAGTCCCAGCTGACCCTTCGCAGTGTTTGGGGGTTGCCAGAGCTGGCTGGGTTGCTGCACATCTTCTGCTGCAGCCGGGTAAGATTGCACAGTGCCAAAGGTTACAAATAAACAGAGGTGATGCAATAGTCACTGGGGTGTCCAGGTCACAGTGAATTCCACACAGGAAAGGCTGTGTGATAGGGAGAGGTCGCGCTGATCTTTGTGTTCGCCCTTGGAACACGAGAGCTCTCAGAACAGACGTTAGGGCACATATCTAAAAATGCACTGCTGGAAGACCCCCACACTGAGGGTTTGCAAAGCGTGGTGTCTTCAGGAGTAGCAGTATTTAGATTGAAACAAATCTCAGAGCTTGCGTGTGACCCAGGGATGCTCAGTCCTGAGAAATGCCCTTGCTGGAGGCACGAGGAGAAAAGCTTCAGATGCCATCTTGGTGGCTGTGGCTGCTCTGGCTGTGCTTTGGACTGCCTGGAAAGGTCTTGCTTGGCCTGGCAGTGGGATTTTGGGGTCACCTGCTGGGCTGAGCATTGCTGAAGGCAGCCAAAGACACACCACTGGGTAATCAGAGTTCCCTCTGCTTTGGCTGCCACAGAAATATGCTCATTGCTCCTTGTCTGTGAGCAGGGAAGGGTTAGGGTTGTGCTGGAGGGTGCTGAGGGAGCAGAGGGGAGGTGACAAAGCAGAGGGTGAGATCTGGTATCCTGCTCACACTGTTGCCTGATCCCCACCTCCAGTATCTAGTCTCAAATGTTCTGTTTCTCTCAGGTAGTGGAAATGAGGGTAAAGTTCAGGGCAGTTGCCAGGTATCTACTGTTTGATGCGTGGCCTGTTTGTGTTCTGTTTCTTCTTCTTCACCTTCACAGTAGATGGGCTGCTGTGGACTCAGAACATGTAGCAAACACTTGGTGCTGCTTGATGGAGGATTATCACCTGATAACAGGGTGGTTCTTGAAGAATGCACTTTGTTACAGAGCCAGTGTGGGAGGGAGAATAGATGCTTAGGTGAGAGAAGCCCCCTTGCTATATGACTCCTGTACAACACTGGGATAAAGATTCAAGAGCCATCTTACAGGTTACATTGTCTGTGGGTTTGGTTTTCCTTGTTCCTCTCTTTCCTATCGATAGTTGTCCGCCTTTCTTTGCTACGCTGAGCGAAAAGGATGAAATGGAAATAGTCTGTGAGGTCACACCTGTACAGACTCCATTTGGATGTGCTTTCCAGACTCTTCAGTGTGAAGAAAAGAATGCTGTAGGAGCCTGCTTCAGTCCTGCTTGTGCTTTTGCAGGATATGGATGTTGCCAAAGTCTTTGATCTTCTGTGTCAGCCAGTGTCTTCCACAAAGCTCAGGGCCCAAGCAATCTTCTGGTATTCCAGGGCAAAGGGGCTTTGAGGCATCTGTGGTTGATGAAGGCTCTGACTATTCTTTGTAGCACAACAGAAACAAATAAAAGGGAAAAGCCAGGAGGCATAGGGTAAAAGTTGGATTAGAATTCAGGAAAGATTGAGGCAAAAACTCTAATTCAGTTGCTCAGGGAAATGGATTATCAAATTTAATTGTGTTAAGAACAATAGTGTTCATTATATTTGGCACTGAAAAGCCCTGGGCACAAACACTGGTTCTTTGGAGCCTCATCAGGCGGCTATGGAAGGAAATGGCAAGCTCCCACTGGCCTCTGTGGGTGTGAGATTGAGCCCTACGCAAACAAATATTGATCACCCGGTGCCAAGAAACGGGTAACGTTAAACCAGCTGTGTGGCAGACATCTGGGCTGAGTTATTGCTCATCTCCATGCATCCTTGTTCTAACGCTGCCTAAACTCAGTATTTCTTCAGCTCTTTGCCCCTTCCTTCCGTGCCTCACAGTGTTCCCTTGTTCCTTGTTGTTGCTCAGACCATTTTTGACAAATGACTTATGTCCCTTGTCTCCACAGATGTGTTCACGTAAAGTTTCAGACCAATTGCTTTTCACTAGAACAGTTTCCTCTGAAACAAACGTTCCCCCAGGGTCTTTCTTGCCAAAGTCTGCAAGTAAACACAAGGTATCACTGACTTATTCTTTCAAAGGACCCAACCATGTAATGCATTGGCCAGATGCTCACGTTTGTCTTGGTAAAAACGCTTTTGGTTGAGAGCAAATCAATCCTTTGTTGGTTTTTGGGAAGGAGGCAGTGTTTTAAGACCAACTGCATGTCAGTTTTGTGGATGAAGATCAAATTGATGGAGCTGCTTTGTTTGTACTCCGGAAAGCACAAACTTCATTAGGCAGAGTGGCCTTTTGAACCATATGGCCCCTCTATCTTCCCACTCCTTCAAAGGAGAAAAAGTCCCCCCTCCCAGCTTTACTGCTGACACCAAACATGTAAAACCATACAGATACCAGATATGGGCAAGGTGGTTAAGATATTAAATCTAGAATAGCATCAAACAACTCATTACATGTTGGAACTTGAAAAAATAAAATCCATTTTGACATGAAAGCATTCTGGGAATATAAGCAGCATTATCTGGAATCTACACAGTAGCTTATGAAAGGTTTCTGAGTTGTGCTGTGTGCTTTTGCTGAGCTCTGCCACACCACTGGCAAGGGAGGATGTGTCTCACCTGGGTTATATACGTGTACGCTGCAGCAAGGTAAGGTGATGGTTTACCCAAGGTCCTGTGGAGAGCTGAGACTAAAATTCAGCTGTCTTGAACCTCTCTGCCTGCACTCAGTGCTCTGTAACTCTAATTAATCTTAACTCTTATTAGTCTCTATATGGTGTTAGAGTGTAGAAAACCAACAAAAATCTGTGACATTGTTCAAAGAAATAAAAGATGGGCAGTGGATCTGCCCACACCAGTGGGTCCGGCAGAGGTGGCCTCCCCTGTCCGTGCTGCAGGTTGGTGTCTGATTTTGGTGTAAACCTGTTTGAATGTTGCTTTGTGGTTTTCAGGGCAGATCTTACTCGCAACCAGCCAGCTGAGAGCATGAGCAGAGCACACGGAGGTCTGTCTCTGTGTGTCTGGTAGACATTCCTACACGTTGCCTGGCTGGAGGAGTTCTCAGTCTGCAAGTGCGGATGAGACGCATGACTGGGATTTTGCAGATGGTAACTAAGGCAAAGAGAGACCAGGTGATTAGTCCAAGACCACGTAAAATATGAGCTGTGGCTCAGAGTTGAGTCAGAACCTCTTAAATCTCACCCTAAAAGGCTATTCCTCCTTCATAACACTTACTAAAGTCTCTCCATCCTAATGTAGCATCTTCCTGCTGTTGTGTTGGAAGGGAGTCTTCTCTTTTTCTAGGTTTTTGATCTTCCTTTTCAGACAAAGGTTTTGCCAACGCAGATGGTAGCAATTGGTTTCTACCCTGCTTAGTTCCCCATCTTCTCAGTCTGCAGGGCCTGGATCTCAAAGATCCAAGGAATCCTGCTTTAATACATCCCTGTGTGAAATGTAAGCCAGTAAAAGCAGATAACCAATATAAGTCGAAACTACAATTTCCTCTCCGAGGGAGCCTTAATAGTTCTTGTGGCTTACCACAAGATTTGAGATGCCAATTACACTGCAGACAGATTTACAAATGCTGGAAGAGGAACTACTCTTTAATCAGTGTTAAATGAGCATTGCAGTTATTAGGTACAATGGTTCCTTATTGTGGACAATTATCTGTAGCTCATCGAAGCAAAAGTGTTGTACCTTCCTCAAAAACTATTTGTACAATGATGCCCTGAAAATCTTAAATATTTAAGGTTTTTCCCCAGCTGAATCATTTCAGAAGAGCTGATACACTACAGGTGTGAAAAGTAACTGTTTTCATTTTAGATGCTTGGTTCAAACCTGCAGTTTTTTTACTGCAGGATAAACTTCCTTGCCAGTGTGCTCTGAAAGGAAGAAATAGAATCACAGAACCATAGAATGACCTGAGCTGGAAGGGACCCTCAAGGACCATCGAGTCCAGCTCCTGTCCCTACCCAGGACACTCCCAACACTCACCCCGTGGGGCTGAGGGCAGTGTCCAAATGCTTCTGGGATGCTGGCAGAGTGGGTGCTGGGACTGCTGCCCTGGGGAGCTGTTCCAGGGCTCCACCACCCGCTGGGGGAAGAACCTCTTCCCAATATCCAATCTCCCCCTGCCCTGGCACATCTTCCTGCCATTGCCTCCAGCCCTGTCCCAGGTCCCCAGAGAGCAGAGCTCAGCCCCTGTTTCCCCTCCCTCCCTTGGCAGAAGGCACAAACAGCTCTGAGATCCCCTCTCAGGCTCCTCTTCTGCAGCTGAACAGACCCAGGGACTTCAGCCTCTCCTCACACACTTCCCCTGCAGACCCTTCCCCAGCCTTGTGGCCTCCTCTGGACACTCTCCAGCAGCTTGATGTCCTTTTTGTACTGTGGCACTCAAAAATGTTGGATAGCTGCTTGTTATTTGAAAAATGTCCACCTGATTTGTCAATGGAGGTGTGTTCTGCAGAATAAAATATCAGGTGAAGGTGTAAGTGAAGCCTGTGTCAAGCTGTGACCAGCTTGGAGAAACTGTGAGGTTGCCCATATGGAGAAGTCGTCTGCTCCAGCCATCAGGTCCTTCCTGGGATATCTTTGCCCAAATGGTTGAGGTTTGGCTGCCTTTTAAATAACTGAAAACAAAGTCTTCTGACAAGGCAGGAACCTCCATTGCCATCTCTTTCTACCATAATAAACAGTATCACTTGTTCCAGAAGTTTTGTCCTCTGAAGGGAAAATTACTGGTGAGCGTAGGAAGGACTATTAGTAAATATTTGTTCTGTAGCATGATGACCTCTTTTGCTAATGCACAGCACAGAGAACATTTCACTTGTGGAAGTGTTATGGGCCAAATCCTGCAAGGTGTGCCAGGCTTGCAACATGCAGGGCTCTTGCTACAGGTGCTGCCAGTAAATGCTTCATCTTGAATCAGTTGCTCAACCAAGTGATGAAAGATCAGACTGTCTCTATTTTTGCACCTGCATGCGTGTTTCTTATTACCTTCAGTAGCAAAGGCAAAGGAAGAAGCAACAAAATTAGGGTTTGGGTTTGTCTCTGTGGGCTTCTTGCTTCACTTGGAGTTTGTGAACTGCCAAGGACACATCTTGCTTGGGTGCATCTCAGCACGAAACAGATCAACATTTAAGTCCAAGGAACAGCTGCTCCAGTGTTTCTCTTTCTTGCCCTGACTGTCTCTGACTATTTCTGTCTCTGACTGCTGTGACTTTTTTTTTTCTGTTCTCTTCTTTGGGTTTATTTAGAGGAAGATGTTGGTGAAGAATCCATCGTCCATCCAGTGTGTACCCCCCTCTGGTACCTCTCTCTCTCTGAGTGACCAAACCACTTGGCTTCATTTAGGCTGTGGAATGGTAAAATCTTGATGCAGAGAGAAGGAAGAAGAGCACAGCTCGTTGTCCTAAACCTCTGATAGGCTGTTCAGAAATTGAGATACATCTCGTTTTCAAACAAATCAAATTTGCTATTAAATATCTGCTCTCTGCTGCAAATGATTGCTTTGAGAATCTTGCCTGACATCAGATGATTTATCTTTAAAGTAGCTTTTTCCTGCTGAGCCAGCTGCTATTTTATGCTTTTTTACAGCTTGTCCAAAGACAGCTTTCTCTGATAACAGGCATGTGTGAAAAATTTGCATTAAAATAACCTTTTTTTTTTTTAACCAGTCAGCATAAGTATCCTGAAAAAAGCATGGCAGTGTCTGAATAGATATTTATTCTACTGTGCTTTTTTCTGCTCATAGTAGTAGAAAATGCTGTGTGAAAAAAAGAAGTACAGTAAAATGTGGTTTGCATTACAGTTCTCCAATGAAGTCATCAATCCGTGTCTCAGAACTCATTTATAGTGCAAAAGCTGAGAAAACATTTGCAGCACGGAGTCAGGTGCCACCAGCCACCTTGGAAAAGTATGACAAATTCATTTCTGTTTGGGTTTTGGCCTCTTAATAAACTCTGGGGAACCAGAGAGAGATGTGCTCAGCAAGAAGATGTGAATCAACACTGAGTCAGCAGTGTGTGCACCGAGGGGCTGCTCATGCTGAGCAAAACTGAAGTGAGTCAACACTTCAAAGAAAAAGGTGCAGCATTTGCATTTGTGAACAAAGCTTGGCTGGTGCTGGGCATGGTGTGGAGTTAGAAACCATCTTTTGCACATTTATTTCAACTCCCAAGTGTGAAGGGCAGCCCTTCCAGTGTGGGACAGTTAACACAATCACAGGGCATGTAATTATGACTAATGAGGGTTAGGCAGTTGTTATATGGAAATGAAGGATCCCTTGTGATGATAAACAGTGACAAAGTTCTCATGTTTGATTTGTTAGGGACCCGGCCTGGCAGCTGGATCTGCGTTGGTGGCCTCCTGTGCACACGCAGGGTGATTAACACCAGATGAGGATCTGGCCATAGTCACTGATGCTTCGTAATGGTTATGTTGCTGATTAAAGCTCACACTGGTTTTGGCCTTTGGGAGCCTTAGTTTACTGCTCAAGGCCTAGCAGTTGCAATCATTGCACAAGGACTTCTTGCCAGGGTGTGACGTGGTGTTACTGGGTCACAACCACCCCTCTGTGGAGGTGTAGGTAGGGCCTCGTTCATAACAACACCTGTGTAAGTGATGTTGCTGAGTGAGGGGATTCTGTGTGTCAGCCTGTGGTAAGAGGCTGTCAACGTGCATGAACTGATCCCCTTGAGTGAAGGAGTCAATGAAAGGCTGGGTACATAAAATTGAGTATTTTCATGATTCGGTGCAAACTCATAGCTAAAAACTGTTCACATGGAAATGAAGCTCCTTTTCCACTGGAGATGACTCAGTATTGACTAATAATTGACTTCCTTCTGAGTGTTTATTAGTGTAGGCATGAAGACACACACCCATACCAAACGTGGTGTTGCCCAGGGACAGCCCAAGCAGGAACCTAAAAGCAATCATTTGTCCCTGTCCCCTGCGTTTCAGGGATGCTTTGTTTCACCCTCTTTTAGGGACTCTTGCCAAGAGTCTGAGAAACTCCCTGTCCCCATATGCAGCATGTTCAGTCCTGGGAAACATCCACTGCCCAAGGAGGGGAAAGGAGGAGAGAGAAATCCTCCAAAGTGAAAAGGATTCCTGGATTGCTACAGAGAAATGATTTCACTAGTTTTACTCCTTTCCATGAGTGCTACGCTGAGTTGATGTCACAACAGCCTGCACTAATTTGTTCTCAAAAAACTCTTCCTCCATGCAGAGGTGATGATGTGAGTGCCAGTATTAGCTGCAACTGTGCTAAAACCCACTGATCGACGCTGTAGCAGCGCGTGCTGTGACTGGTGGCTCTCGTGAAGGGACGTAAAAGGCTGGAAGCATCACAACTGGGCAGCAGTCTTTTTCCTTCCAAGTCCAGATCCATCGTGTAACTCAGTGCTAATGCTGTGTAATGTCCACGGTTTTTACAAGATCTTTGTTAGGTTTTATTAGTTTCATTTGATTTTATAAGGAACCTTACAGTGTGCTTGTCAATGCCTCGTGTTCTGGCTGACAAAAGCCTCACTGTTTCGGGTAGATTCCTTTTTTCCCCTTTGTGAGGCTGTAACATAGAAGTCAAGTTAAAAAGGTGACGACACCTGTTCACAATTTAAAGGAAATGAAAAGATTTTCTTTTCCATGGATGTAAGCATGAAATTCATACATATATGTATGGATATATAATTTCTCCCCATACTCCATCCTGTGGTAGGCTGTGGCAACCAGAGCTGCAGGCAGTGTAAGTTGGAGGCCTGCAGGCCATATGGATGCATTTAGCCCACAATCCTTTGCAGATGCTTTGGGGCCGCGTAGCTGCTGCTGCCCCCATGCAGACAGCAAACTGCAGCTCTGTTTGCTGCACAAGCACTGTTTGGGAATGGAAGCAATGCACAATGGCAGGCAGGCTGACGTTGAAAGTGTGTTTGATCTGAGCAATTTATGGCTTCCTTCTGTTCAATGATATTAATAGATTTCCCCTCTGGTCTCCATGAGTTTGTGGTGTACATGGTGAGGTTTTTCTCGTCAGTACGTCTGAGGCTAAAAACATCTTTTGCCTCTGACTGTATTAATCAGAGTTGTCTTTGTCACAAGCCTCCACACAGCTAATGGGCAGAATTTCAGCCTGTGCTGGCAGAGCAGTGCTGATGGGCACAGCTGCTGATTTGTCCACATCCACTGGCCTGTGGTGCTTAGAAATAGCTGCATTTGTGGGTCAAGGCAAGGCAGTCCCTGGTCCAAGCAGGTGCTGCGTATGTGTGTGAAATGCAGGTATGCAGAAGGTGTCCACATTACCAGTCGAGATGTACTGTGACAGCTGAGTAATAGTTAACAGGCTTTTAATTAATAGCACCCCAAGTAATGAGAAGCCATCACACTGTTTGCAGGTCATCAAGTTTTGAGACACCTGCGGTGTTGCCAACCATCCGAGATGACCATCTTCCCTAAGCAGCAGGGTCTTTTTATTAACTTCCCTGCAGCCACTCCTGTCCTCCCTTTTTTCCTGACACTGTTTCCTTGGCACCTGCACCCCATCCCTCTTCTTGTTGCCAAAGGCTGGGAGTGAGGGACTTAGCGTGGCTTCTTTGGACTGAGAGGACCACTGAAGCTGCGTTGAGCACGGTGTCTCCAGGAGTCTCTGCCAGAGAGCTCTGTGGTGGTTCCCAAGTGCCACCATGCAGCTCTGCTGTCCTCAGCTCGCCCAGTTTGCCCACTGGTGGAGTTTTTTAGTGAAACTTTAGTCCCTTTAACATCAGTTAACTCAGAAACACATACTTGTAAATTAGGACATAGTGTATAGTACTTGTTACAAGAAGAACAACACTGAGCTGGGCTGGTTTATAAGGTGCAGCTTGAATGTTGATTTTGGAGACTCCCTCTTTATGTGCAAATGCACAGATGCCCTGTCCCCTGCCCGTGTGCTCTTGAGCCATACACGTAGGTATGTTGCCTGGTAAAATGTATGGCTGTTGAGGGGATGTATTTTTACATTCCTGTAGGGTCTGGTTCTCTACTTTTCCTGTGCTGTCTTTGGCATCCACATTAAGAAAAAGATGAAGAAGAGGGAAAAAAAACCCCGCAAGCCCAACAAAACTGCTGGCAATTAGTGTATAAACCTATTTTTAAATCCAATTTATTTTTGTTTGATGAAAGAACATATTCTGTGTTGTGCTTGGTGAATAATATCGTTGTGCTAGAATACTTTGATTCTTCTTACTTTATAATACCACGGGTTTCGCAGTCAGAAGACCTGAGTGTTTACATTATACACTTCTGGCAATAAATTTGGAAAAGAAGAGGAAAAAAAGCATGAATCCCAGGAGTTCTGAAACCTATGCTCCTTAAATGTACCCTGTTAAAGGCATTAAGTCCCTTGCAAACATCCATCTATCAGCAGTTGAGAGTTTGTAAAAGGCGTACTTTGTTCTGAACTCCCTGCCCTACTGATTATGCACAGTTCTTTTGTTTTGTGAGTAGGATGACGACCCCTTAGCCTGGTAACGATGACAGATTTATGTATTTTAACACCCCGGCGCTGCTGTATTTGTTAAGGGCTGCCAGACTCCAGCAGTGCTGCAACTGTGCTTTATTTTCGTTGTCAGCTTGGGCTGCTTTTTAAGGTGTTCTGCAGCCCCTGGAAGCAGTGCCACTGCTGCTCCCGAGGTTGGGGTGTCAGGATGTGAAGAGCTTGAGCCACCATCCTTGGGCTGTTCCCACTCATAAAATGTCAGTTTTGACTCTGGTGGCGCTGGCAGGGTGGAACCTGCTGCTCTCACCGAGGAGGAGAGGGGAGAAATAAACCCCTCCAAGCAGTAAAAGGAATCAGATAACACAGAATTTATCCCTTCACTTTCTACTCCCGTGATGTATTTTGCAGCTCTCAAGTTAAGGTTTTAAAGAGAACCTTCTTTTAATGTGTAGTGAAAGCAAAGAGCTTAACCTTACCTTGCAGGCTTAGCTGGGAAAGCACTGCATGGGTCAGCACATCTGTCCTCTGTGCAGTGCATCTGTCTGTGAGTCCTTCTGGGCTGCTTTAAATTGCTGCAAGTGGCAGAACAACAGGGAGACAGACAGTGAGAACAATGCTGTTGTTTAATAACAAGCTGAATTATTAACAGGCCTGTGCAAAAAAATATTTCGTGTAAATTAAAGGGAAGCAAATAATTATTTTCTGTTGCAGTGATCCAGTGCAACAAAGGCAATTGATGTCTCCTCTCCTCTCCTCTCCTCTCCTCTCCTCTCCTCTCCTCTCCTCTCCTCTCCTCTCCTCTCCTCTCCTCTCCTCTCCTCTCCTCTCCTCTCCTCTCCTCTCCTCTCCTCTCCTCTCCTCTCCTCTCCTCTCCTCTCCTCTCCTCTCCTCTCCTCTCCTCTCCTCTCCTCTCCTCTCCTCTCCTCTCCTCTCCTCTCCTCTCCTCTCCTCTCCTCTCCTCTCCTCTCCTCTCCTCTCCTCTCCTCTCCTCTCCTCTCCTCTCCTCTCCTCTCCTCTCCTCTCCTCTCCTCTCCTCTCCTCTCCTCTCCTCTCCTCTCCTCTCCTCTCCTCTCCTCTCCTCTCCTCTCCTCTCCTCTCCTCTCCTCTCCTCTCCTCTCCTCTCCCCTCCTCTCCCCTCCTCTCCTCTCCCCTCCTCTCCTCTCCTCTCCTCTCCTCTCCTCTCAACCCACAGAATATGGATGGGTTTCTGATCCCTTCGTGCCAACCAAGCCACTAAATCTGAGTTTATCACACAATCAAAATACGACTTTTATTGCCTTTTTTTTTTTTAACTTCCAAGTCATTGTGTCCCTGTAAATGTTGTCAAGTCAGTTGAACTATTGAGGTGAGTAAATTTTCTGCTTGTCAACAGAAACCATTGCAAAACTATTTTGATTTGGAAAAAACACCACCACCAAGTTCTTAGTTGAGTTTTCCTTGGTCCAATGTTAGACATTTCTCTTCTTAGAGAGAAGCCATATGAGTTGGCGTGTTGGGTTTGTGACTTTTTTAACAAGCTAGAACACATTATGGTGACCTTTCTTTCTACTGAAGTAAACAAGGATCTTCATCTCACTTCTGCTGAGTGTGCAGCCAGCAGAAGGAAGAGCTGGTGACAGTCCTCCTCATTTGCTGGCAGGGAATTTGGGAAGGGAGCTGGATCCACTTCAGATGTGGGTTGGGGTTCCCAAACCTGCCTGCTGCTCTCTCCAGAGCAATTCCAGGAATTTCATGGAGGAGAAGGGTGGCACCTCCCCAATCCCCAGCAGAGCCCGGTGTTTGTGCTCTGTTTGTAGCATCTCCTGACAACTGTAAGCCCACTGCGCTTTCTCTTGGTAGCCCTTGTGGGTGCTTTGGCAGGAAAGAATCCAGCCCAAGAGAAAGCTATGGGAATTTGATATCAAGAGCCATGAGAATTCAACATCAAGGTGTTCTAACGAGGTCTCATGTGAGCTGCCTTTGTTTTGAGTGCGGTTTTCTTAATTTCTTTCCTTCAAGGAGGGTTGGAAGGTGCAGCAGCCTTCACTTGTGGGAAGTGAATAATATTGAGGGTGAATTTTGAGAAGCTGCTCTGTGCCTTTGGCTTGAAAGGCAAGCAAGGTAGGTGCTAGGTGTGCTCCTCCCATCTTGATAGGTGTGATTGGCAGATCTCTTGGCTTTGTCGGTGGGGAATCCATCAGCCTCTTTCCTCTGGGATGCTTTTCAGAGCCTGTGGGGAGGGGTTTGAGAAACTGTAATCATGGTCATTGTGAAAATACATTAATTCAAAAAAAGAGATTGTTCTCTGGGTGCTCCATCCTTGGGTCATTATGGAGAATTTTGTGGTGGCTCCTTGAAATCTTGCCATGATAACCAGACGAAAGGACAACAGCTTTCAGGGGTAGATTGATGGAATTGCTTCAGAAAGGAATTTGGCCTCCTGACATCCTCAGTACCACCAGTGCTCGGGTGTGTCCTTCAGGAATGATTTGAATATGTTTTACCCTTGTTCTAGGCAAAACCTGGGTCATGGACATCATCAACTATAAATTAAACTGTTAAAAGTTAAATGCTGAAGTTATGCCTTGTGTGTGGTTATTGCTGTTTGTTTGTTCGACCTGTGTTAGCTCTTCTCAGGAATTTTTGACCCTTCTTGTGTTCAAAGCTCCTTGCTTAACAGGAGAACAGCTTGCACACTGGTCTGCTGACAAGCAGTGGTTTTGCCATCCTTCAGCATCTACAGCGAGGGAGGGAATATTGCAGATCCTGTGTGGGAGAGTCCCTGTTTCTTGGAGGCTGTTTTGACATGTCCTAAAGGATGAACTCTTTAAAAGATTCACTAGGTCCTTCCCACCTGTTATTTGGAGGAAGTACTCCTCTGTGTCTGGGGCCAAATCTATTTGTCTTTGCTCCTGTGCTGTGAATTGCAGAAATAGTTTCAGACATAGGGAGTAAAAGCCAACAAGTTGCCTGCACGTCTTCCCTGTTATTTCTGCTGCAGCCTGTTTTTCCAGTATTTTACTGCTTTTCCTATTGACAGTTACCTCCCTGGAGCTCCACACCAGCTTTTTCTGACCCCCAGCCTGTTTGCTGGGCAGGAATGACCAGTGTGCTGAACTCTTACGGAGTTCTGAGCTGCTTCTTTGTCTTCCAGATCTTTCACCCCAGCTCCACAGGATGCAAAGTGGTAGCTATGTAACTTATTGGGATGGCATTGCTTTTGTGCCTTGGTTAGATATTGTCCCATGGTCATGGAAGGTATTTCTCTGTTTATCCTGCCTGTTTTGAGAGATTTGCTATTATAATTTAGTGAGATTGCTTGTTCAGCCTCAAATGTAAATGATGATACAGCTGGTTCTTTGCTGATATTTTGGCCTCTGTTCATTGTGAAGTAATGGGTGGATTTTCAGCCACTGCTTTTCTCAAACCTCTTCTCAAATTTGGCATAATTCAAGCCATGAGTGAAACGTTTTTCCTGTTCTTAGTGAGAGAAGTGGACCCCACTTAGAGGTTTGTAGTGTTAGAGGAGGATGTTAAGCTGAACTTACAGCACTTTATCTCTGGGGCCATCAAAGATGGAAGATAAAGGGGAGTTTTTCAAAAGCAGTCAGCCGGGACGGAGTCAACCCATTTTGAAGAATTCCCATGAACTTCCACGGGATGAGCATTGCCAATGCTGAAAGCTTTTGAAACCCTACCTGACCATCCAGTGACACCTTCTGAAAAATGTGTGTACTAAGCACACATTCCTGGGAAAATATAAGTAGGGTTCACACGTGTTGAATACTGAGGTGTTCTCCCAGAAGCAGGTGTTTTGAAAGGAAAATGTGAAAAAGGGCTTCTAAAGCAATTTTAATGAGCTGTAGTGTCTGCTCTAGTCACTAGGGAAGTACTAGTTAAGCTGAAGCTATTTTTTAACATCGTTTTCTCTCCTGTAAGCAAGGTCTGACTGGTAAGGTGACTGTCACAATAAGCAACCCCTCTAACAGCAGTCCAGCATGTTCAGCTGTTGTGTGGAGTCACATGGAGCACAAAACAGTTGCAAAGTTTGGTAGTGCCTGACTCGGAGCTTGTACGATGCTGTGGCACTCAGAAAATGAAGGTCGTTTTTGTACCACCTCTGGATATGAGCTGCAACTGCTGTAAAAGTTAAATGCAAATTAATAAGAGCGTGGAAGCGAGGGCTTGAGAGGGTCCCAAGATTGCAGTAATCAATTTTAATGTTTTTCTGCTTCAGCACAACTCCAGGCTCAAGTATCAGGAGCACTGCTGTTGGATATAGTCCACGCACGCAGTTGCCGTTGGCCGTGGTGGGAAACTGGGGGAGTTACTCAGAATGAGTGTTTGTGAATGATGAGCAGGATGCTCTGCCCATGATGCTGAGCAGCATCACGGTGCCTCTCCTCTTTAGCTTTAGGACTGGTAAAATTCATTGGACTCATCTGAAGGGAATGGCTTGTCTGGCAGTTCTACAGGGAGGAAATGAAGGAGAGACGGAGCAAAAGGAGAAAAACATCAGGGGAGGGATTTTTAAAAAATCATTCCTTCCTTTTGCATTGCAGACACGTTAAGCACTTAATATTTTAAGAGCATCTTCTTACTTAGAAAAGCTGGCAAAGATGGGATTCAGTATGAGTCTGCCAGATTGATTTACAAATCGGCCTTACGAACTCCTGCTGCTTAAACGTACCAGAATGAGACAATTAAAGCCAACATCTGGAATTCATTGGTGGAGCAGATCCTAGATAAACATTAAATGAATGTCCATTTCCTTAGTGCTGGATTTCCTCTGGCTACTACAGCTTAAGTAGTATCATCCTATCAGATGGAGCTGATGATGATAGCAGAGCAAATGTCAAAGTCATGAGCCAGATCTGTTTGTTCCATCTTTTAGCACTGAAACCAGGGCTAAAGCTGGGCTGAAGAGACATCCACTGTTTTTTTCCACTGGACCGTGGGCATGGGTTCCTCATCTCACTAACCTGGACAAAGCTGGTTGTGTGGCTTCCCCTCTCCCCTGAGAAGACTGAACACTTCAGGTTAGTTAGGTTAATATCACTGGAGAAAACTTGTATCAGTAGAGTTCCTGCTCTCTCTGTTGACTCCAAACCTGTTAAGGTTCCCTCCATTCTCCAAATCCAGGGAGGGATTCTGTTTGTTCAGTTGTTAGAAACAGAGGAGCTAATGAATCTGGGAACAGGTCTCAAGTGGTAGCCATTCACAACAAACACCCATCTGTCTTCCATTGCCACGGATCTTTTCCCTGAGGCTGAAGTGGAGAGTGGTCTGTGCTGTCCACGTCCATGGTGGGTGAGAGGGAAAGCCCCAGGGAATGTTTTTTTCTCAGGGCCAAGAAAAGCTTGCTTACCCTGGCAAGAATCACATTTCTTTGTGCAATCCAGCCTCACTGCCATCATGGGGGAACTGAAAAAGCAGCTTTCAGCTTTCACTTGTGCTCGTATTACCTTAGGGTGTCTGACCTCCTTGGTCATTGAGGGAGTAATAGATGTGGTCATCTCTGGGTAGCTTCATTTGCACAGCCGTTGTGTCCTCCCTCTGAAGCTGCTTAGTCCTGGGTCACTGAAATGAAGATGTGGAGAGGTGTTTCCATGTGGGCAGGCTTTCTAGACAAACAAACTGAAGAAGAAAAGGTCCCTTTCATGGAAAACCGTAAGTGCCTTTAGAATTGGAACCTTCCTCTAAGGCACAAGAGAACACGTTTGCTCAGTCTGTGCTTAGGACATCATTCCTGCTGCTGATCTCGAGAAAACTGGGTGAGATTTGGGGTCTTTAGGAACTTTCTTAAAATCCAGGGCATGTATCGGAGTGTCTGGTTTCACCTGTGTGAGGCATGAGGTTTTTCCCACAGGCAAACAGAAAGGCTCTTTGAAGAGCTCACTTTGAGCTCTGTACCGTGCAGGAGTTCTACTGAAAGAAGGAGACCTATTGCTGGTGCAGGGGTCCTCCTGCCAGCCTTGAGGTGGTCTCCAGAATCTGCTCGAAGCACAGTTTCTCTCTCGCTTGGAACCCCAGTATTTAGCTTCTTGCCACCTTCACCAATTTCACAATCAGAAAGTTCTCTTTCCTTCTTCTTGCCTACTCATTCAGCTTTATGAAAGCTTTGGCTCAGCACCTTAGTTGCATGAATCTTTTCCTTCCCTCCCCTGCTTTCACATCCTGCCTCCCCTCACTTTGTGGAGAAGCTGAATCCGTATGGAACTTCTTGGTTTGGAACATAGCTCCTAGGAGGCATCAAGGTGACTTTTGGGTGGTGTTTAGGTTTCCAGTCTCTTGTCCTTGTTTCAGTGAGGAGCTGCACAGCCATGAGGACAGCGCTTGAGTCACCTCAGACTGCTCAGCGACATGTTAATCACAGAATCATAGAATGACCTGGGCTGGAAGGGACCCACAGGGACCATCGAGTCCAGCTCCTGTCCCTACCCAGGACACTCCCAACACTCACCCCCTGGGGCTGAGGGCAGTGTCCAAATGCTTCTGGAATGCTGGCAGAGTGGGTGCTGGGACTGCTGCCCTGGGGAGCTGTTCCAGTGCTCCACCACCCGCTGGGGGAAGAACCTCTTCCCAATATCCAATCTCCCCCTGCCCTGGCACATCTTCCTGCCATTGCCTCCAGCCCTGTCCCGGGTCCCCAGAGAGCAGAGCTCAGCCCCTGTTTCCCCTCCTTCCCTTGGCAGAAGGCACAAACAGCTCTGAGAGCCCCTCTCAGGCTCCTCTTCTCCAGCTGAACAGACCCAGGGACTTCAGCCTCTCCTCACACACTTCCCCTGCCGACCCATCCCCAGCCTTGTGGCCTCCTCTGGACACTCTCAGCAGTTTGATGTCCTTCTGACCCTGTGGTGCCCCAGCTGCCCCCAGAGCTCGAGGTGGGGCGTCCCCAGTGCATTTCAGGAGCGGAGCGCAGCGAGGTTCCCCCAGTCCTCCGTGGATCAGCAGGACTCTGGGCCCAGCACCGGCGCTTCGTCTCCTCCGAACGCCCCAGCCCAGCTTAGCCTGCGGAGCGCAGGGCTGAGTGGGCTCGGCGGTGCGCGGGAGCCACCAGGCAGACCCGTTTGGCCCCTGCCCTTTGCATTCTGACAGGATAGAGTTGCCTGCTCGGGGTAGGCTCGAAGAGGCAGAAGGATTTTTCTTGCTGGTTGGTCCTTTTCCCGTTACGGCTCCATGAGCGTTGATCTGCAGGTTGAAACAGTGACGTGAAAGGGTTCCACGGAGGTAAGTTTGCAGTTATATTATTTTGCTTTGCTGGTGACTTCTATCTGATGGGTTTTCAAAAGAAGATGATAATTTTTTTCTCTATTGTGGTGCTGACAGTAGCCTGAAGTCCCAGTTCCCTCCAACAGAAGATGGACCTTTGAGGGCTATAAAATTTGTACAGTATACTTTCTGATTTTTATTAGCCTAGTTAAAGAGATCGTATTTTGTGTGCTTCTGTATATCTGGAAGTTATGACTGGGAAATTACTCTGCAGGGCAACAAACTGTATTCTGTGGTTGAAAATACTGGTTTATCTGAGCTGTGAAAGCAACAGACCAAGCAGATAATCAAAGTCCTTGCAATGCTTCAGACATGAACGACCATTTTAGAATATTCCATAAGGGGGCTGTGAGTTATGTTGTCAATTACCTCTTAGTCATTGCTAATTAGTTCCACCTAAATGCTGATTTCCCCAGCCCATTCCTCATCTCTCTATTGTAACACTCCAAAGAGTGAATTTTCTTCTCTCTCTGTGTGTTTGAAAACATTTTATGACAACTCGTGTTTTTGTGGATGTGCAGTGAATCTAAATGGCTTTAAATATAGAATGATTTTTAATAGACATGAGCTTCCAGACCCAACGAGTCAGAAGAGTAGGGCAGAGCAGAAAGTAAATTGCAGGCTTTATAGTCTAAACAGGTGAAGTCAATGAGGGACTGGTAGAGTAACAGAGGTACAAAAAGGTAAAGGGATTTGCTAAACCTTGTGTTATATATCAGTGGCATAAGTGGCCACTTTAAGCTCCCTATTAGATTCTTCTCTGCATTGTTTTTCTTATCTGGGCAGCTAAAAAAAGAAACAACCTATTGGCCAGTAAAGCATGTATTGTTTAATAGCCTCTGTTTCTATTCAAATAGAGGTTTGAACGGAGACAGGATAAATAGTTCTCCTTGGAACAGAGCAGGGTTGGAATGGAACTCCACATTAGGTATTTGTAACTTCTCCTGGCAAGATCCACTGTGACTTTTACCTTGATAATAAGGAGAACTGCTTTCATTCAATGAAGGACAAAAAAAAAAACCAAACAAGGTAGAAATGCACAGTGAAGAGGTAATAAGAGTTTTTGCATTCTTGGCTTAGGCTTGATAGGGTCATCAAGCATTGGGACAGGCTGTTCAGAGAAGTGGTTGAGTCACTGTCTCTGGAGGGGTTTAAAAGCTGTGTAGATGTGCTTAGGGACAGGGTTTAGTGATGGAGTTGGTAGAGTAACGGGTTAGGGTCATGGTTAGGCTTGATCTTAAAGGTCTTTTCCAACCTGAATGGTTCTGTGATTCTGTATTTCTATGGATATTTTTAAGTATGCACATTTTGCCAGAGTCATTTGTTTGTTAGTAAGAAAGCCTCCAGACTGACCTTATGTCAATGCACCAACAGACGTGGCAGTGGAAGGAATTGGTTGGTGTTGTTTGGGTGGGATGTCAGGAGAGACAACACCTGTGGGGGATTCCTACTCTGTCCTCCAATAAGCTGATGGCCAGGGCAGAGCCTAGATGCACCCTGGAATTTTCCTCCATTGCTTTGTGCCTCTTGCAGCCGAAGGGCAGCCGAGCACAGAGATGAGGAGGCTTTGAGCAGCGTTACTCCTGCACTCCCAGAGGTGCTGTCAGAGGGAGATGTCACATCCTCCCGGCCTCCTCCTTCCATGCAAAATTCCAGTAAATAGCTGGGTCTTTGCCACAAACATAGGTGAGTCCCCCTTACCACATGGAAGAAATCACTGAGCTCTTTGGCCTTTTGTTTAGTAAAGGGCAGTGGAAGGTAAATCTGAGGTGACTCTGTTGCCTTCTGCATAATTTTTCTGACCTAAAAATAACGCTGCGGCCCTGTGGTTGCCATTAGGGTTATTTAGTGCTTAGGCTTTTTTTGTTTTCCCCCTTCCCTTTCCAGAACACAAGCACTGCTGAGTAGAAGAACTGCCCCATTGTGTGAGCCCAAAGGAAACACTGCCTAGAAAATGCGAGGAATTTTTAGGCCATGATATGTTTGGACTAGGAAGCAGGGGACTTGGAGGAATGTGGAGTACGGTTCCAAAAATATTCCTTGCAATAGCACTCTTGGTTAGCAACAGTTATTTTTGTTGGCCTGCCAGCCCCCTCGAGCAGAGGTGATGTCATTCCCCAGCACGGTGGAGGTGGAAATACAGAGGGTGCCCTGTGGTTTTGCAGGGCTGAGAGCAGACAGCTGAACTGAATACCTTCTCCTATCTCAAATGCTCTTTCTGCTGTAAGGAGAAAAAAAAAATAGCATATTGTGGGGGATGGTGAGAGTGACTTTAAAATAATTATCAGCACCATAGAAACATTTTCTATAGTCTGAGTCTCTTCCTCCCACGTGAGCTCCCTTCTTATTACTTCTTGTGGTTTTTGCAGTGTGCATACTTGGGGGATGCTTTTTGGGTTGTGTTTATAGTGTTATACTTCTTTAGTTATTAGAACTGATGAAATAAATCACAACAGTGCACTGGGTGACCTGGGCACCTCTGGCTGAGACACAGGGATATGGATGTCTTCAAAGTGGTTGAAATGGACTGGTACTCCCTAGAACACCTCTGAAGAAGAAAGCCAGCTCTTTTTCTGTAATAAAAAGAATGGGGCAGTAAAATATTGGGACCTTTTTCATGCTGGTGACTCTCAGTGTTTGTTGTGATCTTGATGATGCTGGTTTGACTGTGAGAGGGAGACCAAGAAAGAGAGAAACTGTGATATTTGAAGAACGGAGTTTCTCTAGGCTGATAAGAGAGTAAAAGTGGCATGTGTCCATGTGTGGTGTGAACCCAGCAAGATGTTTGTTCCTCCACTAATATTGTGAAGGTTCTGTCATGTGACATGTCATGAAGGGCAACAGATTTGAGCGGTTTTGGATCATGGGAGTGGTCCAAAACTCTCCTGTTCAGATCTTTATTGCATGGTGTTTCATGGAGGAAGGAAGAACATGTAAACACACAGTGCTGCCTTTCACAGGATTCCTCAGCCCGGTATCTTGGGCCTGCAGAGGAAAGAAAACTACATAAAAACAACCCAAAATGAATGCAAAGGTTTTCTAACCTTGAAACTTAACGTTTGGGTTGATAAAATCCATGCAATGCTGACAGTTATGCAGTGGCAGGAAATTGTTAAAGGTGTCAGGTTTTCCATTTTAATTTGGAGAACACCCTGGCAGTAGATTTCCTTGAAAATGCTGTTGAAAAGGTCCCACTTTCTAAATGGGAAAGATTTACAGTTTACCTTCTCTGTTAACCTCTTGTTCCTCAAAAGGTTAAGTAAGGGAAATGCCTCTTTTAACACTGGGAGCAATTTGACAGGGTTTCCTTAGCACTGGGTAGCACTGGATTTCTCAGCAAATGCACCAAGGTAATGGTGAAAGAAACCCTGGCTTGCAAGTTATCCACAGAGGTCTTAGAAAACTGCTGATGTCACATAATTCAGATACCCCATTTAATTTTCACTATCCCTTAATGTACCCTACTAAAACTTACTACTCCCACAAGGGTCTTACCTCTTCAATTTAGAGTGAATTAGTCCTCAAATAACCCAGGAGGAAATCAAGTAAGTGTATTTTGGATAGCGAGATGAGCTTGGGATATCAGCACAGCCAGTTTATGCAGGAGAAATCTACTTCATTTGAAGTCAAGCAGATACATTTGGAATTACTGTTGAATTCTGAATTCCTTCAGGATAACTGTAAAGCAGGGTGAGATCTGGTAGATTTGAGGTAGGTGTGTTTGGTTTCACCTGTGATTAGTACATCTTTCCTCAACTTTTGCTGGATGAAAGCTGAAGCTTTGCTAATGTGACGTAGAGGCAATGGAGGTGTCTACTTCAGGTTCAGGATGGTTGCTGAGTGTTGGACTTGACGTGCAGGAGAAGGAAAGGATGCTGCAATGTGCTTTGGAGTTGTTATCCTGGCTGTTTGCGGATGAAGGCTGGGGCAGTGCTGGGATACATAGGATTGCTGGGTCACATAGGATTGTTGGGACAAGGAGATGGGAGTTAATTTGGATTAAAACTAAATACTCTGTGGGGAGGAATGCAAAGGTCCTGTCTCGCTGGAAAGAAAAGTCTGTACAGCTCTTGGAGGGTCTGGAAAGGGATCAGGTGGTCTTAAGGCACAGTTCTCCCAGGGCTAATTCACATCTCCAGATTTCTGCTCATAATGTCTGAATAACCATCTGCTGCTTCTCTGCCTGATCTGGATGTGGTTGGGGCAGGTTAAAAAAATGAGTTTTGTCCAGGGCTTCATCAGATCTTCTAGGTGTAATGGATTGTCTGGTAGCTGTGGAACAGGCAGGGGAAGGCTGAGGGCAGACTCTGGGATGGGGAATGTGTCAGGATTAATAGGGCAGCCAGTCCCTTGATTAGCTCTACCCTGGCAGCTGCCTAGTAGCCAGCTTCCAGGATAAATAATCTTATAACTCTGGGGTTGATATTTCCGAAGCTTAAAATATGAAGGCCATACTGTGCTCTTTCTCAATATCATGACCTTAATAGATTTCCAGTAAGAGCTGTAAAAGTTGTCCCCGCACCCACTCTGCTTGGTGGCTTGAAAACATCTGTGCAGCATTGCATGGCTTCGTGTCCTGGGCAGGGCTGAATGAAGCCTGTTGCCTAATTGGAGAAGAAAGGTCTTTGATGTGCCCCAGATTAAAGACATCTCATGGTCTCTCTAATTAGTCACTGAAGTAGATTTATAATTCTGAAGCAAATTGTATCAGAAACATTAATGGTCATGGCTAGTTTGAAGAGAAGAGAAGAGAAGAGAAGAGAAGAGAAGAGAAGAGAAGAGAAGAGAAGAGAAGAGAAGAGAAGAGAAGAGAAGAGAAGAGAAGAGAAGAGAAGAGAAGAGAAGAGAAGAGAAGAGAAGAGAAGAGAAGAGAAGAGAATATTTCAGTTGTAAGAGACCTGCAACAATCACCTAATTCAACTGCCTGACCAATTCAGGGCTGACCAGAAGTGAAAGCATGTTGTTAAGGGCGTTGTCCAAATGCCTCCTAAGCACTGACAGACTTGGGGCATCAACCACCCCTCTAGGAATCCTGTTCCATTATTTGACCAGCTTCCTAATGTCAAGTCTAAATCTCCCCTGGTACAGCTTTGAACCATTTTTGTTTCTGTTCTTCAGACATTCAGACAAAGTGCAGTTAGAGGACTGGACGTGTTGGCCTGTTGGGACACGTAGTGAAGGGGCAAACAGGGCAAAGGAAGCAGCAGCACATTGTACAGCACCAAGAAAAGAAGATCAATAATTGAGTTTGTAGAGGGTGATGGTCCAAAGGAACTAAGAGCTTTGTTTTGAGAAACTCAGTGGGGCAGGTTATGGACACCTTATGCTAAAACCTAAAGCACCAGGTTTTTATTGCCACGTACTTCGTGATACCCATAGGTTTGTTCCCAAATGCCATCAAAATTGAGCCAAGGTTGTACAGAGGCAATTTTATACAACTGGCTAAAGCATTAAAGGAAAATAATTGACTTTTGGACTAAGGGATCGTGGCCCTGGTGACAAAGAAGGTGCAATTGGGGACTGCCAGCAACTTCCTAGAGGGGGAAGTCCCTTTTGCCTCCTAGAGTCTTGCTGTGCACCCATTGAAACAGGGTGTTCCAGTAGTCACTTCCTCACATCAGCACTGCAGCACTCTCCCCCAGTGCAATTCCTGCCTTAACTCCAGTCATCAGCAGAGTCCCAGTTTTCAGCCAGCTCTTTTCTGATGGGTTGCTCTGCAGGGCTGGTCATTTGCAGCCAGGACCTTCTAAAGAAGATTCCTGTCTGGATTGTACCCTGTAGCAAAGCCGGCACTGAACACTGGATTCATTTTCTGTGTTATTGTTAGAGTGAGCTCTTTATAACCATTCAATTTTCTTTTAAATAAATCCCATTTGGAAAAACAAATCCTGCCCATAAAAGCAGCTCTCTGTGCTGGGTTAGTTTTCAGCATACTGTACACAGCTGCGTGTTTGGGATTATGTCTCCAGGCTAAACTCTCATTCCTGTGTGCAACCAGTGTATTCGTGCCAGAGCAATGGCAAAGCTGTGTCTTGGGACTCTTGGGGTTTATTTGGATCTAATGGCGTTAGGGAAGATGGAAGACAATAAAGTGGGAAGATGAATAAGCCAGACAGTTTGTCCCAGGGTCTCTGGAAGATTAGAAAGCATTCTTGCTCATCAGGTCTAAGGTGCTAGAGATCCCTGTGTCAGCTTTTCCCCAGTCTCCTGGGCACTGCATGCATCCTGCCAGTCTGGCTCGCAGATCTGGGCCTATTTGTCCTTTCCCTGTCTTCTTCTTCCGTGATACCCCGAGTCCCTTGTGCTCCATGGAGATAAAGCGTCACCTCTGACTATATGCAGAGGTCAGAGCGACATGGAACCAGGGTGGGCTCCATTCAGAGCAGAAGTGGGACTTTTTTATAACCACACTTCTCTGTGCCCACAGAGGGTGCTGGGAGGGCTGACTCTGATTAGGAATTGATGCAGTTTTGTGGCACCCGGGACTGCCTTAGAAACTTACTGAGAGCGTCTTCTGTTTTTTTCTGATCTGAAGTGCGTGACAACAGTATTCATATTTCCATAGAGGGAAGTCCTACAACGTGACAATAGACATCCCAGATCCCTTACCTTGGGGACCTTAACTGTGTTCAACAAGTTACAAATGCTATGGGAGAAATCATCAGGGGACTGTAATTTTTGCCAAATTAAGAAAAATCATCTGCTATTTTAATTCACTCATAGCAAACCTTCATTCGTGGACGTTCCCAAAGGGTCAACAGCAGATAAATGGCTTAGACCACCTTCTGTTCATTCACAATAATTCACCTGTACTTCACTTGTCCATGTAGCAAGTAGTCTAGGTCCATGTAGAAAGACAGTGGAAGTGTGGTCACAGAAAAATCCCCACTCTGAATGGAGCCCACCCTGGTTCCATGTCGCTCTGACCTCTGCATATAGTCAGAGGTGGTGCTTTATCTCCATGGAGCACAAGGGACTTGGGATATCATGGAAGAAGAAGTGGTTGTTCCTCCCCAGAGCATGCAGGAAGAGAAAGGAGCTTCCCTGTCCAAGACACTCCAAGGCTTCACAGTGTTTCCTCTGAGTTTAATAGTCTGACGAGAAAAAGCAATTGTCCCACAACTGTTGCCAGCTCTTTTCTGGCTGACACTTAAATGTAAGGAAAAGTCAGCAAAATGTGGAATCTGTGAAGGGGGGAGAGATCTCAGAAGTAACCATGGGAATTGGAACTTGTTTGAAACAAAAGCGCTATTATTCATCGTGGGCTTTGTCTCAGCAGTTCCACTGTGTAAGGCACTGTGGACCTCCACTGCTGGGACACAGAAGAAGAAATTTCAGCTAGAGAGTCATCTGAACATCCAATTCTGAAGGAGCATGAGGCACCCTCCTCCCTTCCATCCTCATTACATCTGGAATTCTTTCATGCGGTTATTTAAAAATGCTATAACAATAATACTTTGAAGCTCTTTAATAAGGTCTCAAAGAATGTTGTTACTGGAGAGTCACACAAAGACTATTTTAAAGTGTTTTTCTTTTAATTTCTATGTGTAATTCTTGAGACAGAGTAATTTATTTCTGCTGCTGTCTATCCTGAATGTGTGAGAATTCAAAGACCTCCTTCTGGATATTGTCTTTGCAGAGAGGTTTTTTTTCAGTGGTGGAAGGAAGCCTGGTTTAACACTTCAGCCAGAGCACAGGATGAAGTATTTTAGAGCAGTTTTTGCTTGCTGTAGGGCCTATGTGCCACTGTCGATAAGGTGGGGCAGGATTTTTAGTCACTGCAAAGAAACCATATTGTTCTGTATAATGCAGAGCAAATTCCAAGTGGGACTTCCTGGTCCTCAGCGCACAAAGTTGGCCAAAAGCTCCTGTTCCTGCATTGCTTTTGACCTCCTGTTCATCCTTCCTTGTCTAAAACAATGCAACAGTCATGGGAGAAAAGTTCTTCAGTTCCTGTGGATCTTCACAGTTTGCAAAAGATTCAGCGTTTGCATAGCTTCTGCTAAAACAACTTCCTTGCAGAAATAGTTGAATAGAAATTGAACAAGTAGTCCTTGTATTTCACGGAGCAGATCTCGGGCTCAGGCAAAAGCAGCTGAGCTCAGCATTTCATTATGGTTCTCCTAACTTAGGAGTTAAGTGGAATGTATGTTCTGGTCATCTGAAAGGTTAGCATGGAGTGGCTGAATCAGAAAACGCAGAGCTCCCTTTCAAAATAAAGGCAAGTGATTTCCTTGTGTCCTCAGTGTTGCTCAAGGCCCCAGCCCAAGCCTGCCTTCGGGTCGGACTCTCGGCAGCATTTCCTCAGCAGTTCATGTCCCAGCAACACTTTGCTTTTCCTCAAGTAGATGTTGTACTGGCTGTGTTCATGGGGGGAAATAATGAGCGTGTGTGGTCAGGAAGGTGGTTTGATATGACTGAAAAGGAAAATAACTCAAGTTTTTAAGCTGTGGTAAGTTCTTTAGTGCTTGTGTCAGTTGTGCAGCAGCACTGAGGCTGCTGCCAAAGGGCCATCGTCGTTCGCAGCTCCGGCTGCCTTGTCGCAGTAGTTACTTCTTTAGTGTCGGTGGGCAACGAGCCTTTGCAGGCTTCATCCCAGCTCAGTCACAGAATCATGGAATGGTTTGGGTTGGAGGGGACCTCAAAGACCATCCAGTTCCAGCCCCCCTGCCATGGGCAGGGACACCTCCCACCAGACCAGGATGATGAAGACCCCATCCAACTTGGCCTTGAACACCTCCAGGGATGGGGGAGCCACAACCTCCCTGGGCAACCTGGGCCAGGGCCTCCCCACCCTCATTGTGAAGAATTTCTTGCTAATGTCTAACCTAAAGCTCCCTTCTTCCAGTTTAAAGCCATTCCCCCTCATCCTATCGCTACAGGCCCTTGTAAAAAGCCCCTCCCCAGTTTTCCTGGAGCCCCTTCAGGGACTGGAAGGCTGCTATGAGGTCCCAGCAGAGCATTCTCTTCTCCAGACTGAACAACCCCAGCTCTCTCAGAACTTCATTGCAGAGGTTCATCAGCCCTTGGATCATCTTTGTAGCCTCCTCTGGACCTGCTCCAATCCTTTTCTCGTGACGAGATCTCCCTGGGCCTGATCCTTCATGCTGGGAACATCCAAATTAAATACGTTGCTGAAAAGCCAGTTGCTGGTTCTATATTAGCTACAAGTTGGTGTTCCACTGCTTCAAGGTCCAGAAGGCCATCTGTAGGTTTTTCTTCACCGTCCAGAGACCCTTCCAGATTTGCCTTGGTCATGGCATCCATGGGCTTGCAGTGGTAGGGAGAGGTGTGCTCTCTGTGGAATACTGGAACTGACACCCAAAATGATGGTGGGAGTGCAGTGCCATAGCCTTTTCTTCATCTTGTCTCTTTCCAGATAATATGCAGTCATTTATTCAGAAAGAGGGTTTTGCAGCTTGTGGTATCTAGACCAATAGTAGTTCTGAGGTTAGGCCCCAGGTTTTGTTTGTGAAGGTTTTGTGGAGTTGAGAGAATTTTCTGTGAGGTGATTTCTGTGCTAAAAACCATTCACCTTTTTGTAAGAAAAACAGTGAGGGAAATACCTCCACAGCAAATGTCACCTTGGGCAGAGCATGACCTGACTGTAAGGCTGTTCTGACAAAGCAAATTCAAAGCAGGGGCAGAAGAGCTGAGATCCATGAGGGAACAGTCTAGGGAGAAGTCTCCCAGGAGAGTTGTGCCCTGCAGTCGCTGGGAAGGTTTTTAGCTTTGTGTCTCAAAAGCATGCAAAATGTTTTCTCTGTCCTTGTTGCTGCACTCTCAGGGCCTGCTCTGCCGATGCTTATTTCTCCCTTGCACAGGACCTTGTGTGATGCTTTGCTCAGTAGGACTCACTCACAATGTGGGTGGTTTATATTCACTTTGGGTAAGTCCAAATGACTGCACTATCTTCAAGAGAGTGAGTAATGAGTGCAGTTTGCACTGATTAGAAGATATTCTAGGCTAATGCCTCTGTGGTTCAAAATGAGGAGAGTGTTTTAGGTAGGCAATGTACGGTAATTACGCAAATTGGAATTTTGGCTGGAACAAACATCTCTGCTTTTGTGAGAAATGCAGTGGGATTTTTAACGCTGATGAATGATCAGCACACTGGTTTTATGTTTTGCCCAAAAGAGGGATGAATCATAGATGTAAGAGCTGGAAAAGACTTACAGAAGGAGATCATGTAATTCATCCCCAAGAAGACAGAACTGAATTAACATCTGATGGTTGAAGACTCTTCAAGAGCATTTCAGTAGCAGGTTTTTTTCCATTTCAGCACATTCCTGCAAAAGAAGAGAACTCATCCTAAGCCTTTCTCATGACAGATGCTGAGCAGTGCTCAAATCACATAAGCCAGATTCTGCCAGAAGTTCTTGGTGACTGCCAACTGATGAAGGATTTCACAGTCTGAGCCTTTTGCAAAGGTAACAACCATTGGATCAGTCGTGTGCGCAGTGCCAGGAAAATACTATATTTTTTACTAGGCATAAACTGGCATTTTCTCTGAAAGGTTTTTATGATGGTTTAATTTAAATTTAGGAGGCAGTCCAGTCACATCTCCCCTTTAAAAAATGTGTGCGTATGGAAATAGCTAATAATTAAGCAAATGTGTATAAAATGACATCCTTTTCTAGGTAGGACTAAGTAGTCTGATCTAAAGGGAACTCTTTTTGACAAGATATTCTAAGTAGAGCCTGTTAAAGTCTTGCCTGAAAGTCGATGCCTACAGAAAGCACCCTCAGGATTTCAAGAAATATTTAGAAAGCCATCAACCCAACATCATCCTTTCTTTTCAGAGTTTCTGTAACTGTTTCCTTTTATACTGTTTGGATTAAGGATGCTTAAATTGCACCAGACCAGAGGCTATGTTGACAATTTGCCAGTAATTTTCAAAATATGGAGAAAATTGCAGCTGGTGCTTATTTGGAGCATGGCAGTTTGCATCAGTGGGCCATGCAAGAGCGTTACTATGCCCACAGAGGGACACATATTTTGGCAGAGCTGTGGTTATGCCAGCCCGTCCAGGGTGTCCTAAAATCCCTCTTCCTGTGTCCTGTTCTTGTAAGTGGGGATTTCTGAGTAATTTCTGAGCAGGAGACGTTGCATCATGGGATGATGTTAGGAAAGTTGTTTTAACTGCTGCAACTGGTGTGCTTCATCCCTGGCAGAGCACTGTTTGCAGGAGGCTCACCCAGAGCTGTGCTGCATTGCCTCTCGTTGAAGGTCATCAAAATACCTGCAGCAGTCCCTCAGAGTATGTGGAATGAAAAACAGCAGAGAACTCAGCAACCAAATACCACAACCAACTCCTCTTTTAAAAAAACAGTAAAGATAGTTGAGTCATTTGTAGTTAGAGAGATAAGCTTGTCCTTGACTTTCCAGAGGCCTCGAGCCAAGATGTAGTTAAAGGTATTAACAAGTCGCTAACTTGGGTTTCTGTGCAATATCTGAGATCACTTAATGTGTTTTTAAAAGCGATAATCAGTGTTCAGAAGGACAGATTGTGTTGAATGTTGTGCTAACATGTATGTTTGCTAACACGATGCTTTTCTCCTGTGCAGATAAGACTGAATTATATTGTTGCAGGTGGCCAGAGGAGGGAATTGTGCTTCTCCCCCTACTAAAGGCAGTACCGTGGGCTGTGTTGCTTATCACCCATGTGGCCCGGCAGGCGCCACGAAGGATGATTGATCCCGTTGCATCCTACATTTAGTTACCTAACAAGTACATAATAATGATTTAAAGCCTACAAACCAGGCATAATGCTTGTTTGCAAATACGTGTCACCTTGTGCTTTGTGCTTCTGGTCTGCATGTCGCAAGGCCTGAATGGAGCCCCTGAGCAATGGCTACAAAATAGATAAGAAATAACAAAAATGAAAGTCATTGCAATGAATGTGGTCCTATGTTCTTAATATTCACAGGTTACCCAAAAGAAATTCAGGAAAGAACAATGAAAATAGGTACTGCTACAGAATAATTCGTATTAATCTGTTTTCTAGCCCAATCCAGTAGAGCATAACAACCAAATGGAGGCCTTTTGTCTTATTTCTGAGCCAGCACAGTGCTTTCAATGTCTGTCTTCTATGTCTTTCTCACAAGGCAAGTATCCTTCATTGCCAGAGTAGGAGCCAGAGATTTTTTTTTCTTCAGGGCTTTTGGCAGGAATCTTTCAGGATGGTTTTTTATGTGTGTTTGCAGCTAGGGATATTGCTAGGACTGGGGCTTGCCTCAGGCAATTAACCCTCTTCTTCACTGACACCTGGAAAGTGAAGCAGTGGTGAGGGCTTCACTGTTGTGCTCGATGTCATTGCTTGAAAATTGGAAGCTGTGTTAGCCAACATCTTGCCTTTCCAATGAAGAACATAGGCAGTGTGTCATGCTGTGTGATAGGCAGGTGGTTGGTATCGATGCTCCTGTGATCTCTTTTGGCCTTCAGCTGCAAAATTTAAGTGTACAGGTTGTGTAGGAAAGGCCAGAGTTTCCTGTGGTGGCCTCAGGAGAGCAGCCGTTCAGCTTCCGTGGGAAAAGGTTTGTGTGGAGCAATATTTGGGGCTTAAAAGGGCCAAAGACATGTAGGTAGAAGCAGGTTGGAGGTGATAATGGGGTTGGAGGTGGGGAATTATGTCATGTGTTCAACCCTATTTTTGGCCCAGGGTCTAATTATGAAGACTACAGTTCCTTACTCTCCAGAGCCAAAGCCTGCAGAAGGCAAGAGAAGCCTTTCTGATGATTTGAATGCTCTTTGGCCCAGGCCATATGTTTGCTGTGCAAACTGGGAGATGGCCCTCATAAAACCCATCAAGTGGAAGAGAAAGGTTTCCCTCCAGGCACAGGGGTCCCGCTCTGTGGGTGATCTTTCTTTGGGAGTGAAAGCAGATATGGGCCCCTTGTGTGAGAGGTGCTGCACAACAGAAGAGAAGCTGGCATTGTGAAAGAGAGGCAGGGAGGCTCCTGGCTCCACACACGTAGGCAGAGCTCGGGCATCAGCCCACGAGAGCCAGAGTTTTGGTGTTTGGTTGCTCTCATCGGTGCCACTGCCGGTATCAAAGTTCGTTCCAACGGGGAGGATGCAATGCACTTCTCTGGGGGATGGGAGTGGGAGGCAGGGAAATGTTGCCTTTGTGCAGCTCATGAAGGTTATTTGGAAGGAGTCAAGTGGTTCAGTGGTTGGACTGTTCCTTCCAACCTGTATTGTGGAAATGTGAGCGCACTTTTCCACAGTCTTTAGTTTGAAATCGGGTTTCAGTCTGGCTGCAGGACCTCTGCGACTATCGCTGACTATTTTCATTTATTTATTTATGAAGATGAACTTTAAAATTCTTTTGGGTGCTCTGTGTGCTTGCTCTTCTACCTGAGAACAGCTCGTTTTCTTTAGGACCGCTTCGGTTTCTGATACTTTTGTATTTGTAACATGACTTTCTCCAAGAGCCATTTATGGAGACAGTATTACATATGTGAAATGAGATCTGAAAATCTTGGATAGAAAAGCTGCTGGGAGAAGCCCAGATACTATGTTATTTCTCCCAAAAAAATTGTCTGTCTGACGATTCTCAGTGGAAAACCAAATATTGACCTGAGCTCAACTTCTGCTGAGCTCCTCTACAGAAAAAATCCAACTACATGGATGAGTAGTTTTGCTTGGATTTCACTGGAACTGTAAAACAATTGACCTGAATTTCTTGTGCTTCCCAACTTCAGATGGGTGAAATTATTTTGTGTTTCAGTGGGTTGAATGGTTTTGGAGTGAGTGCTGCAGACAGTGAGGATCTGACAGAGGTGTTTCTGAGGCACTCTCACAACATCAATTTTAATTAACATTTCCATGAGTAGCCTCTATCATGAAACTGTGACATCAGATCTCTTGTAAAGTTTGAAGTTGCTTCAAGACAGTTTTTAGAGAAGACTAAGGACTTCCTACCCCTCTGAATGCATTGATGGTGGGTGAACGTTTAGGTCAGCACTTGTGTTTTGTGTTCGTGGGCAGCTGATGGTATTTGCTGTCCTACCCAAAAGAAAGCTGAGGCAGAGGGGCGAGTCTGAATGCTCTCGTATTTTCATGCCAGTAAGATCCTACTGAATTTACAGCTAAATTCAACCAACTTAAAATCCCAGAATTTGATGAACAGTGCTTGTGTGATCACCATTTAATGAGCTGCCCCTCATCAGCTGAGCTGCCGTAGCCGAAATGGTGTTCTTATGCCATCCATTCTCAGCAGTTTAGATTTCCTTGTTTAATTTGCTGTTGGGGCAGACAGTGATTATTTACTATCACAAAGAGATGGTTGGGATGGAGATGGCAGCTCCACTGTCTTTGGTTGTGAGCCTTTAAAAGGGAGTGCAGCCAGAGTTCTCCTCTTCAGGCTTTCAATTTCCTAAGCCACAAGCAAGATGCTGTGTGTGGAGGAGGCGGAAAGCAAGTAGGAGTGTCACTGCCTGCCAGTGTCAAGATTATGCATCCCTGTGGACTCCAACATCAGTAAAACCTCCCAGCAGAAATGTGTGGAAGGCATTAGAGGACTGGGACTGGGAAGGGATTACAGACACGAGTGGTCACGTGGAAGGCAGTAGAAAAGAAGTGTGGAAGAGGGATGCGATGAAAGAGGGTGGCGAGGCGTGTGGTAATTCGGTGTGAAGAGCAGAGGCATCTCAGCTGGGTGCACATGTGGGACTTGTTCACCCTTCCTTGCTCACAGCCTCCTTCGGGGTCTGGCTGTAAGGCAGAAAGATAAAGGTTTGCACAGATCCTTGGGGAAGGGCGACTGTTCTGGACACAAGGCACAGGAACCTCTCGTGACCTAGAGAGGAGGCTGCAAAGAGCGTTCCAGTGGCATGTGCAGCACGCAGTAACAGTTCCTCAGAGTCCTACGTCTCGTTCATTGGGTGGGGTGTTTTTCCTCTTTCTGCCCATCTCCATAGTGTATGTGAAGCACAGCTGCTGACAGGGAAAATATGCAGTTGCTCTGCAGCAGCGAGAAGGAAAAATAAATCATCACCCCCCGTGCCCCTTCTGTTGCTCTTGACTCACCAGCCACTGTGCTGAGGTTAAAACACACAGAGCTGCATGTGTAAAGGACAAGGAATTCACTCTGAACTGAACCACACTGCCGTTCACCACAGATAAATTTTCTCTTCTTTCTAATTGTGTTCCCCTCACAAGCAGCTCGGTCGTGTGGGAGAATGGCTGTCATGGTTATTTCAGCAAAGTTGCTCCTATTTTGTGCCAGCATTGTTGGGAGAGAACAGCTCTACCAGGGGTTTCACTACAGGAGTGGTAAGATTGGGGCATTGCATTTATTGTCTAGAGCAGAGCCCCAGAGGGGGTTAATTGAACTCTGTGCATCTGAGGGTCAAATTTGCTTAATGATGAATTTGTTCAATGATGTAGTGCTTTTTATACCTGAGCACTCCCTCTGCCCCTCCTGGCCCTCCCAGCAGACAGGGCTGCTCATACTCCCCAAACTAACTTGAGCAGATACTGAAATTTGCCCCAGAAGGCATGCATATTTTTGTGAATAGATCAGATGTGACCAAGGGCACGATTTCAGTTTGTCATGGACAGATCTTCCTCTGGTTTATGCTGTGGATGCTCCTCATTAATGGAGTTACATTCATTTACGCTGGCTGACGGCGTAGCCCTGTATTTTAGAACATTTTTGGGATATATACTTTTATTCTTTTTCGAAGCCTTCTGCCCTCAGGCTCCTGTTCTGCCTGGCAAATGAATATTTCAAAAAGACATCCAAAGCCAATCTCTATGTCCTGCAGTGAATACAAGACTGAATGTACTCATTCTTACTTGTCACTCTCTAAAATATGCCTTCCTGATTAAGTTAGTGGACAAGAACTAGTCACAAACTACAGCACGATACAAAGACTGTAAAGACCCATCCTCTGCTCCCCATGACCTTTCCTCCTTCATGATCACATTTTTTATGGTGTTTTTGTTGCTGTTGTTAAATGCCTTCTGTCTTGAGAACTTCTCTTCCTTTGGCTAATCCTGCTGACTTCTGTGTGAACAGATCAGACGTGGGCAAGGGCGGGATTCCAGTCCATCTTGCACAGACAGCACATATTTCTGGTTTGCAGGAACTGTCTGTGTCAGAGTGAGTACACAGAGGACATGGATAAAGTCTGGATCCAGTCTACTACACATTGTACAGCAAATTTGGTGTCAGTGGCCTACACTGCCTTTTATTTGCCTGTTAAGCCTTTAAAATCAAATAGCTTCACGAATTTCAAACCCGCCAGTCTCCACTCTCCAGCTGGAAGACTGAAACTGGATTATAGGATAATCTCAAATGTCATCACAATTGCTACCTATGCTACATTAGTTCCTTTTGTTTGGCAAAATGGGGAAATATTTGCGTTTGGTTATTTGGGTTTTGCTTTTCTTTAAAGAAAGTAGGGTTAAACATTGCTACCTGCCAAGATTAAAATTGAAGGAAAATGACAAGCTTAGGAATCCATGAAAGATTTGCTGTGAAAAGACAGTTGGCTTTTTCAGTCCCATATTACAGCTCCAAGCCTATGTATGTGTCCAGGAAAAGGTTGGACCATTGTTTACTGAAGAGCTTGAAGATGCTGCTGAATGAAATGTAAAAAATTATATTGTTGCAAGTTCTCCTTTGGCCTTTGCTGACTTCCACTTCCAGGCACTGGTTTGTGTTTTGCCTGGCTAACCAAGATTGCAAAACCACAATTTAATGTGTTGTTATGTAGTAAAATATTTTAAGGGGGCTTAAGTAATTTCTCAGCCTTCTTTCAAGCTATTAGGATATATTGAGTATTTTAACACTTACAAGTGTTTTTTCCTGCTCTCATAATTGTTTTTGGCTCAATTTTGTATTTTTTCATTCTTTCTGTTTAATTTTTGAGCCATGACATTGAGTATGGACCCAGAGTGCTATCTCAGATACTATTGTGTATACAGTCACATCACCTATCCACGTGTATTACCATTCTCCTTGTATCCAAATAATTGATTAACTGTTTTCACCACAAATTTTCACCTGAGAGTTCACATTAAGCTGGTCATCTTGAAGTCTTTACTTGTGAAGACTGATTGTCACGGCCTGAAGCTTTGCACTCTTGCAACCTCAAATATATGCACAGTGCATCGACCTGTTCAGTGGATGATGCAGTTTGTGCTCTACCAGTCATCTCTCTTTTCAGGATATTCAGTCTCCACACTTTCCTTCTACTTCTGTCTTTTCTGTGGTACCACTTATGGCTTTTCCTTCCCATACAGCAACAGGCTTATCCTGGACTGGAAATGGATTTTTAAATGCTGCTTTATTGATTTTGGCTTGATGAGTCCCTGGTATTTCACTCCTTTAACTTGAGGAGTTTTGCAGGCTGTGTTTTTTTAAAGACTAATGATATTCATTGTTATCAATCTTCTTTTCTCCCTGTTTTTTGAGGAACCAGTATCTATCTATCTATCTATCTATCTATCTATCTATCTATCTATCTATCTATCTATCTGTATATGTATGCTTCTTCTCAGTGTTTTAGTATTACTTTCACTCATCTTTTTAGCCAAGACAGGGTTTTTTTGCCGCTGGGAAGTTCAGGGTGTGTGGGATGCACATGTAAATACTCCAGGTAATCCCTGGAAGGCTTTTTTTTTCGAAAAAAAAAGACCAACAGACAACAAACCCCACATATGTTGTGACTAGACACTTAAGGACCAGTCATTGTCTTTGTTAATGGTCTGCAATGAAAATAGATGCTCTGTGAAGAATCGTAGTGATGGTTCCATCCTTAGCTGACTGGGCTGTACTTGCTGTAGGAAAAGGTTATAAACCTCTCTTCCTCCTCCACATGCTGCAAATGTTTGGTTTGTCCCACATCCCTGGCTGGGGAAGGAGCTGGAGAATAAGTCCTACGAGGAGCAGCTGAGGGACCTGGGGTTGTTTAGCCTGGAGAAGAGGAGGCTGAGGGGAGACCTCATTACTGTCTACAACAACCTGAAAGGAGATTGTGGCAGGGTGGGCTCTTCTCACAAGTGACAGGTCAAGAGGAAACAGCCCTAAGTTGCACCAGGGTAGGTTCAGACTGGATATTAGGAAAAATTTCTTCACTGAAGGGTTCTCAGGCCCTGCCACAGCTGCCCAGGGAGGGGGTTGGGTCCCCATCCGTGGAGGGGTTTAAAAGATGGGTAGGTGAATTTCTTAGGGACAGGCTTTAGTAAGGGGACAGGGACAGCTGGACTTGATGGTCTCAGAGGTCTTTCCCAACCGGATGATTCTATGGTTCTATGGATTCAATGCAGTGAAGGAAAGATAACTGCCTATTCTTCTTTAATGAGGAAGCTGACCAAAGTGTGCCTGTGGTTTTATGAAATGTGCCATGCAGAAAGGATGAAAGGGAGCAGAGAGGAGGAGAGCTCTGCTGGAATCATGGTCCAGTTGTCAGGCCAGTGGGGCATGCTGTATTTTCCGTTCCTCACCTTGCCAGTGGGCCCATGAGTAATGGTGTGGCAAGGGAAAGAGAGGCTCTGAAAAGGAGTACAGAGGGTGAATGTGCCGGCGTTTAATGAATGCTGTGCTCTGCCCCAGGTGCTTTTTCCCAGCAAAGTGTGGCACTTTATTAGAGTTGCTAACACTTGCTCAGGGTGCCAGCAAATAAAAACAGCGGCTGACACGTAGTGGGCACAAAATGAGGTTGCGGCGACGCAGATGCAGGGTTGGGTTTCACGCTCCGGTGCTGGCTAACGTGGCGTGAGGGGGGTCGGTTTCAGAGAGGCCGACCGGGCCGCTCTCCAGATGAGGCGTTCCACATGATTTCACATCAAACAATCACTGGAGTGACACATTTGTTGTTTCCACTCATGTGATAACGCAGCAATGTGCTGCTACGTTCATTGAGGATTTATTGATCGGGCTGTTCCCCTAATGTGTTTTAAGCTGCCGTAGTGCAGGTTTCTGGAGGGCGCGTTACCACGTTTCACTGGCTTGAAGAGACACACAGCAGCCATTCGTCCTGATCAGTTACTGTCAAATACTTTCCTCCGTGCCCAGAAAATAACTCCTCTTGCCTGGAGGAGTGAGAGTGTGCCATGAGAATGAAGCCCAGCGTGAAACATATCCCTTAGTCGCCTGCCTGTGAATTGCTTGCCACAGGAGAAGACCTATTTGGTGGTGTGTCAGTCAACTATGAGAAATCAATGTGAGGCTTCTCTTCTGGGCGTTCTCGTAGTAAATGTGGCATTTGAGCCCTGTTCAGCAAAGTTTTGCCAGGGGTAGTAAGTCGTGACAGCTTCTTTCATGATCCAAGGAGGAGTTTTCTGTATGGCAATGCAAGCAACTTTATGAGTGTAAAATTGACTTATGCCCTGGAGATGAAAAAAATATGCCACAAAAAGAGCTGTTGCAAAACAAGTTAATAGGAGTGTATTTTATCTGGTATTTAATTACATTCCTAGCAAGGTAACATTTAAAGAGCCCCTACTCAAACTGGGGCCCTATCGTACTAACCTGGGCACGATGAAGAGGAAGGTGGTTGCTGCCTCAACCAACAAAGTTTATGAAAACTATCTGGAAACTTCCTCCCAGAGATGTTTTCTAATGGAAAATGGTATTTCCATAAAATTATAAATCAATTAATTCAGAGATCTTCTGATTGTGCCAAAAATATCATTTCTTATGTTGGGAAAATCCTAAAGAAATTTTAGTTGAGTGCGTGATTCAAATTAAAATATTTCTTTTTTGTGAATCTGACTCAACTTACTTTGTTTTGAGTCAGTTCAATAAGGTATTAGGTTGCTTCTGTTAATGCAGCAAGCACCTTCTGGTGCTTTAGTCTTACATTCTTTCCCATGGGCTATTTTTGTAATACAATGCTTGTGTCTCTTGTCCAAGCTTGTTTGATCCATCTCAAGTCAGACATTCTGCATATCTATTAGAAGGCAGAGTATGGCCAGGAACTACAGTTCCCATAAGGCAAGAGGAGGAGAAGGCAGTCTAGGGTTAATATAGCAAGAAATTAAGCATTCGGGGCTTTTTTAATAAATCAAAATGGGGTGTTGAATTTTTTGAGGATATTAGTGTGGTTTTCTTTGATTTGAGAACATGAAAATGCAACAGTTTACTCTTTTTGTAGAGTAGACAAGTATTAAAAGGTGTCTAGATTTTAGGTAGACCCCTCTGCCTTAGTTGGGTTTGCACGGTTTTAATATACATCCTTGTGAGGTCTCTGGTTTATAGCCATGCAGTTATTTATTTCAAGTTATTTTGCATATTTTGGTGCTAAATTTTTCCCTCTTCGTTTTTAGGGCAATGAACTTACAGGTTTGCATAGTGCTTGAATCAGAAGCAACACATAACCAGTACTGGTGTTCTCAAAAGCCACTTAGCCTGAAGGAAGGGCTCTGCTAGAATTTATGTCTGGTTCATATGAGGAAAGGATCCCTTATTTCTCTGCTGCCCAGTATCTTCATGATGCATTATGGAAAATTTGCCTTAATTCTGTTGAATGCACAAGTTTTCACAACCTGATATTGTTTAGATTTTAGCTTTTTGCTTGGGCTAATCTTTAGGTAGATCTCCTAACACACAGAAAGGGGAAAATGATTTATTATGCATGTTATGTATATAAACACCATTCTCATTTTTCTAGTTTAAATCAGCTCTTTATGGTGAAGAGAGGGTGTGTTTTTTAGCCATGGAGTGGAGATTAACCTGGAGATTTGAAAGATGCTGCAGTATTTGTAAGTGATAACACTGCTGTGATCAGGCAGTTGTGGTTTTGTGTTTAAACAGCCCCCTTCCTTTGTGATCTTGTGTAGTGGGTGTGGCGTTGAAAAGAGGGATTTGGAGGTAAAATCCATCTCTGGAGGGAGACCTGGCTTCCAAGGCAAGATTTGTAAGCAGAACAAGCAGGGGCAGTGATTGAACTCTGCCCACCCTGCTTTGATGGCAGAGAGGGGCGGTGTTACATGAGGGGTGCGCATGAAGTACTCCCGCAGCAGATGAGAAACCTCCCCCTTTCTGTCAACAGAAAGACAAATATTTAATTTGTGTCTCCTGAGAAGTGATTCTTTTTTATTATTATTGTGGAAGCAACAAAGCTACTAAATTCCCTTTTAAAATCATTATAATTGGGCTTTAGTTTGACAGATTTCATTGCAACGAGCGCTGTCTTTAACAGAAGCTTTGCCAGCTCTGCTGTTTCATAGACTTACGTTCTCTGCAGTGGATGGAGCAACCACATTTCTTGCCTTCATCTTGTGAGTGGTGAGGAGTAGATCCAGCACACCTGTCCACCATGGGCTCGTCTCTTTTCTGCCTCTGGGGTTGGAGCATGAACTCGGAGGCAGAGGAGAGGGAGCCCTTGGTGATCACCGAAGGGTCGCGTCCCGCCTGCAAGGCAGCCCTTTTCAGGCGTCAGCCTGTCTGCCGCTAGAGATGACTCCTATCCCAACGGGAGAAGCCAAGCTGAGGTGTAAGTCCTGGCATCACCAGCGAAGGCCATCTGCCAGGCCTGGCTGTAGCTGTGTGTTGGAAAAGCAGAGCCTCGTCTGTGTGGGGAACAGCAGGGGTTCAGCAGAGGACAGCCAACACTTGGCTTGGCCGCGCCAGCCCTGACCTTTGTGAGGCCAGGCCAGCGTTTGCCTTGGCCAGTCTGCTCAGGGTTTATTCCTCATGGAAATGGCAGTAAACTCTGACTGCCACCTTCCCACAAATCTCCCTGTGTGTTGGAGGGTTACACTGCATGGCGTCGCTGGGAGGATCTGGTACACTGACCCGACCCTGTGGCAGCAAGTCTTGCCGCTCGCGTCACCAGGCTTCTTGGAAAAAGCCTCAGCAGGGCAGCCTCTGTGCTTTGTTTATTTCCCAACAAAATATTATTTGGTTAACAGATATGATGTGAAAATGCCAGCTTCCTGAGCACCTCTGCTAATGTGCTCAGAAATGAGGGGGTTTTGTGGCAGGTGTAGCTTTAAGGAGTTGGTGCTCAACAATTTCACCTCTTTGTATTTGTTCTCTACAACAGTGGCTACTGCCTTGCTGGGGACTGGGCTACCTCCACAAGAGAGGAGCAGTATTTGTGGGAGGAGATTCCTTTTCTCACTCCTTTTTAAAAATAATTTTGTGAAGATACTTTTGTATAAATTAAATGGGGTCATGCTGAGGCAAAGGTGCAGTTCTAAGATGTATGTATGTATCGTACAGTAAAACTCCAAGGCTACTTGGAGCACTGCTTTCTCAAGAGAGACTGGGAATCCTGTGCTGCTTTGGTTGGAGGATGCTGGAACAGAAAGAGATTAACATTTGGTTGGACTGACAACTGGAGGCCCAAATCCGAACAACTGTAAATTAATTATTTAATCTGGTTTAACATTTGGTCCAGTCATTAGGTCCTCTTTGGTCCAGGTTGAAATATGTATCAGTAAACCTTATATATGTTCAAGTGGCAGATCTTTCCCCTCACTCTTGAAAGACAAAGGTCATAAGGGACATTTCTTGTGATCATAAGCCAGGTCCTGATCTTGTTTCCACAGCTAAATATCTGGAATAACATAATGTGTTTAATAGATTCGCTTCAGATCTTTGGTCATGTGAATGATACCACGAAGGACTCTCCCATCGCATTTAGCACACATTGCACTGACCCACTGAGTCAAATTACAGACTCATCAAGGGAAGTGTGCTTTCAAAAAAATGTGTGCAAACACACACTGGTTCAACACGGTGGATGCAGCACGCAGCTTGCTGTGGTTTATTGTCAGAATGTTTCATTAGTTAAAGCCCATGACAGAAGTCGATGCTTGGACATCACCCAGTAAAGAAACTGTATCCCTCTGCAGAAGGCACTTTGAGTCCTTTGGAGGACTGGGGTGATAAATATATGCATACATGCACATTTGCCCATCCTGATACAGTAGATCTCCTCCCAACGCTTTCATCTAACTGTTGCTCTGGAAAATACCTCTGGTCATACAAGGGAAAGGCTAAATCCAGTCAAGTTTGAAGTCAGTTCCCTTGCTGTTGGATTCCTGCTTGGGTGTGTTGTTTGTAACCTTGTAGTTAGAGATGCACTGATAAATTATAACTGCTGGTATTTGACAGGAATTTAATTGAAAGCCATGTAACATGAGGGTGACCTTGTGAATGAAATTGTACTTGTTCCACACCAAAGGGTGCTGCAATGCTCTCTGCTCTCTCTAGCTGTGCTGCAGTTGCTATTCCAAGCAGCCAAAGTAAAGGTGATCATCCCTCATGTGGTTTTTGTCAGCACTGTAGGAGGAAAGCATTGCTCTGTAATGGCATTTTAATGGAGAAATCCTAATGCATCTCTCTACGATTACACCTGGAAGACAATGGGGATAGAGGAATAAAGGAGAATTGATGGTTGATCTCTGCAGAAAGGAGCACTGCATAAGCACTTTGGTGCACTTGAGCTCTCTCACCACGAGCTCGTTTCTGTACCAGCACTCTGAGCACATTGAACCCTTGTGGTCAGAAACCAGAAAGAGACGTGGAGAGTTCACCATGCTGCACACCAGGCTCTGCTAAGGGGCAGAGAAAGACTACAAGACCTGTCAGAGCTGCTCCACACCTACCTGGTCAGAGTACCCACCTAAGTGGTCTTTTAAAAAAAAGAAGACAGAGAAGCCATCCATTTTTACTGTTTCCTTCTAGGACTTGCATAGACCGTAGTGGTTTTTTTTCATTCCCACTCCTTTGCAAGCCCACCACAAGCTGATTACCTTCATCAGCTTTTGCCTCATCTCTGTAGCCTGAATCTCACTACATTTTAACTTAGATCTGCTGATGCCAGTGGAGTGATTCACAACAGTAACATGATCTGCTTACTTTTTCTGTTAACGCATTCACAAAACCTTTCTGCCTGCTTTCTCTGACACTGACAGGACAGAGTTTGTGTGGGCAGATTGAATCTCCACGAAGGCTGGACCTGTCCTGTTTCAAGGGTCCCTACATTTTGATGTCTCTGAGTACAGGTTTTTTGCTCTGCCCTCAAGTCCATAATCCCAAGTAAAGCTCTCTGGACAGGCAGTTGGTAGCAATTTCCAGTCTGCTGCAGCACCATCTGCTGCTTTGCTCCTGGCTCCTGGCTGGGTCAGTCTGGGGGCCTAGCTATAACATGAGCTTGCTGCTATCTAACATTGGCTAAGAGGAATAGTTTACTGGTTTGCATTTTCCACTCTGTTTCGTCCCCTTCTTGGCTCCATTCTTCTGTCTTGTTTTTGCATTATTGGGCAGGGTGTCTGGTTTCTAGTAGTGTATTAGTAATGTAGGAAAAATGAACGTAATTACAGAAGTACCACACAAAGGCCTCGTATGTCGCTTTCATTGCTTAATCCGCTTGCTGGGAATAATTGAACGGGATTCCTTTTGTTTTGTAGATGCTTGGTTTGCTGGGTAGAAGTCCCCTCCTCCCATTCCTGACCATGCAAGTACTGATGGAGAGACAAGCTTGAGAGAAATACAAAACAAACCCAGCTCTTTGAAACTGAGCCTGCTCCGGAGAGTCAGAAATGCATGGTTGAAAGTGCTAATACTTGTCCCTTCTCACGTCCTAGGTGCGTAACAGACATTGGCCAGTGCTGACCTAGGCTGTGCTGTGAACTCTGCTGAGTGTGGGTGATGATAAGCTCTGTGCTCATTTTGCAAAGGATATGAGAGAGGCTGTGCCACTTCAACAGGGAGAGCCTCTCCTCGGAGAGCCATAATTCAGTGGTGTAGTAGTGGGAAATGGCCTTAGAAGAGACCTCCTCTGTCAAAAATGCATTTTCCTGATTTTGTGTAGGTGTTACGAGTTCAGTTGAAAGCTTCATTGGTCCAAGTGTGTGTCATCACCCTTGTTTATATAAATGTGGCTATATAAAGGTAGGCTCAAAGCCACAGAGCTCTTGTTTGCCTTTCGGTTCTCTCTCCTCCACGGTGCACAGTGAGAGGAGATTGCTTTGCACAGCTCCCATCGTGTTGGTGTTCCTACTCATCATCTTCTCAATTGCCTCTGCATGTGTTGGATGTAGCCAGAGCACAAGCAGAAGATTGTGCTATGACAGCAGAACATTGGCAAGAGTTTCTGGAAGTCCTGCTGTGACCGGATGAGGGGGATCGGCTTTAAATTGGAGGGCGGAAGAATTAGATTAGACATTAGGAAGAAATTCTTCACAATGAAGGTGGTGAGGCCCTGGCCCAGGTTGCCCAGGGAGGCTGTGGCTGCCCCATCCCTGGAGGTGTTCAAGGCCAGGCTGGATGGAGTCTTGAGCACCCTGATCCAGTGGGACGTGTCCCTGTCCACGGCAGGGGAGGTTGGAACTGGATGGGCTTTAAGGTCCCTTCCAACCCAAACCATTCTATGATTCTATGTAAAACGCATCTGTGAGTTCCCTGACAGACCCTGTGGGCTGCTGGTGGTGTCCCCAAAAATCTGTGTATCTGCACATTGGCCTGTTAGGAAATTGTACTTACTGCTGCTGTGATGGTTTGTAACAGGAAAGGAAACATTGAGTGTGGAAGGACCCAGAGGCATCTTTCGGCTGTTGTTTGACCTACTCATTGTCTTAAACTTATCCATTGTGGGCATTTGGTCTTGATTAACAGCTGCTCATTTAATCCCCACATAGATTTTTACCCCCCTTTTAAAATATAAAATAACTGGATATTGAAGTCTGCTGAGACATGGGTTCTAAACTCCAGCATTTGCTTGTGATGGGATCATGAGAGAAGCCTGCATCCCAAGGCTCTGTGCTGGGAAAGGCTTGGGAGTTTGTTCTTCTCCCTTCCCTTCTAATCAAATTCAGTGACTAAATATTGTCTTGCAAACAAATTGAAGTCTGCCTTTTCCCTTAGTCCAGGTGCAGAAAACAAGCAGTATATATTCCCATGGGAAGTCCAGGAAGGCGTTTTTATATGCTAAAGTACTCTCTCTACATGTTGAATATGATTGTATATTGGTGTAAGTTATGCTATTGCAAAAGGGCTCCTTGGTTGGGATCAGGAGGTTGTTTTGCTGCGTGAATGGTATTGGCAAGATAGAGAGATGTTGCACACATCCAAAGGGCTGATGCCTTAAAAAGCACATTGATATATCAGGGGGGCTATGGGAAAAGCCACAAAAATATTGACAGGATGAAGATAAGGCCTTAAAGAAAGAGATTTAAAGAACTCCAGCTGCAAACCTTACCAACAGGAAGATTGAGAGGTGACTTAATTGCAGTGTGCAGGTGCTTCAAGGGCAGAAGATGCAGCACGTTAAACAGCTCTTTAATTTAGCAAAAGAAAGGCATAAACTGATAACGAGAGCTAAGAGGTGAGTCGGGACAAAAGCAAGGTAAAAACTAGCCAGGCAGTGGAGGTGGAAAACCCCTGGGACAAATGGCTGAGGGAAAGAATGAATTTTCCATCTTTTGACGTCTTCGTCTTATTTCTGGAACCTTTCCTGGAAAATGTTTTTCGCCAAATACAGCAGCACTGACTAGATGAGAGCTCAGATTAAATGATCAAACAGTCCCTACTTGCTTTAAAGTCTATGCATCTTCTTGTCACACAGGAGTGTGAGACAGAGGACATTGCTCTGGAGGGAGGTTTTGCAGACCTGGCACATTCCCAGCTCTGATAGCAGTGTATTTTATAAACTTGAGGAAATCAACTTTGAATGGTCTTCTAAAAAGTCACCCAAGGTGCAATATTTATGTTGTATTTAGAAGGTTAAGCACTAAAGTAAATGGCCTGGTTTCATTTTTGCTCAGCAGAAGTGAGAGCTGCAAACACTTTGACTCCATTATCCTGAAATAAGGATAATTATCTACTGAACTAAAATTTGGATGCTCAGCTTCTCTGTGCTCAATCAGCATATCTTCCTTTTCCTTTATGGAACTGGCAAAACTTGAATTCACCCCCTGCCTTGTGAAGTAATAAATTGTAGAGGTTGTGCCTACTATTTCCTTTTAGAAGAAAACTGCCAACTCTTTCTTGCAGCAAGTTGTTGTCCCTACAAAACTCGGCAGAGGCCACGGCAGCTTTATTGTGCAGTCGTGCAACATTCCTACCAGTAATACATGTGTGTGGAGAGAGGGGCCGGGCAGGAGGTAATTGTTTCACTGACAGAAAAGATATAGACAGATGCACAGAAGCATTTTGGAACAAAAATGGGGCTGCATCCACTGAAACAACAGATGCTGCCTTGTGAAACTATTTTTTCCATTATAGCTCCAGCGTCATCTCCTACTTATCTCTCAGAAGTGCAGAAGGAGCTCATTTCAAGGGTACCTATTCTTGCCAGTGGCATTCCTCCTGCCTCACAGCCTTAAAAAAGGGAATGGGTTTTTAACAGGCATCATGGTGGGGGGACCATTTGTCTGCGATTAGGCCCAAGAAAGGAAAGAAACTTTTGTCGCAGTGAAAGGGAAGCTTGTAGTTCATTAAGCGGTGGAGGGATTAGCCGTGTCGAGGGCTCTGTTCTGAGAGAGGGCTGGAGAGGGCCCAGGCAGGGGAGGTCTCTCTGTAAGAACTTTCTTCCTATTCTTTTCTATTCTGCAGGTCTTTAATGGCTTCCCCGTGGTGGAGCATGGTGTGGGTAGGGGATCCTGGTCTGATTAGTGGGCTTTTGGTCCCCCACCTCCCTCCAGCCCAGCATCTCTTTATCATTCTGCCAGTTCATTACGGGCCCTGGCCAAGACTTCAGGGGCTTGGGACTAAGCTAAAGAGAGAGAAAGAAAAGGGGCTGGGGGGAGGGAAGAGGATGCAAAGCAATTAATTTGGGAGCATTTAGGTCTGAGAATGTAGGCCACTCCAGAAGAAATGGTCCCCCCAAAGAAAAGAGAAAATACGGACCTCAAACAATGTTTTCTTTCAAGGTTTTGGCTACTGTTGCATAAAACCCTCCAGAGCTTTGATTTTTTCCAGTTCTAATTTGCCTGCATAGAGGAGTTTCTCCATAGAAATGTTTCTCTTCTTTAGGAGCTTTCAGACTTCTCCTTGATTCCCAAATGTTCCTGCTTTGGGGAGAGAGGATTTTTGGTTTTTAGGTATCAGTAGTCCCTTGGGGCCAAAACGTGAAGTTTGTGTGCAGGTAAATTCTCTCTGTTCTTCCGGGAGCCTTGGTTGGGTATTGACCAGTGTAACAGGCAAGACAAGGCTCCAGGAGTTACCTCCTGCTTTTCCTGTGAAACATTCACTTTGGAACCAAACCACTTCTTATTCTTTTGGGGGAGTACAATCAAATGCAGAATGAATGTAGATTTAGCTGACTGGCACAGAGAGGTGTCCAGAGAGCCCACTTCCCTTCCCTTGCACTAATGCTTGGAAATTCTGGAAGCATAGTGGCATAAATTCATTGTTAGGCATGGATTCTGGAGTGCAGACCCCTCTTTTCAGGGGTCTGAGCTCCCCAGTAATTCCTCATGTGGACTATGCTTGGGAATAAGGGTATCACCATGGGGCTGACACTAAAATAGTTATTCTGGAGCCAAGTCCAAGCACAGATGCTCTCAGAGCTGTTTTCTGTGGAGCAGTGGGAGTTTTGGTGGGTCTGAAGGTCCAATCTTGCTGCCTCACCATGCCAACCTGCATACATAAGGTATCAAAATCATTTAGGTTAATGAAAGAGTCTCAAGTAATAAAAAAAAACCCCAAACCCTTCAACTGGGAGCAAAAAAGAAAAGTCATCATTACAAGTTGCAGTGATTTCCTGGCTGGTAAAGGCACAGCGCTGTACACACCCTGTGGAGAAGTGTCTGCACATTTGTTTAGGTATTTTTCAAAAACATTTGGATAGATGGAGGTGGGTTGAAGATGAGGGAGTCTGTTTGAGATGTAAAACCAGCCATGTGTTTCTCTGGGCTTGCTTTTCTGTGCTAACTGCATTCACCACGTCATTGAAATACTCAGCGTATGCTGCGGTTCCACTAGAGATGCACCACAGCTGAACGACTCCTGTGTCAGTTTGACTGAAGAAGTCTGGGATAGGTTTTTGAAGTGTTGTCCCCTAGTTTAAGGTATGTCTGCTGTAACCTGTTTGGCTTCCTGGAGCACAAGTCTTATGAGGAGCAGCTGAGGGACCTGGGGTTGTTCAGTCTGGGGAAGAGGAGGCAGAGGGGAGACCTCATTGCTCTCTACAACTCCCTGAAAGGAGGCTGTAGCAAGGTGCTTGTTGGTCTCTTCTCCCAGGTAACAAGTGGTAGGACAAGAGAAATGGCCTCCAGTTGCCCCAGGGGAGGTTTGGATTGGGTATTAGGAAAAATTTCTGCACTGTAGGAGTTGTCAAGCATTGGACTGGGCTACCCAGGGAAGTGGTTGAATCACCATCCCTGGAGGTGTTTGAAAGACATGTAGGTATGTACTTAGGGACACTTCGTGGTCAACCTGGCAGTGTTAGGTTTACTGTTGATGATCTTAATGGTCTTTTCCACCCTAAACGATTCTATGATTCCATGATTCGAAATGCATCTTCCCATTTCCTCATGATCTTACCTGGTGTAGAGGAACAGAGTTTGCAAATCAATGCAGGAGCTCTTTGTTAGTGGGAGAAATCACAATTCAAATATTTATTTTACAGAAGTCCCACAGTAGCACACTGGCATTTCATTGCAGACAACTATAAAGGTGTGTCAAATCAAGGAGGGGTGCAAAGACGGGGGGGGAAAGGGCACCCATGCTGTTGGCAAAGCTGAAATTCATGAAATGGGAGTAATCTGGGGTGATCATGACGTTGTTAGACTCCTTGTGAGAGAAATGAGAAGAAGCCTTGAGAGCCTGGGACATTGGCCACCTCCCTGACGTCTCATTTGGTCAAACATAAGCAGCTTTGTGTCACACCTGCAAGGCTGCAGAAAAACTCAGTTGCCTTAAGAAGATATTGAGATCAGCTGATTTTGCTACTTCCTGCTGCCTTTTCTGCCCTGCCACAGTACTTCTGGGGTCTCCTGGCACACTTGGAGGACCCCTGGGGCCCTGCATCTTTGGGAAATGACCTTTTCCAGTTCTAGGAAGGGCAGCAGTGGTGGTTTGCTTTGCAGTGACCTCTGATGAGACATGTGAGTGCCAAGGTCTTTTCTCAAGCATTTGTTTAGCAGCCGAGTCATCTGTTTCTGTCTGAGGGCAGGATTTAGGCACGTAAACAGAGTGTGTTATCAGAAATGCTATCTTCACTCGCTTTCTTTATTTCCCTTTTCACTTCCTTTTTGGCCAAGGTTAATTCAGAGCTCTCAAGGCTTTCCCCCTGGGATGACTGGACAGTGTTTCTTGGTATTTTCCAAACAGTTTTCCAGCACAGGCTGCTGGTGTGAGGCTCTATAAACACCAGCACGAGGTTCACGCTGGCAGCCAGCAGCTCTGACTTCCAGTACCCTGCCACAGAGTGAGCTGTAAAACAGAGGGTGGTGGGTAAATTGAGAATAAACTTGTGGTGGGTAACGCTACAGGCAACATCTACCTTTCACATCAGTGCAAAGGCGGAGCAGCCACCTTTTTTATTTTTAGCATTTTTATTTGCAGACATGTGATATTCGACTGAATAAGAAGTGGTCAGTGAAGTGGGTGTTGTGGCAAGTTACCTTCCTCCTGGAGTCGGGTCTCGATGGAGTGAAGCCGAGCTGTGCCCTGAGGCAGAGCCCACGGCCCATCCAGGGCTGTCCCTCCTGCACATTTCTCAGACACCTCTTTTGATTCGTAGCCCACAGGGAGAAAAGTTGGGGTGTAATTATAGATGGAGTTAATCATTTCAATAAAATGAAAACCCGCTTGGGGTTTAGCACAGAACTCAGACTGCATTTTTTCAGTGATTACAAAACCCAAACCCTCCCATTTCTCTCCTCCCCACCCCCATCTCTGTGTTCCTTGGTATTTCTGGGGTTTGGTCTGGTCCGAAAGCAAAAATGTTGAGCGGTAATAAAAATCGAGGTTAATGTACCATAATATTGAGTCAAGTGACTTATAAAAATTCTTGCTTTCATTTCTTTTAGTTCACACACATAAGGTTCAGAACTTCTTACAGCAAGATTTGCTATTGCAACATGCTCTTATTATGACAGCCTTTAATTTTAGAAATGTTGAGTATCTCTTTGGACACTATTTTTAGGTTGTCTGCTCAAGTATGCTAGATCTTTTTATTTTTGTTTAATGTATTGCACACAGTTTTGCTTTAATGTTGTTTTTATTTCAGGACATGGAATTAATTTTTATTTTTTTTTAGTGAAACTCAAATATAAGAGCTGCTTGTTTGCTGGTTTATATATTGAAAACTTTGGAAATGAGAAACTTGAGGGCAGAATGGAATGCTTCTTAAATTAATTTAGATTCATGATTTAACTATGGTAGTTATTTGGGATAAATTCATGTGGGTGGACCCTCAGATTAATTTGTCAGATGCCCTGGGTGAGGGCTTATTTGTCAGGGTTTTATGCAAACCATAAAGAAGCAGCTAGCTGAAGTGCTGAAGGTGCCTCCGCACAGAAGGGGTTGCTTCACTCCATCGTGTTTTCTGATGATTTATCTCCTTCTGTTGTTTTGGATAAATCTTCTCCATGCATCCCAGCTGCTTAGGGGCAAATCAGTGCAGATAACCCTGCCTAATCATTGATCGCTTATTACTTACAAAGAATCATTTCAAATTAACTAATTGCTCTGTTTCTGTATTTGCTTTGCTAGAACCTTGATATCCACAAGGGTTGTTCCCAGATGGTAGTGGCCAGTTCAGGACAATATCAGCGTGCCTGTGATTTGATGGGGGCTCTACAGTGGAGAAACTGGATGTATTTGTGTGCAACTCAGAATGACAAGGGCTGAAATGCATGGAAACATTTTAATCTAGTGTGTTAATGGTTCTTTTCCTGTCTTGGAAATGTCCATTCTCTACTGAGGCAAAGACTTAAAACGCAAAAAAGTTGTTAATGACATCTAATTGAAAAACCATCCTTGGTTTCAGAACTTAGAGCAGAAATTAACTGTGACAGCTGCTTCTGGAAGGTATTTGTCAATGTTGCTAAGCAGAATTCTGAAAATGCTGCGTTTTTTTCCCTGGGAGACTGTTATCAGGAACAGTTGTGTTTTGCCTAAAGACTATTACTTCCATTGTTTTTGAACTTTACACCAGACACACTATCACAAAAATAATCACTTGTCTTGTAACAAAATAAACCATTCCATTTCTTTCTTTTTTTTCAAGGCACCTCATTATCAACTTTGGAAGGAAGTTGAATTTATAAAAAGATAAGTCATGTAAATAAGCTGGGAGAAATCTAATGAAAGTCCTTTGTCTTCGTTGGCAAGCACGGCACCACTAAACCGTGATTCTCCTTTGAAGCTTCAGTTACCTGCCTTACCAGAGAAATGCCTGATATTTCTGAACAATGTGTGTGTGTGTGAGGGGAGGTTATTACCTTTTGGGAGAAGAAAAAAAAATCCGAGCAGGTTTACAGATTGCAGTTTTATTGTTTTGGCCAGCTGCATAGAATCACAGGATGACATTTTTCCCTGGTGTGTCTGCATTTGTAAGCAAGCTGAGGAGCTGGGCCAGGCCTCTGTCTCTTGAAGAACTGCAGTGCAGCAGCACCAGAGGTGCGTGTGCCCCACCACTGGCCTCATCCGTGCATGGGTGTGCGCAGGGGCAGCTCACGCTTGCACCCACTCATGTGTTGGACCTGATGATCCTTTTGGGTCCCTTCCAACGCGGGTGATTCTATGATTCTATGATGTGTTGACGTGTTTGGGGCTCCAAATGCTGCTTTTGTTTCATGCACATCAGAAATGCCTTGCATTGCTCCCATTCTAGTGTTCCCCAGACTGTATTGCACACAGTCCTTTTTGGTGTTACTCTTCTCCACTGGGTTTATGGCAGTTCTCCCCATTTCAAGGTGGATGTCAGGTTCCCCTTGCTGTTTTTGGGATGTGCCTCCACCTTTGTCTTCAGTGCAGTGGGGTGATGACAGATGCCATTAGACCAGACAGCACGGGGAGCAGCATCCACCTCATCGTGGTGGTGTGGGTGTCTGGGTGTCTTCTCATACTGTTAGAGTAAATCAGGATAACTGAGGAATCTCAAGCCCCTGCTGAGCTCTGTGCTGCTGCAATTAAGTTTCTGCTGCTTGAAAATTTCCTCTAAACTCAGCCAGACTCCAGGAGCTGCTGCAGAGAGGCATGAGACTTGCAAGGCAGCAGGACCTATCTGCCTTCTCCCAAATGACACACACTTTCTTGCTCTCCAGGCAAAGGTTCAGCTGATGCACCAGTCAGCTCTATATATGCAGTTTGCCACGGATTTCTTACAAATGATTGTAATCCTCCTCACATCATTCTAGGGTTGTATAAATAACCTAAAAAAGTGAGGGCTAAAAACATGGATTTTCTGTTCTTCGTTGGAATGTTACTCTGGTGTAACTGAGAGTAGAATTTGACCTGCTGTATCCGTTTTTGCAGAGTTCAAACTGTAATTCCAGGCCAGATTCTAATCTGTGCCTCTCGCTCATATTTCACTGAAGCTCTCAAAAAATACACATGCTCTGGACTGAAGTGCAGCATTGCAGGCAGCAAGTGAGTATTATCTGGCCTGAAGGGTCTTTTGGAAATTAAAAAAAGCAAGGAAAAGATAGCGATCAAATTGCTGAAGTGAACAACTGATGGGTGTTTTAAAGTCTTCAATTTGTTTTCCTTTGCTTGGAAAAGCAGACCAGGTTTGTCTTTAGAGCAAAAGGCTGTTACTGATAGCGCTACTTAAGTGAGCAAAATGAAATGCTTGCAATGACAGTTATCAGAGGTTAGGTCCCTGGAGATAAAGAGCTTTTGTGTGCATGTGTGCTCCAAACCCAATCTTTCTGTGCCTACATGAGATACACAACAATGTGCTTCCCTTCTGAACTTTTTTGGGACATGGTATGGAAATACTGTCGCAGTCTTCATGAAGTCAAATCCCAGCTGGGTATTGGTTTCAAAGGGAACGATGACTAGCCAGTATGTTAAATATTTTAATTCAGTAAAGCCTCCTGTTCTCCTTGATGTTTGCTAAAGTTACGTTCAGCAGCTGTAGAGGAGCATGTGCACGAGAAACCGAAGGAGAATCCTCTGTGCTCTCCTCTTGCCTAAGCAATAAATTTTAGCTCTGAGTAGGCAGGCACAGACCCTCCTCACCTTGGCTGGGGGGTGGGAGATGGGCAGCGAGGGGTTTTGATGGCAGCGGAGCCGTGAGCAGCTGGGCCAGGTGCCGTTGGTGCTCTGAAATGTCACTTAAAAGGCTATTAACATAGTGAGGGCTTTTGAAGGCTACAGAACTGTTTGTAGCCTAATCCTTCCGCTTTCTCCTGGAGCGCTCTGCGCGTTCTTCTCAGGGACGAAGCCCACCGTGCACATAGCTCTGCAGAGGCAAATTGCAGGGGGGGCCTTAAATGCACACAGTTGCAGATGATTACTGTTTAATGCTGTAAGACTGATACAGTTGGGGCTGACCTGCACCATTTTTAGGTATATTTGAATTTTCCAAGATTCCAGGGTTACTTGGATCTGGGCAGAGCTTTTGAAAGTTAAGAAATAATTGATAGTAGAGGCAAGGGGGAGTTTTGTGGAAGGTGTTTCTTGAACTTCTTCACATTGCCAATGCTTTTCTGCAGTATTAGAGAACGATCCTTTCTGCAGTATTAGAAGGCTGTTCACCAATAGTTTTTGGAGAAAGGGACTGATTTTGTAGTCAGCCAATACAACAGCCATTCCTACAGAGCCTTTCAGTGTCTTTTGTTTTCTTCTGCTATTTTATGTAGAGTTTGTCTACTCCTACTTTGCTTAAACTGTGAATTGGAGTCTTTAAACCTTCTAGACGATCCCAGCAGGTTTAAGGCAAGTCTTGATGCCTAACTGGTTTCTGACTGGTGCTCCACCTCTCTCTGTGCACTCACTTGGCTCTGAGTTGTCCTGCTTGACTACACCGAAGTGAAGGAGGCTGATGTCTACTTCTCGTGCTGACTGTGCAACAATTAAGATGTAAGAAAAAGAAACTTCTTTTTAGTCCTGCTGTTTGTGAACCCAGTTTTGCTACTGAAATTGTTCTCAACTGTGACTTTACGCTGCAGGTGTCTCTATTTTATGTTTAAGTTATGAGGCATTCAGCTCGTTTTCCAAGAGCATCTCCTTTGCTTTTCACAGGGCGGAGCACAAGCGTGTTGCTATGCACTGCACTGCAGCTGGTGACATCAGTTCCTTCTTGACAGTTTTTTCAGTGTCATTTGATCAGCTTTTTCTTTTCATTGTAATTTATTGCTAGTTATGTTTTCCTTGCTCAGAGGTGGTAATGTATGACATAAAAGCCAGCTCCCCTCTCCCTCCTGGGCTAAACTTGTCAGTTGTGTTCACCCATACCTGCTACCATTTTAATAACAAGATCCTGCACTTAGATCTTGAGGATGTGTTATTAAAAAAATAGACAGCTGCAGTGAAATGCAGTGATTTTGCTAAAAAATGCAACCCTTTGACTTACGTTTCACCTTAGAGAAATGGCAAAGGTGGGCAGTATTATGTTAGTTGTCCAGGCTCACTCTTTGCATGGAGTAAGGTTGTCTAAACAATTAATTTCTCACTTTTCTGAGACTCTTTCATGCCCACTCATTTCCAAACCAACAGCATTTCATCCCTGCAACCTTGCCTCCTTGTCTCTGTTCACCATTTGTTGCTGAAGGCAAAGCAGTTGTCATTTGCTCAGCTCTGGTAGGCAGGAGAGTTGGATAGATTCCTGAGAAATATGCTTTGTGGCCATGGTGAAGATGAGTGACCTGTTTGAAGAAGTCACAAGCACAGAGATGCAGTTAGAGCCAGGTGGTGTTCCTCTTACATCGGGTGGTCCCTTTCCCAGTAGCACATGGGAACTCACTTGTGTCCTGTCTGATTTGATGGGTGATGTTGGAAGCTTGTCCTTTGTGTAGATGACAGAAGTACAAATCAATGTCTGCTTATCTGCTGTATGTGGACAACCACGTATTTTGAAAAAAAAACAGTTTCCTTTCCAAGTAGCAGTTGCAATACCAGTGTTCCCCAAGAATAAGATCTGTCTGGCACAAACTGTCAATGGGGCCATTGACTGTGTATACAGAACAGGATTTATTGTAAAGCCTACTACATGTTAAGCTCAAAACCCCCCAAGGTGTAGATCAAATCAGATATCAAAGAATTCACACAAATAACCTACATAACCTGTGTTGTCCTAAGGCAACATTTTGCTAAACAGGTGGGTTTGCATCTTTCACTGCTGCTCTTTGCATCGCTGCTGCTAGCTAGGTATTTCACCTTCCCCTCTAGAAATACTCCTGTGCAGCTAAAGTGTGATTTAGAGTTGGTTTCAGGCAGAAACTTTGAAGAGTGAAGGTGGTAATTCTATCCAGACATTTTTCCCCAAGTAATTTGTATTGTTCCTTTTATTGGGACCATCTATAGCTTGTGCTTTCCATTGCTGCTGCTTCTCCTCCTTCTCCTCCTTCTCCTCCTTCTCCTCCTTCTCCTCCTTCTCCTCCTTCTCCTCCTTCTCCTCCTTCTCCTCCTTCTCCTCCTTCTCCTCCTTCTCCTCCTTCTCCTCCTTCTCCTCCTTCTCCTCCTTCTCCTCCTTCTCCTCCTTCTCCTCCCCTCCTCCTTCTCCTCCCCTCCTCCTTCTCCTCCCCTCCTCCTTCTCCTCCCCTCCTCCTTCTCCTCCCCTCCTCCTTCTCCTCCCCTCCTCCTTCTCCTCCTTCTCCTCCTTCTCCTCCTCTCCTCCCCTCCTCCTTCTCCTCCTTCTCCTCCCCTCCTCCTTCTCCTCTCCTCCTCCTCCTTCTCCTCTCCTCCTCCTCCTTCTCCACTCCTCCTCCTCCTTCTCCACTCCTCCTCCTTCTCCTCCTCCTTTTCCTTGTTGTTGTTGCTATTATTATTATTATGTGGCATTGCTTCAGTCTTGTTGATATAACCCTTAATGTATGATGGAGAACACCTCAGCATTTCAGGGATTTACTGTTGGAGAGCAGTTTCAGCTTACTGGGTCTTTCATTGTTGTACACATCCATCCTTAAACATTGATGTTCTTCATCCATTCTACTTTGAAGGCAATTAACATTTTAATTGTTTATGTGCTTGATCAGACTTGAGATACTTACATAAGGTTGCTGTCATTCTGCACAGGTTGTCAAAAGGAGTTCATATTTAACCTTTCCTCTAAAGGCCAGGTTGGATGGAGTCTGGAGCCCACTCATCCAATGGGAGGTGTCCCTGCCCATGGCAGAGGGGTTGGAACTGGATGGGCTTTGAGATCCCTTCCAACCCAAACCATTCCATGATTCTATAATACCAAAGTTGTTCTAAGTTATTACGAACACCTTGCGGTAGGGTTGAGCAACCCTTGCCTAAAGCATATATCATCTTACTAGCAGCAGAAGAGGCAGAATTCATATTATCATGGGTGAAAAGTTGTGGCAGTAAAAGGAGTAAAGAACTTGGTCATTTTTACTCAGAGACATTGGGCAGAGCTGAGAAACGATCGGCTCTTCTGTATCTTGTAACTATGCCTTATCCTTCCTTCTGGAACACACCAGCCCCTTCCATTTCAGCTGGGTGGAATGAGTGTACGGATCTGAAAACACTATCTGGCCTTTTGTATAGTAATCAATTTGCCCATTGCTGTGGAGAAACCACAGAGAAAGTGTTTAACAGTACAAACCCCACATTGTGTAAGAGATTAGACAGGAAATATGGGACTGCAAGTTGAAACTGCGTGGTAAATCCAAGTGAGTTACGCACACTGGCTAAAGCACCCTGCCTGTCCTTCTGCTCTGTGCTCGAGGAGCTCACAATTTGCCTCTGCTTGTCCTCACACTGCTCTCAGTTGGTGGGAACCTGCTGCTCCCGTTTTTACAGATGAGGTCCTGAGCCATCAGCAGGTAAGGTCACCTCCTCAGTGGCAGGGGAGAGCCTAAAGCCTGGCTCGTGCCGTGTCGGCTGCTCTGCTCTTCCTCTTTGCAAGAGAAAAGGGGAAGAGGCTTTGACAGCTTTCTAACAGCTCCCTAGAAGTCTCTTCTGAGAGCTGCTTCCTGCACAGTGGTCACACGACATGTTTGCCTGTGGAGATGGGGATGTGTTCCACAGCTTGCTGCCTCCAAATTAGCTTTCTAACATTTATTTTTTAAAAAATCAGTAACTAAAAGTGCCTTTTCGCTTTCTTATAATTTCATTTTTAAAAAGGGCTAAAGGAAAAAAAGATCTGTTTTCAGAGGTGATTTTTTTTCTTTTCATAACAATAACTCCTTGTTTATAAAGCAGAGAATAATGTAAATTTTCCATTGAGCAGACGAAATTACAGTTACGGTAATGAATATTGGGTAATTAACCCTTCTTGTCTGGAGGAGATAACACATAAGACCCATGTAAGACCCACTGCACTGCTTTCCCTGTGGAATAAAGTAGCAGTGGTAATAATCCAAGCCAAACACTGATGTTTTGCAATCAGTTGTGTTATTTTTGCAGCTGTAACATTTTTATAGCTCAAGCAGAAGTCTTCTGAAATTAAGATGATATTTAATCTTCTTGAGACTTCTGGGCACCAACTGACCACTCATGCTGGAGAAAGGAGATAGCAGCCTTCTGCTCTGCTTTATACAGAATTAATGCCTTGGTTTCTGGGGGAGTTTCCAGTGCAGTTTGCATTTGGAATATCTGGTCACTTGAGTAACACACAGCTTAGAAATAACATAGAAGCAATTTTATGCTTCATTTAAAACATAATCCTAAATTCTGCCAACTTCAGCTTGGCAATTCAATGGAAAGGTTTCAATATGGGACTTTGTCTGATCTCTTCTCTCTCACAGGGCTGGAGGGAATGGCAGGAAGATGTGCCAGGGCAGGGGGAGATTGGATACTGGGAAGAGGTTCTTCCCCCAGCAGTGGTGGAGCACTGGAACAGCTCCCCAGGGCAGCAGTCCCAGCACCCACTCTGCCAGCATTCCAGAAGCATTTGGACACTGCCCTCAGCCCCACGGGGGGAGTGTTGGCAGTGTCCTGGGTAGGGACAGGAGTTGGAGTTGATGGTCCTCGTGGGTTCCTTCCAGCCCAGGTCATTCTGTGATTTGTGATGGAATGTCATGCTGTGTCTGTTTTTAGTCTCTGGTGTGCTGACAGTGGGCTTGCATCAGCTCTTGCTTGTCAAGGGGCAACGCGGTGCCTCACCTCCTAGACAGCTTCTCTGGAGGGCTCTCCTAGCTGTGGGCTGGGCACTTCACCTTGGCCAGGCTGTCCCTAGGGACTGGTGGACTTTGTGTAGGTTGGTGTAGGTTGAGCCAGGACAATGTGTGCAACTTTGAAGAGAGGCAATGGGATTTTACCCACTGAGCTGAACAAACTGGGTTGCACAGGAGGGCCAAGTTATCTCTGTTGTGAGGTCTTGAAGAGGAGATTTCTTGCAGTTTGAAATGCTGGCAAATCATGGTTATAGAATCATAGAATGGAAGGGACCTTAAAGACCAACCAGTTCCAACTGCCGTGCCGTGGGCAGGGACACCTCCCACTAGTCACAAAGATATACCAGTCAGAAATACCAGCCAGAAGTCAAATTAAGGAAGATTCATGTGGAGGCTGATGTACTTTTCCAGCAGAATGATTTTTGAGTGCTCAAAGAGCAAAGCCAGCACAATTAAACTCTGCTTTCCTGCTGTGTCATCTCAAAGGGGACTTGCCAAACCACCCTGACTTGCCTCCCCTATATGGGACTCCAGGGGAGCAGATGGGGCTGCCACTAGCACAGGTTTCAGGACATCTAGGTAATGGGGTCTCCAGCCCTCAGAAAGGCATCAGAGAGCAGATCTTGGTCCAGCAGTTTACTGTAAAAAAAGTGACTAATCTCTACCCAGATGTGGTTCAGTTGGAAGTACATGGGGATATGTAATCAGGCTTCCTTGCAGCAGGCTGGTGATTGCTCAGTGAGATACTGGGCCAGGTCATTACTCATCGTGCTGATACGAGAAAGTCCTGATTGCCTTGAGCACTCAGAGATCCAGTGACTTCAGCAGGGAGGTGCAGTATCTCCAACCTGCTTTTTCTTACAGAAGCCCCAGCCACAGATGTGATACAAAACCTGATGCTCTTGCTGGGTTCTTAGGGGTTTACCCTTTTATTTTTGGAACAAGAGGGGATCTGCTGTTTCATATTTTTCCGAGTTCCATAGTTATAAGGCTTCCTAAATCACAGAATCATAGGATCATCTGGTTGGAAAAGACCTTTGAGATCATCGAGTCCAACCGTCCCTATCCACTATGTAGAATCATGGGATCATCTGGTTGGAAAAGGCCTTGGAGATCATCGAGTAGACCTTTGAGATTATCGAGTTGTTAAGCACAAGGATATTTTATCTTCCCTGGGTCTTCAGAAGTGGTCATGAATATGCAGACCACAGGTTGAAAACCTGCACCACATCGCGGGGTTCATCCCAGGGCTTACTTCTTTTTAGAAATTCCAGTTTTATTCAAAGTATTCCTCTCCTTGGTGGCTCCTTCCTCGTTTCAGTGAGTCTTCTTCAGAGCAAACCCTCTCCAGTGTTCCTCCCATCCCACTGCCGTGATGCTGCCTTTATTCCTGGTCGAATTACTGAAGCCTTTCCTCCTCCCTGGAGCATTCGTGCACCCCAGAGCAGGGTTTACCCCAGGCTTCCCATTGCGTAGGCCTCTGTACTGCTGCCAGATGATACTTGCAGTATGTGCTGCGGGTGATTCTCTCAGCCTCTGGAATGAATTATTTTATTGCTGCCAGCTTGTCAGAGAAATCAGCTTGAAAGCTGAGCCAGAGAGCAGTCCTGAGAGTGACCAGTTTGAAGAGGAAGCAGGTCACCCTTGAGTGAAATAAATAGGGAACTGCATCAGCTGGATAATATGAGCACTGTTTTATAAGAGAATTTGAAAAGAACCAATTAGGCTTCAATAGGGAACCAGGCCTTATATTTAAACCTCGTAAATGTACAAATCATTATATTCTAATTAAGTGTTGTTATTTCCTAGGCTTTGGTTTTTTTAAGGCTGTAGTTTCTGTTTAACTGCTGTTCTTGTAAAGATTTGGCGTGGTCTGGGACATTTTTCTTTTCTTGGTTACTTCGCAAGGAAGTTGCTTTCTCCCCCTGTGCCCGTGCTTTGCTGTGCGTGCTGCCACTGAAAAGGCTGCAAGCCATAAATAAAAGAACAATATGACCACAAGCACCCCCTGCAGAGGGAGAAGAAAGACATGAGTAAAATAATATGCCAGAGAAAATTGTAGACCAGATAATTTATCCGCCTGTAATTAATTCTGGGCCAGAATGAGGTATTTGAAATCATAAGAAAACAACTCTCTTATTTTGTTTCTGCTGATTTCGAACCATTGACCTGTTACAATTTGACTCAATTTTAGTTGGCTGTTTGTCAGGAAAAAAAAAATCACCAAAGGTCACTTACAAGTGCTGCAGAACCAACTGCACATACGTTTCTGAGGCAGGAAGACTGTTTTTTCACGCATTTCTGACACTTTCAGCCATTCAGACTCCTACTCTTGAAAGAAAACACGTCTCAGGTGTTCTGTTAATCTGGTTGGCATGAGGCTGTGGTTTGCAACTTGCTGATTTTGGGTATGGATTCCTGGTCTGTTTAAACGACTTCAGCATAAATGGTAATAATAGACTACAGTGGCGCAGTCTTTCAGGAGACGAGACGAGGAGCTGTGCTGTTAAAACATAAAGATACCCCAGAAGCAGGAAATTTAATGTTATTAATGCAAACAGAAGGAATTATTAGGGATGTTTTCACACGATAGAGTTCCTCATTCAGGACATATTACCATGGGGACTTTACCAACGGGTCTGGCTCAGTCTTTTTTCCCGTGGACACGTCTGCAGCGCTGTGAACATTCCTCCTCTATAACCTATGATGTATTTGTAACATTTGCATGTAATCTGTCAGGCAGAGCCTCTGCTATAGAGCGTGGGAGTTTTGGGCTCGTGGGATTTGTGAGGCTACAGATGCAGAGGTCGAAGTCAGCCAGATTTGTGGCAGGGACAGGGGTTTCCCTGGTGTCAGGAGAAGTGAAGAGTAAGCCCCGCGTGCGCTGCAGGCTGAGTGTGCACAAGCTATTCTCACAAGGTTTCTGTTTTCAAGGTTTGGATGCATTTTGGCATTGGGAGTGCTCCTTTTAAGCTGATCCTCTGCAATTTTTCAAGGGTCACCCACAAGTCATGATTGCCCTAGAGTATAACAGCACATGGATGCAATGAAATGCATTCATAAAAGTGCTTGGTTTTGCATTGATGGGGCTCTGCTTGTTATCTCTGAGCATGATTTAGAGGGACATAAATGTAGCATCTCAGCCTCACACATTCATAATTCCTTCCATCAGAAAATCTCGAAGCATTTTACACACAGATGTAACCGGATAAGATGTCCTGTTGTCTGTGTGGCATCTCCAACATTGCTTATCATCATTCTAAACCATATGCCAGGGTCTAGAGTATTCCCTGAAGTATTTTATAGGGGAGGAATACATGTAAATAGAATATCTGGCAATCTATGAATGGCTCACAGGATTTTAATCAACTGCACAGTTTTAAAATTGGCATTTAAATCCCTCTGACATCTGTTGTTTAAAATAACCAGCAGCGTGTGGGATACACTCAGTATGCAATATTTATATGAGTATGTTAATAATGCTATACATTATCACAGTAAAAATAAGGTTTGCAACTGCAGTGCTCACCAGAGTGAGTATTTAGAGGTTTTGGAGAAAGAACTGTGTAATAGTGAGAAAATAACTCTTCTTCCTCCTCCCTCCCAGACAGTACTGAGATACAGTCCCTCTGTTTTGATTGGAGGACTTGAATGTTACCATTTCCACTCTTGGTGCTCGCTGTGGCTTCCAGTGCTCTCCAAGATCAGTCCTTATGGGGTAACTCACATAGAAAGAGCTGCACCAGCTTTATCTTCTAAATATCAAAGAAGCTGAAATACTTCTTATAAAAAAGTTGTTTATGGGTTGTCTAGGCAAGGTCCTAGGTGGCAGCTAACTGGGCAGGTGTTAGCCAGCTCTGGGGCACTGGAAAAAGCTGAATTCAGATTGCAGCCCCAGTCTGGCTTCTCAGTGCATCTTCTCAATGCATTTGTCTGGTCTGTGGGCCTTTATTCTCTATCTGCAGAACAGCGTTGCTCGTGCAGATTCTCTGCCGCTCTCTCTTCATCTCAGTGGAGTCTTGAAAAGAGCTTGGGGGTGTGAGGTGCACTAACATGGGGTGCACTGCATCTCTGACCACAGACAGTTCTGAGTGGTGGGGGGAGCTGTGCCCTCACTCTCCAAAAAATGCAGTAATACTGCGTCTGAACATTCAAAACCTGTTGAATTGCACCTAAAAAAACCCCAAACAATCTTTGTTTTCACGTATTTTCTTCCGTGGCTCCTGTCTCTGGTCCTTTCTTGTCCTTCTCTGGCTGTTCTCATACACTGCTGGTCACAGAATCGTAGCATCGTTAAGGCTGGAAAAGGTCTCTAAGATCATCAAGTGCAACCATGAACCCAACACCACCGTGCTAGGACAGGCATTTTTTAAAAACAACAATGAAAAAAACACAAGGGAATTTAATCCCATCCCACAGGAATGACTGTACTACACCGGTCATTGTTTACAAGTATGTTTTAGAAATTTGTAATGACAGCCTTGGGATTATATAGTTAATTGTGGAGTAACCAGTTTTACAATTTGTGTTTTACCCCACATGGAAAGCTATAATTTACTCCAAGTAATTAGGTTAGGTTTAATTTTGGCAAGACATAGGCCCATATTATCCAGTATAATGTGCTGTAATCCTCAAGTTAGGTAGGGTGCCAAGTATTCCGTTTGTTTTGGGAGCCAGCAAAATTGCCACTTGCCCAGAGTTGTTCTTGGACAGAATTATGAAAGTGGTAGCATTTTGCTACTTAAACTAGTTTATTATTGCTCTGACAATGGCCCGGGGATACACGTGGCATTCATTGAACATTAGATAAAAGGTGTATGGCACTTCACTAACAAAATTGCACACTTAGTTTATGAGGACAGTGTTGAAAGGTTTGACATCATCAAACACTGATGCTGCTTTCTGTCTTTCATGTCTAGACCCCCAAGTATAGTGCTCAGAGAGATTACACCACTGTCATATTGCTATTACATTACTGCATATCAGTTTATTAATAATATATATACATTTAAAAAAAAAAGAAGTAAAGAAAAATTTGGTTTTCTTCTCTACCATTTCAAATGCCATTTCTATACTTCCTGTCTTGGTGGTTTACTTGTCCTTTAGAAAGTCTGTTTATCAAGGGATGTTTGAGTATACAGACATAGGTTGGTGGCTCTTAAGGGGCTGACAGCTACAAATCACATAGTTTTGTAAATCCAGATTTATTTCATATATGGCCTGTTTTCTGGAATCATTCTCCTTACTTCGGAAATCTAAGAGCAAGGCTTCCCTAACAATATTTTGTGCCTTGCTGACTATAACTAACATCTTAAGACACTGAAATTTTTATTGTCCAATTAAAATCTGTCATCCTCTGTTGATTTCTTAGCACTTTTACTACATGTAAGTGCTGTTATTTCTGGAAATCAAAGTTAAAACATAGTAAGGTAGTGATGGATCTTGGTGAGGTGTGATTTTTTACCTCAAGCAACCACATGTGGGGCTCCCTTTCCCATTAAAGTTGTTAAGCAGCAGTCCTCTCTGAGAGTTTGCTTCATTTGGTAATTGTCATACTGCAGAGGATGTTTCGTTTTCTTCCATAAGAGATATTTTTACTTTTCTAGCAGAAGACTATGAAATATGTAAGCCCATAAAAAAATGGTTCAATAATTTACATACTGGTGTTGAAGGAGCAGCTGGATCCACATTCCTGTCTGTAAAGTCCAACATTGCAATTCCCAGTTCATGATGATGGATTGGGTAATTCCACACTTAGGAATTAACTCAGTGTTTGGAAGGAGCAGGATTATACGATTGATTATTTTTGTTTGATTTTTAAATGGCATCCAGAAATAGTTCCTCTGCTCAGTCACTGATTTGTGTGACCTCTCTTTCCTTCCAACCCCTCTGGACCATATGAACATTCGAGGGGAGGGAATATGTATCAATGATTTTCCTACACATCTCAGGGAAGGAAATAATAAACATTGGCCAGTGCTGCTAGGAAGGGGAGTGGCAGAGGTAGAACTTGATGTGGGGAACAGCAGCTGCGTAGTGGTTAAAATAGAAGGCTGAGAGCCAAGTCTTATCAGTTGATCCTCGGCTCTGCTGTAATCTTCTTCTTATCATGAGCCTTGTGTTAGTCCTTTCGGTGGCATGCCTCCCTCTCCCAACCCTAAGCAATTTAGGGTTGTTGAAAGTGGAATTTTGGCCTATGTTCTTGGGTGGAGTGTTCATACCACCTTGCTTTTGGCACCCACTGTGCTTGGCTGAGGCCCCTTCCATCATCCCTTTACAGTTGGGAAAGGGAGGTAGATGTCAACCTGACCCTTTTGTTCCCACTCCTAACGTGGGTGCTAGGTTTAGGTTTCTAAAGTAAAGACTGTTTCAACATCTTTATTTGTCAGATAACAGTTAAAATCACATTAATTCTTGCCAATGTTTATAAACCTACTCTAAGTAACTAATGATTTATTATTAGAAATAATAAATGCAATAAGTTTTTTATAAATTCAGGTAGGCTGATTGGTGATATAAATGAAGCTTTGCATCATCCCATCACCCAGCAGACCAAAATGGGTGGGTGCTAAAAAATGTGTTCCTTGGGACATGGCACTCTGTGCCTGTGCTACCCAGGCAGTGGAGTCTTTAAGCAGGGGCTGTCTTTTTTGTTGTGTGTGAGCAACATTTAATCTACTGGGAACCTGTGTCTAAGAAACTCTTGATACTAACATAGTGCAAATAACAGTTAAAAAGTACTGAAAAATATCAATTTGTTCAAGATCTGCAACAGCTGATTGGTAATCACTATCTTCTTGGTGCTGCTATTTCATGCTCAGAAAGTGCTGATGACAAGGCAGAATCATAGAACCATAGAATGCCCTGAGCTGGAAGGGACCCAGAAGGACCATCAAGTCCAACCCCTGTCCCTACCCAGGACACTCCCAACACTCACCCCGTGGGGCTGAGGGCAGTGTCCAAATGCTTCTGGAATGCTGGCAGAGTGGGTGCTGGGACTGCTGCCCTGGGGAGCTGTTCCAGGGCTCCACCACCCGCTGGGGGAAGAACCTCTTCCCAATATCCAATCTCCCCCTGCCCTGGCACATCTTCCTGCCATTCCCTCCAGTCCTGTCCCAGGTCCCCAGAGAGCAGAGCTCAGCCCCTGTTTCCCCTCCCTCCCTTGGCAGAAGGCACAAACAGCTCTGAGATCCCCTCTCAGGCTCCTCTTATCCAGCTGAACAGACCCAGGGACTTCAGCCTCTCCTCACACACTTCCCCTGCAGACCCTTCCCCAGCCTTGTGGCCTCCTCTGGACACTCTCAGCAGTTTGATGTCCTTTTGACCCTGTGGTGCCCCAGCTGCCCCCAGAGCTCGAGGTGGGGCCACCCCAGTGCAGGGCAGAGGGGACAATCCCCTCCCTCTCCTGACTGGTGATGCTGGGCTGGATGTCCCCAGGACACGGTTGCCCTCTGGGCTGCCAGGGCTCATGGTTGAAGCTGGACCACTCAGCTTGTTCTCTGATTTCTTCTTCCTTTCATCCTCTCCAGTAGCCAATCAAGAATACACCCACAGACTGGTGCCTGTGGTGCAGGGCCCTCAGGACTGCTGGCTGTGTTCTGGAGCATGCTGATGAAACAACATAACCTCAACAACAACAACAAAGAAGGAAGAACTGTTTTCTTGCCCTCTGTGGAACGGAGCCCCGAAGGCAGGCGGGGGGTCCCGGTGTCTGGAGGGGTCAGGGCAGTAGAAGGCCTGTGATTGCCTCCCTGCTGCAGCTGTTATAGTGGCAGGGAACTGCAGTGGTGCAGTGCAAAGCTCCGGCCCTTGCTCCTTGTGGTTCTTGGTGTGGTTACAGCAGGAGGTGGAGCATCCCTGGGTGCAGATGTGCCGGGGCTGAGGATGTGTCTCTGCTGACTTTGTGAGCTCTGGGAGTAGTGATGGACCACAAGGAGCAAGGGAAGAACTGAACCTTCAGGAAGGCTTCGCCCTCCACAGCTTTGTGGAAAATGATTGTGGAAAGAAGGGGAGAAAGAGTTATAAAGTAGGTGCAGATCTGAACCAGCTACAGAATCATGGGGAGTGAAGAAGGGGAGGAGATGAATATGGTGTGCACAGGTCTCATCCTTTGTGGACACAGAAGAGCTCCAAGGTTCCTCTGCACAGATATAACCAATAGAGAACTTTTTCTATGGTTGTCAGGACTGTTTTTTCATGAGCGTGTTTTTCTGTTGTTCTTTTTCATTCTTTTGGTTCATGCTATGTTCACAGTGACAGTGAAGGAGTTATGAAAGCTCTTTTTGGAAACTTGATGAGTCAACACTTTGGCAAATGGATTTGCAAAGTCTCTAGTTCAGCCATAGTTAAACCATTGTAATTTTAAATGGTCCAAAGACTGAGGGAAATACAACTTCTTTCTCTTCTTCTGGTTGACTATTCCATAGTCTAGCAGATACCTTTCTTGGGAAGCTTTCATATATGATCAATTTAAATACTCTCATTTTCTATCTCATTGTTTGTGCATTAATCCCTCTAAATGCCTAAAATACCCACTTTTCTGAAGTTCCATCACTTCACCTTACACATTTACCTCTCTAAGGAAGCTTGGGATCCCTTTCCATACCAAAATTTTTTCAATCAAATATACCACAACATTGTTTAGTGGTCTGCAGGAGTATGGAACAGGGATATGACTATGTTGGAATCACAGCAGAGGCTGAAAAATTAAGAAAGAATTGGTAATAAATGCAGAGCAGTGCTAGATTCTCTGTGGGCTGCTAAAACTGTCCAGAGAAGTCAGACTGGTTTGCCTGTGCTGCTGGAGTTAGATTGGTACCAACTTGTAATATAAACTGTCTCTCCTATGTCTGTGCTACCCTCTGTTCCTTCCTGCTTTCATTCTCTGGAAAAAGAGCTGTATCTTCTTTGGTCTTAAACCAGCTGGTTTTGATGTATGTTCACACGTGTTGAGGTGTGGGATGCAGCAAGAACCACCAATTAAGAGCTTGATCATCTAGAGGTAATAGAATGAGAATGTACGTCATCATAACCTAAAAATGTGAGTTATTGATCAAGCTAGGGACAGAAGTCTTATTGCTTCACTGCCCAGCCATGGCTTTGATCTGTAGGCTATGGAGCCTTTCCAGTGTTTCGGGAGGTGGGTGGGCTGCAAAGGTTTATTTTGTGAAGCATCCTGCTCACAGAGAGATTCCCAGTGCTAAGGCTGAAGTGATATTATCCATGAAAAGTTTTTGCATGGAAATTCTCATGAAAATGACCAGAGCTGGAAATACCAAAAAAGCCACTAATGCAATCATTTTTTATTTTTATTTTCAGGAAATTCCAGTATCAATACCTCTGGTTATTTTTGGCTCAACTGGAGTCAAAGGCAGTAGGCAATAAAGTCTTCAGTGCCTGTTACAGAGGCAAATTCTCTCCCAGTAACCTTTCAGTTTGTGTTGGTTTTGGTGTTTGAGGTTTTTTTTGAGAGAAGTAGACTGTTCCTTGGCTATGTGCTCCCCTCCGTGGGTTTCTTCTTTTCCATCTTGAGGGGTTTTGTTTGGCTGGGCCCAAGTCAGAGGGGTTTCCTCCCTGAGACCTTTTTTTCTTCCCTCCAAATATTTCTGATCTCTTTGCTTTCACTGTGCCCTTCCAAATAAATTCTAAACATATTTTCTGTCTTTTCAAAGCATCAGCACAGTTAATACGGTAGGTGACACTGATGATATAGTTGGCACGTTAAGAAATGGTGAGCATGAGATGAAGGGTTGATGGAGGAACCATGAAAAACATTCAAAATAGTGTCTAAGATTTAAACCAGGTTGGTGTTAATAGGATAAGTACATTGGAGTTTTATCTTGTCTTTAAGTACATTGGAGTTTTATCTTGTCTTCCTCTGGCAGAAAGGAGGGTTCAGGAAGGAGACTTGCAAAATTAGACCTCAGAGATAGGAGGAAATTCAGAATTAGTCAAGATGTAGACATTGCATCTTTATGTCTTTCCTGATGTAAAATCAGCCTTGGGATTCATCTGTGGATCACCAGCCCCAAAGGTCCTGAAGTCATAATTCAAACCTCACAAAACCAGGAAACAAGCTGAAAAAAATCAGAAGACCTCAAAAATGTGTTATTTTTCCTCCAAGCTTTCTAGGGTATATTTGTGTAGAATTCTTCTTCAGGACCACAGATGTTAAGAATTGCTGTTTAATAACAACAACAAAACCCTAGATTCTCAAGTAGTCAGTTGCTGGGATTGAGGTCCTTCAAAACCACCCCAAATATCCTGGCTGGTTGTGGTAGCTTTCAGATGGAAATCACCTGCTAGTCAGTAAGTTTGGATGTGTTTTCTTGGCTATTGAGGGTTAATAAGAGCTGAAATTCTAGTGAAACCTGGAGTGTTAATCTGCACTAAGGAGATCTGGGGAAACAAAGTGCCTTAATCCCCAAACCCAGTGATAAAGTTGTTACTGCCTGCCTACATGTGTACCTCATGGACCATTCATCAGTAGAATCAGATGGGATAGCAGAAGACTCCCTCAACCAAACTACAGAGTGATCTTGTTCTTGCGTTTCCCCTTAAATTCCAGAAAGTTTATGAGAAACCCTGAATTTATCTGAGATAATCTACTTTTTCAGGTTGTACTTTTCCTTCACATGTCTTACTCATATTCTACCTACTGCTCCAGTGGGATACTGAAAAAGAAGCCAAATCACTTCCTGTTTATGGAGCGTTCCACCCCTCAGCTTGACTGGTGAAGTTCAGAAGAACAAATTCTGATTTAACTCCTAGGAAGGCCCAAGACCCACCTCCCTCAAGGAACTTGTGTTTTGTCACCTACTCGACGCCTGCAGCAGTGAAGGACGTTGGGATGTGAATGTGATGTGGGTAAAGGGGAGAGCCAGCTCCTAAACCTGGAGGTCAGAGGGATCTCTTGCATTCATCCATGGGGGAAGGCTTCATTATCATTGTTCAAGCCTGACTGGATTACATCACTTTCCCTTCATTTTCCTCCCTCCTTGCTTGCCTCCCTCCTTTCATTTACACCCCTTTTTGGGCAGCAGCATTGAGAGGGGGGTCTGCCTTAATGATGCATGCTGATCGCTTCATTCCCCATTGCCCCCATCGCCTCCCCTAGTGCTTTGAAGTGTGCTCAGGTCTCAGGCTCCAGTTCAGAGGTCACTTTGTTTATTTATGCAAAGCTGGCTCATCTGTGAAACGGGGCTTTCAAGGCCTCTGACATCAAAGACTCTAAAGCTGGTCCCATCAAGTCGGAGCAGGGACAGCCCTTGCATTAGAACAAACTGAAGCAACTTTGTGAATCATAGAGAAGTTTTTGCTTCAAAAACTGGGCTGTTTTGGCTCGGGGATGGATGCTCAGCGTGTAGTATTGGCCTGAAAACCAGTCATAGCCATTTGGCTAGAACACGAAGACTTTGTGTAGAGTGTGTGGGTAAATACAATTTGATCCTAGCTTAGTAATGGTCTGTGAATATTTCCAATCAGGAGGGAATGGAGCAATTCTACTATGGTAATGAACAGTAACTGTACCCTGTTTATGTGGCATTCTTTGTCCCATGATATCCCCAGAGTGCTTTATCAGTGGAGTTACACACAGAAATCCTTTTTCTGCAGGAATCCAGCCTGCGTGGTACAGGGAGTAGACCCGGAAGAGCCACGGCAGGCAGTAAGTGTAGAGAAAGGACAATTTTGTCCATGTCAGCACTGATAATCAGGGCCTCACACACTCAGATGTGTCAAGTCTTGTGCAAAAAGAAGCCTGTGACTGCCCTTTTCAGCCCCAGCACAGTGCCAGCATCTCAGTCCTGTGGCATCTCAGACCTATAAACCAGCTTGGAATGAGATCTTTATGGAAGAGAGAGGCAATGACCGGAGAACAGCTGGAGATCACACTGCTGGGGTGACAGTGCTGAATAATGCCTCTGGATGCCTCCTGTCCCCTCTCATGTGGCCAGGTGCAGGATTTGGCTGCAGGAATTTGTTCCATGTCTCCAAGTCTATCACCTGACATGATATCAGAGCCTTCCACTTCAGGTTTCTCAACCAGCCAGCATACTTTGTATCACCATGGAACCAAATTGTACAGCGAGGACACCTCAATTGTATATGTTTTCTTAGTCTCAAATACTTGTGACATAAAATTAGTCACTGATTATTTTTCAAGGCAGGTTTTCCACTTTGTCTTCCAGCTGGCTGCTCTCTGAAGCCTATGATACTGTCCAAGAAGTCCAGTACAGAATGACCTTCCAAATATAGGTCACAGAAAAGGGAGCTTGTAGGAAACTTCAGCAGCTCATCTGTCTTAGCACTGCCTCTTGTGGTAATTTGCTGGCAGCAAAGCTGGTTCCCACTGCCCTTTGGCTGCAGGCTGATTTTTTGGTGTGTACTTATCCCCCTGCCATGCCTGCCTCTATGGGAGGTGACACGAGGATGAGTAAGCAATCAGCTTATTAAGTCATTTTTGAATATAGCTAAGACTGACGTGATTTCTGCTACTAACTCATCATTTTATTTGCTGGTCATACACATCTGAATGTGGCTCATTTTTTCACATCCACTCTCTGTCTCATAAGAATATTGCCAGGCCGGTTGCATTTGTAAAGCTCGGGGTGAAATGCAAACAGCAGGTCTTCAGATCTGGCAGTATTAACCAGGTTTCAGACTCCAGGTTTAGGTTGAAACAGATTCCTCTAAACTTCCATGGCATTTGGCTTTGCTTTCAGTGTCGTAGGTCCCTCGCTAGGAATGAGCAGGCTGACCAAAGTCTGTTTGTGGTACAGAGAGACATCCAGCCTTGCTAGCACAGGGACTAGAACAAACTGCAAAGGTCTTTTCCTACCCTAGGAAAACACTTGATATTAAAATTAAAAAAAACCTAAGAAAGTTTTTCAAAATAGGGAGAAATAAGGTTCTTTCCATGCAGCCACAGTATTAACTTTGGGTGGGGCAGGTGGAAGTTAAACCTTGGTGATATCTGAATTAGATGTGTGTCTTCCATCCTGGGGGTGTTCTGGAGGTGTCTGTTTCCCACAGTGCTTTTCCACTTTATGTAATAACAAGCTCTGTTTTGGTTCTCTGAGACCAGAGTTCAGAGCTTAAGACACTTAGCCAAGGTGCAAGAGGGGAGGTTCAAATCCCCCTCTGAATGCAGCAGAAGAGGAACTTGACCCTGGGTCGCTCACGTCCCAGGTTAACACTTTATCATCGTATCACGGCTCTTCTGCAGCCTCACTCACTTTTAAGCTTCACCAGAGGTTGTTGGGCTTCAGGGAATCTTCCCAAAATGGCCCTGGCTGAATTTCATCCACTTTTTGGATCTCGTGAATCAGCTTTCTTTTCCTACAGTGCTCAAGTGTGAGCTCACTCTGACACAGTCACGCTGAAGGTGTGGTTCACTGCCCGTTGCAGGGGAAGGGAGGCTGCACTCTCATCGCTGCCAGGGCACAGCTCTGCGGATGGGCAGCAGTGCCTTTGCTCTGCAGGAGTTTCTGTATTTATAACATTTCCCCCCAAAGACTTTTGCCATGTGTGATTGTTAATGTTACCACATTCCTAACAAACGTGAAACTGGTTCCAGTAGATCTAAACCAACATGTCTAAATGGGTCAGCCAGGGGGGACATCCAGCCCAGCATCACCAGCTGGGAGAGGGAGGGGATTGTCCCCTCTGCTCTGCACTGGGGAGGCCCCACCTCGAGCTCTGGGGGCAGCTGGGGCACCACAGGGTCAAAAGGACATCAAACTGCTGAGAGTGTCCAGAGGAGGCCACAAGGCTGGGGAAGGGTCTGCAGGGGAAGTGTGTGAGGAGAGGCTGAAGTCCCTGGGTCTGTTCAGCTGGAGAAGAGGAGCCTGAGAGGGGATCTCAGAGCTGTTTGTGCCTTCTGCCAAGGGAGGGAGGGGAAACAGGGGCTGAGCTCTGCTCTCTGGGGACCTGGGACAGGGCTGGAGGCAATGGCAGGAAGATGTGCCAGGGCAGGGGGAGATTGGATATTGGGTGTTGGAGCACTGGAACAGCACAGCTCCCCAGGGAAGCAGTCCCAGCACCCACTGTGCCAGCATTCCAGAAGCATTTGGACACTGCCCTCAGCCCCACGGGGTGAGTGTTGGGAGTGTCCTGGGTAGGGACAGGAGCTGGACTCGATGGTCCCTGTGGGTCCCTTCCAGCCCAGGTCATTCTATGGTTCTATAAAATGCGTGCAGGTATTTATCTCAGTTTGGTTTGCTCCCCCCCAAACCATCTATTTCCCAGAGCTCAGCATGGTGGCATTGGTTATCCTGATCTCTTCCCTCCAAAATGGTTTATTTCTGGGTTTGCTAGGTTACCCCGCAGATTTGGCAGGGTAACAACCAACGAAGCATCTTCAAAGGATCAAACAGATCCAGAGCAATTTTCCTCAACATCAAAAGCTTGGCAGCAAGTCAAGAGGTGTTGAGAACGCCAGTCAGTCATTGTGTGTAGGCAGGAGGAGTGCACATGGGCTGACATACTGTAACGTGAGGCAGGAGGCAAGGGAGGATATGCTGCTCTTTGTACATCAAGCTGAGTAGGATTAAGATGTAATTGACAGAATATCACCACTTAAATGATTTTACTGCTTTTAAGATATTCATCAGTTAACAATGGGCTGGAATCTGACATCTCTGACCACAATTTTTCTTTCTTCTCTGTTACTTGAATCATTTTTCTAATTGTGCTGAGGGATTTACTGAGTTCTCTGTTAGAGAGCATCCAAGATTTCATTTGTTAGCACTACTGATATTTATTTGAAAAACTGTACAAGTGCCAGGAGTTAATCAATTCAGTGTTTTGCCTGAAAGGAGGCAACGTGTCATGTGCAAGCCATCACAGCTAATGGGTGTATTTGCATTGCCTGTGTTGGGTTTGCAAGGCTGTAAGGGTGTGTTTGTAAGACACAAGCGCAGGGGTTGCTCGGCCTCTCTGTGGCACAGGCTGTGGCACTGCACCTCATGCTGCTTCCCTCTGGTTTGTGCTGGGAGCTGGCCGAGGCACTGGGAAAGCCTCTGGGTTTCCAGCGATGGCCAGAGGGTGGGAGGGAGGTGGGATGGGGCAATCAGCTGGAGTGAGCCACTGGAGTAGGAGCTGGGGCACTGCCCTGAAGGTTTCCTTCTCCCCTTGAAGTGACAGCTGCACATAGCTCTGGGGGAACTGCCAGAGGAACCACAAGGAGGAGAGACAAATCTGTCAGGGACAAGGGGGGACAAACCCATGTGGCATTGCAGCCTCTCTGTTTAAGGGACAGCGGCAAGTGAGAGCCGAGCAGGTGGTGGCACAAAATGCCCCACGCTGAAGGGATGGGGTGGTTTTCCAGAACAGCAGAAACTGGGGTGAGGATGGGGTTAAACACACATTCTTCTCACACAAAGACAGTTTACACCCTAAGCACTGTTTATGCACAACCCAACTTCTAAAACAACTGTGAAGAGCAGTCCTGCTCTTTGTACGTTTTCAGGTTAAGCAGAGCTAAGTTTTTCCTCACTTCCAGAGAGATTACAGAAAGAATTTTCCCCTCTTTTGCTCACCTTTTTCTTATGGGTTTCAGGAGCTGGACATTTGGAGAAATTCATTCCTTAGATCAGATGTTTCCAGTTCTCTTGATTTTTTTTTTTCACACCATTGCAGAGCAGTTCCTTATTGAGATGAACTTCACTGCCTTCATCTGACCTGTCTTTGGAACTGAAACTCCACTCACCTCAGAGCACTTTAGCTAGTAGCTGAGGAGCTTTTGACCAAGAGCTTCACCCCAAATCCAGCTGCTGTAGGGCACTGTACCACCTGTAGAGCACAGAAGGAGCCTTGGAAGAGGTATACCTTGTTGTGCCATCTCCTGTAGGTGCCAGAAGTCCCTCAGGTGGACCTCCCTCCCCGTGAGATGCACTGTGTAAGGGGATGCTCCGAGCTGAGTGCTTGTGTAGTAGTGTCAGGCTCTTTCTGCAGGAGGAAAAACCTACACATCTGGGCACTGCAGAAGTGTGAGGCCACCAGCATCACTGGCCTGCAGAAGGAGGCTCAGGGCACTCTCCTGCTCCCTCATGGAGACCATGTGGCCATATCACAGCAGCAATCTGAGGGGCTGCTGCAGTGGTGGGGGTTTCACCTCGTGGGGGTTTCTGTTTCTCCCAGCAATACAGGCACAGAGTTGAGACTCGGATGCTGCTCCGTGGCAGTGGTGTGGGCAGCAAGAGTGATGAAGGACAAGCTGGTGTGTTGTAGATACAGGTAGATGGGTGGTCTTAATTAAAAACCAAAACAACCACACAAACAGCTTTTCAAATCAGTATTGCTTTCTCCGGCTTTGCATTCAGCATCCCTTGAGGGCTCATTTGACCCCAGACCTGCTTGCTTTCCTGATTTTGTATGGAGCTGAAAGACAAATTAGTGGCCTTAATTCCACTGCTTGTGCTCTGTGTGACTGATCACATAAGTCTTCCCCCACCTCCTAGGTTTAATTATCTGTAATTTTGATTTATACCATTGTTTGCATAGAAGGTACAACGACTTGGCTCCTCCTCGGGAACAGCAACCTCTAAACGTAAACAAAGAGGCTTTTGTCAGCTATAAATGAAACATTGATCAATCTCCCATTGCTTTGGTAGCCTGCTGAAAAGCTCATAAAGCAGCAGACTGAATTGTTCATTAAACTGGCCAGGCTGTAAGTGCCAGGATGTGGATGCCAAGTGTATGTTGAGTGTGTTTCGGCTGCATGGTGCCTCCAGGAGGAAACGCAAACTCTTGTTAGCACACTACTTGTGCTGCAGGAGACCTTCTCAACATCTTTCCTTTCCTTTGCAGATGATGCCAACTCAGGAAAGGATAGCCACGTACCTGAAGGCTCCAATGGAGAGTATGAAGATCATTCTGGGAAGCAGTGGGGTAAGGAGCAGTGTATGGTTCTTTTTGTTTTCCTTGGCTCTTGAATCACTGCTGTTCCCAGGGCACATTTCTCTGTTGCTGAAGGAAAGGCAAGGCAATGACTGGAGAGAGTTCTCCCTACGGATGGTCAAATAACAAACAGTGTCAGCTTAACCTGTCAGTGTGAATGGACCCCATCCAAGGGTCCTGCTGCGAGCCGCAGCCCGTGGTCTGCTCCAGGGCCCCCTGCCACATTCCCCAGCATGGCTCTCCCTTGCACTTGTTTTTCTGGGCAGTGACTCTATTTTGCATGTGCAACTATTACAGCTCTCATAGACTCTCCATAAAAGGCATTTTGACTTCTACAGCAGTATTTCCAAAAGCCTCAGTGCCAGCACTGCTCCCACTGAGGGCAAATGGGAGGTCTGACTTCACTTCAGGAGAATTAGCATTAGGCCAAAGCTGTGTATTTTTTAAAATTACCCCCTCTTTTAGACACCTGCCTGGATTTCTCCAAGCTCTGAACTGTTCAAGCATCAGATTTTGATGCTGTTGCAGAACTTTGGGGAACTGCTAAAATCTCACTTGGAACAGGTTCTGAATCACTGCAAGAGGTGCAGGTCCTGAGGTTGCTCCAAGTACTCCTTGAAAGACAATTATTTGTCAGGCTGATGCCAAACAGCTTTTGGCCATTACTGACAGGAGTGTGAACTGAGTTTATGACCTCGAGAGATGAAGCACAGCATTTCCATTGTGCTTTTGAAGGAGAATGCATCCCTCCTTTTACTTTTGTAATACAGAGGTGGCTTTGTACCACGTTGGTGGCCAGGGAATAACCTCTTAGCAGAGGCAGGGGTGGAACCTGTCAAGTGTTCACCGTATGCGTCCCCATCACTTGAGCTGAGGCCAGGTTTCTTCAGGAGCTGGAAAACAAGGCACATAGTGTGCTGTGGTGTAGTCCAGGCCACATCTGAAGGAGGCAGCCCCATGATAGATTTGAATTACTCATTCATCTGAGGCTGAGCTTGCTTTGGGAGAGGAGGGCAACCTCCACTCGTTCTGGCAAAGGATGACAACATTTCAGAGCTAGAGAAAGGCTGGATTAGGTACATTCCAGCTCAGGAGTCCATTAAGAGGGATTCAGCAGCTAGCAAGGAAAACTATCATCTTTTTCCTCTTCATTTCCCTCGTGGAGATAGGAGCAGTCATTGAATGCCATGGCAGATGTGCTCCTGGTAGAGCTGGTAGATACGGGATCAATGGAACAATGATATGAAAAAAAAGATGTAAGTACTGCTACAATTATTAGGCATTGACAGTCTCAGATTGTGACTTACTCTCTGTTTGCCCTGGCTCAGTCCTTCTTTATGCCATGGAGTGTTCCTGCACTTCTGCTTTCTCCCTTTTCCCTCCCTCCTGTCCCCTCTCCCTGAGCAGGGCAATGGCTGGGGCAGGCCACACACTCACCTAAGCCTTTTCCATCCAGCAGTGTTCATCAGCAAAGTGCTGGTGTGCAGAGAGCTCAGTGTGTGTCTGCAGGTCTCTGGAGGATGAGGAGTCAGGGGCAGTTTGTGTTTGCAAAGTCCTGGGCTCTAGAGAAGTGGGAGAGGAGAAGCCTGGTCACAAAAGGCTCCGCTTTGCTTTCCAGCTGCTGCTGTGGAATGGTATTGCTGGGGGGAGGTGCTGCCCCATCAAAAGCAGGGAGCTGATGTGGGGAAATAAAGATACCCTCCATCCACATCTTCCCACAACTGACTGAGCTCTTATCCAAAAGGCTTGAGAGTATTTCAAGGTCGTGTTGTGACACTTTTTTAGGTAGGTTTCATGAAAGAGTGAGGTGGCGCTGACCGTCGCTATGTGGAGGTAGTTCTGGTAGGTCCCAGCAGACTGCATGTTTTAGCTGACCACCTTACTTGGTGTGAGCAACACGTGACAGGAGCACCTGGCACTAATCCATGAACCTCAGGGTGTCCTGCAGGGAGAGGAAACTGCTGAGATCCTTCCCAGGTCTTTGTGCCAACAGCCTTCTGTTTAATTTAATTTTCATTGGCTTGAATAAATCTTCGTGGTAAACAGCATTTCAGCAAGGAACCTGTACACAACACTGTCTCTTTGTCCCCATCCACTTGTGTTCTCCCTCGCTCCTCTGTGTGGCATAATTTATACTGTTCAAATGTGCAGTTTGTGTTCATGAAGCAAACGCCAAGTCATGTGGAGGAGAACAAGGATGTGAAGTATAAATAACACAGAAGCACTTTGTAACAGCCTTCTCTGGCACTCCAACAAGCAAAACCTCCATAAATGGTACAGATTTGGGGACAAATGTTTACCAGCATCAACTCAAATAGACTTTTTCTGCCTCTCTCTCGTACTGCTGCTTCTCTCTCTTTCTCCTTTGTGCTTGCTGGGTCTCTTTTTCTCTCTTATATGAGTGTCTCTCTTTCTCCTTTATTATTAACTGGCTTTTCTAAACTTGTCCAATTCAGGCTTTTGTCAAGGAAACATTCAGGACTGTGTAAATGGGATCTGGTTTCAGCATATTGTACAGAGACTGCATAATCACTTAACCTTAAGAAAAAAACCAAAGGCAGAGAGAACCAAAGAAGTTTAACTTTACCTGTAGTTTGGTGCATATCTGGGCAACGGGATATGAGGAGTGAATGCAAAATTCTGGGCACATTCATGGGAGTCACAGCAGGAGGAAAACCAGAAAAGCTATAGGCCTGCTTTTTGGGAGGAAAGAGATTTTCTGTCATGGAATCATTGGATGAGCTGAGCTGGAAGGGACTCAAAAGGATCATCGAGTCCAGCTCCTGTCCCTACCCAGGACACTCCCAACATTCACATTGTGTGACTGAGGGCATTGTCCAGATGCTTCTGGAATGTTGTCAGGCTGTGACTGCTTCCCTGGGGAGCTGTTCCAGTGCTCCACCACTCGCTGGGGGAAGAACCTCTTCCTAATATCCAGTCTGCCCCTCCCGTGACACATCTTCCTGCCATTCCCTCAGGTCCTGTCCCAGGTCACAAGAGAGGAGAGATCAATGTCATGCAATGCCCTTACTGAGCAGAGATTCCAAGTCCTTCCCTGCTATGGAGGCAGGGAAGAGGTAGAGGAAGGGGAGAGCTTAGCCTTGCTCACTTGCCTCTTTGTTCTGCATGGGCAGTGTGCCTGTGTCCAGCCTGCTCTTTGCCATGTTAATCCCAGCCCAGGAATCCCATCCAACGAGGATCTCCTCTTACCTGGACCTGCAGTTCCTGATCCACAGTTTGTGATGTGATGATCCTTTTGGGTCCCTTCCAACTCGGGTAACTCTATGATTCTACAATTCTATGGCTTCGGAATAAATCACAGTATCACAGTATCACAAGGTTGGAAAGGACCTCCGAAATCATCGAGTCCAACCTATAACCCAACACTAACACCATCATCTAAACCATGGCAAATGCCATGGCAAATTGCTGCCATATTAGAGGATAACCACGGAGACCCATTTCACAGCAGGTTCTTAACCTCTCCATACACCTTGTAGACATCCACTGAATTTCCCCAGTGACAGCCCACGGCTCCCTCGGCTCACGCTGGAACTGCAGCGTGTCATTGCTCGCAGTGTGCAGCTCTGATGGGTTCCTTGTCTCTCTCTGGGAGGGTGATTGTTTCTGCTGGGAGGGGCCTCCTCTTGCAGCAGAGCCCCAGGGAATACCCTGCAATGCGGCATCATGACCTGTGGAGAGGGTCAGTGTGTCACACTTGCTGCTCAGCTGTCCTGGCAAGGACTTGCAGTGCTGGAGTCGCTCTGGTTCATTAGGTTACACATGAAAGCCTCTGTGCAGAGAGCAAAGCATTTCTAAGCAAGAGTTTGGAATAACATGAAATGGCCAGGACCCAGAATGACAGCCAAGGGGGCACGGGAAGGCTGCAGAGGCAGGTGGTTTTCCCTATGGAAAAGAATTCTGAAGAGAGGGATGTTCCAAAGGGTGTCTGCTGAGAGGGAGGGATGCTGGGCAGGGCTGCGCGGGTGAGGACGGAGGGCTGTGTTCACAGCCTCAGAGGGTGATAGCTGCAGCTCCCCAGGGCTTGAAGGAGGAGGCTACAGGCCAGGCTTCTCCATCCAGCAAAGCTCTGCTGTGGTGCACATCCCAGAGCTCCTGGTGCTCAGCCCTGGGCAGCAGGACTCGCTCTGTACTCTGGAATTCCTGCAGCAAACTTCCCCGGTACCTGGAGCACAGATTGCTTTGGTGTTAGTGAGGTTGTGGTTCTCCCTTTGCTGCTGGTGAAGGCCAGTGTCTGATGGGCACAACTCAAACCAGCGTGCCACAGAGCAGGCCACTCATTACCTATTTCTCTCATTTCCCAAGAGAAGGACCAAGGAGAATTTACCAGGGAGAATTTACCAGGGAGTGTGGTTGTGGCTGAAGAGTAAGATTATGGTAAGCAAGGAGCAAAGTTCAAAAGCAGGGAGAGAAACGTGAGGTGGAGACACTGAATGGACTCACGGGAGAAAGTGGCTCTGCCAAAATAAGAAGACAGGTGAATTTGGCAGCAGTGTTTTGGCTGTATGAGGAGAGTGTCTAGTGGGAGTCAGCAGCAGTGTTAATCTCAGCAGGAGATTAACAGAGGTGCCCCTGGACTGACATTGCATAATTAAAGTAACTGTAAGAAATTTGTAATTGCTTTTGAATTTTTCATTAGAAGATCCTGTCAGACAAGCTTTTGCCTTGCAAAAGGTCACACTCAAGTGTTTCAACTGTCTTAAAATTTTTTGCAAAGATCTTTTTCTTTCTGTTAATTAGTTAGACCAACTCATCACTTCACAGGAAGGCTCTGCCATGTCAGTAAAGCTGCTGGGTGCAAAGGTGCCACCTCCTTTCCCTCTGGATTTCTGATGTAATCTGAATTAAAGACAGGTGCAGTCGAGGTTGTAAATTCCAGATTTTACCAGATGGGGATCTTGCATTGCTCTAGCATTTTTGTCACTGCCCTTAGAACTATTGGTGATGTCCTTACTAAGACAAGCTAAGACTGTCTTAACCTATGGTTCTATCCACCAGCAGCTATTGCTTCACCTTCTTCATTTTGGGATAGATTGCCATGGGGTATCTTCCAATAACAAACTCAAGGCTTTCTTATTGGGTCTTTCCATTTGTTTGTTTGGCCTTTCAATGCAAATGCTTCACAATTTAATGTTGGATGAATTGCCTACATGGCAGTTCAGATCAATGTACAAAAGCCTAGCACACTTCTGACACTTGGCCACAACTCTTCTGAAGTCCCATTAAAGGCAGGGAGAACTCAGGGCAAAACATCTTCAGAAAATGAGCTTCAGGTGACCAGCAAAAGACTGAAAGGGTCAGCCTGACAGGAATCTCAGATTTTTTTCCCTTGAATCTTGGCTAAGGGCTTGCATTTGTGACATGGAATGTGGTAACAATTACAATGCGATTACGGGGCTGCATTTTGCCTCTGGCTACAGTAGCATGATCTTGGTATTATTTTATGAGCTGGTCTGACTCAGTTGCCTTATGGGCACCGAGAAATTCCAGGGCTGAGCCGTGGTGGAGGCTCAGGGGGTGGCCATAGCAGTCCAGTGGACGTTGAAGCGCATCAGGCTGGATGGTGCCCCCTTTCTAAGGAGATCGGTTGGACACGCTGCCCTGTGTGGGGCTGCCGAGTGCCCCTCAGCCAAATCTGGCAATAGGACTTGGCAGCATTATTTTCCTTTGCCTGCCCTTTGCTCACCACAGGCATTTCTGGTGCTTTTTGCAGCCCGCCCCAGGTTCACACAACCCGCCAAGATGAGGCGGAGGGTGATCGCCCGCCCCGTCGGCAGCTCCATCCGCCTGAAGTGCGTGGCCAGCGGGAACCCGCGGCCTGACATCACGTGGCTGAAGGACAACAAGCCCCTAACACCCCAAGAGATTGGGGAGAACAAGAAGAAGAAGTGGACGCTGAACCTGAAGAACCTGAAGCCAGAGGACAGTGGGAAATACACCTGCCGAGTGTTTAACAAAGTTGGAGAGATCAACGCCACGTACAAAGTTGAAGTAATCCGTAAGTGCAGCATCTGGGGTGGAAAGGCAGGGAGGGGCCATGGGGAGGGGGGCTGGCAGAGGAAAGAGAGGTGAGGGCACGTGTGCAACGCTGATAGCACAGGAATGGGGAAGCACCAGGACAAGCAGAGTCAGAGAAAGCATTACTGTAACGCTGGAATAAACCTAACAGCTTGGTAAAACAGAATAGCAATGGTACAATTCAGTAGCTGAAATGAAGAGAGATCCTTGGGACACTCATCTCTGAGGGCACCTGCATGGTCAAAGTTCACTGTTGCCCAGTTCAACCTTGTATGGACAGAGCCAAGTCAAGGACAAACAGAGAACTCCTTTTCCTGTACTGTAGAGGAGGGGTGGAAATATTTAGTGCGGCCCAGATTAGTCTGTCAGAAGAGTAAAAGGGTGGAACCAGTCAATTGAAAATTTAGTCTAGATAGCTGCAATAGGAGGCCCACTTCATTAGGGAAGCATCCCAAGGGAATCAGCAGAAATCTTACGAGCAGAGTGCTCAGCCAGACAAGGCTTTAGGCCCAGATTTTTGAAAAAAGTAATTGGGCATCTGAAGGTTCAGATGAGATACTTAAAAAAAAACAAAAAATCCCTCTAGGATCCTGTCTGTATCTTTAGATGCCAAAATAACTTTAAGGATTCAGCCCTTAGAAGATGATCTGTGGGGGGATTACCCTACATTGTGATGGGGTAGAGTAAATTGCTCTTCTTACTATCCAGCTATTTGATTCTTGGTCTCTAATCTCCTGTTTCCCCTATTAAAACTGAAGGTAATTATACTCAAATCCTAAGTCTACCAGAGAAGAGCTTGTGTTCTTAAATCATTGTGCTTTGTCCATGACATCATCATAAGTTGACATGGAAATGATTACAGAGCAGCCAACTCAAGAAGTGGAGAAGATTGGTTGAGTGGAGGGAAGATTGAATAACCTCCATGAATTAAGAGCAGGGGCACGGAGGGCTGTTTCCAGCCCCATGGAAAGCATGTTGTTGGTCTGTCTGTGCACACACTTTAGCATGAGAAGGTTTATCCCTGTGTGAGAGGTTCTTCTTAAAGGTAGAGATCTGCTCTATGATAAGTTCTTTCTCTAGAATCACAGGAATTGAAAGCACATGTGGGGAGCTCTGTTGGTCTCTGAAGGCACAAACCTGCTGGACATCTGGGATTGATAAAGATGCAGCTGTGTGGAGACAGTAAAAACATGTGTTTACACTAAAACCAGGAGCAGAGACAGGGAAATGAATCAAGCCCCATCCTAATGGCAGCTGTGGCATTTTCACTTCATCAAAACCAGACAGCGCCAGGAACAAACCCCTTTCTGTGTCCCTGTTTATCTTGGTTTTTATCAACTTAAAGATGTATGTAACCTTTGTTTTCATTAGCTTTTGCTGGCGAGGAGTGAAAACAGTAACCAAAGCTGGAACCAGAGTCAAGGAGATAAGGGCATTAAGCAGTTTTCAGACGTCTTTCTATTTTTAACATCGTTCTGTGGAGCATTACAGGTTTTATTTAATTTCCTCCCTTTCTTTTCCCCCCCGAGCCTCCACTCCCAAGTCCTGCTTATCCGAGCCTCAGTCTCCCCAGCTGTGATTACCTATCGTAGTCCCAAGGCAAAGCCTAGAGAGACCACTGTGGTATTTTTGTTTCCCAAGCCCATCTTTAGAGCCCTCATTATTGAAAGTATCCTGAGTTTTCGGAAGAGGGTCCATTGTTCCATCCTCTCACCGTAAAGCCAGTGCTGGTGGGAGCTGTTTTGTTACATGCTCAATCCAACAGTGTTTGCTGTCAAAAGTGGTTGAAGATTGCCAGCAGTTACCACCCACTGTGAAAGCATAATTTCTCTCTGTGCCTGGGATAGAGGTTTGCAGAACATCCTTGTTGGGCAACTGTGACTGATTTCTCTCATCCTAACACTAAAAAAAAAAAAAAATTCAAACATTCCTCATATTTTATATTACATTTTTCCTTTATGTGGTGTTGACACAACCAAAGGCTTACGGTGATACTGGAAAGGATGGTCTCATGAACCTCTTGTCTTTGATTTCCTCTCCTACCTTCATGTTTCCTTCATCAGCTGAGACTTGAGGCAAAAAGTGTGAGAAAGGAAAGATTTTGTTATTGGCTGGAAAAGCAAAAGCCTTCTGAGCATTTCCTCCACAAAAGTTTCCTCCATGGTGAGTGTGGAGGTGATTAGAATGAAGAGATAAGTAATAGAAGCAGAGAGATGAGGATGAAGTGATGATCTTCCTTACTGGTCTCAGCTCCTCCAGCAGTGGATGACATGGCACGGGATGGTTTCCAGTACAGTTTGCTCCCCATGGGCAGCAGGGATGGCAAATATTTCCTGAAGGACTCACTGACAGAAAACAAGACACTATCCATAGCCTGCCATTAGCACATGAAAAGAGGGGCATTTGCCCATCTGATCTTGTCTGTGCTTAGGAAACCTTTGGGAAGGCCAAAAAGAGAAGGAATATGTCTTATCCCACACCTCAGTGTCCCCAAACTGGGGGTGGGCACAGTGGTTCTGGTGTGGATTCTCAATAGATACGTGGTTCTGAGAAGGTGTGAATCTGTGTCATACTCACCCCTAAACTGCATCCTCCCAGACACAACGTGACAGCATCACGGGATGGCAAACCCCTTTTGCTATGGAGCTCCCTGTGTTTTCTTGCAGAGAGGACGAGGTCCAAGCCCATCCTGACAGGGACACACCCTGTCAACACGACGGTGGACTACGGTGGGACCACCTCCTTCCAGTGCAAAGTGCGCAGCGACGTCAAGCCCGTCATCCAGTGGCTGAAGAGGGTGGAGTACGGCACGGAGAGCAAGTACAACTCAACCATCGACGTCGGGGGCCAGAAGTTCGTTGTGCTGCCCACGGGGGAGGTCTGGTCTCGTCCTGACGGCTCCTACCTGAACAAGCTGATGATCACGCGAGCCAAGGAGGAGGATGCAGGGATGTACATTTGCCTAGGGGCAAACACCATGGGCTACAGCTTCCGCAGTGCCTTTCTCACAGTCCTGCCAGGTGAGTTCTGCCTTTTTTATCTCCCCTCTGAACCAGTGCCACGGGGTGGCTGTTGGGAGTGCCCTCTGTGGGGACAGCAGCTGGACTCGATGGTCCTTGTGGGTCCCTTCCAGCTCTATGATTCAATAGTGTCATTTATTAATACAACTCCTGATGGGTCTCCATGGTCATCTGTGATGCTGTGCTGGTTTAGGCTATAGCCCAGTTGTGGTAAGAATGAATGAGTGACTAAATCAAACCTGATTCGAATCAGCCCCTGCAGAAATCCTCTTGATGATGTTTCCTTTTCTCCCTTCATGGGGAATATTGATTCCAGCAAGGTAAAATAAAATGAAAGATCTGCTCCCACACGGAGGAGCAGCTGGGTAAGGACACTGCAGTTGAAGGCATTACATCACATCAGTGACAGGGTGCAGGATGGGAGAGGGGAACTGAGTCACAGCACAATTTGTGACCCCATTCACTCACATTTCTCCTTTCTCTTGCTTGTCTTTATATTGCTTTTGCTGGTGAAAGGACACAATGGTACAGGCCCATAAAATAAGGGAAGAATAAGAACTGTCCTGGTCACAAGGAAAGGAAAGAGCAAGTGTGAAAGAGAGAGTGATTGATCAGTTAAATTCTTACCCAGTGATCCCCTGGGGACCCTTGTACCAGACTCACAGCTGCTTCCTTCTGTGCCCAGGCCTCAGGGCTGGTGGCCCAGGCCCGATCGAGTGTGTTTGAGGCTCATCCTCGCTTTGTCCTTTACTCCTTTGTCTCCTGGCTGTGCAGTTCTGCCCTGTTCAACAGATTTGATTGAGAAGGGCACTTCTTTCTGCCTCATCTTGCTGTGTGAAGCCAGCATCAGATCCTCCAGTCTGATGACAAAAATCAGTCCTATTGCCTTTTCTTCCCCTCACCACCGCGAGGCTGTCACAGCTACGAGGGGCTGGAGCCAATTTCAGAACATTTTATCTGTCAGGCCTAGTGAGGTGTCTCCAGCCAACACACGGGTGAGAGACAGAGATCAGTAACTCACCCAGGCTGTCACCACTGCCTTTCTGTCTCAGTAGCAGGGAAGATGCTCATGACTCCTGCATGGCTCCTTCTGCTCCCTGGTTGCCAAAGCTCTGCATCCCCGCAGCCGCTGGGAGTTCCTGCCTTGGATGTAGGTACTGACAGCAGGGTGCCAAGTAAGAAAATACTCTTGGCATCTTCTTCTGCATCACCTAGATTTAGGACTCAGCTCCAACCAGAAAGCCTGTCAGTCCCAGAGAAAAGGCAGTGTGGGTGGGATATAACTCAAAGCCTCTGGGAGTTTCTGAACTCTAGGAGTCTGATCCAGCTCCCACTTAAATCAGTGGGAGACTTTCTATGGATTTAAATGGGGCTATAATGAGGCATGATACCAGAACCAGACCCTGCAGGGCTGTTGTTGTTGGCAATGACAAATAAGGAGAACCCAGCTTGCCCTCAGAGGCAAAGTTGTGGTTGCAAGGCCATGAGTTAGAAAAACACCGTTTTGCTTGTAAATCTACCAGATTTGACACAGACAGCTCAGAAGAACAGCATGGATGAATATCAAAACCCTTTTGTTTCACCCCAGCAGAGGATTTCTGCCAACCAACCTGAATACTGTTTTTTTCATGGTCATCTGATGGGTCAGTTCTCTGATGCTGTCTTGCTTTGAGCAGGGAGTTGGACCAGATGACCTCCAGACTCCCCTTCCAGCCTAAATTATTCTGTAATTTCCAGTGCTGGTGAATCAAAGTTTTGTCTATTGAGGTCAATGGTACAGTTCCTTCTGATTTCACAGAGACCACATGGTATGTATTTAATGTTTCAGACTAGCCATAGGATTGTTTGCCAAGGAGAGAAAAAAGGTATTAGTGTCTTGAAAGATTTTTGACTTGAAAATTAAGCAATATATGTGTGAATATAACATACTGGGTGATTTGGGCAGCCTGTGGCTTGCAGTGCCTGGAGTATCTCCCTGTAAGCTGAATTTTGTGCCCAGATACTTTTCAGGGCTTTGGAAATCCCAGATGGTAGCCATCTAGGTGGGGATTTTGATAGCTAGGATCCTACTCTGAGACTCCTTTTGGCTCTATAAATCAAAGGATCAGGCTGAGAAACCAGAATGGCTGCTTGGGGATGTACAGCCTGTGCACAGCAGAGAGAGAAAGGGGAAGGGTGGAATCACAGAACCATGGAATGACCCGAGCTGGAGGGGACCCACAGGGACCATCGAGTCCAGCTCCTGTCCCTACCCAGGACACTCCCAACACTCACCCCAGTGTCCAAATGCTTCTGTAATGCTGGCAGAGTGGGTGCTGGGACTGCTGCCCTGGGGAGCTGTTCCAGTGCTCCACCACCCGCTGGGGGAAGAACCTCTTCCCAATATCCAATCTCCCCCTGCCCTGGCACATCTTCCTGCCATTGCCTCCAGCCCTGTCCCAGGTCCCCAGAGAGCAGAGCTCAGCCCCTGTTTCCCCTCCCTCCCTTGGCAGAAGGCAGTGAACAGCTAGGGCAGGTGAAGTCTGAAGCATCTTATCTCCTCCGTTGGCTGGGTTTACTGCCCTTGGAAAGCTGAAGGTAGCTCCAGAGGGACAGGTGGAGTAGAGCCCATTTGGCATGGGGAGATGGACATCCACCTCAGTGCTGTGTGAGCTTTTGGTTCTCCATGGCTTGGGCACCAAGGGGGAGACATGAGATTCCCTGCATCAGTCTTCCTCCCAGCCACAGAAGAAACCTCAAGACACCTCCAAAGCACCTTGCTGGTGCTGCCTGCCACGGTGCAGCCTTGCTGAGTAGCCCCAGCATTGCCAGATGGAGATACTGAGGAGTTCCTACAGCTCACGTAGGCACAGCTGTGCCTGGCAGAGGCAGGTGGGCAGGGTGCCACTGCTGTGCACAGCCCGACGGTGCCTCCTCGTCTGCTGACACAGAGGCATCACTGACACCTCCTGTGCTGGGTCCTCCCTTCGGGGCAGCGAAGCCCAGTCCGTTGCAGAGTGAGAGTGTTAGGAGAGTCTTGGGCTGGCTCTAGTGCATCCATTAAAGTTTGGATCAGAAAGTTAACGTATCCCTCAAAGACTCCCCTCCCGACCCCTAAACCAGAGAGAATGAGTTGCTTGTCCTTCCAGGAGCACTGAAAAGCAGAGCAGTTACCAAGCATCATGTGCTGGCTGGATTCCTCCCCTGTTGCTTGCTCTGGCAGGGCTGCCAGACAGCCTGTACAAAAGCCAGCCCAAGTGTGACATCTGGTTTGAATTGGCTTCACCTGCCTTTAATTAACTCTTTGTGTTTCCCTCCTGCCGCGATGCCCAGATCCCAAGCCTCCCAGTGCACCTGTGCCCCCCTCCTCAGCCAGCAGCCTTCCCTGGCCTGTGATCATCGGCATCCCCGCCGGAGCCGTCTTCATCTTCGGAACCATCCTCCTGTGGCTTTGCCAGACCAAGAAGAAACCCTGCTCCCCCCCAGCTGCTGCTCCCACGCACCGCCCGCAGCCCCGGGACAGGAGCTGCGTCTCCCAGCTCCCCGACAAAGACTGCATCTCCTCCATAAACTATGAGGAATACGTTGCCCAGCAGCAGCATTTACTGTCCCAGGGGCCTGCACTTGCCCCGCCGATGGCATCCAAAATGTACCCAAAGATCTACACGGACATTCACACCCACACCCACTCGCACGTGGAAGGCAAAGTCCACCAGCACCAGCACATTCAGTACCAGTGCTAAGGGGCGGCCGTGCACAGTGCCTCCTTTGGGCTTCTCCTCGTGGTACCTCAGAAGAGACTGCTCCAAGTCAGCTCACACTGCCAGCAGCAGGCAAAACGGACAGCAGAGATTATATGTATGATTTTAAATATATATACATATATATAATTGTATATGCGTGTGTGTATGTGTGTATATATATGTGTATATATCTATATCTATCTATATAAATATATATATAATAGAGAAAGACAGAGAGAAAAGAGATTTTTTTTAATTATTGCTATCAGGATGTAGCCAAGGAATAATGAAGGAACTCCCAATCTCAGCAGAGAGAGGCAGCCACCTCCAACAGCGGGGCCTTCCTGGGTTTTTTAATCAAGGTGGCAGCAAGCAAGACAGGACGCAGGGATGTGAAGCACCACCTCGTTCTTTGTGTGGCTAAGAGGAGCCAGAAGATGAAGAGACAGTGCTTTTCTGGATGGGCACCACTGTCCCTGTGCCTGCTGCACGGCACTCGTTTCGGTGGGGAACCCCCAGACCTGGCCTGCCTGAGCTCTAAAATACTGGAGGTTTAGTGCCAAAGCACCAGGAGATGTAACCAACTCACCTCTTCCAGGGGAAAAAAGTAACACAGAAGGGCTGGAAAACTGATTTCTGTCCATGGGGTGAAAGTCTGAATGCTTCTCAATCCCAAACATTTTGTCTGAAAAGCTAACCAAGATGTTCAATTCCTGAAGGGATCGTGTTTGCCGTGGGGGGCTCTGCAGATCAAACCAGAAGTGCTCCACTCCCCGGCTCCTGTGACTCAGTGCCACTGCCAGGAAAAAGGAGGGAAGAAAGGAAGGAAAGAGGAACATTGTACAGAACACCTTTATATTTATATTTAAGAAATAATAATAATAAATAATAAATAATAATAATTGAACTGCTGATGGTGAAGAAAGCAAAACACACTGTCCTTCTCCAATGGCTCACAGTGACAAGCTACTGGATTTTCTACATCAATGCAAAACACATGAAAACTTTAGGAAAAAGAGTAAGAAACAAAGAGAATGGAATAATAATCTTGTAGGAAAAAAATGCATTTGAAAAATACTCACCTGGTTGTGTGCGGTTGTCCCCTCCCCTCAGATAATGTTTTGGAAATGATGCAACTTCTTTGCAGTTCAAATAACAGTGAAAACAGAAAGAAAATAAATAAGGACTGTATGAAATACCTATATGGACTGGAAATAAACCCAATTGCAAATATAAAACTTTTGTAATTCTATATAGAGTTTAAACAGAAGTCGTGTATATTTAATTTATTTTGTTAAACAAGAAAAAAAATGTATGATATTTTCCTTGAAACAGGCATTTCTATACGTATTTTTGATCAAAGAAAATAAAGATTTTTTTTCAGGTTCTATACCTGCTGTGCTCAGAATGCACTCAGTGTAACCCATGGCCAACCCCTACCCTGGAGGTCACCTCTTTATGCCTTTTCACAGTGGCCACGTGTAATCTCCCAGCATCATCTCAGGTGCTGCTGGTTCCATTCTTCCCATCAGAAACCAGCTTTTCCCACTCTTTCTGTTCTGACTGTGAGGCTCTACAGAGGCCGGAGCAGGTCTCGTGGACCCCTTGTCACCTTCAGTAGCAAAGTTTCACTGCACTTTGTGAGAAAAACTGGGGGGTGGTCAAAGGTTAATGGGGAATTTATCATGGCTTTGCTTATCTGGGCATCCCCTCTGCCTGCATGGGGTGTGATGGGTGTACCCAGGACTCCGAATGCCCCAAAGCCAATGATTATTTCATATACAGTACCTGTTCCAGCTCCTGCAGGTGCTGTGGGGAAGGAAATCCCTGCAATGACCATTGGGAAATCAATCGGACACATGGAGGCACTGCAAGGTTTTTAACATCTGTATTCTGGCTGGCCTGTTGGCAAAGATGAGACAGGAGTTAATGGCCAGAATATGAACCCAGACACATTTAAATGGGAAACCCACATGTTTTGAAAGGAGCTAAAGGAAGGGGTAGACACTGCATCTCTCACATTCTTCAAAATAAGGCTGGATGCTTTGTACACAGGGTGTTTGGGTTGGATGTGAGATTTTTGGGCATGTTATTAGAATGCAATAGAAAGGGATGCACCTGGTCCAGATGGAGCCTTCTAGAAGTCCCTTCTGGCCCTGAGGCAGTGCAGTCAAGCTGCAGAGACAAGAGGGTGGAAGCAAACATCTCCTGTGCCCGGCTGCGCTGCTCCTGGCGAGCTCTGAGATCCCCTCTCAGGCTCCTCTTCTCCAGCTGAACAGACCCAGGGACTTCAGCCTCTCCTCACACACTTCCCCTGCAGACCCTTCCCCAGCCTTGTGGCCTCCTCTGGACACTCTCAGCAGTTTGATGTCCTTCTGACCCTGTGGTGCCCAAACCGTGCTCGAGGTGAGGTCGCAGTTAGTGTCACAAAGGATTTTCATGTTAATTTGAAAGTAAACATGAGGTTAATGGCCTGCTCAGTGGATTAAACTAATTACCTGCGTGTCTTCAATTAAATTTTGACATGGATGGGAGCCAGGCAGGATCCTGCCCTGCCCTGCAGTGGACACAGCCCCCCCCCGCACACACTCATTTGGACAGAAGCTGGGTTGGACAGTTTGGCCAAAGTGACCCTGCAGGTCTTTCAATGCACACAGAATCCTGATGGGTTTTTAGACCCACAGGGAGGTCACTTGAGGATGTGAGGGGCACAGCCAGAAGAACACCTGGCTTCGTGGAATGGGCTACACCTACAGATGTCAGCAAGAATTTACCAGAGGAAGAACTGTGGTATGAAGGTACCGGCCAAAGCAGGGGCAGGGTGTTGACCTTCCAGAGAGTGCCCACTATTAGGAAGCTGTAGGTATTTCAGACCTTCTCTTGACCTTATCTTACCATTACCTTACCATTTCTTAGGCTGAGATTCCCAGCTTGTAAAAGTTTGCTACAAAAAAAAGCCAAAAAAACCCCACAACCCAACAAAATCCTCAAGAAATGTAGCTGAAAATAGGAAATGATAGAATCATAGAGTGATCCGAGTTGGAAGGGACCCAAAAGGATCATTGAGTCCAACTCCTGTCCCTACCCAGCACACTCCCAACACAGGACATTTGTGTAATCTCAGGTCTCTGAGATTAATACTCAGTGCTATGACCTTTATTTGTCCTTATTTTAGCTTTTATACTTTTTTCTTTCTTTTCTCCTTTCCATTGTGTCAGGCTGTTGTAATTAGGATTTAATAACTCCCACAGTATACATGGACATAAGCAAAGCAATGACTATTCCTTTTTTCCCATTTTCACTAACCAAGCCCAGTCTGAAGTGCTGTTTCTCTCTGCGACAATCTATGCTTCAGAGAGAGGAGTAATAAATAACACTTTAGACCAGACTTCAAAATGTCTTTTTTTCCCTTTGATCCGAGTAATTAAAGTCAAACTGCTGTTCCTGAGCGTTTTCTGATGGAATTACCTGAGTTACACAGCTCTTCATTTATATGTCATTAAGCATTAAGTTTTATTGCTGCTATTCAAACAATTAGTACCTAAATATGCCCCGTATTCTCATAAAGAGGCAGCAGCAGTGTTAATGTTGGTGCCCTGGTTAACAGTTTCTTTCCATCCAGCGGCCACCATCATGCTTGAATGCCATTTTATATCAATCAGATCTTTACTGATGCCCTTCTGAAGTTGTTCTCTTCTGCAACCATTTCACTGTGCAGTGAAGTGAGGATAAGCCCAACAATGAAGTTAAGTAAAAATGACATTTCTCTTAACACAGGCATTTTTTTTAAGTTCATTGCAGGTTTTGGTTATAAAAAGGCCAGCGCTTCGTGGTGATCAGTCATTTTGACATTTTTATGGTGTTTTTATTACCCCTGGCTCATTTCCATACTAAAGGGAACATTTGTAACAATACTTGCTCGCTCTGCTATGATTAGGATTGTGCTTTTGCCGCGCTTTGCTCGGCTGTTGCTGTGCTCAGGGATGCTCTTGGCACACGTCCTCCAGCCCCTGGGATGTGTTTATTCAAAAGGAAGGAAAAAAGTGTCTACTAAAACAATAAACTACTACTGCTTGCGTTAACATGGCCGGGGCTTCCTTGTCCTGCAGACATCACTTAGCGAAGCTCTTTGGTAAACTTGCTCCTTCAATGTGGAAAAAATAAATATTCATGAAGCTTGCAGCCACATTTTCCTGTGCTTTACTATTGGGTTGAAAATGGGGAAGGATTTTAGAGATGATTTAATCAGAGATAAGAATGCAGGTCTAGACCCTGGAACCAGTGGGAGCCGGTAACTGAAATATGGCAGAGGCTCTGGCTAAGGGTTTAAGGCAAGTTTTGCTGACATTTCAATATTAATGCTGACAACATAGAAAAATGGAATATTCATATTTTCTATAATGCTGCCTTAGACAGGAGGTGATTGTGAAAAGAGGAGTCATGGGTGATAAGGAGGAGAAATTAAAACAGAAGGGGAGAGGTGAAATATTTTGGAGGTTTCCAGGGTAAAGTCAAGCCATTGCTTTGGCTGGTCCATGTGGATTGGAGCAGGGGCTGCTGCTCCCCCCAGACCCAGGACAAACCAGAGCACTCAGTTCTCACTATAACAGGCAATTTCTCTTGAGCACATCACTGGAGAACATCTTTAATTCAAAGCATGTCTTAGCTTGATGGGATTTCACAGAGAAATAAGGATGTGTTTTAAGGCTTCCATTCAGCCTTTTTAAGCAAGGTAGCAAATTAGGGACAGAATAATCATGAACTTCCTTAAATAGGGAAGAGAATGTATAATCACAAACTTCCTTAAATAGGGAAGAGACTCTGCCACTTCCTGAAAGTCGTTTTGTTTCTACATAGAGAGAAACATCCCCCATGGATTTACTGATCTGCTGAGATAAATTAAATTTCTCAACCAGGACACAAAAGGATGAACCTGGCTTTGGCAGTGAAAAGCAACACTGTGAGATTACAAAAGGCTGTCAAAGTGGATTGGGTTGAGTTTGGCTGCCTGGAAGCCACTGGGGGTCTTATGCTGGACTTCTTGGGAGAAAATAGCTCCTTTGCCTTAAGAAGCTTTCTGACAACTGCTGTCATCAGCACTGAGCAACGTCTTTATTTCCTTTTCTTTCTGGGCAAGTACGGACAAGAGAAACATGAGGGGAACCTTTTTTTTTTGCTTTGCACCATCCTGCAGGAGCTGTGCAAGATGTGTCAGCACCAAACCTTTGTCCTACAGCTGCTACAGAAAGTCAGCTGCGTGTGGTTCCAGCTCAGGCACATTCAGCATTGAAAAGCTTTTATCAAAGACCATGTGTTGTACTTGAGAAATCTGGGGGAAAAAACCATGGCAGATAATTCACATTTCAACCAGCATTAAACTGAAACTTCACTAAGCAGATCCAAATCATATAATAAACACTGATGAGTCCCTCCAGGAGTATCAGGCAACAAATGATAGACAATATTTTGGCAGTGAAGAGAAGTGGCTGCTTCCAACAATTATGGATGACCAGACTGTCTAGGAAACATATTTGCCTTGTTAATCTTGGTAGTTCTTCATTGCTGAGACTGTAGCTGAAGGCACCAGTACAGGGAAAACTATATCAAATTGTGCATGTGTGTTTTATCAGAATTTAAAAAAGGTCACCAAAAAATTGAATTTCCAAATCCATTCATACCATTTAAAAATCTTTGGCATTAAGATATATTCTTGATGTTTTTTAACTTTCCAGAAACCAGTGAAGGGAGTTTACAGGGGCAAAATGCATTATTGCTGTTTTTCAATCATGAAGTTGCAGTAATCATTTTATGATGGTTGCCTTTATATGAGTCACCAGTATCAGGTGAGAAGGAAACACATTTTATTGTTTCCAAGACTGTCAAATAGTTGAGCTGTCCCATAACTCTATTTGTAATGCTGATGTGGGCTGTTGTCCCCTCGGTTATTCCATAGTATTTAGACTTGGAAGTTAGATATTTAAAGAAAATGTAACATTAAATGTTGAGCCTTGGAAACATGTTTGGGTTTTGCCTCTGGCAATGCCTGTGCAGTGTGTAAGGAGCAGTAGTCAAAAATTCCACTTTTTCCAAGGCGAAATATCAGGCACCAGAAGCACCCAAAGCCCATCACCCTGTGGGAGAGCCACACCCTGGCGTGCTCTTCTGCACAGCCCTTCTCTCAAAATCCACCACCATTTCCCTTTGAAACACACCAGAGGGTTTGCAGCCTTGAAGGTGACAATCTGGTCGTTGCAACTCTCACTTGAGGTGTGGGAGAAGAGCTCCCTACACTCAGTTCTTGCAAATTTTTCAGCCAAAGTCCTGTAAATTGCCTCAAATCTTGACTTACTGAGCACCCTCGGCTGAGCATCCTCTTGGTGAGGATGAAAAGCAGAGGTGGAGCAGCCAGGGAGAGGAAGGAAGCACTGTCCTGTCACAGTCCCTGGTTAAGCTCATGACACCCCAGCTCCCCACCTCCTTGCAGCCACCTCAGTTCCCCCTGGACCCCCTGCAGACAAGTGCAGGATGGCTTTGGAGATAGAATCATAGAACCGTCTGGGTGGAAAAGACCTCTGAGATCACCGAGTCCAACCGTTCCTGTCCACTACTGAACCCTGTCCCTGAGAAACTCATCAACCCATCTTTTAAACCTCTACAGGGATGGCAACTCCACCACTTCCCTGGGCAGCTGTGCCAGGGCCTGAGGACCCCTTCACTGAGGAAATGTTTCCCAATATCCAGTCTGAGTCTGCCCTGGCACAGTTTGAGGCCATTTCCTCTCATCCCATCACTTGTCACTTGGGAGAAGGGCCCCACACCCACCTCACCTCCTCCTTTCAGGCAGTTGCAGACAGTGATGAGGGGCACTCCTACTTTGAGGCAGGCTACCACCTCTCTGAGTTGTGTGCCCTGGGATGGGAGTGAGGGCTGTGCTGAAAGAATGAAAGACTTGGGCTGAAAATGCCTTCATTTCTCACATCTAACACAGGCAAGCTGGGGAGAGAGCAAGTTGCCAGGACCCATATTTAGAAGCCTTTCATGGCCATCATCTGCCATCATCTCAAGCCAAGAATCATAAGCATTATAACAAGCAGATACTCTTGAGTGCAGAGGATTACAGTTTTCTCAAGGACTGTTGTCATAAACCCCACAGTGGGTAGAGCTTAACATAGTTTATGATAATAACTGAGTATCACATTGCCCATAGCATCAAAAAATGACAGCAAAATTCAGGAGCAGGTGGGCAGCTTTAATTATATGGGCTCCAAAGGGAATAAACACTGGGATGGTTTTTACTGTCTGTCTGGTGTAAGTCCACAGTGACCCTGCTGGTGGGATCTGGTGAGGATAGAGCATCTAACCCATATTTAACCATGCAAAGTATCTTTGTCTTTTACCCCCCCCTCCTTGTGAGAACAGAGAAACTAAGATTTGTGGGAGGAACTGGGGGATGTATTACTGTCACTGATTTGCACATATCAGAGCTAAACATCAGACAGAGGAAGTACCCGAGCAGCTGGGACTGCAGCAGATGTTCTCCAGACAGCTCTGCCTCATGAAGATGTGGTGCAGCAACAGGTCAAGTTACAGAAACAGAAACTTAAAGAGTGGGTTTGCCTGTATGAGCACTGGCTCCCTGGGCTCAATGTGTGAGTGACATCCAACAGGCAAAGGCAGCTGGGACCCTTCTGAAGAGATCATTGTGTCCCTTGCCACCAGGACGTGCTCTGCTAACCTTTAGATGTCTCTAGCAGGAATAACAAGGCTCTGGATACTGAAACATGGAAAGGGATGAGCACAAAATCCCCTTGCCATTGCTACAATTTAGGGGTGGATTCTCAATTACTTGGTGCCTCTGCTTTGAGGCTTTTAGCCTTTTCCACTGCCTCTCTTCCCTCAGATCACTGAGCAGGGAGTTTCTCGTGTGCTGGCCTGGAAACAAGAATAGCTGCAGGACTTGCAGCAGTTTGGCTTGAAATCTCCCTAGGTGCTTATTTTTAGTCCTCAGACATGGCTTCTCATAGAATCATAGAACTATCTGGTTGGAAAAGACCTCTGAGATCAAGTCCAACCATACCTGCCCACTACTGAACCACGTCCCTCAGAAACTCATCTATCTGTTGTTTAAACCCCTCCAGGGATGGGGACTCCACCCCCTCCCTGGGTTGCTGTGACACTGCCTGAGAACCCTTTCAGGGAAGAAATTTTTCCTGATGTCCAATCTGGTGAAACGAGGTGCTGATGTCCCACCAAGAGCTCCCTCGTGGTCTCAGGCACACCCACCCAGGGGCTCCCAGGGAAGGTGCCAGAGCACTGTCAGGACAGCCACTACCTTTGCTCTTGGCAGTGGCTGCTGTTTGCAGGCTGTTGCATTCATCTGGGAAGAAAGAGGCTGCCACTGAGACCACGAGGCACTGAAACTTCCTGTCCTTCATACTACAAGAGCGTCCTAACCCCCAGCTCGTAGAGTTTCTTGAGAACTGTCCGGTCTTTTCCTTGAACCTGAGCTGTTTGGCGGACAGGAAAGCAATAGTGATGAGGTCAGATGGTGACCAGGGAGCAGAGGGAGCAATATCTTGTACTATTATTACTTTTTTCTTTTTCCCCAAACTGGGCATCCATTCCTTCCACAATGAACAACACCTGAAAGAAAGAAACTGGCCTTCTTTACTCATTCCCTTTGGGCACACAGAGTGATTTGTTACTTTCCTGCCTGGTTCTTCTATTTTAATATGTCCCCACAGTTTTCCTCACTTGCTTGTTTTTATTATAAATCTGAAAGCTGCCCTTCTACACCCTGAACGTGCACTCCTCAGCACTTCCAATATGTTATCATTACTGATGTCTTCCATGGATATCTTATGCAGCCTTGCCACTGCGATGCTCTGAAAATCCTCCAACAGTAAATGGAAATGGACTCCACAGGCTATTAAATATATTTAAGTAAACACATTAAGCAAGCATTAAGAAAAGTGAGTACTCTTAACTCAATGAAACGAGACTGCAGGCACCCAAGGGCCCCATAAAGGCAGTTTCATTACAAACAGACCCCTGCACACATATTCACATGTTCCAACCCTCCCTCCTAGCATGAGAAAAGTGTGATCTGTCATGTCTTTGCATGAGATCACTGCTCTGCTGGCCTTAAAATAATTGCAGTACATCGTGAAGTGCTTGGGACCAAAGACAACACGGTCCCAAGTGGAAGAGCCTCATTTTGTTGTGTCTTTCCAAGTTCATCAAGTTCCCATAGCAACCCAGAGCCCACCAAATGGTTCAATAAGTTGTTCACAAAAGCATGGGGCATCCCCTGGGAATTTCTTAAAATCTTTGCATCTCCTTAGCCACTCATTTCTGACAAAAGACTCATTTCATTCAGCCTTCAGCACACCTCACAGTGCAGCTCATTCCACAGCAGTGCACAGATGCTGCTGGAAGGTGTCGCTGGTCACTCTGACACGGCGAACGGGAAATGATGTAGACTAATCCAGAGAGCAGCTCACAGGCATCCCACTGCTTGAAAGTTAGTACTCCAAACTTTTAATGATGGTTTGTGCGTATCAACACTTGTGCAAATCCAATTTGGGACAAAAGGAAAGTGGAACTGGGATTTTTTTAGAAACATTTTTTGTATGATGTATATATAACGAGTAATTATTGCCTCACTTGGGATGACAGGCCAAGAACATCAGTGATATGTAGGGATAGATTGATTGAAATTCTTATTTTCTTATTTCTGAATGGAGATGGTTTGGAAAACCTGGATATTATCCTTAGCTGGAAGATTAGGATAAGGTATAATAACTAGTCGTTGTCAATCCATGTTGTCTTGTGTTTTTGGTCCAGATGGTAACATCTTTCTCTGACCTCCTCTCAACTCTTCACTCTTCCCTGCTCCTTCAGGATCATCCTTGCAATAATGCCCAGAGAAATTCCCTCACTGAGAGGAAAAATCTGTAGAGCTGAAAGGTAAGTTGGATTTTAGAAAGAGCATTACTGCTCGTAGCACCTCCCTGAAGCCTTACTTGACCTACCCTGGTCATTGAACAATCTTCATTGTTGTAATTTTGGTCATAAGACCCTTGTGGGAACCTCAGCTTGTCCACTGCCCAGGATTATGGATACAGATCATGGCAGGGATGTCTGCAAGCAGTGCACAGGGTGGTACTTTACATGACGTTGAGCCATCCTCTGCCAGTCTGGTGTGACTGCAGGAGCACAGCCTGGAGCTGTCTGGTTGTATCTGCTTCCTGGAGCAATTTCCCCTCTTCCCTGTCCCAGCAGATGTAGGCACAGTCAGCCTGGGCTATTCTCCCTTGGCTGCTGTTCCTGGGCTGTGGGCAAGCTCTCCTTGTCTCCCAACTAGTAACTTTCTTCCTGGCTGAAAGCTTGGGAGAGACAATAAGAAGAAAAACCTGTATGGTAGAAATCCAAGTGTAAAAGAAAGTTCATGAGGGACAAGAAATTAAGAAGTAACCGTGTGCCTTCGTGGTGACATCTGAGGAGAGGCTGATGTTGGTTTCTCAAAAGCACCCTGTGAGACAGTCTTGTCCATGCTTCTGAGACCTGATGACTTTTTGCAAACTCATTAATGATGTCTGTAACGAAGCTGAAGGCTTGGATGTCCAATAGCCTTTGCTGAGCACCTCCCAACATCACCAGAGAAGAGGACCAGCAGGGCACTTGGGGCTGTTCATCATGGGGTTTTTTTTCTGCTGAAACCACTGTTTTCTCCTGGCTGCTCTGCTAGACCATGGCAAAAAATGCCTTCACTGAAAGGGTTCTCAGGCCCTGGCACAGCTGCCCAGGGAGGTGGTCGGGTCCCCATCGCTGGAGGGGCTTAAAAGGTGGGTTGATGAGTTTCTGAGGGACACAGTTTAGTAGTGGACAGGGACAGCTGGACTCGATGGTCTCAAAAGTCTTTTCCAACCAGATGATTCTATGAAAGAAACTGATAAGAGCTCACATGGTGCTGAATGTCTTTATGCTGAATTCCTGCACAGTTTACTGGCTGCAGAGATGATACAGCCCAGAGTCCAAACCAAAAAAAAAAGAGATATGAAGTGGAGTCAGGGGAGAGCAGGGAGAAACACTTGGACCTGGGAGGCTTTTCTAAGAGATATCCACTTTGGCATGGTCTGGGATGCTTCAGCTGGGAAATCTGCAGATGATGGAGACACGAAAGGCTTTTTCAGGATTTAAGAGGCCTTTTTGAGGGTGAAGTTCAGGGCATAAATGGCCAATTTCAGGGAGAGAGGGGGAAGTCAAAACCAAGCATAAGAAGCAGGAGAAGTCTGGGGTCAATTGCTATAATTTAACATAACTGCACCTGTGTCTTCCATCACCACAGGAGCTACAGCTTGCTTGCTTAACACTAAGCAAGAGGCATGCAAAGAAACACCTTGATTTGGAGGAAGAGGAGGAAGCTGAGTTGAGAATGAGAGACAGGGTCAATCACTTCAGCTTAATTCCCCCCCCCAGTTTTCATTGTACCTTCCATTTGTGAGGGGAGAATTTCCTCTCCATCTGCTTATGGAAAGAAACCTTCACCAGGACTGGTTTACTGTGAAAGCAGCTCTGCTTGGAGAACTTGGCCCCTGTGAGTGAAGGGGAAACCTGTTCCCCATCCTGTGAGAGGTTTCAGAGCTTTTGTTTTTCCCCTCCTGTAATAAATATGAAGAATAAGAAAAACTGCACGCCAAACTCTCCCTCTCCAGTTTCAGATTGGTTCCACTGAAATTTTTAATCTGAAGCATATGGGAACAGTTTATTCCAATTCTGATATCTAAAGATAATGAAAAACTTTTGAAAAAAGTTTAGCTTACTGCAATTTCAAAGGTGCTTCAGAATCAAAATAAATTCTTCATTTAAGAAAAAAAAAAGAGAGAGAGATAGAGAGAAAGAGATTTATGGCAAGTTGAAAAGTATATTTTTAAAATGTTTAGTCTGGAGATTCTTCCCTCCCCAAATGTTCCTGCAAGCAGGTTGGCTCCTGACAAACCAGTTTCCAGGAAATGTGGCTTTTCTTGTGCCAGTTTCCTGTGTTGCTTGGAAGATCCTCATCTCTGTAGCCTTGTGCCTCAGTCACTGACTTAGACTTTTGTTGAAACCATCCACACAGAGCTTTCTTAATTCAAAATCTGTCCACTTACACGGGCTGGACAAGCTGAACAGAGCAATGAGAGGGACTTTTTGTTTTTGACAGCACATGGGCAGCTTCTGCATTAAGAATTTTGAAGGAAGATATTTGTGCTCTTCCACCCACACCTTTTTTTTTCCTAGAAAAAAAGTGGGGATTGGGAATTGAAATAAGCAGTCAAACACCTAAAAGGAGAAGTGTATGAATCAACCTGGAACAACAGGCACTCTGCTATATCCAAAATATAAAGCATCAGGTATTCTGGAGACTGGGAGAGCATCCAAACCCAAGTTAATAGGGCATTCAGATTAGAATAAAAGAGACCTTATTTGAGGAGTTATAAAATCACTGAAATATGTTCCATGTATAGAAAGAACAAGAGGTCACAGAAGTGGCCAGTTTGGCTTACAGAAGGCACCCAGGCCAAGGTGCTGGCAGCACATGAACTGACCATGCCAAAGAAATCAAACGGAGCTTCCTTCAGCTCAGGAAGGCCAAGAGACCAACAACACAAAGAGGTTCAATTGTGACTGGGTCAGTCCCCTGATGCCAGCGGGTTTCTGCAGTTGGAACTGAAAATTTCCACCCAAAATAGGATTCGTTGTGTACGAGACCCCATAAAGGTGCCTCCCCTTACTCTGACCTGGGTTTTAGGATGTTTTTGGGCCATGGATGGAAAAAGCATGCCTGAGGTGAAGTGTATATCCCATGGGCTACTGCAGAACAGGACAGGCTACTGCCTGTCCCCTTCTCCCTGCGCTCCGAACCACACCAAAGTCCCATCCCTTCAGCAGGAAAAGCCCTTAATAATTATACCAGAAGACATAATGACCCAACTTCTAAGACTGTCTTTGGCACAGGATGTGAACATAGAAGGAGGTCTCTCTTGGAAGAGATGTGTAGGCTAATATTTGGGCCAGGTGAGCTGTACACAAGATATCCCAACTCTAACAGGTTTTGCAGGAAAGGAAAAGAATGACTGACCCGATTCAGTGCTTGAATTTAAGAAATAGCTGCAGCTGTTAATCCCACATGAGAATTCTCTCTGTCAGCATTTTGGCTTTATTTTTTCTAGAGGGTCTGGTACCAGGCAGAGCTATGTTCATGGTGCTGGGGTTTGTGAACCGCTATCTCTAGGAACTGCCTAATTAGGATTTAAGAACAGGGTCTAATATTGGTCTTTAAATCCTTCCCATGGATCCAGTCCCGTATTTATGGACATTTAGTCTTTGGGATTAATCAACACAGCCCTACAATCTCTGGTTTTCCTATCTCTAAAGCATGCAAACTGAATTAACAACGCAGGGTAAGTCCTGTTCAGAGTTAGGCTCCCTGTTCTTCTAATCCCTCTGGATTTCTGTTTCTAAATATTTACGTTACTTGAGACTTTGTTACAAACTTAATAACCTGTGCTGCCCTAGCCCAGCAAGCAACAAATACAGCCCTTGGTTTGCACAATGCTTAGGAAAGGGAGCAATCTTGAGTGTCTGGAAGGTGCTTTGCCCACAACGGTGCATCACATGCTGGGGCAGGGGGGGAATGTGCAGCTGTGAATAAATCACTTCTGTTATCCCTTCCAAAAAGTTAATCTGAGACACAGTTTCCTGTACAAAAGTTAAAGGGAGGCTTTATCACACACATAGCTACAACTCTGCAGGTTATCTGACTGTGTTTTGTGATTAAGTTGGGGGGTATTTTCAGAGAAATGTCTAATTTGACACTTTTTCTCCTTCTGTCTGCTACTCTTCCCATTTCCCCAATAAGAGTCACTATTAATTGATAGGTTATTAAGTCAGCACTTGGTAGCTCTAGTTCATGGTTTCAATTCAGAGGCATATGTGAGACCTGGAACACTTTGCTCAGCTTCAGACACTTTACAGCTTAAATAATACGTACTCCACACAAGGTAAGATACAAATCATAGAAGAGAAGACAGATGGAAAAATCCCAGACAAAGTGAAACCGCCAGGTTTGCTGAACACCAGAAATCTCTGCGACTCGATGAGTAGACAAGAGCTGGATAGACCTCATGAGCAGGTTTCAAATGGCAGGCTTTTAAGAGACCTAAGACAGGTGAATTGCCCTTGAACTACTGGAGATATTTGTTTCTGCAGAGCTGTGTTTCATTGTCTTTAAAAGCAATTGTCCTCCTGACTTAAACCCAATGCTGATCAGACCTTAAAACTCTGTACCTTAGATGGCATTTAAGGATTGAAGGCAAAGGAACAAACAAAACCTTTCTGAACCTCTCCTCCAAGTCTTTTCTGTGACTAAAAGGGTGTGGAGATGAAGTTTAGTAACTTGGGGTGCAACCTCATCATTTTTCAGAGCTTTACTGAGAGTTGGAAAGCTGACCAGCAATAAAAGCTTTGTCTGAAACCTTTGACACACAGAGCAGACACAATTCTCTTGCATTTATGCTGTATATTAGTAGGTGTCCTTAATACACACCACACACAAACCTGATGAGAAGAACTTCTGTTTCTTCACAAGCCAATTCTACAATTATTTTCACACATCTTTTTAAAAAAATTAGAGCTAAACACCACCTCTTCTCCCTTATCTTCACAGACCTCACCCAACCAACGCAAACTTTTTCAATCTTTCTCTAGAAGGACCTTTTTTTCTGAAGCCACCTATTGCTGAATTTTGTCTTGAATAGGACCCTGGGCCACCAGCAATATTTTCTATGTCAATGTTTACATTTGGTCCTTATGGATCTGTCCAGAACCCAGAGTAAGAAGGAATTTGCAAGGCCAGAACCCACCTGCTTGTTGTCCAGCCTCTTGTCTTGCTGATGAGCTCTGCTGTGAAACGCTCCAGGCCCACCAACATGTGCTTCCCATCAGCAGTGAAGGAAGCTGGAGCTGATAGGGTCAAACTGGATGAGCTAATTGCTTTAATCAACAAATCCCTTAACAGAAGAGAGATGCAGCTGCCTGGCCAATACAGTTACCCAGCCCTCTCGTGGGAGGATAGCAATTCACTTGCTGAAATGTTAATGAAGAGGCAAAATTGCTGAAGTAATACACAGAGCAAGGCCAGAGGCATGAAGAGTCTGGAGCAGAGGACCCAGGAACCTGACTCCACTCCAGGTATGGCTGGGAGTCTCGAGGTGGTGAAGAGTCTGCAAATTTGGATGAGAGCCAGACAGGAGGACTTTCCCCAGAGCTCTTCCATTTGGGTGTAGGCCCTGGTGCTGACCATCCAGTGCAGCACCATGGGCAATTAACACAGTTCTTACACATTGAGTGTTTTGGCTTGTTAAGGAGTACCAAGAGAATGTTTCTTACCACTAATTAATCTCTCCTCACTCCTCATGTCTCACTTCACTCTCTTCTTTTATGATTCCCCATGGGCCTCTAGCCCTGGAAATCTCATTACCACAAACACCATCTCTTGCTTCCTTCAAAGCTCACATCATTACAGGCCCCAACTGTTCTCATCAGAAAAGCAATGGCTCCATTTGAACCTTCTCCTGGGCATTCCCAGGCATTTCAAGCCGTTCAATTATTTGCCCACAAATTACAGGAATTAGGCCTAGCAGTGAAATCAAGACCCACTGTCTGGGGTGAAATGAGGCAAATAAACTTCAGCCCTCTCCCTAGTGAATTTACAATGTACCTCCATGGACCACATTGGCTCTCCAGGGCTTCTTATTGGAAAAATTATCCATAAACTAATATAAAAAATAATGACTCATTGAAGGAAAAGTGAGCCTAAGCAGCACAGAAGACATAGAAGGGTATTACCTTGGAAGTCTATGAAGAGTTTCTGTCACTTCAGTTTGTTTGTAGGGTTTTGGTTCTCTTATTCCAGCAAGATCTAAGATCCAAGAAGATGATGTGTATTTGAGAAAACATTAGTGAGCATCTGGATGTTGATCAGAGCACAGGGCTTATCTTGCTATATCCCCAAAACACACTCAGGGAGATAAGTTGCAAGGACTGGGTCAGCAAAACTCTTTGCACTGACAGGTATCATAGAACCATAGGATGATTTGGACTGACAGAGACCTTAAAAATCACCCAGTTCCAAACTCTCCTGCCATGGGCAGGGATCGTGTAACACTCTGGGGACCTGATCTAACTTCTCAAAAACAGAGGGCTAGGACAAAAGGGATTGTCCTCCCTTTATTCCTGGCAAGCTCCTTGGTGCTGGTGGCACCCACCACAGGCAGAGGGGATGTTTTAGAGTGCCTCTTGTCCTCTCCCTGTCACTGGTGGGTTACCCACAGTCCACCCTTTTCCCTCCACCTAAGGCATGATAACTCACTTCTTGGTGGTCTTGCAGAGGCTGTGTTCAGTCTCTGCCTTGGTGCTGAACTCATGAGTGTTGGTCAGGGCTTCATGTGCAGAGTTTCAGCTTTCAAATTCCGTGGCTGTTTACCAACCACTTGAAAATCCTGTCTCTTCATTGTCACCCACCTTGTGCCTTGAGGAAAGATCCAGGTTGAGAAGCCCTGGCTGAGTGAGTAGTCCTGAGTTCATCCTTGACAAAACTGCTTGACTTCATGGGACTCCAGCTGTGGTGAATTCTGACCTTTACAAGAAATCCAAGGCAGAGCAGGCAAGGTGTCTCTGTATTCTAATTTAAATTTTACACTCGAAGGTTATACATACATTTTAAACCCACCTCTTTAATCCTTGCAGCTGAACAGTTCAGCCCTTGTGTTACCACTGAGAATTCAGGCGAAATGTTTGACAGAGGGCGAGGGAGCTGCTCCGCATCACTGAGGAAAGCAGAGGTAGGGGTGAGGGTGTGTGACCTCTGCAAGAAACAACCCCCACTGAATGCACCAAACAGTAAAGAATTGCCTGAAAAGAAGAGGATTAAGCCCCTTAAACTGCACTTGAAATCACATATGCCTAGAAGTAGAGAAATTCTTTCCTAACTTGTTTTCTCCCCATATAATTAGTCTTCAAATATGCTTACTGGAGTGAGTGCATTTGTGCAATCTGAGGAAACAAATGGAATGATGTAACTGGTTCCTTTCAGTTCCCACTTCAGTGCAACTTCACAATACCCTTGGACTTCAGGGGATTAAGTTCCTGTCTTGGCCGTGGTCCAGTTACTGGTCATTGCTATTTGACCATTATCGCAGCATTCCAGAAAACATTTTATCTCCTTCATTAACTCACTATTGGCCAATCACATAAATCAGGTTAAGGACTAGTGGACATGTCTACAAAGAAAAGAGAGATTCAAATAAAGGCCAGATTAAAGAACAGGTTGTATTTTATTTAATTTGATGATCTCTACACTTGAAATCACAAATAATGGCTCCTGCAAAAAAAAGACTGTTAATGAAACCTCCTGCTCTTCTGTTCATGTTGTCAAAAGATGAAAAAAACATGGTTTCTCCAAAAGAAGCCCTCATCTTCTTAAAGATGCACCACTAATTTGCATCTTTGTATTTAAAAACAGATTATTTAGATGTGTAACATCTGTGAATGTATGAATATGCAGAGGCACAACTGCCTGTCTGCTGTGGGCAAAGATGTTGTAGACAACCGAACGCTGGAGGACACACTCATGCAAGGTTGTAGGAGTCAGGGAGAAGCCCTGGCACTGACTTCACTGAGAGCAAGGCTGTGTCTTGTACAAAACCAATTTGCCATCTTGGTGGGTGATGTGCTGGTAGCTGAAGAGAGTTCCAGTGCAGGGCTGTAACCTCTCCTGCTTGAACCCAAGGACCCCCAAGCCTCTTCCAGGGTAACAATTAGGGTTGTAGTTTTGCATCCTGCCTTTCCCATGCCTCTTTCTTTGGCCAAGCTGCAACCCTGGAGCAACAGAAGAGTGATGCAATTCCTTGTGCCCCTTAGTCATATTTTGACTTGGGGAAGAATGTTTCCAAGAATGTAACTGGATGGGTTTTAAATTGCACACTTTGCCATGGGCCACTCTCCGAGCTCTTGTGTGTGACCAATGTGTCTCTGTCTGTGGGCAGGACCAGTAAATGCTGCCTGGTGATGGGTGACTGGTGTGCCCACATCCTCTCCATCCAAGGCCTGGCTTGCTGTGGGCTGCTGAGACAGTGGCATAATCTGTGGTTCCCTTCTTTTGATGTCTGTGGGGTGTGATTTTCTGTAATGAATGTTGTGTTTTATTTCATGTACAAAAACTGCTCTGCTGAAGGGATTTGGACCCTACAAGAAGACAGACATCTTGTTGCAATATTTACTTGATCCAGGAAGACAATTTTAAGCTACCCAATCAGTGTAGGACATATTTTATTTCCTCCTGAGGAAGATAAAGATTATCACGACCCAGCATGGTGATGAGACAGAAAGCATATGATCACAGAACATCTCAAGTTGGAAGGAACCCATAAGATCATTCAGTCCAATTCTCTGCTTCCCACAGCACTTGCATTTCCATCCAAGGTGCAGTTTTTATGGACCTTGTGTGATGCTGCAGTTAACTGAAGAGAGTCACTCGTGCTGTTCTGTCCTCACAATACCCTCATTTAAGTTGGTACAGGAAAAATGGTTTGAGGGCTGAGGGCTCCAGCCATTTCCTTCTTGCTCAAAATGGTCTTTCCTGGTTTTATGGGCTGTGTTTACACTGGCCAATGAAGTGTCTGATATGTGTCTGGCACTGAGCCTTGCCTGCACCAAACGATCCCAGCCGCTGTCTCTAAGTCTCCCAAGCGGTGACGGTGAGGAAACCATTCCGTGGGAACTGCTGACTACTGAGCCATGCCCAGAATCTGTCTGCAGCAATGCTGGCCAGCCCTGGGCCAAACCATGGCAGTGGCTCTTCTAGCACTGTGCAGTAAAGACAGCTGAATTACATCGACCAGGATTGCTCCTTGGCCCAGTTTGTCTTCTAGGAGAGATGGAGCCAAAGGTTCTGAGCAATTCACTCCCAGGGTGTGCCTGGATCCACATAGCAGCCACCTGGGCTCTTCCTCACTGACCTGCAGATGTCTTCCACTGCCCTGCTGAAACCACTCTTCCAAAGGAAAACTGGAAGGCCATAGGAGGCAGATCAACCCCATGACACCGAGTGCTCTCCAAGTCTGATGGCTGGAGTTAACCAACCGTGCAAGCAGCTCTTCCTGACAGCGCTGTTTAGTGTTTCATTGGGTGCCAATGACACTGGGATATAGCTGCAAGCTCCCATTCTACCTGCTTCCTCAAAGCTTGCAGAGGAGCAGGTAGCAGTGATGGAGCTGGCACTGTCACCCTTGTCATTGGTGATGCCTGCATCACCTGGACCACCACCCCTACTCCTGCATGGTACTTGTGGGGCATCACTCTGTCTCATCCCTCAAGTGAAGGAACTGATTCAGTGTTCACAGACACTGTTGTGTGAAAGATGCTGAGCAATGAACCATTGACTGAGGCCTGAAGTGGAAAATCTGTGACCCAAAAGCCACAAAGGCTCCAGAGGGTGGCACAGAGACCATGACTCTGACAAAGTTTTCTTGAAGAAGAACCTTTGCCCTTGGAGGAATGTAAGACTGGTTGGAGGAATGTAGAAGACAGTTTTCTCATCCTCCTTGGTCCAGTAGGAACATTTTCAAGGAGAGGGCAGAAAATTCTCCAGTACCAGCAGCATCAAAGGTCCTAAGACATCCCACATTGCCTTTGAGAACACCACCAGTTAAACTTACGCAACCTGCCAGAAGTCTTGGTTGGGATTATGACCCTGTTCTCCCTGCACCCATCACCCATGGAAGAAGAAGGTATGGAAAACAGAGATCCCACATGTTCACTTTTTTTACTACTTGGGTTTTTTTGAGGGCAGAGGGAGACAATTTTTGTGATATAGATGCAACATTGATTTATACAGTGGCACACAAATATTGATGTGACAGTATTTGTCCTGTTAAAGCGTTTTGAGATGTGCTAGGGAAGTATTCAAAATAATATAATGGAGAGGCTGGTCAGGGTCTAAATTTGCAGCAGCTGCCCTGATGTCAGTAGGACCTAAGTCAATCCCCTCAATATCAATGGAAAAAGCCCAGATTTATGCTTTGTAATTCCTCACCATATTGTGACATGGAAGTCAGCATGAATTAAGTGTCAAGGGTCTTAGGGATGGAAGTGGTCCCTTGCTAGAGATTCATTAAACTTAATCCATTAAAATAGACTGTGATGTAAAATCCCAAATACCATTTGGCATCCATCTGGTGCCTAGATGATGCCTAAATAAGAGCAGTTTTTCACCCATTACTTTTAAGCAGCCTTCCTGGCAAAAGGACAATGACATAGTGTGCTGCTATTGCATTTGCACCAACTTTTCACTAAGTACTGACTTATGTTTATTTAATCACCATTACTGGTTTATATGTTATGCTTCATTTCTTTAAACAGTATGATTCCCCCCCAAAAAAAATCCAAGTAAAGGATTTATGATGGAAAATCCATAAAAGGTCCCCTTTGTTCCACCTAATTGAGTTTCACCTCCCGTTGCCATTACCTTATTCCTGTTCACAGCACAGAGAATGAAAAGCTTTGGCAAGTTTTTTGGGTGAGTACATCCAAGAAGTTAGAGATCTTGGCCTTTCTTCTGGAAGGTATTGTGTAAGGAAAACAGCCTGGACATATCCTTGTGCTTTCCCTCCTTCCCTTATGCCTCGTTCCTATAGTCAACCTGAAGCTGTAGCACAGCTGCGTTCAAGGATTCTATAGGATAGAGTTTCTCAGACCTTCATTAGCTCAAAAAGCTTTGATAGATCCCTTTGACATTTCAATCTTTAAGAAATGGATCAGACAAGGCTGGGAGTCCTTAGCTCTTGATTCTCTGGGTCTTCGTTTTGGGAGTGGTTCCAACCCTAGCCATTACCTGGCAGCATCCCATTGCAGCTTTGTGTCCTGCCTTTCCTGACTCACACCACGATGAGCAGCAGCACTCCAGTGACTTCACTCAGAGCTGAAGCCCAAGTCCATGATTTCCCACCTGAAAAGGGCTGGTTTCCTCTGTGTTTTCAGTTTCAACCGTGCTCGAGTACTGTCTGTTCTTAATATTGTAGTGAACGAGCCGCTCTACATGTGATCTTTCTTCTGGAAAGAACATGCTGCTCGGAGAGGTCAAAGGCCCTCGGTTGCCAACAGAAATACGACTTAACAAGTAGGAGGCATTTTGAAAAAGAAGTATCTGTGCTCTTGACCCAGCTCCACAGAATGAATAAGAAACTCCCCGTGCTCCTAAAGTGAAGTTCTGCAGCCCTGGCCCAGCTGCTGTCTGCAGCTGCTCTGTTGAAGCCTTGGATCACCATTGGCACAGGCTCTTGGACCTTCAGGTGTTCAGATGTGTGAATGACCAACCTGTTCTCTTCACAACATGGGCTCCACAGTGACCCAGACGTGCAGGGAGGTACCATCACCGGGAAGGAGGGGTCCTTCACATGGATAATTCTTGTGCCTAAGAACAACGCTGGAAGACTGATGGATGATGTGGGACAGGTCTGTTGGGGATCTACCTGGCACATGTTTTGCCAGAAGTTAGGGATGGTTTGCTGGATACCAAGTATCTGGTCTAACCCTCTGCAAATCCAGCTGAATTTTGAACACGCTGGACACCGACACATCTCACCTACAGTGAAGTCCTGCACACAAGAGGCATTTCTCTAGCTGTTTCACCACCAAGGTGCACATCCACTGATGTTTGAATGGCATCTTTTAGGATGGGCATTTTGCAGACAGAAGACCAAAGGAAGGTTTTCTAGGAAGAAGAGTTTATGCCGCTAACTGTTTCACAATTATTAGGTCACTTAGGTGGCTTCCACCCCACACATCCAAATAACATAATGATAAAATCCTTTTGCTGTATTAAAAACATGGCTTTGTAAGGTATAAATGAGGTTAACTTCTCTCTGCAGATATTAGTCTTGGCAAAAGTCTGTCTCATCTCAGGAGTAAGGGCATTCTTATGGATCCAATTAGAGAAAAAACACTACCTGGCAATAGAGGACAAAGCCTATAATACTTCTGATTATACAATGGCAGCTGGAATAGAATTTTCTCATATGGGAGAATGTGAGTTCAATGTGTAAGGAGAAACTGGGCTTGTCAGACTTAATTAGAGTGAGAGAAATGGCCTACAGTCAGAAACTGCATACAATGTCCACTCCTGGTTTCTGGGGCTGAGCCAGACTCAGAGGTTGCTGGGATTGCACCCTGCACTGCAGTCTCAGAGGCTGAAGTTCCCATCATGGGCTTCTCACTGGTGGTGGGGAGAAAACCATGGACTTTTTCTTTTCTTAAAATGTTACCTCATCTTGGTGACTGAAGGGTAGAGGCTTCACCAGAAGGTCTCAGAGCACTCCCTAAGTATCTGTTGGTGATGGGATATGGGCCAGCGTGTTGCAGGGAAATGTACACGTGCTGGAGGGTGGTTTGGACAGTGAGAGGGTAATACACCAGATCTGAGCACCTGAAGAGCAGAAATAGCTGTAATTACATTAGTATCTAAGTGCCTCTTAGCACTCCTCTAAGCTGGAGGTTTCCTGTTATTCCCAGTTTATATGGAGGCTGGGGGGAAAAGGAGACTATAGGATTTCATTGAGATCTAGGCATTCAGACACCCTTCCAAGACCTACCCTTGGGGACACGTGTATCATCATGCAGGAATGGCCTCTGAAGGGCTGCCAGCCGCCTGCACGGCTGCACTCACCCGCTGCGCTCATCCGGGCATCGCAGCTCACGTGGCTTTGGGACCTCAGAGGCTCTGGAAACTGCTTTTCAGACAGTGTAGAAATAGGTGTGGATTTGCTGGGAGAGTAGAAGAGGATGAGAGTTGTAGTATCCATGTGCTTTCTTCCCTGAAAGGGTTCTCGGGAGCTGGCACATCTGCCCAAGGAGGTGATGCAGTCGCCATCCCTGGAGGTGTTTAAAAGACAGGTTGATGAGCTTCTTAAGGACGTGGTTTAGTAGTGGACAGGGATGGTTGGACTTCATGGCCTCAGAGGTCTTTTCCAACCAGATGATTCTATGGAGAACAGAAGCTATACTGAAGAGTGACCAGGACACTCAGTGTTACTGCATATGCAAAGCCAGGTAGATCACTGCTTGTTCTCCTCTGCACAAGTCAGACATTACTTATCTTACAGACTCAAGGTCTTTACTTCTGGCAAAAAATCCTGGGGTTAAGGGGAAAGATAAGCCCATAATATTCTCAGTCTTCATTTCAAGGGGGATCTTCCACTTTATGCAAAGAGAAATGGACATATCTTAAATGGACACAAGAAAATCTCTGCTTTTCATCTGCCACGTCATCGCGCTCCCTTGTGAAAGAGTGTCATGTACCCTGCTAAAGACCAGGAAGGGTTATGTCCCTTGGCTCTCTTCTTGAGGCAAATGTACAAGTGGTATCTTGGGCTCAGATGTATGCAATCCTTTGAAATTTGATTTGTCCTCTGGTCCTGTTGCCTGTTATGCAGAATGACAGTGGGTGGAACTGTCAAGTTGATGTCCCCATTGGTGACCACATGTATTTTGGGAATGCTCTGTAATACAACCTGAGTCATTGTTGACAGCCAGAACTTTCCATCAAGTCCACAGGCTCCTTTTCTTCTCCTCAGTTTCCCTACTTATTAGGGAGCCAGTAATGAAACAGGTGTGCCTGGCGCGCAAGGGTGTGCCACCACACCAAACAGCAAGGTTCAGGCAGGGCAGGAGGCACTTCCTGGGGAAGGAATCTCTTGCCACCACATGCAGGCTCTCCTTATATATCCATCACTGCCTGGTATATTATCCAAGGGTAAAGATCTGACCAACTTCTAAGCAGGCAGAGTGCCATCGTAACAGATGGGCATAAACGGGGCAGCCAAGGAGACACGTATGTGCATCCAGTGTGTTTAAGGGTTGGATTCCGAGCCAGGAACGTCGGAACAGCTGTCCACCCTCAGTTTACGTGCCTATAGTTTAGGGGGATCTGCCACCACTAATCCAACTTCAGAGCTGGTTTAACTTTCAAAAATTAAAAATAGCATGCACTGCCCCATATGGAGAGGGAGTCTTGACCCATTTGCACCAAGGGGTTGTGTGGGTGAATGGAGGGGCGGCTCGCATCAAAGAATGTCAGGGTGGGGAACTGCGTTGACCTCCATTTGTCTTTTTGTTGGGATTTGCTGTGGGATTGTGTTAGGAACGCCTCTGCACACCAGCCAGTTCTGTCTAGGGTGCCCAAGGCAGCTTTGAGGCTCTGCTGGAAGCTCTCTCTTCCCATGCATTGGAGAGAACCAGGTTCTGACATCCCATTCATTGCAGTTCTACAGCTCCATGTTACCCCATGTCAGCAGTCATTCAAAAATGACATTTTAAAGCTCTAAATGCCCTGTACTTACTTCCCTGGGTAGCCCATTCCAATACCACACAACCCTTACAGTGAAGAAATTTTTCCTAATACTCAATCCAAACCTCCCCTGGGGCAACTGGAGGCCATTTCTCTTGTCCCACCACTTGTTACCTGGGAAAAGAGACCAACAAGCACCTTGCTACAGCCTCCTTTCAGGGAGTTGTAGAGAGCAATGAGGTCTCCCCTCTGCCTCCTCTTCCCCAGACTGAACAACCCCAGTTCCCTCAGCTGCTCCTCATAACTCTGGTGCTCCTGAGTTATTTCTGAAGGACTTGGAGGATTTAAATTTTGCACATAGGCACACTTGAGGCACCTGGACTCTTTTGGAGTCCAAATGCTAAAACATGATGTGACACTAACAGGATTTCAACTTTGAAATCTTTTTGGGCTTCTTCAGGTGCCACAAGGGCTGCAAAAATTTGACCACACATTACCCAAACCCCTATTTTTCAAAGCTACTTCAGCTTTCTGACTTGAGATTTAGGTCGTGACTCCACAAAGAGGTCGTTGCAGAGTGACCCAGGGAATGGCTTTTTGTCTCCTCACTTGAGTGTGGGTGAATGCTTGTTCTTACCTCAGATAGGGTGTGGGGTCAATTAAAGCAGCTGGGCTTGGTTGTCAGAGCATTCCCAGCCCACCACCACGATGTGGCCTGTGGTCTGTGCACCAGGTCTTCTTGTTTAGAGCCTTGGCCACAGAGAGGTGCTGGTACAGTTGTGGCTTCACCCTCCAGGCTCACATGGATGTAGCTGGAATTTTTTTCCATCATCAGAACCATCTTTTCTACCTCTCTCCTCCTCCATGGTATGACTTATTTTCCAGATTGTCAGTGGTGTAAATTTAGTCTCACAAAGCACGTGAAGCTCATGTGAAAGACACACAGCTAAATGCTGAATCAGGTCATGGCATCTTCCAGGGGCCCTGTGTGCACTGCAGTGTTCTGTGGTAGTTGCAGCTCACAAGGGACCTGTTGGGTTACACCCATCCCAGCGTGGATATCACGGCCGGGAAAATCAGCACATCTTATTGTGAGTTCTCCTCAATCCCCGGGGTGCAACCTGTGCTCCATAGACAGCACATGTCTGTACGAGTGTTCTGCCCATTTCCTCAGAGCAGAGGGCCTTTTGGAGCGTTGCTGCTCTGTAAAATATTTCTAAACAACATTTAAGTTGTAAGTTCTTTGGGGTGTTCTAGTGATAGCAATTTTGCCTCAGCTAGAGACTTTCTTCTAAATCCCCTCTCATGATCACAGTAAATTTTATTTACCATCTGCAAATGCTGTGTGCTGCAATGTAAACCAGGGAACTGCACAGCTGGAAATGGTATTATTAGAGGTGAAACAATGAGCAGAATAGGAAGAAACAGGACATAACATGATTAAATGTTAATTTTGCAGCACTATTGGAATACATGAAAATGGAGTAACTGTTAAAGCCTGTTGTGACCTGTGATATTACATGTATTCAGTATTTCTATTCAGATGTTGCCAGGGCATCCTGAAGATGGCCAAGGGCAAGATTTTGGTAGACAATCAATAACCTAGGAATACAGGTGCTCTGACAACATAGGGTTATCCAGGCTCCAGCTGCTGCCTAAATAAAAGAATGGTCTAATTTGTGATATTCATTATGAATTTTATGTCATGCAAAAGTCTTCTTAAAAGCACAGCTCATGGAGGTAAAAAGCAAGTGCTGTGAAAATGAGCAAGATGTAAAGATGAGTGTAACAGGTCATACAGGCTCTTGGTTGTTGAGGGTAAAATACAACCGTCGCTTGGAGCAGGAATAGTTACCATCCTCTTCCTCACATCCAGCTTTCGCCGTCAGTCTTGCTTCTCCTCTTGATGACTGAGCAGATTTCTGTCTCTGATAATGAGAGCAGAGCACCTTCCCCAGCGACAGCTGTGAATCTCTCACTTTGGCAGGATGGTTAGGGCTGTTTTCTGGAGGAATTATGACATTAATTTGGGAGCAGCATGGGAAAAATCAGAGTTTTCCTCCACCAGTTTGGAGCAGGGATGTCTGTGACACCAGCCTGTCCTGCACCCTCTGCCTCCTGCTGGCAGCGTGGCCATGCTGGTGTTGGCACCCCCTGGCACCCCCCAGCTTTGGCATCTGCAGCACTCGGGTTTGAAGAAAAGACCTCTGTTACAACAAACCAGAACAAGGTTTTTCTTTCAGGAACTTTCTGGACATGTCCTGTTCCCCAGTCGTTGTAATAGTCCAGCAAATACTCTGCGAGCCAGTTTTCACACTGCTTCTAGGAACACACAGAATATTCAACTCAAATGTCATGTTTGACCTCTTGGCATTCATTAACATAAGTTTACCTCATAGCTAGTATTTTCCCAACCAGTTCTGCTTGGGGTTTGTTTTTCAAGCTTAAATGGAAAATCCCAAATTGTGTCATGACAAGAGTAAACACTCCTACACGTTGAATATGTTCTGTTTTCCATTGCTCTGCTGCCAATGTCTGGGGGTGAAAAAAAGGCCCAAACAGGCTGAAGTGTCAAGAGTGTAGTAAGAGCAGGTGGCAGAAAACCAGGAGTCTGGAACTTGTGGGCTGATGAGTTGCTGTCACCCCAATCCATTCACAAAGGATCAATAATCAAAGCTTTCTCCTTAATTAACAAATGCACCTATCCCTGCCCTGGTGAGGGGCTGGAAGGAATGCTCTGCAGTGGAAGGAATATAATTAAGTTGTGCAGTGTTGGGCAGACCTCAAACACAGGTGTGCATCTTGCACACCTGCATGCTGGAGAGCTCTGGACCATAGTGCTTGGAGAAGCAGTGGTGCAGCAAAATTCCTTGGGTATTTTACAATCTGAATCTGAGCTCTGACTCTTCGCAGGTCTGAACTCAGAGCAGCATTTCAGGGAAATGAAGGGACTAGATTCCAGAAAAGCCTTGGGAATATGGCTGGATGGTAAGGTGTCTGAACTCAGCACACAGGCTGATGCTCCACGCTTCGTGTCAGCTGCCACCTGACACAGCACGTGCCTAATTTTCTGCCAGAAAGTACAAAAAACACACAAAGACCGAGCAGACCTAAGATACTTGGGGATGTGCATGAACTTCAAGGCATTTCTGTGTCAGTGATTCTTCTCCCTCTCCTGCCTATGGACCAAAGTAAAGGGATTTTCAGACAATGCAGGCCTTTTGAAGTCAGCTCAGTGATTCATGTGGCCAAGGGAAGAGCCTTCTCTCCAGCTCACTTGGAGCTGGGTATCAGTTCATGGTTTGTTTGCAAGGTCAGATTGCCTTTAAGGTATTGGAGCAATGCACTCCTGTTGAAGTTTTCTCCCTTTCTGTACATTTAAATATCCATCAGGGTCGGGGTACACAGTGAGAGGAGGAGGAATATTGTTTTCAGATCTTGGATTCAGTTTCCTATGTTTCTGATGTGGTTTTACCCCACAGCTGTATAAGAGAGTTGGAGGAAAGCCTTGAAGGCTTTGCAGTAGCAGAGGATTCATGGCTGAGTTCTGTACATAACTGCACTGCAATATTTCATTTGCTTTGTCATTATTTTCACATTTAAGTGCAGAGTCACATTAAGCTGCAGAGCCTTTGTCTCAGGCACACTTCAGATCCGAGTTAGTGCATGTAAAATCAGAATACAGCCTCAAAAGGCTGATTCAGTTATCCTATTTTCACTCCACTGATTTCAGCTGGGAACTCCTTATTTGCCCTGCAGGGAGGGGAGAATTTTTTCTGCATGGAGCCAACTTTGAGGACTGACTGATGAACACGAGCTCAAGCACAACGTGTCCTCCTTGTGTCTGTGATTTACCACACCATTCTGAAGCAGCAGGATGGCATCTGAGCTCTCGCTTGTGAGAAATCTCAGTGATGTTGAAATAAGTGACAAAACTTCTCTCTGTTTTCCACCAGGAATGATTTTGCTGAAAGCCATTAGAACTCAGAAACAGAAATGGGAAAACATCTCAAATGCTAATGTGGTCCAGACATTTGTGTTGAAAAAACAACCATCTTGCAGACACAGCTTACTGGGAAGAAATGGAGGCAGCTTCAAGAAGGATTTGCCCAATGCACTTATGTGTAGGGAGATACTGGAGGTGAGGGACTGAGGTATTTCCTTCCACCTCTGCAAAGGGACCTCATTTCTCACAGGGTAAGTTTTGAGATCCCTCTTTCTCAAGCTGGGCACGGCACAGCTGAGTTTCCCAAAACCACTCGTCACTTCAGAAATGCTTGGCTCTGGGTTCTGTCCTGAAAGCTTTTCCTGACACATCCAAAGATAATTTCAAGTCTGCCAGAAGTACCCTGGAGCCAAAATATTAACCTTTCATTTTTCATTTCTGTCTCCACCAAGTTTAATCGTGCTCTTAGGTAAGAAGGGACTTGCTTTTGCTGGAAGCTGCTTTGCTCAAGCCTTGCCCAAGTGTTTTTGCAAGGAGAGAAAAACCAGTTCCCCACCAGGCTGGCTGCTTAAGGGAAGTGAGAGGGTGGACAGCAGCTAAGGAGCTTTTTAACACTCCAAATGTTTTGTCTGCTCTTTCTCTTCACTGAGTGAGCTGATTGGCAGACGAGACGCATTCAATCACACTCTGCAAAAAGGCAATAATTTAACATCTAAATGGCTCATTCACCTAAAACCTCACATTTTCCAAGAAATCGTGCCAAGCTGGGTTTGGAAATCTGCATGCAAACGAATCATGGGATATGTGTGATAATTTCATGACTTTCTATAACACTTACTGTGAGGATAACAATATGTTTTTGTGTATTGATGTGGTGACTGATATGTTTTGCAGATATCCTTATGTTGTGGTAGATAAAACAAGCATAGATGTAAAATACAGGGCTTCATCCACATGCAAGTCCAGCTGTTCCTGGATGGAAAGCTGCCATAGTTCCACAGTTCATAACAAAAGTGTGTAAAATTTTAGAGCCAAAATTGCATTTCTCCCACACACTGACTGCTGTAGGTGTTGTCACGAGATGGATGAGGTTTACAGCTACGTGACGAGGTCAGCAAGGGGAGGGTGACTTCACCCCCTAGTAGAAGGTGACCAGCCAAATACTGCCTGTAAAGAACTCTTGCATCAGTGGCTTGACTTACCTTCGCTTTTCCAGCTCTTCCCAAATAGGATCTTGAACAGCTGAGACTCCACCAGGCTGGATTTTCCATAAATGTGTAAGGAAAAGGGTATTTAACTAGATACTCCTTAGAAAAGCAAAGGCAGAGTTTGTCACACTGGATAGGGGAAGAGGAGTGATTGAACTGGAAAAAACCCTAACATAAATATAGGCACATACCAGACCAGGTAATAATAAGAAAAACACAAATAATGCAATTAATCGAGCACTGATACTGATACAGAGTTGAAGAAAACGTGTGGGATCAGATGAGAAGAAAGAAACACTTAAACGGAGCTCCACAAATAACTTGTTTAACTGGACAGAAGGATATCGACTGGTAGAAAAATAACAAGAGAGTGACTGCTAACATCGGGATTGAGGAGGTGTGAGCAGGAAGGAGGAGGCAAGAAAAGGCAGTCTTAAGGAAAATGGAAGTAGGATTATAGAAAAGGAAAGTGGAAAACTGCAAATATAATTGGAGAAATAATATCTGGGGTAGAAACCCAACCTACAGGAAGGATACACCCCACTTCAAGCCATGAATTTTCGTATGAAAAGGATGTTTTGCAAATAATATATTATAAGAGATCTAAAATAGCAATAATTTAGGATGGCAGTGGGCCATGATATCCAACTACCCACTGTATCTGTCCACCATGGGATGTGTTTTCCCTCCAAACACCAGGCTGACTCATACTTTAATGTGTTCACAGTTGCACAACTGCTTGGATTTCTGTGAAGCAAGCAGACATTTCTTTTAACCTCCAACATTTGCCTCTGTTTATGAGCTTTTGATGGTGTTGTTTTGCATGTTTGAGTAGTGAGAGTCAGACCCCATGACCCTGTGGGCAGGAGAGGACCCTTCTCCTGGCTCACCCATGGACTACTGACTCCACTTAACAACATGAATGTCCAAGAGCCACACTGGAGGCAGTGGGAATGTTGCCATAAGTTCAAATGGGTGCAGGGCTCAGGGCCAAAAGTTCTTTTGAATCAAGATATGGAGACACTTGCTCAAAATGCTTGTTTTGTGATTCATTTCCCTGTTTCAGTGTATCATGGAAGAAGGGTGGCCTTTCAATATGACCATCCACATGACGTGTATAGTTAGTAGGAGACATGCTCTTTGCAAATTACATGACTTAAGAACTGAAGTAATTTAGAGCCAGACAAGTTCCTCTCAAAATGACAGCTCCTAAGCAAAGGGGTCTTGAAGTTCAGGACTGGACTTGCTTTTTGCTGGAGAGAAAGAGCCAGAAGCAGAAGTCAATGAGATCCAGAGAGTTTTTCCACTTCCAAAAAAAGCAAGACAGAAAATCGAATGACATTCCCGCACAGTGAAGAGGAGGCAGAGCAGAGGTCTTCTGACCCCCCACCTCTGTCGAGGTCGGCCTGCTCAGCCTGCAGTCCAGCCAGCCCGGGGTGAAGGGCAGTGGGCCAGGGGAGAGCTGGCAAGGCTGTTTCTTGTGAGGGAACACAGGAAAGGGCAACGGTTTGGTACAGGGTGAGAAGATCAGATGGTCAGGGAGGTTTGTGCCTGCTGCAGGTTTGCCTCCCTGGCAGCTATGAAGAATAATTCAATCGAAGAAAAAGAAAAAATAAAATGTAACATGAAACATCCAGAGAGAAAATTAGAAAATAAGCTAGAAAGTCATTTGCAAGAAACAATTTTATTTGACTCTCAGTACTAATGCATTTTTTTTTTTGCATTGACTACTCTGAGCACCCTGAGCATCATTTAAAGTCCATTTATTTCACTGGCTTCTGCACCAGGCTAATTATGTCCTGTGCACAGCATGCTTCAACTTGACAACCCAAAAGGGACAGCTAGAACTGGATTCCTTAAAAAGAGGTTTTCATTTTACAACACTACCAAAAATAATGATACATTTCATTACCGAACTTACAATAACCAAATCTGCATGACACAAAATCCTTTCCTCCAAATTTGGACTTCCTAGTTGAAATGCTGAAGTTTTTCCTCTCCTATATTTTCTCTGTCGCTCCTCCAGTCTCAGAGGACATCAGCTCACTGCCTCCTCTAAAGGTGTCCAGAATGAATTAGCCAGTAAAACTAAATTATTGTTTTTCTATCAGCAGTAATGCCTGGGGCTGGCTAAAACTAAGTAACAGATTCAGGAACACATTGATTTAAAAATAACATTTAATTGTGATATAATGTGGCTTTGAGGCCCCTTTCAGTAAGATACTTTAAAAACATAAATGTAGGCACTGCTGGCCTCAAAAGAATTTATGTGCTGGAGGCTCTGATCCTGCCGATATAAATCTGTGCCTAGATAGAGGACGCTTTATCTTGCAGAAAGTTCAGTGCTGCTAATGATTATTGAGCCAGAAATGACCCCATTTACATCTCAGTTCCCTGGGTGAGTTCGTGAGGCTGACAACTCCCCTGATTTGTAAACAGAGTGAAGAAAGCTGCTCATGAACCAGACATCTACAATGGCACTTTTACAGCCATTTTTCCCTGATTGCAGCTGTGCCATAAATAACTCAAGATAGCCCTCTTTAATAATTGTTTAGGAACTGGAAGCATAACTAATAATTTCCAAGCAAGAGGACTTTCACTTCTAATGGGATGGAAGAACATAAGAATTCGGGGCGTGACTGAGAAATGTCATCCCACAACTGTGTACTCTGGCAGCTTCCCAAGGGCCTAGCACTGCTCCATTTATGTGCATGCACCACTCGGATATTGCCATGGGAGCAGGTTTTGCCTAATGCAAGCCTGTTTCACAAATCCTGTCCCTAAATGTATTCTGCACATGGTTTGAACTGATTACATGAAACTGTGGGCAGCATCCTCTATTCTGGCTCACCCCGAGCACAAGCTGCCCAAAGTCTTCAGACCCTTGATATATGAAAGATACAAACCCCAAAATCCAGACCTCTCTACATTTGCACATAAATATGCTTATCCTTATCCTTTGGCAACAGAGCCCTGGCAGCCCAGAGGGCAACTGTGTCCTGGGGACATCCAGCCCAGCATCACCAGCTGGGAGAGGGAGGGGATTGTCCCCTCTGCTCTGCACTGGGGCAGCCCCACCTCGAGCTCTGGGGGCAGTTGGGGCACCACAGGGTCAGAAGGACATCAAACTGCTGAGAGTGTCCAGAGGAGGCCACAAGGCTGGGGAAGGGTCTGCAGGGGAAGTGTGTGAGGAGAGGCTGAAGTCCCTGGGTCTGTTCAGCTGGAGCAGAGGAGCCTGAGAGGGGATCTCAGAGCTGTTTGTGCCTTCTGCCAAGGGAGGGAGGGGAAACAGGGGCTGAGCTCTGCTCTCTGGGGACCTGGGACAGGGCTGGAGGGAATGGCAGGAAGATGTGCCAGGGCAGGGGGAGATTGGATATTGGGAAGAGGTTCTTCCCCCAGTGGGTGGTGGAGCCCTGGAACAGCTCCCCAGGGCAGCAGTCCCAGCACCCACTCTGCCAGCATTCCAGAAGCATTTGGCCACTGCCCTCAGCCCCACGGGGGGAGTGTTGGGAGTGTCCTGGGTAGGGACAGGAGCTGGACTGGGTGGTCCCTGTGGGTCCCCTCCAGCTCGGGTCATTCCATGATTCCACAGGAGCAGGCTCCCCAGTGCCCATGGCCCTGGGTGGCACGGCCTGGCACAACACGACCCATAGGTTGCCCGAGAGGCGCAGGGCTGAGCCGCAGACCTGTTTCAGACAGACCAAGGAGAAATCTGCTGGAAACAAAAAGCTTTCATTAACTTGTTACACAGCTGGGTTTGAGGATAGAATTTACCAGCAGAGGCTGGAAGGGGTTTTATGCTGGGTATGTACTAGCACAGCACCAAGAGGGCTCATTTTAAATTCCAGACGTTGAGGTTTAAGTCAAGAAATATTCATGGCACCCTCCCTCTTCACTTTCCACCAGTTCTTTGACAGAAAAATCTTTCTCCTTCTGGGAAGGACTAGCAGTACAATTCCTTTCTGTCCCAAATATTTGTTGGGATGACTTCCCATTTCATAAACCAAAGGAAAAAAAATTAAAGATCACTAATTAATTAATATTAACTTGGAAGTTAACCTCCTCTATGAGCATCACCCTTTGTTACAAAGCGTAATATTTCTTAGCCTATTATAAGAAAACATATTATTTAATCAATATATTTTCCAGCGTACGTGTTCTTTGGCAGAGACTTGAAGTTGTCTCTTTTGAGCATGTGTGTCTCCGCGTGGATATGTGGATGTGTGTGCATGTGTCAGCGTTCCTGTTTCAGAAAACAGAGTTGCTGGACATGGATAGGAATGTGTCTGGCATCTTGAGAAGAAAGACTCAGAATCTGAGCGAATCTTGCAAGATATCCAGCTCTGACTATTTTGCGGTTAAGTTTCCCTTCCAAAATTGTTGATGGCGAGTTGTCCAGACCATGTCTCTTACCAAAGAATTTTGGAATCGTGAGAAAACAATGAGTTAGCCCTTAGGAAAGATTAACCTCCCAGTCTTAATCCTTCCAACGATCGCTTTACATAAAAAGGGCATTCATGTCTGAATCACTGCTAAAGACCCTTGGATAAATTTCTTTCTAGCCTAATTCCACCAAAACTGTCACTGTTACATCAAATACCTTGTGATTTAATGTGAGCTGGCTACAGTTATTATTGCAGTAGTGTTAGAATTGCCATCTAATACTGGAGTCCTGTTAATGCTACTACACACTGTATTTACACAGAGAGAACTTAAAAGCTGAGCAGACAGGACAGAAAAAGAACTGGAGGGAAAGGCAATATTTTTATACTTCAGGCAATAAAGACTCAAGCCAATAAGATGATTTGCTCACAAATGTACAAAGAATTTGGGAATGGATGTGAAGCAAACCAGCTTTGCTAAAGCCCACACCATCCCTCCCTGCTGATTTCCAAAGCATTCTAGTTTTTAATTTATTGTGGAAAGGGCAGGCTGTCCCTTCTGATTTCACTGGTGCATCCACAACCAGAACAAAGTGCAGCAATTTAGAATAACTGAATAAATGGTTTCCCAGAATAAGTCTGCTGGCAATCCCTTGTATCAACCACATTTTAGGCCTAGGAGCAAAAAGGTGCTTAGTGCTGGTCACTTAGGCATTTTAATCCCTGCTGCTTTCCTAAACAGGGCCTGACTCCTCAATATATTTGTAGTTCTCAGGCTCTAGGTTTTAAAAGTCAGAAATAAAAACATTTATCAAGATGCCCTTTATAAAACCAACCAAAACAAATAAACTTTGAAAAGCCAGCCCTGTTTTGCTCAGGAACCAACCTGGTAGATGCATGTCCAATCACTCTAAGTGCTAAACCACCTGACTGGTGACATAGAATTGGCAATTACGACCTTGATGTCCTCTATCCTCATGGCTGCATAAAAGATCTGTGCACTTTAGCCCATGATTTTGCAAACTATGGAGACAGGAACTGCATCCTCATGCAATGAGAGCCTCATGTCAGCAGTGCTGTGGTTTGGTGGCTCCAGAGCTGATGGTGAGAAAGCAGCTGCCAGGGTACCAGTCACACACATCCATGCTGTGAAATCTGTCTGCTGATCATCTGAAAGAAGCTTTCAATTAGCAGATTTTGGAGATGGAAAGAAATGGCCCAAAGCATCCATCTCGCCCTGGTTTGGATTCCAGGCTGCTGGCAGTGGTCTGGGTGACACTGAGCCTGACAATACCAGGGACTAACACTGCCTGAATTAAACCACCATGGAAATGCAGACCAGTGCATGGATGGGGCACCAAGGAGGGATGCATACATCATGCTGTCGGCTCTGCAACGGGAGATTTTTGGCATGAAGACTCAACAGATGTAATTGGTCCAGTTGCAGGTTTGCCTCTGCCACCAAGTGCTTCAAGGCCAGGTTGGATGGAGTCTTGAGCACCCTGATCCACAGGCAGGTGTCTCTGCCCATGGTAGGGGGGGGTGTGGTGGATGGATTTTGAGGTCCCTTGCAACACAAACCATTCTATGATTCTATGATTCTATGATAAGCTCTTTTTTTTTTGTGTTCAGGATGTGCTGTGTTTCCCAGTTCCCTTTCGCTGTAGGTGTGCCTGCTTTGGGCTGCTGTGCTCACTGCAGAACATCTCCAGCTGCAGAAATATCTGTTGTGACAGCAGGACGAAGGATGTGTCGGGAAGAACAGAAGATAAATGGCACAGCAGACACATTAATGCTCTTGCTGATAATGTACCCAGATAGCTAAGGTCCATTTACCTCATTGCTGCATGAAGCTAATCAAAGCAGGCAACTTCTTTATGCAATTTACGCTACTGTGTCAGCAAAGATTATCCAGATGGGAGTATATTTTGCAACATCACTTCATGTTTTTTTTCAAAGCAATTGGAAAAATTGATTAATATCTCGACTGTTTTGTTGGAGTTCTTATTGTATTTGGGTGCAGAGAGCGATGTTGCCTGCCTGAATTATTTCTAAAATGGTTAATGTCTGTTGAAAAAAAAAGAAAAATGAAAAAAAAAAGCAAGAAAAATGAAAAAAGAAGAAGTGTGTAATTTCCTGGAGCTATTACCCCCATATATGCTCCAATTACACCTTGAAGTTCCTTACAGTGCAATGCTTAGTCATCTTGGAGGCCATCCTCACCCTCAAAAGGGTGAAGGGGCATTAAATAGGTCCAGAAGAGTATGACCATGCCAAAACCAGGGGAGATGTTTTATAAAACCAAAAATGGATCTTAGTCTTAGCTCAAAGCCTTAGCACCAGTGTTATACTTAAAACTGAGGAGCTGTTAAATATTACCAACTTCATACATACAGGTATGGAGCCACGTGAACTTGCAGCCTTTAAATATAGCTGATCTACATCCACCAACTGGAATGACTACCATCTCATCTCCTGGCAGTGGCTGGGTGGTAGAACTATCAGCCACTGCAAGACAGATGACCTCAAGTCCACAAGCATCTCATGACACGTCCTTCAGGGCCGCGATGTTGGGGAGGCCAAAGCTTGTGCCTAGTGGAGGGCATAAATAGTTTTCCTGAGAGCACTAATGCTCCTTATCTGCCAAAGGCAGCTCTAAAAGCCTGTAGAATCAGATAACGGAACACACAGAACTTCTGGATGAGGTTCAATAGCTGATTTACTGTTGTTGCTCTGGGTGAAGTCCACAGCCAGAGGAGGTGGATCCGTTGTCTGGTCAGTCCTCTCCGCCACCAGCTCCCTCCAGCAGTTCCTGCACCAAACCCAACAACAATAGACAAGGAAGTGCCAGTTATCCAACAGACTGAAAACACTTTCCATTGTTAAGTGGAGGATTTCCTTATGATTTCCCGTGCCAAATAATAAATTGTAAGCTATACAGTGCCATCACCATCCAGGACTACTGTGAAGATGATTACTATTATAACTGAATAACATCTTTACCATCTCTTGTCACAGCTGCCTCAGGACTATCCCCACTAGCTGCAAGGCCAAGTTTAGCTCTTTCCCTTCTCCTTTCCATTCTCCTTCCCTGCCCCTCTTCTCCAACTGGAAGACAAGGAAGGGGAAAGAAGAATATGGTGTTTCTCATCCGGCTGCGGCAGCTTCCACAAGGAACAGCTTTGCTTTCCCTGGTGAGGAAGGCTTGTCCTCCAGTTGTGGCACAGCATGGTAGGATCAGGCCATGACCTTTTCCTTCTGACTGGAGGCAAAGAAAGCAAAACTGTTCACTGCTTCATAAATACAGTAAGTGTTACTGTGTGATTTTTTATGGGATTTTTTCATCCAGTGGCTAGAAATTGCAAGTACTCAGGAAAAGAAGGAGGATTGTAGGGGAACCCAGCTCCCTTGGGTGAGCTGTGGTACACATGTACAGGAAATTGAATGCAGAAATTATTGCATGCAAGGCTGTTGAAGAAGTGAAAGGGTTATAAAGCAGATCTTTTGACTGCCACCCATTATGGACATTCCAGTTGTAAAGGGTCACATTTTAATACGAATCTGCTGTCCCAAATTACATTTGTCTTTTTCCATAAAACAGAAGTTGGCAAGGATTTACAGGAAGGTAATTTTCCACCTTGTTATTTTAACTCATTTATCTCCTCTCTGAATTTTAAAAGAGGAAGTAAAACCCTCCAGTTTGGTAGAACTGATTAAGTTGCAATGGTATAATGGCTTCTGATCATGGGCTGATAAAATGTCCATGAAAACTCTTTTTAAACATATCCTAACCTTCATGAAATGGATAGTGTGGCGCTACAGAAACAGAACACAAAATCTTACTATGCTTGATGTAACTAATTCATTACATAAATTCTGCCCTCCTGATCTGATGTTCCACCATTTGCCACGTGAGATCGTAGCGCACACACTGGAAGAGAGGTGGCTTGCTTCTAAGTAATTGTGACAATGAAGTAGTTGGGTTTTCAGATCTTTAGTTACTACCAGCAATTTTGAATATGCTTTTCTTCCTGTTTTCAAGGCAACAGACAAAAAGATGTCTGAAGGCCATCTGCAGAATTAGATTTGAGATTACAGCATAAATAGGTAGATGTGGCACCAGTTAATTTAATTAGTTTTGAAATAGGTAAAAGGAAAACAAGATTACAGCTCCACCAATGAAATCATATTCGAGAGGTGTGTTCATTTATCTCATCATTTTGTCCCAAAATTCATTTGAATTTTGCTACTGGCAAATCAAAAGCTGATCTTCCAACCTTAACACCAATTCTGATCTAAATCCTTTTTTTCACTTGAAGCCAGACACATAAAATGTTTTTAAACACTGCTGTTTAATTTGTCCTCCAGCAACTCAAGTTTCACCCGACTGTTCCAGTTCTACTCATTCTGCCATCAGACCCTGAGAACGCACAGAACAAGTCCCAACTTTTGCTTTTAAGTCAGTAAATACAATTTTGGTGGCTCTGTGCAAACTTGGAAGCCCTGTTGGAGCCAGTCACCAGGAACTGCAGCTCACACATCGCAGAGGCTTAGCCTTGATTTTGCAAAGTGCTTTTGTGTAATCAGTCAATTAGAGCTGTGCCCAGTGATTTCTATCAGCAATTGACAGCGAAGTGCAGGGTTGGGACTCTTGGAATCCAGGTTTCAGTGTATTGGGTGAGATGGCAATTCTTGAATTGCCAATTTCAAAAATTTTCTGTTGATTTCTTCAATTTCTTGACTACAAACACTTCAGTTTCTTTTAGTATTTCTGCATTCACTTGAACTATTAAGAAATCCTTCTGTAATTGTTTTTTGTAACATCATCTGGAAGTGGAAATAAATGAACTGATACAATTGCGGTCAACAACAACCAAATCTTGCCACTACAGCTCAAAGTGTATTTGTTTAAACTCTGAAATGATGCAGTTAGATTGTTTTATCTCTTGGTACAAGCATATTAAGACATAGTAAATTTTCAGTTAGTGGGCACTTATTTAAAAGCCACATATTTAGCAAGACACTTGCAGTTCTATGAGAAAAAATAATGGGGAAAAAAATCTTCAGAGTTTAGCATTATTTTATAATTTCCCCTTTCAATGACCTCCTTAGATCATGTTTGCTGAGATGTTTGTTGGTATAAAATACTTTCACGATTGCTGGCCATAAACATTGAATACAAATACACTCTCCGGAGCTTAAAATGCCATTAATGGGTTTATTTGCAGCTGATAGTGACTGCCATTAGCTTTAAATACTCAAATGTGTTGAAAGTCAACTGAAGTCAATTTGGATTAAATACTGCTAGTTTTGAGCACTCAGGAATTTAACAATGGAGAAGCAACCAGAGCTTAAGCAGTTTTGAGCACACCATGGGGAGCCACAAGTTTAACAATTGGGGTCTCTGCCTGACATTCAAAACAGAAGTACCAACGGGACATATTTCATCTGGGTACGTATCTCCTCCTCTCTCCAGACCATGGGCACCTGGTGCAGGAGGCAGGGAGCTTCAGGAGCCAAACGGGGTGGTGACTCTTTCTCCACCTTTTCTTCAAAGTCTGGAAAGAGAGAGAGAGAAAGACTTTTTTTTGAAACACTGCAGAAGAGAAGGGTTCTAGTTTTCCTTTGCTATCGTTCTTCTAAAACTGTGACAGAAATCAACCTGGCAGTGAGGATCAGAAGTCCTTTTCAGAAGTGCTTTTACCCATAGGATCTTTTTGATGTTGTTTGCTTGCCTGTCCCTAGGGATCCAGCTTGACTTTAGTAGGAAGGTGCAGGAATGCGAGGCTGCTTCTCCTGGGCTCACATCTATCATCTCCTGGGACAGGAGGGATTTAAACCTGTAATTGGTTTCTACAAGGGACAGGACCTATGGGGCTTTAAACAGAAAAATGGCACCCTCCTGTGGTGATGATTTTTTAAAAAGAGAACAGCTGTGGCTGAATTGGGTACAGGGTCTAATTCTGCCAGCATGTACACACCCACCAAAAGAGGTTTTGCAAGGGATGAAGGTGCCTCTCTGCTTATGCAAAAAAAAAATTGCCACTCGAAATGTGGGAGCTGGGGCAATGCTCACCAAAGCAGAGCCCTGGGCAAAGACCCTCCAAGGTCAGGCAGAGAGGCCCGTAGCAAGTTGGGAAGCAGTTATTCAGCTGTGTAGAGCCACTCGGGATCCCAAAGTCCATGTCTGGCCAGCTTCGAGAGCCTTTTTTTGGACTTGGCCTTTTGTCAAAACCATAGGGTACGGTGCCTGCATGGACTTCAAAGGAAGGACACCAAATGTGATTTGGCCCAGGCAGTTATGACCATTTATTGCTAGCATCTTTCTCAGATACTGCTGCCAAGGGTTAAAATGTTTACATGCCCCCTGATTTTAAATGGACTGGGTTGCATGTCAAATGCCAACGAGAGAGACAGCTGGAGTATCTAACCAAGAGCTTTGATCTTGGTATCTGTAAAAAAGAGGTCATTTGGTCTCCCCAGGAAGCACAGACATTTAGAAGTTCCCTGTACAACTCATGCAAGTATTTTATTAACAACAATTTCTATTCACATTTAGGTAGGTTGTATTGCTGCTTACTAAATGCATCCTATATGTACATGTATATACATATATATGTATTAATATCTGTGTGTGTGTGTGCATTCTTTATACACAAAGGGAGCTTGTTTGATTGTCCATGTGCTTTCTAATGTCTGATATTTGTATACAGACACAATAATCTATCTAACTTACTTGCAAAACGGATGGTAATGCTGTACACATTATGTTTTATCTTTTAGTCAGTGTTTGCTGCAATAATCTGAATAATTCATCCATATGCCAATTTTTGACTAACACTGTAATTGCAATAGGGCTATGCATCATTTTCAAGAAGATGCAGGCATGAAAACACAGCCTTCATTGTGCTGTAATCACGTCTGACATTGATTCAGAAGAGAGGAATTCTAAAATACAATATTGCACAGGGGAAATATTTCTATTCTTCTAGCAGAGGATTTTCTGGTTGGTTCACAATGCAATTAAAATAGCCACCAGATGTTTATGACTTCAGGCAGCAGTTAACTTTAGCGTCCCTGATCGCTGTCCTTTGCTTCTTTGTCAGAATAAATAAGGATTTTTCTGTGCTGGAGGGAAAAAACCTTAATTTTTAAACATACCGAGGGAGTGATATGTATTTCCATTTGGCAGTGCTCATGTTGTTTTGTGACAGGCTTATAAAAATTACAATGTTAAAGTTAAAATAAAATTTCTCTCCAGGACGAAATAAACATTTACTTAAATATGAGATGATGTGTACAGAATCTTGTCATTAAGCTGGAGTGATTTGTAAGAAGCAGTATTATAAAGGACTATGGCTTTTCTAGAATATCTAATAAAAATGGAAAGATACTCTTTTTTTCCTTTGAATAATAGGATTATTAGTATGCAATTAATTTTAAAGACAGATTTAAAGAGAGCCTGCTGTGCTCCTATTCTTGTAATTTTCCTTAGAGTCTATTATTCTTATTTGTTTCAGGGCTATTAATTTTGAAGCCACATTATATTCAAATTATCTTTGATTACCAGGCTCAATAAGTGATAATAATTTGTGTTTCATCACCCAAAAGGAAGCTAATGAATCTAGTTGCATGCTATTATTTTGCGAGAGACATTATTGGAGGTTTGCAAAACAGATTAAAAAAATGAGGTGCAAAAAGTTGTAGTAAGTTGCCCAGCTCCTTACATAAAGCAGCAGGAGAGCTCGAGAGGGGGGGAAAAAGGCACTCAGATGTCTTAACTTTAAAATGGTGTATTTTAGCTATTCAGTATGTCTGAGAGGGTATGTTGGCAAAATAACTGATAGTTTAAGTATAAGGTTATGAAGTATCTTAAACAATGTGGAAATACACGAGCTATAGTTTTGTGGAGCAGGATTAAATAGTGAAATGACAATTAGATCTTCAGAAAAAAAAATCCTGGCATTAAAAAAAAAAAATCACACGGTGGAAAAAGAGTAAGGGGGTGGGCAGAGAATTGCCAATACCTGAGTGTGCTGATAAAGTCTGTGAAGGTCTGTGTTATGGGCAGTGTCTCCCAGACCTGTAGGGTCCTGAGTCCATGCTGACGGGGAGCCCTCCAAGCGTGTCAGAAACGAGTATATGAAGGGATTTGAATTTGCTGGGCTCTGTGGAGCCCCGATTACTCAAAGCTTTGATGCTCAGTCCCTTGGGGCACCCAGCTGTGATCCCCAGGGATGGAGCCACCCAGATTACTGCTCCTCTCAGACAAAACCCTCGCAGACAGACATCGCAGGCAGTCTTGTCCGGGCTGTTCTGCACAAGTATGTCAGGAGCTCTGAAGCGTTGGGTCCCCCAGGCTCCCCCCGTGCTTTCCCAGGCCCTTGTCAGGATCCGAAGGCCGCTGCGAAGCGTTTCAGCTGGGACAAACAGGCATTTTCCTGCTGAAAGGCTGTTGCTTTCTGCACTCCCATCTCTCTGTGCTTCTGATTGTGTTCTTTAACGCCAGGAGCTGCTGCTCGGGGTGTGCTCGTACAGCCCAGCAGAGTCTCAAATACAAGGGCCCTGCACCAACACCCAAACTGGCTGTAATGGCACACCAACGGATCAGAGTCCACTCAAAACCACATTTATTAACTCTTCAGTGCTTCTCTTATGTCAATAATTCAGAATGATGCAGGGGGTCATGGGGAAAGTGTTTTTTTTCCAATTTAAATAGAGCACACTGCACTTTCAGGATGTGCAAGTAGCTCGGGGCCTTGTGCTGGCTTTGCCGATGGTGTTGTTACAGGGAATTTATAGTTCACCTCACTGTAAGGGGAAGGGGCTGAGTGGAAAGGATTGCAACAGGACAAATATTTAATCACCCAACAACCAGGAAAGTCTATTTTTGTGGAGTATTAGTGAGTCACATCTATTCAAAACGGGGCATAACGCCAAACCCAAGACCAGCAGGTCAAGAGCGAGTTGCCCTCGCAGTCCGAGGTAATGGAAAGGCTTATTTTGCTGTGTCTCTAGTCCTGTAACTCAGTTTAAACCCTGAATGAGAAATGCTACTCCCGAGCACGTAGGTCTTCAACAGTATTATTTATGAAAATATTATGGTTTTTAAAAACAGTTTTTTTCTGGCTTAATAACACTTCTTGGTAACAGGATGCAGGCATTCAGTAGAAATGTGTCACAACATAAATCCCTGCCCCATCTGCTTTGCAACCTAAAATGTACAAATACCTTTGTCTCAGCTGCCAGTCTTCTCCTCCACTCAAAAACCAAACTTTGTGATATTGCATTTTTAATCTGGGGTATGTTTTAACCAGCATCTAAAATCAGTGTCAATCAATTTAGCAACATCTTCCAGTCTGTGCTGAGAAATTGCTCCTTTACTGTCACTATATTTTTTCCTTGCATAATCACCCAATGCATGTATCCTTCTTCCATAGCTAGGAAGAAATACAACAGCTCCCTTGTTCCATTTTTGATTGATTTCCAGCATGAATTACATTTTGTGATAGAGAGAATTATGTGACTGGATTAGAGCTAGTATTTCCTTCTGTCAATTCTCATTTTGTTATCTTACCTGTGCTACAAGGAGTTCCTTATTGTTTTATTTCAAGATGTTGAACAGTAACACCTGATTTCACAGCCCAAGGTTGTTCACTACTTACTGGGTTTTTATAATGTCTTTTCTTCTCTCTGACCCCTTTTTGCCTGTGGTTTCCAGTCTCACTTCAGGTTTAGGGTCTGGACCTTGCAGACACTTACCCACTCAGGTATTCCCACTGGGTCAATGGGACTGTTTGGATGTGCAAAGTGACTTAAGTACTTGAGCATGTGGAGGACCAGGATGCACAGCAGCAGTGATCTGAGCCACTGTGATTTCAACATGCTAAAATTCACAAAATGCAAGGCAGACGTGTGCCAAATAGGAAATCACACTGGCTACAAGACAAGAAAGCTCTGATAACTTCTGAACTTCCCTTTGATATTCTCCACTCAAAGGCGTGCTGATAATAGGGTCACCTGATGCAAAATAATAAACAGAATCATAGAGTCATCCGGTTGGGAAAGATCTCTGAGATCATCAAGTCCAACTGTACCTGTCCCCTTACCTAACCATGTCCCTGAGAAACTCATTTACCTGTCTTGTGAACCCCTCCAGGGATGGGAACTCAATCACGTCCCTGGGCAGCTGTGGCAGGGCCTGAGAACCCTTTCAGTGAAGAAATGTTTCCTGATGTCTGGAAATGAAGAGGGAGGCAGAATGCAATTAGGCACCGTTCAGAAATGGGTTGAATAAAGCCCAGTTTGAGCCTGCTGGGGCAGTAGCCAGGCTGTTTGTACAACAGCCTCACTGTTGCCCAGAAACAGCACACGAGACTACCAAGTGTCTGCAGAAACTCAAATCTGCTTTGTTCGACTTGGACGTGCAGTAAAACTGACTTTTAAATGTTAGTTCAGTGATTACCTTGTATTTTACAAGCCATGCCTGGCAATGGGATGTTAATTGTTGTTAATGAGTCTATCCACCTGAGTAAGCTCTGCAGGGCAGAAGCCACAGAACATAATTGCTCCGTGTTGTCTATAAAGTCCCCCCTGCTGACCCTGTTGTCTCTTGCATTTAAGAGCAATGGCACAAATTGGCTCCTTCAGACCCCAGAGCTTTCTTCTCAAGCCAGGACAGCAGCCAATTTGTGTTCCTCTCTCAGTCCCAGTCCCACGGGATTTCTGGAGTGGAGTGCTGCCAAGGTTCAGTGCCTGCCGATGGCTTTGGCACAGGAGGAGGATACTGGTGGGTTATGGGGTATGGGATACTGAATACCTAAAAGGAGAATTTTCCTACTGTGCTGGTGCTCCATTTTGCTGTGTAGATTAATCCATGGTCTACCTGAAAGTGAGGGTGCATCAACCTGCTTTATCCTGATGGCATTTTTTGTGCATTGGTAATTTTTGTTCCATTTGCTCCAATTAAATTTTCATTGAGTTTCCTTCTTCCACCATACCTTAGGACCAGGTCTTTTTGCATTTCTTTGCAACTCAGCCATTGTACACACCTGCACAGAGGAAGTGTCATGGTAGCTCCCCATTGGGCCTACAAGTAAAGACATGAAAAGAACTATATTCCTTTTTGAGGCCAAAAGAAGATGAAGCCTTAGCAGTTTGAAAGACAGGGAAGCTTCGTGTTTTGCTTTTGTGGGTGATACCTGCTCGAATGTGTGCTCTGGTGTTCTTCATATGGAAAAAAGCAACGTTGGGACTTGAGTTTTTCTTAGTGTTAGAGCTGACTACCCTGTATTTTTGCCTCTGGCTCACCAGGCTTCTTGTGCAAAGCACAAAGTCGTAATTAATACCCGTGGTGTTATTCCCCAATGAGTCCAGCTGGCTACACGTGGCTATATTCTGCCAGGAGTTCCTTAAAGTCATCCTGTACTAGAAGGGCCACCTAATGGATGGGCCTTTCAACAAAGAGTAAATGCCACTGGGGCTTGGCTGCTTCAGGCTGAGAGAGGCTAATGAGCTCAGAAAGGCTAACGAGCTCGGAGACAAGAGTCCTCTTGGAAAATTCCTCCTGAGCAGCTGCTCAGCCAGGGGAGCTGTGGGCTCCGGAGATCAAAGCCAGCAGCGCATCACATGAGGAGGTGGGCAGTGGTTCAGCCAACCAGCTTTATGGGCAGCAGGGGAGCTGTGCCCTGGGAAACAATTCAGCTGGACAACGTTGCATTCCCTGACCTGGGATATCCTTCTAGCGTTATTTTAGATGGAATTTTTCAGCCTGGGCACAGTGTCCATGTGTCTTTGTGTTCCCAAATCCATTTCAGCAAGAAATCAAAGTTTGTCTGTCGAACAGTCAGGTCTTCCCAGGCTCAGGCTTGTAGAGCCTCACGGTCTCAGGTCCAACATCTTCATCTCACTTGGTGCAAGTTATTTCAGCTCAGTCACCCTCCAGAGCTAGAGGCTGAGGTCTCCTTCCACTGACCTTCTGTGTCGCCTTTGCGGTGATGCTCCCACTATTTGGGGTGGGATTCACCTCCTTTGTCTGTTGTATTTTCTACCAAGACTGACTTGGCCCTCAGCCCTCTGGGATGCCAGGACCTCTTTCCAGTCAAAGGGAGGTTCACAGCAGGTCATGGCATCTGGGCTCAGGCAGGACTGTGTTGCTCCTTTTGACCACCTTCAAACAGTTCTGAAATTTAAAAAAATAAAGTAGAGGAGAAAAAGGAAAAAAATTAAGCCCTTATAATTTACAGTGAAGAATGGTCATTATTAATACACATTATTAATGCTTTGAGTTAAAATCCCCTCTATTTTATTGCTCTTTACATAGGTAATGGTGCCTCTCAGAATTTTTACCTCAATGCCTAGAATTAATGAACTCAGCCACTCAGAGATTTGTTCTTAACAGATCTCCTTTAGGGTCATTTGGCATGGTTTTGGCAAAAAAAAAAAGGACAGCTGAAAGGCACCTCTGTCCTCTGTCACTGTTGCTGTAAAAGGGCACCTTCTGCACAGTGTCCAGCCCATATTTTAAAGCTTTTTAAATGTTCTTTCTCATTATTGTGTTACTGTTGTGCTCAAAACAAATTCAGCTGAAGTGGGTTTAAATATCTAATTGACAAAGCCCCATTTGTAAAGAAAACGTGATAGAGTTAAAAGATTAATGTCACTTTTGTTAAAAAGTACATTTTTCATAGAGAAAGGAGGTGTACTTATTTGCAAATGAGTTGTGCTAGCCGTTACTCTATTATTAGTCTCATTGAAATTAATATTTATCTACTAAATAATTTCCATTTTAAATTGCAACTCAAATGTCTGAACAATTTCTTTTTAAATTCTTACCAAGTTTATTTTTGTTAATTCAAAAGAAGTGATCTTCTGAATCTTGGATGGCAAAGACTGTTCTTCAGCACAAAAAATATACAATAACTCTTCTCAGAAATGCTTATAGATAGATTTTATTCCAGGACCAAAATCTAGAATAAAACCTAAAAGTTCCAATATCTCTTCCTGTGAATACAAACTTTTGCTCTACAGAAGTTTTGTGTATCAGGCTGGAATTCTTTTCAACTTACATTTATTTAATTACTTTGCAATTAAGGATTAGCTCATCTAATGTGATTTTAATAGCACGCTGATGATTGAATTATCTACTTTGTGTTTATTTAGATATATAAACAATAAAGGCAATGTTTGAAAGATGCAACGTAATAAATGGTCAGAGCGAAGGTTCCCGGGTTGAACTGTTGGATGCAACAACCTATTCGTGCCTTACCTGCGTGTGGATTTTATTCTTTTGGAAGATAAAAATGCTTCTGGACTCCTATAAAATGGGAGCCTGCTGTAAGTTAACAAAAGTTAGATGAAAATTACAAAATTACAGGTAGAATCAGTCTGATACTGAATACTTTTATGTTCTCTTGGCTTTGAATAAGCAGGAAAAAATACTAAAATGCACCGGTTTTATGTAGTCTTCTGTTAATTGCCAAAAGGCAGCATTGCAAACAGTAAACAGGTTGTTCCTACATTTAATATTTAAAAATAATATTATAATGTATACAGTTATATAATTGTACTATATAAAAATACAATTAACAATTCGTAATATAGACTTATAGCAGTTAGAATTATTTTTTATAATTGTTAATTTTTATATAATTATTAATTTTCAATATATTTAAATACTATTATCACAATAATAAAATATAATGTGATAATTATATTTATATATTTGTAATATAATGTAACTGCATTATTATAGTTACATTAGATATTATTGTTCAAAATAGTATTAAAAATATAGTTTTCATATTATTAATATCCTCTTCAACACTGAGGAATAGATTAATTTTATTTACATGACTTTATACTTTTATGTCTATGTTATATAACATTTCTTCCCATAAAATTCTATAAGTTTAGAAAGGAGGGTTTCTTTATTTTATGCCATAATATTACCTTTACTGAATATTTGCCGTGCTCTGTATGGGCTGGCATAGTCTGATTTTAGGCCACATACAAATTTTGTGGAATTGGTATATAAGAAAAATAGATTCTACAGAGCTCAAGCCAATTTTTAAAAATTTTTTATTTATATTTTTAAATTTATTTTAAATAATTTCCATATAATGGAAAGGCACACACATACTTTTCTGTTCTTCCACACTGAGAAAGATAAATAAAGTTTTAACAGAATACAAAACAAATCAGGAAAGTTTAATTTAATAACCAACTGCACTGTGCTTTGTCTCTTTTCTTTTACATTGTCTATGTAGCTTTGAAAAAATCAGAAGATATTCTAAAAATTGTGACAAATGGTGTTACCTGCCTCTGGGCAAATGAGAATAATTATGCACAGGGCTTTTACTTTCGTTTTTCCCCCTCTATATTATTTTCTCTTTAAATTTTGTGCACGATTTTATTAATAACTTTAGTAGCACTCCAAGTTTTCCAGTCTGAAAAGGAAAATTCATTGTTCATTCTTAATACATTATTTAAGATTCACTGCCTTCTGCCCTTATTTTCTGAGGGGTTTCATAACTACAGGATGTCCAGCTATTAATACGAATTACAGAATGTCCTGGTGCCTCTTTGGTGAGCCCAAAGGCCAGTGAGCACCTGAAGAAAAAAAATCCTAAGAAGTGAAACTTTCAGTAGAAATAAATAACAAAGCTTTGGATTAGATAATGACTTTGAGTCTATTGAGGAAAAGAAATACTGGCTCTGTCCTTCCGCTTTGAGGTTGGTTGTGCTCATGGCAGCATTCACGTTTTCTCTACTATTCCCACTCGCGGTGCTCTGGACCATTCTGCCTGGATTTGGTCCCGTGTCTGCCTAGGGCTGACCAGTGTGAGATGCAGATCAATGTAAATAAATTCAAGGGCAAAAGTATGGGGCAGTGACATGTCCGCAAAACAAAAAATAAGGCTCTACAACAGCTGTGTGGTATCAGTTTTGCTCGATGCTGCAAAGACCTGGGGCATTACGCAAGCCGACAAGAAAAGATTTGATGCATTTGATAGCAGGTGTTTAGGAGGGATCAGTAATGTCAAATGGCATCACTATGTTGGGAACATCGAGTTTCAGGAGAGAACAAGAAAGGAGAAGATTACGGACTTCCTAACAAGGAAGTGACTTTGGTGGTCTGGCCACCTATAGTGAGCGTGGGGAGAGGCCGGGCGGTAGGAGAAGGTCTTGGGAGATGGATTGGCTTCTCCTGCCTTCCCAGCCATCCTGTCAAAAGGCTGATGAAGCCAGCAGGAATCTCCTGAGGTCAGCAGGAACCTCCTCTAGGTTTTGGAGGATGTGGTCAGTACTCCCTGACCCTGCGGGGACAGACGAGGAGGGAAAGTGGTGAAGGAGAAAATGGAAATTAAAGACACCTCTTTGCAAGATGCTGCTCCTCAGCAGGAATGTTCACATGAATCAAGGGTTTCAAAACCAGGCCTCTAGGGGTTTGTAATACAAACTTAGACAAAACGGGGTTTAAGAGACTCTGCAGAGCCAAAACCCACAGCAGCAGGCTCCACCCACTTCAGTGAACCTTGCACAGGTGTGAGACTGTGGAAGTCTCTTGTTGTTCATATTTTCTCTCAGAAATAACGTTTGTGTGTGTAGCTGAAGAACTCCTCTTAGAAAAAAATAGCTTCCCCCCCAAAAAAAAAGATAACCTAAACCAGATGGGAGCAAGAAATAATAAAGCCAGGCCATATGGGTGGAGTGGACCTGTTTGGAGCAAGCGCAGCCACCTGTGTGATGATGTAGTAACGTGTGAAAGAGGCTGCACTAAAGTACAGACTATCTGTAAGTGGAATATTCTCATGAGTGAACCAAGAAAAGGAAATGTACTCTATCCAAACGATAGCAGGAACTGTACTTCCAAAAGATCTGTGTTGTGTTCTTATATCAAATAATGTCAAAAATAGCTCAGCATCCAGACTAGGATTTTACCTTTTTGTTATTTATTTTTTCAAACTCTTATTTAGGTTTTAAAGTGTTCTCCTTAAATCTCCAGCTCGTAGAGTCCATTTTATCTCTTCTTTTTCATTTAAAACCTCTTCAGGCTGCAGCAGAAGTCGATACTAACTGCAATCAGCCATTTACTCAAACAACCAACTGTCTGTCAGAAATAGACATGTGTCACTGATTCTGAGCTAGAATGTTTTGCTTCACTTTTCCACAAAGAGTTATGTATAGCCTTCCAAAACCAGACATGGTGAAAAGGTAATACTTTGAGTGGTAAAAATGTTATTTCTCTGTAATATTGTACAGCACACTTTAAAAGCCAACACAGGATCACTGATCCTATGAACAGAATGTATTAAAAAATTAATTACAAAACCCAATACTTACCCCAAGTTCTTTTCAGTTGAAATTTTGGCTCTAGTGCTGACTAAAAGAAAGTGAAAATATTTATTCAGGCAGCTAACTGGCCTATCAAACATCCGGTGTTCAGATCTCATGACAGAGCAAACACTTAGAAGAGCTTGAAGAGGAAGCCAGGGCCGCGGCACGCCAGCGCCCTGCAGGATGAGACCTGGGTGAGAGCAGTGACATTTAGCAAATTACTGGAGCAGACTGATAAGGGCATGATCCTTTTTTATGGTGAAGATCATGCATAATGCCCGCTGTGCCTCAGCACCTTTTCATAAATATAGAATGAAAGCTCATGGCAAGATGCTGACAGATGCTGCGGAGCAAGGCACTCCCCTCGCCCCCGGCAGCTGCGTTCACAGAGCCCCTTCATACCTTGCTCCTGTTGTAGTGCTGTGGCTCATCACCCACCCTTCACAGCTCAGGAGGTGACGTTGCCTTTGGGTAGGACAGAAAGCTGGGGGAGGAGCTGATTTTTTGAATGCTGAGATTAACTCTTAGCACATTATGGTTGGGCTCTGACAAAACCAAAATGTCCAGATAGGGTGTAGTATGCAACTTATGTCTGTATGAATAAAAACCATATATAGAGAGAGAGATAAAGAGAGAGTTTTGGCTAAAAAGATGTTTTAGAGACATTTGTAAAGTGATCTCCAGTATCTAGAGGAAATTACTATTAAAATATATCTTCCATGTGTGTCTATTGAGAAACTGTGCCTGAAAGAAGAAAAATGGAGAGAACCTATTTTCTTACATAGTAAGACTGAATCCTGACCTGTTAAGGTCATTTAGGACCTTATCCATCAAAGTCCCTGGAGACAGGACCCCAGCCAATGGGTAATGACACATGATTGATGCACGGGCAGAAAACGGCACGGGGATCATCACCCAGAGGAAGGCCGTGGATCCCCTGCTGAACGACAGGACAGGAAGGGCACCACCTTCCCATTGCAGGAGGCTTGTGAGCTTCAGGATCTGACAGGTAATTAGCTAAAGGGCCATCCAACTCGTGGACGTGCGTTTGTCTTTCAGAGTCTGGTTGCTCTGGTGTTTCTCCTCAGCACATTGGCTAAGCTGGCATAGCAGAGGGTTGGTCTGCCAGGTTGAGCAGCAGAGGCCCATGTACCAGGGGAACACTCAGCATGGCAGAGAGGTATCACTTCACCACCCCTCCACCCCCGGCTTCTTCAGCAGTAAGAAAATATAAATGGATGCATCAAAGTTAAGGAAACTTTTTCCTATCCCATTCAGTAGAGAAGGCAGTTGTTTAATATTTCGCCTGAATGTCCTAGAGAAAGTCATGATTATGGCTCATAGACAGTTTCCTAAATACCCCTTCATTAGAAAAAAATGATGTGCAGTCTGCCTAGAGGGTTTATCTGGATATTCTCCCTTTTGGTCTCCTCTGTCAATTCCAGTACCAATAACACCACATCGTTGTGCTAGTGGGAGGTGGCATCACCATCTGGGTGCATTTCAGGTGTGTGTGCAGGAGTGGAGCATGCCAATAAAAAAGGTAAGTAGTGATTGATACCAGTTTTGCAGCTTTAACATGCTGATCATGCCATCTGAAATTACCACAAGGAGATTATGAATGTAGTGCTGTGCAGTTGTCTCATGCCTCTGTTTTCTCCGACCACTCTTCTCCTCCAAATGTTCCTTGGAGGTCAAGGGCAAGAGCAAATCAAGGACAAAAAAAGTCAGGCTGTGCTTTGGCACAGCACAATTGCAGCTTTTTCCAGGAAATGTCTCTGATTACACAGCATTTCTCACAGAAGTAATTCACCACTTTGTTTAGGTTTTTGTGGTGTTCCACGTCACAGGCTGAAGGCAGCAGAGCAGACTGAGCAGAGTGTTACGTCTTAGAATTCCAGGTGAAGGTGCACTTCTGTAGGTGAGAAAATCCAAGCACCGTGGCCACAGCCGGCTGTTCCCTAAGCTGTACAAACCCCTGGAATGGGGGATGACTCACTCCAGAGCCTTTTATTACCAGGGCAGAGACTGCTGAAGTCTCAAATTGGTGAAAGGCCTCTTCCACAGCAAAAGATTTTTGTGGCAAAACGTTTCGCTGTGGCAAAAAGGCCTTGAGAAGCTGGGGGGTGGGGGGGTGTCTCCTCTGTGTTCATGAACTTTGCAGAAATCAAGAAAGTTAAATACTAGACTTAGATTATAACTTCTGGCTAAATGCTTATTTTTTTTTTGGTCAGAAGAATACTAATTATTATACTAATCATAATACTAATTAATCAGAACAAATACTAGTTGTCTTCTGATAATTTTGATTAACTTGTTTAAGAATATTACAGAAAACTTTTTAAAATCTTTTCTCTATTGTGATAGAAAGACTAAATAAAAACAGTTTGGCAAAACCTATGTTCAAATGGAGATGGCTGAGGTGATAGACAACAAGTTGGGTTTTTTTTTTCCCCAAGCTGCAATTTCTAATTATTGCTTTTTTAATTTTGAGAGACAGAAGCAGAATCTGAAATGCCAGAATTTTCCATAGGAAAGAAACTCCAGCTTGGCTCAGTCCAAGGACAGAAATGGATGAAAAGTTGTAGCAAAAACAGAATGTAAACACTTGGAAAGGATAGATCCAGGCACTTCATAACTTGAGAGGTGCTTAGGCCTCTCTCAAAGGGACATGTCCAAGAAGATGCCTCTTTTCCTACTTGCATGGATTGTCCCTGTTGCTGGCTCAGAGAAGCTCTGGTGACCTTTGCTACCACATCATTTTCAAAGGGCACCTGTTGGCATAAATTCCACAGGATTTATGGAAGAGGAAAGCAACTGAAATTAAGAGTCTTCATGCACACAATATGCTCAGGTAAAAAAAAGAGCTGATCCGTTGTAGCTGGTGGCATTTCAATGGTGAAGAAACAGAACTGGGTGTGTGTCATCCAAACAATACCTGGCTGACCATCAAAGGCAGGTGAGGAGGGGACAGGAAGGGTGGGGTTGGCAACAGTAGGCACCAGTCTAACTTCTGAAGGTCTGAACAGGGGAGTTCCCTTTGTTTCAAAGAAAAATCTGGCCCATTCCTGAGGGCTCATATGGATTTCAGAAGCAGATGTTCATAGTTCCCTGTACTACACCAATCTCATACAGGGTTACTCCTTCACATGGGTGACCGTGCAGTGACCCCCATGGTGCTGTGGCAATGGCCAGTTGGGTTATTTGGTAGATGGCCCCAAACTTCTGCTTGCTAACAACGAAGGCTATGTGGATGGACACCCTCCACCACCAGCTTCCTCGCACGCTGGAGCTAAGTACCCCTTTCTCTTTGTCCTGGCCATCAGGGCCTGTCCTAAGGGAGATTTTGGTCTGGGTTTAAAGGTCAGCTAGAACGTACACACACTGGTGTTGGGCACAGGGCTGGCACAAAAATCTTGCTGTTTCTCTTCTGGCTTCCCTAACCACACTGAGTTCTTGCTGTTTAGAAGTTAATGACTCTCATCTGTATTCTAACAAAATCTTTGTCAAGGCTGAAAGCTTTTCACCCTTCTTGGGACATTCACATAGCAGTAGAAATATGCTCCCCTGTTTCCAACCCATCACCAGTTAGGGGTCCTTTTTGCATGTACTTTGGATCTTCTCATACTGAATAATTCCACTTCTCTCTCTGAGACATTTTTGTTACAGACCTGATCATCTTCAAAGCAAAACTCAAGGGAAAAGAGTATTTCCAGGTGAGTCTACACAAAACAAGATGCAAGTTATTTTTTTTATGCTGTGGGTGATTTTCATCCTCCTTGTTGTAATCAAAGGCACCGTGATGGGACTCTAGAGCAGGAACAACTTGCAAGCACACGGCTTTACCCCTTAAACACATATTTCTGTTCACTGAAATCTTCCAGGGTCATAACTTCAACAGTCCTAAACTAGTCAGGAGTTAGCTGGTCTCTTTGTTACTACCTCTGAGTGCCAAACAAACTCTATGGAATGTGTCTATTTCACAGACAGCAAGTGGGACCTCTCATAGCTGGGTCTGTACTGCCTCTCAGACACAGACAAAAGGTGCAACTCCTGTTCAAACCTGTATTGCAGCAACACAACAACTCCCTAAACAGGCCAAACTCAGTGCCCTGGTGGGAGAGGGGCTCACGAGGCTGCAGGACTTGTAAAGCACAAGGTTCCAAATAAAAGTTGCCTGTCCTGAGGGTTCACATCTAAGTAACCCAGCAGTTGTAAGGCAGCAGGGTGGGGGGTGGGGGGGTTTTTAGTGAAATCCAAGGTGGCAGCATCCTTGGAACGCAGCTCTTGTTTGTACAACGGAGCTTTTGCACCAACATTTGCAAAGCTCAGCTTCTTCTCTTAAGCTTTTAAGTCCTCAACCCACTTTACAGTGATTTAAAAGGCATTGGTGATTTTACTCACCAAGCATCTTCTGTTGCTTAAAGCAAATGCTACACGAAGTGTGCGAGTGCCTGCAGCACGGGTAAGGAGCACAGGGCAGAGGGGGAGAGGTTTTTATCAGATGAACTTTGGGCTGGGCAGATAATAAGTGGTGTGAATTCTGCAGACAGCTAAAGGAGTGCCACAAAAACTGCACTGCCCCATCACACCCTCTGCTTATACTCCTTCCCTTAAAAAAAAGGCTATTTTAGGAATGTTTAAGAGAGCTTAAAATATTTAATTAGGTCTATTTTTTTTACCCTCCTGCTAAAAAAGTAAGGGGTCTTAATAACTTTGATCCATCACCAGCCTTTATTCTGACCAAAAATAGGCTTCTGTCTTCATAAGAACATTGCAACTGTAAATTCTGATAACTTGAGAGCCAGGAATGAGCATCGAATATCTAAAGAAGTCCCTTTTCTACAGCACTAAGAGATGAGAAGGCTAAATCTGGATACGAAGCTATGGCATTTTTTACTATAAACAAATGCTGTCAATGACTGAGTACTTTGATCTGCTGGACCACGAGCCAGAGCAGATTTGTAGGGAAATATTCCACTGCCAAAACACTGGGGAGGGGGCAAGAGACAGGGCTTAACTGGGAGCTTATAGATTGCCAGATGAAGAAATCAGTGGATTGACTGCAGATGAGTTAGGAAAGAATGTGTGTCACTTGTCACAGCCTACCCAGGATGTGTGCATTTTGTATTATTTATGCACCCCCCTCAACAATGGGTTATTTGTTCATATATATATATATATATACACAGGAAGAGTTGTGCAGTGCCCTCCTGCCTGCATTGCCAGGACTGCCATGCAAAGAAATTCCAACAGATTTATAAATAAATATATCTGATTGTGGTTTATTTGCTAGATCTCATGCTTATAAGGGAACAGCACCCCTAAGAACGGGTACAGAACTAACAGAGTGGCACAATGGCACCCTCTGTTGCCCTCGTGCCTCCCTCAGTGGCTGCTCCTGCTCCTGGAAGCATCAGTGCACCATCTTCTCCAGGCCTGACCGCTTCCTGATGATTCCCTTTGGAGTTACCCTCTGATACTTCGCTTTGTAATAAAATCTCATTTGCTCTTCAAGCTTGTATTGGGTGGAGGTGACAAACATGGTTTTAATGGGCAAGAGGAACCTCTTAGAGCCTCATTTCAAGAAGAGTGTCCTGTCCCCATATCCCCCTCACTGCCAAAGCTAATGACAGCTTCTTGTAACAGTTACATTAAACACTGAGGTCAGGCCTGTAAAATACTGATCATTTCTGGGAGATGCTCTGTGAGACAGGGCACTCAGTGTTTCCTGGACAGTCATTGACCCTAATGAGATTGAGCTGTCCGACTCTTACGCCGCTAATTAAATCACAACTTTTCTTTCTTGCAGTTAAACAAAAGCTTGATTCATGGATAAAAATACATAGCAAATCTGATTTTTACTCTGATCCTCTGTGTTGATAATTAAACAACCAGCTCCTTTCATAAACTGAAATGAAACTCCTTCTGGAGCAGGGTGAGATTTCACTCCTATTCATGTTCAAACACATCCATGTGACTACACTTTAATTGCTCATTAACACAGGTGGACTTACCAGGATGAGATGCAACTACCTTGCTCTCCCTGGAGTTCCCTAATACTGACAGTCTTTAAGGGTCCGGACATTGCTCTGACTCAATCAACTTTCTCTGCCCTTTATTCTTCCACACTCTGTCATGCTGTTAAGAATCATAAAACTATCATCTATTTTGCTGTAATGTTATTAATAAGGACTGATTTGGCTGTGATATTGTAAGAAGAATTATTTATTTTCCATTGGTACTGGTACAACTGTGGCTAATTTCCTCATACACAGTCTGAAATAAATATCAAATACTTTTCTTAGAACTCATCACCTATAAATAATCCCTTAGAAGTCATCAAATGTTGTCAACATAAACTTATTTTCATTAAAAACATGTTTTTTTCAGTACTAGTTATTTTTTCCAAAAAAAAATATTTAAACTGAAAAATTCTTCAAATCTTGATATAAAAAGGGAGGCGAAGAGAAATTCAAGAAGGATCCAAAAAGCTGACATAAAATTAGTACAAAAATTATTCCAATACATCCGCTGATTAATACAGGCTGTCTCTGAGTATACTTAAATAGAATTAAAACTGAGTTGGAGATCTTTAAGAGAATATCTGTTCTGTTTTAAGCAGCTTCGCCCACTTTTCTAATGACTTACAGTCAAGGTTGGATTTTGCATGTTTGTAGTAATTTTTGAGAATCTATGCCACCTTCACTTGCATAGATACCAAAAAGATGTTATCGAGAACTCAAACTGAACTTTATCCTAGGCCTCATAAAACCCAACATGTTTGACAGTTGTGGGAAAGAAGGGGATTCAAGCTGTATCTATTGTTCTTGCAGAAATATCTCATTTCAAAAGTGAAATTACTCATAATGATTCCATGTTAATTTGTTATTTGAATCCCCTGCAGCCCCACTTTCCTCAGATAGAGATAGATGATGGGAGGCTGTAGGGAGATAGCCAAAGCTTTTGGCTTAGCATAGATTTCTACTGAAACAAGTTCAGATTGCTGCAAATGTAGATACATAATTTATTTTAGATTAAACCCTCAGAATTTGACAGAGGAGACCATTTTTTCTGATTTTCACTTGGATTTTTATTAGAAAAAAACAACAAAATGTTAGAATATAAAAGAACAGTCTCTCTGAAATGAAAACAAACCCAAAATAGCAGTGTTTTATATACAACACATTTCAACAGGACTGAAATTCTTCCTCCTTCCTATTTTCTTAAACCAAGGTGCTGACAAAATCAGCATGCTTTCTGAAGTGTTTCATTTTGACCAAATCTACATGTTCTGGTAGAATACGGGTCCACTAAAGGGATTCTGACTGCCTGAGGCTGAATGCTTTGCTTCTTTTGGGTTGAGGCCCCTATGAACCTACAAAGACTGACTTAGTGTTTCCTGAACGAGGAAATTATAATGATAAAGACCAAAAAACCCCTAAATTGTTGTCACTCTCATAGAGAAAGCCAGCCTCAGCTGGACAGTAAAAAAACAGAGAGAGGTGTCAAGTGAGAAAATGAAATAAAGCCAGAAGTTAATGAGCACAGCTTCTCTAGGCAGTGGGTTTGGCAGTCTGCAAGGCACCGCTCAAAGGACAGAGACAAAGGATGAAGGAGAAATGAATCATGCATGGAAAAGGCAAGGGCATAGCAGCAGCCAGCTCCTGTTTGTTTTAGCAAGGACAAACCGGGCCAGAGGGAAGAACAGCTTCCTACACTGTGTTGGGATGAGGGGAAAGGGTGGTCTTGTCCAGGGAAACTGGATTTACTGGGAAGGTTTTGTGCTGGAAGATGAGGAAAAGAAGATACATGGGTTCACCAACAAGGGGGAAGGTCTGAGGTGGGCTAAAGCACGCACGTGGGCAACAGGGCTGGAGAACAAGTCTTGTGAGGAGCAGCTGATGGACCTGGGGTTGTTCAGCCTCCAGAAGAGGAGGCTGAGGGGAGCCCTTGTCACTGTCTGCAAGTGCCTGAAAGGAGGTTGGAGCAAGGTGGGTGCTGGGCTCTTCTCCCAAGTGACAAGTGATAGGACAAGGGGAAATGGCCTCAAGTTGTGCCAGGGCAGGTTCAGATTGGACATCAGGAAAAATTCCTTCACTGAAAGGGTTCTCAGGCCCTGCCACAGCTGCCCAGGGAGGGGGTGAAGTCCCCATCCCTGGAGGTGTTTAAAAGACAGGTTGATGAGCTTCTTAGGGACAGGGTTTAGTAAGGGGACAGGGACGGTTGGACTTGATGATCTCAGAGTTGTTTTCCAACCCGATGATTCTGTGATTTTATGATTCTATTATTTCTGGTGAAGTCATCTGTCTTAGATTTTTGGAGAATCAGCCCTCAACCAAAGACATTCTCTTACTTTTTTCTTCTCCCCCCCATTCCCCTGTGCACGTGTTGTTGACTTGACATGGCAAAAATGCCGGTTTTCACTTCCTGTGAGTCTCTTTTACTGATTCTACTACCTAGTTCATCACTGCTTAATTGACATCTAAACCGAGAGGCTGGCTCCATCCTACCTTTAAAATGCAGCCAAAAGTTGCCAAACCAATCTGTGCATGCGCTTATCTTCAAATGGGGAGGAGACAAGAGGGAAAGACGACTGTCTGTGTTTCTTGAGATATGGTTGATTTCCACACAAAACCCTGCTATAATATGCCAGGAAGCCAGAAGAGCCCACAGATTGTTGTCTGTCCTTAAAATAAAGACAGATTCATTGCAGGGGACTCCTGTTTTCCCACTAGTTCACAAGTATTTTGTTTAGCTACACAAATTCCCTGGAAGGGGTGGGTGTGTTGGCAGGTCAGAGGACCTGCTGCTGGGTTATATCATTGTTATGGGAGTCATGCTGCTAAGGAGCTTTGAGTTGTACCCCACGCTGAGAACAGTCTAAACAAGCTGTGACTCAAAGCACTTCTCATCAAGGATCACCAGTGAACACAGGCAATTTCAGCTGACCTGAGGAGCCAAACACAAACATGCCAAGATTTCAATAGCACCAGAACATTTGTTTTAACTATGCTGAGTGTGAAATCAGGGCTAATGGGCTACATCTATTTGGTAACGGTTTTACCAGGTGTTTCTTGCTCTAATTTTATTGCAGAGCACATGTGAGTATGTGTTGGAATTAAAATTATGATTGGGAAGAACACAGTAGCTAATTCCTGGTTTATTATAGCAGCACAGAGTGATTTCCAAGATGAGAGCTGTTACTCCAGATTTCCACAAGTATGAGAGATGAATCCAACACATTCTCTTAAGGGAATGTCTCTTGCAAGCAACTAAATTAGTCTATGAGCCCTTTAAAATTAAGGTTTGAGAGTGGCAAGAGGCAAGCAAGAGCTGAAATTGTAAAGCTCAACTCTCTCTCAGGCTGGGTCTTTGCCTTCCAGAGAACAGCAAAGTGCACCTCACTCCTGACTGTCCCAGGTGCTGAGGCTGACCACTGTTCCTCTGAAGCTGTCACCAGCCCAGAGGGCACCACAACCCACAGCAGACACCCAAAATGTGGGGCACAAACTGAGACAACTGAAGCCAAAACGAGGCATGGAACTGCCTCAGACAGATCTGTTTGGGGCATTAGCAAAGCTCCTATTCTATGCTCCCTCCACACCTATAACGCAGGGATGGTTGGACTCCATGACCTGAAAAGTCTTTTCCAAGCAGATGATTCTGTGATTCCTGGAGAAATCATCTGTCTTCATATTTTGGAGAATGAGCCCTCACTCAAAGGCACACCTATCATGCATTTTTCTTTAATGTAAATCACTTGTTCAAGCAGTAAGTCATCTCTTCTCTATTCTTTTTTTTGACAAGAGTAATTGTCAAGTGAGCAACAGTTGGACACATTAAATTTGCAAGCTTAATAGTGCTGGGACCAGAGAAGGTTTTCTGGCTTTAAATGAGCTGTACTTGCAGATATCTGCGTCCGCAGCAAAGCTATTTTGTAAAGAAATAGAGCTGACACAGGGTCCCACTTGTACAAAAGTATCAATGATCTTTTTTAGGGGATTGCTGCTGTAATGTACTCTGTAAGGAAACTGTATCAGGAATGCTAAGACGCTGCTCAAAATTTTAACCTGTCTTTCCCACAAAATTGTCAATATATTCAGAGCAGGAACAATGCCAGATTAAAGCAGAGCAAATATTTGCAGTACAATATTTTATTCACCAGAAAATTCCTCAAGTTCTTTTATAGATCATTGTGGCTGATAAAGCAGTTCTTTAACCGCAAAGTTTTATTGGAGTGCTTTCAGCAGCACTACTGAGTGTGAGTTCAGGAGGACAGGCTGGGGTGGGTTTTATAAAGCTAGCACTCAGATATAAACAGAGCATTCACTTTCAATACCGTTTTTTTAAGTCTTTGTAGATAATTAGTTAGTCTGTTGTGGAAGGGCTGGATCTGGGAGGATTTTTAAATGGTAGTGATGTCCTCAACCTAAAATCTCAGGTACATCCATGCATACAGCTCCCTCATCGATCATAACCCTGGGAACACAATGCCCCAGACTCTGGGGGGAGTCTGAATTTGAAATTAAAGGAAGGTCCATCCATCAATATACGCTTTAATTTACCGAAGGAAGCCAAGCTTGAACCACATCAGCTTGAACTTCGGCCACGTATTCCATGAGATACGACTTCAAATGCAAGAAAGTGTGACATCTTGAGCAAATACTTCTCTTTCCTCCTTTCCACCAGAGTTTCTTTGCTTTTCTAAGGTCTGCCCCCTTCACTACTCAAAGAGCAGGTATTCAGTTGATAAATGGGAGACCTCATCCAGATAAAGTCCATCTTGCCTACTCTCACACTATTAAAAAAAGTAAATACACTTCATAAGGGAATCCAAAGTTTTCTAGGAATGCTTAAACCTTACAGGAGTGTTAAATTCCTCAGACTGAGCAGAATCTGTCCAGGTGGCTCACCTGGGGCCAAGCATGCTCCCCTCACCAGAGGAAACCCAAACTAGTATTCAGGAGGGCCTATTAGCAAATCCCACACACGGAGCTATCCTTATGAATACCTAAGGAACTAATTTATAGGTTACCTCAGAATATGAAAAGAGGAATGCTCCGATTTTTCCACAGTGGTTAAGTGAAAAGATATTTCTCTACAATTTGTTATAAATTCATCCTAGCTTCTGCAAAAGGTTTCACTGGCAGAGATGGTCAATCAAGTAGCTTAGTTTAAGAGCCTTGCTCTGGATTTTAGCAGCAGTTCAGGACAACAAGCATAAATGCTTCACTAATATTTAAGATGGGTTTATTGATGTGGCCATGCTATTTCATACCTATAACCATCTTTTTAAAAATGGATACGTAATCATCTTGCCAGGTCCAGAGGATCCTACACAACATCTTTAAGAATTCTAACATGAAAACTCAATCAGAACAAGCTAGTTTCTGATAATTCCTGATGTTATTTCATGGTGAAGATGGTCAAATATTTAAATAATCATAATTCAGCCTATTTTTTTGGCCTTCGCACGGTACAGCACAGAAGATGGCACTTGGTTTTGTAACTTTGTAGGGCTCCCTGAAGCTCATGCTCATGTCTGGTTGCTCATCTGAGATACAGGCTTTACTCTCTCGCTGCCAATCCCAGAGGTTTAAATAATGTAGGTTTCAGATAAGTCCTATGGAAAGTAGTAGATGACAGAAGAGCCAAATTTGTAGTTCACAGCTTGCAGCACAAATGCAATATATGTTATTGTCTATTAAAACAATAAATTTAAAATATTTAAATTATTGAACACGATTTACATATTATATACTAAAATAGATAAGATTGCAAATAGTGCAATGGGGAAGGAAGGTATCTCCTTACCATATATCATAGCAGGGTGACCTTTCTGGAAAAAGAAGAGGAATTGCACCTTTCCTGGGAATGAGAGCACATCTGTCCGTAGGGCTGCCACCCACAGCTCTGTTGCCTCGAGCAGGGGAAGAAGGAACGTGGTCTGCAGGGCCAGAGTCAACAAGAAGATCTTAGCAGAGTCACAAACTAGATACATGCAAAACAATTTAAGATTTCAGTCCCCAGAACTCTGTACAAGTTCTTCCTTGGTTTTCCCTGCTGAGACTCTCATTTCGAGGCGCTGAGTCCTTGGATCCCAGGCAAAGCCCTGTGGTCAGGTGACTGAGCAGAAGTGCACCCTAAACACAATCTGCTCATGAAAACTGTCCTGGACCATTGAATTCAACCAGCTCTGTCAAGGTAATGGTAAGATTTCACAGTGATGCTTTAAACCACCTGAAAAATCCTTCCCAGAATCATAGAATCGCTTGGTTGGAAAAGACCTCTGAGATCATCAAGTCCAACCGTCCCCGTCCACTACTAAACCCTGTCCCTGAGAAGCTCAACCCACCTTTTAAACCCCTCCAGGGACGGGGACTCCACCACCTCCCTGGGCAGCTGTGCCAGTGCCTGACCACCCTTTCAGTGAAGAAATTGTTTCTAACAACCAGTATTAACCTGCCCTGGTGCACCTTGTGGCCATTCCCTCTCATCCCATCACCTGTCACTTGGGAGAAGAAACACCCACCTCGTTACACCCTCCTTTCAGGCAGTTGCAGACAGTCAGGTTCTGATTGCCAACAGCAGTTCTTTGATGCAAACTACTGGGTGAAAACTGCCCAAACATTGACTCTCTAGTGAGTATTTAGAAATAAGGATTTTGGTAGAGTTGTCCCATAAGCAAAGACTTTTCACATGAGCAGTGAGGTTATGGTCACCCCCTGTGCTGGATTCCCACGCAGCTGCCAGGCTGTGCAATGGTGAGAGCAGTCCCTCACGGGAAACCTGTGCAAGCTCTGGTATTTACTGACTTTCATGCTTCTCCTAGACAATATTACCATTGAATTAATGTTATTTTTGTCATTTAATACTGTTGCTAAACCACGTTAATTGTTAAGGGACTACACAGTGCAATTTAGCACAATTCAGACAATTACAGAGTTAAGCTACATGAGCAGTCAGTAGCCCGTGCAGGGAAGCCTAAAGGATCCATGTAGTGCTGTGTAGGTCTTGGACACCTGCAGGGTTTTGACTGCAGATGGGCATAAATGTGTCACAGTGTGTTATCAGACCAGAGCAGGTCCCTGGCCTTTTACACAGGGACACAGTGCCTTGAAATGAGAGTCTTGACAGTGAAAACTGAGGAAGAACTTGCACAGAGTTCTGCTGTTGTTGGGAGGGAGAGGGGGATCTGAGCTTATTTCAATCACCCCATAGGTAACCACATGGGAACTTGACCTCCAAGGTTGTTATTTGAGCCAGACTCGAGATCTCACCATGGGAAGATACTTAACATGTTTCCTCTGCCTTTTACATCCATCTGAAATGTATTTCACTGACTTCTGAAGTACCTTGCATTAAAACCCTGAACCACAACTGTAACCTCTCCAGTTTCCCTTATTCACACAGTATTTGATTTGGATGACATATTTTTACAGTATTTATTTTTTGGCCCATTTTGAGACTCTTATGTTAATGCCCCAAGAACTTCAGTCTCCTGGATAATATTTCAGACATGGAGGGAAAAAAAATGAAGACATAAGAAAAGAGAAAAACCAGCCGTCTGCATCCACTTAAACTACATTACAATAAAGCTCAGTAAAGATCTGATCAGCAGTTTTTTTAGCCTGGTCCAATTTAATATGAAAGAAATTAGTGGAAAACCTAAAGGCTGAAAGGAAATTTTTGCCACTGTTCAAAACAGGACATGAAACCTTTAACATAATATTTACACACATTATGTTAAATACTTTCTGTGGAGTTAAAATTTAGCACTGCCAGCTTCAGACAGACTGGGAAGGACATTTGTTTACACTTAATAAATCTGATTTTGAGAAGAAAAAGCTTTTGGGGTTTTCTTTCCCATATGGATACAGTAATATTGACAGAAAATTGTGTCCTATGTAGGGATGGAAGTTGGACTCAATGATCATTTCGGGTCCATTCCAACTTGGGTAATTCTGCGATTCTATGATTCTAATATTCTCATTTAAAAGTATATTCATTAAAAAACTTCTGAATATTTAAAAGAGAAGACATAATTTGTATTCTTTTTGATAGTGATTTCATCTTGGCCTGCATAGTTGCTATGATTTATAATCTCTGGTGGTCCACAAAGCTTTTGAGATTCTTAGAGCATCACAGCTTTAAGTGATCCTTCTCTCTATGGAGCGTAGGTTTTTTTCATGATCATTGCTAGTGCCATTAGTCGTGAGTTTTCTGACAAAATATTTTACTATTTGAGGAGGAAAGTATTTGCCAAGAAATACTAAATTGTCAGAAGTGACATGTTCACCAGAAAGCACTGGCCAGTTTCAGGGTGTGTTTCAGGGCCCAGGACAGAGTTGTTATTCACAACAAGGAGATGGACGTTTGTGGTGAAACCATCCATAGTCCCCAGCCCAGGTCTCTCAGAGAGATTCTGAAGACAAAGATCAATCTCTGCTCTGTCAGATTCAGAACAGGGACAGGGCACCCAAATCCTGGGCTTCAAGCCAGAGGGAGGTGAAATCCTGGTGTGATTTCAGCTCCACGAATCCTAAGGACATTTTGAAAAATCAAGGAAGATTTGGTAGCACAGGAAAAGATCTTCCTGCTGAGCTGCAATTGAAATTGTGCCCAATCCCATGAAGGCACGCGCTGTTTGTGAAGGAAGTTACTAAGATGTGCCATAGCTCCCAGGCAAAGGTGAGAAAGAAGTTGCAACTCACCATCTACTCCTTTCACCTGAGATTTACCACCAAACCAGAGCATTAGCACATCAAAGATCTTAAAACCTCCCTAACCAAAAAAAGCAAACTTCTCTAAGACCCTGGTATTTCAAAGATCAGCCACATATTTGTAGATTTTATGATCATATGGAAACTTTGCAGTCACCTACTCTGACATGTATGGAGCACAGCCCAGAGAAGGTTGCCCAGCAATTCCTTCACCAGTTCCAATAATTAGTGGTTGGCTCAGGGCATCTTTCTTGGAAAGACATTCAGTCTGATTTAAAGACTATATGCAATGGAGAATCCACCACATTCTTTGGCAAGCTGCTAGTTACAAAAAAGGCAAAATATCACCAACAGGAGTTTTGGCTGGACTCACATTTAACCTGTACATTAAATATTCACAGAAAAGTTGGTTATAATTTACTCCTCTGAGAAATCATGAGTCTCTAATGAGAAATTGTGTAAAATATTCCCAGTTTTAGAAGCTTTTGAAGTCAGAATAGAGCACATAAATATTCTTACAAGGAGCATGATAGTGTTCATCAACCACACGGTGTGAATGTTGGGAGTGTCCTGTGTAGGGACAGCAGCTGGACTCGATGAGCCTTTTGGGTCCCTTCCAACTCAGGTCATTCTATGATTCTATGATTCTAAGATGTATTCTTTCATTCTTTTGAAGACTAAAATGTTAGCACTCAGAAGCATCTTCTATGTAAAATGCATCAGCAAAGCAAGGCATGAAAAGTCTGCTCCTTTAACTTTGTTCTCAATATTGGTCTTCTGATGCCAGTAAGAGACCTAGAAAAGCACGAGTTACACTGACTTCATCAGTCAGAAACTGCTTGTATGGTAGGGCTTCCAACAGAAAATTGAAGATATTTTATCTTGCCGTGGCCCTGCTTTTGGCCAATCCCTTTGCTGTACTGGCAGGCAGAAGTCCTTAGACAGCCCTATGAGAAGCAGACAGCCATAACATAAACAAAGTTTCTGCTTGTTCTGAAGTCACAAAAATCATTCCAGGAGAACAGCAAATGTGGGATCACGTGCACTGCTTGCTTATCGTTAAGAACAAGCCACAACAGGCTGGCTACTTCTCATTTCCCTTGGTCAGTCCCTTTTGCAAATGCACCTCCTCAGCTCCAGCTAATTCATCACTGCAGTTTGACAATAATCACTGACTTTATTTCTAAAGATAATCCATGTTTAAAGGCTCTGTTATATAATATGCAATAAGCCAAGAAGATCTTGCAACATTTGGAAAGGTAGGGCAGTAATGTTCTGCCAGATTCCTCTCAGCATTTAAACATCATTTTTCATGTGCCAAAAGTTACTTCAATTACTAATGACTTGTGAGTTTTAAGACATAATTTATAACTGAAAACAATTAGCTAAGACACATTAGAAAAACTTTTCTGTGTTTTGGGATGTGTTACAACAAGAAAGGTCACTGAAAAAAAAAGAAAGGATTGAAATTCAAACGTGTCCTGGTCCCTTGGGAAAATGTCGGTGTCTATCAGAGACAATTTCCTTCAGAAGATAATTCTGGAGGAGAAAGGAAGATGTTTCAGAGCCATCCCCAGAACAGATCAGCGAGTGACTGCTTGGGGAAGAAAATAGAATGTTGAAGTCAAAGAGAGTATTTACAGTTTGGTGAAAAAGAACATCCTAGAAAAGTCTGAAGACATAAAGCTGAAAATCTTTAAAAAATAAATGTAAGGAGATCTAAAATATTCACAGGAGAGAAGAAAGGGGTTAGAGGGGAAGTTTAGAACCTCAAGCAGGGTATCAGGGGTGCAACCAGAGCTCTCAGTGAGCTGGAGGCCAAACATCATACTCCATCTTCCATTAACTGAGAAAAAAAATGCTTGTTTCAACCAAGCAAGCAGAGAATAAGGGTCAAGAGAAGGACCTGTGAGGTTAAAGCAGAAAAAATGCGAGCTGTGGTGACAGAGGGCCCGTTTGAACCAACAGGTAGGGGCAGCCCAGAGCTGATCCAGCCCAGGTCCCACTGACCCCAGAGATCAGGGAAGAACCCAAACACACTTCATAGACATTAATATCTGTAGCTTTATGGCTCACTAATTATTTATTACTGCTATCTCAGTACCTCAGAATGGGGAAATAAAGCGTATTAAAGTAAGGCACCATCAGCCACCCAACAGGTCTTGGTGAAAGCTTGGGTTGAAGCTCAAATCTCTCTTATTATTCTGCTGGAAAATTCAGTGCTCCAAAGGTGGTGTCTTTGGTATATGTCCAAAACTCTCTGAAGCTGATGGACCTGGTAGAAAAACACCACAAAGAGCATCTATAAAACAAAAACACCAAAAGGGATGGAATTACTTGAGAAGAAAGATGGTATTAAGAGCAAAGACACTGACTCCTAGGCCGTTGCTTCAGGTCTCTGTAAACATTCTCCAAAAGAAAAGATGATTGCATTCAAGAAATACCTGTCACCAATTCTTCCTTCCAGGGAAAACAATCTCGCACACTAAAAATATTGGCTACAGGGCAGGCAAATATCAGCAGAGGAATCAAGTTTCTCAGGAATTAAAGGTTGAGCTGATATCTGCAATCAAACTGAAACAAATAATGGGGGTATTCAGAAAACCCAACAGTGGCCAAAAAATTATTACAACAAGACCCAAACACTTGTTGGAGTGCCCTAAAAAGGAACCAAGTCAAAATTCCATAGCTTCCCAGAAAAGACAGAAATATGACCAGGTCATATGAAGTGTGTCTGAGCAGACTGAAACACCCTGACAAAGTAAATACAGTTTCAACCAACACAGAAACAAGAACTTCAGAAAACTGTACTAAGAGAAACTAAAAATTCATGTAGCACAGTTTCCTTTATTGAACAATGGCCAATACTTGCAGTTTAGGTTACAAATATTAAAAAAAACCCCGCTATAAGGTAATTCTTCTGCCTCTGCTCTGCTGTCATAGATTCTGTCACTGAGTTTTTTAGGGACTTCCAAGTTGGATTAACATAACACTGAGCGATAGCCTGTGATGGACCACAAAATTTTTAATCAAAAAGTGAAACCTTTTTCAGCTGGACTTTACTAATACATTTCAGCTGAAACAAGGCCTTCAGGAGCTGAAAAGAAACAGAAGCAAAACCCCCTAAATAAACCACATGTGCACTCAGAGCTTCTGAAGGACTTTCACAGAGAGGCTGTTGGTAGCTCTTTCTATGTCAGCTTCTATTTGATGGCATCAAATGGGAGAGAAGGTGTGTGTTGGCTCAGGGTGGGGCTTTTTTGTGCCTGTCCAAAGAGAATCACCCTGAGCATCACACTCAGAAAGCTGCACCCAACACACCTCCTGTCCTGTACATTAAAATCTGCTTGAGATCCGTCACCAGGCAGAGCCAGGCAGATTGCAGCTGGGTGAAAGCAGGAGAGAAGACCTTAAGTAAGAGGAAGTCCAAAGGGCCTTGTGCAATCTTAGCTTACATGGGTTTGGATTCAGAGAAAGACTTGCAAGGCATAAGAAACTAACAGCGACGTCGTGTCTGCACTCAAAGCAGAGGGGAAAGGCCTGGGATAGCTCAGGACATGGAAGATGCTGCTGTGGTGCTCCAGCTTTCCAGTCCATAGTCCCTCAGCAGGAGAAGGGCTTGCTGTAGCAAGGTAGCTGGAAGATGGTATCTGTGAGCCATCCCTGTCATGTGTAAAGCAAAGGGACTTTAACTTGGCTCACAGCACTTCTGAGCTCACAGGGAAACAATGAATTTTTCTATTTTTTAAAAAGACAGAGCGAGTAGCAGAAAGGACAAAAATTGGCAAACCCAGAAAACTCAGGAACCAGATCAGATCGAAGTTATTGTTATGAAATGTCTTTGTTTTATGGCCAAAGCTGTTGCATATCTCTCATTGGCCAGACAGAACATCATGTGTCTTCAGTGGAAGATTCCCTTCTCTCCAGGGAGTTGGACAGAGGGAAACAAAACTCCACAAAGAAGATGGCTTGAACAAGCAACAGGGGCCAGTTCAGCCTGAAGTACAGAACCTTCCCTGAGCGAATGGTGCATGTTTGGGAGTGGTGAACACCCTGTCTGGTGGAGGGAGTTGGTCTTAAAAAAGGAAAAAAAGACTTAAACACAGGAAAAACACACCTGAACAAGTCTGCAGCTATTCAAAGTGCCAGCGTTCTACCCTGGGCACTCTGTCCTGTCTTTGAGGCCCAAGGAGCAGGGTTTGGGTGGCTAAGCCGGCCACTGTCAGATTTTTTTTCAAAACCAGGCAAAACCATTGAGTATTTTGAAGACTTTGAGTCAAACTTGTTATTTTCACTACTGCTTGCCAATGGCAAAGGAAGTAGACTCCCAATAGGGAAGTGGGTACAAAGAAACATGAGTTAGTTTCAAAGGACATTTGCTACAAAACCCAGAGGGAGGGAGAAATCTCTTGCAGAAAGAAAACAGGGGGGCTCGGGAAGAATCAGCTCTACAGACATTTTTCAACATGCAGTTTTCTATGGAGTTTTTGGCTTGCATGTAATTTTGATTTACATACAAGTCATGGAGAAAAATGTGATACAGACTTTGGCACTGCCAGGTAAAGTAATAAGGTCTCCTTGGGAAATTTACATCCCTGCAGTAAATCAAATTCTACTCCCATTCCTTTCTTTTCATGTATTAACACTGTCCTCACGCTGTAAGGAGTAGCAAGTGTACTTCCAGAGGGAAATACAGAAACACAGGTACACTAATACTGAAAGTGCCCCCTGAGCCTTTTAAAGCTTGAATTCAGAGTGTTTTGTCTGGTTTATTAGATTCTGTGAATCTGGAAAACCCTTGCTTGCTTGTGCATGAGCAACCTGATCGTGTAGTAGTAAGGTTCAATAGCAGTTCATCTGGCTACATGAATCAAACCTCCCAATAAAACACTGGGAACAGCACATTCCATTCCTTTGAATAGAAAAACACTCCAAAAAGACAATAAAATATATCATGGCGCTTTCCACAGTGCTGTGTAGTCATCTCAGGTCCTTCATAGGTTCTCAAATACACTTCCTGAAAAGAAACAAGCCTCCTAAATGGCAAAACTGAAAAGAAGCTCATTTCTGCTGAGGAAGGTATTTTCAGGTTATAAGAGGTTTCTTGCACACTCAAACAGGGAACTTTTAGAATAGGCATTCTGCTTGGTGTGGGCAGAGCTATGAGGAAGAGCAGGATGAAAAAGGTGGCTCTGAATACCATGGGACCACCCAACAAGACATAATCAGACTATTTCAGGTTTCTGCCACAAGAACCAAGGAGTGCCATTTCAGATACTGAAACACTTGTAGCAGCAAGAAGTCATGTCCAGGAACCAAACAGAGCAGATCTTGCAGGAACTACAGAGGGGTCTCTCTCAGACATACGGAAAGATTCTTTCCCTGTGCTGAAAAGGTGATCAGGTGAGAAGAAGGTTTGAATGAGTTTCAGCCAGATAAGTGGGAGCTAAAATGGTCTTGCAAGGGAAAACAAAGTAAATCTTGTTATAAATCATTGAATATGTTCTCTAAATTACAATGGAAATATGCTGTGGAGATGAGCAGTCAGGACCAGTGACACTCTGGTCTCCAAGAGCTGGAAATACCCAGCTGTAGAAAGCATTGAGCAGGCAGTAGGTGAGGAAACCCTTGCAGCACTCCTGGGGAGGCATCAAGGACACATTTTGGGAGGGATGCAGGCCTGAAAAGGACTTGGAATAAAAAATAAGGGAACAAACCCTAGTTTTGTTATAGGTGCATCCAGAATAGTGCTTTCTACTATAGAAATACTGGTTGCCATCTGCTTTTCCTAAGGAAAATAATCTTCATGGCCCCTGCTTGGGTGAACTGTATAGACCAGAATGCAAGGTTTATTGGTGTTACAGTCTTACCTGAAGGCTACAACAGCTGTCAGCATGGTACTGACAGTAAGGAAATGTTACTCTTGGAGCACAAAGCAGTCTGTAATATTAACAGGAGACTCGTGAAAAAGGCCCAGAGGACCTAAGCCCATGTAGAGAGAGGGAAGAAAATCAGAATCCTGCTCTCAGCCCGCTTGTGTCTCATTCTGCCTCTCCAAATCTTCTGAAATGCATCCTCCCAATCCACCCCATGGAAACCCTGTGAGTCACTGCTTAAAGTAAACACGTTGTTTTCAAACACCTTTGCATTTCACCCATTGGATGGAGTGTAAAAGGATCAGCACCGAGACACCCGTACGCACACACGGAGGTTTGGAGCACTGGGCTCTGTACTCACTCAGGTTTCACTCCTTACATCGCTTCATGAGAGATTTGCCCTCAATTCTCTGTCTCCAGCTGATGAAATCAAACCTTCACGACGGGGAGAACTTGCCCTGAAAGGCAGCCTGGGCCCGTGCACTCCATCTCTGAGCTGAAGACAATTTGATAGATGGGGAACTGACCACACAGGCGGGTTCAAAAGAAACCGGTTTAGAGTTCTGGAGAATTTTGAAAGTATTTTTTGATCAATGGTGTTTGGAAGTCTTAAGAACATTAATTCCATATCCCGTTTGCCAAACTGTCTACCTTAGACACAATTTATGAGCATACGTGTCAAGATATATTTAAAGTCCTTTGAGACTTCCAAGTACATGAATAACACACGTACCATTACTACCTTCTTTTAACATAGCATCGTATAAATCAAGTGAGAGAGCCAGGCTTTCTCAGCTAAGGAAAACCACTACACTTAAAATAACAAAGGTAGAACTTATTTATTAATGAACAATGTCCAAAAATTCCAGTTAAATTCTGTCAAGAACAGTTCAATGCAGCACACTTTCAGGAACTGAAATTAACACATACTTACTCAGAGGTTAAATCCACCACTTTTCTGTGTCTGTATTTTTCATTTGTAAGCTAAAGGTTAGGATGTCCCTGGTTTCACTTCTGAAAAGCGCACAAGTACCATGTTAAGAAATGAAAACATTATCTGAATGTATTCATTGTCTTTTCACTCAGTTGTTTATCAACTCTCTTGTGTTGAGGTGCCATAAAATATTTAATTACAAGGCATTTAAAGATGGTTATTTATTTGAGATAGTGGTTGTGAATGAAGAGGTTTTGGAATGCCTTTTTAGCTAATTCGAGTTGTCTTGACGGTGATTGTTGTCAGCAGTTAAAAATGTTCTCAGTTTGGGTGGTGGATGATGGTAGTTGAGGACACAGCAATGCAAAATATTGGCATTTTCATGTTTACAGACAGTGGGAGAGTTACATGGTCAAAGGCTTGGGTTGAACAGTTATATTTTATTTCAGCTATTCTGAGTGTGTATTAGAGCATGCCGAGGCTGTACCTAACATGGAGATTAATAAATCAGGCTAGGACTGACTTTTTTATTATTTATTTTTTTATGACCATCTTATAAAGTTGCCAGGAGCATTTCAGTACTGAGTGAGTCTTAGAGAGGGAAAGGAACCTTGACTGTTGTTCCTTAGGTAAACATCCAACCAGCACAACAAAAACCTTTATAGAAGAGCCTGTAATTTCCTGGGCTGATGGTAATATCCTGAATGACAGTCACCTTACAAAGCTCTGACCTCATTCAAACTGATTTGGCCCATCAGGTGAGACATCCTAACTGGTATATTTACTTTTGACTTAAACTTCACATGAAATATCATAACAGTCCAGACTTTGAAGGGCTGCTTAGACAAAAGGGACAGTTGTATATCTGCCACCTTGTGCATGACAAGGATTGCAAAGACCGAGAGGCTTTTCTGTTAGAGCTTTACTGAGGAGGATAACAAGAGAAAGGAAAATTGAATATAGAAGGAGATCACACACAACTTTTGAGTTCACAAATGAAATTTGATTTGGCAAGTCTGAGCAGCAGAAATTGTGCTTTCTGAGTTGGGGGTTAGTTTCAGCTAATAGAAAATTTTATTTTTGGAAGAACAAAACCACGTCAATACACAGTAAGTCTGTGAAGACATCTCACAACTGAGAATTGGCAACAGGCAGCCATATCCCATTAGATTCCCATGTAAATGTTTTTCTCCTGTGCTGCTGTAATCAGAAGCCATTTGTATTGGGAGTTTTTTTCATAAGTATGGCATAGAAAATGATAGTGTTAACTGCAAAGAGACAGGGTAGATCTCTCTGAAGAAAGTTTCTTAGTTTGCTCAAAGATTTAAGGGCTGCCAGGAAGACAGAAATGGAAAGAAAGATGGCAGTAAGACTTTTTCCTACCAGGTCATCTTCCAGTGGGCCCAGGCACCGAGGTCTCTGCTAGGGAGGGCTTGGAGCTGATAGTTGTGAAACACACCAGAGGTGCGTGGCAGTTCCTGTTTCCTCTCACTGGCTTTATGGTCATGTCACCAATGGTGTTTGAAACGTTCCAGGCTGTGTAGAAGAACATGCCTTGGCTCATAAACACATATATTCTGGTTGCTTTTTGTTGGCCGTTTCCACAACAGTTGTATTCACACTTCCAGCAGAAGCAAGAAAGTTGGGGCTAAGCCAGGATTACCTGCAAGAGAATTGTAGAATCGTAGAATCACAGAATCATAGAAAGGTTTGCGTTTGAAAGGAACCTTAAAGATCATTCAGTTCCAACCCCCACCCCTCGCCATGGGCAGGGACAGACTCCCCTAGGTCAGGTTGACCAAGGCCTCATCCAGCCTGGTCATGAACACTTCACTGGGCAACCTGTGCCAGGGCCTCTCCACACTCACAGTAAAATATGTCTTCCTAATGTCTTACCTCAGTCTCCCCTCTTTCACCTTATCATTCCCCCTCATCCTATCCCTGCACTCCCTGATCAAGAGCCCCTCCCAGCTTTCCTGGAGCCCCTTTCAGTACTGGGAGGTTGCTCTAAGGTCCCCCCAGAGCCTTCTCTTCTCCAGGCTGAACAACCCTAACTTTCTCAGCCTGTCCTCATATGGGAGGTGTTCCCAGCCCTCGCATCATCCTCATGGCCCTCCTCTGGTCTCACTCCAACTCATAATCAGAGTGACAGATTATTCTCTTTGCTGATAATGGAGGGTTATGTAAACAGGGTGATGATCAGCCCTCGTCTTGTGTCCTCTTAACATGTAGAAGGAGCTGGAATAGGATTTAAAGGCACTGTATGGTTGGGAGGGGGGGAAAGTGAGCAGCATTACAGATGCAGACTTCGCAGTGGTAGATGCCTTTCTCATGGACTCCACTGCCACTGTGGTAAGAGCCACATCTATGGCCTCTCCTATGTTTGATCAGGTAGGTGGCAGGTCTCCAAATGTCCCCTTGGGTGCTCTTTGTTCCTCCCCTTGCAGTGTCCCACAGTGGGGAATGCTGCAGCACTCTGTCTGAAGCAAAGATATGAAACCAAATCCTCTGGCTGCTCTGAGGAGGAGACTTTCTCCACAGCCTGTCCCACTCCCTAGAGCCATCCACGAGCACCCAGGTGTAGCAAAGTGTCCTTCACATTCCTGTGGTCTCACAGCCAGACTTCACTGCTCTCATCCCTTACAAATCACATTTTGATACATAAGAGTTTGGCTTGCTTTTCTATCTTATAAAAACATCCCCCTAACATATTAATTATGGTGGTGTTTGCAAAGGAGCAGCCACAGGTGTTGCTAACTCAGAACAGTGCTGGGAACAGGCTAATCCTCTGCAAGCGGTTTCAGTAGAAACTAATCCTAAGAAAAGCTGGCCTAAAAGTTCACTACTAAACCTGGTACAAGAGGTACAGAAAGCTGACAACCAATTAAATGCTGGAAACTGAAGGCAAATGTGGGGGTGGAAGAAAAATGGAGATATTTTGCTACTCCCTGACTGTTGCCTTTGAGAAAATCATTCCATCCTGAATCTCTCCAATGCCATATCCCTTGTAAGGTTTCAAAACCAACATTTAAAATATATTTTTAAGCATAACCATGTCTGAATGTTAAAGCCCTTTGGGGAAAATAAAAGAAGGACTTCAAAGTAATAAAATGCTAAATCTGGCCACTTGTTTTTAATGGAAGTAAAAGCCTGCACAATTTAATACTTTAAAGTGTAATAAGAAGAGAAATGTCACACGCAGAGTTCAATTTCTGCCCATGGAATTGTGCCCCTGATTTAACAAATTCCAACTTAAATGCTTCCACCTCAACTGGAAAGCGTTTTACTGACCCCGAGCTCATTGTACAGCAGAGGTTCAGCAGTGTTGCTAGGACTGGGATCAAAGAAGTAGTGGTTTTCAAAGCAGCACAAAGCCTGATGTGAGCAAAATCCAGCTGCCTAGCATTTTGCAATCCAGCAAGTGCCGAAACTCCTTAACTGAGGACTTTTGTTCAGGATGGGTTTCTACGTGTTGCACCAACTGAGCCTCAGAGAAGTGCCCAGTCTCTTCCTCTCTTCAGAGCACTGCTCCGTGGGGTGCTGCATGTGACCTGGTTTGCATTCAGCCCCACAGGCTGACCAACCTGAACGCTTATTCAGATTGGCTTCTGGTGTCATGGCTTGGCTTTGGTCCTGAACAACCACCTTTCTATGCTTAATGCAACACAAAATCAATGGAATTTTGCTACTTAAGTCAAGAGCAAAATCTAGTCTTCCTGTCTCGTTTTTAAAAATGTCTTTTTTTGAAATTATTTTCTCACCAACTCAGCTTTCACACACCTGAGCACCTGGATTTAATACTCTGGATATAGGACAGAATTCTGAATGCTGCCACCAAACTGATGCATGTCCTGAGACACTGGTCAGGTTCTGTCTCATCAGGTAACACTGATGCAATAAATATTGTCATCTACCTGCCAGGTTATTTTCAGCTCTGCACAGTGGGAAACTGCTGTCTTAGATAATAGAACGCCTGCAAGTTATTACATTTTGACCATTGAACCTACTGGTACTTAACAGGGATGTTAAGATTAATGTTTATGATGTGCTTTGGAGATGAAAGGCGCACCGAAGGGTGATTTATGAGTTGGCTGTTGAGCCAGCAGGGCTCACCAGTGGGAGCAGCCTGGAGCTGCAGTCAGGAGTGAGGACTGCTCTGCTGTGCCCAGCCTCAGGCTGCAGCCTGGCACAGCACTGCCTCTCCTTAGTGTGGCACAGGAGAGAGCTGAGGGACCTAAACCAGGACACTGAGCCGTGTGTTTTTAACCTGGTTTAGCTGGCATAAATATGAGCTAAAACACAGTGCCTGGGCAGAGACAGCAGACAAACTGATAACAAAAGCACAGCTCAGAGTGTCTGCACAAGCACCTGAGGAGAACAGGCTCACTGACAGGACCTCACATAGCTCAGGGAGGCTGACAAGGCAGAGCAGTTAGGGATAGTGGAAGCTTTATTAATGAACAGTGGGGCATCAGAGATCAATTCAGAGTGAAATCATTGGTTGCTTTGGAGTGTCAGCCCCAGGAGAACACCGTGCAGAGCAGGGAACTGCCTCGGGCGTGTTGGGGTGTATTACATGCACACACGTTTGAATTCCTAACACTCCCTATATGCTGAGGGTCTGGGTGATCTCTGCTGACTTTGGAGTCAAAGCCATGTTCACAACCCCAGGTGACCACTAAACTGAAAAAGCTCAGCCTCCAGCCCATGGCAGAGTGCAATGCTTTATTTTATGAAATTTAGTTTTCCCACCAAACCAATCTACTCTAACCAACATCTTCCTCTTGGCAGGAGCTGTCAAGGAACAGAACAGTCTGGGGAAAAAAAGGTCATGCTCTCTCTGTCCTGTTGAACTTGTGCTGCAATAAAGTCTGTCAGAAAAGAGTTATATGGCCAAGAACAAAGTAAGGTCTGGACCCTAGATCTTCCCGTGCTGTCTGAGTGCCCTGGTCTGTAGGCTACTGTCCACCCTCCTTAGTCATCCTCCCAGACATCTGTCAACTCACGAATAGCTCTGGCCAGACCATCCACTGGAGGTATGACTTATCAGCTGCAGAACTCTTCAGGCAAACTAAAGCCAGGACAACAAAACCAACCGACTGACCCAACACACTGCTGACACAGTGCTAACAATTCAACACACCTGAAAAGCAAACAGCTTGGCTCTCAGTAAACTTCCATTGCTGAGATGTCCTGGAATCATGAGGCAAAAGATCCATACATACAGAGACTTTCCCCTTAAGAAACAGCTTATTAAGGCTTTATTTGAGGAGAGAACTATCTCTTATTTGAAGAGAGGAATAGAGGAATGACCAGGAAAATTGCTATCTGCCATTTACATGTTGGTGCTCACAACAATTGGCACGTCTGTGCCTATGGCCATTTGCTGGTCTCTGCCTGTCCTGCCACTGGCTGTGTCTCAGCTGCCAGAAGGGTGACTCCACAGCACTTTGCCACTCTGAGCTGTCTACTTGCCCATATTACCCTCATCAGGGCAGGCAGTCAGACATGTCTCTTCCTAACGCATAGCGAGGATGCGGTAAGTGCAGCCTAAGACCCAGAAGCTGGGAGAATATCCCACATTTTGGCTGTATCCATTCAATTTTTGGAAGGTTTTGGTGAGAAGTTTGGCTTAAACTACAAAAGTACAACATAGCAACACTTCATGCATGATTGATGTAGATTATGACACCTCTCAAGATGTTTCTCTCTCTCCTGCAGTGTCCCAGATATTTTAGCCAAGCAGATGTTCACCATTATTTTGAGCCCTGGAAAAATGTAGGATTTACACCAAAGGAAAAAAACACAGAACACGGAAGACATCCGAACTATTCTCTATTTGCTTTGTCTTGCAAGTCATCAGGAATTTGTTTTTTTCTGAGTCAGATCTGGGGCTGGAACAGAGACACTTCACGTTCCAGAGGGATCTTACTATCCAGTACCTCCAGCCACTAGGAGAGACGAGGCCTGCACCCCTCCCTCAAACCGCTGTCACGTTTTCATGCAGAAAAGCAACACATTTCTGTGAAACAGCCAGAGGAAGATAGAAGAGATCTTTCTGATGATATTCCACTTGGTCTCCTATTCCAGCACATATTTATTGTGCGCAGTGTCTGCAGGAGGAAAGAAAGACCCAGCTGCCCTCAAGATGCAGCGGCTGCCGGCTCCATTGTCTTTCTGGGGGTAATGTTTGTTCTGTGATTATAACCCCTGTTCCTTCTCAGCCATGAAGCATTCAATTCCTACAACATTTCAAATCTCGTTTCTATCTAATATGGAATACATCCCTTGAAGATTTCCAGGGAAGCTATTGGTGATAAAAATCCACTATTGCCCACTGTTGGCACTGGAGAAAGGCTCTTGGAACATGGCACATAGCCATTCCCTCCCACATCTCCTTCCCAGTGTTACCAGAGTTATCACTGACCCAAATGAAAACAATGTTCCCTGAAGCAGAGAGAATAAAGTTATTCTGACTTGATAAGGCTCCTCCCCAACTATTCCCTGCTTGGATTCCATTACCAGAAAGATGGTCCCCATCTGACTTGGCTGTTCCTCTTGGAATAACCCCAGATCTTCGCTATACTCCAAGCAATCTGACCTGTTTCCATCTCTCAGCAGCGAATTTACCCATGAAGCACCAGAGAACAAAGAGCTTACCAGAGAAGGAAGGTCCAGACTGCTCTACAAGGGCTCACCTCACCAGAAGAAGTAATTAGCTAGGGCAAGTTTTGTTTAACAACATGCCAGCTTGTTTACAACAAGTTTAAAAGACAACACAGCTGCTGGAAATGCTGCGTTTTCGGACCCTGGTGTCACACGTGGCTCCTCCTCCCACTTCAAGCCAAGCCAGTCATTACTGCTCACCTTGTACTGCCCTTCACGGTACAGACAGTCCCCTGGCTGCCCATCAGCTTTTCCCTGGCACCCAGGGACCAAATCTGTGGTATCAATGTCTGGCTCCATCCCTCTGCTGGGCCTGCGGGCGCCCACGGTTGGTACTTGTGCCATCTCAGGAAACAGCAGAGTTGCTGAGATTCAGGCTTTGTGAAAGAGACACCTTTTCTTTCTTTTTCTTTTTTTTCACTTTTCTGGGGATTTTTTTTCACTCCTTTCTCCCTCTTCACCCCACACTTTCCCTGGGCCTCGTCCAAGAACAACCCTTGTGCCATTCTCTCCCACCAAAGACACAAAGAGCTTCTTTAACCAACCCACCGACTATTCAGCACACAAAGTTAAACCAACAAAGCGGGATGCAACAGCCCATTACAGGCAGGTCTGGATGAGTCACAGAAATAAAGAGTAGGAAGGGATTTAAGAGGCCACTTTCCCCTCTCCCCCAAGGCAGCATAAGTGTTTTCTCCTACTACATTTTCCAGTGTCCCTGTTATTTCTGCTTCTTTAGAGTACAGCAAGCTCTTGGTTTCTCCCCAGGAACAGTATCCATTGCCAGGATTTATCACTCCTCACAACAAGTTTGCCCAGTATTTCTGCTTATTAAGAGAATACACGACAGTTAATTGTAGGGTTTAACCCCAGAACAGAACACCATCTGAAATCAGCACATTAAGGGCACATTTAATCTTGGAAAGAGGCTATTATTCCTCTCTGAAAGTGTTTCTGCTTATAAGAGTTGGGTTGCCTGCTGGCTGAGCTCCAGGTAGATTCAGATGCAGTGACTGCTGGATGCACTGTAGTGCCAGTGGTGCCATATCTGCTGTAGTATGCAGAGGTTTTGAAAGAAAGATTGAAGATTTGGAAAGAAAACTGGAATTACCACATTCAACTGCTTAAAAAAAAAAAAAATGCAAACACCAGTTCCACACCTGGTTTTGCACTCAGCTGTGGTTAGATGTGGCATCACCTCAGCATTAGTACCCTGACACCACCCATCAGAAACTTCTGCCCTTGCAGCCAGTCATACCAGAGATACCCACCTTGCTATCCTCATCTTGCACAAAAGCTTAAGGGAATTGGTGCCCTTGCCTCCTGACACAGGCCCAGGTCATGCACAGTGTCCTCTGCTTTCCATTTGTGCTCCAGTTGTAGGCTGGTTATCCTTTTATCTGTTTTATTCTAGCTAGGAGGTTATTCTCATTGTTTTAATGATTAGGAAGTACTTCTTTTGGATGAATAGGAACACAGAAGAGGGTAGCATCTCCTCACACACCTCAGAGTACCTACAGCATCCACAGTACAGGTAATGTACAGTCCCCCCCAGGGCATGGGGGGGACCAGAACCACAGTGGCCTCTGGGCTGAGAGCTCACAGTTCTAGGAGGAAAACCTTGCTGGGCACAGAGGCTGCAGAAGCGCCTTATGGTAGTGCTCTTGCTCTCCTACAACACCTGCAGAAACCTCAGGGAGCTCTGGAAATCTGAGGCAGGTCCAAGGGTAATAAAACAACCTGCAAGAACACACAGCACATGTACAATTGCCAAACCCAAGTTTGCCTCCTTCATCTCAAAATAGAGTCCACTGGGGACCTACCTGGGGTTTTCTCTGATGTGGCACAACGTGATGTCACCTGGAGGCCAGCTGAGGGTTTCCTCACTAACAGGCAAATAATGTTCCTCAAAAAACACTGCTAAATTAGAGCCTGCTATCATGAGCTGGGCCAGTTTGCTGTCTGCAGCTCTTGTTTTGCAGCTGCCAGGAGTTCCTCGTCCCTTTGCACTGTGCTTCATGTCCTCCAGGACAGCTCAGGCACAGCCACCCTGCCACGGTGCCCTTTTCTTGATGTGGCTCAATAAAAGGGCACCTGCACTCTGTCCCTCTGCCAACACCATCAACAAAATACCACTGCCATTATTCCCAACAGGGTCAAAACGATTTTCACATCAAGGTCTTGCAAACAAAGGGAGGCTGTCATCTACAGGGTAAATATTAACAGCCCCTGGGCTATTTGTTGCCTAATTAAATGCTTTTATGGAACATTTCCTGTGCAGGCAAAATCTGGACACTGATTCTGTTGGGTATAAATCTCTGGATTTATTGACTGCTGTAAGATAAGGCAAAATAAAGAAAAAAAAAACAAAACAAAAAAAAAACCCAACCCCACTTCTTTAATAATTTCATTTTAAGGATGTAAATTCAGTGCTGAATAAAGAGGTCAGATAGACTTAGTTCAGCCTGACCTGTAGTATCACAACACCAGATGGAGATTGTTATTGGCTGATAGCACTAAAATTACTAGTAAGCATTTTGTACTTTTTTTAAGGAGGAGACTAAAATAAAAAAACTGGTTTGAATCTCTAATTTTTTTCCTTGAACCAAACCCTTTATTCTGAAGTTTTGTTCAATTTGACCTGGAACAGCTTCAGACATGGGCTCAGTTCAAATGGAAACTGAACTGCAAAATGCATTGGGTCCTCTCTCTGGGCTTAATTAAGTAATTTTGTAATAAAGCCATAGAAACGGAAGCTCCAGACACCCACTTTGTGAAAGAGCTTGTAAATTCCAGGAATGCTTCTCTCCAAATCAGAGCAAAACCCCAACTACTTCAAGATACTACATGAAGGAGAAGTTATGATCTTTTTAGTTCATTGCAAGGTTCATTTTTTAAAAAGCATCATTTAATTTCAACTTTGAAAGGTTACTGTTATGCAGAGTAAAAAAATTGAAAACAGAAACATGTTTCAAACTAAAACCATTTTTAAATGTGCAAATGGAAAATTGTAATTATTTTGTAACATTTTAATGATTCCCTTCTGATAGGCAAGTAATTGCCCATCCTTTGTGAAATGTACTGATTTTGGAATCTATTTCAACCTGATTTTGTTCCTTTAAAATTTCTCTGACCAGTTTTTTTATACTAAAAGGGGTGTTAACTCTGTGCATGTGGAAAGGATTTTCCATGGAAAATGGTTTTTACTAACGGTGAGGGGGGGGGGGGGTGAGCATCACAGGCTGAAAATAATCAACCCTGTCAAAAACCTATTTCCATTAGCTATGGCATTAGATATGGCACACAGCTAACTCCAAACACAAAATTAACTCCACACAGTCACTGGGAGTAACAGGAACCTTTTCCATCATAAAATGAGGCAGAATGTGTGCTTTGTTGAGTTGGAACACAAGACACAGGCTCAGAAGACCTGATCTGTGCTCTTGGCTGTACATGTGACAGGGGACTTTTTGTATTTAGGGGTGTTACAAGGATGCAAAGCATCAAATCAAGTTTATATGCATGAATAAAGAAGATTTAAAATTATTAAGTATTCTTAAGAGAGGTCACTGAGCACTCCAACACAATGCAAGGAGCTCACCAGACAGGGAATAATCTCCAGCCCAGTATCCACATATAAGGAATATTAAGACCCTGAATGAGTGTAACAGTAGTTAAAGATGCTTGCCAAGCTGTTAATCAAAAGAGAATATTATCCAGGAAATTATGGACCCAAATAATGATCCTGTTCTGAGCCTCAGCTAAGCCCAGAATTTTTCAGTATTTTATTTTTTTACAACAAGCTCCTGATTTTAACTTGTAATAAAGACATCTGCAGACTTCCAGTGGGTTTAATCATCACAGACTGATACAACAAAAGCAGGGGAAGTGAAATCCTGGCATGACCTATACAAGATCCTTTTCAGCATACATTTTCCATACACAAGCTTATGTTAGAGAACAGCTAATCAATGGGAACATTGTGCTGGCATCTGTGGGTAAAATCTAGACCTTGATGTTGACACCTTTCAAATATTTGTACTAGTTATTGTATCAACACCTTAGTGATCTTTCAGCCAAGTTACACACACGCCCACATTTTCAAAAAGTCTCAAATAGCACCTTTTTTTCTGGCTGTGTGCTGCAGTGCATACCCAATTTGTAATGAGAATAATCAAATTTGTAGTAAGAATAAACTTGTGCAACTTTCCAGCCCTGCTTCAGAGTTGATGTGTGAATGAACCGATGTGCCCAACATTTGGCTGCAAACTCTGAAAACGTGGGTCCTGTTTCTCCATAAGTACTTTGAATTACAATGACAGGACTTTTAAAGATGTGGGAGGTTTTAGTCCAATTTGACTCAGTGTTTTCCCTCATCTGCACCATGTCAGGGCAGATGCAGGCTGTGTCTGGACCACAGGGCAACACCACCAAGCTAGCACCGTCCCAGGACACCTCTCCACAGAGATAACATGTTTTATCCCAGCCATTTCTCAGTGTTGTTCTGACAGGGTTGAACAAGGCACAGTCAGTGTCAGGTCTGGATCCACATAAACCTTCTCCTGCCTCTTCTCACCTGCCCTGGAGCTCTCTAGTTTACAGCATCACAGCACCAACCCCTAGTGAACTGAGAACCAGCAATGCAACCCCAAGAGAAGGTGCTGGGTGAGGTTCACCTTCATCACCTCCACATGATGTGCTGGATGAGCGGCCCATGCCTGGCAGTGGGCTGGGATGAGAGGGAGGGCAGAGGAACGACTCGCCCTCTGGAGGCATCTCCCTCACTCTCTGCACTGCCCAGCAGTCCTGCAGGACACGTTCAAGCTGAAGGCAGAGCCTGCAGAGAGCCAAGGCTGCAAGCCCCTCACCCCCCTGCAGGCACTTGGCTCTGGTCTGTATTTGCATCCCAGCCTTTTGCTCTCCCCTAGGACAAACGACTCACTCTGCCTCAGTTCCCACCCATAAAACACAAAGGTAAGCTCCCTCCCTACAAGCTTGTCTTATCCATTTAACTTGAAAGTGCTGTTTTGTAGCTGCATGTTGCCCTCTTTTGCTGGTGTGCCTGTGCTACAAACCATACCTTACTCCAAAGTCGGGAAGTTCCCCTTGATCACAGACTGGAACATTGAAAAAGAGATACTAGATTTCCCTTGACAAGACCTCATTTATCATTTAAAAATCTGCTTCAGTTTGTTTATTTATGTTTCCATTAGATGTGAAAGTGAATAAGGATCCAATTTTCAGCAGTCTTTGCTTGTTTTAAATTGTAAAGTCCAGACACATCCCAAGCAGACACGTGGAAAACTGCTTGTGTGACACTGGTCCAACACTTTTCAAAGTGCTATGAATATTTAATTAGAACAGGCACTTTCAAAGTGCAGATACTTCCACAGGTATTTTCCTTCTGAGCTATAGTTTCTCCCTATTCATATGTAGAAATCAGATGACTAAACCATTCATTACCCAGCCAATTTTTCTGGTTAGAACTCATAGCCAAATAACAGGCTTATTTAGAAGCTGCACTGGTGTTTTAACAGACTTATAAAAGGCAGCCCTGTGTTACATCTCCAAATATTGGCACTTAAGCTGCTTGGTTGGAAGCAGCTGCCTTGTGTACGTGTGCACTTACAAAGATTTTCTGTTTCTGTTGCTGACAGAAAGAAATTGCTGTTCTTCTACTGAATAAACAGATCATTGTGGATTTCTGTCTTCCATTGCCTCAGGCACTGGAGAAATCCTTACGTCAAGAACTAGGATATATTCCTTGAGTGTAGGGATGGCTGGGGTTCAGCAAAGAGCTGGCAAATGAAATGTAGCTGGCTTTGCCCTTGAAGTTAATTCATAAATGCATGAAGGAGTGAGGTGCTTTTTAAAGCTTATGCTTCAGAAAGATTCTCTTGAGACTGATTTAGGGGCCGTATTAAAACGTTCAGTTCCTTTGCAATGGTTGATCCAGCTGCAGTTGCCCCCAAAAGGGTATGAACACAAACTTCAGTTTGATTTGGCCACCACGCTGGCGTCACCATCATGACGTGACACTGGTGCATCAGCACAGAAGCAGCAGGTTTGCTGCTCACTTCTCATCTTAGGGTTCTGAGAGCAGAAATTCAGTGGTACCAGTCTGTCTATATGAGACAGATGCCCCATCCCTGGAAACATTCAAGGTCAGGTTGAATGAGGCTTTGAGCAACCCAATTGAGCTAAAATGTGCTGGCTTCAGCTTGGGATGTGGACTAGATGAGCTGTAAAGGCCCCTTCCAGCTCAAAGCATTCTGTTATTCTATGCCTCTGTGACTTACCTTTGCTCACTGCAGGTCTTTCAGCAGACACTGTCACGAGGCACTTCCCAAGAACATCAGGTGGGGAAGAATCCAGTCACTTCTCATGGGAACTTTTCCCAAAGTTTAATTGTTCTTCTGTAAAAATATGTCTGGCTTCAACTTGGTCGTGCCTTCGTCTGCAAGAGCAGAGGGACCATTGGTCTCAGTACTTTTCTGTGTGTGAAAGAACATACAGACTGAAATTAACTCAGCTCTTGACCCCTATGTTCAGTCATTTTCTGATAACCTAAGATCTTGCTTCATAAATCCCTCATTACAAATTATTTTCTTTGGCTGTGAAAAAAATTTGCTGCAATAATTCTCTGACCTCTCTCCCATCTCACAATGTCTTTACTAAAATGTGGATCCTACTAAAAGACACAGTATTCCAGGATCTGCCTTTAATGGCAGTAAAGTCACATCTTCCACTCAATCTTGCTCCTTCTCTCTTTGCCAAGAAGAATCACATCTCTTATAGTGCTGCATAGAAGAAATCGTTTCATCTCAACATCCACTTAGTAGTGGTAAAGTTTTACACATGCCAGCATGTCCCTATGTGGAGTGTTATAGAGATACCATGACATGAGAAATTATCAGAAGCAGCATATTTAATCACTTGGTTGCAGTTAAATCATCAATGATGTCTCAGTGACACTGAGAGTAAAGGCTTGTCAGCTTTTCCATTTTATTTGCCTGTGTCTTGGAATGTTTTCGATTACATTAAGAAGAAAAATGCAGCATTTCCCTTGCCAGACAGGATGTAAATGGCTTTGCAATTTTCAATAATGTTCTGACTGGTATGGTGTGGAAGAAGCAGCATAATGTTCCCACATAGAGGGTTCACTTACTGTGATGAGGACAGTTTTATGGCCTTCTTTATTCCTCTGAAATGCAATGAGAAAATGTGAGGGGTTTATTTCTGTTATTTAAATGTTGCTTAATCAGCAGACTGACTCCTGCTTCTGTGGGCATCTCCTGGGAATCACAGAGGACTCCAGCAGGCAGATACCCAGCTCTTCAGCAAAACATTAGCATGTAAAATATTTAACGATGCCACATTTTCTCCCAACTGTTTGTCAGCCATTTGAATAAAACATTTGATTAGACCACAAGCTGCCAAAACATCTTTTAAGTAAATTGCTTGGGGAGAAGAAGAGTGGAACCATGCAAGCCATAAAACTTCCTAAACTGTTGGAGGAAAAGAATGTGACAAACTTCATTTATTTATTTTTGTAACAATGATCAGCACCTGGTGCCTTTTTATCCAGCTCTACTGGATTTAGATGGAAGGAAAAACACATCTTCTCAGACTGGAGAGTTAAATACAATCTGTTGTAGGCACAAAAGGTTCCTTTTTTTCTTGCTGTCCTTAACACATCTTGTGACTTAGCTTGCTATTTTTCCTCGTGTGCACACCCAGGTCTACATCACGTTGTTGTACAAGGTGTAATAGCCAATCCTGGGCACATGCATTCAATATCACAGTCAGAAAAATCCAGAGCATAAAGATACACAGAGGTCTTGATGTTTGGAAAGCTGGTAAAGCGAGCCTTGCAGAGAAATATCAGGCACTGGCTCTTCTGAAGTCCTCAAAAAGAGCAAGGGGGCTATGATTTCAGTGTCAAAAAGCCTACACATTTTCTATAAGACAGTCCAGATATCAGATATCAAAACTTTTTTTTAAATAGCACAAAATCCCTGAGAATTAAAGGCAAAGACAGCCCAACAAGAAATAAGGCATCATTATCTAGCAGAGAGGGTGAGTTTGAGGAAACAAGTTGCCAAAGGAAAAGGTGGGTTCCCATCCACCAGATGCTGTCAGCACCCTGGAAACAAGGCTCCTGGCTGGGTGTAGATGGCACTCAGTGAAACACGATGGCTCTGTCAGGAGAAAGGGCAGAGGAGAAACAAATACAGCTCCTTCTTAACTTAAAATACACAACTGCAAGGCTGATCAACCTATGCTCTCTACTGTGCTCCCCCAAAATGCCCTGGGAAATTGGCAAATTACCAAACTCCATGCTGCTATATAGTACTGATTATTTTTTATTACAGTAGGACTCTCAGTGCAGGACACAACATGATAACATTGGCACAACCAAATTGTTTCCATTTAAGGGTCGTTGTGTTGACATTCAGGAGAAAAACCCCTTTAACTATGTTATTTCTCACTGGACCTAATGGGATTCCACAGAGGCTTGGGATGTCTCACAAGAAAATTCCAAGCAGACACTAAGGGTGCAGGAGGGTGAGCAAGTGTAAAGATGAATATAATCACCACACACATTCATTCACTTCTGTAAACACATTTAATGGGAGAATTAGCACCCCATTTCCTTTTGCCTTATGGCCTACTTGCTGTAAATGATGTGAGCCTGCCCCACTTCTCTGCTATGTGAAGAATGGGGAACACCAAAGCCTCAACGACCCTGCCTGTCTTCAGCATCCTCTCCTTCAAAACACCAGTTGTGACCAAGCACTTGCAGACACAAAACATTTCAGGCAGGATTTTCAGAAGCCTCAGCTTGCACTGCACTCTGCAGCCCCTGAAGGTTTATGGGAGGAGAGCTAAAATTCCCATTCTTGATACCTGCCATAAAGCTGACCCTGATCAGTGCTCATATTCCAATAACTCATCCAGGCTACGAAGCTTACGGTCACCAGTGGCAGCCTGTTGTGTTGAACTGGTTAATGTTTGCCAGAGCCTGGCTTTGTGGTTGTTCTTACACTGTTACTGCAGACTTTCTTCTCTGGTTTCCATTTACAGCATTTTTTCTCTTTCAAAATCTATTATGTTTTATTGGTTCTATTTCGAGTTTCAGCATTTTGGATATTCTGAGGCATATTTTTTGATATTGTTTGACTCCATGAAGCAGATACACATTTCCAACTATGTTTAATAGGAGTGAAGCACTGCGACTTTTTATTCTGCTGCGATAGCACAATCTGTAAAAGTCTGGCTTTCTAAGCAATATGTTGTACTTAAAGCAATATGTTGTATTTAATACACAGTTAAATAGATGTAAAGCTACATATGGGTCATTAAAATCTATGTATAACTAGTCCTTCTCAGTTAAAAAAATACATAAAATATCATCCTGTTTCCAATGTTGATTTTTTTAAAAAAGGAAATTTCCTTAATTGCTGCTAAGTATGAAGTTTTAATAAGATATTTTTCTCTCTTACTCTGTCACCTATATCTCTCATGCTGCCTTTCAGTTTTCCACAGTGGCCCTCGCTCTGTTGCTTTTGCTGCTCCAGCCTGCACAAGGCTTTTATGCCCAATGTCTGAATTTGTGGAGAGTGTCAGTGCTGGTGATTGCAGACAGGATGGTGGGACCCAGGGTCTGGAGAGAGCATTGCTGATGCTCCCAGCAGGAAAACATTCCAGTGCAGAAGCCTCTGGGCAAAACTGGGTGCAGAAATATCAAACCAGGGGGTCATGATGGCTCCTTCTATCTTTAATTTCAACAAAGCTCAGTAAGTCATGACAAATTACAAACGCTGCTCTGAGGTAAAATGCAGGGACATTTACAAAGTCATCCCTGTTTTCAAACATTTTTAGTCCATCCTTCATTTGGCTGTATTTGGAAAAAAAAATGCTTAAACCTACTGCACAAAATTTCTCATTCTAGAGGTCATTTTATAAAAGTATGCAGTGTGCTAGAGCACAGTCTGCCAGAGGAAGTGAGGGGTTCACGTTCAGGGGCATCGAATCATAGAATCATCTGGTTGGAAAAGATCTCTGAGATCATCAAGTCCAACTGTACCTGGACTTTGTACTTCTAAGCCATGTCCTTTAGAAACTCATCACCTGCCTTTTAAACAGCTCCAGGGATGGGGACTCCACCCCCTCCCTGGGCAGCTGTGCCAATGCCTGAGAACCCTTTCAGTGAAGAAATTTTTCCTAATACCCAGTCTGAACCTCCCCTGGTGCAACTTGAGGCCATTTCCTCTTGTCCCATCACCTGTCACTTGAAAAAAGAGGGAAGTGCAGGAAAAAAGCTGAACAGTGCCCATATTTTGCTGAGGATGTTTGGCTGTGAGTCCATCCCACTTTGTGCAGACTCTCAGAGCTACCCTCACTCATTTTATAGACAACAGAGATGGACACTTCCAAAAGAGGACTTCCCCCCAAAAGGTCTGAATCACTCTGGAGGTACATCTCTCTGCACCGCTCACAGAGGATGCCTGAGGCCTCTGGTGAGCCAGGTGGGATAAATCAGAGCTAAAACAGAGGAAGTGTGGCCAGGACTCTGGGTAGCAGAGGGATGCTCAACGTCACACCCAGGGCAGAGCTCTGGGAAGCCAATCAGCTTCTCTGAGCATTGTGCTTATCTGGAATTCAAGTCCTCCACGAGGTGCTATAGACTGGTTTATAAAAGTGAAAGCATTGTATCACACACATCCTAGCAGATTAATTCCCAGAAAGCACTTGCCTTTGGAAAACTGGTAGAGTCCCAAAGGTTTCTCAAGGTGGGAGCTACTAAAGTTGACACCTTGAGAACAAGATGGGAGGGCGCCTGTGATATTGCATTAGCAAGTCCCTTATGAGCTCCTGTTTTGCCAGTCTGAACCTCTAGCAGAGAGATTTTTCTGATGATACAATTCACGACATGACAAATGAATTAAATCAGCAAAGTCCCATTCCATTTACAAGGCTCAGTTTTCATTATTTCCCCCTGCAAAGGAAGTGGAAGACTGAAACATCTGGTCCTGTCGATGGGCTTTCAGCCAAAGCTTCAGCGTCTGCCACTGAGCTGAAACAACAGCAGGCTAATCTCAGAATTGTCTTTAGCTTTCCCAAAGACTCTTCCTCCAGAACAAGACAGCAGAAGGAAACCTTCCCTCAGTGTTTTATTTCAGCCATAGCACATTCAGCTGCAACCACCCACCAACAGACCCTCTCCATACAGAGCCGTACCACTTCCTGAAGGCCACAAACGTTCAGACAAGGAGCAGGGTTCATCAGGGCTGAGCGATTAATTTCTCTCAAAAGATGTTTTTTACCAAGGTCAGTTTAGCAGGAGGTGGTACCTTGCTTCTGACCAGCTGGGAAACACTGCCAGGGAATGTGGGGGAGCAGCAAGAAACACAGAGGGCCCAGCAGAAATGAAATATTTTATGTCTGAGATGCAGATAAGATTCAGGGAAACATATTTCAGACCAGATCCAAACTGGATTCTGACTACACAGTGCCTGAACTCATATAAGCTCATAAATACAGACAATTTTAGACTTCTGCAATGTCCCCCATGTCTCCAGTGTGAATCATAATTGACTTTAGCACCTCGAAGGCCAGAAGTCCACTACTATAAACTAAAGAGGTGAACAAGTTGGGTGGTATTCTGAACAAGACATACTTTATTAAAGATGTCCAAAAAAAGACCAATCTAAACAACTTCTAGGTGTCTCAGGGGAGGAGAAAACTCTTGCTACAAGTAGTTCACCTGCTGTGTGCAGTGATACATCTCCAGCACTTCCTTCTAGGGACTAAACTGCATCCATCTAATCTTCAGGGATTAGGTGCTGCATTGCAGGATGCCTCCTGTGTTATTCCCTCCCACCTAGAAATAACTGTGTTTCTAGATGATAATAAAGTCTGAAATAGTGCCTGCACCTGGGAAAGGTGATTCAACGATTGTCCTTCAAAGATGATGCAATTGGTCCCAGATCTGCCTGAGACCTTGCCAGCAGGGTCTCTGGTGACTGCCCAGCATCTCTCCAGGTAAAATCACCCTGGTGCTCCCTTGGTTGAGTGGAGTTAAAGTCTCTGCAATTGATCTTGCAGGGAGGATGAGGTAATCAAAAGCCACCTAATGCAGCGAGAAACTGCTTCTCATTACAAACCACTCAGGTAAGTGTTGTTCAAGCTCCAGTAGCAATTGTTTTTCCATGCTGTCCAACTTTTGTAGCACTAAAGGGAATTTGTTTTGTAGCTGAGAAGACAACTGACATCTCAGTTTCAACACTGTCTCTTAAACAGCCACTACTGCTCCAGATGCTGGGAAGTATTTCTTAAATCAAACACCCCACATCAGGTTTGATGTCTCACCCTTTCTGTACCCACAAGCAAGATATTTTTGAGTGAATTTTCAGCAGACGCTTCCTCCCTCTTTTCCTCTTCCCCCTCAGCAGTTGAACACTTCCACAGACTCAATTTAACTCATCCTAAAGCAGGCAAAATCCAGAGAACTCATTCCATTTTTATTTCCTTCCTTCCTTCTTTTTTTATTGCTCACAGAATAGGAAACACACAGAGGAGGCCAAAAACACATTAGTAGACTCTGTCTTTGGATGACAATACTTAATAAGTTAAGATTAGCCTATAGCAAAGTAGCCCCAGATGGCCAGGTCTGTTCTGAATAAGCCACTTTTATGAGGCCAGGATATCTAAAAGAAATACACTTCATAAAAGGAGAAAATGTGCAAACCAAAAGAAGTCCAGAAGAAGAAAGTCTCTCTTACAAAACTACTAGTGTTCAGACTCTGTATAAATGTAATTATCAAAGAAATACTTCAGGTTTGCTGGGATTTTTCTCCTCTTTTTTTTTCAAAATCAGAAAGGAAATATTTCAGTCAGATATGTTTCCATTCTTCAAACAAACCCCAAACCAAAACCACACAAACAAACATACAAATCCCAGACCCAGACCCCTCAGCCTCAAGGGTTCCCTTCACTGGGTGTGAAAACTTACCTAAAGAGATGCTTGAGATCCTTCGTTGTGCACTTATTAATAGATTGCTTGCTGGTATTGTATCATTTTTCCAGAGAGGAAGGTCTCAAGGGTGTGCTTGTTAGCCTCCTGCTTACAAGGGGGAACACATCCCCTTTAATGCACACAGACCTCCAACCCAGATTGCACTGTGCCTTTGTGACAGGGAGATTTAACCTGGTTTCCCATGCCTTTTACTTTCAGAGATATCCAGTCTATTCTGAAACTCTGCTTTAAAAACCAAGCAAATAGATAAAAGTGAACGTTTTTCAGCAGCAGGGGACAGCAAAACCAATGAACCTTTCTCCATCAGTGAAGTGTTGCTGACCTTCAGGAAACAGGCCCAAAATACTAATTTGTTCCAAATCTTATTTCAAATAACTCATTCCATGAGCAACACAACTCCTGGTATCTGCTTTCCCATGAGTTTGTGTCTCAAGTTGGATTTTCAAGAGTCAGGTGGGAGGCAGGGTCTTGCTAACACTTGTGGGTGAGTTTTGTCCCATAATGTGCAAACTGTTGTCTAAAAGGAATTAAAGGCACAGTCACGTTGCAGCCTGGCTCTCTGCACCAGCAGAGCTATGTTCATCACACAGAGATGGTTTGGCTCCAGTCAAATGACCTTGAAAAGACTTAAATGGTCACGTTCTTACACAGCCCTGGAAGATCCCTAAGCCCTTGTTTTCCCAATAAACCAAAGAAGAAATGCAAAAAGCTAGTACGTCATTATTCACACAGAGAATCATGGAATGCTTTGGGTTGGAAGGGGCCTTAAAGCCCATCCAGTTCCATGCCATGGGCAGGGACACCTCCCACTGGATCAGGGGGCTCAAAGCCTCATCCAGCCTGGCCTTGAACACCTCCAGGGATGGGGCAGCCACAGCTTCCCTGGGCAACCTCTACCAGAGTCTCACCACCCTCAATGACCAGATATCACACAAATTCCTTTTCTTTTGACCAGGAATACTACTTCCAGGGAGCAAAGGAAGGTTCAAATTTCTTAAATGTGTGTCTCACCAATTGCCCCAGCTGTAATACAACCTCCTCAGCTCTATTTATTCTCTTAATTGGCTTATTGATAGAAAAAAGTGTGAAGTTTAGATAAACTGTGTTTAGCAAGTGTTTGATTAATCTGGGTTTATCAACAGACTCAGGTGTTGCCAACCAGTGTTGCAGCTTCTAATTCTTAGGCACCCTGTGCCCAGGTGCCTAGGATTCCCCACATCACATAGGAGACAAATTAGTTCATGGAGAATGACAAGCTGAGCAGGGAGTCATCTAAATGAGCTATTAGAAAATGCTAAAACAAAATCAAGACTTCAGCCTTTTTCAAAGGGTGGACACATCTCTCTGTATTTGTGCTGTAAACCCTCTGCTGTGATAAAGGAGTAAACTCAGGTCAGCTCTCCAACAGGTGACAAGAGAGCAGTCCAGGAGAAAATATCACAACTATGTTTTTTTCAAGATGGATTATTTAAAATTTTATTGTGCTGTGAAGCTGAGTTCAAGTATGTAACTACCTGATGTCTAAAAAGCTACCAGAAACAAGGAGCAAAACAAAAATTTCCATTCTGAAGAGAATTCTTCTGTTTAGCCTGGATGTAGGGGTAGAACAGGCACAGCAATTGGTTTCTTTTCCATGGGAAAAATAGTATGTCTTCAGTTCAGGTCAGACTGGCACAATTTTCCTTTTTAATTTCAAACTCAAGCAGCAAATTGAAAAATCAATACTCATCATAGGTCTAATTGAGCTGTCTCTGTTCTTTTACTCAACGCTCCAGAACACAACACAAAATCTGGGATATAGATACAGAAAAAAAGAGAGTGGAAAATCCATTACCTAAGAGTTTGAGCTGAGAGGACTGGAAATATAGGTGAGTAGCACACAAATCTTAGCTGAATCTTACACACCCTGCTGTGTGCTGGGACAGGAGATGCTGTTATTCCACAACTCTTGGTCAAGACTACTGTCAGAGGCATCACGTGGGATCACAGATCTCTGGTTTCCACATACTTCCCCCTACACAGCACGCAGAGATTCCTTCCAAAGGGTGGTGAGAAGATACTGAAGCCCTCTCCTGCAGCAAATCTACTGCCCCGTGTCTGGTTCCCTCTGTGTTCGGATGCACTGTCTCACTTTTCCTTTCAGAGGGTGCTGAATAAAATTGCCTGGTGAGGGCACAAAGTGCAGGTGCTGCTGACACAACACAAATGGAGTGGAGAACTGTTGAGCAGACAGATTTAACCACTGGGAGGTGACAAATGTTCAATGCACAAATTACCCAGTCTGCTATTTCACCACGTTACATTGAGTGTAATCATTGATTAAACGCTGGGTCATCAATTGCCAAGCAATGTTTAGCTTTGTACCATCTCAAAGTATCTCTCATCATGGGAGTATTTCCATGTTCTCAGTTGGCAGCAGAAACAAGACAGTTGCATTAAGTTAAACCCTGAGATTAAGTCTGGTCTCCAGGGCAAAGGCAGACTGATTCCTACTCCTGTTTATAAGCAGAGTTGCTCTAATCTTTTACTTACAAATTTCCTCTTCCATCTGCTATCCATCAGAGAAGTGAAGTTTTAAGAAATAGTGCAGATGGCTTGAAGGCATTCTCCTTTCTGCTAGGCAGTGCCTTGGCCTGCTAGATGTGTATCCTAGAGATGGAACTTCATTTTTAGAAAGAGCACCTTTTCTAACCTCTCCTGTTTTCCACCCAAGAACCTGCACTGAAGTCCTGTGCGAGGCATTTTTTTACTGCCTCTACTCCTTAGAAAATGGGTTGCATTGTGTTGAAAGATGCAATGTGCAGTACCTGTGCCAAAGGATTAAACTTTCATCATCTGGGTTTGATACTTAGATTTATAAGAGGAAATGAGTGCTAAGCATCCACTGAATGCCAGGATGTATTGAAAGATCCCTTGAGCAATTTGTGCCAGTATTTTAAAAGTGGGGTCTTTTGCACTAGAGAACACTATATTTTCTTAAAGGAAATCTTCCTTGCCATTCTTGTCTTTCTAGAGAAATAAGGCAGTTCTCCACAATTTTTAAAATTACAGCAGTAGAATGGAGAAAAAAGGAAAGCAATTGAGGAGAAACAAAGAGGTGATAACAAGCAGCTCAACAAGCATGTGTTTGCAATGCATTTTGGCACTAGGAGAGTGTAGCTCTGGGCAGCCCACACATCCACATGCAACAGAGATATCACATCATTGACAGAACCATAAATAGTCCCAGCAAAATTATTCTCTTAGGAGTCCTGAGGCAAAAAAAAACAGCCTAAAGTCAATGGTCTTCTCCCACTGACTTTTGTGAACCTCAGGTTTCACAAGATATTAGGGTTACATCTTGTTATAGTCAATTCAAGACTTAAGAAAAATAATCCAGTCTTAGCCAGGTAGTTTCCTGTGTGTGATTCATAAGACTTTTTCCCCCTTTTGAACAGCACAGACTTTACTTAAGAAATTAATGTATTTATTTAAGAAATTACAAGAAGTTCTTGGCAAGTGAGATTTTTTTCTCTATTAAACAATGGTCCAAACCAGAAAAATGACAGAATCCCTAATGGGTAACACTTTTAACAGAAAGAATGTACAGAGCAAGCAGGTACTTACTGATTACAGAAGATTGCAAGCGACATTTCTATTTGTTTTGAGTAAGAGAAAGGAAGCCCCGAGTGCTAATTCTTCGTAACAGAAGCATCTGTCTCACTCAGGAATTAAATCAATGTTCCTCCTTCAAACTTGCACTTATTTGGCAATGTGGTAACCTTAATGAAAAACTTGTGTGTCTGGCAGTTTGGCTACAATGTGAATGGGGCATGAAAAGGGGTACGAGAGGGTTTGAAACTGAAGAAGCACTTAAAAATTTTAAGAGATATGGTATAAAAGGTAGCCTCCCAAACCATCTGCCCAAGTGTCAAGGTGATGGATTTTTAAATATAAATAGATTTTTTAATTATTATTTTACACTCCATTTAGACTATAGTGCATGTGAGAGCAATACAACAGCCATGAAAAATGGAGACAACTGAACCACACGGCACCTTCTGTCATCAGCCTTGCAGTCTTTCCTCATTTATTTATGTGCAGACAGGCTGGAGGCACTGCCAGGTGGCAGTCTGAGAGCATCTGTCTTGCAGAGACCATCCTGGATACAGCCCGTTTTTGCTGGATAATCTTAAGATACTTTGATGGAAAAGGACCCCCTGGAAAAACACCAACAGAAACTTGCACAGAGAACGTAACAGGGTTTTCCACAACTTCTCTCTGCATGCACATTTCTCCCATGGCCTCTTAAGGTCATATTTAGCACTTAAAGCAGTGTTTCTGAGGTCTTCGTTAAAGATGGATGAAAGGCCAAAACCTGCAAAGCAGGATGCAGCTGTTCCCACCCGTGCGATGACCTTGGACTTGACCGCTCTCTCACTTTTAGAGAAACACATTTCTGTCTTCCTGTTCAGAAAGGTATTTAACTGTGCCTCATTTCAGTAAGTGAGTAGGTGGGTGAACAAGGGTCTTAAATTACAGGTAATTTTACAGGTAAATTACAGCAAAAGGTAATTGTAAAGTGTTTCACAGAGAAAAAAAGAAAAGCTTTCTATTTTGAAGTAATTCACTAATCTGACTTCAGCCTTTCATCGTATCATGAGGAAGAGCAGAACAAATTCTCATTCTTAAATTACTTCCTTTGTGAGGAAAACCACAACCTTCTCTTTGATATCTATTCAATGAAAGAATTCACTAGTGATACTAGAAGTAGAAAAAGAAGTATCTAAAAAGGTCTTTTAGTAGTTACACAGATGCAACCTGATATCGGAGCAAGAACATGCAAGCAGTGCTGTGGCAGCAGAGTTTATTGCATTGGGGACATCTGGTAGAATTCAGAACGGAAAGGCAGAAAGAAGTCACCAAAATACTGGAGTGCCTTCTGGTAACCCAAGTTATTCACACTTCTCTCTCCTCTCATGTGAGGACTTCTCTGACCCCAGTTGTCTGTGTCTGCTGACTTGCCTTCTTTAGCCATAGCAGAACAGAGCTCAGGAAAGACACCCAAGTCCTCTCAGGGAGCAGGGTAGCAAGACTTGAGCTCCCTCACACCTCCAGCCTACTGCAGTGACATTGCTAGAACACCTGAGCTGGGCCAAAGCCACCTCACATGAACCTATGCCATGATCAAAGCAGGGTCCTTGGTGTTGACTTGTCACGGTCCAAAAATACACTCCCTTCAGCGTCCCCAAGATTGCCAAGACAATAATAAATTCAGCAGCAGAGCTATAGGACTGTGTCCTGGGCTGATGGAATGGTACCAGAACCATTGATTGCAGCTCTTCCAGCGAATCCCCAGAAGCTTAAAAGCATGATTTTCACTGACTCCAGAAACACAAATTATGAAAGGCCACTCCACAGGCACCATAGGAGCTGGTTCTTCAGAGACCAGCCTTGACTGAAATAAGACATGCCCTGCACACCCCCTTCCTGTGGCTCTTTAATAACTGCTATTTTAGTTAACTGGGGCTACTTCCACCAGCCAAAACAAATACCACATTCCAAAAGGATCCTCTTGACTATCAGAGTGTTAACTTCTCCCCTTCTGGTAGATAAGCTGCAGCAGGAAAACAGATTGTGGCTTCTGCATCCCCCTGGTCCCTCACAATGGGAGTGTGATTACAGCCCTGCCACGCCCCCGAGGGCAGGATAAAAAGCCTCTTTCTACTCTGTCTTACAGGGTAGGACATCGTTACTCCATGAAACATAATAGCTCAACACTTACACCTGAAACACAATCTACTCCCTTCTCTCTTCATTGTCGCTGGAGCTACCACGGCTCCCTTGTTCCATTAGGTGGGATATTACTTTCCCTGTCTGAGAGCAGGAGGGAAGACATCAGCTGTTATCTTTCAGCCGATAAAGATCTTCATTCACGCCTGATGGGCTGCAATTTAAGGAAAAAGCCCTCCTCCCTTGGGTTCTGAGAATGGCAGTGCAATAACATAGTGTTAATAGCTCCCGGTCCAGATAACGCCAATACTTCTGACAGTAGGAAACGCAGTTTGATAGCTGCTGAGATGTTTTGATCACCCATCAGGGAAACACTGCCTAGGTCTTGCTTCAGTAAAAATATGCCATTAGCATCTGCACCACGTTCCTTGCCTGCCTTAAGAGCTGGCACCAGGTACAAGCACAGGCTTTGGCCATAAATCCACATCATAATGATGAAGGGCTATGAAATCCCTTTATATTTGACAGTGATTCCCGAGAGATTTTATTTTTCCTCTTCTTTACCCAGACCTTCTCCTGGGAAATCTTCTGCACCTTAGGCATACTCCTAATTTCCCCTCCTGTTAAAACCATTTTCTAGAAAGGGTCTTTGCACCCTGTTAGATCTTACCCCCAAATTAACCACCTTATACAAGAGGTAAGAAAAATCAGAGGATCTACAGTAAAAGTTCAGTCTACAGATCTCTGTTTCAGGACATTGACATTCTAGAATCATAGAACCATAGAATGACCCGAGCTGGAAGGGACCCAAAAGGATCATGGAGTCCAACTCCCACCTCTACACAGGACACTCCCAACACTCACCCTGTGTGACTGAGGGCATTGTCCATTTAGGAGTTATAATTTTTGGAGTCTATGATTTAATGGTTCTGAGCTGTAAGAGCTTCAATTTTATCTAACACGTGACAGTAGGGGATCTAAGGTATTCTATCTTCCTCATCCCTGAACTCACTGCTTAGCTCTATGCCTCCCATGATGAAAAGTGCTCTTAGGTTCTGGGAAGCTGTGGAAGGTGTGGATATTGAAAGACAGACCCATTAAAATCAGCTAAGAGGAGACAAAATCAACTGTTAGTTGGAAAGATAATCCTGGAAAAATATTTTATATATTGTGATCTGGACTTCTGTGTGCTTTATCATCTCCAAATAAAACACAAAATTTATCTTACATAATCAGTAAATTTGGAGGACCAGCTGGGGCTTTGGAAACCACACCTTGATCTGCAACCACCACCAGAAGGTCCAAAACCAGGCAGCCACCTGCCCACCATCCTTTCAGCAGCACTTTCTGAGCACAATAATTAATGTTAAAAGAGTTTGGCTTCCCACCAAGAGAAGGTGGAGTGTCACAGGGGTATCTTCTGTGAAAGATCCACACGTCCACGATGAAGAAATCAGCTGTGTCCACAAAGCTTTGGCCAGGTGTAGGTGAGCCAAAGGGCATGGACAGGTATTTCTGAGCCACAGGGAGCCAAGCTGAGCCTTCTTGGTAAACCAAGTACATGGAAGATCTCTGCTCTTGGAGCCTAAACCTGGCTTTTTGTAGTTACACAAATCTTCTTGCAAGGCTGACTGCTGTTCCATAGCAGCCTGGCCACAGGGATATGGGAAAGGCTTGAGCTGGATTTCTTTCTTGAGCAAAATTCCCAGAGACACTGGGGCTGAGTGAGTTAAGCAGGATTAGCTTTTAAATGAAAAACGTGCTCAATTTTTAGATGAGAAAGGCATCTGGTGATATTTTTGTATATAAAGATACACTTTCACTAGTTCTGCATATGGGTATCAGTCAAAATAAAGTGAGAATACCACAAATTAAAGAGCATAGTGTTTGTAAGACTTGATAATTGATAGAACACAATAAAGCATATTTCCATTGCACGTGCTCCCTTGACCTCTCATGAATCACTGCAACAGAAAAGGCATTGTAGCTGTGGCAGCAGCCTAGCAGATTGCCATTTAAATTCCCCAGCAGACAAATAACTCGGTGATTTAGGGCTCCCTGAGCAGCAGAGCACGGTAAATGATGCCTAAAAGGCTCAGGAGCTCTCGTCGTGCCTCTCGGAGGCCTTGCAACAGAGCTCAGTGAAGTCAGGAGAGTTTCCTCACTGATTCAAACAGGCTTTGGTTCACAAAGAGATGCTCATCACAGTAAATCTACTGGTATCAGCAGGAACGGTTTGGGAGTAAATCTACTTATACAGGAAAAACTGGTATCAGTGCCCTTGCACACTCTGCACCTTGTGAGGGAACAGCAGACTGCAGCTGAGCCAGTGTAGGATAGGTTTTATTATCAAAGCCATGACTGAGTCTAATTTAAATGGTGTTTTCTGATGCAGTTCTTTACGTTTTGGGTGAGGCAGCCAGCTGAAAATCCAACAGAGCAGTAGGCAGAAATTAGTTCCCCTGTTCACAATCCATCAGCTGGGCATTTTCAGCTTGGGGGCGCCGGTCCCATCTCTTCCTTCCTCACTTATTTTGGAAGCTGGATAAATAATTGCTGCCCAGAGGAGAGAAACTACAGGCTATGGAGACAAAAATATTCCCCATGAGGGTCCTCATGGTCAAACTCTCTCTACTACAGACTGAATTATATGTAACCTGAAAACTGTCTTTATCCCTGAGGCAACAAGACCTGTTTCATGAAAAGAAATTGTATTTTCATCATGGAAGCTAGTTATTGGGTGTGAATTTACACAAATGTGTTTATTCAGAGAAATCCTTGCTCACAATAAGGTGTTTTTTCCACTCTCAGCCAGGCATAGAAATGGGAAAGCAGAGCCAAGGCACTCGGAATTGACTTGCAGACAGTTATGACTCTGTTTAGGAGCTAACATTAAAAAAATTCTGGTGAAGTTAAGGAATTTTCTGTATTTAACAAAGCTCTTTTGTTTGTTCCCTCATTATTTAATAATTTCTGGGCATTATTGCTCATTCTTCAATTGAAAAATACCTATAGCTTGTAATTAACTAAATACTTCTCACCAAAAATGTAACAGTCTTAGCAGCTGAAAAAAACTGCATCAGGAAACACCAATTAAATTAAGCTGAGTTATGGCTTTGAAAATGAATGTGCTCTGAGCATTTATTTTGTTCTTGCTCTTCAGTGTGTCTGCTGTGACCACTGAGACCTCTCACAGTGATTTCAAATGTATTGCCACTGATTTAATCACTCCTCCAAGTGTTTACTTAACAGGATAACAACCACCTTCTCCTCAAAAACTGCCTGAGCAACCTTTGAATTCAACCCACAAGGGAAACAAAAAACAGAGTTGATTAAAATGTCTTTGCAGATTCTCCTCTCTCACCTGTCCCCTCTCTTTGCTGTTGGTCCTTTGCTGTCTTGGGAATGTTAGAAGTACAGAACTGTGCTTTTGTTATTGGGCTGCTTCTTTGGGGGTTGAACAGAAAGGATAAAATACTTGAATTTAGGCAGAGCATTGTGTAAAGGGGTAATTTGTATTAGCCCATGGGACAAGCTGAAATTTTAGAAGGAGCCATGCAGTTCTCATTCTGTTGAGTTCCTAGAGGTCTTTTTTTTCCCCTCAAAACCAAAAAATGACCATGTCTATATGGAGTTTAATGAATGTTCCAGCTGGAGGGGAGTTATCTCCACTGAGCTAAGAGCACTACATTTATCTTCATACAGCAGATTTGAAAATAACCTTCTTCACAGCTGAAAAATTGTTCCTTGCCTCCCTCTGTTTACCAGCATAGTTTGTCACCACCTGCATAACAAGTTTTCAGAATGAATCATGGACAAACTATACAGAGTCTCTCAAATCCCATTTTTCCTCCAAAGAACATAGAAAAATTTAATTGTTGTTTTTGTGAATACACCAACAGGCAGTTTGTACCCACAAAATACTAAACACCGAAAACCAAAATTTTACCAATTAAGACAAAATCCTACATAATGAGCTGTTGTGGTTTATGACCAACATTGCAAAAATCAGAGCATTTATTCTTGGTTATTTCAACAAATCAGACCCAAATCCAAAGGCCTTCTGCAGTCAATGGAAAAAAATTGCATCCTCAAAAGCAAAAGGCTGTGGATAATTGAAGGCCACCAAGAAGGTCCATTGGCCCATTAGGTGCTCTTCCCTGCCACTGCCCATCCAAGAAGTAACAATGATGTAGTGAAGTGAATATGAAGTATTTATGACGTGAAGCCATGGCTTCCATGGCTTCCAGCATGGCACTTACCCATCAAGGCAGTATGAAAATAGGATGGGTCACATCAGGCAGGGGGGAAACCTGAACTGACAGTCCTTGGGCAAGAGTCCTCATCCCTGTGGATTCAAGGGACACCATATCTTTTACAGAGGAGTGGATTGGGCCCCCTCCCTTCCTGTAAACTCTAGTGAGGTTACATGAGTATTTTGGTTTGGTTTTGTAGGTCCCCACCACTTGTTTACCTCAGAGTTTACTCTTTTTAGAGATGTCCAAGTGCACCAGATTCCTTTTGCACACCCTAGATGTTCTCCCACAGGGAAAGGAGGGTCTCAACCTACACCCTCTGCACATCGTTTTATTCCACACACCTGGGGGGGCTTCTCTGTGCAGAAGACCAAACTGTATAAATAGAAATAACCCTCCTAAACCATGTCATGAGTGGATATAAGGACCTCAGCAGCCATCCCTTGGAGGTACCAGTCCTTTCCTGCCAAATTATTACTGTGGAAGCCATCTTGTAGATGCTCAATTTAGAGCTTTGTCCTACAGAGGGAAAGTGTTACAGAGCATAATGTGAGCAAGAGTCCTTAGCACTTCCTTCTGTTAAAGGTTTTTATTTTGATTATGTGCCTGGCTCCTGTGAATCCAGTTCTTAGGTGCCTACAGGCCCATCAGCATCAGATAGGCCAGGAGTCTGCCCTCCTCTAAGCTGCAAAATCAGATAATGGTCAACTGCTCTAATGCCATAGGACTTGTTTGATCCCAGCCCTCCATCCCCGTTACTGCTGAATGCAGAGGTGGCACAGGGTGGGTGGGCAATTCAGGTGCCTGCATCCAGATGGATGTGGGGACTTCCCAGGGGACTAAGGATTTCAGTCCCAGCATCAACTTTAGAAAATCTAGCTGGGTCTGCAACAGTGCAATCAGAAAGGAAATGTGAAAGTAAATTTTCCTGAGGAAAAGGATTAGCCTAGGGCTTAGGTGATGATATTTGAATTAACTTTTTCCTTTAACAAATAGCCCTCAAAAGGAATTCTTTTTGGCTCTGTACTGAGCACTCATTTGGCTTCAAACTAGAAGGCACCCCATCAAATCCCTCTCTGTTGGCACTCTTCTCTGATGGTGTACAGTCTGCTTTTCTTTTTGTATCCTGGCCATATAACCTACAAAACTTCATAACTTGTGTCACTTCTTTTACTCTTTATTCTAACCTATCTTGCTTTTTAAAACCAGCCTGGTCTTTTCACCCGAGGTGGGGCTTTGCAGCTCACCTACATTGTGTAAACATGCATTGTAACATCCCCAAACCTGCAGTTAGTCAACAAAAGATCAAACACACCAGCACACTTTCACAGTACCCATCAAAGTCACTGAGACTTTCTCAGAAAAACCTGCCAGCTTGCAGGGTTTTTTTCTCCAATGGTGCAGATAAGACTATTTGTCTTTCTTTCACAGTTACAAATAAATAAGGAAAAGAAGGAGAGAAGTTTAAAATGATATCTTAATCAAATCTGTTCATCTCAGTGTTTATGTTTCAAGCCTTTACCTGCATTCCAGAGTGAAGCCAAATGTCAAACTTTCCCCCTTTATCTTCTCTCTCTGAGTCAAGAGAAGATCTGTATCTTTAAAGAATGAAACGACTGTTTTCCTTAAAATGTTTCAATAGCCTTGATTTTGTAAAACAAGCCACTTCTCTGGCAGGTGCTTTGATTTCAGGGAATTAAAGTAATTGCCACAAAAGGGCTGACAAACCTCACAGCTACTGAAGTAAAAGGAGAAGGAGTTGTCTGGATGTACAGAGCATGTCTGGGCAGGAGAAGAGGTGGACAGGGCAGCTTTTTTTGGTATTGACTTCTTTAATATATTTTCTTTTCATAGTATTCAATCCATTTTGGTCAGAGTATATCAAGGTATCATCTGCTTTCTTCTCTTCCCTAAATCCACTTTGCTAAATGGACCAATTGAGGGTGTCCAGAGAGGAACAAAAAGCACAGTCAGAGCTCTGGCAAACAAGACAACCGAGGAAAGAGTGCAGAAATAGGGTTTGTTTGGTTTTCACACAAGTAGAGCAAAATGAAACAGCGTAGACTTAGAAAGCAGCTGCAGGGAGAAAAAAGGCAAAAGTTTCTTTGTGTTCATTGATGGTAGGACAAGGAGCAATTGATTTCAAGAGCAGTAAGAGAGCTTCAGGTTGACTAACATGGAAGGTTTTCTTCTAATGTGATTAATTGTGTGCTAGAGAACCTTGTCTAAGAATCAGTGAAACCTCCACGACTGGAGGTTCTCATAAAGAGCTGAGGCAGGAATGATTGAAATGACCATGAGAACAACTGATCCCGCTTTAGAGGAATGGGCTGTAGGAGAAAACACTTCTCTGAAATCTCTTCCAATATTATCTCCTGAGACCTCCTTCTATTTTCTAAAAAAAACCTTGGGTTAAGACAGGATTTGTGGCTTGGAACTGATTCAAAGTTTAGGGTTGTTCTCCCCTTAGTCTAGGTTTTGGTCTGTGCTGCTTTCTCCCTTCTCATTTACCATTTCAACTTGTGCAGAGTGAAGCAGAGGGAAAACTAGAATCCAAGCAAGGTACCAGCACTTGGAGCATCCTCAGCCAGCACAGTCCTCTCAGGCAGCTAAGCTCTGACTGGCAATAGCACAATATTTCAGAGGCTTTTTTCACCTGATAGCATCTAATCCCCACTATGTTTAATCTGAATCCTGCCCTCTTCCCCCTCCCATCTTTTCTGTTCAAGTTGTACCTCCTCAGGGCCAAGAACAGCAGCAAACCCATTTTTTATGCCAGGCTCAGAAACAACATCACGGACAGAAGTCAATAAAGAGATGTTGGTTTGCTCCCTAGTGAGGAATGGTTCCCAACATTGCAAGGAACCACAAGGTCACCAAGCACCTGCACTTCCTCATGCACTTCTTTTTCTACCCAGAAATTTTGTCTGGATAAATTTTGAGGACTTTAATGTCCTTCTCCAGAATTTCCAGCCACCTTGTAGCCTGAACAGGGATGGAGGCCCCCTTCATAGCTATTGTTTTGGAGAACAAGGGTGAAGCTCAAGGGGAAGGTGTGACAGCTGCTCAGGTGCTGCCCTGTACTGTTAGAGTAGAGAGGACAGGACATCTCTCACCTGTCTTACATCTCCTTACAGGTAAGGAAATGATCTCTTTATTCTTACCAGCTGGTCAAAAGAGGTGATTATCCCTCTGTATTTTTAGTGTTGGAGTGACCTCACCTTGACTCTTGCAGGCAGTTCTGAGCCCCACAATTTAAGAAGGATGTTAAAGTACTTGAATGCACCCGGAGGAGGGCAACAAAGGCAGTGAAAGGGCTGGAAGGAACGTCCAATGAGGAACAGTTGAGGACTTTGGGTTTGTCTACATTTGAGACAAGGCAGCTGAGGGATGAGCAATGACCTCATTGCTCTCTAAAGCTTCCCGAGGAGGGGAAGTTTCTTCATAAATGAATTCTTGAACTTGAAATGTTTTACCACATTTTATGCTCCTGAAGAGATATAACTGCACAATGAGTGTAGACACACAAATACCAGAACACTGGCACACCAGACCCCCACTCAGAGGCACCAGATTAGTTTTATGTAAAGAGAAACATGGATTCTTAACATTTTGAGAACAATGCCAGTACCTAAACATGGATGTAACACCAGAAAATAAAATGTGACAAAGATATGTTTCCTGCCTTAAATGAGAACACAAAACTTCCATGAAATGGCATCTGCTGAAGAGCTCATGCAGAGGAATTCTCTTTTCCTACTCAAAGGAAGGTGTTTTGAGTAGAGCAGATCTTTTGCAAGGCAACTAAATGGAAAGGTCATGTCACTCTCTAAATATGCAGAAATGGAAGAGCTAAGTAACTGACTAGCATGACCATTGCACCTATCACTGCTAATCAACATCACCTCATACAGCTGAAACAGCAGCACAATATTGGAGTGTCTTTGAAAGAGACTAAATAGCAGAATGATCTTAGAAAAAAAAAAATCCCTCAAAGTGTTGCCAAAAACCTATTACATGCAATTTACAAAGAGGTGTCTGTGAGCAACTGGGAGGGAAACAACAAACTGGAGGAACAGCTTTCATAGTATGATAAATGAATTGCAAATAGCACACATGTCGGGCACGCTAATTCTAAACCAGAAAACTGTTCCATAACAGGAATAAAATAAGATTGTGAGTGGAACAAATAGCCTCTTCATCATTATAAAAGGAGAAACACTTCCCTGGGTAAAGGATTAATTTATACATAAAAGAAATGTTTGGAGTTCAGGTGTCATTTTATGTACCAAAGTTTAAAAATCCAAACCAAACCCAAAAATGAGACAAACCCACCCCATAGACATCCGTTCACGCACCTCAAATTTCCAATTACCTAGAGAGGCTCTTAGACTGAGCATGGGGCCTGCAGTGCCCAAAGGAATATTTTACAGCCCACCTGAAAATGGTGGCACAACCAGCAGAATGGACCTAACCCTAGAAGAAAACCTTCCACAAGGAAGAAAATTCAGGGGATTTGTTCAGTTATTGGTCACAGGTACTGAAAATGCCTGTCCCAGCTGTGTGAGGCTGGAGAAGTCATCATAGACAATAGAAAATGGAGATGGACACAGATCCCGTGAAGGAGACAGAGGAGTTTGTACCTCCCTGTGAGTCTGTTCCCCCCAGTGCTCCTCAGGAAGGGCTGGTAAAGTGTGGAGGCTTAATTATTTCAGCTCATGTGAGTTTGATACTCCAGAGAAATACTGGAGTGGCTTGTAATTCTGAAAACTGGAAGTTACTCAGCCAAAACCTTAGCCTGAAGCCAAGGAATCCACGTCTATAGACAGCAGCTGGAGATGTGAAGAGCAGAGATGTAACTAATCAACTGCACAGAAAGCTTCATCAGTCCCCACATCCCCCCGATCCCAGGCCACTGCCTTGACCTGTAGATCATTGCTGAGGAAAGAGGGGATTGTCTGTTTCTAATAACTCTTCTGAGACCACTGCCGTACAGCCGTGTGGTGTGAACACCTGGTGACTGAGCACAGAGTGGAGGGTAATCATCTCATTTTGAATGGGCCACCAGCCCAAATACCATTTGCATTTATTATCACGCTGAACCGGACTTGATCTGGGCTTGGAAAAGAAAATTTGTCTTTCAGCAAGAACCGTGAGCCATCCTGTTTAAGGCAGAAACAGCACTGAGACATCACAGTAGGTTGATGGAGAAACAAAGAGTCTTCTTTTTGAAGTGCACATGTGATGTTCAGAGCTGTGTTTCTCTGGTGGTAACATTGTGCAGGCCTAGAGAAAACAACAGCTATATGAGATTAAGAGAATCAGAGAATCATAGAATGGGTTGGGTTGGAAGGGACCTCAAAGCCCATCCAGTTCCACCCCCTGCCATGGGCAGGGACACCTCCCACTGGACCAGGGGCTCCAAGCCCCATCCAACCTGGCCTTGAACATCTCCAGGGATGGGGCAGCCACAACCTCCCTGGGCAACGTGGGCCAGGGTCTCCCCACCCTCATTGTAAAGAATTTCTTCCTAATGTCTAACCTAAATCTTCCCCTTTCCAGTTTAAAGCCATTCCCACTCACTCTATCACTCCAGACGCTTGTAAAAAGCCCCTCCCCAGCTTTCCTGGAGCCCCTTTCAGTCCTGGGAGGCTGCTCTAAGGTCTGCCCAGAGCCTTCTCTTCCCCAGGCTGAACAACCCCAACTCTCTCAGCCTGTCCTCACAGCAGAGGTGCTCCAGCCCTCAGATCGTCTTCACAGCCTCCTCTGGCCCTGCTCCAACAGTTCCATATCTGTCTTATCTTGGGGGTTCCAGAACTGGACACAGGGCTCCAGGTGGGGTCCCACAGGGGCGGAGCAGAGGGGCAGAATCCCCTCCCTGTCCCTGCTGGTCCCACTGCTTTGGATGCAGCCCAGGGCACGGGTGGCCTTCTGGGCTGTGAGTGCACATTGCTGGCTCAAGATGAGCTTCAAATTGCTCTGAAACACCCCAGGAGCAGCCACAGATGAATCCAAGCCACGATCCTCTAGTCTTCTTAGAGGCAGAGCAGTGACAATGTGCATCTCCACTGATTTGCATTGACACGTCCTCAAAGTCTTGGAATAGCTTAGGAATCACAATAATTATGGAAAAGCCTTTCAGAACTGAATAAGACTAAAAAAGAAAATATCCCATAGAAATTATTCTGCAAAATAATTCGATGTGGTTGAGAATGAAAGCCTTTTTAGAAGAAATCTATAAGTTCTATGTTGAGGATGTAATTCTGTACTGAACTCCCCAGCAGGCTTTAACTCCTGATGCAAATGGAATCAATTTGCACTGCTTGGGTTAGTAGATAACATTCTGCTGCAATGCCAGTGCTTTTGTCTGACTTCTGTAAAAGTACTGCTTTTTTCTTCCCTTTGGTCAAAGAGCAGTTCTGGTTTGTCATCTGTAAAGGAAAGGGATGCTTGAGAAACAGAACTGAGAGGGGGCCTTTGTAGTGAAGATTCATTTAGGCAGTTTGGTATCTGTTACAAGCTGAAGCCAGACAGTGTCTGGGTGCAAATATAAGGAGACAGTGAAAGGGAGCCTCACACCCTGAGAAGGTCCTTTTTCATCATTAGCATTTACAAAGCAAGTAAGTAACATAAATTTGGCATCTGATGACTGGAAATGCACTGGAGATGCCCTGCATGTCACAAGGCTCTCAGGGCTTTCTGCTGGTACCATTCACTGCTATCACACTCAGGTATTCTCTGCAGCCAGTTGAATTCAAGGATTTATTACCATAGTGGTAACCTCACATCAGCAGGAAATGGCAGCTGTACACAAGGAAAACTTTTGCCCTTTAATTCCTTGTCCCTTGAGCAGAATGTCTGCACTTAATGGAAGGCAACAAGCATATTCTCAGATGGCCTAAATTCTTTGCTGCGCTGACTATGGCTGGAAAACAAGGAAAACAGAAAGTGGTGCAACTCAGAAAATAACAGTTGATGCCCCAATCTTGTCAGTGCTTGAGAGGCGTTTGGACAATACACATATTAACAACATGCTTCAGCTTTTGGTCAGCCCTGAATTGGTAAGGCAGTTGGATTAGATCATAAAATAATAGAACAGAATCATAGAATGGTTTGGGTTTGAAGAAACACTAAAGATCATCCAGTTTCACCCCCCACCCCTACCACAGGCAGGGACACCTCCCACTGGATCAGCCTCATCCAGCCTGGCCTTCAACACCTAGAGGGCTGGGACATCCATCTCTGGGCAACCTGTGCCAGTGCCTCACCATTCCCACAGTAAAAAATTTCTTCCAGATATGTAAACTAACCTAAATATCCTGTTTTTCAGCTTAAAACCATTCCCATGGTCCTATCCCTGATAAAGGACCCCTCCCCAGCTTTCCTGTAGGCCCCCTTTAAGACGATCACTGTAGATATCTTCCAACTGAAATATTCTGTTGTATTCCATTCCACTCTACAAATGGCTCACAGAGCATGACAGTATAAGTGATATAAAATCACTTCTGCAGGGCTCCTTGACCACTGTGTGTGTGAGAAGGGGTGGCAGCGTGGGAGGGAGGCCGTGGATGGCCTTGCACTGGGCCAGGCCCTTTTGAGCAGCTTCCAGATGGCACCAGCACATTATCTTTTATCTGTCTCAGAGAGAAAGTGGATCTGTCATTCAAGTCATCCAAACAAGGTTTCTTTTCACTCTTCTGGAAGTGTTTGGCTTCACCTGACAGTTTTCTTGCTGTTACCCATGAAATGAAGATTTTTATCAGTTACAGTGGGATAGCCAGAACTTCTTTATTGTCAGTTCTGCTGAAACAGGAGGCCAGTGATGACTGGAAGAGCTGGCAGCTGGTGCAGGCTGAGAGGAAAATGATTTGCTGAGCCTTGTCACTCAGATAAGGACAAAGAACCAGGTCCAGCTTGGGGGCAACAGTGCTGCCTAAACGAGGGTCTGCAACTGGGCAAGAGTCAAGGCAGCAGAGGGGTACAGGTGGGGAGATATTTCTGAAGTGGGGATTGTGGAAACAGCAAAATACAGGTGGCAGATAGATTAAAAAAAATTAATTTACAAGATTTTGTGTAGAATGTAAGACACAGAATACCCACACCACAAGACTAAGTGTGCACAATCTTCCCACCACTCTCATCTAGCCCTATTGTTGCACAGAAAAAGAAAAAAGGCAGATATTTTGGGTACAGTTTTAAAACAGGCAATCATTTGCTTGAAATTACATACAAAAGCTGGTTTTAATTTCCCTGTTGAAGTGCTTTCTTTTGCTCGATGTTATTGAGTGGCCAGAACAAGATGGCTCAGAAGAACAGTAGGGAGCTTTGTAAGGTATGATTGCAGAAAGGATTTAGCAGAGACAGCAATCTGAATGTCTTTAGTGACAGACCATATATATTAATGCCTTTTGGCCAAGCAGTGGAATCAGAATATACTGTAAGTGTCACATGCCATCCCATAATTACAGTACATCCTTCTTACAGTGCTTTCATACAAGAAATATTGTTATAATGCAGCAGTCCCTGCCTTGGATTCCTCAATACACTTCCCATGAGTCTTTCAACATGCCAGACAAACGTTTTTTTTTTTCCAGAGAAAAGACAAAAAAAGAAAATTCAATGAAGGCAGGGGAGAGAAAAAGGGCAGAGGGAATGGGGAGTGATAAGATAGTGAGTATAGAAATGCACCAGCTCTACAGCATGATCAGCAAGGCTGTGGCACCCACCCTCTTTTTTTTTTTTTTTTGCAGTACACGGTAGCATTCAGTCACTTGAAGGACAAGAAAAAGCACCAACACAGGGACCTCCTCCTCTGTCTCCCACCCCCCAGACACCATCACTGTTGCATTGGACCGTGACAGTGGCAGATGAAGAAGATATTACTGCATTTAAAGGATATGTTCAGACTGCACTGTAAAAAATATTTTAATTATTTTTTTATTACTTTTAAATTTCCAAATTTTCCTTGAAGGCAGTTCCTCAGCAGGAGCTGGAAGAAAATAGGCGGGTTATGGCTTAATGGGCTAATCCCAGAGAGCCTTTCATAAAATAGTTACAATATTATAAATGAGAAATGTTGTAAGAATAGCTAAAATGGGAATTTACACAAAGTATGGTGCCTTTTATTTGCGTATGACCTCAGTGATTATGTGCAAGATTTGGCCCTCCTCACAGTAAGTGCCACATTCTGGTTAGAGAAATACGATGCCTTTGTTTTGGCAGAAAATGAATCTCTTCAGGTAATCAAAAAATCATGTAACATATTCTAAAAATATCCCCTCCAAAACTGTCTGTGCCAGACAAAACAGGAGAAAATATTTGCCTTTGACAGGATACTGATCTAGAAAATGTTTCTTTTCTTCTCTCGTCTTTGCCCTCTTGATTTTTTTCCAAGTTCCCCTCTTCTGGTGCTTTCAGCAGACCAAGGGCTTCTTCTGGGAAGGAACGTCTTGAAACAGGGTTTTGCCAGCTACCCCCTCATTTTTATTTCCACGGAGGCCCTTTGCACTGTTCTGGCAATTTTAGAGAGGGATTACATCCATTTTTAGCTCTTTAGACTTCTCCCAGCGCGTCTAAGGACCTTTGTGTGAACAAGGATTTAATACACACCTTATTGCAAAGTTGGGTTTGATGCCCTCTCCCCTGCACAGAAATAAATGGAAGTGAACCTGGAAAAACCGTTTCACTTCCCATGAAAGTCAATCCACCCAAAAGGAATCCTCATAAAGAGGAACACTGCTTGAGGCAGGGCTTTCTCTCAATAAAGTGAGTGTCTCGGTGCTCCGGAGGTGGGTTTCCTTTTCATTGCTGTACACTGGTGGCTTTATAAGGCTACACTGACGCAAAGCACCTATGTTAGCTTAAAAACACAAAGTTTAGGATCACTGGAATAGCAGTGCAAAGCAGCTGGGCAGGACCAGTGTCTGGCACTTGCTATACTGGCTGTGGGAACTCATTCCGCTCACGTTGGTTACTGCTCACGTCTCACATCTCCTGGGGTGAGGAGACATTGCACCACTACCCTCCTCCAGGAGCAGGATTTTTTTTTAATGCCCACTTTTCTTCAAAGGCCCAGCAGTGTCAAAAAAACCTTCTGCAGGTCTCTGACTGATGTGACTACAAAACAGGGGGGTTTTGGTTGTGGAGTGAGATCATTTCCTATTTAGTGGAGAACAGCAAGTCACTGAGGGGATGGCATTTCCAAACAGCAAATATCCCACCTGTGTCTTTGACCTGGCACCCTGTCACACCAGAATAATGACAGATTAAACCTTTTATACAGTTGACCACTGTTTCTGAGTATCATTTTTCCACTAAGGGCTTTATGTCCCCATTAGAAAATATCTTTATTTTGGGCAGACTACAATGCTGTGTTTGTGTTTCCTTGGCAAAGCCATGGTTATGCCTGGTCAAAGGAAGGTGGAGACACAACCCGCTTATTTGACTTTCTATTAACAGCTCTGAAATGCTGCTGATGGGCAGCTGTCCTTCTGCTTTCACACTGTGCTTCAGGCAAACTGACACAAACCAATATTATCTATTAAGGAAAAGCTGACACATGGCTTTTGAGGGGCAAAAGCAGATAGCAAATTGTTTAAATATTGAATTTGCTTGCACAGACTTGTAATTTCTCTGTGAGGAAGGACAACACAGGGGCTTACTCTGAACTCAGTCAATCATTTCAAAACTCAGTCAATTAAAGTGGTGTATAATAGCTGCTGGTAACCACAACCATGTGTCAAATGAACCATCATATTTTCTAGGAAAGAGAATGCAAGAAAGTGACTGGACCATTCATTTTCCTGGAATATTGCATGTCTAAAATAGCAGCTTAACAAAACATTGCAAAGATCAAGGGACATTTGCTGTCAGAGATCAAAGGAAGCACAGGGTTCCTAAACTGAGGGCCTTTTGGAGGCATGAAAGAGCACTGAAAATAGTCTTCCAGCTTCTCTTTCTCTCCTTTCTGGTCTATTTTTTATTTGTACTAAATCCTACTCAAAGAAGTCCTTCAGGTCATCAGATTTTGCGATAGAGCTTACTGCTTCAGTGACCTTGGAGAAATGCTATCCTGTTCCTGGTCCTTCTTTCCCTGAAGCCCTCAGAGATGGCAGGTCAGCTGGTACAAACATGCACAGAGGCCCATACTGTTACACAATTTGCCTTTGAATGGAAATTTTCCATAAATATAAAATAAAGTATTCCACACAAGTGAATGAAGTACAAACACAATTACATCAATGTGTTTCTTACATATTTTGGCAAATTAGTAGGATCTGGTTATCAAATTTATGATGTTCTTCTCTCATAATAAATAACCTGTGAACACATTAAAACAGTGTTTCTCATATGTCATTAACAATGATAAACCCAGCACATGTGGAAGCACAATCTCCTTCCAAACACCAGATACTGCATATAAGGGTTTTCTACGTGGCCTGTTTGTAATATTCTTGGAGCTGAGGGACTTAAAATGTTTACTATGTAGCTGAGACCTATAAAGGATTGGTTTCACTTCAACAAATGTCTAATAAGTTTTCCATTCAACAGATTCATCTGAGTTTTCATTCAACACCTTCTGCCATCAGACCCAAGCTTCAATGTGCTGATTATCAGCAAAAAGCACCCCCTCCACTTAGAACTTCCTCAAAATTACACGTAGACAAAATATTTCCTGCTATTATAGCATCTTACAACTTCATTTTTAACTTTTGACATTTTTAACTCCATTTTTAACTTGCCTTAAATTACATGTAGACAAAATTTCCTGCTATTATAGCATCTTATGATTTCAGCCTAAACTCACAACCATCAGACCACGTTTATTCTCCTCTGCCCTTATATCCACACATTTTACAGCCACGAGCAGGTAGTTTTATCTTCTCAGAATCCTGCAGCAATTAATCTTCAGGCAATTTTATGGCCTCTAATCCCAGAACAACTCTATAAAAGAAGCAACACCACCTTGACGGTGAAAAAAGCAGGTTAAATCATCTGCTCATGGTTGTACTGGAGTTCTGTAGTTAAGGTGCCTCTTAGGGGTGCCAGTGTGGCACTAAAAGCCCCCCTCCCTTTGGGCAATAAAACTGGTGCTTTTGCAACTGCCCATGAACTCAACTTGAGAGCAAGCAGCATTGTTCCTCCTGCCAGCAGCACCACCTCTCGCTGCAAAGGAACCAAATGGCAGTTTGAATAAAAGCTGGGAATTGTCAGCATTCAAGTGAAATTGCACTCGAGCCTCCAAATATTCATCTCTCACTCACATTCAGTTGATTTTTCATTTGTGAGAATATTTTTACCCTGTTCTGACAAAGCTCAGAGAAGTAGAGCCACTGATCCTACAGCCATCCAGCACACTGTTTACTAAATAATTCTTCATCACCTCCCACTGACTGTTTTCTTTGGAGGGAAACAAACATTCTTACAAATACAACAGATGACATACAGAATTATGAAAGTGCCTATTGGATAAGTGAAAGATCGCCTTTATTCTCAAAAACATCCAGTTTTACAAGTCCAGTGTGGAGTGCTGTACTATGCCAGATATATCTGGAAACCATCCCAACTATCACTTTGAAACTCTGCCTATTTAAAAGTTTTGGCAACTTTAATCAGAGGCACAAAAGCTGCAGCAAAATTGCTGTTTTAATGAGGCCAGGAAGCGACAAAGCAACCAGTGCCATCTGTTTGCATCTACCCATATTCAATCTGTTAATGATGTGAACCCAATTTACAGTCATCAGTACTGGTTTACTGGTATCAATAACTGACCTAAAAATAAGCTATGGGTCTTACTCATTGCTGAGGCAACTGAAATCAGCACTCTCACACCAGATTTAAGTTTAACCCAGTGCGTTTCTGGCCAGAACAGAAAACAGGAAAAGTGGGTCTCTGTATGCCATGAGCTTTGGCTAAGCAGACAAATGCTTTTTTTCACATATGCATTACAAGCTGAGAACTAACAACATTGGGGGTTACAGTGCCTGTATTCTGAACCTCTCTGGAGTTAAAACACGTGGAATAAAAACAAGTTGAAAAGACACTGCTATGTTCCTGCACTACTATCAAGTTTCTATTCAATAAGCCAACATGCAGTAGCTAAATAAATCCAAATGGTTTCTTTTCTGTGTAAGCCCTGGGTCCCTCAAGATTTCTTTTTCTCCACAGTTATAAAACCTTCGGACAATTGCAATGATGAAACGTGAATATGGGCATTAATGGCTTCCTTATACTTCTGTGCAAAGCTTAAAACCAGGAATTGGTTTGACACTCCAAAGAAAGACACTATGAAGAACTGTCAGTTTGCATTTAATGATACCTCTCTCTACCCATCAGGAGTGGAGCCATCAGGGTTGAGTGTGGTTTGCAGGAACCTAGCACAGTTCCTGGGCTCTAATTCTGTGTGAGCTCTAATCACAGCTCAGCTCCCATACAAGAAGTACCACAGGTACAAATCTCCACTCCCCACCTCTTTATTCCCTCCTCCCCTAGCTGGTCCTCAGTTTCTAGACTCTGGGGCTCTGGGACTGGAAGGAAGACAAAGCAAGACCCACCAAGATCTCTGCTCAGATCAGCACCAGGATTGTGAAGGTTCTTGCAGCCCAGCTGTCAGCAGCCTAAGGCATTTTAAAATGCTTCAAAACTTGCTGAAGAAGATGCAAGGCAAAGGTGAAGGCTCTCAGATAGTGATGAACTGATCTTGTGAGGAACAGAGAGCCTTATCTTCTTGGATTGACCAAAGCCATCCTTTGTAATGGAACACTTAAGCTTACAAAGAGCAATTATTTCTTTAATTTTTGATGGCATGAGGCTGCACACACAGAAAAGGAGATGGACAGACAATGTCTATGTGTGGTTTGACGTGTGCTAACACAAAATAGAGATAAGCAAAGCAAAGGAAGAGAAACTGTAAGCTTTTTAACACCTGTAGGATCTGGAACAGGGCATTTTTATGGGGTGGAGAAAGACATTTTTCTGGTTTCCTACTTCCCACACCGAAGAATAAATGTGTGTGAAATCACTATTCTCCAGCACTGTTAAACATACTCTACTACAAGAAAGATGTTTGGCCAGCTAAGGACATTCTCCTGCAATAGGGATAATTCTGCCCAGTCCCTTGGGTCTTTCATGGCTTTATTTCTTACTCACTCAAAAGAATACTTCTGTTCACCTATATCCTCTGATGCAATGGTACCATTTTTTGTTGATTCAGGCAGCTTATGTTATGATCTCTGAGACTACACTGGATTTAGGGATTTCAGTTGGGTCTTTAGTGGCTCATACACATAACAAATCTAATATGTACCACAGGGCACAGACTACAACAAAACCTGTAACTGAGGATGGCAGTTCTGTAAAGGCCCAGAGCGCTGCAGCTCGTCGGCAGGCTAATCTATCCTGGCTGAGAATTCCTGTACTCAGAAGTCCACACCACACAAACTGAATCCTCTGATCTAAAGGACATTATCCTGGTTTCAGGGCAGGGCTACTTAGATTGCATTGTGGTCCATTATCCATGGTCTTGTTCTGGCTTTAAGTGACGATAGGTTCCGGTGCCTTATACAGCTCTACTGACCATTTGCTTTCAGTGCTAAAAAATAGAACAATATCAAACAAAGCTGGTTTGGAAATATGTGACTCAGCTTGATTCACACATCTACCTCAGCCTCCTCTCTGGCAAGCACTCATTCTACTTTTTGATTAACTTCTTGAATACATCAGTCTTCTCTTTTTTGAGCATCTCTCCTTTTATCTTGTGTGCCTGATTCTTAATCATTAGGATTTCACTAAGCTGTGACATGAGCAAACTTATCCAGCATTTTCTGCCCCCTTGATGCCAAAGTTCACAGTGATTTATAGATTTTAAATTACCATGTTTACTTCACCTTCTATTTAAGATATAAATATATCTGGTTCTTACATTGTGGAATTTTATAGGGTTTAATATTGATTTCTTTTAAACACAATGAATGATAGTTCTCAAACTCAGATTACCTTAAGCATCACTGAGCTGGATGACCCCAAAGGCAAAAGCACTGAAGCACTCCTGGAGAGAAGCAAGGCAGCCCCTCTGTCTGCACACAAAAAAAAAAAAAAAGTGCAAATGAGCAGATTTAGGGAAAGAGCCAAAGAAAATTTATTCCTAACCTACCAGGCCTAGGCATTAGATTAAGCTCTGAAAAATAAGCATACATATTGTTATGGAGAATGATAAATGTATTTCTTTTAAGGTTTAGTTCCACATTATTTTCTCAAGAAGAGAAAATAATGCAAGAGTGCAAGAAGAGGTTTATGCTGGGCTTGGGCAGCACGATAGAGGCAGCAGGGTAAGAGAAAATATCATTAATTGAATTTGGAAAGGTAAGTACTGATTACTAATAAAGCTTTCTGCACTTTGGAAGCTATGTGGCTGTACAGGAATATACAAATAATTCCCTTAAATACAATGACACAACTCTGCTGTCTGACATCCATAAACACAGCCCTTAGCTCCAAATAGTGAAGGGGTTGGAGAATGAGGCCTGTGAGGAGTGGTCGAGGGACCTGGGGTTGTTTAGCTCAGAGAAGAGGAGGCTGAGGGGAGACCTCATCACTGTCTACAGCTGCCTGAAAGGAGGCTGTGGTGAGTTGGGTGCTGGGCTCTTCTCCCAAGTGACAGGTGATGGGATGAGAGGAAATGGCCTCAAGTTGTGCCAGGGGAGGTTTGGACTAAACATTAGGAAAAATTTCTTCCCTGAAAGTGTTCTCAGGCCCTGGCACAGCTGCCCCGGGAAGTGGTTGAGTCCCCATCCCTGGAGGTCTTTAAAAGGTGGGTTGATGAGTTCCTCAGGGACAGGGTTTAGTAGAGAACAGGTATGGCTGGACTCAATGATCTCAGAGGTCTTTTCCAGCCAGATGATTCTATGATTCTAAACACAAAAAGGGAGATAAACTACTATCTGCTTGAAGTTAAAACAGCAAAGTAATAACTGCTATAATGGCCTCTGATATTTATTTTCCAATGATTAATCCAGACTTCCAGCCATCTTTACCAAACACTGAAGTGTGAGCCCCTCTCCAGCACCAGTTCCCCTGCACAGAGCTGGAGTGGTGCAGCAATGAATCGGCTGCAGACCATGCTCCAGCTGTCTTACAATAAACAAAACTGCAGCAGCTCCACAAGTTCACAGTAGCAGCACTAATTTTTCCCAGCTGAGGGCTTGAGCCTTTATCTCTTGTTTAGACTTCAGAAAAGAACTCAGATTTCTGCAGCTTGAGTCTCCTCTAAACAAAGGCTGATCTTTGGGTTCTCCCCTACTGTTCAGCTGCTCTGAGCACAGAGATCATAGAATCACAGAATGACCTGAGCTGGAAGGGACCCACAAAGACCATCGAGTCCAAATCCTGTCCCTACCCAGGACACTCCCAACACTCACCCCGTGGGGCTGAGGGCAGTGTCCAAATGCTTCTGGAATGCTGGCACAGTGGGTGCTGGGACTGCTGCCCTGGGGAGCTGTTCCAGTGCTCCACCACCCGCTGGGGGAAGAACCTCTTCCCAAGATCCAATCTCCCCCTGCCCAGACACATCTTCCTGCCATTCCCTCCAGCCCTGTCCCAGGTCCCCAGAGAGCAGAGCTCAGCCCCTGTTTCCCCTCCCTCCCTTGGCAGAAGGCACAAACAGCTCTGAGATCCCCTCTCAGGCTCCTCTTCTCCAGCTGAACAGACCCAGGGACTTCAGCCTCTCCTCACACACTTCCCCTGCAGACCCTTCCCCAGCCTTGTGGCCTCCTCTGGACACTCTCAGCAGTTTGATGTCCTTCTGACCCTGTGGTGCCCCAACTGCCCCCAGAGCTCGAGGTGGGGCTGCCCCAGTGCAGAGATCCATCCCCCGGAGGCACTGGGGTGCTCACACATTTCACCCAGCCCTGGGCAGTCGGGTCTCCCTCCCTCCTGCTGCACCAGAGCACAGCTCTGGTGACAAAAAGACATTTAACAGCTGGAACAATGCTGCTGTGGATGCAGGAAATGGAGAACCTACCACATGGATGCTACTGAAATGAAACCGGTCCCGCGTGCCAACTCTGCAAAAAAGAGCACTTTGTTTCTGCCTGGCCTTGGCAAGCCTTTAGCCCTGGCTAATTCAACATTAAAGCTACGCTAGCTGTCTCCGATCCATATTGTTAAAGCCAGCTGGGTATGCCAAAAACTACAAAGAGAGCAAGCCTTTTGCCTAAACAAATAGTACTGACTGTCAATTTGTATCAGGAGTTAATCCTGTTAATGAGCTACAGGTGGGGCAATTTCCCTGATTGAATGCATTTTTCAGAAACTATTTCCATTCACTCTGTTGCTGATAGCCATAAGGTATGGGCTGTGATCCTGACTTCGCTCTTACTCAGCAGTTCTTTATTTAGAGTGCTTTTTGCCTTCACGTTGACTCAATGCTGTTATCTCTACCACAGCCACAAGGAAATGCTGTTCCCATTTATTGCAGGGTATGAAAGCTGTATTCAGATTTGCACCAGTCTGCAGGTTCATATATCGAGTTGTGTAAGGGTTTTGGGGAGGTTTCAGGTGGTTTCATGCTAGTTCTGCTCTGCTGTACTGAATATTACAAATTCTACAGGATTAAATTAAGAGCAATGAAACTGACCTGAATTCCTTGGTTGTTCTGCTTCAGATCCTCAGATCTCACCTTGTGCTGCATAGAAACAGGCCCATGGGGTGGATAAGTTTGACATCTGATTAGATATGAAAATCAGACCAGAAAGGCTATTTCTGTTAATAACAAAATATATATTTTTATTTCTCGTGTGTGTTGCTTCAGTTTTCGTTGTAAGATGATCCCACCATGTGTTCGTGGAGGTAGAAGCAACAAGAGAAAGTTTTTCTTTGCTTCTGAAAACAAATGGTGGAATTCATTTCCCTATTTATGTTATGTGGACATCCTCAGAAGGAAAATCCAGCACTGCAGAATGAAAAGATGCCACGTCAGTCCCCTGGAAGGTGGGCAAGCAACTGTTCTTCCATCAGTCCTGAGGTGCAGCAGGCTGGGGGAGTAGTTCTTCAGCCAAGCTTTGCTATGTGACAGCCTGGCTGTCTAAGCTCCCCTTGCCCTCCAAGAAGAAAAAGATAGCAGAGGAGGCATCCAGGGTACCTGTTTTACTGTCTTAGAGTCATAGAATGGTTTGATCTTAAAGCCCATCCAGTTCCACCCCCTGCCATGGGCAGGGACACCTCCCACCAGGCTGCTCAAAGCCCCATCCAACCTGGCCTTGAACACCTCCAGGGATGGGGCAGCCACAGCTTCCCTGGGCAACCTGGGCCAGGGCCTCCCCAACCTCACCGTGAAGAATTTCTTCCTAATGTCCAACCTAAATCTTCTCCATTCTGGTTTAAAGATATTCCCCCTTGTCCTATCACTACCAACCCTTGTAAAAAGCCCCTCCCCTGCTTTCCTGGAGCCCCTTCAGGTACTGGAAGGCCACTACGAGGTCTCCCCAGAGCCTTCTCTTCCCCAGGCTGAACAACCCCAACTCTCTCAGCCTGTCCTCAGAGCAGAGGTGCTCCAGTCCTCAGATCATCTTTGTAGCCTCCTGTGGACCTGCTCCAACAGTTCCATATCCTTCTTACGTGGGGGATTCCAGGACTGGACACAGGGCTCCAGGTGGGGTCCCACCAGAGCAGAGCAGAGGGGCAGAATGCCCTCCCTGTCCCTGCTGGTCCCACTGCTTTGGATGCAGCCCAGGGCACGGGTGGTTTCTGGGCTGTGAGAACACGTTGCCGGCTCACGTTGAGCTTCTCATCAATCACGTTCTTCTCCACAAGGCTGCCCTCCTCTGCATAAGACCATACTATTTCAGGTGAAACACTTTGTGTTGGTAACATCCCTTTTTTTGGTTGACAAGTGGAAAAATACAAAAAGCTGTGAATTGCTAAAACATCACCTGCTTTGGGAAACTCAATTCTTTTTACTGAAAATCAGTTCTGCTGCTGGAAAAACGCAGTGCTAATTACAAGGGTCGGACCTGCTCACCGAACATCCTCTGCACTTTTGCAGATCACTGCAGCAAATGATTTGCTGCTTGTTTTTAAGCTAAGTACTAGGTAAAAGGGCCTATTTAGGGTTAAACGAACTCCTTTGAGTACAGGAGCTAACAAAAGATTGTTCTGCAGCAGACGGCTGTCTCGTGCTCTGTTTGTTTTCACCTGAGTTAGATTAGTGCTGCAGCAGGATTTCACCCCTATTAGACACTGGGAAGGCTACACAATGTAGCACTAAGCTCGAGGAAAAGTTCAGACAGAGTTCACAGCTAATTAGACATCCCAGGCTCCTCACAGCAAAGCAACCTTGACTGTGGAGCGGATTCTTGTGCCTCTAATACGGCTGAGTCACACAGGAGTGGATTTTTGCTGTCACCAGCCCATGGGGCTTCTGTGGTGCCTGAACACTACTGCACCCAGCTGCTGGCTTTCTCTCACTTTTGAACTGGTAAGTGCTGTCTCTCCCCTCCCAGTTTGCACAGTTTTCTGGAAAATCACTGAGAACCTTGTCAAAACATCACAGTTATATGTGACATAAAAATTTACACCAGAACAGCATTTACAGAGTTACAGAGGCGTAACCAGGACCCCAAGAAAGGATGTTGAACCAGCAATGTGCACTTGCAGACCAGAAATCCAACAGTATCCTGAGCTGCATCAGAAGAAGTGGGACCAGCAGGATGAGGGAGGTGATTTTCCACCTCTGCTCCGCTCTCGTGACACCTCTCCTGGAGTCCTGCACTCAGTTCTGGAGTCCTCAGAATAGAAGGATGTGGATCTGTCAGAGCGAGTCCAGAGGAGGCCACGGAGACAATCTGGGAGCACCACACAAGGACAGAGTTGGGGCTGTTTGGTCTAGAGAAGAGAAGGGTCCAGAAAGCAGCCTTCTTGTACTGAAAGGGGGCTTACGGGAAAGCTGGGGAGGGAGTGTAGGGATAAGACAAGGGGTAACTGGTTTAAACTGAAAGAGGGGAGATGTAGAAGAATTTTTTTCCTGTGAGGGTGGGGAGGCCCTGGTCCAGGTTGCCCAGGGAAGCTGTGGCTGCTCCATCCCTGGAGGTGTTCAAGGACAGGCTGGATGGGGCTTTGAGCCCCCTAATCCAGTAGGAGGTGTCCCTGCCCATGGCAGGGGTCGAACTGGATGGGCTTTAACATCAATTCCAACCTAAACCATTCTGTGACTCTATTATTCTACAATACACAGAGCTACTACCATCTAATATAACTTATTTTTTCTGAATTTTCTAAATAAATTGCGAAGATAAAGTGAGTTGCAGGTTTTTGTTCTTTTTTGTTAATGTTGTTTTGAGGCTAAATGATCAGACATTAAAGATGGATGTGGTGTTACCAAAATAATAATAATACCACACTTATGGAAAAGAATTCAAACTTAAACTCTACGAATTGTCAAGCAAAGATTTTTGTTACCTTTCTGGTTGTAACAATCTGATTGTCAGCATTTTGTTTATTTATGAAATGGTGTGGCAAAACCCAGGAATGTATCTCTTTTCAAACCACCAAAAGCAGGTATGTGGGCAGGAACTGTGAGCCTGGCCAGTGCTCTTTCACCCCTGCTTGACTTTCATAGAACCTCTTCAGTGTGAGACTTGTGCTATTTTAAAAGTAGTTGCTGGCAGCAAAAAGTTATATTCCAGGCACCTCTGCCCAAAAAGCTTAATGAAGAGCAAAACTCCCTCTTGCTCAGACAGTCAGGCTCATGTGTCACTTCTGCCCCTCTTGGCAGTATTTTTGGATCATGAGTGGGAGACCACTGGTTCACGAGCTGTTTGCTGACAGCCCTTGCTGGAGCAAATTCACCTCTGGGTGCTGCTGGGCTCTTTGACAGCAAAACCTGGCCCACATCCACTGACTTGGCATTAGCTGTGCTATATTGACATATTCTTTCAGAATCTGCTTCTTACTGCTTAAAAAGAAAATGTAAATTGTTGTATTCCCTGAATGCTCACAATTTTCAATATCTCAGGGTATAAAGAATGTGGATTAAACACTACATAAAGTTGGGGGAAATATACAGCTAGTTCAGCAGTAACTCATTAACTGTGATGTGTGCAGTAATGTGACATTACCTATGGTGTAGTCAAACAGTTCAAAACTGGTGAATGGTAATTCAGAAATAGTAAAACAATAAACAGTAAAATATCATGAGAAAGCTCTAAAGCATTCGGCATAAACTTCCCTGGTTTTGTTTTCACTGAAGAGCTAATTAATTTTTTTGGAAACAGGCTGCATTTATGAATTTTGGGAAAGCGAAGCACGGCAGGGATTCCAGTTTATTGCCTAACAAAAGCTATTACTCTTTTAACAGTTCTGACAGGCACAGCTGAGTTTACAAGAGTTATTCCCTTCTCTCCAACCCTTTTTTCTCCCCTCAAACACTCTGTTGCCCTATTAACAACCAATGTAGAAAATTTGCAATTACCTCAACAGCATATGGTAAGGAGCTGATCTTCTGATTTACATCTTTCTCAAATGATTCTCCAGGAACAGTGTACGAATCAATCACTGCAAACAAAGGAAAGGCTTTCAAAGTACGTGTACATATGTTTGTGACATGTATTTTATAGCTTGTGTCTTTAGTGGTAATATTTGTAGCTACATCATCAACAACCCAAGGTAAGAGTTTTAGGGAATAATAGCTGGAAACAAAGACTGGCCCAGAGAAAGAAGGCTTGAGTTGTGGTGCATTAAAACGTTTGCACATATGAAAAATACTTACAGAGTCACCCCTTGGGCTGCATTACAGAGCCAGGATGCGTGGAGCAGATTTCAGTGCTGAAGTGTTACAGGAATTAATCACAGGCTGCAGAAAAGTCACTCTGAGTGTTACAGGAGGAGATGCTCAGCGGTACCACCGCACAAAGGCTCCAAAGAGGTTTCCATAAGCTGGCACGGAGGTGACTTTCTGCCCTATCCACACGTTCCTATAAAAAAAGACCACCAAAAGCTGCCAATTTCAGGCCAACGGTGAGGCTCTGGGCCCTAAAAGGCTTCATCCATCATGCAAAAAGGGTTCAGCAGTCTGACACCTCGGCGTTATTGGGGTCAGCTGGTTGTGATTCACGGTGCGAGAGAGAGGGGCCGCGGCTGCAGGGCCAGTGGGACTTGCTAGTTACTAATTGGAGCTGAGCTGCAGTGTAAGGCAGCTCTGCTCTAAATCTACAAGCATGGCATCAATGTTTACATGAGCAAATGAGATACAGATCCACCGTGTCCACGTAGGTGCATCCATGGGAGGGTCATTCAGACAAAGCATACGCACTCTTAGCCCTGCCTCGTGCATGTCTTGAATAATGGGAATGGATGGGCTCTTTAGCAAAGAAATTACACTGGGGGCTCATGTGATTCTTTTAGGAGGGCAATACTGTACCACCCAGCACACTGCATAAGGCACAGGTTGTGAGAACACCAATTAGGCTAAAGGAAAAATCCTTTCTTATGTAAAAGCTGCTTTACATTTAATTTACTCATTTTCCACAAGAACTACTGAAAATTCTGACAAAATGATCTATGAACAAATTAAATGTGTTTACTGCATGCAGACTCACACTTTCTGATACATTTTTTTCTCAAAACCCAATGCCAGCTGTTTCCCTTGCCATTTTTACTCAAAACCCAGGCAAATATCATTGATCTGTGACTTTCCACACAAATAGATAGCACTGCAATTTTTCCAAATGCTAGACTATTAAGCATATTGCTTTAAACTCGCACCAAAATTGGAGGATACGAGGGAAGGAAAAAACTGGCAGAACTAGCCTTTCCACCACATATGTCAGTAAGACCTACAGCTTGGGGAACTGATGCTTTCTGGACTACAGCTCTAACTATCTACCGTTTGCTGTGCTAGAAGCTTTCTACATTCGTGCTAATCATCTGCAAACTTGGTAATTTCACACACACAAACCAGAACTCTCTGTTTATGTTTCAGCAAAGATTTAATGTATGGTGCTAGAACATTACTGGGCTGTGTTACTTTTAGCCAGGCACCCTACAGACTCTATTGGTAAGCTGTGAAATGCTGCCAGAAATAACAGTAAATACCTTATGCTTTTGAAACAGTGCAAGTCCTCTGCATTATCAGGTTTATTGCTCTTGCTTCTTTTCCCTTTATCTGTTTACTCCTTAGTTAGAAAAGCTGAATAATTTGTTAAAGACCTGCTAGCCCTTACCAGGAACTGAAGAGATTCTAATGGCAGGGGAAATAAATGCAAAGAAAGCTGGAAATGTCCATTTCAAAGCTTTCACGGAAGAAGTAAATAAGGTAATCCAGGTCTGCATATCTGTTCCAAGAAGAATGATATCAAAGCACAAAACAGCAGCAGTCTTGACCAGGAACATGCAAACTGCCCTTCCTTAGGTATTCCACAGTCTCTCCTTGCTTTAAACACCTTCCAGGATCAATCCACTGCTAATGGTGCGTGGGCACCAGCAGAAAGGGGAACATTCATGAATATCTGAGTACACACAAGGAGAAAAGCTGAGCAGGACTGGAACAAGGTTTTTTTTACACTGAAAACACTCCTTGATGCTCCTGGCTGCTTTTGCTCTTCCTCCTTTTATCGCTCTCCCTACCTCCCAGCTAGGCCTCCCTTTCCTCCCCTGCGTGGTCCCCAGTTTCAAACGCTCCCATGTTAGAGGCACCTGCTGGCATCAGAGCCAGCCCACAGCGAGCTGTCCTGCTCCCAGGAGGGATCCTCTTTGCAAACAGAGGCCACAACCACAGCTGAGACAGGACTGGGTAATTCCACATGCTCCTTAGTCCCATTGCATGAAGCCTTGCCTGTCGTCACCCACTGTGACTCTCAGAGCCCGGTCCTGCCTGCTTCAAATAAGTTGAGTTTAGAAGAGACAGAGATGGCTAAAATGTCTTTTCACAGCATTCTGCACAGCCAAGTGCACAAAGACACAGATGCACTCAGACTACCTCCAAAGTCAGCTTCTGTTTGGCTCAACACTGGGCTGGGCAAGGATGTCAAACACGGTTAAAATGTGTGCTCAGTTAAGGCAGGTGCCAGAAAAAGCCTTTAGGAATGGCTTGAGGGACTCATTTCCTCTTCTCTTTTGTGTTGCCACCTCCAGATGCCTTAAAGCAGGAACAGCCAGCCCTTGATCTTGCTGTGGAAGTTGCCCTGATAGGAAATGTGTTGTATGGCTTTATTTGAGAGGCCCAGTGTTGGCTGGGACAGAACACTGCCTGCACGGGGCAGTTCTCTACAGAGCCAGGATTACAGAGCATTCTCTCAGATCTGTTGATCTGAAGTTTTTTTGCACGTGGCCTTGGCAGCACAGCCAGGGTAAGTGCCTGCTTGCAGGGTACTGCAAGGTGGCCCAGGATGTAGAACAGCCTCTTCCAGGCTCTGTCAGGGAACCACTGTTTGCTGTGGGCAGGGCTGTGAGGGACCTTTCCCATGTCCTGAATAGAAAAAGAGAGCAACTCCTTTTACTTGCAAAGTAGAAAGAATTTTCTTCTTTTGCTGGTGGTAAATAGTGATAACTTGATAACACAGCTTGTTCCCAGACTCCTAATGCTTTAACATGCACAGTCATGACCTCACCCACTTCATTCCCACACAAATATCACCTCGTCCCAAGAAAGTTCTTTCCCTGTGCCTTGCAGACAACTCGCATCCGACTCCCTTGTACTTCTGTGCTCTCATGAGTCCAGGACAAATGTTTAGCATCTTTCCCAAGGGACAAAGTATCAGGGTTTTAGATACAATCATGGGAAAACTGACCAGAACTCATGGGGCACAACTCAAAGGATCCTTAGGGCAAACATCACTAACCTTCTCCATGAAGATATTCAGCAGGTGGATCCTGTTGTTCTCAAAGGCATGGGAGCATACTGGTGCAAATCAGGCAGTTTTCCACACAAAGTGCTGTGGCAGTCAGGGGGTCCAGTGGTGCCAATGATTTAGTGCAAAGTGCCAGAGCTTGCTGGGCCTGAAGGGAACACCTGAAGGCACAACACGCAAAACCCCAAGCGCTCCCAGCACGGATGCGAGCAGTGCCCTCCTATCCACACGGATGTTTCTATCTGCACAGAAGAGGTTTGCAGGGACAGCCTGGCAGAACAGCACACATCTGACCATCAGAAACAGCCTGTGCCCCAGAGGCACACACAGCTGACACACAGACTGAAGTATGTTGGCACTTTTTGACGCAGAGACCACAGAAGGAGGGAATTATCAAATTGCATTTCCTCAAGTCATGAGCAGGTTAAATTCTGGAGGAAAACCAGAACTACCGTAGATAAGCCAACAGTGCTGCATCTTGATGAGTTATGGCATTCTTTCCTGACTGCCAGAACGTGAGGGTTCAAAAATAAGTGGTAGCAATTTCACATTTTAACCTGCACAATTGTAGAAAATGCTACTTGGCAAGTATCAGGTATTATTACCAACACAACAAGCATTTGTCTGCAACAGACACCCTTTGTGTCCCAATGCAATAAACAGACACGACACTACCTTATACAGCACAAGAGTCACTTTGTGAAAAAGACAAGTGATGACTGTGAAAGGAAGCTGAAGTTGGCAGTGATAATGCAAACAAGAGGATTCCTCCAGCACTCGTGGTGACCCCGTTGCACGAACAGCGCGATTCTGACTCGTGATAAAATCTTGCGCTGTTGTTTGTATGTGCATAAAACACTGTTGTAGTGAAATACACACTCACGCTCTCTCCCAGACACCTGCAGAAGATAAATTAGTGCCCTCTTATGACTTAAAGCCAGAAAGGTGCTGACAGAAACACTGAGAAGGACTTGAGGCCAGTTCAGTCTCTGTGTGTCTCAAAGCCACGCGCTGCAGCTCCTGGAACAGCCCCTGGCCCGGCGCTCTGACCCTGGCCCGAGGGGCAGCACGTTGCCAAAGAACTCACTTAAGGAAGTTTCCCAAATTCCAGCCTAAATCATTTCTTCTGTCAGACCACCACTGCTGACCCCACCAGCATGACCAGTCCTTTCACATCAGTTTTGCCTTTCACATGTCTGTGCACTACTGGATATAAATTACTGTTTTAACTCCCAGCTTTACTCATTCAGCCCTTTCCTTCAAAGTTCATCTTCACGTGCTTTCCTGATGGTTTATCTTTAGGCCAGAATTCAATTTGTTGTCCTTCCTTGTTTTATCTGTAGCTTTTCCATCTAAATCCCAAACTGCAAAGGCCAGAATACCGATTTTACTCCACTTAAGCACCAGATGGGCATGACTAAATAAATGCGTTTCAAGGTAAGTTAGCACCCTCTGGTGCATCATTAGCAAACTGCAAATTTCCTGAAAGATTGAAGGACATCAATTCCTCACGAAAGCAAGAAATGAATATAAACACTTCCGTGCTTATTGGCAGGTAGAAGAAACTTTGCTTTTCTTCCTTCCCCTCTTCTTAAAGAAGAAAATACTGAACTGAGTATTTTCAACTTTTTTTTTTGAACAAATGATAGAGACATTGCATTTGGCAAATTGCATTCCTCAAATTGCCTTTGTTTCTTTTGAATTATTTTTTCTAGCAATTATTTTGCATGATATGAGAGCCACTTAGCTGTAATCTGTGAAAAAAACCCACATTATAGTCAGTTCTTAACGCGATTTCAAAATTTTCATTTTGTCTGAACTGGGAAGCAGGAGAGGTCATTCAAAGGTATTTCTACTCAGCACGTGTAGCTCCTTTGCCTTTTTTCTTTACCTCATATTACATTCTGTTTTCTCTTCAAAACGCATTTCAGAACTCAGCTCAAAAAATGAGCTTTTTTTTTCCTTCAGGATTGAACTGTGGGTGCAAATCAATTAGATAAGAATGTGACTTTCAGCAATTATAAAAGTTATAGTGTGACTTTGCAGACTTGGATAATGACTCTGCAGTGTGATAAAATCCAGATCAGAAAGACTACAATGATCCAAACAAACAGAAAAGCACTGGGGCAAGAGTAACGTGGAAGCCAGCTGTCAAATTTTAGTAGTGGCATTTTTCAAACTAATCTGGTTCATCTGGAACTACAGGAGAGCAGGGATTTTCAGAAGTCACACCACACTCCTCTCCTGTACGTGTCCATAGTATTGCAAAACTAAATCTTTCAAATGGAATTTTACTTGAAAGGACATTTACTTAGAAATCCCATCTGAAACTGGAAGTATAAGAACATGGGGAAGGAGAAAACACACAATCTTTCTCATGGTAAAAAAAGCAAAAGCAGTTTTACATTGAAATAAGGGAAATGTGAAATCTAACATTTGATACAGAAGCCCCTGCTCCAGAGATGTTCACCAAACAGCTGTTTCTCCATCTATTCTGCTCTCATTCAAGGGGCACACTTGCCAGTTAAAACTCCTCATAGTGGGAGCTGGGGAGATGATGTAGGAATGATGGAATTGAATTCAAAGATAGCAAGTACAATCATTCACTCTTCTGTTTTCTAACACTTTTTCTTAGCATCACAAAAACCCCCTCCTTTATATTTCCCTTTCTGCTCTAACTCTTCTTTTAGGTCAAGCGAAATATATCAAACCCAAAGAAATGTATCGCGTACTCACAGGACTTCATCTCAAAAACCCTCAGCTTTTAGTTCTGTAATTTTTAAAACAGTCCAGGTAAAATTAAGGCCAAAATAAAACAAAGGTGAATATCTGCTGACTCAAAAAATCTTGCCAGATATACGTAATAATGGTGGGAATCTCAACTGAAGAGTTATTCTCAGAAGAAGCAGGTTGCATTCTGGCACCTTCCATCAGAGACTTCAGCTGCTATTCCTATGTGAGTGCAAAGGCAGCCCACACTGTATTTTATCTCTTCATCTTAACTTACCCATTTCATTCCATTTTGGGAAGAAATCATTGCCACCTAAATCAAATGGCAAACTTGGGGTGTGGAATATGTACTGTATTACAAGTTCAGCAGAGTCTTCTAGAATGTAATGTTCCCTCAAACCTCACCCTTTTCAAGAGTGTAATGAAAAAAGTGATTTACTGAGTAAGAAAATAATTCTGAATTCTGGAATAAAAAAATCCATAAATCAATTTTTTGGGTGGACCAGTATTCATGTCTAAAGCTATACAAGCACCACCACGTCAGGATAGAGCTCTGCTACAGCTCAAAACATTCACTGCAAGAAATGCTCATCGAGAGTATAGTGTTTTGTCGTAACATTAAGTTAATAAAGGCTGTTTATTTATACAATATATTTTCAAGACAGAATTTCTAAAAACAGCAACAGATTTTGTACTCCTGTTTAAAACTACTGTAGATGTTAATCAGCAAGATCAGTGATGTTTTAAATACATCATTCATGCTGAAGAGTTAGTTTTTTTTATGCCAATTTGACATTTTATAGACATTACAAATACTTTGATATCCAAAGACTGTGTGGGTCTTCTCCAGATGCTTCTTGACCAGAACACTTCACAGATGTTTGATTATCTTCCTGCTGAATGTCCTCCAAAATTATTTGATCCTAGAATAAGAACAGAAGTAGAAAAGAAGAAAACCCAGTAAGACTAAAGGAAAACTTTATTCATGTGAATTATTTTGGGAACTTTTTCAAGGAAGACAGAAAGTGAAAACTATCAGAAAGTTTTTTAAAAACCCCATACATTTTGAAAAGAACTTTTATACGGTTCTTTTTATGAACTGACAGGTGCTCCTTCATATTTGTATAAAAGAATTAGATCTCTCTTCCAAACTGTGAAGATTCAGATCACGACAGAAAAGTATGATTAAATAAATAATAATATTTATAAAAAATAAAAAGAAAAAACCTTGAAAATGCTTTTATCTTCTTTAATTTTCTTCCCACAATTTCCTTATTCTCTGCTTTTTTTTTTTTTGCTTGGTCTATTTCTTATAACTACCCAGAGGGCCTCTTTTCTAATTCTCTCATTTTGCAGGAAGAATAGTCTTTACCATCTTCTCATCCCTTTGCTCTGGTCCATCCTACTTCCTTCTTTTACACTAATAATCTGCATTCTTATCTCCATTCTTCATAAAATCTTTAATCTACTTCCTCTATACCCTTTGCTCTGTTCCATGTGCTATTCCAGGCTCCTTTTCTACTCCCAATCCTTTTTTTTCCTATTCTTTTTCTATTCCTTCCTCTTTTGCCTCATCCCCTGCTCCTTCCCTGCCCATTGTACCTTTGCAGAAGGAGTTCACTTATTAGTTCATTTCCATTAACACTCCCTAGCTCCCAATAACCAAGTGAGTAGGTTCATGTTCACTCTCAGACTAGTGCAGTTCCCTCTCCTCTGTGATTCTGTCCTCTGCTGAACGTGGGGAGATAGCAGCTGTTACCCACTTTGCACAACACATCAGTCAAACACAAACTGGCTCCCATTCCTTCTTTTCACAGACACTCTTCTCCTTCTTTCCCACGTGTCAGCTCTACTCTGCTCTGTTAAAGGCCTCCTGGTTGCTATCTCAGTGTTGCTATGAACTCCCACTGAGTTCATTGCTCTTCCTCCACTCATCTTTTTCTTTACTCATGGAGATTTATTGCAAGATTAGTTTTTTGCTAAATTATTACATGATTTTCATTATCTATTTTTTTCTAGACATTATCAGATTTAAGCCTCTGTTAAAATATCATTCTGAGGTGAAGGAAGAACACGTTTTCACAGCAGATATTCTATACATGGAAGGCTAAGGCAAAACACTGATCAACATTTGATGATCAACATCAATGTTTTTGATACTTTGCTGATAACCTGCTTCCAATTTTTGTGTTGCTTGATTTATTTCTTATTTACTCTTATCCAGTAAATAAGCAATACGCATACGTTACGCCAAAAATTTTTCAGGAAGTGTTAAATGCTGTTATTTCATAAAATGCCCTTGCCTAAATGCTGCCTCTGCAGGAGGCCAGAGATGGTGATTGGATGTCTCGTCACGGATGGCTGTGGGGAAGGTGATGTCAAGAAATCGGGAACAGGCCACGCCCCCCCTCTGCTCCCCTGTGACCCAGGCGATGGCGATGGGAGTGAAAAGCCACTGTGGGGCAGTCTCACAGGCGTGGACCTGTGAAGGAAACAATTCATGCATAGGAGTTGAAGCTACTTGAACAGTACAAGAGATTTCGAAACACTTAAATACACAGCACTAAGATTTTAATGGAAAATACTCTAAATTGTTCTCTTCTACATATTCCTTAACAGATTACTGCTTTAGGATTTTTAAATATTTAAAAAAACAGGAGGACAAAACAAACTATATGAGAATGAGAGATGGAAAAATGACATATATCTTGTTATCTGTATTTTAAATTTCTGCTAGCAAGATATATTTAGCTTAATGATTATAGAGAACAAGAGTTTACATTTTATGGAACCATATTAAGTTTTTTCTTGATGTTAACAATTCTCACAGCTTGAGACTCTTGCAATGTTTAGAGGAAAAACCTGAAACAGCTGCCACATGCTACATGGAAGAGTTCAGGTGATTCAGAAAATAGCTCTTGTGCAGATTATTGTGTTGTAGTCTGATTTTAGAAGAATTATAAAGCAGACAGGTTGATGCTCTTCCCTACTATAAAATTACCACCCTTTGTACAAAAGTACCATGACTGCAGATGTCCACAGGTACAGAAACTCAGACTGGCTCTGCACATTTCTGAAGGAAATGGTTTCAAAATAAAACCAACAATAACAAACATATTCATATAGGTGCCAGCTTGCCTGCACAATAACTTTTCCTCAGATAGAATATAAGATTTTAAAAGCAGAGATTAACACAAGCCAGGCAAGAGAAGTTTCAATCTGTTGTAGGAGATGGTAACATCTTGAAAATATATTGAATTACCTTACGGATTCTGCTCTACTGTTTTGACTTGACATTATTCCAGATGACTGAGAGCTTCTGTAGGATACACCACCTGTAAGAATCCCATTTTTGAAAACAGGACCAAAGTGAATTACCCATTTACTAAAGAGATAACTTTGGAAGCAATGATTAAGACTTTAATTCCATTATTAGGGACAAATTAATGATAGGTTTATTCAAGAATTAAAAATGGTGCAGAACTACAATAGTCAATGAAACAGAAAGAATTATCTGACAAAATACAGTCACCAAGTGATTTGAGAAAGGGTTAAAACAGCCCTATAAATTAACAAAGTTCTTTCATAATTTAGACAAGATATTTACTGAGGCATGAGCTGTCTTCCAGTACCTCTGGCTGGAAGAAGATCCAGCAAAAATGAAAAGTCCTCAGCAGTGCTCCAACAGAGGGCAGAGGTGAAAGATAGTCTTTAGTCTCACTAGATTAACCCTACACAGAGCTTAGCTGTCACAAAAACATCATACTGCATTACTCCTGCAAATCTTTTTAAAGTTAAACATATATGTTGGCTTGTTTCACCTTCTCTCATTTATTGAATTACTCGTAGACTGCCAAGAAGCTCTGCTGAGGTGCTCAAGCTATTCAGCTCTTCAGCTATTCTTTTTTGCCTCATCCATCTCTAAGAAGGAAACTTTCTCTAGTGCACCCTTACTTCTGTAAACATGCTTTGATTCATACAGCTTTACCCACTGCAACACTTTATGGGTCGATTCTGAAATGTGCTGAATATGTACCTGTCCCACATATAATTTTACTATCTAATTAAATATCTTTTTACTTTAGACACGATAAAAAACCCGTGAAGCTCAACTCTGTTATGTTGTTATCCATAAATTTATAGGCAAGCCTGCATTTAGGAAGGATCTGAACATATAAACTGACAACTAGAAAAAGCAATTTTTGCTTCTTCACTCCAATTGCATTGCAATTGAATTTGTCTTTGTTTACATTATGTGCAAACACAAAAGTGCTAATAGCTCCTTATGTGGCTGCAGAGGGATTCTGTTAACTGCCTGGAAGACCTGAGAAGGGGCTGTTACAGAAACACTCTGAGTGTAAAAGCAAGAATGGAAGGATAGATGAATGGTAGGCCAGCAGAGCATTAAGGATTCTGGATACTCCTCACAAACAACATTCAAGGAGACTGCTCTAATTTCAATAGGTTGTTACTGTCTTATTTACATCAGAGTGTTTCCCAAGCTCTGTGGAAATCACCTTTCTGAAGAAATTATTGATCTCAACCTAATTACATCACTTTTGTTATGAAATCCTTTTGTAACTTCCACTTAGTTTCCCCCTTTTCCTCATGTGATTTTTAGTAGGACATTATAGCCAATGTTAATATCTGGTAAGTATAAACAGGTATGATTATGAAGATTAACAGAGGTTCAACTACATACATTGCAAGTCTCCCTGTTCTGTTCAACCACATACATTATTACAGTATTCTCTTTGCAATTGTTGACTATGATTGCTCAGCAAAAATCATTTTGGTTACAAGTAATTATTCACAGAAGAGACTAGGAGAGTACAAGGTGTACTTACTTTTTAACCATTTCCCATCGGCTGGATTGATGTCTATCTACTGTTCCTTATGCCTCAACAAAATTCAAGTTTGCTCATTAAACTGCTAATGTATTGATTTTAATTTATTAATCCTCTTAATGTAATACAGATGTTATCCAGTTACAAACTTTACTTCTACTCACCCATACGTCCACCTTGCGGTGGAGTTATTAACGATAATCTTGTTGGACCAGTTGGTGTCTCAGGCTAGATGAATGGCAAGGTATTAATTACAGTGTAATAAGCATGTTAATTATTAATGTATTTCAAGCAATAGTATTACATTTTTGAGGTCTATAAAGCCTGCAGATTTCTAGTGTTGTCCACTGCTGGTTTTGTTTGTAGCACTAAAATGCAAAACCTTCAGAATTGTTACTATTTTTTAGAGATCTGCAGTGGGGAAACAACATGTATTTTAGTTTTACTCCAAGGAGTGCTCTTTGTCCATTCAGGTAAGAAAACTATCAGACACATCATTTTCTGTGCTGAAATTCCATTCTTAAGCCAGTAACTGCTCCTGAATGTTACCTCTCCCAATCAAAACATTAACACAGGGAAAAGCTCCTGCCTTCATTCTCCAGAGATGTCATTCAAAGCTTGCAACTCCCTACTCAGATATCAGGTTCTGATCATTAACTTCTACATCTAGCTTGATCCACATGTGGAGATACTACACACATGTTGATGCCCCTCAGAAAGAAAGATCACCTGGCCAAGCAGAGAACAAAATTGTTTACAAAAGATGAAAGGTAATGACTGGCTTGATTTGTGGATAAAAAAAAAAAGTCTGTCATCCACCATAAATGAAATTTCAGGAATGTTCTGAAAATCAATGTGATGTGAAGTTAAGAGTGCAAAGTAATTCACCTCTTACAACTTCAGAAATCTGTGATGACAAACTTACATCCAGCTTAATTCCCTGCAATTCCCTTTACGGTCAAGGAAGAGAAAAAGGAATGAGAGTTTCCTTTAGAATTAATCTTGTGTAGATTCACATCTGCCTCTGGATATGGTCAACCCACAGGGTGTAAGGGAATCCCTGAGATGCTAGCACAGACCTGCACTGCAGGCACCTACGTGAGCTCTGGAGAAGGTGGAAACATAACTCCAGCAGTCTATGTCAAGATTCCTTTTGGTTTATGTTTTAGGGAGTATCTGACTTCTTCTAAGCACCAAGCATAGCTGAAATCAGCGATCTGCACAAATGAACTGGTTTGAAGGGGGATGGGAGATCTTTTTTTCCCAGTATTTTATATATATGCATACATATATTAAAAAAAATTACAAAAAATCCACTTACTTTCCTCATTGGTGAAGGTCCATGATCAATCTCCATTGACTCCATTCTTGCAATAAAAGTCAAAATAAGAATCACATTGTAATAAAACTAACACTTTCATTGTCATGAAAATTCTCACACTAAATTTGACTAACAGTGCAAAAGCACAGTACATAATGCATAATACATATAAGTATTTAGGAATTTTGTTCCAAAACCCACTAAGAGAAAGAAAAAAAATCTTTTAATTGATTCTGAGCTTTGGTTTAGACATTTAGAGAGAAAGTTATTTTACAATTATCATTGTTATTTTTGTATTTAATTCAGAAAAAAATATGCATATTAATATGTCTGTCATGTGTCCCCACAAGCAGGGCATTCTGAAATTTACTTTTTATACAAAGTAAAGTTACAAGCACAGACATAGAAATCTTCTAGCTTTAGCAAACTATATGTTCAATTTGTTTAAAATTTAATGAGCCTTCCTGGAGTTCATCTATCTCTCGACAACTACAGTGCACATACAGGTGTCTGTACAAGTCAGTACTTTTTCCCCTTCAGTCAAGGGCAAGAACTCACTAATTAATCAATCAGTGCATCCAGAAAATCTTCAGAACAAAGTGCATCATGCCTTAGAATTTTTTCCAGTGAGTACAAAGGCAACCTATAGAAGCAGTTATGATGCACACTTGGTTACGTAAGACCCTCCCGAGTTCTTTCACACGCAGCTTGCAGAAACAAAACACAACAGCTGAAAATATCCTTATTTTAAACTTGTTACAAACAAAATGGCTTTGTGTAGAAAATATCAGTTTGTTGTCATAGTTAAGATTTTCATTGAAAATTAACAGACCTGTACCTACATTTTAGAAGTGGAAGGATGACTAGGATGAAGAGAATATGAAGAATAATCGTTCTGTTTTCTTGAAGGAACTAAAGTCATTAATAAATTTAATATTAGAACACAGCTATTTCCAGAGATATGTATTGCATAATTAGTATCTTAAACCAACACTTCTTACTGGAAAGTGGGTTTCTGCTTGTACTGGGAAACGGCAGTTGTGTAGTTTGTTCAGAAGGTCTCATACTAAAGAGAAAACAGAAGAAATAATAAATATAAATTGAAAACCGGATTGCTTAGTTATTTGTTTGGCTGGCCAATAAAGCATAAAATTAAAGCATTTTATCCATCAACAGCTGGTTTCAATATAATACTATTGCCATGGAGCAAAATAAGTATCTCTTTGACAAGGTACTAACAACTTCTTCTCTAGAACCCAGTGTCTGTATCTGTTATTACATGCCCAACAATATCAACTTACGATAATATGATGGCAAATTATTATATGGAACAACAGATGTTAAAATACATCTCCTAACTGCCACTGAGCCAAAAACCTTAATTTCGGTTTGTACATTTCCAAAACTTTAAAAAGTCTAGTTCTCAAAAGAAATGTTGGCATATTTCCATTATTGACCACCAGGTACATGCGACTGCTACCTTTGCCAGTAACCACAACGAGGAGGAATAAGCCCACTGGGCATAGAAGGAGAAGGCCTGGCTCACACTCTCTTAGCAGAACTGTGAAGAATCTGAGATGCAGTAACTCTGTACCTGGTATAACCAAGATGCTATTTATTTGAGATGTGGAAAAGAAAAAGGAGGCAGCTGATAAAACATATAAACTGTGATAATCTACCACATACATAGTTTCCTTTATATTGTTTTCCTTTCAGTTATATTACACCAAGCAGCACAGGAGAGCATAAGACAGTGCAATGGGCACGTTCCAGAGTCAAATGAAAGTCTACACTGAAAAAACACAAAAAGGGAATAAAAATCAACAAAATTTTTCAATTAAATTGCTTGGCTTTTGAATTGGCTTATTGGGGAGATTTCAGCATCCCTGATCACTGATATTGATAAAGTGGCATTCATGAAGGCTTTCTCTCAGGAAGATGGACCTACAGGGAGAAGTACACTTTAAAAAGGACTCTTAATACCCACAATCACTAAAAGGGAAAAGCAGAATAAGCGTGCTAAGGTTTTTTCCCAGTAGTTTTCAAAATCTTAGAAAATGGGAAAGATGAAATAAGCCATGGAAACAAAGGTTATATGGAAAATGGAATAATTTCACCATAGGTGGATCACAGTAGATCAATCCTATCTTTTGGGGGTTTTATGTTCTGTTGAACAGATTTTTTAAACTGTAGTAAGACAGTACAGGTTCCTGTGTTAATTAAATTTAAATATTAGAGTTCTGTGTAGTGCACGTGGATTTCAAAGCAGAGATAAGGGCAATTAATTCAGATAAGTATAACATAAATAATATTAAAAGGCAAACAACAACAAAACAACGAGTGAATACAAGAACTAATGTTATTAGTGATGTCCCCTTCAGTTTAGTCTTGCAACTGATCCCATTAAATACATTCTGTAATGACTCAGGGACAGTCTGCAGTCTGTGAAACCGGAAAGACAGAAATCTCTGAACACAGAAAGTTACATCAATACTGAGAAGAACAACCTAATGATTTAAAAATGTGAAATTTTCAAACAAATAATTGAAATAAAATTTAATTAAATGAAAACTAATAAGAGAATGCACTTAGGGATCAATAAGCTTCTTTGGTTTTAAGCTGGAAATAAATAAGATGAAAAGACTGAAGCATATCAGTCAATGAGCAGGGGGTGATGATCACCACTTGGCTGTCTCTTTGACACATTTGTGAAAAAGAGTAATTTAAGATGAATCAAGAAGTTGATTTTCACTATAAACAGAGAAGATGAAAATAATGTTAGGGCTAGATACAAGGAAAGATACCACAGTACTTTCCAGCTTGATGCTGGCCAGACTGTCAGTAAAAATACAAAGCTGTTCAAGTAAATCCAAATAAAAATTTTAAAACTGAATATTTACCTGACAGATATTGCTAAAAGCTCATTCTTAGAGTAACTACCAACTTGAACTTAAAAATACAAGGATTCCTTCCTGAAAGGTTTCATTAATGTGAAGAAAATGGACTTGACGACAGAAATCACTGTCCATTTAATTGTTAAAATACGCATTTTCTATTTTTACAACACTTTATACAACAAAGGCAAACAAAGCAACACTTTTTTATCGTTTTATCAATTAAACTTACAGTATTCTAACTACAAAGACCATTTCTCATTTACCTTTGCTGCACTGAACCTCTTACCGTTGCATCTGGTGCATTTGTTGTGTTACTTTCTTGAGAGATTCTTCCAACTTTACTGTCTATGAAATAAGCAAAGACTTAAACAAAATCTAGTTGTGTGCTAGCCTTCCCCAGCTCCTTCTGATTCCCTCCCAAGCAGCTCTGAGAGGAAGCACTGCTACCCAAAAGCCACAGGAAGGAGACAGGTATATCATTGCACAGGGAAACCCTTCTCTTCGCTGCTCACCTCAGTCTCACTGTCAGTAACTTCTCCACCAGAACAGCCTCACCAGTGCTCACCATAACTGCACATGTGGTGTTTAAGACCAATCCCTTTGGCCCCAGTGCAATGCAAGCACTTTTAAAATACTAACAAATACACAGAATGGATGAAACAACAACAAAAACACCCCAGCATGCTACTGGAACAGCGACCAAATATACCCTCAGCTATTTCTGCACTGTCAGCTAAACACCTGCCTCAGGTCAAGCAGCGCCCTTGATTACGACCTTCGTTAAATCCATATCCCAACAGTAAATAACCTGGAAACTTACCATCAAAGAGGATCAAAACCCCACACAGATTCTTTGGGGCAACAGTTCTATTTATGTAAAATACTATTAAGAAGAGCTTTATTTTATTTTCCCTACAGGCTTCATTTTTACCATCTGGAGTCAGTACAACAGATTACAAGGGAGCAGAAAATCAGGATTCCTTCACGGCTTGGCTTTAAAAGCAGAAGGACAGGACCTTGAAAGAACTTACCCACACTAGGCCTGATCCTAGAATGCAGGCATGGAAAACGGGAGAAAGGGCCACAAAGCCCTGCAGTTTCCAGGTGTTGTCCCCACGAGAAGCACAGCAGATGCCCTCCTCACACACCAAATGGCCAGCTGCACGAGTTTGTCTCTGTTATTTCATATATAGGGCCCCTACTGATGTGCTGATTCACCAGTATTGCCAAGCAGCTTTAAGTAATATAAGTGGCCATGCCCTTGGAAATAAATGAAACTGCCAACTATTTCACCAAATATTTAAAAGCAGCTGAGAACTGAACCAGGAATTTTCCTTCCAGCCTACAAGGAAGAGGCATAGTCACAAATTCAGCACCTATTCTCCACAGAAAAATTAGTTCTATTCTGGTTCCCACAGAGCTGTCCCTCGTTCAGGGCACCAGCCCTCAGCCTGGTTCTCCATTGCTCAAGCTTCTCATTCAGTTTGCCAGTCCAAGTCTTCTTTTACGTTAGGGTTATCACCTGAGGAGTGAGCTCCCCTGAGAGCCCACCTCTCCCCACCGCTCCCACTTTCGCCTCCGTACACTGAACCAGTTTCTACCCTCCCCGTCCTTCAACTCTCCATGTAATCTTGGTCAACTAAACAACTCAAATCTGTCATTGAACAACAGCAACCACAATTAATAAAGTCTTCACATACCCTAGATAATTAAAAACTAGTATATAATGACAAATGAGGCAATCCTAAATTATTCTAGAGTATTTCAACAAAAGGCGAATTTATTTTCTAAAAATAATCCAAAGCAGATATAAGCAACAAAAACATGAAAGTCACAATTAGATTTACCTTTTGTCTGTGGTGTGCTAATAAATGCTTACGATGTTTCTCTTGAAATTCTGAAATCTAAAAATATATACACTTACATGAAGCTTCACCTAATTACATTTATGCAGCCTGAGCAAAATGTGAGAGGACTTCCTCACAGTATTCAAATTCTTCTTTATTTCAATATTTCATATATCCTTTCGAATCCCTCCAACAAAACATTCTAAGTTACTATCACTGACAGAGAAAGTCTTCTAAAGTTTATTCAATCTTGTATAACCTAGCCTAGAGTTGGTAGATTTATTTCACTGAATCTGTATTTTAACACTATGTTCAATAACAAGGTAAAGACATCACAAAACCAGTTTAGCTGTGTTATTTCTTATCCATTAGTGTTAAGTAAACACATAAAATTAATGGCAACATAAAAAGTAATATGCCTTACTGGCAATTATAACTTGTCTTGTGAAAATATCCCGTTAATTAAAAAAATAATTGTCAGACACACTGCCTGTTGGTGTGTAAGCACTTCTTGTGTCCAGATGAGGATCATAAACCATGACAGGTTAAAAGTAAAAACGTACAAGGTAGGCAAGACAAGAGCTTGTGCAACAAATTACAATAGGCAGTAACTTACTAATAAATCTTTCTTATCGTGTGTAAAACTGTCAGAAAATGCACAAGGATAGAGATAACTGAGAAGAAACCCTCTGAGAAGATAAAACCCATACCAGAGTATTTAATTGAAAGAGTTATTTTTTTTTATTCACTGTAGAAGAGCCTGGGAGGTTCCCACTGGATGCTCATCAAAGGATCAGAAGTGTCTTCAGAAGAACTGATGTAAGGAAGGACCACTCAGAAAGCACTGGCTCTGAGCTCCCTCCCATCACTCAGAAGTGAGGTCTTGGGTCTGTAAAGGAGACCTCTATGAAAATGTCAGTTCAGTGCCCAGTTCAGTCAAAAAATCAAATCACATCTTACAAATGGTTAAAAACTGAATAGAATAGCAAACGTCATTATTCCACTTTAAAAAATGTATGTTACTATATCCTGAGTCTGCTTAACTTCTCACAATGTATACAGGAGGTTGGAAAATGTAGGGCTGGAAATAGTTCAGCTTAATCAGAGGTACATAAGAGTTTCAGTAAAAGAATGACCACGTCGAATATGAGTCTTCATGGCCAGAAAAAGACAGTTGAAGAAGGGAGGCATTAGCAGCCTGAGGCTAATGATCAGCACAGATGCAGGGCATGGCAATGGTTACTTTTTCTTCTAGAATGGGATTCAAAAGCATCAAAGGACACTAGCAGGTAGCAGGTTAAAAGCTGAAAAAGGAAATCATCAACACATCACGTGCACCTCTCTTCCAGAGCACGTGCTAGAAAACCTGACAACCACATGGGGAAAAATATCCATCAAAAGCTTTAAAATGCAAAGGCATCAACTCCACCTTGAGAAATCCCAGTGCCACAAACTGTTGAAAGCTAGGAGGCTGTTGTGAAGGCAAGTCACTGCATACCAGCCTGGCTCTCACATGCTCTCCTAAGCACCCACTGTTGTGAGAGGATAACAGGCTAGACAAACCTTTGCTCTAGAAGAGCACAAAGTGCTCTCCTGTCTTTAGATCCTGGCAGAAGGTCTCAACATACCTTAATTTCAGTTCAATATGTTTCTCTTAAGTTATGTCAGGCTGCAGAAAATCCACCTTAGTCTTTTGAGATTGCATCCTCTTTTTCCTTTCTTTGACACACTACTGAAGTTTGCATTCAGGTGTGCCTGGATTGGTTCATTTTACAAAATAACTGCTGATCGTCGTGCGCGCTGTTAATGAGAGTAAGGAAGGATGGAGGAAGGCCTCTTGTGTCACCCATGCATCTTAGGAGGAGTGCTGAGGAAAGGGACCATGCTCAGCTTTGGAGAAGTACGAATCATAGAGTAAATGTGAATTCATAATCATGACTGAAGAATGCAGATGATTCCCTGGGTTATTTTTTGCTGGATGAGCAAGCTCACCACAAGATCAAACACATACCAACCCCAGGGAGGTGAGAATACACAATGAAGTTTGTACACTGAAGGATGTACTACTCCAGTTCAACCTAGAGTGGCTGAAAGCATCACTGGACTGGTCTTGCAGAGGGACAAGGACATGAACCCAAGTCCCAAACACAGGCTGAAAAGATGCAGAAAATGAAGGGGCAATGGCAGTTTACACGTATTTGTTTAACGCAGACAGCCACTGAAGCTCCAGATTGGATGCTAAGCCTGAAGGAAGGCATCTTGCCAGGACTTTACAGAAAGCAGGGAGGAAATTTACCTTAACATTTTTTATTGCACCTGTGTGAAAAAAAGCAGATCTGTTTGGTTTTTTTTGCTTTTCAAGAATTAGGTTGTTCTTATTTTTAATAAAGTCTACCATTTGAGATCAGGGATCTTTGTTAACTTGCTCACTTTGATTAAAAAAAAAGAGAGTGCGCGCATTCAGCTCTGGGCTTTAGCTAACTCAGGTTTTCACTGTGTAACTTTTTATTGCTCTAATCAGGGTACAGTATCTGGACATGTTTAAGGCTCTGGCAGATGAAATTCTTCATTGCACCGCACTGAAAGTGATTTTTACATCATTAAAATAACAAGACTAGTGGTCCTCAGAGAGAGTTTGAAAACATAAGCAGTGACCATGATGAGAATTTATGCTTTATTAAGATCTCTGAAACTGTGGAAATAAGGAAGTAAAGATGGTAACATTCATTTCCAAAGTCTCACTCGTATATTTTTCCCATTTAAATTAAAATCAGAAGAAGCTGCTGAGTATTTTATAAAGTTAAAAAGATTCACCTGTGTTATTTCTTCTGAATATTTCTTGCATAAGGTATCTACTCCCACGAAGAGTGACTGAATATCAGGGCTTGTCTATCAAGAAAATAGAGCATGTTAGCATTTTTATTTCCAAGCTATGTTAAATAAAGCATTTTGTGAAGTGTTCCTTAGTTGTTTGATGTATATTAACAAAAAAAATGAACAGATCAAGAGTGGGTTGATATAGAAATTGCAAATGAGCCCAGTGTTACATAAAGTCCTTATTAACCATCCAGAAGGCTTAGGGCTTTTGTTTAACTATATTACAGACATCAATACTTACTGTAACTAAGACAATACCAATTTCCAGAGGAAGTGCAAGGAAGATGTTCTGGTCCCCTGGAAGAGACAGTGCCTTCATACCAAGAGCTGGGTTTCTGGTCAACCCTTTCCTTTTAGTTTCTCACCATCCCCAGTCACACGGATGCATCTGATAACCAGTTTTGTTTCAAACTCCTTTTTCAGAATGGTTTCAATGCTGACTGGGATTCCTTTATCTCTGCTGCCTGTTAGGCAGCAGTATGCTAATCCAAACATAAGAAAAAAAGCCCTAAAATGATAGTTGATTTTTTTCAAGCATTTTATGACTGAGACTTTTAATCAGAGCTCACAAACGGCCATCTGTACCTTTAGAAAATGCTGAGCCACTGCTCTGTATGTAAGCTGTCACTGTAATTCAGGAATATATTTATTATTCATAGTGAGAAGAAATGATAGAAAACAGAAAGTGAATTTCAGCATGAGAGTGACATTTGTACATCTAGCAAAACCTACAAAGCAATGTAGTTAACTTAGTTGTTAGTTTAATCCAGAATATATTCCTAATTTATTCATAAGAAAAACAAAAATACAACCCCAAAATAGTTACATACACAAAATAGTTACTGTACTAAGTTAAAATAGATAAATTACTAAGAACTGACACAATGATCATATTTTAATCATCTTCTACTCTAACAGTAAACAGCTTTTAAAAATGAGGAATCTACTAAAAAACCCCGTCTCTACCTGTAAACTCAAAACTGGAAGGTTCTTTTTCATATGTGATTGTGTAATAAAAGGTAAGTTTACGACTAGCCAAAAGTTGAATAAAAAAGTAAAACCAGCTCCCAACATATTTAGATGATTAAAGAAGATTATCCCAGAAAAAAAGGCATCCTTCATGTAAGAAATCACCTTTCAAAATTCAACAAAAAAGAACTGAAAATGTTGCAGTGAAAATGTAAATTAATCCCAGAAATTCTAAGGAGTCTCAGCAAGTTTAAAAGTTGAAAAATTAAAGAAAGTTGAATTATAGAAAGAAATAAGTAGGCCACCCGTGAATGAAGCAGCAGTTTTTCAGACTAAGAAAACAGAAAGAAAATACAAATAAAAAAATAAAATATAATCTGTGAAACTTAATGTAATCATAAAATATCATTTCACATGAATAAAATATATTAAAATATATTCCCTGGAAGCAAGCTCTGGAAACCTATGTAGGGTCCTAACAAAAAATTGCCTTGGTTTAAGGATCAATGAGATCTTAGGAAAATAAATACCAAGCAGTTTTGCTGGTGATTTAAAAACTCTTTAAAGTGTTTGTAGAACATTGTTTATATTTTATCTGTTACGTGGAGGAGTAGCAGATGTTAACCTGATATTCTGAAATAATGGACAGTGAGATTCTGATTTATCATAACACTTAAGCATCCTCTGGGAAAAAGCAAGTGGGGATCATGAGGCATAGAAGAAAGACACAAAGGTGACAAGCTTGCACTACTCTGAAGAGGAGAATATTTAAAGTGTAGATGTTGATTGCCCCAATATACAATTTAATGAGGAGTTTTAACACATTTATAGGGCCTCCTACTCATTGGGAATTCTTCCATAGCATCAAGCTCATAAAGGTTACCAGGAATATTTCCACTCAGGTTCCTGAATTATAGAGCCATGACTTTTTTATATGCATCTTTAATTATCATTCCAATCATTTTATCTGTTCTTAATCAAGGCTAAGTAATCATCATTAATGTCTTTTTTAAAGAATATGGTAATTTGCTTCCTTGCAGTCCTCCAGTGCAATGTCAGGTTCTAATGAAACATCTAATATTTTTGTTAGTATCCTAATCACAGTATCACAGTATCACAAGGTTGGAAAGGACCTCTGAGATCTGATAATTGCATTTTTAAGCTCCCTCGGTATTTTTTAAGCAAATTATCAAGTTGTGTTGAAATTCTGCAATTTAAAACTGATCTAACTTCAAATTTAGTTTTGTTTTGAGCAAGGTGTTGAACAAGATGACCTCCAGATGTCCCTGACAACCTAAATTCTTCTGTGACTGAAATTATTAATGAAACTTGCTGTCAAGGTAGACTGATATTTAAAGCTTTTTTAAATACTTCTTTTGGAAGTTTTATTAGGGGCTTTTGAGGGGTTTTTATGTGATTACTGTGTGCTTTGTTCCCTTGTGTTATATTTGTATACTGTTGTTTTGCTGCCATTTTTTATTTTTGGTAGCATTGTTTTCTTCACCCTGTCCTAGTTCTTCAGATTCTGTGTTTACAAATATGAAATATAGTGTAACAGTCTTTTATTTTTTCACAGAGAGCATGTAGAGGCATAGATTTCTGTACTCAGATATACATCAACTCGATTTCAAACATATCCAGAAAAATCACACCCTCCTTCAAGGCTACTGCTTCAGGGTTAGTCACAAACTGCCCTCCATTTCACATAAATGACTGCCTTACAGCCTTGCAGGGCTCCAGGCGTTATCTCCATTGCATGTATTTAGTATTTTTCTCCTGCCACTGTAAGGCAGGTTTGTTTCTTGGGTAGGCATCAGTTTAGGAGAATACAAATGTTTTCACAACCCATTTCAGAAATCAGCTAAAGAGACTGTTCCTGGGAGAAATGGGAAAATTAAATCTTTCTGATAATTCCTCAAGAAAGGGAATTAAGAGCTATTCTCTCTCTGGTGAATAGCAAATAATTCCCAATAATATTTCAGATCCTTCCTTAATCACGTGGTTATGAGGAGAATGTTTAACCTTAAGGGAAAATGTGGAAATAAACCCCATACACTTGAAAACATTGATGAGCCACCATGCAGATTTTACATTCAGTCCACTCCATGGAAGAAGCCATCATGGTCCACCTTTCCTGATATAGAAATGCTGAAGTCAATATTTTTCCACATTTTTCCAGTAGTCTCTGATGTTATGCAGTAGCCAGTCATGTTTCTTGACAATGTTAGGTAATTTACAGCCCAGCAGAATCTGAAAACCTACCAAGTCTCTGCAGGATTTTATTTGAAGAAACCCCTAAAACTAGAAGCTTTGTAGAGCATAAGTATCTAAGTCCACCAACCCATCCTCAGTAAATATTCATGTCAGAGTTGGCAAACAAAAGGAAAGTATTTTGTAATGTAAATAATTTTGCTGTTAGGCAAACTGCAGATTAATGTAATACAACATTAAAGCTTCATTTACCTGTTTTGAAAGGAATAATATACGACAAGGAGTTCTACAGATCAAACATTCATCTTTTTTGCCTGCAAAATAAAGACAGATTTAAACTATACTTCAAACTCAATAGATACTGAACACATTTTTAATAGAATTTGATGCCTAAATCTATGTTTGGAGCTTGTCAAAAGAATCTGAAGGTTATACGTGAAATGCAAATAAACACCAATAAAGAATTTGATCCTACAACCATCACACACATTTGCACAGTGAAAATATAATCAGGTCTTACTCTTGCAAATAAGCATTCCTGTAAATGATTTTATGAATATCATTAGCATCACTGAATGCAGGTGACTTTTAGTTCCTTTGATTTAAATAGCACTACATGCGTGGTTTAATTAAACACATGCCTAATTGCACTAATCAGTTAAAGTCATCCAGATACATGACTTTTAGATTGGAGTCCAGTCTGGTTCTCTCCATAAAATACATGAATCCTTAACTTCAAAGAATTAATAATTTTACCTTGTGAATTTTTGCAGTGAAAAATTCTCCACATCATTTTTTAAAAAAACTGATAATTTTTTAAATTGTCTCTTTGATTATTTGTAAAATATTAGCAAATATTTCTAATAAATGTATATGACTACAGTGTTTATAAATGATAACTTTATTAGGTGCTTCCTTTCTAAGGATTACAAGGATCAATGTTCATAAATGTCTTTACACAGTACGTACATTTTAAACCACACAGTATCGTTATTGAATTCACAGGAAAAAAAGTGACATGTCTCAGCCTTTTTTCTGCTAAACAATATTAACAGCAGAAAGGAAAGTTGTTATTCAGGTTCTAGGAGCCTGCAAGTTGTATTTAGAGGCTTTGCTCTTCAGGAGCAATGCTGTGAAAGCTTGTGGTGACAAGTTTTTAATTCTGAAATGCAAACCAATCATTTATTCTGGGTGCCCTTACAAAAACAACCCATGTCATTTAGCATGGCCTAGGAGGGAAAAACATTACTATTTATCTGCTATTTTTTGTTTTTTGAAAATCCACAGATTTTCATCCAAGCACATCACAGGAATCCCAGGATAGGACTCAGGAATTGCATGCACTACACAAGAGCTTCTCAACATCACCTCCAGTCCTCCCAATGCTGCTGAAAACTTTCTATGTTTCAGTGACAATACTGAGATTTAAAATGTCTTATGAATATCAGCAAAACCTGCCTTAAACAAATCCTCTGCTTTGCAGGTTGTTTTTTCACTAATGAAAAAGAAAACCATTTCCAAATTTAGGCAAAATACAATGCCATCTTATTGTTTTTACAACGAAATCACAGGTCGTAAGCATCCAAACTCAAAATTTATTAACACCTCCAAGTTTTCAGCATTTAGAGTAGTCAAGTGGAAAGAGACTTGGGAGTGATGGTGGACAGGAAACTCAACGTGAGCCAGCAGTGTGCCCAAGTGGCCAAGAGGGCCAGTGGTGTCCTGGCCTGCATCAGGAATGGTGTGGCCAGCAGGACTAGAGAAGTTATCATCCCCTTAAACTCAGCACTGGTTGGGCCACACCTTGAGTACTGTGTCCAGTTCTGGGCCCCCAGTTTAAGGGAGATGTCAGGATGCTGGAGAGTGTCCAGAGGAGGGCAACGAGGATGGTGAAGGGGCTGGAGCACAAGCCCTGTGAAGAGCGACTGAGGGAGTTGGGGCTGTTTAGTCTGGAGAAGAGGAGGCTCAGGGGAGACCTCATTGCTCTCTACAACTCCCTAAAAGGAGGCTGGAGTCGGGCAGGGGTTGGTCTCTCAGGAGACCAGTGACAGAACTAGAGGGCAGGGACTCAAGCTTCGTTTAGGCTTGATATTAGGAAAAAGTTCTTCACTGAAAGGGTGATTTGGCCATTGGAATGAGCAGCCCAGGGAGGGGGTGGAGTCATCATCCCTGGAGGGGTTTGAAACAGATTGGATGAGGCACTGAGTGCCATGGTTTAAATGATGAGTGGGTGCTGGTGTTGGGTCATAGGGTGGACTAGATGATCTCAGAGGGCTTTTCCAACCTGGTGATGCTGTGGTACTGTGGTACTGTGATGCTGTGATAGTGTGATGCTGTGGTACTGTGATGCTGTGGTACTGTGATGCTGTGGTAGTGTCATACTGTGGTAGTGTCATACTGTGGTAGTGTCATACTTTGATACTGATAGTGTGATACTGTGGTAGTGTGATACTGTGATACTGATAGTGTGATACTGTGGTACTGTGATGCTGTGATATTGTGGTAATGTGATACTGTGATAGTGTGATACTGTGGTACTGTGATACTGTGATGCTGTGATATTGTGGTACTGTGGTACTATGAGGCTGTGATAGTGTGATATTGTGGTACTATGAGGCTGTGATAGTGTGATATTGTGGTACTGTGATACTGTGATAGTGTGATACTGTGGTACTGTGATACTGTGATGCTGTGATATTGTGGTACTGTGGTACTATGAGGCTGTGATAGTGTGATATTGTGGTACTGTGATACTGTGATAGTGTGATGCTGTGATACTGATAGTGTGATACTGCGATACCGTGGTACTGTGATGCTGTGATATCGTGATGCTGTGATGCTGTGATTCAAGGCTCATTCTCAAAGCCACATTTCTCCAGCCATGTGTACCTGGCAGCAGCCTCAGGTGGGTGTTCTCACGAATTAAACAAAACGAAAAGGCAGACAAATTTTAAAATTTAAACAAAACGAAGAGGTGGAACTGTAAAAGCTCATCAACAGGCAGCCCGCACCAGACGCTCGGCCCTTTCCCCGCAGCGAGCCCCAAAGCGCTCCCGCCCCGCCTCTCCCCGGCGGAGCCCCCGCCCCGCCCGCGGCAGCCGGTACCTTTGCGGAGGCAGAGCTCGCACACGACGTGGCCGCAGCTCGTCAGGCTGAAGCGCGGCGGGGCCTCGCGGGGCTCGCAGAAGCAGGCGTTGCAGAACACCGGCGCGGCCATGGCGCGGGGCGGCTCCGCGGCCGAGGGCCCCGCACTCCGGCCCCCAGGGCGAGGCGTGCGGGGCGGCCCCCGCCGCGCCCCCTGCCCGGCCCCGCCGCGCCCCCTGCCCGCCGCCCCCCGCTTCCGGCCCCGCCGCGCCCCGTTTCCGGCCCCGCCGCGCCCCGCTTCCGGCCCCGCCCCGCTTCCGGCCCCGCCGCGCCCCGCTTCCGGCCCCGCCGCGCCCCACTTCCGGCCCCGCCCCGCCCCCTGCCGGCCCCGCCCCGCTTCCGGCCCCGCGGGGGGGGGGGGGCTGTGCCCAGAGGGGTCTGCGGAGGGTGTTCCTTTGCTGTCACGGGGCTGGTGTTGCGTTTCTGCCAGTGGGGGAAAAATAGGTGCAAAATAACGGCCTTTTATTTTAATTTTTTATTTTAAAATAAAAAAAGGCAAAACAAACCCTGCAAAAACCCACAAAAACAACAAAAAAAATCCACCCGAAACACGAAAAAAAACCCAAAACACCCAAAAAACCCACAAAAAAAACCAAAAAAGCCCACAAAAAATCCCCAAAACCCCATAAAAAAACCAAAAAACCCACAAAAAAAGCCAAAAACCTCAAAAAAGTCAAAAAAAACCAAAACCCCACAAAAAAAACCAAAACCCCACAAAAAAAAAAACCAACAAAAAAAAACCACAAAAAAACCCAAAACCCTACAAAAAAACCAAAAAACCCACCAAAAAAAACCCCAAACCTCAAAAAAACTAAAAAAACCCAAAACTCCACAAAAAATTAAAATCCAAAAAACGCCCAAAAACCCCACAAAAAAACCAAAATCCCCCCAAAAAAACCAAAACCCCCCAAAAAAACCAAAAACCCCACAAAAAGCCCCAAAAACCTCAAAAAAATCTCAAAAAACCCCAAACCCCACAAAAAAATTAAAGAAAAACCCAAAAAACTCCACAAAAAAAACCCAAAACCCCACAAAAAAAAACTAAAACCCCACAAAAAACCCAAAAAACCCACAAAAAGCCCCGAAAACCTCAAAAAACCCTCAAAAAACCCCAAACCCCACAGAAAATTAAAACAAAACCCCACAAAAAAAAACAAAAACCCCACAAAAAAACCCCAAAACCCCATAAAAAAACCTCAAACCCCAAAAAAACCAAAAAACCCTCAAAAAAACAAAACCCCACAAAAAATAAAAAAAAAAACCAAAACCCACCAAAAAAACCCACAAAAAAACAAACCAACCAAAAACCCCCCCAAACCTCCCAAAAACCGCCAAAAAAAACCCAAACTCAAAAAACACCAAAAAACTCCAAAAAAGCCAAAGAAAAAATAACCCCCAAAAAACCCAAGAAACTAAAACACAAAAAAACCTCCAGCAAACCAAAAAACCTCACAAAACCAAACCAAACTAAACCAAATGAGAAAAAAAAAAAAAACAAAAAACCAAAACACAAAAAAAAACTCCAAAAAAAAAACCAACCCCAAAACCCCCACAAAACACAAACAAAACAAAGAAAGAGAAAAAGCCCCCCACAAAAAAATCCCAGAATAACCCGGGACTTGGTAATTTCCCCTGATGAAAATTTTAGGGGGAGAATTCCCTCACGGACCCAGTTGCTCTTCGGGCTGTAGCTCTGAGGATGGCAGAGCCGCAGACTGCACAGGAGGAACCTCCGGATTTGAGCTTCATAGAGTGTTTGCCCCAAAGTGCTGCCCAAAAGAGCTGTGACTGAGGCTGTGCTTGCTCTGTAGAGTTAATTAAAAATCTCGAAGGAGACTGACAGCATTTCATCAAAGAAAATATACTGGGGGACAGAGTGGCTGGAGAGGAGTCAGGCAGAAAGGGACCTGGGAGTGCTGGTGGACAGGAAGCTCAACATGAGCCAGCAGTGTGCCCAGGTGGCCAAGAAGGCCAATGGCATCCTGGCCTGCATCAGGAATAGTGTGGCCAGCAGGACCAGAGGAGTTATCGTCCCCCTGTACTCAGCACTGGTCAGGCCTCATCTTGAATATTGTGTCCAGTTCTGGGCCCCCCAGTTTGGGAAAGATGTCAGGATGCTGGAGAGTGTCCAGAGGAGGGCAACGAAGATGGTGAAGGGGCTGGAGCACAAGCCCTATGAGGAGAGACTGAGGGAGTTGGGGCTGTTTAGTCTGAAGAAGAGGAGGCTCAGGGGAGACCTCATTGCTCTCTACAACTCCCTAAAAGGAGGTTGTAGTCGGGCAGGGGTTGGTCTCTTCTCTCAGGTGACCAGGGACAGAACTAGAGGGCATGGACTCAGGCTTGGTCAGGGAAAATTTAGGCTTGATATGAAGAAAAAGTTCTTCCCTGAAAGGGTGATTGGCCATTGGAATGGGCTGCCCAGGGAGGGGGTGGAGTCACCGACCCTGGAGGTGTTTAAGGGGAGACTGGATGAGGCACTGAGTGCCATGGTTTAGATGATGGTTGGTATTGGTGTTAGTGTTGGGTTATAGGTTGGACTTCATGATCTCTTGTGATACTGTGATACTGTGATATTATTATTATTATTATTATTATTATTACAGATAAAGAATGAAGTACTGTCAAGCTATAGTCAAGGCTCCAAGCCTCAGTACTGGTTTGAGTATAGACCTAATTAATCCTGAGGATCGTAATTAGCTCCTTTATAAATTCTGACATGGTACCTGCCCTTCTGCTTCAAAAGTTTAAGCGTATCCTAAGTGAGGTAAGTTGGGCATTGGGATGTAGTTTGGAGCCTTATACTAAATACTGGTGAAAGTCTGGAGCAGAACCTTGTAGGAGACCTTTGTTAAACTTTATTCATGGACTTAATATACCACATGGTTGTAACACACCCTTCCTTCTTTCCCAGTACCAAAAATGTTATTACAAAACATGTTGTAAGTGAGTGCCCTTTAAAATTGAGTTCAGTAACACTGATTTACAGGGCATTTCAAGTGGCAATTTAAAAAAATTTTACATTTAGGACCGACCTCGGTAGCTTTATGAGATTTTACTTTGATTTATTTGATCTGTAGAGCATTGCTTTTTGTCATTAATTTGTGTCTATTTTCTGGATTCTTACATACTCACAGCTGTATTTTCATTCCCATACTGTAAATGTAACAAACTTAAAGGGCAATGGCATTTCCTTACTAATGAAAACAAGAGGTGAGGAAATAGAGAAAAGAAGGAAAGCAGTGCTTTTAAAAAAATAATTGTTCTATTTCAGCTTCTGCTACTTTTACACTAGCAAAGGCTCTGGAAGGACCAGAGGAAGCCACAATATTTTGCCATCACAGTGCTCTCTACAAACTTTTCCAAGAATTTCCCTTTACCTGATAACCAAGTGTGGATATGGGTCATGTTTGACTGCCTCTGAATTCTCTCTACACTATTGCTGCTTTGTCAGGTTAATTGTCAGTTTTAACTACAGCTGTTGACTTATAATTGCATGATACTCCAAAGATGGGTTTCAAAGAATAAAATATAAGGGGATATCAAGGGCTCTGGTGCAATGGAGAAACCAGTCAGAGTAAGAAGAAAAGTAGATGAGAGAGCTCAAGAATTATATACAACCAATTTTCTCACAGACACAGTGTTTCTTTGGAAGTTAGGTGTTACACACTGTGCAGTTTTCAAATCGGTGCGTTTACTTTCAGCTTAAACAAGTTTCTTAGATATAAAGAAATCTCTGAGAGATTTGATTTGCCAGATTCCAATGGAGATGAGGATGACTGTTTGTACAATAGCCCACCACAAAATATTGCTGTTGGTTTCTTCACTTGTCTTCCGAAATTTTTCTTCACGCTCCTGAAGAAGAAAAGGAAAAGCTTAGTTACCTTTTGGCATCCATTGGTTCACGCTGCTCCCTAGGTTACTAGACAGCATTCCTCTTCTGCATGGAACAAACTTTTTTTGTGTTGATAAAAATGAAAGTTTGTTCTTATCTGTAATATTTACAAAGATATCTTTACAAGAAGCAGTCACACTGTACCCTGAAGCAGAAAGGCAAACAGAGCTTTCCCTTGTTCACAAAATACATATTGTGGTAATAATTTCCATTAGTACAGTCTCAAGCTTTTTTCGGTTTACAGTCACTTCCATATTGCAGTGAAGAAACTTTTTCAGCCAATTTCTTTTTTTTTAAGTGACTAGTTGTATTTCAAACACAGTCTGACTACCAGAATACGTGCAGAAAAGTGAAGACAACACTTGTTTGAAGGAGGGCTTTATTTCTGACTGCATGGAGATATATAAAGATATGCTCAGTCATTTCCTTACCCACTCCAATAAATTTTGTGCACACAGACCAGCATGGAAACAACAGCTGGCAACATCAGCAATGGTACCTGCCACCTGCTCAGCTGCTCTTACTGACTCTGATCAAGAAAATTATATTTGGGAATTCCTGCTTTAAAATAACACCTGTTCCTATAAGCACGAATTCACAGTGATTAATTAGTTTTTATGTCACAACCTAAAAATATTTTGCAAGGTATAATAAGCTGTGTTGGTTAAATTTTTATGAGTTAGTTAAAAATAACACTAAATAATTAACATTAAATTAAATAACATTAATAAACCTCATAATACTTGATGAATCATTAAGTCTGTTTACAATATTATTAACTTTTCCGTTAGGGCACATACATACTCTTTCATAGTTTTGTTCTTTGGATATGTGATGAATTTGCTCAATTAGATGTTCTAGTCTAATGTTAACTTCATTCACTTTGTCTTTGGCTTGAACAACAGATTCATCCAAAAAATGTTCTCCAACTCTAATATCCAAATGGATACGCTGCAAACAGAAAAAATATTCTCATTACTGTGTCTTCTGTGTTTTCAAAATTCCTTAGGAAAGAAAGAAACAATGGATAATTTCCCTTTATCTAATTATAGGAAAATAATTTTAATAGCTTACAGAAATCCAACTTAAAAATTAGAATCAGGTGGAATATTTAAAATGTTTCTTAAATTTATTTTTAAATTAATTGTACAAATTTAAAATCTTCACTATTTTTTGGGCATTATTTTACGTTAGCATTGATTCAACCACCATGAAAATGTTTTCTGTTCTTTTTCCACACTAATTAAAAAAATGAGCACCATTAGGACTGCTCAGAGTATTTCACAATCCATCCAAATATTGCAAAAATGATATTCTTCAGTACTACTGGAGCAACAATGCACTTCTAGGTTTCCTCCACTAACAATTAGGAATGCAGGACTGGAAGGAGACCAACTGGAATGTTATTTGCAGTTTATCATAGATATTTAAGCAGAGCCATCCATAAGAGAATCTTTTTTTCTTGCTCCACACATGGTTTATCTGGCATGAAAGACCTTCCAATATCCTATAAGTTGTTGTATCATCTAGAGCAAAAATGCCCCAAACCACCAAGCAGTAGACCCATAGAAAGAAAGGAAAAGAATGCAACTTGAATATTATGATATTATGCAACTTATTTTGGCATATGATCTTATTTTGAATAGCTTTCAAAAATTAAAATGTTACATTTTCTTTAGGAATTCAATATCTTTTTTTAACCAAATAGTTGTTCTTATGGATCAGAATCTTTCACATTCAAAGCACTGTACAAACATGAAATCACTCTACAGTTATTAGTCTTGCCTCTTTAATCTTGACTCCTTAAATATCAGAACAGTCTATTTACCTCTTCATCCTCATCATTCTAGGTTTGTCTTCTTTAATCGCTGGGAAATATTGAATTATCTGCTTAGATCAGCTTCTAAACTAGTTTGTAAGCTCTGCAGTTTGAATACAATTGCTGGTATTACAACAAACAAAATTTTAAGAAATGCCCCTACCAATTTACTTCCTGCAAACGCCACGAATCTTGTGGAGTTGGACTGCAAACAGATAGCATGCTCCCCGGATAGGTAGGATGTAAAAGAAAATGCTCCTTGTGGCCCGTACAGTTTTGATAAAAGCACCTGCAATTTTGGTATTATATGTTAAGTATATACCTTATCAATAAAACAATCAAAAAATAGCACTGTGAATGCAATGTAAAAGGTTGTCTATTGATAACCTCCTGAAATCATGACATTTATCTGAATTTCAGAATAGATTTAGAGAAAAATAAACAATTTTAACTCATAGTGAAAACTGAAATGCCACAGATTTCTGCCACGTACAAAAGCCAGTGTTGTCTAAAGCATTTAAATTTTGCAAACTAAGATCTCGTCTAGGCACAAGAATAAATTGTCCATTCTTGAAAAGCTCAGGACCTCATGGCAACCAGGCACTTACTCTCTATGATATCTTTTATTATGACTTTTGCAGTTCACTTTATCGTTAGCCTTCCGCTCTGCTGCTCAGGTACTTTCTGTACCGTTTTATTTCATCGGTGAATTCATTTTTTTTAAACCTAACTTGTTTTCTCAGTTGTCAGTTACTGTTCTTAATGACATGGTTTCCTAAATCTGACAGTAATGCAAAATTTGTGCACGCAATTATCAAACATTGTAATTTATATTTACTTTGATAGCAATCACAAGGTATTCATATCTTTCAGCCTCAAAATAGTGAACTCGCTGGTGGACTGTGGATTTAGTTTCCCCAAAAGTGTCTGTTTTTTTCGGTAGTGCTGCCTTCGAGTGCCAAAAGTCAACTCATAAATCCTACAGAGACATTCATAAAGTGTATTTACCTCAGCATCAGGAGTTGTGACAGTCACAAACATTCCCAAACCAGGAGCAGATTCAAGAAATTCTTGTTTATGTATATCCCAGCGTTGTACTTTGTAATTCCCTGAATACAAACAGAGGTGAAAACCTGTTCAATAACATAACTTAATATTAAACATCTTTACAGCTTTTTCAGCAAAAGAATACAAAGATAAATTGTTAGCAATAAAACAATATATATATATTCCATGTGCTTATGATTAAAATTGCTTAGGGGCACTTTATAAGATTGTGAAATGCGATAAATTTTTACTACAATAGAAAATGTTCTAGAATACTGCAAACGTGGTTGATTAACAAGTAAATAGTTTCTGATTGTTCCTGATGCTCTGGCAAGATTAGCATACAGAAGGCATGCGAGGCTTCCAAAAGCATAAATGTGTTGTATTCAAGTTACATTTTAGGATAGTCTTCCATATTGATCACATTATTTATAAAAGACCTGAGTATATATTATTTTTTACCATCCTCTTTCAATCTTCCATTAACAGTCCTGTAGATGAATTTAATGTGCTTGTGATAAGCCAGGTTTAATGAAACTTTAGTACATCTTGAATTGCTTCTTTCCAGACCAGAATGAATCAAAAAAAAGTAACCCTCCCATTCATATGGGGGAAAAACAGGTTACTAAAAATTCTGGTATGAGTGAGTAAATCAGTCAGAATGTATTAAAGCACACACTGAAGCAGCAGTTCCACAGCTCTAGAATTAGAAGACAGTCTTTTTCTTTGTCTGGTCAGTTAAGCACTCTGGAAACTTGCATTTCTTTGTGTGGTGGATACACAGTTTGTGTGAGGACGTTTTGGCTCGCACCTACTGTGGGGACCTATTTTCAGTGTTCCCTCTTTCTTATCCCCAGGGTATTACTACATTTACCAATCACTGATTTTCCTGTTACATTACAAGGTGTCTTTATAAATGCTAAGGTTAGGTCATTGTATAGCATTGACAGGTACCTACCAATTACCAGCGTGTCACTGGGAAGGTCTTCGATTATACATTTCTCTTCTCTTTCTCCACTGTGAAAATATAAAGCAAGTGAAAAAGCAATCCAAAAGTTCATAAGTAATCCTATTAATTGGCTTTTCATGGTTTTTTTGTGCCCCAGTTGTACTGGTTTTGAAGATAACTATTTGGAAGTGTATGCAGTCCTGTGGTTGTTCCTCATTTCCTGCTTATCAGTTTGTTTTTGAGGGAGAAAAAAACCTGTGAGAAAAGGCAGCTGGTGGTTACACATTTATAAATAACTACAGTATGTTCTGCAGAATGAGATAACATGAAAAAAGGTAGCTTGTGATATCTTCTTTTCCAGCATTTTCCCAAAATTTTATTTTGTAGGCATAGAAGAAGATGTTCATCAAGTGCTCTCAGCTGTTTCGCTTGCACGCCAGTCGTGTCCTGGTGGGGACAGTGCTCATCCATTGATCAGGAAGGATTGCACATGCTTTCCCTCCCATTCTACAAGTCAGGCACACAGTAGTTTCTGAACTGAACTTAGGCACTGGACAAGATTTGGTCAGTTAGAATTGGTGCACATATACAGTACAATTATATAGCATAGAGCTGGCTCTCTGATACAGCTTCTCCTCAGCTGGGGGGAAGCGTATTCGCTTAGCAAAATAGAGCAGGGCCTCAAACTTCAGTCAGTAAGCTTGTTTCACACACACACTCTGAGCATCCTCCCAGCCATTTTGGAGCAGTTGGCAGAACAAGATGTTCACCCTCTCCTTTGGTCCAGCTGAGGCTCACACAACCAACATTAATGCTACAGTGCCAGGGAGAGCTTTTCAGTTCTCTTCAGTTTGGTCCATAGATCACATCAGTCCTTCCTATATCCTGATTTTTCTACAAAATTACCCTGTTTTTTCCTGGTTATTAACTACCAAGGTGCTGTATTAGATGTCTCCAGAGAAACCACAGCCCATTGGAAAACATAACTGTGTCCATGGCTGCAGTTGGTACTCCTGCCTGCTAGGAGATCATAGGAATATCTTTCATGTGTTCACAGATAACTGTCCTTAAATTTCTTATGGTACTGGACAAATTGGTCTCAATAATGAGGTACCCTATGGCATAATAGGAGCTGAATTTAGTGTTCGTGGTTTTTAAAGGACCACAGTTCAAGTCTATGGTGACTTTATGGCTGATACATTCACCTTTAACCATGCCTTCCATTCTGTGTGAATATCTGCCAAGGCATTAAAAATGACCCTACAAAATATTTTTGCTAAAAAAAAATCTTTACAAATCCCATTCAAGCTTCCTCCAAAGTGTTTTCTGAGATTAGTTTAACCCAGAAATTAATTTACCTACATAGTTAGAATCACAGCTTCTTGGCTCCCACCTATTTGTTAACACTAGATGTTATAGGAAAGGATGGAAGAACTTCTATGTGTTTCTTTGCTGTCTCAAAATTTTTAAGACAAACACAAGACTGTGATGAAAGTAAAAGCCACAAAGGCCTGGTCATACCCACACAGGGATCATGTACCTCACCAATCAGTATAATAAAGATACTTTATGAGAAATGTGCTCCATCATTAGACTGTGCTTTACTACAACTCACTGTATCGACGGTCTTGCCAAGAAATGTCTCCATCCCTGGTGTTTCCAAAGAGAATGCCTGGAACTATATTTTTGACCAAACACTGTACTGCCACAAGGCCATTGTTAAAGTATGCCATGTTCACCAAGGCCTCCTGAAGTTACTGCTTACCAAAAACAAAGAAATATCTAGGTAGCTGGCTGAATAGTAAAATTCTGCCTGAAGGAACTTGCAGTGAATATTCATGTATGTAAACACTTTAAAATAGAAAATTTATTTATCATTAACTGGAATCTCTGAAGTGTGTTGAGCTTTTACAAATTCACTTCTCTTTCTTTCCCTTTCTACTCCACCTCCCCCTCTCCTCCCTTCTCCTCAGTGTCCTTTAGAAAACTTTTAGCTTTAGGAGTTTGATTAAACACTGGGACTGCTTCACTATCAAATCATACTGTTTAGGACTGAAATCCTAGATTCAGGTCATGTATACAATTACAAATGCAGATACTCTTCTACAGACCTAGATATTTAGTTGTTCTGGAAATGCAAAGAAGCAAAACTCTGTTGATTTGAGAAGTTCCAGAAAGGTTCCTCCAAGGGCACCTTGTGATTTGTGGGTTTATTTTCCTCTCAGTCATAATTTAGACTGGCATCTGATTTCTGCCCAAGATTTTTATTGAGTTTAGTTAATCACTCATTGATAAATCAATTTGAAATTAGTTCCCATCCTCAGAGAATATTTAAATATATACTTGAATATCTGCTTATGTTTTCTGAGATGGTGGTAACTGTGTAACTGTATAATAAATAGGTTAAACAGAAAAGAAAGCATAGAATGAGTAAAAAATAATATACAAAGAAGAAAGAAAAACTCATAAAGAGGGAAAATTAACTAAATACAAAATATGAAAGTGAGTGCAATAACACAATTTCAGTTATACAATGGAAACAGGAAAACATGAAAAAAATGTTAATAAAAAGAGTAAGTGAAACAATTTTGAAAAATAGGCAGCAGTGAGAATCTGAAGAATGCAAGATGTAGAAAATCTTACACTTGTTTCGAACAACTGTGAGTTTATCAGCATTTGCAGGACCAACTAAGTCTAGTGTGATTAAGTTTCAAATTTCTTTAAGTCTCTGCAAGATTTATCACCTGGAAAAAAAATATAGAGAACCTTTTAAATGTTTCAGCCCTAGAAGATACAATGTGCTCCTTTAAGTACCTAATTTTCTGATATTTGGCATATTTTACAAATAACCTACTCAAATCGGCTCCCCTGCTCAATATCTGTCTGTGCTGGGTATTTGTAAAATTGCAGTGTGCTGTAAAAATTTTGTGGGTGACTGTAAACATCTTCTGTTGAACAATGTTATTCCAAAATTCTTTCCTAATTGGTAGCCACAGTTCTTTGTAAGCCATATGTTACACTCATATCATAACGGTTATTGGAGCATTAAAACTTGCAGTCAGGAATAGTTTGTGACATAATGTGTTTTGTTATAGCTGTGTATACCTCAATTTTAGATAATATCAAAACATTGGCAAGTTTTCTCTGTAAAAATTTGTGAGGAAACAAATATCAGCAAACACATTTAAAGAAACATAGACACATTTACTGCATTTATAAAGACAATTATGTAATTTATTTAAGGTCAACAGTGTTAACTTTGAGAGAGTTGTCTCACGAGGGACACGCACAAACAATATACAATTTTTAATTCTCAGCTAGCAATGAATTAGGTCCAGAGGTTTCCTACTAGTATCCACATTTGAATTTTTTCTAGTAATTTTAATGGCCAAGTGTCCTCATAGCAAATATTCTTCGCAGTTAAAAGAAAAAAAAAAGAAAAAGACATTTTCAGGTATTGACAAATCTCAAGACAAGTTTACTCAGTTACACTATTGTCTTAAGCACACTACAAACATCTGGTCACTCTGAATTTATATAAGAAGTTTCTGAAGAAATGCACATTAAACATGTTTAGAAAGATAACAAAAATGCCAATAAATTATATAAACATAATTTAGAGAAAAAATTAATTTCTAGTTATAAATAGATGTAGATCAACAAATTACAGTATTTAAGATTTCTACATGAGTGAAGTATAATCTTTCCAAATATCTTCTTTTCTGCCACTAGAGGGTACTCAAAGAACTTACAGTATATTTATAGCAAGGATTTATTTGGGGTTTTGTGGTCTGTAAATGATCCAGCACTGTTGTCATACTAAACCTTAGGAACTTAAACCTCCCAAATTTTGATATTAAACAACAGCTTTCAAACCCAGACTAATATACCCTTTCAGCAAAATAGTGCAGCGTCTCCAAATTATAAGAATCATTGACTGACGTGTAGTTTAGATTCAGTCAAACTTATCCTACTTTTAAATTATCTAAATTATTATCTTTTTTTTTTTTTTTTACTTCAGACACAATTCTCTGGTTCACATCCTGTTTCTTCATCCAGATTTGGACAAGGTGCTCCATTATTGGCAGGCTGAAGAAGTACAAAACGAGTTCTGATCTTTGTCCCTGTTTTTCTGCAAACGCCTCTACAGAGACCCCAGGAAGACCACTGTGAAACCTCACAGTCCAGTGGTGTTTCTGCAATATACACAATAAAAAGGTAATTTTACACTAATTTATGCTTAAGGCAAGTACATAGTTGGCAAAGCATTAAGGAATGATGAATAAATAATGTCCTTTCTTATACAAAAATACACGATACTAATAAAAACCATATGTTGACTTGTAAATAAAAATCTTTCCAGTACTAACTTTGAATATGTCTTGTTTATTAATAGAACTACATTATAACACCATAAATTGACAGAGAAATACATTTAGTATAAATCCTGTTACCAGCTGTGTAGGGAATGAGCATTATTTCAGTGACCGCGAGGTGACTTCAGATAGAGAGGCATGCAAGCTTCAGACATTCTGGAGAATCTCTTGGAGGATGGCAGCTTTTCTAGGAATGGGATTTAGCCCATTGCTGTCTTTCAGGTAGTATTTAGGATGTCAGTCTTCTTATTCTTAACCATTCCTTTTACACTTTGTAAAAATCCACCAGAAAAGTGGAAAGAGAAAATCTCATAAACTCTGTCCAACTGCTGTTTTTCCCTTACAGCAAATAACATGTTACTTGTGTATTTGTTAATTTGGAGATTTGAAAATTACCCTTAAAACTGACTTGAGTGAGTAGTTTACATGTCTTTCTGCCTAAACAAGGTTATGAACTAGTATCATAAAGAAAAAAGAGAGAGAATATTGTTTTTGTTGTCAATATATATGTTTCTATCACAAATACATCCAAATCAATTGAAATAGACCGATTCTTGTTGCACATAACTATCAAGCCCTCTGACCCAGACAGAGGCAACAATAATGGTTCTTTTGCTGCATCATCATGTAAAATCTTAGGGATGAATATTTAGTTCAAAGTTGCAAAGAGTTTGGGAACCCTGACTGCGATCGAGAGTTGTTTATGTCTCACAAAATTCACTGCTCTATGCTGATACCAAGGCTTGAGTGGCTGTTATTGTGGAAATAATCAAAACCTTTGAACCACAGCTGAAATATGCAATGCCTTCCTTAGTCTTTCAGAGATTTTCTTTTATATCAACTGGCTTGTTATAATTCCCATCTGTGTGTCTGCAAACTGTTCCCATGCAGATAAGAGAATATTCTGCCCAGACATCTATTTCATCCACATCACCTGCCAGGTTTCCACATTTTTTCCTCAGTGAATGGAAGTAACAGAATTGAGCATTTCCAAGTACTAATCACTTACCTGAGACAGTGTCTATTATTTCATTGCTTTTGGCTTGAACATTAAAAAAAGGTGCAGGAAGGCCCAGCTGGCTTTTCTTTAATTTCACCATTGTCACTTGAGCGATTGGTGGCAAAATTTTGAGTTTGGGATAATAAAATGAGTTTGCTGGATGACTTGGAGAGGAACAAGTGATCTGCAAAATAAAAAGGGGGACCTTAAAGAAACTACATCATATTAGTGAGAAGATAAGTGTAAAATCATTATACACATAATACATTTTGTCAAGTAAAATATACCAGTTTCTATGAACCTCAGTTCACACAATTGCCACTGGTAATCCCAGAATCTTTGTGCATAATGCTTTGAGACTGGGTACAATGAATTGTGCCAACCTTTGGATAGAGGACTGCGGTGGGAGGGGCTGCGAGCACAGAGGAAAGGAGTGGAGGTTATTAGAAGGAAGAATACAAGAGGATGAGATGGTATCATTAGGTATGCTGTGGCAGCTGTCAGATGGACACAGGAAGCCAAATGCATTGTTTTCCAGCTTCTTTGTTCCCTTTCTCATTACTCATCAGCACAGTATCAAGCTCTAGAGAAAAAGACCTTCAAGAAAGGATTAACTGAATGCTTACAGTATTCAAATAATTTGAATCAAAATCCTCTATTCTCCAGCACACTTAAATGTCAAAAGCCAAGTAGGAGGCATATAGAGTATTGAGTGAGCAAAAGAGATTGAAAGTATCACAGTATCACAGTATCATAAGGTTGGAAAGGACCTCTGAGATCATCGAGTCCAACCTATAACCCAACACTAACACCAACACCAACCCATCATCTAAACCATGGGACTCAGTGCCTCATCCAGTCTCCCCTTAAACACCTCCAGGGTCTGCAACTCCACCCCCTCCTGGTCAGCCCATTCCAATGGCCAATCACCCTTTCAGTGAAGAACTTTTTCCTCACATGAAGTCTAAAAGTAGGGTCAACCCAGAAGCCATTAAGTTCTCTGCTTTCCCTTAACTCCTTTCCCTCAACTGTAACAGCTTCAGGTTTCAGCAATGCTTTTAACTGAAAACTCCTCAGCACAGCAGTATTCACTATGAAGAATTTCCCTGTTTAGATACATATTTACTAATGCTTTTACCAATATTTGTGTTTTCATTGTGTATTAACGATTGGTAAAAATAATCTAAAATTAGTCAACTTTATACAGAAAATACTTCAAATAAAGACCTAAATTTTCATGAACCATCTGCATTTATTTAATAAATTTGAAAGATACAGAAAAAAACCCTAAAGCAGTAGGCTTATCTGCTGTGTAATAAATCCATCTAGAGAAAGCATCAGCATTCTCGAATACTGAAATGAGTTTCACAGGAGTCTGTTGCGTTACCTTTCGAAGGGAGGGCTCAGAAGGTGTGGGGATGGTGTCCTAAACGACGTGTATGGACCTACCTCTGTAACCGTGTCCTGTGGAATTGTGGCAAAGTTTGGGGAGGAAAATGTGAAACCACTGTCAGTTCCAGCATCATATGGAAACAGATCTACGGATACTTCCTCCACCCAGTGGTCTCCTTCGCAGAGGTTCAGGCTGTCAATACCCACAAACCAGTCGGGGCTTGGAACGATTCGAACGACAAATGAAACCTGAGGAAACAGAATGATCCATAAGGATGGCGTCACTTGTTTTGAAATCCCACAGTCCAGTTTATACTCTACTTAAAATGTCATTACGCTTTTCTACTTTATAGAACCTGTACAGTGCTCCCTGCAACGTGACATGGTTTTTACTAAATCTTTGCATTATATTGTTCCTACAATTTAATTTGGGTTTTAGTGACACAAAATAAACTTTTAAAAGTAGTATGTACATTTACTTACCAAGGGATGTCTTGGGTGCACTTCTAATTCTGTGGAGGTTTTTCCTGTGCCACTGGAAATGGCAGGAGCAGAGAAGATTCCATGTACACTTTGAATTTTCTCTCCAGCTTCTTCTATTTCTTTCATTAATACCCACGCTTCACCCTTTTCAGCAAAATCACGTACGCCGTTGCTGGCATATTCATTTTTTTTCCACATGCTGTAGTCAGGACTGTGAGTAACACCTATTTGAGTGAATACAGGGCATGGCATAAAAGTCTGGTTTAGATTGTCCCTGTTTCTTCAATTTCCCTGTTTTATTTCTGAGGTTGAAAAAAATGTGTATAAAAATGAGGGAGCACTCAACCATTTGGCTTATCACTGTTTATTTCAGCTGCAGCCAACTGGAAACAGAAGTCAATTGAAAACAGCTGTAGATTTTTGAAAGCATTGTGTATACTTCAGTTTCTACTTTTCATTCTTAATAAATTTGGCTATTTTTTTTTATCGGTTGTCTTAAAATTGAAGAAAAAAAGCAAAAAGATCAGTAAAGAGATTTATGTGCTCTTAAAACTGTACACGCTTCACTTACCTAGCAGTGATGACCACTGTGCTGGGGGCCTGTAAAGTGGGTATTGCTTAGGGAAGGCAGTCTGACTCCATTTCCCTGTGAAGATTATGCTGTACTTAGCGAGTTCCTCTGCTGTGCAAATTGAGTCATCGCCGACAGGCAAGCTGCTGGCATAACCCAGTATTGATACCAGCAATGTCCAGATAACTTTACAGGAGCAGTAGGCAAACGTCAGGTTTTCCATTCCCTTCCACACAAAGAAGAAGAAAAAAATGTTAAGCACATTAGTCACTACACTCAACATTGAGTAACTGTGCTTAAAATGCAATGGACCACAAGATGTAACCAGAAAGAAAGTGTGTATCTGAAACACTGAGAATTGCTGTGCTACTAAAACCATCATTATAATGCTTTCAGACTTGATCTTTCCATGCTATGTGATACAAACCTGTAACTCTACCTGGGGCAAGTGTTTCTAATGGAAAATAAAAGCCTCAATCTTGTCCATAGTAGGACCTCTGAGAAAAATCTGTTCCTGATTTTCTTTTAAAATCTTATTAGAGTCACATCTTGAATTAATTAGAGTAGCAACTGTTTCTGTGGAAAACATTAGTGGTATATTTATTCTTCTAAAGATTAAATTGCAGGTTATTTTGCCAAAAGAAATGATTTATTTAAAATTTGCGTTCTGCAAAGGCTGTTTTATGGCATAACATTTAGAGTCAAATACATTTCATATTTATATAAATTACTTTGCTGTCATAACTGTGCATTTAAAAATACATTGTAATTGGTTCAGATTAATAAGCTGCACAGTCGTTAAAGAGCTATGTCTTTAAAAATTGCTGTCATAGGTTGTGCAAATTTTGGTTTTAAATTTATATGGTAATTGCATCAGACTGTTGAACTCCAGCAATTGTTTAAAATAACAGCCTTAAAAACGTATTTTTAAATGCTTCTCTCCTTTGAGAAAACTATACAAATATAACTGAAATGCTAATACTACATTAATTTGTAAAAAAGAGCTATGAATACTTACTAAATATTTCCTCTGGAGCACTGGTGGGGGAGAGCACCTGCTTTTGCTGGCAGCTGAGTTGCTCTGCAAGAGAAGACAGTAGGAGTCTTGCTATTTATGCCTGAAGAGGGTCCCTTTGGTCCAACAATTACTGTATTCTTTAGACTTTCCAGGTTTGCAAAAAGCCTGCCATCTTCTTGTTTGCAATCTTTTTGGATGGTCTACCACAGGTTTCCTGTCTGTCAACCGGTTCAGGCTCCTATCTGAAGGCTGTGATGCCGAATAGACGAAACCCTTTTAAAAAATACCTTGGATTCTCAGCAACAATTCGAGTTTTCTGGTGCCTTTACAGTTCTCTGCTTTTATTAATGCCTCCAAGCCATACAAGTGAACTGATTCCAACGCTGAATCAGTTCTAGTGAATACACTTTTAAATGAGAAGCATGTTGTCTTGTAAGTTTTATTGTCTGACAGATGCTCTTTCCAAACGCTTACAGGGAGCTTGCTCACTCTCACACACCATATGTATGTGCTCAAATAAAAAGGGTGAGGCAGCTGTGAAAGTCAAGAGGAAAAAAGTTACATTTCATGATTGCACATACTCACACAGACAGTGTCTCAAGCAAACATGAATTAATTTAAAGTAGCACAGTGTATATTTTTGTGTTCTACAGTACCGTATGCTGGATGATGAAAGGGCTCTGTAACATTGTGGTTTCTTTGGAAAGAGTGGTTTTGGGAAGCTCTGAGATTTTTCTCAGCTGTCTTCAGAGTGAAAATCCCAAATAAAAATCTTATTATTACAGTTAAATTATCCTTCCTCTGTAACACTGCACTTACGTATACTTACATCACTAAAATTATTTAAATTGTCTATGAAAAATTCTGCATGATAGTGTCCCAATTAAGAAAATGTGATTAATATTTATTTTAAATTATTTTCCCTACCACCTTCCAAATAAGGGACAACAAGGGCTTTGTGCCATGCCTATAAGGTTAACAAATGCTGTTGTGGCTAAGGAAGTGAAATTCAAAGTTTACGGTGAAGAAAGCCTTTCCTAGAGTCTCTTTTGGAATTGTGAGGAGTGCCACTTAAATACTTCCACAGATCTCATGTGGTACATCATATGGGAAAAAAATGAGATTCAGATGAAAGTGCCAGGCCACCACAGGTCCTGTAGCTCAAGTGACAGTGCCGGTGTTCACCAGGAGGGGGTCAGCAAACACCGACTTCGAGCTTTGTGGCACTTTAATTGGAAACTTATCCTTCTCTCCTGCCCCCCCCACCCCACGGTAAATCAACAAGAAAAGCCAAGAGATGAATCAACTGGGATTTCTGAATGAAATTTCCATTGATTATTGTCCCGGAAAAATGGACTCTATTACAAGTTTCAACACAGGTGGATTCAGCACCAAGAACCACAATTCCTATATGTATGGATAGATTGTGGGAATCCTGTAGCAGGTAAAGCCATCTAGACTTGGATATACCCTTCATTTCCAAGGCCCCTTCCTCCATCCTATGTCAATGCAATGTTTTCCATAATTTATTTCTGCTCCAGGAGCCAGACTGCTCTAAGAAAAAGAGCAAAGAGACTTCATGGACACTTCTACACCAGCTCTTTGAGTGCCTGTTGAAGGATGATGTCTGAATTACCTCTAGTTGCCTCCCTTCTAAGCACAAATCTCCAGATCCACAGTTTCCTTAGAGAACCGAGTCTGCTCGCGTCAGAAGTGGGTGATCCTTCCATGCAGCCCTCTAGGAGAGCAACACAAAGGTCCCACAAGTTTTAAACTATATTGCTCTGTTGATATTATTTAAGGCTTTCTTATTTATTACCAGGTAGCTTTAAAGTTCGGTAGGTTTTGTTGTTTATCATCACAACTACTGAACCAGCTAACTTCACGTATTGAAACCTACTGTAACACTTCCAGAACAACACTTAAAATGAGAACAAAGCAATTGGCTTTGGATCCAGTACAGAATTATTTAAAATATCAAAGTAGCCTTTTCCTTTCGAAGAAAAATGACTGCCAAAAGGCACATCACCAGACTAGATCATTCTGGTTCCATGACTACATGTTATGAATGTACCCAGGAGCAGGACTGCATATCCATGCAGGCTGTATAATTTGGCACAGCTGTTATAAGAAAACCTTACTAAACGATAAAAGAAATGGAATCATTGGAAGGCATTAACTTGGGAAGTAATTTCAGGTTTCTAAGTATAGAGTAGACAAACAAATATAAAAAATCACAAGAGTCAGAGCTGATTCTTTCCTTGGAATAGGAGCATGTGATGCTTTGTACTGGGTGTCCAAAAGGCTTTCCAGTTCTACTATTGTGTGTAATAAGTTTATCCTTCTTCTAGAGCTCCATTATTCCTGTGTCTCAAGGTTATCTTGCTCTTCAACATCAGAGATGCAGTTAAGTCAATACAACTGAGTCTTTATCTTTTATTTTCCTACCAAAGCAGTGTGGGAACAAGATCTTTTGAAACCTTTTAATTTGAAAAACCAGAAGGATTCTTTCCTCTAAGACTGCAGGTACTTAGAGAGAAACTGGATTACTCTCTGATGCAGCTCCAAAATGGAGGTTTTCTTTCTTGCCTTCAGTCTCTACCATGACAGATGTCTCAGAAAGGATTAAAATCTTTGGGATGTACAGCCTCATTCTCATCTTTGTTGGATTCACACTGAAATTGATGGGCAAAATACAATGAGTGTGTATTTTTTAAATTACTTTCTCTTTTCTAATCTGCCCCCTGCACCCATGGCTGAAGGAGAGGGAAGACAGAGGAAAACAAACTCAGTAATGTTGTCAGCAAATACTAACTTGAGGGCTCCCAGTGGTATCTCTTTAAATAGAAACCTGGCTAAGCAGAATTGCTCTCTGACATTGTGATGATATCAAAACACCAAACATATCTCATAGATAGGAATTGAAAAAAAAACAGGAAAAGACCCACATATTTCCACTCAATGGTTTACTTTAATGGCTGAGAAGTGACAGATGCCAAACTTCTCTGGGTCAGCAGTTGGAGAAGAAAATTGCTGTGGGATCAGAACCTATGCTTGCATTCCTTCTTCAGTTTGTGTGTCCCATTAGAAACCAGCTGAAAACTCATGGAAAACTGGAAAAAAAACCTTTCCATCTAGAAACATTCTGCCTGTGTATAAAATTGGACTTTCTTCTTTCTCTTTTACAGCAAAATATCTTCTGTTTTTCAAATTTGTGTCTCTTCAGGTAGGCCTGTTTTCTGTTCCCATGCATACCCTCTATAGACCCCAAGTGTTAGAAGGAGTAGACATATAAAGCTTGCTCTACCTAAGCATCAGTGCCAAAGTGTGCCTTGTGTTTCATTTTATTTGTATAAGTGTGCAACTTCTGCTGTTTCTTGACAATAAAATAACACTCTTGCAGTTCCTGAAGGCTTTACCAAGATTCACAGAATGAAAGTTAGGTAGCATAAAAAAAATGGTGTCTAGACAGCTTTGGGCTTTAAATAACAGTCATAACTGTGTCTAAAATAGTCTGCATTTTTGCTAACAAGAGTAATTAATAACACAAGGAAACAAAGGAAAAAACATTCTTTAAAGATATAGCAGTAGAGTCAATATCATGTCAATTCTTGAATCATTTACACCATATGAAAACAGTTATGTGAACATGTTCAGGCTATCACACAGGAATATAGCACTGGAAGGGTGTAAATTCCAATTTGATTACTCAGAGAAACGTTGAGCCCTGTCTCTGGTAAGCAACAAGATTGATTAGTTATGACTGTTCTATTAATCTGTAAGATTAAGAGAAAGGAGAATGACCTAAAATGATTGATCTGAAGTTAGTTTGCCCACCTTTATTCAAAACAGAAGCTCCAGGCATTTTGCATTTGTATTCCTGAAGAATTACCACACATGACAGTTTTACTAAAATGATTTCCGTTTTGCTGGTAAGGAATACATGTGCAACTTTAATACCCAGAGGCTGTTTAATATGCTTATAACTAGCTCTCATCTCTTTCTCTACAAAGAAAGACAGAACATTGTATTACTTAAGAAGGATTATACACCCATACTTTCCCTCCTGTAGTTACCATGGATACAATTATGATTATGGACACTCAGCAATACCAAAAGGTTTACATTCAGTCAAAACCCTCTGAGCTCTAAGTTGTAAAAACTCAGTACCAGAATAGCAAACAGCAGAATATTTTATCATGGAAAAATTATGGTGTTGATTTGGAAGCTTTTATAAAATACTTACATACAAGAATAAAGCATTCCCAATATGGGATGGTAAAACATTAGTGAAAGCAGCTTTAATCTCTACTCATCTCTTGGGATGAAGATTTAATTTGAAGGTTAAGGTAGCTAAATTAGTGTATACACATGAACTACATATGGAAACTGTCACTATGGATAATGGAGATCTGGTCATTACAGCAGACAGAATCTAGAGAACTGTTCAGCTGATTCTTTAATCCACACCTATATTTGACCAAATTAATAACTGATGAGTAGCTCTCTGGCCACCACTGACTGTATTGATAAGCTCTCCATTGACCATAAGTAGTCACAGAAGTAGCTGATTCAGGCATCTCTATCTTTTGCTGAATCCAAAGCCAAGTGGACTTCATTGGATGTTCTCACAAATTTCTATAACCAGGGTTCATCCTTCTCATAGGGAACTGCAAATTCACTCTGTATTTTGAGTTTTGAAACTCCCTTCCTTAGAAGGATGTTAGATTTGGGGTCAGCAGAAGGGGTGATTTGTTATTTTTTTATTTCTGGATTCACTGACAAGTGAAAGATAAGGAAAAATCCCAGTTTCATTGACCACAATGACTCTGATCACTTCTAGTACTGAAAAATCTAACCTGTACGCCAGCACTCAATAACCATGTCAGGGTCCCCTCTAACAGTGACCAAAGAAGCAGTGCAGCCTCCTTCCTTGGAGGCTTTAAGGCAAGACTGGATAAAGCCCTGAGCAACCTTCTCTAATCTCAAAGCTGACTCTGCTTTGAGTAGGAGATGGGACTAGAGACCTCCTGAGGTCCCTTGTAGCCTCAACTATTCTATCATCTTACATTATGAAGAAAATTAGTTTCTGATCTTATTCCAGTGCTTCAGTTAATAACAAAAAAGTTTTACCTGTCTAATAATGTCATAGGCTCTCTCCACACCTGCAATTTCTCTTTCATAAGTAATGCCAGGAATCTAATTCCAAAACCAAAGTTTGTAAAGGAGGAGGATGTAGGGCTGATTTCTATGGATGACATGAATCCTTGTCTATGCCGTACAAAGGAATTCAGTGCAGAATTCCCTGAGTTAACAACAAATCAATCTCTTTCAAAAACCAGACCCTAAATTTAAATGAATGTGACAAACACGGAGTGAATTAATTCACTAATAGATGCCATCTATTAATTCAAAAACAGGGTCATGCAAACATGGTTATATTGCTTTTCAGGTCTGAGAAAAGCTCCATGCAGCTATCTCTCCACGTTGATTAGTGACAGCAGCTTCCACAGAGGAGTTCCCAGGCCTGTGGAGGATCTCAGGATGAAATGTTAAAGAAATAAATGCCCTCAAAGTTTATTACGAGAATCTTCAAGTCTTTTTGTGCCTTTCCTTACAAAAAGTAATATTACAAGGGGATTTTAACAGCATTTTATAAATGTTGCGAAGTCAAACCCTATCAAATAGTCATTCATAATAAACAATAAGTCTATCATTGGGCTGAAGGAACCAAATAGTCAGCCATCCTCATATAAGATATTTGAAATTGGAGGTTATCATAGAGACACTGTGCTGCACAAATAAATAATTGTGTTACAACTTGGCCATAAATATGACCCAAAGCACAGAAAGAAACATTTGACAGAATTGCCAACTCTGACAGCAGAATAAAGAAGCATCTTTTCTGTGATACATACCCAAGGGCACAAAAGGTCTTAGAGGTAGGACAGAGAAGAAAAAAACAAGAAATAAGACATTATTGTTTCTGGCCACAGGCCAATGTCTCTTGTCTACAACAAAAAACATGCTCTTTTCCAGAAATAATGTATGAAATAAAATGTTCTATTCGCTCTTTGGTTCTCAGCAAAACACGGGGGTATGGGAAATGGAGAAACAATTTTTTTCTAAGTCAGTATTTTTGCCAGTATTACAGAAAGAGAAATTATTAAATATATAGTTTGCTATTTTGAAAGCAAAGAATGCTGATGATCAGATAATGGGTTATATAATTTCTGGTAATTGTTACTGCTGTTTCAGTTCCCTGCATTATTAATAATAATAAGTGCCAGGATGTGATTTTTATTTATCAATTATTACAGTGAAAAACAGAACTCAACAAAGAGATGTCAAATTTAATTTTTCTCCTTTATATTCTACATTAGCTACAAATTAAGGATAAATTTTTATCAGTTTGTATTTCAGGAAGCTGAAGTCCTCATTTCCCTCTTTTGCTTCCCAAACTAAATCACTTTGAAATACCATGCTAGAAAGCACTGTATTGCTAGAAATGCTTGAATGGCTTTTTAATTCTGAAGCCGTGGTATAAATATGAATTAGAATTGACAGAAACACTCTACAGTTATGCCAATATGAAGATAATCAGAATATGACCTATTCTTCTAAAAGATGTAAAGCTCATATTGTAATTTCTTTTGTCAATAGAAAAGCCATTGCCCAGACCACATTTTAATTAACAACCCTGGATTCTGTTTGCAGATTCAATTAAGAAAAGGTATTATTCTTCACTTCCTGTCCTAACCTGCTCTTCAAATTTACAGTGCAGTCTGCAATACCAGCTATCAGTTGTGGGTTCTGAGACACTGTTCTAGCAGTTGTTTGGAAGACATTCCATAATTATGAAGAAAATGTATTACTGGAAGCCAAAAAGAAGAAAACTGCATTAAAGTGTGATGGTTGCTCTTGAAACTAAGGGTAAAGCAGCACAGAACTGGGGCAAGACCAGATCATTTATGTTCTTCTCTTTTTCAGTCCTCATGTTTAGTTTGGTATAAAAGCAGGAATAGCCCTATATGATCATTGCAATATGACACATTTCTAACTCTCTCTAGAATAAAGTCAGTCAAAATGAGAAATTTAAAGACATTGATTTACTCACCCAAATAACAGGCCCAGTGTTCTGTAATGAATGCTCAAAAAAGTAACAGAGGATAAACACTAAACTTGGATGCATGTAGAATGTAAAATAATGTTCTTCAGAGATAATTTTGACTCAGTAAGTCTACGTGTTAGGCACAGATATTTGTTCCTAGATGCTTTGTGAACAATATTTAATCAATTTATTTTATGGAATCGTAGGAACACCATTTGGAGGCACCTCTGGAGATCTCTTGTCCAGCCTCTTGTTTGAAGCAGAGCTGTCACTGAACTAGGTCAGGCAAGCTCTGCCTTTGGAGAAAAGTACCATGGGTGGGCATTTCCACAGCCTCCATGGTAAACCAGTTCCAGAGCCTCACCACACACCTTGTGGGAAAGTTCTTCCTCCTCAGCAACCTGAACCTGCCAGGGTGCAACGTGTGGCTGTCGTCTCTTCCCACGTAATGTGCCCTTGCCAAGCAGAGGGCTGGTTTTGCTGTCTGTGACAGGGACTTTCGAGTGCTGGATTACCCTTCATCTCCTCTTTGCTGGATTGAACCAGCTCGGGTTCCTCAGCCTCTCCTCCTACATCATGTATTTAGTCCAACTTCTCTCGACAGCCTCCCACTGGACCCTCTCCAGTCTTCAGTAGCCCCGTGATCCTGGAGCAGAGCACTCAGTGGTGAGTACAGGCCATCAGACCTCCCCTCAGTCAGCTCTCTATTTTGCTTTACTTTCTGCTTGCTCTCGTTCAGCTTGGCAACCCCCAGGTTCTTCTCAGTGTTGCTGCATTTTAGCCACTCAGCTGCTGCCCTGAGTTGGTGCACGGGGTTATTTTGCCCCGGTGGCAGAACCATGGACCCCCCTCAAGGTTGGCAAGGTCTGCTCGGAGAGCCAACGCGTTGTTTGTCTTGTCAGCCACTCTGCTGATTCGGAGTTGTCATCAGATTTGCTAAGGATACCCTGTTTCACAAAGTGTTAGATGTTTATAAAGAAAATTCTTTTACCTTTTTTTCAAGTGCGGGTCCTCTGCCTTTTCTGGAAGCCCTGAATTCCTTCTCTGGGACTTCTGCTTTTAACAAGCCTTTCATAGTTACCAATACTCTGTTTGACACGTCTTTTCTGTTGCATCTCCTACTTTCCATGCTCACTGTTTTGAAAACTACATCAGCATTTGCTTTCCCTGCTGTTGTACTGCAGAAGCAGATGTCTTTATCTTAGTAGTGATTTTGACACTTCTCTTGGCTAAGTAACTTTTGGCAAATTAGATTGTGTAAGCAGCTTACTACTTGTGACTAAAACAGAGATCCTGTGATGCCGACTGTGAAAGAATCCTCAGAAGCATCAATCTGCCAAACTTTGGATCGTCCTCAGCAACAGTATCAATAATTGTACTTTAATAATTACCCAGTGTTATAAAAACTGATACAAACAGCCATTTCATTGCATCTGCAGGTAAGTAGATCTTCCCTGATTCTTAGCAGAATGCTTACAATGGTGACAGTAATGCCTGACCTGCCTTTTTCCCCATGATAATAAAATAAACTAACGTACCATTTTTCTGCCAAATCTACTCTGAACTGCACTGTATTTTCTGAAGGTAACTCTGCACATTATGGCACAAACCTCAGGTCGTTATCACAGGAATCCCATCATTTCACAGTATCAAATTATTTAAAATTTTCCTTGTTGGATACCTCAAAAAAAATCACTTCAAATATGACAAATCAGACAATCAAACTTACACTTATCACCAACCACCATCCTCTCACACCAGTCCATCAGCATCTCAGCTAGGTAGTATAATAGAACAGCTGTTAACAAAGCAAATTAGGGTGCAGATTTGCTCAATAAAGACAATGAAGTTAAGATTTAGGTTACAATGCATGTGGCATTTGGATTTCAGTTCATGTTCATTAACACTGCCAATTATCCCAAAACAGGAAGGAAAAGGGTTTAAAAAAACCCCAAACATAATGCTTTTTATCTATCTATCTATCTATCTATCTATCTATCTATCTATCTATCTATCTATCTATCTGCAGCAAGGTATCAGTGTCTTTTGTTGACAGTTTGGTCCTATAGCTTATGCATTTATTTTCCTGGATTGTACTAGGATTGCTTGAGGATGAAGGACAGCAGAGAACTTGGCTGACTGCAAGAGGACTCACATGTTTGAATTTTGCAATGCTGAACTGCAGACTTTATCTATAAAATAAATCTGAACAGAATAGAAAATACGATCTCTTTACAGTGTGTTTTATAGGTACTTTCTTGGAAAAATTTAACATTTGATTTTAGCATCTAGAGACAAGCAGGCAAAATTGAGGGAAACAGAAAACAGTATTAGAGTACACTCTTAAATGCCTTGTACTAACTAGAGACTAGTTGGCACCACTAATTAGATCCGTTTCAAGAGCTTAAACTGCAAGCTTTTTCCATGATTTCTAGTCCATTATAGCAGCTACTTGTCTCCTTCTACTGAATAAATTACACTAGGGATAATTTACTAAAATTTCTGTAGTCATTTCCAAAGAAGGAAGAGAGGTCCTCCATCCCAGAGAGCCTCTGGATAAACATTTGCCTTTGTGAGGTTTTGATGAGACTCTGAGGAGGTCTGAGCCTTGAGGTAGCTCTACCCAATCTTATCTGTAGAATGAGCATTCCCCAAAATATTAAAGTAATTCTAATCTCTATGTTTCCTTTCAGCACAGACAACTCCTTAAAACACAGCAAACAGATCTTCTGGATGATGCAAATAAATAAAAGTTTTGAAAACAGATTCTCTCAGTGTTGTCTGTTTCCTTTCCAAAGGAGCCTCTCCTTCCAGATGCTCTGGAGCCAGCTCTCTGCACTGCGCTCCCGGGTTGCAGCAGCCTTTGCACAGTCTCCCTCTGGGTCTCTAGGAATGTATCCTCTCCTTGACCTCTGAGGCTTGGCTGTGGAGCCTCCTTCGCAAGGAGCAGGCCATGTGCTTTGTCAGGAGGCTTTCAGGCTGCAGGCATTGCCATCTCCTCCCTGCCCCATGCCCCTGCCATGGGCTGCCACAGCCAGGACAGGGGAGGCAGCCCTCTCGCTGCTCCTCTGTCACACCCCTTCAAACCAAATTGGAAGAAAACAAGACACCAACCACAAAACAAAGACTAAACCATGAACAAAAAACTCCAGTTGGTCATCTGTCGTGAAGGCAAAAAGTAGCCAAAAATGGAGGCTTTCTGTAGTGCCTTCATCTAAACCTGCAACAACTCCTCTAGGGGCAAGAAACTGGGACATGGCATTGCCCCTCCCTGGGGCAGCACTGGCTGCCAGCCCTCAGGAGCTGTGTGCACACACCTGTACCTGCACCTGCACCTGCACCTGCACCTCCACCTGCACCTGCACCTCCACCTGCACCTGCACCTCCACCTGCACCTGCACCTGCACCTGCACACGGGGCTGTTGGTGTGCGAATGGGTATAGCTGCATTTAGATGCACAGGGTTGGAGGGACAGTGAGTAGCCTTTACTCCTTCATATGTTTTTATAGATATCTTCAAGGATGCTTGCCAATGTTCTTTACAGTAGCACCAGAGAGAATTTCTTGATTTTGAAAGAGCAGACTTAGAGCTTAGAATTTTGTTTCTCATTCTCATTTGTGCCCTCGCATATTCCACCCAGGTAGTGCTGTTAAGAAGCCATTGATGGCATTTAAGATACTTGCCAGGTGGCACCAGCCTTTAATGAAACAGGTTTCCAGCTCCAACATTTGCTCTATAATAGCCATTCATATGCTCCATACTTTTCTGGAGATAAAGACTATTAAAAAATAAAAAGAAATCCCCATAAGTAGATATTTGTAAGATCTGTAGACTTCTAGATTTCACTTCCCAGTCTTCCCATCACTCAAGGGAAATCCAAGACAGAGGCTTCAGAGATCAGACAGGAGAGGACAGAATATGTCCTACCTTTAGTACCCACCTGTTTAGATTCAGAAAAGACAGACAACTTTTCTCTAGAGAAGCTACAACATAAGTCGATGGTAGAAGAACACAGAAAATATATATGCTCTTTAAAATTTTTAATTTTAAAATTTCACCCAAAATAAGAGTTATTTAGACAAGCAGTGTGGGAAAACTTATTTACAAGGAGCCTTCTATTACAAGGAGCCATCTATTTCCAAGGAGTTTAGCTATTCTCTTTGCTGCATAGCAGAAGAGGCAACGTGGCTATGAAAACGAGAGACAAGGATGTAAAAAAAAGAATATTGCCCCTAAATTTGGAAACTTTCTCAAGTTTAAAACCAGAGAGGAAGAGACACCATAAGAATATTTTACAGGAAATGTTATAAAAGTAACAAAAGTAAACTGTGAGTATTCTCACCAGTTATAAAGAAAACAGTATATATTTTAGTTAAAAGTATTTTCTCAGACAGGGTAATGTGGAGTGTTAGGTTTGGACCTTGTAAATTGCTGCCAAGCTGTACTAAAAGTGTAGCAGGAACATGTGCTAAGCATGGTAGCACTTCTGGTAAAAGGACAGCTGAGGTGTTCTGCGTGTTCTTTACTGAGAGACAAGAAGTGTGCTTCCTTAAGCCTTCCTCTTTCAGTATCCATCAGACTAGCAGACTCTGGAGGGATGTGTTAGGATATCACAAAATCCTTTGGCAGTAACATCTGGAAAATCTCACGAAGCAGCTTGATTTTCAAGAGTGAAAAAAGACTCTCTTGAGTCATCCATAGTATGTAGTGCAAGCCATCAAGGCTCTAAGTTTTCACTCATCGCAAAGATGTGGATTAAGACATCTTTTGCTCAGCAAGATGGCAAGAAAATACTGGAAACTTGCTGTAGTTACCTCATAATGGAGATCCTAGAAAATAAATAAATAAGTGCATGAGCAAATACATAAAATCCAGAAAGAAAGATGTCATTTTTTGGTCTTAAATCCATATAGATGTTTCATGTTGTGTTTCTAACCTTTGACCCTATGCAATTCATTTGGGTGTTTTCAATATCTTTTGTTTATATCCTGTATTTTTAAATCTGATGTAACATTTCAGGGCATGAAAAGGTTATTAGGATGACAATGAACCTTCTTTTTTTTCCAGCATTCTTTTGCTGACCTCTCTTGAGTAATCCTCATGTGTATTTATTACTTAGGTATGTCAGCATTACCAAAGCACAAGAAAAAAAGGGAGGAAATCTAGACAGCTCAGAAAATCTTGTACATCTGCAGCTGCCACATGGACTGTTTTGCCTTATTGTTTTTGGTTTTTCATATTTACAGTGATACGAGTTCATTGAATATTTTTTTAAAAAATTAAATATTTAGGTTGGAAATATCAGTTCACAAAGCACTTCTTATGCACCCATGATATTCCTCTGGAAAATATAAGAGTGACAAAATTAATTCATTCAAAAGAATGACACAGCAGTTAGTGGACGTAGTAATTTCAGGAGATCTTTGAAATATTTACTGGGCTGAAACTCAATCATATTTGTTCTTTAATTTTTCAATCTTTCTTTCTCCTTATTGCAGGGAAGTATATTTAATTTCCTAATGTTTTTTCATTTTACTCATATACTTAGGAACACTGAAATAAAACATTTCTTCTGCCTTTTGCTCATCATATGGAAAATCCATGAAAATGGGAGAGCAATGCAGTGGATGGAAAATTATTGCTTTATTTCATAAACTTGGCCAAGAAATATTCGGAATATTTACTAAAATAATCCCAGAATACAGCAATATTTTCAAAATTGGACAGGTGCTAAGTGTTTTGTTTTGCTAAGCTGGCTAACCTTTCATAAATCAAGTACATCCCTTCCCAACCGAGTTTTAACTTTTTCTGTGCAGTTTTTCAATGAACTGTGTCAAAACAATCTTCCCATACTTTTCAGATGACCAAACCTGATAACTAAGAGTGAGAGAGCTGGGGTTGTTCAGCCTGGAGAAGAGAAGGCTCTGGGGGCACCTCAAAGCAGCCTCCCAGTCCCTGAAGGGGCTCCAGGAAAGCTGGGGAGGGGCTTTTTCCAAGGGCCTGGACTGACAGGATGAGGGGGAACAGCTTTAAATTGGAAGGGGGAGTATTAAGATTGAACATTAGGAAGAAATTCTTCACCATGAGGGTGGGGAGGCCCTGGTCCAGGTTGCCCAGGGAAGCTGTGGCTGCCCCATCCCTGGAGGTGTTCAAGGCCAGGTTGGATGGGGCTTTGAGCCCCTGATCCAGTGGGAGGTGTCCCTGCCCATGGCAGGGGGTGGAACTGGATGGGCTTTAAGGTCCCTTCCAACCTGAACCACTCCACAATTCTATGAATCATTCCATGATTCTATGATTTTATTAATCTCCTAATTTTTGTCTGTGCCACTCGCTAATGTGGACGCAGTTTCCAACTGTACTTTGTCCCCATAGACCATCACAAGGTGCAGAACTGGATTCTAAAGGGATTTAGGCACTTTAAATGCCATTAAGTTGTGTGTAGGACTCAAGGATGTGCTCCTCTCTGGGACTTATGAAAATTTAATTAACTGGTTTTCCACGTCTTTAAATGTCTAAGTTACTTTGTAAATCAGAACCTGCTATATCTGTGCTGCAGTTCCATTTTCTTAAAATAAGGATAAATAATAATACCCAGTTTGACAGAGTCTGATGAGATAAACGTTTAAAATCATAAGCTGCTCAAATTGTGGCATAAGAGGGTTGAATCAATCCAAAGCATAGATTGCTTTCATATCACAGATCAAGGTTAAACAAAGGCTAAAGCTCTGCATGCACGATTTGCAAATGTAGTTATGCTAATACCATGATGATCTTAATTAGATGATCAGCTGCCTATCTGACTTTTGATAATAAGTCCTAATGTGACTTGCTAATCAATGTCAGATATGGGAATAGAATGTAGAATTTCTGACTAGTGAATCCATACACTAACTACTAAAGCAAACTGCCTCCCTAATATCATCCCTCATATCAAAATGTTCTTTCTCCTGCTTGTGCTCATGTAATGCATTATTTGAACAACTTTTTGCAGATCTGCAGGCTGCTAAGACCAGAAGAATCCACTTTAATCATATTATCCAATTTCTAAATAAAAATGGCCAAAGAATTTCTTTGTATTTCACATTGAGACATTATTATTTTTTCTTTTCACAATAAATTAACACTATCAGTCTTAATTTTTGACTGGACTGCAGAAGTTTTTTTAAAAAACATCTAAATTTTATTTCAGGATTCCAAATTATGATGAATTTGTCACATTCCATGAGAAGAAATGTCAATTATGAATTGCCTCTAATGTAATGAGAAGCTCAAAAATAAGGTCTTTAACAGTTGCATTTAATTGCCAGTTTAAATGTTTCTGACTTCTGCTTTCAGCCACAGCAATAGCTTGTTATGCCTTTAACTGCTGGATTAAAGATTCTTACATCTCAGATCATAGATTGCTGTATAAAGCAGACTTTGAAAGAGAATTAATCACTTTAATCACATAGCTTAATTCACTGCAGGAAATAGTTCACATAGCTAAGAAAATAATAGAATTATTTTTCCTTCAACAGTTTTGTTGTTCCTTTTAAATTAGCAATATTACAAACAAACCCTAGAAAGGAACTATTACAAAAATTACTGAAATATTTGCCTGGATTCATTCTTCTTTCCAATGGACACTCCTTGTATTCCATGCCTGAAGAGCAGGGGGAAAAAAAAGGAAAGAAACCATTTTTCTTCTTGAAGCCAAAGTCTGTAATTGTCAGCTGTTTCTTTGCATTTTGTCGACACATCAGAAAATCATCTTAACAACTGGGATTCCCATTAATTAACTCACTGGAATAAATACAGCTGTCAAAGCAAAATAGGGCATTGTGGAATTTCCACTCACAATAAGTCATTACCCCTTCAACAGATGAATGCTGGAATTAATAATACTGAAGAAGTACGTGGAGCTGACATGAGAGCACACTGAATCTAACTTCATGTAAGTTTATATAAAAATATTATATAAAATAGTTCAAAATTTTTATATCAGGAAGATGCATGTGTCTAAAATTGCTGCCTATTGAAAATATTAATATAAAACTGAAGAATTAGAACTTAACATACTTAAAAATTACAGAAAAAGGTATTTTTCCTTCTAAATACACATAGAGGTACTCACGTGATAATGTGTGCAAAACCCAAAATGTATGTAAAAATCTGTTATATTTGTATTTAATTTTATGTCTAAAAAATTAAATGTTAATGGCTTGTGGCCTAATTGTACTGTGATGCGTTAATTTTCATTTTATGCAAAATTTTAGTGTGGGGAAGGGGAAAACAGCAAGATGTTCCTCATTAACAAAGTGCATGTTTGCTGCTGCAGCTGCAGCTTTGGCTTCATTTCATAGTTTGAGCTCTCAAAGGGCACAGAAAGGAACAGCAATAACCACTGTGGCCCCAAACTTATCACCTCCTAAATACAAATGGAAAATCTAGACAGGAAGAAAATTAGACTTGGTTTCTCTTCTAGTAAAAACCTTTCACTAAAGAAAAAAATGCACATTGTTATAGAGTTAAACCATTGCTAGTGAAGCAAATTCTAGAAAAGAAAATAACAGCGTTTCACTAAGTTTGAAAATGTCCCACTTCCTTTTTCAGCTTTTGTAATGCTCTTTTCCAATCAGTGCCCTTTCACCAGCAAAGCCTAAATGTGCAGAATTGGAGCTCCCACAGGGAAAAAACTCAGCCATGTAATTCTTTTGAATATATAGACATGTATACCAAAAGATTCCATCTAGATAACAGGAACTTTCACAGGATAAATCATGGAATAAGAACTTCCATTTATCATGAACTTTCAACTCCTCACCTTTGCTCTGCTCATGAATCTATTCCTCCTGGGATTTGTGGAGCAGTACTGCACAGTCAGAAATCCACCAAAAAGTGAGAGTGAGACTGAGCAAAAAGCTGATTTGCAAAGCAAAAATAGGCAAAAAAAAAATATCTATATTGAAGTTCTGAAAAGCAAGGGGAGGGAAGATTTCTGCCTTTCTCTTCCTAAATGCAAGCAAATTTTCCTAATTAAAATACATGAAATAAAGTAAATTTAAAAAGCCTGGCAAAACAAGATGTTGCAAACACTGGGGTGGATAATAGAAAAGAATAAACCATGGATAAACACCCTTAATCACAGCTCTTAACTCTATACAGGAAAGTACTCAGTCTTACAAAGTTAGTTTATAAATTTGAATGGAATGTAATGAAATCATATATTAAATAACAAATAAGGAACTGGAGATAATAAGTTCTGAAGGCTCTTGAAACAAAAATTTTAAATAATTTAAACAACAAATAGGCAGCAAGTTTTGTTTAGTTAAAGTAAAACTACTTTTTGTCCTGTATTATTATATCTTGTAGTTCCAGTGATTAATATTCTAGAGAAGGAACATCTTTGATAGCTCCATTATGCTGCAATGTGAAAACTAGCTACACACATCCTATTATTATCCTTCCAGTACACCCTCAACCAAAACAAAGATCTGAATTATGTTCCTAATATTTACAAGGTTAAAAAAGAAAACATGCTTTAAGATTTGTATCTCCTGACAAACAAAAAAAGATGGCCTTCTAGAAAATCCCCCAAAGGCAGGCAAAATTCCACAGGAATTAAACAAAATGATTTTGTATATATTTAAAAGTTTGAAACCATTCCTCACTTACCAAATTTGACCTTGATGTTCAGTGATAACAAAAGATGCAATACCTCCCCTGTCCAGCCATTATAAACACGCATCAAATATTGCTGAGGGAGCATCTGGTTGTGAGAGGCACTTACTTTGGAATGACAGACTCCGACAGAAAGCGATACGTTTTGATTTCTATGACTGGCCTTCACAATTATCATCAGTATCTCTATAGTGTGTTTTTCCTATTCTGCCAAACAAACCATATTTCTGTTAATTATATGGCTAAATTAGTCATTCCCAACTTAATACCTCCTAAAGCCATCAGCAGATGTTCCCTTTATAATCATCGATGTCATTCTGTAAGTGATGGAGCAGGAGATGTGGGATGGAGTGCTGTGAGTAAATGCGAACATCGGCGCTCTTCTTGCCTGACTTCAGCTGCCTAAAAACGTGGCCTCTGGCCTGCCTCAGTCCAATGGGCTGTCTCCATGGGCAGAGACACTTCCAAAAGGAAATTCATCCTGTTTAAACACCCACAGAAGAAACAGTCCTGTCCCAAACTTTGCTGTGTCTAGGGGCAGCCTGATTGCTCAGCCCAGCAGAGACTGCTGCCTTTTGAACTGCCAACTGGCAGGACTGGTGGAGACACACTGTGGGTCAGAGTCTGTTCTTGGCTTCAGTTGAAGGACATCAAACTGCTGGAGAGTGTCCAGAGGAGGCCACAAGGCTGGGGAAGGGTCTGCAGGGGAAGTGTGTGAGGAGAGGCTGAAGTCCCTGGGTCTGTTCAGCTGGAGAAGAGGAGCCTGAGAGGGGATCTCAGAGCTGTTTGTGCCTTCTGCCAAGGGAGGGAGGGGAAACAGGGGCTGAGCTCTGCTCTCTGGGGACCTGGGACAGGGCTGGAGGGAATGGCAGGAAGATGTGCCAGGGCAGGGGGAGATTGGATCTTGGGAAGAGGTTCTTCCCCCAGCGGGTGGTGGAGCCCTGGAACAGCTCCCCAGGGCAGCAGTCCCAGCACCCACTGTGCCAGCATTCCAGAAGCATTTGGACACTGCCCTCAGCCCCACGGGGTGAGTGTTGGGAGTGTCCTGGGTAGGGACAGGAGCTGGACTCGATGGTCCTTGTGGGTCCCTTCCAGCTCAGGTCATTCTATGGTTCTATGTTTCAGTAAGATCAGAAACCTGCCCAGTTTTGCAGGAGGAAAGGTGTCTCTGCATAGCAGATGATACTTGTCTCAGCCACATCCTCAGGTGGCTCCTAATCAAATGCAACAGTTCCTTGAAGTCAGAGATTAAATGTTCTCAAACTGCTGATGCTTATTTTGATGTCAAAATCAACAGCAATAAAATCATCTCACTTAAGATTTCCATATAAGTATAGACAGAGCAGAGAGGCATTGGAAGGAAAAGGGATTTACTTGGACTTTCAGTTGGGCACTTTAAGAATGCGATGTCTTTTCTATTCTCTTCCTTGCTGCTCTATCAATCTGCACCACAATTTACTACTGAACGAGTCTGCAGGAGAAAAAAAAATTACTGTTTTCCCTCTAAATAGCTATCAGCATGTTCTTTCTCTATAAATCCTGGTGAGATCCCTGGTGGTGGTGTAACTGTTAACAAATACAGAACGTGATACGGAATAGCTCCATTTCCCCAGCATATTAAAACTACACTTGTCAGCATTTAATGTCCCTGATATCCTTAACCCCCTACAAGTTGTAGAATTAGCTAAAGCTTTGCCTCCAGGTATCCCATCAGGATGCTCCAATGCAGAGATTTACATTCAGTGTAACTCTCTAGGAGTAAAATATCTTTTTTTGACATACTTAATGCGTCATAATAGCTGCAAATTTATTGTATCAAGCTTTAACCACTTTCTCCTTCATACATGCCCCGAGCAAGGAAGAAAGATCACTATTAGCATAAGTATGCTACACTGAGTGAACAAATATGTGGAAGCCGTACTGCGGGCTCCAGTCATTTACATTATTTTTAAATGATATAATTTTAAAATATGTTCTTTTTAGAGTCATAAATGAGAATGGAGCAGATGGTTAGAGCTTAATTTAGAGTAATTTTTCTGTTAAAATACACTGCATTGCCAGTGAGTCTTCATTATAACACTAACTCATTACAAGGGAGTTGAAATTTATGGGGTAGATGGAAAGGTATTGGACCTCTAGGGAAAGTTTACAATCTTAGAGGAATCACTGGGAGAAGTGAACACAGACTGGCATTTCAATATAAGATTTTTGAGGAAAGAATGGGAAAAGCAAAAAAGACTTGAATAATTCTTTTTAGAATTCCCAGTATCAGAAGGGGTATTCACATGCACAAACAAAAGGACCTTCTTTATGTAAGTAATAGATTTCTTAGTTTGCACTGACTTTTAGCTGTTTATCAATGTAGAAGATTATGGTTTCACATTACAACAATAAAGACATTCTTGTAAGTAATTTCTTAGAAGCACTTTGAATAAGCAAATGATGCATGTTGGAAATCATCATTGTTTTGTTCTCTGTGTTAAAGACTTATTCTAAAGCTTTTTCTTTTTAATACAAAAACCCAATAGGGCTGTTAATGTTTTCAGTCTGTATTAGAATTAATTTTATGTTCATTATCTATCTTTAGGGAAAGAGAATGAGCAACTGGGAGGCAAGAAGTGCACGAGATTTAGCAATTTCCTTTAATCAAAGCTAAAGATGATGTGACATAATCTAAAGGGGCACAGAATACAGAAAAGTAAGTATCTTTCAGCGGTAATTCACTGCTGGTATAGTCAAACTGACATTAAGTGAAACACACCTTTGTATGAATTTCTATGCCAACCATTCCACTCTAGCAGGAAACTGTAGTACTCGTGCAGTCCTGTCACGTGCACACACAGGGCTCTGACTTCCTGCACAGTGATGCCTCTCTGTGTTCCGTGCTTACCTAGGAAACAATATCTTCCATCCTAAATTTCAACTGCTCTGACCTTGGCTATCAGCAATTGGATATTGTATGTAGTCCTCCTTTAGGTGAAATAAATATATATCTGTTTGTGTATATATTTATATACACACACAAAAAATATTCTCGTATTGCATGAGATTCTGCAGGCACTTAAAGATTAAATTCAAGTAATATTTTCAAGCAATAATCGTGCAATGAAGTGAAGAGTTCAGGCTGCACAGTAGACAATAAGTTGAAGTACCTACACATATAAAATGTCTTTGAATGCCAGCAATGTCAAAATGGGGCACAGTGCTCCTTTAATAGTCCTATCAAGTATAATTTCTTCATTCTGAAAAAAAACCTTCTAAATCAAAGATCATGTTGGATGTTTGTGAAGTATCACTCTCTCAGTTTGTTGAGCATTCAATGATCTTTTTGGAGTCTGTGCTTTCCCGCATTAGAGTTCATTTCCTAGAAGGTGGCTCTATATATAAGGAGAAATAATTAACATAAAGGGTATTAGACTGCTTCCAGAAAGAATGAAAATATTATCGATGCTTGTCAATACAATTCATAAAAAATAGATTCCATGAAACAAACTTGATTTCATCCTGCAATAAACTAAGTCTAGTCAAATATCTAACTCTGTTAAATTTAAATGCATTTAGGCTTATTTCAGATATACATCTGTATTCAATTAATGTCTTTGAGGCACACTGAGATCCTCAGATGAGAAAGACAGTATTCCATAAGTGCAAAAATACTTTGACCCTATCTCAAACTTTGTGGAATTCACAAAACAAAACTCTAATCCTCTGGCAGCAGTCAATATGTTATGGGATTTATTACATTGCCTGCAATAAAACCTTGGCAGTGTGGCTTCAGAGAGGGTTGTAAGGGTGGCCTTAGATGTCCCCCTATGGAACCCAGTCACTGAAAGTCTACAAGGATCCCTGCTTTTCAAGAATCCCCTCTGGACAGGGTGGACTTAAATGAAAAATAGCTTCAGGATGAACAGTGAAAGGATTGGTACTGGTCCTTAATGCTGAAAAAAGTGATGCTGTGAATGGACATAAAACTAAATCTATTTACCTATTACATATTCCTCCCCTGAAAACAAAGCATCCTATGTATTCCTGCTTTCCAAAGGTATCTAGAAATGAATCCAAATACAGACAAGAAGGAAGATTCAGTGTGCCAGGGCTATTAATTGCTCAGCACCCTCTCAATGGGTATTGAAAAGGCAAAGATTCATTTGGTTCCAGGCTTGCAGGCAACTGTGGATAAAATGCTCTGCTCTTTCTCTAGCAGGGAACAACTCTCTGAAGAGTGATGATAAGACAGAACTGTACCGCAAACGGTTTCTGAAAGCAATAATAGATTTTTATAGGTTTAATAGAAAATCACTTTTCTGTATCTTATTGGTAAAAATGATGGCTCTGGATGATTAAATGGAACACGTAAATATTCAGAAAGGTTTTATAAACTGGAATCTTTCATCCAGGCAAATCACGCATTTTTTTGGTATGAATAGCAAGCGTACAATAAGATTTACTTTCACTATCTCTTAGAAAGTGGTCAGGCTAATGTCTCATAGAAATCATTTGAATGGAAGATCAGTAAAGCACTTATTTACTTAAGTGTTACTTTCCAGCTACTGAACAATTTCAAAGCTACATATTTCTTAGCAATCCACTCCATAGTTTATATCTTAAAAACACATTCAGCTCACAAAAGCCTTTCTTTACAGGACAGACATTAAGGTTTGTAGCAGTACATGGGTGGGTGACAGACTAAAATTAACATCTCTGCCTCAGAGATGAGTTACAAAATAATGGATGTCACGGTGCAGCAGGGCCAGTGGCTCCCTCAGGCTGAGCACTGGGAGCACCAGGGAGCCCCATGGCACCCCCAGGACAAGGTCATCCAGCTGCCAGGGAGCGAGGCAGGCTGGGAGGCAGCTGGGGCATCCCCACACCCACGGTACCCAGCATCTCCCTGCGGAGAAGGGCCTGGGGGCTCTGGGCAAGGGCAGGTTGACCATGAGCCAACCGTGAGCCCTGGCAGCCCAGAGGGCAACCGTGTCCTGGGGACATCCAGCCCAGCATCACCATCTGGGAGAGGGAGGGGATTGTCCCCTCTGCTCTGCACTGGGGCAGCCCCACCTCGAGCTCTGGGGGCAGTTGGGGCACCACAGGGTCAAAAGGACATCAAACTGCTGAGAGTGTCCAGAGGAGGCCACAAGGCTGGGGAAGGGTCTGCAGGGGAAGTGTGTGAGGAGAGGCTGAAGTCCCTGGGTCTGTTCAGCTGGAGAAGAGGAGCCTGAGAGGGGCTCTCAGAGCTGTTTGTGCCTTCTGCCAAGGGAGGGAGGGGAAACAGGGGCTGAGCTCTGCTCTCTGGGGACCTGGGACAGGGCTGGAGGCAATGGCAGGAAGATGTGCCAGGGCAGGGGGAGATTGGATATTGGGAAGAGGTTCTTCCCCCAGCGGGTGGTGGAGCACTGGAACAGCTCCCCAGGGCAGCAGTCCCAGCACCCACTGTGCCAGCATTCCAGAAGCATTTGGCCACTGCCCTCAGCCCCACGGGGTGAGTGTTGGGAGTGTCCTGGGTAGAGACAGGAGTTGGACTGGATGGTTCTTGTGGGTCTCTTCCAGCTCGGGTCATTTTATGATCTCCTTAGGGAGAGGGGCAGGCTGAGGCCAGGCTGGGACATCAGCCCACAGGTCCAGCCCAGCTTACTGGAATCCAAGTTGGTGAGGGCAGGGTGTGGGCAAAGCTGGGGACCAGCATCCTGCAGCATTGCTGAGGCAGAGAACGTTAGCCCTGGTTTGAGTTGAAATGGGATCCTGAGTCCTTGGATCGTGGGTGGAGGCTACTCATGGCCATTAATAGCTACTGATGTCCTTGAGTCCCTGATAATGTAGATTAATTTTAAAAAATTAATAATGCAGTAGAATAATGAAAGAGAAAAACATTGCTAGCAAAAGGAAGACAGTAAGTGTTGGAAGTCATCTGATGGAAAATTTTCTTTGTCCTTGAAAACACTTTGTGTTCTTTTTCCTAACTAGAGTTATAATTGTAAGTTCTAAACACAAGGCTGTGAGCCAAAACTTTGAGCTGAGCATCAAAAGTATCGTTAACAGCACAAATCTCTTCAAATAAAGCCTTCTGTTCTCTGTGTACTCCAGAACTGATATAGTCAATTAATGAACTTCTAGGGAGTCAGTGCCCAAATCCAAAGAAACTGTAGCTGATGTATTACATGTGTGAATTGTCTTCCGACCAAAGTTATCTGTAATGGACTACATGGGACAGAAATTCAATATCATGCCTTCTGCAGTTCTTGCCTTGTAAGATATCTGACTGTGCAGCTCATCAAAATATTTGTCCTGCAGACAAGAACCTACCCTTGACAGCCCATTGACACTTGCTCTTCTCACAGAATCAGTCATTTTTCCTCTGTACCTTGCAATACTAACACTTCATGAATAGCATCCAGATTTACACTAAACCTGCCAAAAAAATATTCATGAAAGATCATCATAACAACAGATCCCATTCAAGTATTACTAAACCTCTTTGCTTAGCTAGGTCTCAAGGTCATGAAACATTCAAGTGCACTGGAAGTCTGGGCAGAAGAGCACTGAAGGACTGAAGGTCAGCAAGTGCTTATCTCCTGTGAGACATAATCCAAAAACCCACAAGTCCCTCTATTCAGACTCAATTCCATCTTTCTTGAATTCTTTTAATCAAGCTTGAGCCTATCTTTTTTACATCCCCAGATACAGTATTTTTGCCCATTGGCAAATTTCAGACATTATCTCAGCTTTTCAGATGACATTTCCACAGATTACTGTGCTGCAAAGCCTTCAACTTCTAATGTTCATGGTCTCTTATGTGGATATCATCCAATGGTTAATCCCTTCTTGCAGCCTCTGAGGAACTGGAAGTATCAATAGAATAGCCTAGAGAAGGTTCTGGAAAATTTCTCAAGTGTCTGAAAATATGGATCACAAAAAAATCCAAACAAACCTCCCTTCCCCCGTCGACTGTTCATCCTGTTGAAAAAATGATAGATATTTATTTCTACAACAGGAAGTGAAAAAAAATCCAGTCTAGTTTAGAGACCACCAGCTGGTGAATATCACATCAAGACTAATGGCTGAAAACCTAAATAAATACTTTGTTTATGACAGGGTTATAACTTCAGCTGTTAATCCAGTCACATGAAGATTGACTTCCAGCTGCCTGCTACAGACTAAGACTTCCTGACGTATCTCCTTAGAGTTTCTTTTACTGCCTTTTAAACACTGCTTTTTCTGAGTCTTTTTTCAAGTGTTTGGTAAGTTTTTGGGACTCCAGCTGACTGGAATGTAGATGATACCAACCATATTGGCACTGCAAATACTTCACCATCACATTCCTCCCACCCTGAGAGTCTTCCGAAGGTTTCATGTCTTTGATGTTATTAGTGGGAGTCACATTATGGCTTCAAAGTATTTGGTGGTGTCCCAGTAGTTTTTAATATACATTGCCTTTTATATTTCTCCTGCACAAAGCCTAGCAGTTTCCAGCACTCTTCCTGGTCCTTTTTTTGAGGCCTGCTGGCTGGCTGCCTCTACTCTTCTGTGGTTTTTGGTCTCACAGAGACATTATGGAGTAGTGATAACATTATCTCATGTTCTGTTGTGCTTTCCATGCCCTGGTGGGTTTGCCCTGCACCATAACTAGTGGGTTTTGGTAGGTTTTTTTGTAACCTCAGAGCACAGAAGTTTCAAAAGCATGTATTGTGGCCATTCAGGTACACTTGGACATGCTTTTTTATAGTCATTTCCTAATGACTCTGAGATAAGACTCTAACTCAAATTTACACTCATTCCAGATGCATTTTCTGGGCATATTTAAGTATCTACTTGCAACAGCTTTGGCCTGAGAGTTTTAGATGAGTATTTTCCCTAATTTGCTGTTGAAAATTATCCTTTCACTCTAATGACTCTGCAGGATAGTAGCATTTTAAGGTTGTAGTCATGATGATGATTTCTTTTTTCTTTAAAACATCTGGGGTTTGAGCCCTTGACAATTGAAAAATTTCTTACCAGTTGTAGAGAGTTGCACTGAAAATATCAAGTTGAAATGAGGCTTTTTTGCAGGAAAATCTTTACATCCATCTTTATTAGCTACAACATTAAAGACATTCTATATTCTTGTAGCTTTCCAGACTATGTGAGGAACTATTAGGTGCCTTTAGGTGTACCATTTCCTTGGTTTCCTCGTCTGTTGATTCATGGGCTTCTTACCAAGAGTCTGTATTTGTCCACTGGCTTGTGAATGAGTTTATTGTAGGTGAACAACACTTGGCCTCACTTCTCCAGTTTAATGCTGCTGCTTCTTACTGGTGTTCTTGGCACCACATTGCACCTGGCTCCATAAACCAGTGGCAGTTGAATTTAGTCATTGGTTTAAGAGCATAGTGGCAAACATAGAAATGGAATCATTGGCATTCTTCTGGAAAACTTCATCCTAAGAGTCACTTAACTCTTCTAAAGTTACACTCAAGTTATCCTTCTCTTTACTAGAAATTTTTACAGCCTGAGTGATTGTTACTTATTTTTTCCTTCGTGAGACAGTATGACTTCAGAAGATATAGTGATTTTCTTCCCACGCATTGTGCTTTGTTTCCTAAAGATAGGACATTTTTCTTTCTACCTTTCTACACATTGCTTTCCACAATATGCACCTTGACAAATATGCCTGTATTCCAGGTCACCTGTTCGCCTTCTTGATTCTCATGGTTTGAACCCTCGTATTTTGAATTCATCCATGTAATTATGTTGGTGTATATATATATTTTGTATTAATTCATTGTCTTGACCCTTTTACTGGGCCTTACTTTTAATGACACGTAATCTGGAATGCGGTATCTTGTGTAAAATCCTATCCCTATTTAAGTATTTATAATATATTTATGTGGATATTGAATTTCTCAGAAGGGAGAAGTCCTTTTTTAGTTGTGGGTGTGAAGCCAGCATTCCTCTATACTCTCGTTAGGTGTTAAAATGGTATGACCTTAGAGTCACTCCCAATAAAGATGAGGGACCTTACCTCCACTTGGGAGCATTCCTTGCAGACCTACTAATTACCTGATTCCACACCAACAAGGTATGAGATGACTGGGTCTGTGGCTCCCCTGGGCTGCACCTACTCTGGGGGTCACATTTGTGAATTCGCTAATTTGGACGTGGAGCCTGGACTTGAGAGCAGCTTTGGAAGGGCCCTTTAACTGCATCTATAGGTTTAGATTCCTGAAATTTAAGTCCTATATAAATATCTTTCCCTAGCTTTTAGATATTTTTTCCAGGTAACGACACATTTATGACTTACCCTTTTCATATTTTCCTTCATTTTCCTGTCTTTGCCCCTCATTGTCTTGCTTCCCCACTGCTTTCATGCTTGTAGAGGCAGGTTTTTACCTAGATGCTCTTCATTCCCTGTGAGCTGAGACTTTCCATGATACCTCTTGGCGTTGTTTCCGCTGCTGATTTGTTTCTGTTCATTACATTTTCTGTTTGCTGATTCTTTTGCCAGATTGAGCCCTGCTTCATTGAGCAGTGCTTCATTTCCTGTTTGCTTCCTGATAACGTGAACATACGTTAAAACCTTTTAAAATTACAAATAAGTCTGACATAATTAGGTAGTTAAAGATGAGTGAGATTAATTGCATCTAAGCTATCAACTCAGCTGTAAGCTACAACAAATGCCATTAGGGCCCCTTTTGCAGAGGCTCTTGAATATTTTTCTGAGATTTGTTTTTCCTATTCTTATTGTAAGTGGAAACACTGAAACCTAACAACAGAAGTAGAAGCAATAACTAAAAGACTTCCAAACATATAATCTTATTTTTAGAAATTACTGAAATTAATATGCAAATCTTGCTCAGTTTTTGTGACAGAGCTACAAAACACACTGTGTCTTAATCTTTCTCTTTTCCCATATTTCCAACTGAAATAAAAATACGTATATTTTTCATCTTTTTATAGGCCAAAGGGGCAACATCTTGTATTACTTAAGCTTATCCTCTCTTTTGATGTAATAGTAGTATTAGTGAGCATAAGAAAAGGTTCATGCCAGAATTATCTTGACTACAATTTTTTATCTAAAATATGAGGCTATAAAATTAGGAAATACAAAGACCTTCTTGAAGGTCTGTGTAATGACACACTGGGAGGAAACATAAAGGCAAAGGATGTACAGCACCATTAAGAAATGCATTAAAATTACATTTTTCTTTATACATGATATTAATGCTTAATATTTAATGTCAGAAAAAACCATCCTATTAATATATTTGGTGAGAGCCTGCAAGTTTAGATGAGTATTAGAAGATAATAGAATTTCTTAAATCTAACATAATCTCAGAAAGGGGTACATTATAGTTTGTAGCATTACACCACAGTGCTTTAAAGAGGCTGCAATCACGACAAAGGCAGCTTAAAGCTGGACATATATTCTAATCAGGATATGTGATACAAATATTTCTCTGAAATGCTTGAGGACGAGGAGGAATAGGCAAGGATTACATCATGTCTAACACCCAAAGAGAAGAAGTGAGAAAAGAGCATTTGCTTGGATTGTGCCATTTTGCCATCATTCCATTTTGGACTCCAGGAGTGCCGGAGCCGTCACCAGCAGTGATTCTGGTAAGGAAATGTAGCACCAGCAGTCTCCAACACAAGTTAAATTTAACATAAATTGCAAAATACAACCAATTTCACAAACTAGCTGAGATGCTGGAATATCAAAGCCATACCATCATCATTAGTGGGTTAAGATTACTTGAAATCTGTTTGTCGTTTCATTTTTAACTCTGCCCTGGTTTTTATAGTAAGCAATTTCTAAAAGCTCAAGAAAACTTTTCTGTTGGTAAAGCTGACTCTTACTGATCTCACACATATTAGGCTTTTCATTTCTTTAAGGGTGGCACTCCCTAAAGCCAAGTTACCACAGCACTCTTGAACAGTTCCATATTCAATACGATATACAGAAGATGAAGGAAGTTCACCCACTTCTCTGCGTGGGAACTTGTGGGTTTGGTCCCACTCGTTACCAATTTGGAAGAAATACCTTCCCGTGAGTAACAGTCACAGGCTCTTTAGCAGGCAGCAACGTACAAGGCCCAGTAACAATCTAGGATTTACATATTAAAATCAGAGAATCATAGAATGACCTGAGCTGGAAGGAACCCACAAGGACCATCAAGTCCAGTTCCTGTCCCTACAGAGGACACTCCCAACGCTCATCCTGTGTGGCTGAGGGCAGTGTCCAAATGCTTCTTATTGTCTGAAGTAAAGACACATTTGTATGAAAAAGGAGGAAAAGTTGATATAAAGTAGTTCTTTCATCATCCCTATAGGGAATATCCTTATTGAGGTCTGAGCTTTCTTCGGTTTTGACTATTTCCCCCCCTTTCTCTGGTCAAAAAATATTTGAACAAGATCATTAGGCTTAAGGATGGGTTTTTTTCAGCATTACTGACTGGATAATAATGGGAAAAGGTTTCAGGCTGTGCTATGATATGAATAGGATGAATTACAGAATTCTAGTATTTCAAGATGGAAAAGACTTCTTAATTCATGTGCTCTGTGCGTTTGATCAAGAGATGACTCTTTGTAATGCAAGGTCAGGTACTTGATATTATATCAAACTGTTTAAACTGTAGTACCTTCAACATTTTTCTCATCACTAAAATTAAAGAACCAAAGACTTTTTTTTAACATTCTCTCCTAAAGGCTTTATTTAGCCAAAGGTAACTGGAAGTCTTACTGTCATTCATGCTGCATCAATAATTAAGAGAAATGAGACATTTGTTTATCTACACACTCGTTTTGCTATGTAAGTGTTAAAATACAAAACAATGTAAAATGTGAGTAAAACATTAAAACAAAGCACATCTTTTTAATTTTATTTGGTAGGAGAGAAGGAAAAGGTCTCAAACCCTTGTGCTTTCTGTTCTGCTGAGCAGATGTGTTCGCTCATGATCTCCTACTTCAAAGGTTTTGCTCAATATTTGTTTGTATAAATTGCTGAAAGTTTTCTAGCTGCCCTGTACTTACAGCTACTGCAAAATATATTTTTAAACATCATAGGAAAGATGAGATGAATAATTTTCATTTTTGCTAGTTCCAACGTATGTCATGATGACTTTAACAGTGCAGGAATCTCTGGATTACCTCTGGCAGGGAAAGAGGTTGGAGGAGGGAAGATGCTGGGTTTTTTTCTCTGTATTAACATCAGTGGAATCATCTGGAGTTCATCAAGTATAGGTCTGTTTCTAGTACCAGTATTTTGAAACATGCTTTATATACAGCGTAAGGCTACTCAATTGGAGCAGTTTATTTCTCAGCTCAGCCTCTTTAACTGAATAAAGCAGACTTCTAAGATCTTCAGAATTTTTTTCCTATAGCTAATACATCATATTATTTGTCCATCCACAAATTCTTTCTTATGCCATCTGTCAGTATCAGTAGGAAACAACATTTCAGAGTTCATAAGACACTACTCAGCAAAGTAATGGGGTGATATTGTCAATTGAAAACTGACAAAATATGTTTGACTTCTAAAGGCACTCTGCTGTTCATATACATCAGCTCATCCAAGAAAAATGCTGGTATGAAATATTTTCAGCCAAACTGTAGCCCACTGTGTACAAAATAAAAATAAACTCGTGGTGAGACATAGCTAGTGCCATAGTACTGGGAATCGGGATTATTAAATATTCTCCTAATCAGTTTGTCCTGTTAAAATGATTGTGGTGGAAAAATATCACAACCAAATGGGGAATTTTCAAGGCTTTCTTGAAATCCTGCAGATTTCACAGTACTGGAAGAAAGCAGATAGTTTGCAGTGGTAGCCAGGGCCTCTCCACGCTACAGAGAGTAACATGGCTCATTCTGAGGCTGTGCTGCTGTTGGCATTGCACACATCTGGCCTGAATTCTGATTTAGAGAAAACATTAAAAACAAAGTGAAATCCTTACTCTTCACTACCCCATGAGGCTCAAAAACCATTTTTGTCTCCCTTTCCCATCTGTCAATATCCAATTTTCCCATCGATTTCTTTCAGCATGATGGCCAGGTGATGTGTTGAGGAAGTTTTTTATCACCTTCTCCAATGAAAATCACAAAGAATCTCCCCCAGAAAACTCTTCTTTGTGTATGTAGGTCTGGAAGAACATCCATTAGCTGATTGTAAACTATGCCTTGATCACTAAGAAAGGAACAAACATTAGGCTGCTGTCTTCAGTGTCTCTTTCAAGGGCTGGGACTCACAGAATAGCTGAGGCGGGAAGGCACTTCTGGAGATCATCTAATCCAAACTCATTGCTCAGAGCAGGATCAGCTAAAGCATACTGCTTGGGCTCAAGTCCAGTTTGGTCTTGGAGACTCCACAGCCTCTCTGGGCAACCTTTTCCAGTGTTCAACAACTCTCACAATTAAAAACAAATATATCTTACATTTAAACAGAATTTCCTATATTTCAGCCTGGAGAAGAGGAGCCTGAGAGGGGATCTCAGAGCTGTTTGTGCCTTCTGCCAAGGGAGGGAGGGGAAACAGGGGCTGAGCTCTGCTCTCTGGGGACCTGGGACAGGACTGGAGGCAATGGCAGGAAGATGTGCCAGGGCAGGGGGAGATTGGATATTGGGAAGAGGTTCTTCCCCCAGCGGGTGGTGGAGCACTGGAACAGCTCCCCAGGGCAGCAGTCCCAGCACCCACTGTGCCAGAATTCCAGAAGCATTTGGACACTGCCCTCAGCCCCACGGGGTGAGTGTTGGGAGTGTCCTGGGTAGGGACAGGACATGGACTTGATGGTCCTTGTGGGTCCCTTCCAGCTCAGGTCACTCTATGGTTCTATGATCCTATGATATTTACATTTGTGCCCATTGCCTCTTTTCCTTTCACAGTGCAGCACTGAAAAGAGTCTGGCTTCACTTTTATTTATGTCTTCCCATCAAGTATTTATATATATTGATAAGGTCAACCAGTGAGCCTTCTCTGGGATGAACAAAACCAGCTCACTCAGCCTCTCCTCAAGTGTCCAGTGTTCCATTCCCTGGTATTCTTGCTTAGCTTTGCTATACTCACTCCAGTATGGCAGTGTCTTTTTTCACAGTACTGGACTCTGGACTCCAGATGTATCTCACCAGTGCTGAGCAACCTGCTGGCAATGATCTCCTAAAGCAGCTCTTACTGAGGTCTCTTTCTGCAAATCTGCTTTCCAGATGGTCAGTAATGCAGTCATGCTTGAAACAGGCAGGATCTTCCCTGGCAGTACCCTTGGTGCCCCTGTGGAAGAGCAGCAGGAGATGACAATCCAGCGGCCATGCAGACCAGCAAACGTCCCTAGACAGCAGGTCTGGTCATTAGATCCCTCCCTCAGGACCTCCATCCCCTAGAGTGGGGAGCTGCCCACTGCTATCACCTGCTGCCTCCACCTGGGGCTCCTGCATGACTCAGGGTCATCAGACTTGGTTGTTTTGTTGGAGACAACTCCTAGTCACTCACCTGAAGCCAGGGCACTGAACATATTCTATAGTTGCAGATCTGCAAGTTGAGCATAAGCTACTGTCCTGGAGCCAGAAGTCATCACCTTCTAGCCTTTGTCATCATGGGAGTCCTCATTTGCCAACCTGATGAACACAGATTCTGCCGGTCTCTCCTTCAGTTCAGGGGTTATTGTTTCTGCAGGACCTTTGAGAAGATCTGATCTACACCTCTGTCATCATCTCTGATGCTGTGTGCTCTACTTACTTCCTCCCACGGTTCTTTTTCCCAGGGACACAGCTCCTCCCCCAGTGTCCAGGTCCTGAAGGTCAGTCTTCCTCTGCCTCAGGAAGACTGGAGGTTATGATTTCTGCCTCTTACATCTCACTTGAGGTAAAGATGTTGTATAACATGTGAACTTCAAGAGAGATACATCCTGCAGAATGCAAGTCTGATGGTGCTGCACATCAGTGCATGGTAACAAGATCTCCAGGGTGTAGCAATTTCAATTCACGTGTTGACTCACAAGAGTAAAATGGTTACTAAATTCAGCTTACCTAATAAGCAACACTGTCTGAACAGATACCCCCAGTCACAAGCAGACATCCCATGATCCAGTAAAAATTGTCAATCCCATTTTTTTACTTTCTATTTTTTAAAAAAAGCTTCCTTGTTTGCCTGCAGCCTTGCTCACAGAAGGATCTGTCACCTTCTCTGACCACTGCTTTGTGGTCTATCTCTGGTTACACATTCATGGAATCATAGAATCATGGAGTGGTTTGGGTTGGAAAGGACATTAAAGATCATCCAGTTCCAACCCTCCTGCCATGGACAGGGACACCTCCCACCAGACCAGGCTGCCCAAGGCCTTGACCACCTCCAGGGATGGGGCAGCCAGAGCCTCTCTGGGCAACCTGGGCCAGGGCCTCTCCAGCCTCATTGTAAAGAATTTCTTCCCAATGTCTAAGCTAAATCTTCCCCCTTCCAATTTAAAGCTGTTCCACCTCATCTTATCACTACATGTCCTTCCAAAAAGCCCCTCCCCAGCTTTCCTGGAGCCCCTTTCAGTACTGGGAGGCTGCTCTAAAATCTCCCCAGAGCCTTCTCCTCTCCAGGCTGAACAACCCCAACTGTCTCAGCCTGTCCTCATAGCAGAGATGCTCCAGCCCTTGGATCATCTTTGTAGCCTTCTCTGGCCCTGCTCCAACAGTTCCATATCCTTTTTGTGATGGGATTCCAGAACTGGACACAGGATTCCAGATGGGATCCCACCAGAGCAGAGCAGAGGGGCAGAATCCCCTTGCTCCCTGCTGCCCACACTGCTTTGGATGCAGCCCAGGGCACAGTTGGCCTTCTGGGCTGTGAGAGCACATTGCCTGGTCTAGGAACTGTGATGGAGAGCATGTTCTTAGGTGTTTTTTTCATACAACTTTGGTACAACCATATTCTTTTTGGTTTGATCTCTTATTGATCTCTGATCACATTTCTAACCTTAGATGGAATCATGTGTCATTTCTGTTTCCCCGGGCTATCAATTAAGCGGGGTTGGGGTGAGATATTCTTCTCGGTTTTGATTCTGTAAAGTATTTTAAGATGTGTTTTGTAAGAATGAAAAGAAACAGTATGAGTAATACATCTGTTCTCTATCCTTTGCATTCAGACTTGTAGATTGTATGTAATTTTACATTTGGGTGATTATAGAAAAGCATGATTTCATTAGTCACCGTGGTGCTGCTGGCCTCAAGCACTTAAACACTGTGAGTAAAACCCCACAAGTCCTACAGCAAAGCTTAAACCCATGAAATCTAAATGAGGACATTTCATTTCCTGGGTTAAAGCCTTTAGGGCATATTGAGGTCAAATTTTCAAACTTTTTGTGCAAACAGGAAGACTATAAATAAGTCTCTTTTAACAAAAGCTTATCTCTCTCCTTCCTTTCCGGAGCATGGACAATGGGAATCATACCAGTCACAGTATCATAATAAATATTGCCATTTTCTTGCCAGTAGGCTGAAGAGTTTGCTATTTTTGATGCAGGATGATTTCTTTTGTCAAGACAGCATTTGCAGATAACGTTGAACCAGGCTTTATTTATTTCAGCTGTGATGGACATTAAGTCATTCTCCAAAGGTGAGGGATAAATGTACAGACAAAAATTGCTTCGGATAGAGGAGAAATGAAAAGAAACACCCTCTGTAACAGTACATGTTTATCTATGGAGATGAAGTTCAACAGTACAGCTATTCCATGGCACGAAAGCTGAGACTGATAAGGCTTCTGGAGAAGCAAGAAGTGGAAAAAAGGAGAGGGAGAGGAAAAGCTAACATGAAGTAGTGGAGTGTCATTTTTGAAGGTATTACTTGGAGAAAATTGGGCCTATTTTTCATTTTCCACCATCTCAAGCTCTAGCCATCATCATTTCTTAATATAATTGGATAGTGAAGTTAGGTACTTGGATGGCTTTGGCAGTTTTGCTGTCTCAAGAACAGCTTTCACAAGCTACATGGTCTGCGCTCGAATGCCGAGTAACCAAGTGGCTGCCATCCAGTAGGGGAATGGAAGGGATTATGAGTAGTTCCGGGATGTATACACACACCTCATGACAGCTGTGTGGCTCCTGTAAGGCCACCTCTCTTGACTTACAGCAAGCTCATTATTTTTATGAAGAGGAAACGCAGTTGCAGCTATAGTTCAGCTATTATTCTGAACATGCAGTGATTGTTACACTTGATCCATACATAAGCAGAGAAACTGAGTAACAAAAATTGCAGGATCTTCATCACAAAGCCTCAAACATCTGATGAAGTCAGGTCTGCAGAAAGCAGCCAGAAGATACAGCATCCTTCTGGATACTTGGGACCAATCTGAGCAAACACATATCTTAATTAAAAGATACCAAATACTCTTGGACAGCTTCATTCCTCTCAAATCCTACTTTAATTTAATCTGTTTCTTAGGGGATATCCTGCTCATGCTGCTTCTCTTAAATAACATCCAGCTCAGAGAATTACCAGGTATAGAGGAAAAAAGTAGTCTATTTGAGCTAGAGCCACAAAATGATTTACAAGCTGCAATAATGAAGCATCGTAAATCTAATTTTCTTGGCCAAGCCACATTCAGAATCCTGTATGAGGTGACCAGACTCTCAAAGTGATGCCAGGGAAGTATTAGACATCTCAAAATGAGATTCAAAACAGTGAAGTCTCTGCGGAGGGAACCGTTTAGAACTGAGCAAAAAGGACTACGTAAGAACACGTCCTAAATCTTGCCTCTTTTTATAACCTGTAGAAAAGTACCCTCTGAGTTAGGGGTCACTTCCTGAACATAGGTATCTACCACGTGTCCTTCAAGAAGATGAGCAGAATTATTCTTTTTACGTCCAACAGCAGCAAATTGCCCCACCAGAGCTCCTCCCTCCACCTCACACTGCAGCCCCCAGCACAACTCTGATGAGTCTCCTCATCTAGGATATGGAAGAGACAGTCTCAGATTCCCTCCTCTGTCTGAGGACATTTCAAACCACATCCTCTGGCTTCTCTGGAGTGCATCTTCAGCACAAGGCAGTTGTGAACCAGTCACATTCTCCATTCCTCTGGTTGAAAATGCTCTATTGCACAAGAATTAACAAACAAATCAAGATACATTGGAAGAGCAAAAGCAAAAAAGGAGAGTGATTCTTAATCCTGTGTTCAGAACAGGAAGGGAGCATTGTCAGATTCCAGTTTCAGTCCCAGTGTCACAGCTCACTTTGCAATTTTCCATTTATCATTATGAATTCACACTACATCTGCCATTTAAACAAAGGATGCATTCAGTTTTCATTCTTTATTCATTTTCCATACAGACCTAAAGGTAGCAACATGTCACTTCCTTGCAGGAATGGCATGGAAAAAAGCGTGGAATCCCTCTGCATCTAACTCAGTCTTGCTATCAGTGAGCCAATATTTGAAAATAGGCAATAAAAATATCCACTAACAACTGGCAGAGGATAGCTCAGTTCTTACAATAATGAACCCACTCTGGCCGCAGGTGATTTTAAGAGATTGTTCTCTTTTTTTTTAACCATCTTTTTGTGGTACAAATTCAGATATCATACAACATAAAATTAGGCTTAAATAGAGTGATTAAGAATAAGGAATTTGCAAAACACTAAAATTTAAGCACACATTTTACCAAATAAGTAGTTTTATATTTTCCCTTTTAAAGCATTGAAGTGTATTTTCATAAATGTAACCCAGCATCCTAAAATTTAGGGATATATTGTCTTTTAGTTCTAATTCATATTTGGAATATTAAAAAAAGCTAAAAAAATGTTTTAGGTTTTTTCAGGACAAATAAAATCTTGAATTAACTGATTAAATCTGGAAACAGACATTCTGACCTCAGCATAATCAAAACACCCTGTAAGTTATATAGTGAAAGACTGCTGGCTCTAGGTAGTGCTTGTTAAACGTGTTCTGTTCTTTCCATAAAAACATAACTTAATTTTCTGTATATGGTTTCAATTTGTTCAACTGTCTGTATAAATTACCAGTATTACATTTTGCTTTTCCTGGGGAAAATGTAGTTGAATTTCACGTCAAGAAAACTGACTTCTTTATTCTTTTCAATTCTTTACCCCACCCTGCTCAGTGGAGCTGCAGTTTTTCCTTTTGTATTTCCAAGTCAATGCCATCCAAATACAGGCTTGTCTATTTTTTTGCTTTTTTTATGTGTATCAGTGTCTCCTAGGATAGTAATAATCCTTGTTAGCTCTTGCACAATCCCTAATCAAAAGAAGCAAAGTGTTTAGGCTTATGTTTCTTGGTGCTCACTCTCTTTCTCATAAAATTTCAGAGTATCTCAAAGATCAGGAGGTGAGCAGGTCTTTACTCATGGTCTCATCCTCACATTCAAATCCCCTCCTTCTGCAAAATGCTGAGAATTGTGGTCTTAACCCCCCCCCCCCCCAAATTCTTGAGGCAGCCCATTGTTATGAATGCAACTCCTGAGGTGCTGAAAGTTAAATATGTGCTGAAGTGCTTTGCTGGAAAACAGCTGGAACATTTGACACTGTAGGGGCTAAGATTTGGGCAACTTTCTATACTTTTTATATCTATAGAAAATGGATCGGGAGAAAGGCCTCTGTCTGAACTGGGAAGTTTAGGAGGAAGTGCCTGAAGAAGGAAATATAATCAACATTTTTCAAAAGTTAATAATTTAAAATTAAAAAAACAAAAGCACGATGCTATATTATGTCTAATTAGTGATAGGTCCAAATCACAAACTTCTCATAATTTTAGGTCAAATAGGTTGAAACCATATAAGAAAATTAATGCTAACTCCCAAGGATTGGATAGAAGTGTTCATGAAGTGAGAGATTTATTCTGGGACTATTCCCATGTTACAGTCTTTCATTAAATAAATAAACACCTTTGATTTAAACATTTTGCCTTAGCCAGCCCTCTAGCTGCTCATTTTCACAGTATTGGGTGTGATGTGTTGGCCTGTGGTCACATAATGTATCACAGAAAAGGTGAGCATTATACAAATGCAAAGCCCTTAAACTAACAACCACCAGTTAGAAAACCAATCCTTCGATCTGTGCTAAAGGATTGTCACTGGCATGAGACCAGAAATCTTTAATTCAATCCACTCTATCAACTGTCTGCATCTTTGACTCTGTACACTGCTTTGTAGGAGGGATTTAGCACTCCTGCTGTCTCATGGGATTTCAGGGCAACATTCCTATACAAAAGGGGGACAGGCAGGAAAAGGACCGAGGCTTCTCATAAACAAACTGAATTACCTGAGAAATATGGCAAAAAAACCCTTGGCACATGAAGGAAGAGCATCCAGAGACCTGATGCTGCCAACGCAGAGAACCTGCTTTTCCACTTCCTTCTGCCTTACAGTTTCACGCTTGTGTGAAGGAATTAGAAATTGCTTTACTCGTGCTGGTAGCGTTTTGCACTCACTTTTCACAGAGGTAAATGAGGGCTCATCATTGCATGGAGAATGGGGTGGGCATGGTCAGGTTTCTGCTTTGAAATAGTGTTCAAAAGCTTCCCCATCCCAGCAAGAGCCAGGGCAACGACTGGATATCTGTGTCCTCAATCCCTCTCATGCAGGTCGGTAGGGACATTGCATGTGAGAGAGACAGAAAAGACACTTCACTTCTGACCAAGCACTTCAGCATCTGTGAAACAGAAAAACACTCATTGACCACAGTAGTGAAGTACCAGGGTCAAACTTTCTGATAAACACATTTAGAATATATGTTTTTTAATTACTGGAAAATAATTTACGTTCTTGCAGGTTTTTTGTTTGATTATCATGCCCACCAACTTCTTTTGATGACAACAGCAGAAAGAATGTAAAGCTCAGTGACATTTTTCAAGGGCTTTCAGGGTCTTAATCCTAAAAAGATGTTAACATATAAAAGGAAAATAAAAATGCTTTTTCTTTGACTGACTTTTCCTTTAAAAAACATGTAATATCCATGGCAGAGGGAAGAATGGTTGATTTAAAGGAGGTAAATTCATGTTTACAGCAATGCATTCATAGTACATTTTGCTAGGAAAGTACAAAAGTATCTGCAGAAATTTTCTGAAACAACTAAAAAATTCCAGGCTGTTGACTGCTTTCTGCCTTGGACTTTGCGTAGTCCCTGTACTGAGCAGGCTGAAAAGCTTCTTCTTTTCTTTGGTAGTGAATCAAAGCCAGGTTATACCAAGTATGACCTCTTAAGTTTTTTAATCCCCCCTTCATAAGGTCTCTACAACTTGAGTCTCCAAGCTCTGCTTCTCTCAGCTCACTGTTCTGCTGGGTATTTTGCAAATAATTGCCTGTCCTACTGATCCCTGCAGGATCTGAAACTGTCACATCTGTGGGTAAGAAAGTGAATTACAGAGGAACAAAGAGGTCTTTGATTCACACTGAAAGTCTCTGTTAGCTGATCTAAATAATTCTTTGAAAATTCTCCCCTTTCATGGATTTTTTTTCAATACAAAAGTAATTCAATATGTATTTGCGATACTCTGATTACAAAAAGTAAATAAATAACTGAGCTCTAATGGCCACCTAATTCTTATCTGCAGTTATTATCTAAACTGATTTTGTTCTACCAAGTCAGCTCCAAAGGCACCTGCACAAAATATTGGTTCTGTGTTAACCATTTGTGTCTCTGGACAGGAGTTCAGAAAGTAGAGTTCATTACAGCTTAGGAAAAGGATAAAAACTAATGGAGATTCTTCATACATAAATTAAATATAATGAGCCAATTCCATCCCAAGTACAAACCCTGAATGCTAGGATTAATTTGATCACTTGTTTATTTGTTGAGGAATTTAGGCAAGGTCTAGAAAAGAGGGTAAAGCCAAACTCAGTGTCAGTAACTCATCAGTTGTGCAGAATAGATATTACCCACAACAATTTACTTTAGAGCCATTATTACCCCAGAAACCCTACCAAGTCTGAGCAGAGCACAGATAGGTGCCTCTGATGGATAAATCAGAATGAAGATTAGTAAGATTTATGTACATGGGATGCTATTCTTACATGTACTAAGATTATTAACTTTGGTAACAGCATGATTGTGCTTTTATGAGGACGTGTCCTAGTCACAAACTGGCCTTAAAATCACAAAACCATAGAATACCCTCAGCTGGAAGAGATCCACAAGGACCATCGAGTCCAACTCCTGTCCCTACACAGGACACTCCCAACACTCACCCCATGGGGCTGAGGGCAGTGTCCAAATGCTTCTGGAATGCTTCGCTTGGGAGATGGCACAAACAGCTCTGAGATCCCCTCTCAGGCTCCTCTTCTCCAGCTGAACAGACCCAGGGACTTCAGCCTCTCCTCACACACTTCCCCTGCAGACCCTTCCCCAGCCTTGTGGCCTCCTCTGGACACTCTCAGCAGTTTGATGTCCTTCTGACCCTGTGGTGCCCCAACTTCCCCCAGAGCTCGAGGTGGGGCTGCCCAGTGCAGAGGGGACTATCCCCTCCCTCTCCCGGCTGGCAATGCCAGGCTGTTATTCCAGGTGGCTGCTCTCCTCTCATCACCTATCTGTCCACTTTTCATCTAGGTGCTACAGCTCTCAGCTCTGTCATGGACAGGAGGCCTGCAGTACACCTACACTGGTTACTCTGATGTTTGACACAAGTTGCATTGAGAAAGCATCAAACATTTTCCATTCAGTTTGTAACTTGTCAACATACAGATCGTGTACGGGACGTCCTAAACACAGAAAGCAGCTGTTGTTCCAATCTGATGGCCGATAGCTTTCCCATCTGCTGGCTGGAAATCAGGGACAGTTTGCACAGCACTTAACAGAATGTGTAGAGAGTGCAAACGCCACCCAGAAACTGTCCATCGAGCAGTTCGTCTTGAAACAGCTGTTTCAGACATCCACATTTGCAGAGCTTTTGGTTATGTGGAGCTTTCTCTGTATATAAGAGTCTGCCAGTGTGAGTCTTCAGGCAATTTAAAGGCAGGAGCACCCAAGGACTGTACACAGTTTTCACGTTGCCCAGTTACCACTAAACTGTGGTTTATTTGTGAAACTCCCACAGCAAGTTCTTGTAGCTGACAGCTGATAAAACCTGTGGATTGTCAAACACTGAGGAAAAGATTGCACAAGTCAAGGAAAATGTTGCAGAATTCAAGCCTGCAAAACACAACCCCCTTCTTGTAAACTTCTAGAAAAACATGTATTTAATGATAAAGAGCTCGAGAAGTACCATTGATGTCTTCCTGAGCTCTTAAAATCTGTGGCAAGATAGAGTTCATGACATTGGAGGAAGCCAGAATCATTCACTGGCTTGGAGGTCACTGTAACACCATAACCAAGGTGCAGCTGACTTGCTGGTGAAGTTCTCTTTACTTCTCTATCTATAAATACAATATTTTGTGGCCTTTCTGCTATGCAAAGCAGATACATACTTTCTCCTTAAATCTTTCTTCCAAAACCATCAGACAGCCTACAAGACATTTCAATTCTGTAACTCTGTGGGAAACACTCGTCTCCCAGAAAAACCCAAACAAGCCTGGAAACATTTGTTTTGTTTTAAAAATATATTTTGCTGATTTTTTTTTTTAATGAGATTAAGTTTTGCAACAAAGGAAACAAGAAGCGGATGAGCAAAGGGCTCAGGAAGGTGAAAGTTGTACATGTTTGTTTCTAGTCAATGATGTTGTGAAACCATTCCCCACCCCCTCCAAACAGCTACAAATCGACTCTCAACACATTATGCAACCATGCTTGTTTTGAACTGGAAAGATCTCTTTCAGATGAGCAGAGAAAAATACCAGATGATAGAAAACTAACCAAGACAAACACAAAGGGAGTGATATATGTGTAAGCATCTGCAATCAAAACTCTCACCAAATATGCATGAAGCTAATGCTTAAGTGATGGAGACAAAGGATTGCAAACAGAGCTTTGATTTCATGTGAGAAATGCTAAAAAAAATAAGGAATGTGTTAATAATGGGGGTTGTTTAGAACAATCCTGTAAAATACAGATCACATTCAGAAAATACATATGCAAATCTTAAGTTCAGAACAATGGGTCGTGAGTAAAAAGCAGGAAAATACAGACCAAAAACCACACACAAAAAAAAAAATCCCAAGGATTCACCTTACAAGAAAAAGCAGAAACAAAATAACAATGTTTCATTGTGCAAAAGAAGAGGGAGTTCAGAATAAATTTAGTTGTTTGCATATTTTATTCCAGAAGTTCTAACTCTCTCCACCCATGTGCTAATGTGCTTTCCAGGTAAAACATATCTGCACAACAATACCTCCAATAGACTTCATGGAGCCAACTGAACTCCCTTCCCTGTCAGAGGCATCACTAAAACCAGAAACCTGGATGTGTAACTTATGGCCAGAAACTGGATTGTTCTGCCTTTTGCTGCCCAGGCAGACTAAGAGAAATAAACCAGGACATTAGATATTTTTGACTTTCCATTTAAGCTAAATTGTATTTATTTATCAATAAGCTCTTTGGATTCTTTCAGGGACCAGTGTCAGCAAATAGGATAAAAAAATGATAGGAGAGCATTACTCACAACATGACCCCCCAGAAAGACACCACAGAAATGAGCATTTGCTGGTCCAGCCACATTGCCAGAACAAGCTGGAGTGCCTGATAACTCACCTCATGTAGTAAAACACCCACACAACCATCTTTCCTCACAGTAAAACTTTCATCCAAAGGAAACTGTATTTCACCATCAGTTATAAAATGGGCAATGTTCCATTGCCCTTACAGCCTTCCAAACATGAGTATCACCGTGAAGAAAATGCCCAAAATTAGAGAAGGCAAATAAAATCATTGGGTTATTTCCTTCCCGATTTCTTTTGAGGCAGACAAAGGTATTTGGTTCCACCTGTCCTTTTGCCCGTAAGGCAGTAAGAGGGGACTCAAAGGAAGGATCAAGGCCAAATTCCCTCAATGTGCACATTCATAGTTTTTTTTATGCATGTTTATATGTTGCTAAAGTGTCCTCAGCCTCTGCTTTGAAAGATTCCATCTAGTGTACCCAGGAAATTAAATTCAGGTATCCACCATTTTAAGATGATTTCACTCTTACCCACTCTGCCATTGCTGGGGCCACTGGGAGAGACCAGGGAGCCTTTGCAGAAAGGCCACTGGGGAGACCAGGGAGCCCAGCTTTGATCCAGACTGCCCAGGAGAACAGCACCACTGTCCTACAGCATCCTGCGTGGGCAGTTATACCAAGTGCCACTCCTCCACCCAACTCCATCCTCCAACAGGATCCAGCCCACCTGCACACCCCTCCGACCACCCCTCTCAAAACAAAGCTCCAGGTTCACAGATTTTAAGTTATTCCCAGGACAAATAAACCAAGACACAATGTAGAAGTTCTTGCTGTGTTTACTGACACTTTGGAAATTTCATAGGATCATCTGGTTGGAAAGACCTCCGAGAGGATCAATTTCAACCGTCCCTGTCCACTGCTAAACCAGATCCCTGAGAAACTCATCAATCCATCTTTTAAACCCCTCCAGGGACGACGACTCTGCCCCCAACCTGGGCAGCCTGAGAACCCTTTCAGTGAAGAAATTTTTCCTAATGTTTCCAAAATAATAAAATAAGTAGTTTTATAATAATAAATCTTCAGCAAATAAAAGCTTTATCAATGAAAGCTTCAACAGACTTGGTAAATTTTACTGATAGAAAAATGTGTTAAAGCATTTTTATATGCCAAAGTTAGCTGTGTTCCTTCACTATTTCTGATATCCTGTAAGGAAGTATCCAACTCCTTTCGGAACTTTCAAATTTTTTTCTTTGGTTCTAAAAACTGTGAGTAAAAATGAAGGAAAACTGTAAAATTCACAACTTTTCTTACTTGAAGAGTGACAGTGGCAATGGATGGAATAGATAGATGCAAATGTAATTTCTAGAGAGTACAGTGGTAAGAGCAAAGATTTTAAACCAGTGTAACTGCAGCAGTCTTTTGAAATCTCAGACATGTCATACAAGTTCATGGCAAGCAGCTAAGGTTCATATGACCCATTAGGCTTTGAATGATTTTATTTTTCTAGGCTTTTGAAGAGCTTCAGTTCACCAATGTCACCACAGCCTTTTTGTTGTTGTTGCTGGGAGCTTTTTTCAATAAGAGCATCCCATCATGAGCCCTTGCTCATTTTATTGAAGGATATTTTTTGTAGATCATCTCATGGAAAAACTCTCTTTAGTATTTTTAAGCCATCCTTGGGAAGAGTGTCTTTTGCCCTTAGGACACATCACTGGAGTCAGGAAAAAGAGCTGCGGAGTCATAGGTACGTTCAGAGTCCCACACACCACATTCTCCTATGGGGTCCACATTACAGCAACCACTGATATGTTTTTAATTATGTACTTTTTTTTTTTTCTTTATTTTGTGGTTTTCTTGGAGCTTTTACTTCTGTGACATCACTTTTTCTTTTTTTGTTTACATTAAATGCCAGGGAAAGAGAAGCAGAAAGAGAAGCAGACTCTGATCTGCCACAAGTGTTGGGAAGGAATTTTCAGATAAAGGTGAGAGTTTGCAACCTTTTTTTTCTATACAGTTCCCAATGTTGAAACATATTACTCTGTCTTCCTCCCAGGTGTTTGTGTTATGTCTTTTTGGACTGTGTCTCTGTATGCCTCTCAGCACAGCCAGTTCTAATATCATTAGACACATCAACAAAGAGATCAAATGCTGTGTTGTCCTTAGGGACTCATTAATTGATAATTGAAAAAAAAATTAGGGCTTTTAGGATGTTACATTAACTTTAACATACAGAGTAACCCAAACCAAAAAAAACCCCTACTTCTGACCTTTCTATTTTTGCTGTGCAAAGAGAAGAAAACACAGGATGGGTGGCATGAGAGGTCATGCCATATGTCATATTTCACACAGTCTTTATCCAGAGAGCTATTCCTACACTTACTCCTTTTACCCACCTTCTTGCTGACAAAGGACTTTGTCAGACACGTTTGATTCACATGTAATAAAAGCCTGAATAGTTGTGGTTGCAAGGAAATGTTAGAAGTCTGTAAATACCAAGTGTGGTTCCCATCACACATGAAAGAAAACAAACGGAGCTCTAGCTGGAAAATATCTTTCTCCCTGTGCCTGGAACACCGTGTCACGATGATTCACTGTCACAGGCTGATCTCGAGCGAACACACGAGAGTGCACAGGAAGCCCTGTTGTCTGTGCACCAAGGGCCAGGCTGCACTATTGAGGCCTACATGTGGCACCCCAGGACCCACAAAGGGCATTTTGGTCCACACCTTCCTTCACACTTAGTGTGGGGCCCAGCACATCCCCAGCTATTTCACCAAATCTGCCTTTGCCGAGTCCTCCGAGCCAACAAACTTGGGTTTTTTCCTACTCTTTGTGATACAACATGAACTTTCCTTGTTTGGCCTACGTTCCAAGAGACAAATGATGGGGAAAACATTTCTGAAGCTGTCTCATTTGTCAATGACAAATGCAGAGATTTATGTGAAACGCCAGCAAAATGGAAATATTGACTCGGATCCTTCCCTTCAGATGAAAAGCGCTACCTAGGTGAAAAGTGCCATTATTGTTATGAATCAGCTGCACGCACGTCACAGGTCTCACAAAGTAATGTTTATGCTGGTAACCTTTGTAGTAATCATAGTTTCCAACAAGGACTCTTTTGTTACTGATCAAACTCTATGGGTGAGGTTTCAAGGAAGTTTTTTGCCAGCTCAGATGGAAAATTGCTGAGAAATGGGTGCCTAAATCCCACAGGGCCCTTGAAAAAGGGCTCATCTTGCATTAATTGGAAGTGGGAGGAAACAGAAATTCAATACGGTGTCACAACAAGAACACAAGAAAGCAAATGTCCTATTGAGCAACTTTGAAGGAAAGGTTCTGTGTCACCGAAGGACAAATTACCACAGAATCTTCTTATGTACTGGCTTTGTACTTCACCGCCAGGAGACAGCAGAAATTCAAAAAGATGTCCTGCAACGTCTCCGATCCTTCCTTTCAGTTCTCCAGAGCCCTTAGTGGCAAACTCCATTCAACCACAATACAGTCTCCAGCAGGATTCAGCATCTGTGGAGAGTAAGGAGTGGAGACAGACCCCACGGGGATGGGACCAGAGGACAGCTGACACGCTGCTTGCTCTTCTCTCTGCCTCATGTCACAGTATCTTTGTCTGTATTTTTTCAATGTGTACCCGGAGGGAAAAGAGCTAAAACTGTTGACTATAGAGATGAGGATGATGCTGATGAGATACATTCGTGGCAAAACAAATACTTTCCACAGCATCACCTAATATTTATGCATCCATCCTCAGGTTAAGTATCTCTTCAGGCCTTCTGTGTTCCTCTGTGCTTCTGAGAGGTCATTTAATAACAGCATAAAGCCCACTTATTTTCATCTGAATATTGCAAGAGGCCAGATATTGACCCATGCTTAGTGAGGAAAGATTTTATAACTGCTTTGTAGGCTTTCCTATCAGAGTTCTGTCCCTGAAACCTGTTGCTGGGTTTTTTTCAACAGTTGAGACAGCAGCAGAAGTCACCACAGGAGCCGCTTGAGTGTTTCATCCCCTGCACTGCATCCAATAGACTGAATATTGTCTCAATATTCAAAGTCACTAATTAGCAGTTCCTCCCCTCCCTACTAATGGCTATCCAATGACATCTACTTTTCTGTGCAAACACCAGTGAATTCCATTTGCACTTCTGAGCAGCATAAAGAGCCTGATATACATAGTAAAAATAAGCCCTGTAGTAGCAATTCAGAGACCACGGTAACATTCAAAGGTAGTTTGAACTGCTTTTACTTAATTTCACAATGTCCATAATAAAACGCACCTTTACTTCTTGTTTGGGACCCACAGGTTATGCAAATGAAAATTTATCATAAAAAAAATTTTTTTTCTTATGATTCTTTTTTTTTTTTTTTCACTTTGCTGAGTTGTTTCATGAGCCTCCAAATTAAATGTGTGGTAGAACAGTGGGCTGACAAGGGTTGTGCCCACTTTATGTCAGGAAACAGCTGGCCCCAAGACAAAATATTTCATGGGAACCTTTGTAGCTCTGCAGGTGCCAACCCTCACAATTATTCCTGACCTTTCTCCTGCACAAAACACCTCAGCACAAGTCAGAAAAGGCTGCAGCTTTGCAGAAGAAGAGCTTAAAAACCTATCAATGACCAACAGGCTTCTCTGAATGTGTTCTTTTAGTACTTCGTTCATTTCATGATCATTTGTTTTCTTCCTCAAGTGTTCTTGTTGAACTTCCAGTTTTCCTCCTTAGCAGGAGCCTGCAGTGCCAGGGGTTGGAGAGAGAAGATCATGTGCAACATCTTTTTGAGACTGACAGAATGTAACTAAAAGAGGAAATTATTAATTACTGTGGAGTTCCAATCCTAGCATTTTAATTCAGGTAGAAAGATTCTTCCATTGCTGAAATTCAAAGATCAGGCAAATATCATTTCTTTTTTTGCAGGAGGGCTCCATTTTTTCTTAAGGAAAAGCACTCAAAGAAGTTGAAATCTGGTGCCAGGCAAAGAAAATGACCCTCCCTTCCAACTTCAGTATCAGACTTTGACCTAGGTTTTGAGTCTCAAGAAATCTCAAACCACTGTCTATTTTATTGATAAACATCGACCGCAGGGAACAATTTCTAAGCATAATGCAAAAGTTTAATCTTCTATGCATTTATACAGAATATACCAGTATTCTGTAGTAAGGAAAGACTGGCAGCTAAGGTTGAAATACAAAATCAAGGATTTGAGATTTAACATTTGCAACAGCCTGGCTGGGGCATTTAAAAAAAAAAAAAATCTGTTTACTTTGAAAATAGTTCTTATTTCTAGAGCCCAAAATGATTGTAAAAGAATTAGATTAGTAACCAGGAGTTCAAACAAGCTTATTTTACTGCTTTGTACACTCTCTTTTGTCTTCATCCAGTAGTGGGAAGCGCTTTATCATCCTCTGGTTTGGAAAAAGACCCAAGCAGCTAATGTAAAAAAAAATATATTCTCCAGTAGCTACAGCGTGATTAATTTTCCACCCCACGAGATCGCTGTGAGTTTGAAAGCACCCTAGAGCTTTATTTGCTGCATTATAGTCATCAAGGATCATAAAGCATCTTCTTCCTTCCGCACCACTAGCACTTCAGAGAGCCAGAATGGCTGAGTGCAATGAGCAAGGGATTGAATATCAGGAAATTTTTATTGTTAACCTAAAACAACTTGTGTCTTGCCTTTGGTCTTGGTTAAATAGTGCTGGACTCAGTGCTCTGAAGCAATGCAGTCCTCTACTCCAGCTAAAGAAACACCATATGACATCCAGACATTGATAACTGCACTATAAAATGGGGATAATAATACTGATGTGTTTTCATCAGTCACTGTGGAGTTTATTGTAAAGAGCAGGAGGTAACCTTTAAATCAAGGCCTGTAAATCACGTTCAAAGGAGAAATTACTCATTATAGTTACTTCACATCATTCTCCCCAGAAAAGCACATGGAGGAAATTCTGCATCCTTGCCCTGTTGCTGAACAGAACGCTGGTTTGGAGAGTCATTTCCACATCATTAGGACAGTCCAGTCCCGGTGGTGCTTGAAAGAGTAGGTTTTATGCTGCCCCCCCTGCCCCCTGTAACAACCCTTCGTACCTTAGAGGTATGATCAGGCTTAGAGATATGGTATAAGCTTACCCAAGAGGAGTGCAGCTCTTCTGTCTTCAGCTGTTCTTCATCCCCTATGGGGTAAATGCACCTGGCCAGCTGGAAACACACCAGGCTGTCCCCTGGAACATGGAGGGACAGGCTCAGGCAGGGCTGGTAGGACTATGTCATGGAATCATAAAAACATAGAATTATCTGGCTGGAAAAGACCTTTGAGATCATCAAGTCCAACCATCCCTGTCCCCTTACTAAACCATGTCCCTAAGAAGCTCAACAACTGGTCTTTTAAACCCCTCCAGGGATGGGAACTCCACCACCTCCCTGGGCAGCTGTGCCAGGGCCTGAGAACCTTTTCAATGAAGACATTTTTCTTGATATCTAATCTGAACTTCCCCTGGCACAACTTGTGGCCATTTCCTCTCATCCCATCACCTGTCACTTGGGAGAAGAGACCAACACCCACCTCACCACAGCCTCCTTTCAGGCAGCTGTAGACAGTGATGAGGTCTCCCCTCAGCTGTTTCTCATAGGACTTGTTCTCTAGCCCCTTCCCCAGCCTCCTTGCCCTTCCCTGGATGCTCTCCAGCCCCTCAATGTCCTTCTTGTAGTGAGGGGCCCAGAACTGATCCCAGCACTCGAGATGTGGCCTCACCAGTGGCACAATCTCTGCCCTGCTCCTGCTGGCCACACTGTGTCTGATGCAGGCCAAGGTGCCACTGGCCTTCTTGGCCACCTAACAGAATGTGTCATCTTCTATAGTGAGGAAGGACTGGTAGTTCATCTTGAAAGACTTCCTCTCCTACTACCACCATGGCATTAAGCCAGAGAAAGGAGCTTGTGTCCAGCTTGCACCACCATGACCTCACTGCTATTGAGTGGCCTCCAAGGCTGATCCTTGGAGAAACAGCTCCTACCTGGCAACATGTAGAAAGGGGCAACATCAGGCAGAAAAGTGCACAGGATCTACACACAGAGGTACTGTTTGGTGCATCCTTGCAACTTCCATAGGTATTTAGAGAGCTGCATGGTTTGGAGCAGGACAACAGATTTACTACCCTCTGCCACCCTGGGCAACCACACAGGAGCCATTAGGACTACTCACACAAGCAAAAATTTTCAGTATCAACAACCTAGTATTGACCAGGATCAGTTCTGGCTGCAGCTGTGCTAGAAAGAAACAGATATACAAATATATTGAGGACATGACCTGCAGCACTACTTATAAGAAAATGTGCTTTTCTTTTCCATCTTCTGGTTTGGCATCCATGAATCAGACATTCTGTCAGGTGACCCTCGAAAATTGTACAAATAATTATCTTCATGCTTTTCAGGGTGGTTTTGTTTAAAATAATTTAAAAATGGCATGTTATCTGAAGCATGGTTCATCTGCATCTTTTTAAAATGCTATTATACTGATTTTTTCCTCATTTTTCCACATAATTTTCCCCATCCTTCCAACTCCTTGCTTCTCCACAGGAATCTTCTGGATGCCAGCACAGATCTGTTTGGCCACCTGACTTTCAGTGAAAATGCAAAGTAAAAACTAGCAGCATATGGAATATAAAACACAATTTCAACAGTGAAGATTCTTGAGGTATATTACTCCTGATGTAATTTTATACCAAAACTATTTAATTGGGTTAAATGCAGCATTAATCTTCAATTCACATGTTGGATGCATCTTGCTCATGGCCTAGAGTTGCTATACAAAGTCTTCCCTCCAATTCACTTCTTGTCCACTCTGTTCAGTTTCGGAGGCGATGTATTTAACACCTGGTACCATTTTCCTCATGCCCCTTGGTGTTCTCTTAAGCATATCAAGGAAGCCACAGCCCATGAGTGTTGATGTTCAGTGCCACCCTGCCACTGCCAGCCTAAGACAGCATTGCATTTTTTAAATAGATTAATTTTATTGAGATGGACCTTGCAACCAGTCTCTTTTCCAGCTGGACAGGATAATTATGTTGTCTCACCTCAGCCAACAGAGAGTTTAATCCTCAAGCCCTCAATCTTCCATACATCTGTCTGCAGAGAGCCACTGCTAAAAATTCTTTGTTGTTTATGTCATATCTTGTAAAATCTGTTGAGCCAGCTTTGAGCACATGTCTTGCCTTTTCCTGAAGAACAGCCTTTCTCTGGAGGGAAACTCTGAACCGCAGCATTTATCTTTCCGTGCATTCAGATAAAGCAGTTGTGAAAGTCTCTTTCTCATGGGGATATTTTCCAATGAGTCAGACTTGCTTTCTCTGGATTGACAAGTTCTGACAGCAAAGTATTAATACTATCTTGCAACTCTAGTCAACTGACTCCAGCCAACAGCTGAATAAAAAGACAGACCTTCATCCTGAAGCCAGTTCCCCAGCAAGGCTCCCATTAAAGAAAAACAGGACCAGAGATTAAGAGGGACTAAGAAAAGTCAGCAGGATTTCAGATGTCTTTGAGTTAGCAGCTGGGGCCGCAAAGTTTCTGCATAAAATAACTATAAAACTAATACGTATTTAAAATATATGACAAATAACCGCACAAATGCATTCTTTTTGAGCAGTTGAAAATCAATAATTCATTCATCTTCATAATCAAAAGCACTTCACAACAAAAAGTGTTGGCAAAAAAAATCTGAAACATCCTTTTCCTTGTTTTCATCATTGCAGCACAACATAGATAAATGAAACAGCTGAGCTAAAAGCTGTAAAAGCAGCTTTTACTTCATAGTGAATACTGTAGAGGGAAAAATAAGAAATTATCTTAATTCCCAGTTCTCATTTATGCTGGATTCTTGCCAGGTCAATACTAATGTCTTCTTGTTCTGAATAGTGTCTGTATTTCCTACCTACCTTCTTCCTTTTTGGAAACTTCTAGCACATCAAGGTTATATGGACTTCTTCATTTCAAATTCAGTTCTGGTATTTAAATACAAAAATATAATGTCTGGTTATTCCAAAATAAGGTAATTCTTACAATCACAAAAACTCCATTAAATATTACAGCCCTTGTTTCTCACTGTAAGAACTGGAACTTCATTAAAGAAGAAACAACAAATGAATTCTCCAAATCCAAGAACAACTTTATCTTTCCCAAAAGAAAGAAAGGGGTGGGAGAAAATGAAAAAAAAAAAGAGAGAGAAAGAGGAAAAAAAAAGAGATGAAGAGAAAAAGAGAAAAAAATTAGGAAATGTGACTGGAACAATCTAGTCACACCTGAGCTTATTTATTTGAATCCACATTAAAGCGCTTAACACATTCCAGAATGTGGCTCTGAAAAGTTTCTGTCAGTTTCGTGGAGAGTGGCAGGGCAAGAAAAGCCAAGCCTTGTACTAGCACTGACCATCAGGTTTTTTTCTTTCTTTCGTTTCTCTTTCTCAATGACCTTAAAATAACATAGATTGTCCAAATAAAACAGAGCCATATCTTTTTCTGGAAGAGGAGCAAAAGAATGGAAATTGACACCACATGTTCTAAAACAATTCACATTTGAGATTCATAGAAGTCAAAATCAGACAAATTTGTACCAAAAATAAAAATATCCCTTTTTTTTCAGCAATGAAGATGATTAATCACTGGCAAAGCTTAAAGATACCTGCAAGATTTTCCATCACTAGCAACTTATAAATCAGCATGGGATGGCTTGTGAAAAGAAATGCTCAAGTTCAAGCAAAAAATGAATTCAGGGAAGACCTTTGACCTCTGCTACTTGGGATCAGTGGGTCACGGTAGTCTTTTTTAGCTTTACAATCTATTAATTAGATCTTTCTGTTCCCTTCTCTGGGATCACCCTTTGAATTCAACTCCTTCTCAGCGTCAGAAGTAATTAATTCTTGAGTTCCTGTAGATTTTTCTTCTCAGGCACCCAGACAGGAGGCAGATATCTTAGAAATACCATTAACCCCTGCAAAACTCATTTAGCTGCTGCCATTTCTCACGTGCAGGACACCTGCTCATCAGATTGAGATGGAAAGCTCAAATCCTAGAGCAGGAAGGCAAGTCCTGGAGAATCGTTGTGGGTGTTGGGGCATCACCTGTAGCATGCAGCACATCTGCAGCGACTACGACAGCCAAATGTGGCTGTAGCCCATTCTCAAGCTGAAATTCGTCTTCCATCCATAAACCTGAGAATTATGTGTTGTTTAAACTTCGAAGTGCTCTTGAAAAACCAGCCTGGGTGTGGATGGTCATTTATTCCTAGAGCCAGCACAAATGAGGCACAAGCCCAGCCACCAAGAGGTTGGTGAAGATTGGCTCTTCCTAAGCACAGTGTGGTTATTTTCAAGATATAGTGTCACAAGGTTGGAAAGAACCTCTGAGATCATCAAGTCCAACCTATAACCCAACATCAACACTAACACCAACCCATCATCTAAACCATGGCACTCAGTGCCTCATCCAGTCTCCCCTTAAACACCTCCAGGGTCGGTGACTCCACCCCCTCCCTGGGCAGCCCATTCCAGTGACCAATCACCCTTTCAGTGAAGAACTTTTTCCTCACATCAAGCCTAAACTTTCCCTGAGGAAGCTTGAGTCCATGTCCTCTAGTTCTGTCACTGGTCACCTGAGAGAAGAGACCAACCCCTGCCCGACTACAACCTCCTTTTAGGGAGTTGTAGAGAGCAATGAGGTCTCCCCTGAGCCTCCTCTTCTCCAGACTAAACAGCCCCAACTCCCTCAGTCGCTCCATCACCATTCAACACACACCGAGAGAAGACAAAACTGTTAATCCTATGTGCATTAGACCCCTGGGACAGGCAAATATTTTAAATGATTGAGGATTTGGTAAATAAGTCATTGAAAAAGACAGCATCAATTGCAATTGTTATCCTTATTTACATTTATATCTTTATTTGTAGCCTTATCTCTATTTACAGGGATAATTTTTAGAGATAGTGAATTAATGATACACTTTTTCTTATAACCTGAAAAACGCACCTTTTTACAGTAAGGGAGATTTTATTGCTAATTCAAACCTACAGCAGGTCATGTGGCCAAAAAGTAAATGAAAACTTCTGCCTGCATGAAAACTATGAAACACAATATTTTATATAATATTATTGCACTACTGTTGGTTGCTTGGCATGAGAGGTTGATGCTGAAGCACTGCCAGGTCAAAATCCCTCCAGCAGGGCAAGATTCATCTCACTTAACTCTATATATCAACACTATGAATAACCATATCAAAGCCTGTCACCTTCAGTTTCTTTTATGTCACCACAGAATTTTCAGGCTGAGCTCATTTGCCTTATCTTAGATGTCTGCTGCAGGGTGATGTGAATCACAGCCTGAAAGTGCCCATTCCTCCCCGCTGGCTGTAAAAGGAAAGCTGATAGGACTGGCTCAGCTGCAGACATCTGCGCTGAAAACCTTTCCTGTTGATCAGCCTGTGTGGCTGCTGTCTCCAGCAATTGCCTTTTTAATAGGCTGAGAGGACATGTGCCAAAATATCATTACAGGAGAGCATTAATAAGATTATGCAGGCAGCCAGTGTCAGTCACACAGCAGATGTTTAAGTGTTGCAAAAAATGCCACAACTTTCTGCAGGATGCAGCTGTATGTGGCCTAGAGAAAAAAAATGAAGACATTTTTTATGTGGATACCTATTTCCATGCATCAAAATATGACAGGCAGTGGCTTAAACACCAAGTTTGGGAGAAGGGCCAGTTCAACAGAAGAACTGCAATGAGCTCCCAAATACAATTACTTTATTCGCAGAGGTGTAGATTGCACACTGGGTGTATTTATTGGAAAGAACTCATATTTTAAACTTGGACTAAATTAAGATTGTAGAAGAGGCACCTCTCTTCTTGCTTGATTTATCTGTTGATTACTAAACTATCATCAGTTACGGTGAGAATGAAGAATGGAAAAGACTTCAAAGATTTGTGTTTGAATTTTAATGCTGTATAAGCAATTTCAAAAAGTTTCCTTAGAGTGTTTACTTAATCACTGAAACTGCCGAGGTTTTGCACAGGTGGGAAACAAAAGAATTTCAGTGCTCTTTTTACTGGGCAATTATCTTTTTGCCATGGTTCCTGAACTTGTATCTGCTCCAATATAACAATCTACCATAACAAACTGTTTTCCCAGCTCATAAAACTACCATTCTTCGAAGCTGATAGCAGCTGTTTTGTAGCTGTCATACCACATAATGTGGGTAAGGTCACTCCCTGTAGCAAATATGTAAGCTAAATTACAGGATCTGATCTGGTGCCAAATTCCAAATGCAGTGATACCACATTAGAGTGAACCGTGGTGTCCAGAGTTTAATGTATTTCTTATTAAAATCAATGGAAAGTTTATTCTAATGAGGGTTGGATTGAGTCCCAATGACATGCTTTCCGTGTGCCGACTCCAGCGTTAGAGCTGCTGTTGATTAGATGTCCTTATAACTTACTCTTTGGTCCCATGGCCAGTGAAACAACTCATTTCTATTGTCAAAATCAAATTTAATTAAAACCATTTTATTACTGGGCACCAGGTAATTCACCCTGATATTTAATTAGAGAGCAGTGTCACTACCAGTTCTACCAGCACAGTTTTCCGCATGTTTTAAGAGTCTAAAATTACTGATACAATTTTCACTCCAACTGCACAATGCCCAGAGTCTATCAAATTGCTTTACAGATACAGTAGGACTGGGGCAATCCTGCTTACAGTTCTATTGATTCAAGAACGAGATACACTGCTGTTTTCTATATCAAATTTCTTCCCTTGTCAATAACAGTGAAGGTTCTTAGAAAATCTTGGATGAGACTATAGGTACACAGTTATATTTCTTGACCACTTGAAAACATGAATTTGGATTCATCCCTCACCAAAAAGAAGTATAAGTCTTCCTGTTGGTTTTAAAGTAAGGTAGAGGAAGACCTCAAGGAAATAAAACCAGGAAATTATTATGGAAAACAAGAAATTCAGATCAAAATGAATCTCTCTTTGCTGTTACTGTGGAAAATGGCCACCTCCTACCTGTACCTTATATTGGGCTGAAACTTTCTAAGAAATCATTTTGTATATTTATATATATATATATGTGAGACTGGTCCCTTGTATTGATGTGTCTGTGTAAGCATGTGTGAGTGTCTGTGTTTCTCAGTCATTTTTCTTACAGCTGTTTTTTTGATGGTCGATCTCTTTTTTTTCCCCAATGAAACTTTGTTGTGTCTTTTTAATTTTTGTCTTTCTGCATTTAATTTGTCTTCTGGGTTGGGGGCCACTGCTGGCTGAGGATCTAGCCTTGTAACTGACACACAGCTATTTCTGTTCCAGAGCCCCTGCTGTGCCAGAGGATTTATTTGCGGGTGGCTATTTGTTTCTGGGTGTTGGATTGGACCCCTAAAGGAGCGGTTTGGGAGGTAAGGAATGCTGGGAACAGTTTTGTGTCAGCTCTGCTGAGCTCCAGCTCAGTTTCCAAAGTATTCCTTTTACCTAACTCTCAGATTTTCCAAAGCTAGCTGTCGATGACATGGGACACCACTATTTTAGGAGACATCCTTGCTGTCCTGTTCACAGTAATCTCTCAGGCACTTCCTCTTGTTTGCCTGTCTTCACTCTACACCCAGCAAAGGGTGAAGGTGTCCTCTGCAAACTTTCACTCAAAGCTCAAATGACACTGTACAATCAATGCAATTAGGAGGGTTTACACCAGGTCAAGATCTGCCTCATGTTGCTTCCAAGGACATGACAAAGAATTATGTTTGTTGACAGTACAATATGTCCAAATGGATAGGCTTTCATGAAAAAGAATAAGAAGAAAGGCCACAAAGTAAGACTATTTGATTCAAAAAGTAGTCAGAATAGCTTCAAAAACAGCTGCTGAGGTCTTTAAAGTTATTTCACCCTCCACACTGTCTGGGAGAAATAAGAAAGCGTGGATTCAACCACCATGAGGGACCACCAGGTGGGCACAGCCAGAATGAAGCTTATGAAGATTGTAACAAAAAATAAGATCCACAACTTAATGGGCAATTGTAACTCTGGCAGAATAATCGATCATCAGAAAGCCACAACATCAGGGGGCAGCCTCACTGAGAAAAAATACGTGAATAGCACCTTAATGAAATAAAGGCCACGACGTAGACAGTATTCAGTAGAGAACTTCAGCTCTCTGGCATTCCTGGTAAAGGAAACAAGAGTGTTGCTCCAAGTATTTAATAAAGTCAGCTGGAGTGTAAAACCAAATACCTCCTTTCTACAGTTTTAAACCTTCTCTAGTTGGAAAACAAAGAGGATGATCTAGCAACTCTTTTCCCTCCAAGTGACAGAGATCCCACCTCACTAATGTTATGTCAGTGCATTTCACTGTACATACATTCTGTTTTGTAAAGAAATGAACTTTTAACTGATTTCTGATGGTTTTATCAACAGCATTGCAAATATATCAAGTGAGCTGGAGTGAAGAATTGCTGTAAGATAAGGCATGCATAGCTTAGAAACTAAATTAAACAAAGAAGAAAAGATTACATGTGGTTCTAAGGAATGCTATTCTTCTTCTTAATCCTCAAACAGAGTCACTAAATTACACTTCCAGATTTAGTTACGATATTTACAAATGACTTGACTGTACATTTAAGAAAGGAAAATGGCTACAAATGGGGGCAAACTCATAATTTAAGGTCACAGTGGCTCCAACACAGAGCAAATGCTTATTACTGGAGTATTTTTGGTCATGGGTAATTCTCTTTCCCTAAGAACAAGTCCCAGAAAAGGATATTTTTATTACATCTCCCAAATTTGGCATTCAGGCTTTATGTAAATATACAAGACAGAGGACCCTTCTTTTGAAAATCCTAGGAACTAGAGGCATAGCTGAGATTTGTTGGAGAATATTTTCTTTCAAATCACTTGCATGAGCATCCCCAAAACTAAAAAAAATTACCTGTATGGAATATGTGGCGTCTTGCTGAAGGCTGCATAAAACTGCTTCTCTCTTCCTCTCCTGAACACCTCCAAGTAAAAAACAAAAAGAAGTTCAAAATAAGGTTACCAGTTTTGTTTCTTTGTAACTGAAAACAGAAGGTGAATTTTTTTCAGACTGTATCATCCTTGAGGTCAGTTGTCCAATTGCTCTCAGAAATGCTCTCTCATCTTTTGATATCCATTGTTCCCTATTTTTTTGCTCTACAGTACCTTTCATCTAACATCTGCCTCCTTTGTCTTGATAGAGAACCACAGTGCAGGCCCAGACTCTGAAGTCTAAAGAAACAGGGCCCCAAAAAACTCAGATGTAGTACTGTGAAATGGAGAAAATTAAACAGAGTTAATTTTGGCTGGAGCTAAATAAACGCTGTCTCATGCAGTGAATAGAATTGTACAGCTCTCATAATAGCTTTGTAGAGAAACTCAAGTCTAGAGAGCTCAGGTTGGTTAAATACAAGTTTTATTTTAGCAAGAGTATGGTGGGTAAAGAAAGAAAACCAGCAGCAGCAACAGCTCCTGATAGTGTTAGAGTCTACCAGCACGATCTGTGGTCAAATTGTCTGGGTTTTGGGGATCTCTCTCCATGGCACACACTTTGCCAAAGAGGCACTGGCTACCACCTGTGCAGGAAATTATATTCTTACATACATAGAAAGCTGTGCCATCACATTGTGGCACCTGAAATCAGCCCCAGGCAGGTTCTGCCTGGGAGACTGCCTAGAGGTCAGCAAGGGCAGGAGCTCCTGAAGGCTTTATGCTTATAAATCATTTTACCTGCATTCATTACTCCCATAGGAAAAAAATAAATGTGCTTTGTGCTTTTGAGATTCATTCCTAACGATTCTTTTCATCAGACATCTTAAAGATGAATACGTTTGATCCCAGTGAAGCAACAGTGAAATGCGCGACAATAAAGTTGGAAAAACGCCCCATGGAGGACACAGAAACCAGTCTCCTCCCCCAGCTGTCATTTAGGATCTCCCCCAGCACCCAGCTGTGCAAGCTGAGAACAACATGCAGCAAAAGTTCACTTCTTGCGTGTAACTTTTCAGGATCATCCTCCAAAACTTACTTGGTGAGCTGAGCCTGCCACACCTGTCTTGGAAACTCTGCTCTGAGCAATTTCCCTCCTCCTTTTCCAAGATGAAAATCCTCTGTTCTCACTCTTTTTTAATCTTTTTATTGAGATTTTCTCCCCCCCTTCCCCCCCCCCCCCCCCCCCTCCCAGTTTTCTTTAATCTGTTAATATTTCTAATGTGCTTGTCACAATCCCTCGGTCTCCCCTCCTGCAGTCAGTGGGATGAAGTCCACACACAAAACCCAGCCATGCCAAGCACAACCCTCTCCTAGTCACCTATTAATTTTTTCCTATATATAATTCTTATGTAATGCACACGATTTCTGTTAATTACAACAAAATGTGCTATAAAATATCACATATGATGAGTATTCATGTCTTTCACTTGCTTGTCTGCAGCAGAGACAGCACATGACACATTAATCACGGAGCTCTGGAATTTGGAGAAGCTTTGTCTTAAAGCTTTTCACACCTCTCCCTCCAGGCTGGGTCAGCACTGCCTGCTCACACCTTGCCCGAGCTGGAAGGTTGGCACTTCTTGCCTTCCACCACTACCTTTGCTGCCAGAGCAAAGGTGTCCCAGCTGCCACATCACAGAGTCTGTGAACCTCTGAGAACAGCAGATTTGTATTTTCAGGCCAACAGATACAGATCTGTAGCTGGTGTGCAAGCATTCTGCTTTAATGCCCCAAATCTGATAACCAGAAGATTTTCTCTCTCTGTTCCATAGAAGATGCTGTCCTTGTTCAGATAATTGCAGCCTAATGAAATCATAAAGATAGGGAGGATAAGCTTCCCCTGGTGTTGAGGACTGACTTTAAGATCACCTTTAAGTCCAGATCTGCTGGCTATTTATTAAGAAAATCCACAGATGCTGCCCTGATGCCCTCTCCAACCACTGCAGCAGCTCAGGTGAGCTTCTGGCATGCAGAGGAATCATCACCACCCTCTTCCAGCCACCCCATTTCTGGTGTCTGGAGCATCATATTCTTCACTTTGAAGTCTTCCTTTCCCTTCCAGATGATTCTATGATTCTATACCACCCACAAAACAAGAAGGAAAGACTCTGTGTGTGTCAATCACTACAAGAGGTCTGAAAGGACCTGTTCAAAGAAACTAGAAGCCCATTCCATAGAGAATGGAGCAGAGCAGAGAGAGGGAAGAGTTTCTGGCTTTATAAAATGGTCAAAGATACAGAACTAGTTCTTAAATCTCAAATTCTTCTTTCTGAAAAATGATGGAGCTATAAAGCTATAACAGAGAGTTCTCCCAAACCACTGTTTCAAAAAGAAGATGAAGAGGTCTGGGCTTCTCCTTAGCTAAGAGTATTTTCATGTGTATTGAAAAAGTGAGTCACTAAACAAACTATGCCAACCAAGCACCGAGGTGTTTCTGGAACTGTATAATTTCTATGAAGAAGCTTTCAGCCTCAAAGCCAGCCAATGAAACCCAAAAGGCCAGTGTCCAGGTCTGTGTGCACGCTTCATTTTTAGGTGGCATTGCTCAGGAGGAAATTTCTCTGTGCATGACCTCCTGGCTCCCAAACAGAAGTGACTTGCTTAGCTCATTGCTAAGCAAGAAGTGAGTCAAAAACCTTGAGGTCTTTCCTGAAGGCATTGCACGACCTTGGGCGATTCCATTCAAGACTATTTGATTTTAAACAGCAACGTCCACATTTAGTAAAATAAATAAGATGCTTTTATGCGGGCAGCTGGCTCATCTTCACCTTCAGTGGAAATGCAAAGGCCTTTTTAATGAAGTGTGTTGGAGCCACAAGCCCAGTTCTGCTTCCAAGAAAAAAAATAAACAAGCATGCCACGTTAGATGCCAACGTAACCTTTCGAGAGCCCAAATTCAGAATCATGAGGTTACTTTTCCTGGTTTTACCCTGTAAAATGGTGAGACTACATTTACTCACCAGGTACAACATTTTGAGGTTAACTTGACCGTTTTGAAACTTCTTAAGCTTTTAACTAAGAGCTCAACCAAGGCTTACAGCTCTAATAATTACAGCTATTAAACACATATTTGCTTATGTATTTCAGTGTATAAGTGCTCCTACAACAGCATTCATGCGCCACAGGCAGTCATGCAGGAAGGAGAAGTGGAAATTTTGGAATTGTGCTTTTAGGGTGGAGAAAGTTCAGGAAAGGGAATTTGTATAAGAGAAAACCAGATGCTGTACAGGACCTGCACATGGAAAATTATCCTACAGGGACCTTAATAATTTAAACTCAGTTATACAAACTTCAAACACAGTGATCACAGAGAGGGAGATGCCTCACCATACCTCATGTAGTAGTCATGCCATTTTCAGCTCTGCATTTTCTATTGATTACTCTAATTAGGAAGCCCACGAATACACAGGCAATTGTTCAGTTGTGTAGTTACTTAGCTATTATCTCCTGAACTGTTTGGTTTCATAAGCAGAGAAGATTGTGAAACACATTGCTATGCCCTCATTCCCACTGGTATCACTTTTTAAGGGTGCTCATTGCAAAGCCAATACAAGCTGACATGAAATTAGACTTACAGAATGAAATAAGAAATGCAAAGGTGTCAGGCTTGAGGGAACTCAAGCAGTCAAGACCACGTCATGGGCAGTTGCAATCCAGAGAGACTTCACATCAGAAATCTGTGCTAACGATTTACTGCGTTGGTTTTGCCTGCAAAGAGGTCAGGTCTCCGTCTTTAAATAGATCCATGCTTTTATTTTTTTGTCTCAAAAAACTTCTTGCAAACTCCAACTACAAAGGAACACGAAATCTAGTGGGAAGATTTGTTCATCCAACTTGCAATCACCTACTCCAGCATGTTTATATTATCTCTACAACTCTTGTAGTACATTCATGCTAAACCAGCTCTCCTTTCCCTTTATCTGTATGTGTTCAATCTTAGAATTCTGAACTGCTCTACCAATAAAATAGTTCTTTTCCAATGAGAAAATCATTAATTTTTTGTGAACAAGACTAATGAATATTTCTACATACAATTCCTAGAACGTGATTCCTTCTCCTTGATGTAAACTTCAGTATGAATTTCCATGGCTATCATAATTCAGTTTAGATATAAGACCGTTGTAAATTTTTTTCCTGTTTAGTACTTGATATATATTCTCAAAATTAATCCCATTTTAGAAAAGCTTTTTTTGTCTTAGCATGTCTGCAAATAAATCACTGTATTCTTAGATAAAGGAAATTGTCAGTGATTAAATTCAATTTGGTGGGGCATGAGTGAAATTTCCCTGACTTGTTATCAACACTATCTTGATTTTAGGTTTGGCTCTATCATTGTATCTCCTACATTTATAGCTGCCTGTACTTTGCTTCAGCAGTTCTCCATATTTTATCTTGCAGATTGTTCTCTGCAGGCTTATGAATATATGGGTGTTTGGCAGAGGTTTTTATAGCCTATAATCAGAAATGAAAATTATAGTGATACCATTTGTGTTATTACAGCTTAAGAATGTGTCAGATTTTCCATTTTAAACTTTTCACTGTAAAGAATATACAACTGGTCTTTCTTTACTGCCAAATATTTCTGCAAAAATTTCTATAAGAATAATGTTATTTATCGGTTTGAAATTTTTCTTAGGACTTCTGGCAGTGTGAGGAGATAGCTTCTTCCGAAATTCAAAGAAAAAAAAATCTCTAATTTCCTGTCTCTTTATTCAGTGACCACTTTTTAGCCAAAAAAGTTAGATGGGGCTCTTTTTAAGGGCCTGTATTATTAATGCAGTAGTGGATAGAGGGATTACTCGAGAATGATTGGAAGTATTTCCTTTCACTGGCAACATAATATGTTCCTTCAAGATAGTGCCAAGATTTTTCTGCCAGAGGAACAATAGAATGGATAAAGGAATCATCTCTCTACTCTGATCACCCAGCTTTATTTTTAAACATTTTATCATCCAAAATGAACCACATCTCCCCGCACCCTGTAGCACTCTCTAGATGAGGTGACTGCAGAACTGAAAATCAGAGAGAGCTCTGCTAAAGTTGATGATAGGAGGAGAAACTTGAAGAGAAACCAAGGTGAAATTGGCCAGGAGACACTCTCATGCCAGCTGCTTCCTTGACGTTTCCCCCCAGCCTGACTAAAAGCCACGATCCTCGCCTCGAGGCCTGTTAAATCTCCAAATGGTGTGTGCCACAATCCCTACCTTCTCTTCTCTTTTCACCTTCAACAGGAGGGAAAAAAAAGACAAACTTAGTAAAACTTGGCTTCTTCTTCTTGGTGACATGACAGTGCACACAAATCCACCCCAGAAAACATCACACTGGGTAACTGCTAGTACCTCTCTCCTCAACACTCCAATTTTATCTCTTCTCAACTTTATTCTGCCCAAGGTAGCATAATCTAATTTCTTCTAAATTTCAGCTGCCTATTCTGCCTCACATGAGATTTTGGGAGACCGGTATAACCCAGATTTCCAGGGAAAGTGGGAAAATACAGTACCCTCAGTGGGCTTTGGGATGGGTCATCTTGCTCTGGCTCGCTGAGCTCAGTCTTGAGCTTCTTGGCCCTCACCAAATCTAGGCTTTGAGGAAATCAGAGGTAGATCTCAAACACAGAGAGGAACCAGCTGCCAAAAAGCTTTGTCATGTCTTCACTATCTCCATACGAATGGGAGATTGTGAGAGTTTCATTGCGAGACCTCAATGCGAAGGAAATTGCGTGTACAGTAGGGAAAAAATGACTGTAGGAAAAAAGGGAGAGAGACTTCCAGTTTAATTCTGGTGATGTAGACCTCATGAGTCTGTAAATAAATCAGAAATCTTTTAAGAATAGCCCTGGTTCTGGGAATCTCTGAGCTCTCATTTCCACTCATGTATGGAAATGGTACAAAAATGGGTTTTTCCACTCCTGATATTTGGACACGTCCGGTTCTGGTCCAGTTTAGTGAGAAAGATTTCCTGCTGAGCTGGGGTTTTTTGCCAGTTAGCTTGCGTAAAATGCTGAGGAATAGAAGAACTCAGCTCTTCAGATACTTAGCTCATGTATTTTACGTGGGTTTGAAAAAAGGAAATAATAATTATGAAGATTATGAGCTCTCACATGGCAGTTTTTCCACTACGAACTAGCTTTTGTCAGCATTTCCATCCACTTTCATTGACTGTAACCAAAGGCAATCAGCATGAACACTGGAAGCATAATCTTGCCTTTGGTGGATTTTCTCCAGACCTCAGTACGAAGTCTGACATGAACACGTGGAACATCTATTGCCTTTGAGGTAAAACCTACAGTGAGAGGCTCTTTAGAAATGCAGATGGAGGAGCTGCCAGCAATGCGAATGAGAGTTGGACGTAAAGAACCAGAAAACTTTATAACCTCTCTGCTGGGTAATTCCCTGCCTGTCACATTAGATCCTCAGCATCGGAGGTGGGTGGCAGTGACTAGAAGCAACCTTAGGAATCTGGACAGGGCAAAAATCCCTGTCTATTTCACAGCTGCAGCCCCTCCGATGCCGTTGGGTGGCTCACGTTGACTAAGCTTGCCCATACAGCCAAGAACTCTGAAAATGAGCCGTGCTTCAGACAGAGAAGAGGGCACTGTGGTGGGTTGGCTCTACAACACTCATTGCTGAAAACTGGCAGGCAAAGAGAGCCAAGGAGGAGATTGACTGGGGTGGGCAAAGGGGTGTTTTTTGAGAAATTGTTTCTACTCTACAAATTCAGCACTGGTTCACGGGTTTCCCACTGTATTGGGTTCATTGATGGAGTTGAAAGCCCTGAATCCAGTGCACACACACACACCCACACCCACACCCCCAGCATTTCTTTCCCTCCCTGGGCAAAGAGCTCGCTCCTGAATAAAGTGTTGCAGGCACAGGAGTCATTTTTGCCTGCAAACTTTACATTGGAAACCCTCGTGGATGTGACCCAAGCTAAACAGTGAGAGTTCATAAGCTTTGGGGGGAGCATATGCCATACTTTCCCTGCAGTTTATTGGTAAATTAATTCTAATGCATTCAAATTACGTCATGAAGTGTAGAGTAGAAATATTTCATGGAGGTTACTTTAACAGAGTGTGAAAACTTGATGAACAGTAATTCAGAGGGAACTGCTTGGCCCATCTCCTATTTACTTGGAAACATTACTGCCTAAAAAAAAACCCTTAAATATATTACTTGTTTTTATGGCTTAAAAATCTTTAATTTGAAGATTTTTATGACTCTCTTACAATACACATCGATTTAAAAAATGTTTTAAACTAAAATGGATCATTTACTGCCAACTGCGCTTCGGGCATATCATTGATTAGTCCAAGTGTGATAAAACAACCTTGGTTTTATTCATACTTTAAGAGAATAATAAAACCTGCATACTTGGAAATACTGAAGCAATATCTTGGCCCAGAGCTATTTAAGTATGAATTATTCACGTCTAGTTTATTTTTTTCCTTTTAAATTCATGAATCCCCAGAATGGTTTTGTAAAGTGCATCAGTGAAACCATGTTTCTAATTATTAAAGGGAGGGAAGGATCAGAATGCATCATATATGTAAAGGGGTCATTTTTTATTTGTCTTCTTTTGTAAGCCACTGTGAATCCCCTTGGAAATTTGTTATTCAATATTCACACTATATTTTATCTTGTGGCCCATTGAGAGACAGTACAGATACACTTACTTTGTTCAAATAACTTTTGCAAACAAACTTATTCTCACATGCTGTAACACTGGGACTGCGTAAATATACCCATTTAGGCATTTCACAGGCCACAGACTGGGAGCCCAGTGCCCAAAACTGGTCTGGAATAATCAGAAGACATTACAGAAATAGAAATAATGGTTTTATATCTTCAGCAGAAAAGGTTCATGTAACAGTGATAGGGTGTCTATCTGGATATTACACTTCTGCAAGTGGGACTTTTTCCTTAACTGCTGCAAAATGTCATAGACAAAAATATACTTGTAAGTGAAAAAAAAACCCAAAACATTAATTCTATTTTTACATTCCTTCCATCATCTGAAACCCAACAATTCTTTCTGCGTACACTGTGGCCTGAACCAAGGCAGTGGAAAGATTGAGACTGAGATAATTCCTTTTCTTTTCTTGTTCCATCACTAGATTTCAGTAGGACCTCAGCAAACCATTTCACCTCAGTGCACCTCCAGTCCCTACACACATACACAAGGCTTTACCTTCTTTGGAGAAAAAACTCTTCTGTCTAGAAAGCACTTTTATACTTTTCTGTGTATTTATATAGAATTCAGTGTAACCCTTCACTTGGTAAATACTGAATTAGTATTTTTTTCTTATACAATCACAGAGCCATATAGATATATTGAAAGGCACCCTGGACATCACCTACTCCAAAAATCAGTTCAGAACACTTCTAGCTACATCAGCCTTCACAGCCACTTGTTGAGTTTTGCATATCTCCAGAGACTGAGTTTCCAAAATCTCTCTAGTTCCCTGCTCCTGAGTGATCACCCTCGTGTTGAAAACCTTTTTCCTTTCATCTAATCAGAATTTCTCCTGTTTCCATGGTGTCCATTGCCACAGGCCTCCAGGAAGAGTCTTAGTTTATCCTCTCTGCATTCTTGATTAGGTTCCTGGACACAGAAGTATGATTTGCCCTTCACCTTCTCCTTTTTCTGCTCATACTTCATGGTCTCCAGACCCTTGACCATCCTGGGGACTCTTCACTCATTTTGGAATATCCATGACTTTCTTATAATGCAGATCCCAAAACCATGCAATACTCCTGACACTACTTCACAAGTAAGATAATGATCTCAAAATCTTCTAATGTTTTACCTGTAGGTTTTCCTCTCTCTTAAAGGTGTTTGTAATCATTAACTCAGAACTAATTACAAATACCGCAGCTGTAGACCAAGAATGGTGCTCTATATGTGTGGCTACCAGAACCATAGATACACCAGCTCCTCAACAGTAGGAGAGAGGAAATGGGGTAATTTAGAGTTGCCAGAAGAAGGGAAAAGCAGCAGGTAGCAAGCAATGACTTTAGATGCAGCTGCTTGTCTCTGCCAACATGAAAGGAATAACTCCAGACAGCCACAGCAGATCATAGAATCATAGAACCATCTGGTTGGAAAAGACCTCTGAGATCATCGAGTACAACTGTCCCTGCCCACTACTAAACCCTGTCCCTCAGAAGCCCATCAACCCATCTTTTAAACACCTTCAGGGATGGGGACTCAACCTCCTCCCTGAGCAGCTGTGGCAGGGACTGAGAACCCTTTCAGTGAAGAAATTTTTCCTGATGGCCAGTCTAAACCTGCACTGGTGCAACTTGAGGTCATTTCCTCTCATCCCATCACCTGTCACTTATGAGAAGAGCCCAGCACCCACCTCACTACAGCCTGGTTCCAGGCAGCTGTAGACAGTGATGAGGTCTCCCCTCAGCCTTCTCTTCTCCAGCTTAAACAGCTCCAGACCACTCCTCGTAGGACTTGTTCTCCAGCTTTGTTGTCCTTCTCTGGACACTCTCCAGCCCCTCAATGTTTTCTTGTACTGAGGGGCCCAGAACCGACCCCAGTACTCGAGGTGTGAGGATAAAATGGTCCTGTAGGATGGAAATCCAAAATCAAGGAGAATTGACATATTCTAAGAAATGAAAAATTCTCTATGCCACTAATAATGAAAATTCTCATGTACCACCATGTACTACCCAGTCTTACAAATAATAACACTTCAGATAGAAATATATCATGGAATGGCATTAGCAGACTGTGTGGAGGCTCAAATGGGTCTGTGCTGAGATTTGCAACTCACAGTTCTTCCTAGGTCTTGCAGATTTATCTAAATGTTTGTTACAAACACACCTAGATATTTTTAAGTCTGAAAAATATCAAACAGCTCAGCACAGACATTGGAATCATACAGTCTGCAAAAAAGCCAGTCCCCCAAACTGGCCTCAGGGTCACATGTGATTGTACCATCCAGATGTATCTGCCACACTGGGCTTTGCACAAAATTATCCAGGAGGAACAGTGCCATTTCCTACTCCTACCCTGCAGTCAGGAGGGTCAGAGGACTCGTCTGAGGTGGAAGAAGCCAAGGTTCAAGTAAGTTGAGAAGTTTCCACTGCACAGCTGTCTCTGGGCTGAGGTGATCTTTCTGTGCACGGCTGCAAGCAAATGTCTCTGGAAGCCGGGGAAGATTTCTATATGAAAGACAGGTGCTACCCAAGTATCAATTGGCAAGAAAACAGGTCTTAAAGGTGATGAGAGTAGAAGATTGGCGTTTAAGTTCTCTTAGAATCATAGAATCATCTGGGTTGGAAGAGACCTCCAAGATCATCAAGTCCAACCCTTTGTCCAACATCCTCATGATTACTAGATCATGGCACTCAGTGCCAGTCTTATTTTAAAAACCTCCAGGGATGGTGACTCCACCCCCTCTCTGGACAGGCCATTCCAATGCCTGATTACTCGCTCTGTGAAGAACTTTTTCCTGATATCCAGCCTAAACCTTCTCTGGCAGAGTCTAAGCTCGTGCCCTCTTGTTCTGTTGCTGGCTGCCTGTCTTGTGAATATAGTGCCAGATTTTTAAACAAGCATTACCATCCTCAATATAGAACTGTACATTTGGAAATATTCCCAGCCCCTGGTTTTAACTCACCAAAATCTGTTGACCTGAAATTGTACACAGGTATAGACCCACCCCCACGATGGAACTTCTCTGCACAGTTTGAGGTAAACCTAGCCATATGTTTGAATATTTGCACTAGGGGAATCAAACAACTTGAGGTATTCTCACCTCATTGACATTTTACTGGTTTTATTTGCCTCATGAAATATTAAAATGCTGGAATCAAAAATTAAAAAGTATTTTAAGCTGCTGGACGTGATGAAAAGCATTGCCTTTGAGTAGCAGTCTGGCAAATCTGTTGGGGAGTAATTAGACATTAATAGCAGCTTTGTATTTTTAATAAAGTTTGCATAGCCAATTTGCACTTTACAAAGTGTGGCATTGTCCTGGAGCGTGGCCCTCGTGGGCTTTACAAAGCAAGCAGGAGGCAAAATAGACTTTATGAAGTCCATATTGAGGATAAGCATCAAATTGAGTAGGAAAAGCGCACTGAGCCCTGATATGTGATTTGGAAATTCATGTTCATTTGCTTCCTGAAAGCTTTTGTTTCATAAATGCCATAGGATTTCACTCAAAATACAAAATTTGAGCATATAGCTCGTGAAACTGTTCATAATCCTAAGTAAATTCTAGTTGTATTAGAAAATAATCCAAAAAAAAAGTAGAAAACAGTTATGAAACACATTAATAGAAAAAAATTAAACAGTGTAGCCACTTATGGTCACTTATTTGGATAATATATATGCATAATAGAATAGTATGTATTATATGGGAATATATATGCTTAATACAGGAACAAAAACATGACTGGTGAAACTGTTATTCTATGTATTGTTCCTGCAGACCTCCTTCCTCTAACAAAAATGATAAATTGCTCTTGAAAACCAGACACTTGTTATGGGACAACTGATGATTTGCGGAAGGAAGGTTTATTGAGCACAGGGGAGGAAACCTCTCCCTGGTCAGTGCAATAAAAAGCCATGGGTTCCCTAGGTCTTCCTCTGATTACTGAATTTCTTGCTTCATAAATGCACGACTTCAGCAGGACAGGGGAAGAGGAAAAGTGAAAAGGAAGAGGTGTGAAGATGCCAACTCTCAGATGAACCAAGAGCCTCCCAGTTAGCTGCTCTCAGAGGAGATTAAGAGATAGATCTTTGAACTCCAGAGGATGAAGAAGGAATTGAACTTTATGACCCACTTCCCAGACAAGTGTCTTCTGACCTCAAGTGCATGCACACAAGGCAGATATCAACTGCAAAAGAACTGAAATACCCAAACTCTTGGGCAGCCTGCCTGCCTGTTCTGGACATTCATAGAATCATAGATTGGTTTGGGTTGGAAGAGACCTTAAAGCCCATCCAGTTCCAACCCCTGCCATGGGCAGGGACACCTCCCACCAACCCAGGTTGCTCAAGGCCCCATCCAACCTGGCCTTGAACACCTCCAGGGATGGGGCAGCTACAATGAACGAAGGCACCTCACTGAGGCCCACAGTAAGGTGCTTGGGGAGATGAAATTCAAGGTGTGGGCTTTACCTCAGCATTTGTTCTCAACTCTTCTCTTACCTTGTTGGTAAGAGAACTTGGGGCACCCAAATATCCACGAATTCCCACTGTAAAAGGAAACAGAGGCATCCAAACATGACTTCTGATGATGATGTGCAAGGAGGTCAGGTACCTAGGACTGCACTCTGTCAGACAAGTACTTCCTGATGGCTTGATGGTCAGTAGGCCTTGACCCTCAGTGGGCACGCACAGGTTCTGAATGGCTAGGCTCTGAATTCTGAATTAGGCAAAATTCCCTTTGTCACAAAAGAAAATCCTCCTTAATGAAGGGCTACAGAGGCTGGCCCTTATAAAAGTGGCAGTAATAAGGCTGATTATAGACTCTTCCTCCTCACTGACTGTGTAAATCAAAGTCAAAGTTTGTGTCTTCCCTTCAAAACACTACAAATGCTTGTATATCTCATTGTAAATACAATCTACTTTGTTTCTGGCTTGCATTGTAGATAAAGAATGAAATTTTATCATATTTTTCATTTTTCAGCACATGGATTTGCTGCAAATTATAGAAAGCAGGTGCTTAATTCAAAAAAACAGACACAAAAACTAACAGCTGTAAACATTGTATGGATTTTTTTACCCTACTTATCAAGCTATCAATTAGATTATCTTAACTCACTCTTGGGAAGAAGACAACTGACCATTCAGGTCCATATTATGATTAATCATTCCACAAAACCTCTTACTTTACAGATCAGTCATTTCAGGACTATAGTTTTAGTGATGTCACATGAAACAGTTTAGCAGCATTTGGGTTACTACGTGGTGGACACTGGAAAGGATCTTCTCCTTTTAAATTCAAAAATTACTGAAGCACAGCATTACAATGTAGATGACACAATCTTTCCAGCTACCAAATCTATGAGCTAAGATGATTGATTTTATCTAGTTTAAATCAGTGTGAAATTGATTACGTGACCTGGCAAATTCTGTCATTCAGCTTGAGAGAGGGAAAACCCAGTGCAATGTTTCAATAGCTGCTTCTCTGCTTGTCCATTACTTAACAACTAAAATACAGCAGTTTGAGTATGACTAGGCAATGTACAGAAATTGTTTTAGAGCATGATTACGAGTCTGGTAAATAGGTTTAGACCAGGGATATGAAAACAAACTCTCTGTAATTTTCTGTAGCAGTGTTTAAAGGGCTTATGATTGGCAGCATAACTGATTGTATTGACCAAAATAGCCATGGACATCTGGCTTTCTCATCCTACAGATGAAACACCATATGTTATAAGAAAATATAGTGTGAGAGGGGAAAAAAATAGTTGTAGGTTGAATATATGAGCAGAGGTCAAAGCTAACAGAAATCCAATCCTGTCATCAATGTTGCTCCAACAAGAGATTAATGATGTAGAGCTGTTGGGCAACGCAGTAATGTTGTTGTTGTTGACCGATATCTAGTTGAGCTGTTGGCTGAATACCTCTGAAAACCTCAGGGATCTCTCTGCTTCACCTTCCCTGATGACGAGAAGAATAGTTCACATTACACATGCCTACAGGTTACCTGCAGTCTCTGTGTCAGCACCTTCAGCTGTTTCACCAAGCTTCAGCTGAATAAATGGCAACAGCTTAAGATCAAATTAGGGCATATTGCAATTTTCAGCATCAATCCCAGTTTTCCAGGGTTTACAGTTCTGGAAACAATACATCTATTCAAATTCATTGCAAATGGGTTATAAAGGGACTGAAACCCTCTGTCCACTCGTAATATACTATTTGATGCCCTTTTTTCAAAAGCTAATGTCAAAGTTGTGGGCATAAGCTCAAAATCATTTGCTTGTGCTATTCCCTGTTTGAGCTCACAAAAAGATATACGAATTTCATAGACCCAGCTTACAATGCAGGCTCTTAAAACAACAATACCTCTACTGTTTTTTTAAAAAAAAGTTATTTCTAAATGTAAAATAACAAATAAAGACACTGATTTGTGGAACACCCAGTGCTACACAGTGGCATACTTTTCATTTTTGTCAGTAACTGATGAAAAAGAACATACATTGAAAATGTATATGAAAATTGTGCTCAAGAAGTCAGGGGTACAGATTAGAGAACTTTACCATTCTTCAAGCCATTATAACACATTTTAGAAACTAAATAAACAAAATTCACACCGAATTGACTGGCATTTTGAAAGGTGCTAACTCAGCATTGCTGCGAGTTTCTGCTGAATTGAGCACTTTTGAAACAAACAGCTGTGATTCAGTGTGATGGATTTTAATAGTCAGACAATACAAGATGTGGTTTAGAGAAAAACATCAATATGAAGGAATGGTTCTTGCAAGCTCCATGATACCCTCTTTTAAATTATATTGAATAACAGATGTCTCTCCAGATCAACTAAGAACAATCTTCTGTGTTATTAAGTGAAGTCAACAGACCAGGTAAAAGGGCATTTTTCCCCAAACATGGTATCAACCATTTCAAATTGGAATTTTTACAAAGTATACTAAACTATTGCATTCTTGCATGTCAGGGTTTAAGGTGACTTAATTAAAAGGTGCCAAGGCACAATACGTAGCAGAGCCAAACACATTATAAATCACAAGATCATTCACTTTTAATATTGTTTGATTTCACAGTCTCACTAGGTAAAGTTATTCAAAGCAACTCTAAATAAGAGCCAAGGGGAAAAAAATTCATTCCAAGACTAGGATAAGGATGTTATTCCCACCCCCCAAGACAATTAGTAAATATTACCCCAACCCAGGACCAGCCTCAATCTGTCTTTGGCTTTTAAGATTTTCCCCATCAATTTAATCTCAGTCACCAGCTATGTGTGGCCTTTTACACTTCTCCCACATTTCATAAGGGATTTTACATAATATGGGCCCCAAATCACACAATTGCTTTGATTTCAAGGAGCACAGGCTCCAAGCAGGATGTACAGTCATTGCTCCTTGCAATCCCAGACCTAGCATCCTCAAGGAAGTCAAAGTTCTCTAGGTACTTGCAAAAGACCGTTGCATAACATTTAATTCCATGTTCAGTAATCATTTTGTCACTGAGTTCAGAAGATAAAGTGGATACAGATGTTCATTAGCCACAAAAACATATGCGAACAAGGAAGCAATCCAAGAAGCTGCTAGCAACTGAAAAGTCCAGGACTGACCATCACATGTTGCAGAGTCACAAGCATCAATCTTTAGGCCAAAAAAATAAACCTGACCCCCTGCACCATCTATAGGAGTCCAAATTCGATTTTCTTATAGTACTCATACTTCAAGGGTAAGGCCATTTTATACAGAATATATTTAAGCTTAGTGACCTGAGGATGTAGAAGAGTTTGCACATTTCCAGCCAACCAGGAAATTTTTCCATACAGCCTTCCCTACCATTTCTTTTTGGAAAAATCTCTACTGGTTGAGGGGCAGAGCCTGGTTTGCTGATCTTATTTCTGGTGGCAACAATAGGTAATAAAAAGATTATCTGGGGCCTTTTCTATTAGTATTTTCTCTCCCAGCTTTCTAATGGAGAAGGAAAACATGAAGTAGTGTCATGGAATCATCAAATGGGTTGGGTTAGAAGAAAACTTAAAGCCTTCCAGTTGCACCCCCCCTGCCATGTGCAGGGACACCTCCCACTGGATCAGGGGGCTCAAAGCCCCATCCAACCTGGCCTTGAACACCTCCAGGGATGGGGCAGCCACAACTTCTCTGGGCAACCTGGGCCAGGGCCTTCCCACCCTCATTGTGAGGAATTTCTTCCTAATGTCTAATCTAAATCTTCTCCATTCTGGTTTAAAGCCTTTCCCCCTCGTCCTATCACTACCAACCCTTGTAAAAAGCCCCTCCCCAGCTTTCCTGGAGCCCCTTTCTGAACAACCCCAGCTCTCTCAGCCTGCCCTCATAGCAGAGGTGCTCCAGCCCTTGGATCATCTTTGTAACCCTCCTCTGGACCCACTCCAACAGTTCCATATCCTTCTTATGTTGGGAATTCCAAGATCATCTACAGGGAGCCACAGCTACTTTTTGTCATGTCAAACATCCCAGGCTCTATCCCTGTCCTCTGGAGGGAATCATTCACATGGAGAAGATTAGCCAAAAGGATTAGCATGCAGCTGGATTATCCACATACACAGCTCAGTCAACTAATAAAGCACCACCTGTAGGCATTGTCTGCCTTTTAATCTCTCGGTTTCCAGACTTTTCATACTCACCCCTTTGAGCACCACCATACTGGTGATGAAGGTGATGAAGGTGATCCATCTGTGGCTAATCTGGCGCATCTGAGTCGTTTCTCATCAGCCACAAGATGTCAGTGTTGCTGAATGTTATTATTCTTGCCTGCAAAGAGGCATCTATAGATGTTTTCGAGGGTAGCTGTCAACACTGGGCTTTATTCAGTAGATCTAGGCAAAACCCCCCAAGAAATAACACACAACCAAGGGCAACAAACTCTACCTGGAAAATGCAACTTGATATTAGCTATAAGAAGTAAAACTTACTGCTGCCACCTTCTCCTAAGATGAAAATCTGTTTGTGTCTTTTCACAAGCTCCAACTCACGCAACGTTTGAGCTTAGCAGATGGTTCTTGCACAGTGGCATCGCTTGGAAAGGACAATCAGAGAAGACACTACTGCTATTTCATCATTAACCCATCCCACCAGAAATGAGGCTGTCCAGGAACTCTGACTCTACCAGCTCTTGCTAAATATGAGATGTGGAATCAAAAATCATGCTAATAGCTATCTGCCCATTTCACTCCTGGTGTGTTCTTCCAAACCCCTCTGGCCCTGGCAGTGAACTCTACCCACACAGCTCCACCATGGAGATCTTTCCATGCCCAGACTGGTTTCCTCTCTGTATCACTTCTGCAATGGAATGAGCACATGTTTTTGTAAAGCCAAACTACAAATCAGTTTACTGGACTGTCTGCTTTTAAAACACCCTTTCCTCTTCCCAACCCTTCCCAAAAGGTCAAGGTCAGGCAGAAAGGGGAACTTTTGAACTGATATTGTTGTGGACTCAATGTATTGTGAAACTGCACCTCGGATTTCCTCTGCAGACCAACCGACCCACACGTCGATTATTTTTCTGCTTCCTTCTTGGTTGCAGGAGATTTGCTTTACCAAACAGTGAACTTGACTTCCACTGCTAAGTATAGCAGAGCATGGGTACAATTAACGTGAGAATTCCTGTTTACATTATTTGCTGCCATTTTTGTCCTCTGAACTTCTCTGCTTTTGAAATTGCAGGAAGCACAACTTTGGTGGGAGTAGAGACAGGACTGCTCGCTGTGAAAAAATTAGAGATGATAGATAAATTTATACACAGTTGCAGATATAAAAATACACAATGGAAACATGGTTATTTGAGTTGGAAAGTTAAGTAGGCACTTCAATACATTGGATCCATCTGTAATTTATTTTCGATAGTCTGAATATATCTCCCAGTAGCAAATCCAAACACTTCAGTTATGGGTGGGGGGCCATACTTAGTGGGAAAAGAAGATTTTTACATAATTCTTACAACCTTTCCCCAGTTGCCTTCCCTGTCTCTCTCTTTTTCTCCCAAAACACAACCCATTCTTTGAAAAATACTGCAATTGGCAAAGCAAGAAAAATATGTGTCAGGGAAAGCCTTTCCTGTTTCCAAATCTTCCCTCCACTCGCTCTGACCATCTCAACCAGGAAAATCCAATTCCACTTTAATAAAAAATCATTCCCCATAACGACAGCTCCTCCCTGTTCCACGTTGGGTTGTAGTGACCATAAATCCCCATAGGTACATCCGTCCCATCTTTGTGTTATGCCGAAGGCACCGTCCTCTCTGCCAGAGTCAGAGGTTCTGTTTCCTTGGCACCTTCCTGCCTCCCCTGCCAGTGACAGCAGGCACAACCATGCCAATATTCACAGGTCCCAAGTCCCCAGCGTGCCCAGCTGACTCCTTGCACAGCGACCACTGGTCTGCACTTTCCAGCTGCCTGGAAATCTGGTAGATGGATGCCCAAAGTGGCAGAGTTGGCAGGAGCACAGAGGAGAGATTCTCAGAAAACCCTGATGGTCTCTGTTGAAGTAGGCTGCCTTATTAAAAACTTAATTTGCCAGGGTCATCATCAGGATGAGGATGACTGGGATTGTATTTTTTTCCTTCTGGGGTCCCAGTCCATTAAGGAAGTTTTCATGCAAATTCTAGAATTTCCAAATCATTTACCAAAACCACATTGTCTTGCTGAGACTCTATACTACAAAACCCCGGGGAGGAGAATGTTGGATTTTGATATAATTCCTGGAAGAGTCGAATATTTGACTGAAGCAGGGTTATTTGATCCAGTTCATACATACATAGAGCTCTAGCTTAACTAAACAAGGTATTGTGCCCTAAATATTGAGAACTCTAAGAGGTAAAGGTTGGGATAGCATGGGGAAGGATTTCATCAGTCCAAAATTAATAAAGACAGGGATGGAAATAAAAGACTTAGAAACCAGGGAGTGCAGGAGTATCTAATTTCAGGTGCTCTAGTGTAAAGGTGAAACAGCCTCATTAATGTGCACTCCAGCAGAAGCCACTTCTGGCATCTGAGCCCTGCCCTCAGGGCTTGCCTTCTTCACCTGAGTTTGTTTTTCATCCTAACAAACCAGGGATTTTGCTGGTGGGAGGTAGGGCAAGGTATAATCCTAGGGCGCTTTTCTTTGTTTTCCTCTTTTGAGTGAGAACTTATGGAAAGAATAATACAGCTCTTATTAGAAATTATAAAAGGGCAAACTTTAGATGTATTGCTGAATTCAGTTTCACATGCAGTAACGTTTCAAATGGTGCTTGACAGTCAAGACAAATTTCAATGTAAATCATATTGCCAGGTTAACATTTATGTATGAGAAACTGCCCTTTATGTTTCACTATCATCTCTTCTAATGTGGTGAACAGTAATTTTAATAGAATTACAAAAACCTGATTTCCTCAGTAGATTTAACCAATGCCAAGAGCAATAGAAGAATTATGCTTCTGTCTCATTTGTAAGGTTGCAGATTATATTAACACCTCAGTTTTTGCAGGTCATATGTACTTAGTTCCTAAGTTTGTCACCTCTTTGCTAAGAAATACCTTCCCAGTAAGAACCACTCACACTGATTTGCCCTTACTTGCTTTTCTAACAAGGATGTTAGAATTGGAAGCTACAAGAGGAAAAACAATGTGAGGTAAGGAAATATCCTGATGCCAAGGTGCTTCATATTTGATTTCAGTGTCTCTTCAGTGCTGTGAATTAAACAAGGGCTCTGGAAAGTTATCTAAGATGCTGATACATCATTGGGTTTTAATATGAGAAATTTAAACCCATAAAGTAATTTCGTGAGAAACATTCCAGAAAACAGTGGGGAGAGCAAAGATTCAATCTCAGCTTAAAATACAGCCTTTCAACACGTGGCTCTGTCACTGCAGGAGGAAAAAACCTGTCACCTGCAAGAACTTCGGGGGCAAAAGGGGTGCAGGAAGGCTGCGGGAGAAGTGTTGCCCCGCACCCTGCAGAGAGCAGCTTGGGTGCCCTGGCAGCCCATCACCAGTGCAGCCCCCGTGCTCTGGTACAAACGACTGTGCAAAGGGATGGAAGATGAGGCCGTGCCACCTAAGGGCTGGGGAAGGAGCAGTTCCTGTGCTGGATGAACCAGCAGTGGTGGATCAGGTGTGAAGAGCCTGACTCATCCCTTCCCGCAATGCGGCAAAGTTGGCCATGAGCAACGCTTCGTTCCCCCAGCCAAACACAACCCTCGTCCAGCACAGACAGGCATCCAGGGTTTGTGGAACCACCCTGCATTCCCATGCCCAGTGCTGCTTCCCAGCCTTCCTGCCCCGGGCATGGAGATAGCTGTTGATTTCAAGCAGCCTCCTCATTCATGCTTTTCTTGCCCAATTTGAAAGAGAAATCACTTGTACCGGCTGAGTGCCTTTAGAAACAATAAATGCTGCACAAAGGAATATAGATTTCCTTTTTTAATTATTCTACATTCAGGCTGTGAGCAAAATGTGACTGCTCAGACAGAGGCTGCTTGATTATCACTTCACAATTCATGAATGTGGATTTACTTTTAAAAATAAATTTGGTTGGGCATTTTTTTGCCTTGATATCCCTGGGGAAATGATTTTATCAAGAGCTGATCTGCTGTTTCTTAAGGAAAAATATTGTTTTGGCCATGTGAAAAGGCAAAATGAAATATTCCAGCTTGTCGCAGTGCTTCAAGGGGCTTGAAATATGACAGGAGCATCATTTCAGGGATAGAAGCAGCATTTGGTTGCTGTTATGAATATTTGCCCAAACATGGCCAAAACAGGCACTTCATCTTATATAGTTTCAGTGAATTTCTTAAGGTTTAAAAGCACAACTTTTAACTTGAGGGAGTGTAACCCAGTATGCAGGCGTAGATTTTGCTATCTACTCTCAAAAAAATTTGACATATTAGACATTAAGCCATAAGTTTCACAATTATTATAGGGCAAGTCTTTCATGGATGACTACTGGCAGGTTGTCTTATTTTTTCACTTGGTTTATTACAGACACCAGTTGTATGATTTCCATGGATCTTTGCTGCGAGCCCATAAAGCACTATAAAATACCACAGGGTCTAAAATAGAGGATCATAATAATCTCGTCCAGATGTGTCTGGCTCCATTCAGTATCTGTAGGATAGATCTAATAATGCCTCTTTACAGGGCCACTGTGAACAGAAATGTAGTACTTCGGGGGAATTGTTAAGATATTGTAACAATGAAAAGGACAAAAGGAAGCCAAGGATGAAAGTAATAATCCTGTATTAGTCACTAAACCAAGCCAGAGGCCATACTTAGCAACACAACTGAAATACCTGTGATCACATCATCTGAAAGTTCTGCATGATGGACAAGTATCAGTGTCAGACTGGGATTTCAGAGAAACCTTTAATTATGGTATTTCTTAATTTTAAACACCTGTTTTACCTTAATATTCAATGAGTGCAGGATTTTTTTCTTGTACTCATAAGGCACCTATGCAATGGACCCTCTCTAAATTCACAGCTTTTTATCTAAACCAGCCTGAATATTTGGACATGATAGATTTACTATGTGCCTAACAATTCATTTCTTCTCTAGTTATTGACTAATATTTTAATTTCTTAAGAATTTTCTTTACTATTTTGCAAGGTAAGCAGTGATTTTGCACGATTGCATGACCTTACATTAGCATTGGCTACATCCAACCTTACCCTGGCTTTATTTATAGTGGAAAATGCCCTCAGACATTACTATCTAAGCATCAGGAGCCCAGAAGAATCTGGATCATCATTTTTTTTTCAGGAGGCCACATGTATCATTTCAGCAGGACACAATGCTGTGAGTCCAGAGAATGCTTCAGTTTGTTTCTGAATTGGGGCCTGGATAACACATCAGTTATGGTTAATTGCAAATCACATTTCAATACCCAGCTCTTCAGACCATGCGTTTTTGTAGTTGCAGCTTTCCACCTCCCCCACAATGATTTAAGTGATGTTATTCTTGGCTAATAGTAATTGTGAGAAATTGAATTCCATCTGTTTCCACCAAAAGCAGAAAATAGAATGTGAGAATCAATAGAAGATTGCACTTGTCATACACATTTGTCACAATCAGAGGCTCTTCTCAGGAAGGTTTTTGCAGGTATGATTTGCCAAAGAAACAGCACCTGGTAGCATCACCTGCTGGCTTACTGAGAAGGCAGAGCCTCTTCTGACAGCTATGGATCAGCAACTCTCAGATGTTGCACAGTCCCTTCAGACCCATTCAAGGGGAAAGATGTCTTTCACCACACAACTGGAGAGATGAGAGGTTTCACACCAGAGCCGGCTGTGCATTCATCACCAAACCTTTGGCTCTACATCTGGTCATTTCTCCAGCTTAGATGATCCCTTTCTCATATTCACACCGACTACTCCATCTCTCTTGTAATTTTATAGGTAGTTACCATGCACCATCAGAGGTTCCTTTGTGACTGATGTCAGTGTCATTTCAGGTTTTCTCCCTTGTTAATGTTATCAGAATTGAAGTCTTGTGGCTCCCCTCGGCTGAGCCGTCTCGTTCACGGTCGTGACCAAACACACAGCAGTTTGGTAAGTCCTAGAAAGCTTGTGTTCCATGTAGAGGCACAGCACCACTCTCTCTTCAAACCCATGTTCTATCCACCTAGTAGGACATACCAGAGTCTTGATCTGCAACCTTTTATCACAACCTGAACCTGGCTGGACCGTTTCAGGAGTCCCTCAGCAAGAGCTGCTGGATTCCTTGCCCTTGTGTGTTGAATGTGTACCTCACCACAGTTTGCAACACCTTTGCTGAGTTCTGCTCCTGTCTCTGTGTAACACAGCAGCATAGTTTTGCAGGTGGTGCTGTGACACAGCCACTATCAGCTTGCTGTTTCTTGCTGTGTAAACAAACTCCAGTCTAGTGGTGGTGGCAGAGCATCTCCTGCTGGCACCCTCTCCCTACCCAAGCAGGCAACACACCTTCTGCAGCCTGCTCCACCCCCAAATAAAGCACAGTTCTGGAGTGCAGAGAGGTAGGACCCATCCTCCCACCAGATTGGTTGCTCTGCAGCTTGGGATCTCCTCAGCACTGCACAAAACTCACCTTCAGGTCAGTGGTGCAGAGTGAAGCTGGGCCATGCTGGCATCAGGAGGAGGACCAAGGACGCCCTGGTCACATTAGCCAAGAGTTCTTCCCAGGAATAACAAGCATAATTCATGAGTTTAAAAGGTAATTTAAGGGTTCCTCAATCTTTATGAGACTTACAATCAAGTAACTAAAATGGTCTTTGTAAAATGTGGATGCTCAAGTGCCTTGACCTTCGAAGTTCATGCCAGTTCTTTGCCAAAATACATAGGAAAAAGGTGTGTTTGCTGCACAGCAACAATAAAATAAAGTCATTAAAAAGGAACATTGTTGGATGAATAATGCCATTATTTTAGCTAACAGTATGCCTTCATCTGGAACTCTGCTTGAGTCTTAGCAGAGCGTGCATGCTGTAAAACCTGGAAAGTCCAAAGTGGTTAATTACAAGGTTCAGCAGCTTAAAAAAGCTCCCACAGGCTGAGAGATTTAAGGCAGTATAACAGCCTTCAGTTTAGAGGGAAGCAAGTAAAAGGTGGCAGAAGAGGGGTGTGTAACATACCGAACAACTCAGGGATAAATAGGATAAAATCAGGTGTTTCATTTTTCCTAGAGGCTTCCCTATAGGTCAATGTAGTTGTAAAAATCCTTAAATGAGTCAGAATTATTTTCTACAGTGCTTAACTGCTATGAAGATGTTGGAGGGAACAAGGAATCAACAGCTTTAAAAGAGGGCAGACACTTAAATTCCTATCTGGAATTGTCCTAACTGAAATAAAGCATATGGAGATCAGTTTGTAGTAGGGTACGGAACAAAGGCTGGTTGCTGAACTCCCAGTTTCATATGATAAGGTTTTATCATATCAGCTGACAGCACAGTGAAGCTCTTATAATGCCATAATAATAAGCCATAATTCCATAGCACTTTAAGTACCACATGTAAATAAGTTTTTCCAGGTCTCACTTGGAGAATGCAGAGGTTTTACAAATATAGGTAACACAGTAGTACAAGAGCAGTAACAGAAATCTGCAGGTATTATTCCTCTCCCAGTCAATGCAAAGTCTCTCCTTGCCTTTTCCAGCAGGAAATGGCCAGTTTAGGAACAGGAGCAGCATGTGGCTCCAGTCAAACTGAACGTGATGGGAAAGGGAAAACACTGAATGGGGCAAAAGTTCATGAGTTTGGTGCCAGTAATTGGATACTTCCAAGCTTGTTTGGGTTATGCTGGGGATTTTTTAAGGCAAAAAACCCCAGTGGAATAAATCATTTCTGGGAGGAAAATTAAGCTCTCTGAGGATGAAAGCAGGAGTCAACTGAAGAGCCAAGATCTGACGGTAAAAGCCATGGCAGACCCATATCCTGCATTAATCACACTGATGCAGAGAGATGTACCGTGCTGACCAGCTGGTTATCTGCTTCCTACCTACAGAGGCACCATTCCTGACCACACGTGCCCCAGCACAGCCTGGACTCTCAACCAGACCCCACAGAAATGATAACCAACACCTATCTTGGGAACAGCAACCGAACCTAGGATGGCTTAAACAGAACATGTGGGCCTCTGCAGCCAGGTGGAAAAGTGGGTGTCAAAACAGGGCTGAAACAAAGCCACCTCCTTCTGTACATCAGGCAGAGAAGAGAAACTTAATACAAATAAAAATGCATACCTGTATGCATGTACGCAGGTGCTGAGCAGGGAGTTACACCCACAACCTTACGAGCACAAGAACAGCCAAGTGTGAAAGTGTTGTCATCTTCTCGGATGAGATTTCATTTCCTGCCAGTTTCCCATCTATATATATTGTACTTTAAACAGCTACTGCACGTCCATATTAAAAGATTAAAAAATATATAATATTAAAATATATTTTAAAATATTACATAAGATAGAAAGTCCCCACCCTTTATTTTAATGGTGTTGTGAGGGGTGTTGAGAAAAATCCTTGGTTTAAAGACGTGATGTCTATTCTCCTTACCTGGCTTTCTGAGATCTGAATCTTTCAGGTGCAATCAGGTCTAATTTCCAGCTCACTTCTCATGACTGGGAGGAGCAGAAGCCAACGTGATTTTTATAACTGACGTTCTCCTTAAATTATCGGCTCACAAGAGCTGAAGTTCTAAGAATGGTCATTAAATAACACAAGATTCATAACCAGAATCATTTCTTAGCAGTATTTCATCAGATTAAGTTATTTTAATCACTTTGATTCTATCAAACACAGCTTTCAGTGCAGCTTGCTGGAGACTCGGTCTGTGCACAAACACACACACATCTTTCCACCCAGAAGGAAAAAGAGATTCCCCTTCTCTGTGCAGCTAAAACTCGATTGTCTTGTCACTCCCATCTACTTCCAGCTCCCTGTTTGCCCAGTCCAGTTTGCAGAGATGTTTGTCCTCTGGCTGCAGGCAGGAAGTTCCCCGCATCCACTGCAGCAACATTCTGATTGTGAATTGTGAGTGGTTGTGTCATTGGGGCATGGGGACAACCTTGCTATGAAAAATAGACTTACATCAACCCACGAAGCATCCAGAGGAGCCACTACAGACATAAATAGAGAGACAAAGCCATAGATAACTAATTAGACACTAAATTATACACACACAACTAAACTATGTATATAGAGAGATATTAAACACACAACAAAACAAAGGTGTGCTACTTCACAGGGTTATCCAAAACAGTTTTATTCTGGCCCAGTAAAGGTGGCATCCATGGCAATGCTCCACTCTCAAGCTGAATTAATTAAAAAAGTTGCACTCCAGAAATTTTAATGATAAAAGCACTATCACCACCACAAGCAGAGCAGTGGGTTGGTTGATAGAGCACACTGCTACATTAAACAGGACCACTTACAGAAAAGTGAACCAAAAGGCTCAATATTCTCAACTATCATATTATGGGACAGCCTACTGGCATAAATAGGTGGGAAATCACCTCTCAGGGGGCACTCTGCTACGCCTCTCTCCTTCAGCAAATGTAACAGAAAGTATTCACAAAGCTAACACCACTATTGCATTTCAGGTGTGTGTGAGCAAGATATCAGTGATGCTCAGCACATCTCTGATATTGTGCTGCAATGTGAGGGTGAGTGGCCTGAGCAAAGAAACTCTATCTTTGAGTCATTTGTGAGGAACTAAACTGGTTCCAGCTCATTGTTGCTTGAGCATCTGAGCACACAGTGTGGCCACAAATGAACATTTCCTGTACTGTGGCATTTATCAGCCGAAATCCCTGAATTTCAAGGGGAAAATGTAGCAGATATTTTGTCAAATACAAGTTATTAAAAGTGGCAAATGACTTTTTTTACTATCTCTCCCTGCTACACACAGCTGAACACACAAATCACAGAGTCCACTGGAAGTCTGGGAAAACTCACAGTTCCGGAGTTAATCATTAATATTGTGAGGTTACAGGGAGGTATTTTTAAGATTGCCACAGCATATGGGAAATTCCCATGTGCATTCCCTGCAGGTTTTCAAGAAATAGCCCTTTCTATTTGGCTCAGATGCTTTTGTAATTGTTTGCAGAAATTGAATATGAAATATCAAGGTCAGATTTTTTCCAGAAAGCCAAGGAAAACAATTTACCATTCTGTTGTGTGAGAAAACACCAGAACAATCCCAGCATTAGCCAACTTCCTCTTTCCCTTTCTTTATGTGGTATTACACTGTATGGCAAAAAATACTGAAACTCTCCTTACTTAGAAGAGCGTGAAAACTGTTGTGTGCAGAATTTCCAAACCAAGAGCAGCAGCAACAGCCCTAGCAGGGCTATTTCCCTTCATTTTGCTTTCCAGACACCCAGCACAAGCTGCAGTATCAGCTCAGTTCCCAGCAAAATCTAGGGGAACCTGAAAAATTATATTCAGGCAGTTATATCTGCTTATTTGTGAAAGGATCCCTATCTCCCAGTTAACATTAGCAGGGATGAGGATAGCCAAAAACAACCTTGTATTTTTTCCCCTCCCAAATTTATAAAGCACTGAGTTCCTACCAAATCAAACCACTACCTGCTGACATTTTTTCCTCCAAAAAAATTCACTCATAAGATGATGTTTGGCTTGCCTACTACAAGCCAAAAATGTCAGTATTTCTTCCAGGAGGGGGGGATCCTCTTGACCATCCCCTGTAATGCATACACCACACATTTTTTTAGGGCAATTTAGCAGAGGTTTTCATCATAACTGACTCTCCTGACCTGCTGTCATGCACAGAGTATCACACTGGGAAGTCACTTCTGTAGCTGCACTTCTAGAGAAGTTTCAGCTGAAGACCAACACAGATTAGTAAAAAAATATTTGTAAGAATTAAATTATTAGAGAATGGTGCCACTATGTATTTTTATGGTCTTCCTTTCACCTCCTCTTCCCATTTAAAATGTAATCTTCCTTAGGGTACCACAGTTCAGCAAGCATGTTGGAGCTCCTCTAGTCTGTACTGTAGTCTATCCAAACCATACCTGATCCAGGACAAGGCATTTACCCAAGACAGTTTTAACAAAGGCCCCTGAAAAATCCCTGCTGCAATGAGCAATGCACCCCTTGCCAAATAAATATGAGGATAAGAAAATGCAGCCACTGAGACGCAGGTCTGGGCAAATGCTTTCAGGAAAGACACAACTCAATTAGTCTGAGTCCAGGGGTAAACAACAAAAATTAGGGAAGGCTTAAACACCCTTTAACTACGAGGAAACATTAAAAAGATGGGTTTGCTTAGTCTAGAAAGGAGAAACCTAAGAGGGATCATGATAGCAGTACCCAAACACGTGGACTTGTGGCTGTAGAAGAAAGAAAATTACCATCTCTTGCGCTCCACGGGAGCCTGGAAAGAAGCAGCAGGGTCACACTGGGCTTGAGGGCAACATAAGCAAGGCAGGAGGAAAGAAGTTTCCAACATTAAGCAGCAGCAAACCCTGAAAGCATTTCCTAGGGAGGCTGCAGGATCGCCGTCACTGGAGGTTTGTGAGAACATGTGAGGCAAACTTACGCCAGGAGTAGTCAGTGCGGAGCCAACACCACCTGTGTGAGGAGATGGAGTGGGTGACCTCCTGACAGCTCTCCCAGCCCTATTTTCAATTATTCTGTTCTTCCTTTCTTAAGATTTGTGAAGCATTGTGCAATTGCTTGCCACAACCTGTTTATAAAGAGCAATTGTCTTACAAAATTCCAATAGGATACCCCGAGAAAGTAGGTTAGAAGCAAATGCTGACTCTTACCTCATTTCTTTACGTGACTGCTCTGACACCACAAACTCCATTGCCTGGTCCTGTTTTTCCTTTGGATGTCACAGGTTGGTTCCAAGTTTTTCCAAGACCGCATTCAGAAACTCTGGTGAAAAATGAGTCTCTGTCTCAATGAATAATTAAAAACAAAACTCCAGATGTATTTAGAAACAGAAAACATGGGTAACCAACGCTGTAATTGATGGAAAGACATTAGAAAGGAAAGGCACACAGACTAGGGTATGTTCTCAGCCATGCACTGCACTGTAAGATAAGCAAATACACAAAGGAATTCAGCAGTTTGGTTTTGATGCACCAAAAACATCTCTGGGAAGAATACCGAGAGTGTACTGCTCATACATATTCCCTTTTCTGCATTCTCAGTAGTTCAGGTCCAAAACTACTGAGGTATTCGAGTTTTTAATTCTCTCCCACTAGGACAAAGGTAGCTAAACATCCCTGGGGAGCTGGATTTATACATTAAGTCAAATGTTAGCCTGAAGAGCCTCCCCAGGCTTGGCTGGCCATGGCAGGGCCCACCTAAGGACTCCAAGTGTTGTTCGGTCACAGTTGTGATCAGACAGATGTTCTCCAAGCACGCTTGACCTAAGAGCAAACAAACCCACCCCCCAGCTCGATATTTCATGCAGGCCTAGAGCACTTGGTAAAGGTCAGAAAACCACAACAAAAACATTTCCGAATGTTTTTCATTACTTCCTCCCACCTAAAAATGTTCCTCTGTTTTTGAGACTGTGATCTTTTCAGAAATTTGCACAAGCTAAAATCTGTCTTATTCCAGGTCCACATCTTTCTTTTTTTGAAACATCACCTCCCTCATTTTTCAGGAATTCAGCTGGCAATTCAAATAGTTTATTTTTGAGTTAATAAGTTATTGTACAATGTCTACTAGAAACATCTGAGACAATCATGCTGATGTTTGGGCTGATTGTCTGAATTATGTCCCTTTTCCTTTCTTTTTTTAAGGGTTTTGCTGCTCCAAACCTTCATTTAGATTTCTCATGATTGTTTGGACATGTGTTGTGTCCTGCAGACACTGCTCTCATTTATAGGTTTTGGAGGATCAAAGAAAATTTTTCTAGCCTTTGAAGCTCACTACTTTAAAATCTACTTTCCAAGTTACTGGAAAAGTGTTTTTCAACATTCTGGCTTCTTATGCTGCCTTTATAAGCTTCTCTCCCTGATCCACATACAAGCCCAGAGCCTGCCTTAATCTCACCATCGATTAAAAGCAGTAGATGAAACGTGGTGCCTATTCCTCTGCCTGGTAGCAGAAATCATCCTGCTGGAACACTGAAATGCAAAAGCAGGTGGAGAAAAGAAGTTTCTCATTGCTGTGGCACACAACCTTCTCTACTGCCACCTTCATGTACCATGGTGCCTCCAGAACCTCCTCATCCAGGAGGAAAATTTGAATGATGCCACAAAGATTCCTGAAGGAGAGTGTTTTCATGGCAGGAGGTGGAGGTAAACAGGTGGAAATGTAGTTCACCACACTGACTGCCCTCTCAGTGTCAGCTCCAAGTGGAAGTTTCTTGTCAAGCTCAGTTTGGGACATTCTGCATGATAATGGACCTTATAGTGTATTTTTTACCTTGGTGCCACCCATCGCGGCGGAACACAGGCTCACACGAAGCCATCCACAACCCCAACGTGGCCGGTGCCTGTTTCTGCTGTGTTACGTGGATTGCTGCTTAAATCTACAAAAAAAAAATAATCACAATATCAGAATAATGATGGGAAGATTTTAAACTAATGAAAGGCTATGTTCTGATCATAATTTATTAATTTTAGAGTGAAAGGTACTCTAATCCAATATTCCTAATTACAAATAATAACTTCTTTCTCCTTAAAATGGAGAATTTCTATTCCCTGCAAATTCAAAGCAATTTAACATTAAGACTGACAGCAGGGACAAGAGAAAAGCCACATCTATTTAGAAAACATAAAGCAATGCTTGCCTTAAAACAGTGTTTTGTGACTGACTGAGCAACTGGGAAAACTCGGCAGGGCTGGTTTTTGAAGGAAAATACTGATGTAAGTAAATTCATTTGGGCATGACAAGCTGATAGTGAAGGCAACAGCAACACAATTATCTGCCTGCAAATGCAATAGGGAAGGCACATTTCTTTATTCATGTGATGCCACTAAAAGTAAATAAACAAACAAAATGAAAAAGGCACATGGGCTGCAGTATTATCCCACCACTAACACTCACTTCTAGAGAGACCTTCTGCAAGGGCAGGAGTCCCCCAGGCTCTCCTGCAGAGGACACAGCCCTGTGCTGCTGGGAAAAGCTCTTCTGCAGAATAATTAGACAACAAAACCAACTGTGAAAAGCTTTGGGAGTCTGAGTCCCCCGTCCTCATCCTTCAGAGTAAATAAAGGGTAAGTGATCGCCGTCGTATGAAAACAACCTTCCTCTCCACATCGGAGAATGACAAAGGGAATTACATAAACCTCTGGTTTCGTGCAGATCTTGCAGCACAGTGAGCCTGGAGGATTATGAGAGAGTAATTACTGTCCACAATAGTTTCTCTTTGTGTTGCTTTGCTCTAAGGATGCTGTACAGATTGCTCTCCTCTCAGTTCCCAGAGCAAATTACCGCCCGCATCTCATCGGGCGATTTTGGGATACCCTGGAACAAAGCTGAGGTCTGCGAGGAGCCTGGGGAGGTGCAGCCTGGGGCGTGAGAGTCCCCATGTTCACGTTGCAAAACAAATGTAAAAGAGATTTCAGTATTCACAGACAGAGAACAGCCTTGACAAAAAAAAAGAAATGTGAAGACACGCTTTAAGGTTTCTTCTCAATCAGGGTGAGAGCAAAGGACTCTTCAGGTCCCTGCTGACACATCAAAGATCCTCACTTTTCCTTGTTCTTGCTTCAATGCTGCACTCCACCCACCTCCTCATCTTGCTTCCAACCAAGAAGGATCAGCTGACATTTCCTCTGAGACCACAAATATGATACCAAGCACAGCAAGCACAATCACAGACCATTATGGAACCAGATTTTACAATCCTTTTTCTCCACTTCCTCCCTTGAAATTAAAGCCTCATGTGTCAGTGTCACACTATTGCAACCAGAAGCCCTCTCCTTCTTCCAGCCCAGTTTCTTCCACTCCAAATTGACACCAGGGCCTGTTGCCATCAAGGATGTGGCTCCTTACATCAGTAGAGCTCAACACTGGAATGGGAGGTTGCTTTTTTCTCCTGGTTCTAGACAGCAGAGTGAATTCAGCCCATGATACAGGAGGTGCTTCCCTGTCTACAACTGCCTCAGACTGTCTGCAGCTGCCTCAAAGGAGGCTGTGGTCGGGTGGGTGTTGGTCTCTTCTCCCAAGTGACAGGTGATGGGATGAGAGGAAATGGCCTCAAGTTGCACCAGGGCAGGGTCAGATTAAACATCAGGAAAAATATCTTCACTTGAAGGGTTCTCAGGCCCTGGCACAGCTGCCCAGGGAGATGACTGAGTCCCCATCCCTGGAGGGGTTTAAAAGGTGGGTGATGAGTTTATTAGAGACAGGGTTTAGTAAGGGGACAGGGACGGTTGGACTCGATGATCTCAGAGGTCTTTTCCAACGTTATGATTCTATAATTCTATGATTCCCAAAGCTTTTTCTGGAAATATGGTAGAGTTATTGGTTTTCTTGGTTTCCTGTAAGTCTTGTTTTCTATGATGAGTTTGAAAGCAAAATTAGAAAATAGTGTTGGCTGTATATTTTGTTGTATTAAACACAAAATAGCCTTGGATGATAGCTGAGGGTTTTTTTGAGGCAGGTTTCAGCCTAAGCAATGCCAGTCCTTGAAAAATTTTAAATTACACTCTCCACAATAGTTGGGATTAATTAGTCTTATTTTCTCAGTCTTCTCCCTTAGATTAATAGACTGCCAAGAGGAAAGAACAAAAAGGTGCTCATACCAGCTCACTTCTTGCTGAATATCCTTGATATTCAGCCTTCCCAGAGCCCCTCCTGTAGCCAAGAGAGAAAAATATCTTAAAAAGGGCAGCCCAGAACCCACTGCTAAGAGCAGGAGGGCAGCTCTCCCTGGGCACTGCAGCCTAAACTTGCACCATGCTTTCAGATGCTTGACAAGAGATTTTGCTTTTGGAAAGCTAACGTTAGATCAGAGTAAAGGGATGTTTTTACTGCAGACTTAGCATGAATTCCTACCCAGGTGTTTTTTCTACTCTTATTCTCTCCTGTTTGACACAAGGCATCTTGTCCTCAGTCCTGCTGAGCCTTCAGCCCCTCCTGTCTGGCTCACTGGGGTGAGAAGGAGTCCAGATTCTGTTGGAACATAAGCTGGAAACCAGGGTTGGGAAAAAAATTGCTGTCCCAGACAACTCTCAGAAATTATAAAAAAAAACAAAGCCAGGCAAATTTGTTCCACGAAGGCCAACATGTTGCAAAGTGGAAAGCAAACCAAAATCACATGAAACTCAGACTGGTCAGTCACAGTACTTCATGCTTATGTTTTTGAGACATTTCAGCAAAATACCAATCCTTTGTTTCTTTTTGTTTCCATAAGGCATGTGGCAATTTCAGAATATCAATTTTGAAATGTCACTGTCTTTCAAAAACACCAATGTGCTGAAACTTAGCCTTTCCTGCCATTACTTTCCACTTCAAGCATTTGGCAGATCCTGATGAAATAATATTTAGCTGTTAAAAAAACCCATTTCTGAACAGTTCTGATAACCTTACAGAGCACATTGCAGCATGGATGTGAGCTACATCAGTCAAGTACAAATGTTTCCTGGGTTTCTTCCCACAGCTTCCCAAATGACACTCATCAAATGGCTTTTGGTCCCTCCAGTTGGCCAGGAGAGTGAGCAGATGACTTTGGGACCCTTGCCCCAAAGTTCAAAAAACCACACAGTAAAATAACAAGGCTGGTTACATTTCTATTTACTCCGTCTCAAAATACTGAGCATATAAAAGGCTGGTTCTCCAAATGGTGGTTTGAGAGGAGAAGTGAACCTTCTTTAATTATGGTTTGGATTTGTTTTGAAAGTTATAGGCACTGGTGGATATTAGTGTGGGGTATTTCAACTGTCCTTCCTTTGGATTACAAAATTTTCTTAAAAAGACTTAGCTTCAAAAAATAAGAATTCAAGTTCACGTTCACTCTTCTACATGTTCCACCTCTCTTCTCCCCAGATCCCTCTGGCAGCTCTGTCCTCCCAGTTGCTAGCTTGTGGCTGAGACCGTTTCTGCTTTGAAGGGAAAGATATCCTCCCTGGCTGCTGCCAGAACTAAAAGCAGCTCCTGATACTAATTCAAGTTCTTGAAATAGTGTGCTATTTCCCATTTGCAGCTAATTGTTAGGTTAGATATTCACAATGGAAACTGTTTACAAAATCACAGAATCATAGAATCACTTGTTTGGAAAAGACTTCCAAGATCAGAGTCCAACCATCCCTGTCCACTACTAAACCAGATCCCTGAGCACCTCATCTACCCATCTTTTAAACCTCTCCAGGGATGGAGACTCCACCAACCCCCTGGGCAGCCTCTGCCAGTGCCTGAGAACCCTTTCAGTGAAGAAATTTTTTCCTAATATTTAGTCTGACCCTGCCCTGGTGCAACTTGAGGCCATTTCCTCTCATCCCATCACCTGTCACCTGGTAGGACAGACCAACACTCCCCTCACTACACCCTCCTTTCAGGCAGTTGCAGACAGTGATGAGGTCTCCCCTCAGCCTCCTCTTCTCCAGGCTGAACACCCCCAGTTCCCTCAGCCACTCTTGTGTTCCAGCCCCTTCCCCAGCCTCGTTGCTCTCCTCAGATAATGCAAAAGGCACAGATGCCCACCTTCAGCAACACTGCACAGCCAAATCCCCGTCCTGACTCCAATGGACAGAAGCCCCCACTCTGAAATCATTCTCATAAATGCTGAGGGTGCAAGACCATACATCAGTCTGGGAGACAAAACCTCAGAGTTCTGTACACCTTGAGATCATCTCCCAGGAGCCTGGCTGCCCGGGCACGTGGAGCCTGAACATAGGGGTGTGTTTCTCTTCAGGCATAAAGATTTTTAGAATGCTTTCATTGGCTTGCACTGGGAGGTAGAGGGCAGGATTAAAAGCTGTTCTTCAAAGCTATAAACTGTGTGGTGTGTTTGCTCAGACTTTGAGCCATGAGTTGCTGCTGTAATTAAATCCAGAAGGAGAGACCATAATAACGTTCTGACTTGATTTCCAGTGACAGATCATTGATTAAGAGAGCTACATAATAAATGAGAGGCATTTTAGAATCACTCTGTTGATGTTATCTGTAATTTTTTTATAATTAGAAAAGCCTAAAGAAAATTGTATATTATAATTACATGCATTATTAATCCTACTCTCTTATAATATGAATTATTCTGTGATTACAAGTTGCATCAAGCTTTCTGTTAATTTTTTTAAGAGGTCCAGTGATTTGCTTTACGGAAGTCCCTGTAAACAACATAAAAATTGGACCATATTATTCCAAACTAATGCAAAAACCAGAGAGAGTTTCAGTCGATGAGTCAAAATCCCAAACGGAACAGATAGATTAGGGGCAATTGTTTTCCTATTTAATGTCTGCAACACAATGAAAAGAACATTCACACAGTTATCTTTTATGCAGTCCTCCACACAGAATAATTGAATGTGGAAGGAGGTAAGCAGGATATTTAATGATTGAAAAAAATTTATAATTCAATAAGCTCCTTCTGAGTAAAGTGACCTGAGCATAAGGTTTTGATCTTGAATAAAATTGTATTCTACCATCTTCCACGACCATCTGGTGTGTAATGTATCTATTCAACTCTCCTCACTTAAATAAGAAGGGAAATAATGGAAGGATACACAGAGATCCTTAATTCACTAAAAAGTGAGGACAACATACATAAATGTCTGTATTTCCACAGAAAGCACAAATTCTCCAAAGTCAGGTCAGTTAAGGCAACCTCTCAGTCTCATTGATAACCTGCTACTCCTACAAGCAACCCCACTGGATTAGAGGGAATGGTGTCTCATATGAACAACTGGTCAGCAGAAAGAGTCCTGGTTTAATTATTTGGATTAAATTTCTTCAGGTCTGAGTTAGCTTAATTCCTTTTTCTTGATTTAACAGATAAGGCCCAGGCACCATTATCCTTTCTGCAGTTCTCCATGTCAACATTTTAGAGAGTTATTTGAGGGCTCATTTTTGCAGATACCAAAAAAGCGTTGTAACATCAAAGTTAACTGTAGATGAATAACTAAGTTGTGCTTTTCTGTCTGCAGTTTAATCACAGGTACAAAACCAATAGGAGAAGTGTTAAGAAAGCCCTTTGAGTGCATGAGGGTTTATGAGGTTTGATGCAGTTAGATGAACTTCAACATGTCTGCCAATGTCTGATTCACATTTTAACTAATTTGATGAAGAAAATCCATACCTTAAAAGAAACAAGAAAATTCTACCCAATACTAAAGTCAAAGCAGAGTATTCATCACCCTCATCAAGACAGAGGTAACAGGAGCCACTTGTAATTAGCCACAGACTTATCCTGAAACACGAACAATGAGAATATGAGGCTGCCAGGATGTGGAAGTGGGAAAGTGCAAATACAAATGGTCAATTCTCTCATTTCTGACCCAACAACAGCAGTAATCACCCAACCTCAGCAAGAACAGCCATCACACAGAATGGATCCCGCGATCGCTTCTTCCCAGAATTGAAATCTCTGTGCCAAGACCACCAACATCACAGGACCACCCAAGGCCAGCTTTTGCCAGCCAGAGCCATACAGCTCCCATTTGGCTCATGAAATCCGGCAACGTTAGTGCCTGGTAAAGACTATTTGGAGAATTGTTGAAAGGAGGTTCTGAACACGTTCCAGTCACTGAGTGTTGACTCTGGCAGGCACAAGCTGGGCGTGCCTGGTCCCACACTGAGCCACTGCACTGCAGTCTGGGGCTCCCTCCAGATGCTTACAGATGCCTCAGAATGGGGACCAGCTGGTTAATGTTTTCTTGCCTTGGTTACTTGCAGATAAAACCATTTGCGTCATGGTTACTTTTGACAAAAACTGGTTGTGCTTAATTCACTTCAGGCTCAAGAAGGGGCAGGTTTTTAGCTGGAAACAAAAGGGTTAATCTGGCAGGAATGGAAATGTTTTGCAGGTTTGCCTGTGATTTAAAATGCTTGATCCAATCTTGACTGAACTCTTTTAAGACAGACGTAAATGACCCAAGTGGTGCTGTCACCTTAAATGTATTGGTTGTCTTGTTCACTTATTAGTTGCACTTTGCCATAACACGCACTGACTGGCAATGAGCTTTGATTTCAAGACTCCTGGAAAGACTCCAAGCTAGAAGATCATTAGTCACCATCTGAATTTTGTCTTCATCCACTTCGCATGGTATTTCAAGATGTTAAGAACAGATTCTTCCAGTCCTAATTCTTATAGGCAAGAGATTTCCATCTTTAATTTCTGTAATTATTGATAATCAAAAGGGAAGAAGAAGCAATATGAGAAATCTTCTTGCTACCCAGGACTGTATGAGAACAGAAGTTCACCTGGCTGAAACAACACTGATTAGAGTAGAAATTGGCACTTAATGTGGAAGTTTCAGTGACAGATTTCAACCTCAGAACACAGTTCCCTTTTATTTTCTTTATAAAGCAAAGGGTATCTTTCTCTGAGGAAGAGCTTTCAGTTTTTCCCTCTGCTGTGGGAAGAATTTAGTTTTGGCTGGTCTGCCATTTCCCACTGTTTCAAAACTCCCTTTACAAAGAATTCCTCCACCCCAGAGATTAGAAATACAAGAGTTTTTCTTTACGGGTTAACTGGGATAACCCAATTCACCTGACCATATTCAAATGCCAACTGATCAGTTAGATTTTCTTTCTTAATTCATACATTCTCATAGTATTACTATTCAGGAATTATTAATTTCCAAATATATTACTTACAATAAATATTAATATTTTCCTTGCTCATCCACAAACACATCAGATCTCTCATGCCCTGAAGTACTTCTTATTTCACTTTTACAACGAGGTCAAGACACACAACTTAAGGAGTGTAGATACTTATTTTTGGTCAGATTCATCCTTGCTGAATCTGGATTTGCATATTTGAACCTTGAGACATAGGAAAAACAGGCATGGTATGAGCCTGAAGAATAGGTGCCACAGCAACAAACATTTCGTTTCAAGAGACAGAAATAATTTCTTGTGAAGTTTTATCATTTACAGCAATATAAAAATAAAGACAGACTACCTTACCTGTGTTAGGCAATATGCTTTGCTGGTACCTTAAACATGGAAGTGCAATATAAATGGTGTTCTCTTTCCACTAACTGCTTTCTCTGTCATAAAAAGAGTCTCTCACTGCTAAAGCAAATTGATTCCATGTGCCAACAGTCCTACAAAATTAGCAAATCTGCCAGTAGATGTACTGCCTCTTTATAGAAACCAGTATCACTTTCTGCTCTGGGAATAAGTCTGATGGGGTGATTCAAGACCATCTCATACAGCACACAAGCAATTATTGCCAGAACACTAACATTTTATACAAAGCTGCACTTATCCTTAGTTTGAAACAACAGTGCTTCAGATTATACGAGTGACTCTATGGAGACTGCCTTCAGCCAGTTAACTCATTAACGTTGCAGCCTCCAGGTGGATGAAGACAGATCACATGGATTTATGCAGTTACTGAATAGCCAAATATGGCAGCGCCTTCAAAATTTTATCTAAATATTTTCTAACATAACTAAGAGGTCACTCTGATCTATTCTAATACACTGCTTGCAAAATCTATACTGCCTTAAAGCCACCCGTGGCCTGCCTTGTATTTAAAGGTGCTGTAACACTTTACTGAATTTATTTTGCCACATTACTTGCCAAATTATGGAAAAAAACCTGACATCCCATGACTTTGAATAAAGTTTCCTTCTTGCATTTAAACTTCAAATGTGGCTAATATCCATAATTCATCTACATGTGGTTTTTCAGCTGCTGACCTGAGCGTTTGAAGCTAAATCAAGTCTGACAAACTAAGACATGACAATATATTCCTACTTAAGAGACTCATACAAGAAGATCAGAAAGTATTTACTTCTCCAGTATCCCAGAACCTAAGGAAAAGGGGAATACAGGGTTTAACAGAGCCCTTTTGTAGCCATTTGCTTTATAAGCAAAACAAACAAAAAAAATTAAAATAAAAAGAAAGATTTATTAACGATAAATCAGAACTGGGATGTTAAAACACAACCACTGGAGTTTTCACTCCTTGAAGGACCAGAACGCAGTACAAACCCAGTGTCTAGAGAACTTCCCTATCACAGCATCAAATTCCTGCACCACAAAAAACGATAGTGTGCAGGGAGGCACTGTGCCTGTGAACAGACTGCTCCATCATGCAAGGCCACCACTTGTCAAGCTGTATTGTCAGATGATGCCCCATTGTCTTTATTTAAGCCTTTTCCCAAAAGAACCCACCCAGTATTTACCCCGTAATTTGCTGCAGGTCCCTATATTTCTTCAGCAGGGGTACAATCACTAACAGCCACAGGACTAAAACCCAAGCTTTTCACTGCCACATAGCAAGATTCACTGCTTACAAACTGAAGACAAGGCAAATCAAAACAATTATCATCATTATAAACATATGTCTTCAAACGGCTGGAACAAGTTCCCCAGTGGTGGTAAACTCTGCCTCCTCCAGCACCCTAGTGGAGACTGATACTGGTCAGAAATCAAACAAGTTATGGAGAAAGGATTCACTGGGTGATGGTCAATGGCCAGGGTTATGAGTTTTTATAATTTGATGATATGTTTTGGATTGAAAATCCATGAATCTAAAAGTTTTCATATGTCGTAGCTTTGATTAATTCATCCCTCTTCTCTCTGTATGTCAATTTTAAGCAGTTCACAGGGCTCTTCCCTGATCCTTTTATCTCTCTTAAGAGAGGTCTTGCTGTTTCACAGAGGGAAATGTATGAGGTAATTTACTCATGTGTTATTAAAGCCTCTCTGCTTGTAGATGGATGCGTGCTCATACGTTTCCATGTTAACAGGAGTTATATGAAACATGCTCTCACACTCATTAGAGGCTCCTGGAATAAAGAGATTAATTCAGCCACACAATACTGATATTTTGTGATCTCTGTACATCTGCATTGCCTTCTGACTCCAGTGGTGCAGTTGTGAACATGAAAACCAGAGAGAACTAACAGGGAAACCGGTGCCTTGTTTAACTTCCAGTTTGATGCCAATACCCTTCTTATTGCAAGATAGAACAATCAAGGACCAAAAGTAAATTAATTCTCTATTCAAACTTTCCTATCAGAAATTATGTCTGGCAGAGTTCCCTGAAAATTACCAGCATATGGAGGATTTCTTCAGAGATTTACAGCTCCCCAGGCTCTCTCGGATAAAGACAACATATTTAGAGAAAGAAACAGCAAGAGAGAGAGTTAGGGGGACTAACAGCATCGTGCTGCCTTAATAGAACCTACACCAGCCAAGGGATGGCATCTTTGATCAGCTGGAGCCAACCCTTCCCTTAACTGGGTCTGACAACTGCCTCCCCCCTGCTCACCTCAGGTATTTAATTACTTACAAGTGAAGAGCAATAAATGAACCGAATTATGCAAAGCAGTACCCTCTCAGGAAGGAGATAATGGCACAGCCACAAGAATTTCTCCCAGTAAGTCACTTACATCTATAGATTTGCACAGAGGCATCCAACAATAGCCCTGGAGGGAATCAAAGCTGCCTTTACCTGAAGGCAGTATCAGTCTATGTCATTCCTGACAGATGTTTGGCCAATCTGTTCCTAAAGAGCCCTCAATTACAGGAACTTCACAGCCTCTCCAAGCAACCTATCCCAGTACTTGAATGCCCTTGCTCTTCAAGAGGTTTTTCTTCTGCCCAGTTTAAATTTCTCTTATGCTAATGTAAGCAGATCACTGCTTGTCCCAACCACCACAAACACAGAAAAATATCCTCCTCTTTGAAATGGTCTTTTATGCACCTGAAGGCTGTCATCAGGTCTCTCTTGAGCCTTTTTTTCTGCCAATACCCCACCCCAGGACTTTAAAAAAAAACAGAACTCCCACAGCCTTCATCAGAAGAGGACGTTGAACTCTGTCCTCTCCATCCAAAACTCTCTGGAAAATTCATTGATCAAAACTGGCCATAGCATTCCCAAAGCAGAGCAGAGCAGAGCCCACTCCTGTCTGACCCTGGCAGTGGATGTTTGTCTTTCTCACAACAGCATCCCATTGCCTACTTTACATTAGTTTTTGATCTCTTACAATGAAAAATCCTTTTCTGTAGAATTGCTTTCTGGTTACTTGTTTCCCAACCCATTTGCTCAACAAAGTGTTGCTGGCTAAGCGTGCTTTGCACTTATCACAGTATCACAAGGTTGGAAAGGACCTCTGAGATCATCAAGTCCAATCTATAACCCTACACTAACACCAACACTAACACCAACCCATCATCTAAACCATGGCACTCAGTGCCTCATCCAGTCTCCCCTTAAATCCCCTTAATCCCCTGCTGACATTAACTCTCTTTTTTCAGATATTTCTTTGATTTGTCACACAGATGTGACCCCTCCTGCAATACTCTTGCTGTCCTTCTCAGCTTTATCCCTGCTGCAAAGTTACAGAGAAAACTTTAAATTCTTCTAAATCAAGCTCTGTGACCTTTGTTCCTAATCCAGATCGCAAGGGTTTGTTTTGCAGTTAAGGAAATCAAATTGGTTTAACGCAACTTATTTTTGATTGGCTTATGTTATCTGCTGTTCATCTCCCAATTATTTTTGTAAATCTTACAAACACTTTGTTATGGTCAATTTTTTTTCCCTCTAGAACTGTTGTTAATCTGACTGGGCTAAAATTTCCAAGGTACTCTGGGGAAAGAAAATATTTTTTCTCCTTCTCCAGTATTCTTCAGGCTTATTGCAATTATCCGCAGACAGCTTTCATTCTCCGTTGAGTAGCAGACCAATCCCCCCTTTGATCTTCCTCATTCTATTAATGGTTCTCACAGAATTATTTCTGGTTATCTTTGAGGTCTCATTTTTGTGCCTCAGCCTTTCTGGTTTTATCCCTGAATGTTTGCACTGTTCTTTGAGACTTATTCTTAGAAATCTGACCTCTTCTTTTTTTTTTTTTTTGCTATGTGTTTCTCTCTGCTGTTAAATTTATAGAAAAAGCCTTCATCATCTACCCAGTTGGCACCTTCTGAATTCCTTATTGTTGCATTTGGACAGTCTGAATTGTGTCCTTACCTTATGCCAAGGAACTGACAACTCTATTTTATCTTCTCTCAGCCTTAGCTCTTGGGAGACCTGGTTTGTTGGTGTTTTTTCCATTTTATTGACAGGTCTTCTTGAAACCCATTACTTTTATCATGATCTCTTCCACCTTCCCTCTCTGATATAGAAGTCCTGAAGCAATTATAAAAAAAGAACAGAAATCATCCAGTAAATATTACACTCCCTCATCATTTAGTGATAAGAAAGTTGAATATACAGAGAAACAAAGTGTGCCACTTCAGATGGCAAGTAGGAAGAAACAGTAGTTAGGAGAGGAAGCTTTAAGAAAAATGGGAATCTACCAGTGTGTGTTGATGTAGTGTCAAAGCAATCCATAGCTTCAGAGAGCCTTAGAGATGGTTTTCACTTCAAATAGTGAGGAACTTTCCAATCCTTGATTCAGTGAGTCATGCTCTCTCAATCAGAAAGTTCTGTTCTTCTGACTACCCTCAAAAATAAAAGCAACAATCTCAATAGTTCAGGCAATACAGAAAACACCAGCGTGACGACTCTCCTTGAGCAGAGGCACCATATTCCAAAACATCCTTGATACACACTTCCATCAACAACTTTCAGTTTCTTCAGTGGACAGAGCTCAAGGTTTTAACCTTGAACTTAAGACACATTTATGTGTTAAAGCACTTCCCTGTGTCCCAACACAGACAGGGAGCTCATCTGGACCTCTTCTGAGGTGCCATTCACAAGAAGGCACACAAGATTGCAAGCACGTGCTCAAAGACACAGCTCCCACTGATGGGTCATTTAACCTCAAATGGAATAACTTCAGAAAACATGGCAATCAGTCCAAAAAAAGCCTTTGACATGCAAGCATTTATGCAACACCCAGAAGCAGACATTTGAACAACTGTTTTTCTGGAACAGAATCCCCTAGTGCTTAACATATTCCAGCAAGTCTTCTCTTTATAAAAATCAGCACTGACATCTTCTTCTGTAATACTCACTCCACACCTGCTTTCCATTCCTGGACGTGCTGCCCCTTCTCCATGGATGGAAGGCAATAGATGTTCATCATCTTCGCAAGGCAGTGGGACCTGCAATCTGCCTGGCAGCTAAGCAGCTCCTTCTTGAGGTGTCTTTCCTGGAGAGACAGAGCCCAGATGTATAATAATACCCTGGCAATTCTGCAAATTGCCCTCTGCCTGTGAGCGTGACCCCGTTTGCTCGTATGTCGTGGCCTCAGTTCCTGATGCTGCTGAGGGAGAACCAAGACCCCCTTTGGCTGGTGGGGCACGTCCTTTGGAGGATGCCAAAGGTCCAGGCACAGTGTGTGGCAGCTGATGCCCCTGGAGGTGGTGTCTGCCAGCAGAGCTGACTGCAGCACTCAACATACTCCAACAAGGCACTGCACACACATGGAGATATCTCTTTGAGTGCCTTCTTGCTTCAGGCCTTCCCTTTGTAACACAAGGCTTATGATATATGAGAAAAAGGGGATAATAGGAATAGAAATCTTTTGGATGCCTGTAAAATAATAAAAACAATCAAACTGGGAAGAGCTGGACAGCACTGGCCTTTCTCTTCAATATGTCTGGAAAGAAGTTAAGGGAAATTATCTCTTTTTGTTGTTTTTCTCGTGCAGTTAAACATTTCACTCTCTGGCCGGTGGTCATAGAGGCAGCAGCTGCCTTTTTGGCTGGACAGACAAACTCCAAAACACTGTGGGCACACCAATGGCCAGTTACTACTGGGCAGGGATCCAGGGGCTGCTCTCAGGCCCCAGCCTTCTGCAGGGCTTGGGAGCAGCCTCTGTAGGAAAGAGGATTAATATCTTCCTCTCCTTTTGGGGTGATTATGAGCAAGAATCACTCTCAAAATGCAACTCTCACAACATTTGAAGAAGCAGCAGAATAGCCTCGATGGAAAATCCCCACATCCAAAAGGTCCTGTGCCTGGAAGTTGGCCAGGGCTTGCTGGCCTGTGGACCAGATTGTGAGACTCAGCTTTGCAGCCAAGAATTCTCCCCACTGGACCAAAGAAATGCAGAAGTCTATTTCCAAGCAGCAGCGAGTAGAAAAAAGAAGTCGATGGGGTGAGACAAGTCCCAGCAGCCCACAAGAGGAGAATGTAAGCTGATATTTTGCACCTCTAGCCCCTGTTTGCTGTGTGGTCCAGCAGCATCGGTGTGTCGGTGTGTTTCCCAGGAAGGAGATGGTAAGAAACAGCAGATGTTAAAAGGAAATAAACCTGAGCCCTTCCAAGGAGAGCTGCCTGCACTGACCACAGGAGAATATCAGAGGAAGAACTGGGTTAAACTCATCTTCCTCCTCCCCAGAAATGATTACCACAGAATACACCAACTCTGTCCTTGCACCTACACACAAAATGGTCTTCTCTTCAACAAAGTCCAGCCAGGGGAGATGATGACTCCCTTTACTCAGTCATCTCTGGATAAATTACTTATTTCAGACTTAGGTATAATTCCTAAATTAACTGTCTACCACAAGCTGCCTGCAGGACTCTGTTAAATCCCCGAAATACAGAGCTAGCAGAAATGACTTGGAAGCAACTTTCCTTATCCCACTCCCTTTTCTTAATTTGCTTGTCAACAGCACAATCCCCTGTAATGCAGGGGGATTAGGTCTTGGAAGCCTCTGGTGCAGAAAGCCTGTTGAATAACAGCCTGTTTTCCAGTGCTGACATTCAACCCAGCCCACTGCGGACAAGGCAGGATGAGTGCGCAGCCTTGGCAGGGCTGAGGGATCGCTGCTCCTCCAAAACTTAATAAACTTGTTCTCCTCATTAAAACTCACTCCCCACAGCAGCTCTCATTCCAGCTGGGGAAGGAAGGTGCTGAAAAATTAATGAGGAGGTTTAAATATCTGATTAAAGAGAGAGAGGGAGAGAGATGGAGTGAGGAGAAGGAGGATGAGATGTTTTAAGGTGAGGACAGACCCCTGGATGTCTCTGGTTCCACCACTTGGTAGGTGTAAATTGTCTCTGCAGTAAAGGTGGATCAAAACTAGATTCATGTCTGGATTTTGCTACTGCCCTCTATTTTCACAAGAGGTCCAGCCTGTTCTCCCTATCAGTCCATACTGGCTTCTTTCATATCATATTTTCTACTACTTATTTTTCACGCACGATACTGGTCAAACCCAGGGTAAATTAGGTTTCCTGTGCTTTTGTAACAGCATCTCCCACAGTTTACTAGACCAGGCCAGATGTCTAGGCTTTCATTAGTAATTAAACCCGTTTCATCACTGTTTTAGAGGAACCAATTTCTTGCCCAGATCTGCCGTGTGCCTGCAGGCTCGGATCAGTCGCTGCATTGACTGCGCTCTGCTCAGAAAACTTTTCACCCATTAAAGCCAATCCCATCTTTTCCCTCCTCTGCTGAGAAAAGCAAGGATAACTAAAAAAAAAATGGTGCTCTGAAGCAAATCAATGAAACAATAATGAAATAAAATTATATTAAAGGCAGAGTCTCATGCAGAAGGGTGTAAGAACTGAGAGTTCAGAGTGCCACAGCACTCCCAGGGGGCTTCCAGGCTGGGCAGGCTCTACCCAACACCACATGCCACTCTGCAGCAGACAGCCCAAAGGCACGCCAGACTGAGTTAGAGAGACAATTTCAACTCTATCCTGATTTTCCTGCTTTTACGAGTTTACATCTGATCTTTAACATTATTTGAAAACAATTTTTGTGGTTTAATTAAATATAGTGACAGTAAGTCAATACCTAGTCTAACATTTTCTGGTCTCCAGCCTGGAAATGGTGAAGTACTGAGTCCACGGCAGAACTCAGAGTATATCTACACATCTTAAAAGCCTTTCAAGCTGGCAGTTAACTCACTTTTCCATGTGTACCATGTTAAATGTCCCTATACCTGCCTATATTTCAGATACCAGCTTCTAAAGCTTGAAATACCTTATATATGTTTTTGCTCTAAATGCACATCTAACAGTCTGTGGTTTGATAGTTTAAATCTTCCCTTCCATTTGTCAAGCCTGCATTAATTTGCAGGGGAGGCATGATTCGAACTGAACCTTATTGATAAAACCAACTAATGGCTGGAATTTACATAGAAATAATACAGGCATCAAAAGCTATCCAGGAGTTTGAAGCATCAGAAATAATCACAGTGCATTGAATCAGATCATATGAATAATTCAAGAGCTTCAGCACCACAGTTTTGGATTCCTATAAGACCATGGTTCTTTTTACCAGAATTGTAAGCATAAAAAAAAAAAAAATCAAGCTTTATACATTGATTTAGTTCATTTACAAAAAAATTACCCCACCATTAACTCCCTGTGCCTGATAAGAGTGAATGTAGGTGCATCAGACCAAAACATATTTTCTATAATATATACTAAGCACAATAAGGCAGCAAAACTTCTGAGCAGTAAAAATAGGTATCATCACCCTTATTTTTTTTTCCCTTTTAAAATATTTTTAACAATTTGCCCTAAGTATTTCTGTCCTGCTGCTGTCTTTAATGTGGGACAGTGGCAGAGCCCTGGGTTGGACCAGGGCACCCTCTGGCTGCTGTAAACACCCTTTCTCAAACCACCTCAGGCAATTCCTTCTCAAATGCAGCCTGTGTGGGAGTTGTGCCAAAACACTTCATTGCAGCGATTTTGCCCAGGGCTCTTGGTCATGTCCTCTCCCTAAATCTATTTGGGCACCTTTCTCACCCCTGAATTTCCCCATGGCTCTACCAGCCCTTTTTATCCTTGTTTTCTCAGCAGTTGGTGGGCTGCTTTAGCCCTTGTGCTGCATGGAGCCAGTGGCCCAGATTGCAGGATTTAGCTGCCCTTGGAGAGGCAGAGAGGGTTCAGCCTTGTCTCTAAATGTATTTATTATAAGAGATACAGCAGGATCTTGTTTGAATAGACAATCGACAGGAAATTAACAGTTAAGGCTGAAACTCTAGTCCTTCATGCCTGTGACTAAAAGAAAACAGATACTGTGCTGAAAGAGAGAGACGATTTCAGCTTCCACGTAGCACTGTCCTTCAGACTGTGCCTCACATCAGGCATTATTTCTCTGCAGAATTCAGCCATTAATTTCCTTCATTTAAAGTAAAAAGTATCCACAGGAGACTATGAAATGCTTTGTTTTCCGAAACAGGCAGATCATAATGACTCATCCTGAATATGCCATTCTGTCTCTCCACACAGATATTAAATGGCTGAGATAAATCGTGGCTTGGGGGTTTACAGAGGCATCATGTCAGCAACAGCAATGGATTACAAACTTCCTCCTTTAGACAGCAAACATCCAATTACGAGCATCATCTTCCTTCATGCTCTGAATAGTGAAGGAGGGGTTGGCATACATAATTTTTCATTTCTCAATAGATGGAGGCTGATACAGTAATACATGTTGCGACTGAACACATTGATATCAAAAGTCATTCATAAACAAAGTGCCACATTGCACAATCTGTGGGGATGTTACAGTGAGAGCAAGGAGCCTGCTCTGTCTGCATCCCTGTGCAGTGTTGGCACACAAGGGGAGGTGTGCAAACAGTCTGGGCATGTTTGCACCCTGAGCAAACACAACGCTGGTGATAAAAACACATTCTTCAGCATTGCATGTACAATAATCTGGTCTGATCTCACAGCTCACCCTGTTTTGAGCAGGAGGTTGGACTAGAGACCTCCTGAGGCCCCTTTCAACCTGAATTATCCTATAAAGTGGAAGAAAATGACTTATATGAGGCAGCTGGAATTACCTGGGTCTTTAATGTTTCTTGTCTCCATAGCATAGGTAAATAGAGAGTTCAGAAAAGGCAGTTATCCTGAGCAATAACAATTAAACATCAATTACAAAATGAGAAATTAAATGTTTCTTAGGAAATAGGGGTGTGCCAAAAGCTCTGTGAGTCCATGATGTGGCCTTTTGGCCACATATAATAATAACAGAGGTCTTTGAACAGTGACTCTGGTGAACACTCTTCTTCTAGGACAGCAGAAAAGCAATACATGTTTCAATACCCAGAGAAAAACAACACCCTGGGCCTCTTGCCACAGCAAAGCTTACCAGCTCCTTGGCCCCTCTTGTGTCAGGGAAGGGTGCTGGAGGACCCAAATCTTTGCTTCCTGATGTGTTTTTTAAGCCAGACCCATTACACTACATAGACTGCATCTACCACCATCCCTGCTTGGCCAGCTCTCTGCATACTCTTACCAAGTTTGCAAAACTACCAAACTGGATTAAGTGGCTATCACACTGGAGGACAGAGCTCTGTTCAGAAGGACCTGGATAGGCTGGAGAAACGGGCTGATTGGCACCTTGTGGAGCTCAACCCAGCAAATACCAAGTCCTGCATCTGGGATGGGACGGGATAACCCTGCACAGCAGCAGAGCATGGGATGGGGACTGACTGGTACTGCAGCTTGGGCTGTAGAATCTCCTTCTTTGGAAACAAACAAAATTTGGCCAGGCAAAGCTTGAGCAGTCTCATTCTACTTTGAGTATGGGCCTGGCTGTAAGCAGAACTCAGGCTAGACACCTTCCAACCAAAATAATGCAGTGAATTCAACCCTTGACCTGCCCAAGAGCTCCAAGTGTGGGAGAAGCCTCCAAACTGAAGTGTTACAAGATCTTCTTTGTTGGCTGGTAGTAGGCTCTACAGTTCAAGCTTAAAAAATGTTCATTCGAAGCTTGCTAGCAATAAAATGCAAGAGAGCTAGCTGGAAACAATAATTAAACATAAATGATTAAAAAAAGATTGATCCCACTTGCAAGCATTTAAATATGCCAGCTGCTAAATTGCAACGTTGGCACAGACCTGGATGCCTCTGCCCATTCTAAACAGTGCTCAATAAGATCTGTGTGGGGAGCAGGCGGCCTGTGCTGGTCCTCATCCTGTGAGCAGATCAACCAGCTTGAACCCTCAACAGCCAGAAGAACATTGAAGCAAAACCCCCATAACTTCACGAGGTCTTCAGGACGAGCCAAGAATGAATCAGCACGGCCTGGACCATGGGATCATGAATTAAAACAGCCTCATGTGGTTAAAGGTGTCTGCAAATTGTTTTAAAGTTTCTCCTTGGGGAAAGGCACCCACAGCTTAGGAAAAAGAAAAGGAATATAGAGTAAGTGGCAAATGTAAGAGGACAGTCAGCAGGTGGGCACGTCCACTGCTGTAATTGTAACCTCCCTGCCTCAGAGGCTTGTAAGTATTGGAAGTAAATCCCACACTCAAGTCCAGCAGCATCCAAATTACCTCTCCTAGCAGTTGCCCCAATCCCATTTCTTGCTCCCCTGCAGAAGTCTTCATGTTACCAAGTATTAAGGCACAGCACTTGGCCCTTCACAGGCAGACATTCCCAAGAACAAACATAGAATAAAACTGCAGATAGACAGAAAGCAACCACATACACACCTTAGCCTTGGGTTGATTTGACCCCTTACTCCACCTGCTCTGTTTTCAGGCTGAATCATTCCAGCATGAGCAAGAGCCCTGGAAAGGGTACAGGGCCTCATAAGAGGGGACTCCACTTCCAGTTAGGGCTCAGGGCATGAGCTGCTTAATAGCTGAGAACACAGCATGAGATTTCTACAGCCCCATGCTGCCAGGAGGAGACAAAGCAATGACAGGCACGTAGGGACCACTGTGGGGAATCACCTCAGGTCCCTTTCACCACCATTCCTGCTCACAGACAGGTACCAGGCTGCACATCAGGGGTGTCTCATGCTTTGGTTAGTCATTTCATCTGTAGGCAAGAGATCTCGTCTGTTGCTCCCTTAATTATGGAGAAGTTGTCTGTGCACACTCTAAACAAGACCCTGTTCTGCCCTTTATCAATATTGAACATGCTTCCTGCCTCTTCAGTGCTGCAGCTTGCAGCCACACAACATTTGTTCATAGCTGCAGGCTATGTCAGTGAGGCTTCAGCAGAGCAGCAAGAGAGTTCTTCCTCCAGACAAACAGCACTAGCAAAGCCACCAGAGTTTTGCAAACACTGTTGGGATCACAGCCGACAGGAGCTGCTCTGCCTCGTGGCTGGAAATGGCACATTTCAGTATGTACAGGGAATGCTCCACAGCAGCCACATCTCCCTCGGCGTGCGTTGCCGGCTCTTCCACCTAACCTGGCCCCTCAGCTGTAAGTGAGCACCCAGGCACGTGTCACAGCCCCTCAAGGGGCTGGGGTGCTGCTCTGCTAGTTGACCATGAGCCAACCGTGAGCCCTGGCAGCCCAGAGGGCAACCGTGTCCTGGGGACATCCAGCCCAGCATCACCAGCTGGGAGAGGGAGGGGATTGTCCCCTCTGCTCTGCACTGGGGCAGCCCCACCTCAAGCTCTGGGGGCAGTTGGGGCACCACAGGGTCAAAAGGACATCAAACTGCTGAGAGTGTCCAGAGGAGGGCACAAGGCTGGGGAAGGGTCTGCAGGGGAAGTGTGTGAGGAGAGGCTGAAGTCCCTGGGTCTGTTCAGCTGGAGAAGAGGAGCCTGAGAGGGGCTCTCAGAGCTGTTTGTGCCTTCTCCCAAGGGAGGGAGGGGAAACAGGGGCTGAGCTCTGCTCTCTGGGGACCTGGGACAGGACTGGAGGGAATGGCAGGAAGATGTGCCAGGGCAGGGGGAGATTGGATATTGGGAAGAGGTTCTTCCCCCAGCGGGTGGTGGAGCCCTGGAACAGCTCCCCAGGGCAGCAGTCCCAGCACCCACTGTGCCAGCATTCCAGAAGCATTTGGACACTGGGGTGAGTGTTGGGAGTGTCCTGGGTAGGGACAGGAGCTGGACTGGATGGTCCTTGTGGGTCCCTTCCAGCTCGGGCATTCTATGGTTCTATGAATGAGCCTTTGATTGTCCTGGTCTGGTGGGAGGTGTCCCTGCCCATGGCAGGGGGGCTGGTACTGGATGATCTTTAAGGTCCCTTGCAACACAAACCATTCTTCGATTCTATGATTTTACTTCTCTCCAATTAGAAGAAGGCTCAAACCCACCAACTACTCCTCAGCATTGTTACCCACACTGAGAATCACTAGATTTATACCTTGAGTCATTTCATCGCAGAAGTAAAATGAGGCCTTTGCTGATTGCCAAATGCTGGGAAACTTTAATGAATCTGTTCTGTTACACAGGATAAATGACATCAAATCTATCACAGTCTAAATGAGAGCTTAACTTTCTTTTGCATAATGGTAAAAGCAAACTTACAAATCATGTTATTACACAGGTAATAATCATCTGCAGCTTTCATGCTAGAGTTGCCTTATTTCTGGTAGCTTTAGTGACAGTTTTTTAAGTGATTGGTAATTTTAGACCCTTCTGTTTCAAGCTGTCCAGCCTGACCTAATCTTTAAAAGGCTTTGAAAGTCAGGACTTTCTGAAATTGAAACTTTGCTGGAGGAATCCTCCTGCACATACAGAAAACCACTACTTGCTTTTTCAAACCCCAGTGGTCACTGCTCAGTTTCATGACCATATATGAGCAAGAATCAAGGAAACAGAAGAGCTGTAGGCCACAAAAATGCTACCAGGTTGTGACTGTTTTACTGCAGGAACAATACTAGAGTGTATAAATCAATATACAGAAGAAAAATTACACTAACCAAGACAATCCAAACAAATATCACATCCCTGACAAACTCTGGCACTCAAAATTTAACTTACATCATTGGGACTTGCTGCCAGGTGAACTCCAAGTGTTGGAGTAAAGGTCCATCCAGAGTCCAGTGCCTTATGACTTGCAAAAGGAAAGATAGGATGCAACTCGTGGCCAGCCCTCCAGGCTTCTGGCAAAGCAGGGCTTTAGCAACAGCTCAGGCAGGTGGTTGCCTGTTTTGTTGAGTTGCCACCAAGTACTTACCTTCTCAAACTTATCAAAGGCCCTTCTGAATCCACCTTTGCTTCTGTAACAACCTGCGCCAGGAAGGTCAGAGTGAGCTCAGTTATGTTCTGGATAAGAAGAACTTCAATCAGAGTGTTTTGTTGCTACTAGTTCTTGCTCTGTGTATAAAACAGCAACGAGTCAAGACCATCACACTCAGCTGAGCAAAGCCCAGAGAGCACCTCCTTTGAAGGCCCTCATTCTTCAATAGCCATTACCAATCCTTGCACCTTTTCCAGTTCCACTTGGTGCTCTTGAGTGAGTGTGGCCAGGTCTGCAGGAAGCATTTAAGTTGAGAGCATTTTCAGATGCATTTGCAGACACCTTCAAATCAAGTACTTGAGGCCAGAGATGAATCTGCAGATGTAAAAGGTACAGATTCACACAGACTTACAGAAATTACGACTTCAGCTCTCCATTGCAGCTCAACATATGGTGCCAGGGGCCAAGATTGAGGCAGTCCTAAAACTGAAAAAGAACATTCTGTATGTCAGAGCCCACGTCCTTCCCACTGCCCTCGCTCTCCGTTATCTCAGTTCAACACATCCAGCACTGCACTTCAGGGAAAACAAGCTTGAATTATCTGCTGGTGGAGGAGTTGTCATGCACTGATGTGTTCAGAGCACGTGAATGAAACCTTGGGTCCAGCAGAGATGGGCCAACAGATGATGTGTGCTCCTGCTCCCCTTCTGCACCTTGAAGAGAGGTCGCCTTTTGGCTTAGTTTTGAGGTTTTACAATAAGACTGAGGAGTGCTTAACTCCAAGCTCCCTCCCCACACTCTGTCTGGCTTTAGCACAAGCTAAAGCCACAAGGGGCAGCTTAAATTTATACCACTAGAATAACACAGTTCTTCCACCAAGAGAGAAACATACATCACAGAAGTGCCCTTTGCCAAAGGCTCCCTTTTTGTGCAACAAGCCCGCTGGCTGATCAGTTTGCTGAGAGTGTCCTTCCCTACTCTGCAGCAGAGCCCCCACCTCCCCTCTGGCACTGCAACTCCAGCAGCAAAGAGGCTTTCCAACGCACAGCAGGCAATGCAGATGTCCCCTCCTCTTCCCTACCGGGCACACATCCTCCCTCCACCGGGCAGGGAGGGACAGGGGAGAGTTCCACAACTCCAGAGGCTCGGAGGCATCTCTTTTGGGATGAATGTGACTGCTAAGCAGAAATGACCACGTGAGAAACGAGGTGTCAGAGCCATTACCCACCAGACTGGGGAGGCAAGAAGCGTGCACACACCAGCACCAGGAGCTCAGCAACACCTTCAGCTCCTTGTACCCCTGTAGCTGGGACAGGCACTGCTGATGTTCCCATGGGAACTCCAGCAAGCTCTCTGCCAAGAGGCTGATGCGAGCACAGCGAATGCTCCAGCACAAAAAGCCTCAGCACAAAAAGCAAGCAGAATAATCAAATCATTTCAGGTGGTGTAAGTAACCACATGGATGTGCAGGAGGCCTATAAATTCTTGTCAGGCTGCTTTGGTGCACTCATGCTTGTGGATTCCTCATGTGGGAAAGGTGAGGCAGAAAACAGTGCTTTATAAACTGCAGATAAGGTCTTGACTGGGAGGTTTATTGATGGAAATGTGATGAGAGAATGAATGTTCATGCTGAAAATACAGTCCTCCTTCCAAAGAGTGAACAGAAAAGAGTATTTAGCTGTCTTTGTAATCATGTGGTTTTTACTTCCAGCTGCAATTAGATCTCACTTGGTGTCCCAGCTATGCAGGACAGATACAGTAAGAGGCCCTTTCCCACAGGCAATTTTCAAGTGCCTGTAGGACACTTTATTGCTCCAATGATAGCTAACACTTCCAAAGGTGTGTAAGTCAGGTAGGAACACTTTCCTTTTTGGCTATGAACTGGATCTCAGGCTGCAGGGTATTCAGGGAGCTGACTTCTGGTAAGACATTTGGCTTTCACCAATGTTTGGGAAGATCAAAGCAGGATGATTAAACGGGAGAAAGATATCAAGTGTCTTTCTGTACCAGGGTTTTAGGAACCTAAGTCCCAATTCTCTTCAGTTTGAAAAGGGATCCAAAGAGCCAAAACTGATTTCCAAAAATGGAGCCACAAACCATGACCATGGTGTCTGCAGCTTGACCTAACCACTTCTACCATGGCAGCCAGAACTTTTAACAGCCTCTCGGGACTTGCACCACAGTGCCCTGAAACCCTGTGATGGCACTTACAAAGCAGGGCTGTGGGAACACAGGACAGCTTATCTCTTGGCTTATTCAACAGTACTGGGACATTTAGCTCTTTGTTTCATTTTGCTCTGTTTACACACAAATGCTTTTTAATGACACTGCTGGAAATCAAGCAGCACTGAATCGCCCCTGATGTTTAAACACCGTTTTTCTACATTATCTATCCATGCAGAAAAGAGTTTGAGCAGTGGTTTTCTTTTTTTCTGGGATATCTTAAGACATTTTTTCCACAGGGGTGCAGCCTTCCTCCAAGACCACTTGGAAGATGACCTTTCAGCACGAAAGTGTGTGTTGGAACATATGGGCAGTCTTTATCTTGGCATGCCAGGGGGGTTAGCGGAGGTCGCTCCCAGATCAGGTCACTGCTGCTGCACACCTGCTACCCAGCTGGAGCTGCTCTCACTGGGCACAGCACAGCTCCAGAGTGCAGAGGGGACCATCCCATGCACAAGAGAACACTGTGGATTATTTACAAAACCCTAGACACCACCCACCTCCCATTCCTGATCCACTCTGCTCCTCAGTGCCTGTTTAACCGGTCGCTCTGGAATTTGGGCTTGGAGTTTAGTTGGATGGAAGGTTGCACTGTAGAAATCAATAGCATGAAGGGCAGACTTTAGTGGTTTTTTTCTGATATTTTTCCTGATGTCTGATCTGACCCTGCCCTGGTGCACCTTGAGGCCATTTCCTCTCATCCCATCACCTGTCACTGGGGAGAAGAGCCCAGCACCCACCTCACTCCAGCCTCCTTTTCAGGCAGTTGCAGACAGTGCTGAGGTCTGCCCTCAGCCTCCCCTTCTCCGAGGCTCCTGCATGAGCAGGGTTGCTCTGGCAGTGGCCGTGAGGAGCCCTCGCTGCCCCTTCCAGGGTGCAGCCCAAGCAGCTTTGGTTGGTGCTGTGCAGGGAGCTGCTGCCTCAGCCGCGCTGGCGTTACGCAGAATTCCCCCTTACTGTGGGGCTGGAGCACAACCAGACCCGGGTCAGGTATGAAAAGTTGCCATGAAACATGGAATGCACTGGTGCAGAAGCAGTTGGTCATATTTAGGGAATATCCCCCTTTCCTTGCTTCTCGCTTCCAACAGGAAGACTCAGCATCACCTTCTCTCCTCCTGGATCCTTGCTGTGATGAGAAGCAGAAGCACTGCCCAGGTCTTCCTATTGGTGACTGAGTAATAGAAACCTCCTTGCCCACACCTACCATTCACACAGGTAGCAGAGAGCTCCTGAGAGCAGTAAATTAGAGAAGCAAGGAAAAAGCAGAGGGAAGGAGATGTCTCTGGACTGTCCATGACCCACAGCTAAAAGGGGTCAACTGAAGCACAAAAGCTTAAACTGGAGGTAGCCTCCCCTGAAAGGGTTTGGATTCATATTTGAAACAAGATTTTTTTTTTTTTCATTCTGATAGATCCAAACCTCAGGGAAGGATTTTGTTTCAATTTTACCAGCTGAAACTGGAATATTATTTTCTTGCAGAAACTGCATTTTCCATCAAAGAAATTTTCACTTGAATGTTTCTGATCAGCTTAAATTGGTTTTAAAATTGTTTTTAATGTCCCCTGTCAGTATCAGGATTCGTTTCTGGATACACTCTGTTTGTTTTACTTTCTCTCCCAGAAGATATAAAATCTGATGCAGTTTAAAACTTCAGTAGTATTTATATTGAATGCTGAGATTATGGAACTGCCAGAGACTGAGTTGTTTAAATAAGCTGTCCAAGGGCCCAGTGAATGTATCTCCGGGGTGTATTGAGATGTAAGGCAAGAAAAAGCTACTTGAAATTGTAATTCAAGAATTACTTTTTACTCCTATAAACTTAATGTAGCCCAGACAAACTCACAAAGCATTTAAACCATGCAAAGTTTAAATATTCAATTTAATAATCTAGTTGGTGTTACATGTGATGTCTGGAAAAGCAGTTTTATATATAGAAAGCATCTAACCAGGATCGTGGAACACCAAACAACATGCTCTTCTCTTGCTCTCTTGGGAGAGTCTTCAGATAGGGAGGGTCAAAAACAGTCAATCTCTCCTTTGCTGCACAGAATCAACACACCTGAAACCCTGCTGCTCAAATTTCAGGTTCAGCCTCATCAGGTGAGACTTTCTCACCTGAAACCCTCCTGGGTACCTGACCCTCACTGGTCTGAGTCTCCTGGAACAGCATTTCATCAGTATCACCACACCTAGAGTGGTCAGAGTTTAATTTCTTTTTTTTTTAATACATATTTTTAAACAAGAGAGGATTTAAGTGACTGACTGCAGCAATCTCAGCCAGCCACCCCACACACACGAGATCTGCTGTCACGTATCAGGCTCTGTTACAGCAAGGCAAGCAGGAGCAGAGCCAAGGAAGTTACTTCAGTTATGTCCCAAGTGAGAAAGCATTTGGGGTTTGCAGCAAAAGCCCTTGGTAGTGGGTGAATGCAGTGAGCAATTTCCCAGTGCAAAACACTTATCCTAAAAGCACACACCCAAAAATAAGATTTCTGAAAGCTTCTCTCCTTTCTTTTTCCCAAATCCTGCCAGAGAGGTACAAAAACTCAAGTTACAGAGTACCAGAGCTGCAGAAATGAGCAATAACAACAGCCTGAGCCTGCTCATCCACAGCCTCCTCTCTGTGACCACTTGCTGTGCCCCTCTGCTGAGGTCCGGGACGGGAGAAACCACAGCTTTGATGAGGTGATGAGAAGTCCAACCCTGTTGATGTCTCACTATAACGTGAAGGTGGAAGAAAGCTTTTCTCCCTGTTGTGCTGTGTCTCAGCACCTCAGAAATTCATGTGGCTGCTGGGGGACTGCAGAGAATCCCACACAAAGCTGCTGCTGGAGCAAAGTCGCAGCATTTTACCCCGGCAATGAACTTTCTATCTCATTTCCATTTTCATTGAAATATCAATTTGCATTTATTAAAAAGCCCTTACCCTCCTCTTCAGGGAAAAAAAAAAAACCAACAACCATCCTGAGCTAAAGAAAGAGATTGGTTTACATAAAATCCTATTAGTTTAGTTGATTGCTTCCAAAACATTTCTGAGAAAGCCTTCCATTACCATACAAATGGTGCTGGGCCTTTTTTTTGCAGGCAAACTGCAAGACAGTGTAATGATTTGGGCAAATATTCATCAAGACAGCTGCTTCTGCTGCACAGCATTTAAGAAAAGAGCAAGAAATAGCTGATCTCCTCCACGAAAGCAAGAGCTAAACCAGGCACAGCCCTCTCTCCACATCCCCAGAGCAGCGCCCCAAGCACATGGGGAGGACACGTGTCAAGGAGCCCGTGGGTCTATGGAAAAGGAGGAGGGAGACAGATGATGGGAGGATTTGAGAGAGCAGAAGAGAGAGAAGAGAGGCAGCACCACGTGAGCACGTGGGGGGATGACGTGCTGTGGAAGAGCAGCGAGGGAGCGTGCCCACCACCTTGGCTGGGAGCTGCATTCCTCCCCCGTGTCATCATTTTCTCCTCCTCTCTGGAACAACCACGAGATCCCACAAGCTTTTCCTGACTGATGGAGCCAAGAGAGCCAGCACCACTGTGGTTTTATAGACCTCTGTGTCAACACCTCCTCGAAGCGTTTGCACCAGGTCCATCCGTGAGGCACAGCTCTTTGGGGTTGTAAGGGACAACCTGGGTGATAAAAACCAGGAGTGAGATCAGGCATCGTGGGGGGCAGAGAGGTTCTCTGTGTATGTGAAAGGGAAACTCACTGCTGAAGGTCTTGCAAAGTCTGCAAAGGCTTGGCCAAGTCAGGGCTTTTGAGTCACTGGCTACACGTGGTCCTCTGTAGTGGTGTGGGGGCTGCCAGCCCCTTTCCTGCCAACACAGAGCACCTCTCATAGGCTCCCCAGGGGTGCCTCTGTGAATCAGCCAACCATGTGAATAAGGCAAGCATCCAGATCTAAAACACCATCAGAAATTTGGTGAAGATCCCAAATCTGGGAAAAGAACCTGCACAGAGCTTGTGTTTTTTACCGTAACAGAAATCATTTCAACCACCTTCCAGAAAACAAACATCTGATTAACAACATCCTCAGACACAATGGGATGCTGTAACAACCTCTGTAACTACTGTAACACAAAAAGCCACAATCAGCCTCATTGGCCTTTCAGAAAAAGAAAGAGGTGGGGGAGGAAATCAGTGACCACAAGAGGTGCAGCATGAGAGAGCAGTAAAAATCCAAACATTCAGCAGTTATTCCACATAACCTTTATACATAATTCTCTGCTCTAATAAGCCAAAAAGGAAAAAAAAAAATAGAACTCTTACAGCACCATCATCAGACTGCTGAAAAAAAATAAACCATCAAATCAATGGGACTTTTCATCAATGCAGCAAGTGAGGGGAACGTGCAAGTCCTAAGGCTGTGTCTCAACTTCCCTGCAAGCACCTGGCAATCTCACACCTCTGGCTGCAGCCCAACGAGCTGAGTTATCCTGTCTGGGTCTGACCAGCACTGGTAACCAGTGGCTCTTCACTCCCAGCCTCTTTTAGGAGCACCATGTGGAGACCAAACATGGGGATTGTGAGGGGCTTTTCCATCTCGTGCACTGCAAGATCCAGAAACGCCCCAGTGATGCAGTCCTGGCTGGGCTGTTGATGAAAGCCACCCAACACACAGTGGAGGTGTGTGTTTCACAACAGGCACCCAGGCAACTCAGAAGCTTTGTCCGCATCCCAGATTTTTCCCAAAGACACCTCTCTCCTCAATTTGTAACTTTCTAGTGATCTAACTCAGCATCCGGGGGGTCAAAAGGGCATCACAGACAAGAAGGAGCCCTCCTGCTTTTTGGATTGAAGTGACAAGGCACAGAGGGACCATCTTGGCCTGCCTGCTCCCAGCCTGAATTGTCCTGCAGCTGGGGTGTGTAAACAAGGAGCAGCAGGCAGGCAGCAAACAAAAAAAACCTTTCTCCTTCCCTGCATTTCAAACCCTGTCCACAGTTTTCCAGCTGCAGCCTGTCCCTGATGCCATGAGAGAAGTAGAAGGGAGTCAAAGAGAAAAAGGAAAAAAGCCCTTTCTGGAGATATCAGGCACACTAGGAGGAAAAACCCTTGCTGATTCGAGCCCCCTTCCCATCTGCTCCGTGGAGGTGACCGGCCGAGGCAGCGGAGCATGAGATTTGATTATGATTATTGTCTGAAGGCAGAGCTGAAATTGTTCCGAACACACGGAGCTTCTGGGAACAGGCAAGCGTCCAAAATAATCTTTGGATTGCAAACTCTGTGACGAAGAGATGGCATAAACCAACAGACATCCCAAACCCCTCTGGAGTCTGCTTCCCATCGAGCAGGGCTGTCCCTGTCAGTCTGCAATTTCACCTCCAGACAGCTCCCGCTTTCGTTCTGGCCTTGGCAGACAAATTGGCTTTCAACAAGGAAAAAAAAATACGTATATTGAGGGACCATAAACCAGCTCAGCCCAATTAAAGCAAACCCCGTGGCTGCTGGGCTGGGCTTCTCTTCACAGTCAATTCCAACCTGGTGCCTGCCGTGCAAAACCAGTGAGTCTGTGGGCTGTACAACACAAACAGGACCAAAGCCCAAATCTATAAAAGTATTTAGATGCCTAAGTGGCAGTCAGACATCTAAATATCTTTGCAGAGTGGCACACAGTTCTTGGGGCAGAAATTAGTTTTCTTACAAAGAAAACACCTCTATTACCATGTCCAGCAACAGCTGCAGCTCAGGTTGTGAGAAGCCAGATGTGTGGGGTCACACCACCTTCCCAAGCCACTCCTTTTTCTCTTAAACTCTAGAAATTGGAAGCATTTACTACTCCCCTGCTTCTCATGAAATAAACCTGACTTCCTGGAGGCTGTGCAAAGCTTTTACTAGTTAGCAGCACCCAGTAAATTAGAAATAACAGGTTTGCTGGCTGGGATGTGTCATGCTGTACATCCTTGGGAGTATTTTTACAGCAGTCCCTGTCACAAGCAGATGCTTTTGTCTACGTGGTGGTTCCTGGTGGTGTAGCAGAACTTGGTGAGTACCAGGGGAGTTTCACATGGTAATTGGCCAATGTGCTCAAGGTTTAAGAGTTCTGGCTGTTGGCATCAGTGAAGCAGGATTTGGTCCCTCCCCTGAGTCTTGCTAATACCCAGATCCTGCAAAGGAATCTCCATGGCTGCTGCTATTCCAGGTGGGCAAAGCACTGCGTAGGGCAGGAGCTCACATAAAGTCAATCCAGGAGGATTAGCATTTCTTCTGGCTTTAATACCCTGCCTAATTCTAACTCCTCTAGGAGTTATTTCACCATGACATCTGTACAATGAGCTATGAAATTCCTGTTGCACTGACTTGGCTGTGGGTGCCCTTGCAAAGGGAATTCACTTAAAACACCCTTCAGAGTAATTCAGGGTTGGAGGGGACAATGGAAACCTGCAAGAGGCTGCGCAGGCACCGCTCCGCGTTTCGAATGAAGCCCCCCTCAGTGCCTTTGTGTCAAAACGTTTGGGTTTGGGACTCTCAGGTAACACACAGCTCTATTTCTCTCTTCCAACACACTCCTCCTGAATCACATTTGCTCCTGGTTTTTGGAAGAGCCAATGACAATAAGGTGTGTGAACACTCTGTGGCCTCGCCAAGTGTGAACCAGCCTCCCTGCTGGGAATGGCTGTAGGAAAGGACACTTTGGACAATGGAAGCAGTTGCTGCCAGTACTCAGTTTTAATAATTGTGTCAAGTGCAACGTGTTTGTGTTAATTTTGCTGCTGTGCCAGACCTGTGAGCCCTGCCTGCTGTGCCCAGGCTCCTCTCCCAGCAATCCCACACTGTGCTGATCTGCTCAACCTCTGGTTTGTGGCACGTCTCTACTACAATGAGCAGCCAGAGAAAGCCCTGTCCATTGATTGTAAATACTGAGCATCTTAAAGATATTTTATATCTGATTAAACCCTTTACAAGTCTGTTCATGCAAGTATTTCCTCATTTTGTAGGCATAAGAAGATATTTTTTGCTTAGTTCAATAAAACCATTTGTATTCATCTTTACTGATTCCACTATTGTTTTCCCTTGCTCAGCAAGATGTATATTACAGTCTGTTTAATTGTGTGTTTGATCTTTACTACTTAACTAGATCTATTTATCATTACAATGCATCAGTACATTATAAAGCTCTCAGGAACATTTATCAACATAACAAAGCTTCCACTACAGAAGAGTCCTCCAGGGAAATAAAGCAACAACAACAAATACTTCAATGCAATTCACTTAACAGTACAAATATTTGTAATTACAAAAATCTTTAAGTGTGATTCTTCCATAAATGACATGTTTTACTTAAAATTGCTTTCCTAATGTAATAGTGTCTCCAATTTATGCAGTGGATGGTTTCCTAATATTAAAGAAAGCAAGGAAAAGTTAACTGCTACCTTATATTTTCCCTTTTGCTAATGTGAAGGCAGTACTCAAGTTCACTGAAAATTTGGTTAATTTAAAAAACATTTAAAAAACACTAGAGTGTGATTAATAACTGCTATAAATACATTACAGCAATGTGACAGATAGCTGCAAGCCATGTGTGAACTACGTCTACAGCAATGAATTAACCATTAATTGTAATGTCTGTTAATCATTGATTAACCCTTTGGAAATAACAAATACACTACCTTGCTGTAAGCTGGGACCACCAGGTTAGATTACTTGGCTGTTCAAAGAAAAACACATGTTGTTAATCTACTGTAATTCCAGCACTATTTTTAGATATTTAACATGCTTGGAAAATACATCACTACCCCATTAGCACGAGTAATTTTCCTCACAGCAAACTCAAGGACATCCCAGGAAGATAGTTTTTATGGTTGAAAACTGTCATGTCACAAAAAAGGCCTGGAGATACTTGGTTTTTTTCTGAGACACATTCAGAATGTCCATGGAAAGTGCCTGATCTGGGCATTGCAACCCCAGTTCTGCTACTGCACGTGGAAACCAGAGCTGGCAGCACCAGGCCTGCCCCAAGCAGGTGTCCAGGGGGCTGCAGGTGGGTACCTGAGCTGAGCTCCGAGCACCCTGAGCTGAGCTCTGAGCACCCTGAGCTATTTGTCCAGAAACCAGGCCAGAGCCCAGCAGCACTTCTCAGACCCTCAGCTCTCCTTCCACCTGCAGTGAAGCCTCCAGACTCCAGAAGACTCACCTGCACCAGATCACCCTCACCACACCACCAAAACAGCCAAAACTGCTCCAAGCTGCAAGAACTAAAAAAGAAATGATGAATGCAAATATTAGAATGTCAGCACTAAGATTCTAAAGGCGAGTACCCCAAAATTAGCAAAATCCAGAATTCCAACATCCAACATTTTGTGAAACCTCACTGTGGCCCGATGAGCATTGTGGTGCTGAAGTGACAAGCATTGTGCTGTGTTTTCCACAACATCACATACAATCTTCCATTCAGAAAACCAATGCTCCATTAATAAAAGAGTGGACACAAGTCTACTTCACATCCACTGTTTCTGATCTGACCTGTTGCCACTGTTATTGTCTAAAATTTTAATGCAGACTTTAATGTTCAGTCGAACACAGAGAAGGAGAAGCAGAGGGAGCTTAATTCTGTCCATTTTTATCACCATTCCAGAGCAGGAGATTCCCACCACATTCCAAAGCACGATGTTTCAGATCCTGGAGTGAAACAAGTTCTTTCCTTTTCCAAGCAAAACCTTTGCCAAGGGACAGGGAGTCAACCAAAGGATCTCGGTGTACAGTGGATGAGTCTCATGATCCAGCAGCTATGAAGAGGCACCTCTACCCAAAAAGATATGATCAGCAGAGCAGGAAAGGGCACAGCTGCAAGAAGAATTGTTAGGCAGCAGGACAGGACAGGCTTGGATGCATGAAATTGTCTGAGAGGAGCCAGCCAAGAGCACTGCTGTCACCACAGAGAGGGAACTGATGCCAAGCTCTGCTCTCTGGGGACCTGGGACCCGACTGGAGGGAATGGCAGGAAGATGTGCCAGGGCAGGGGGAGACTGGATATTGGGAAGAGGTTCTTCCCCCAGCGGGTGGTGGAGCACTGGAACAGCTCCCCAGGGCAGCAGTCCCAGCACCCACTCTGCCAGCATTCCAGAAGCATTTGGACACTGCCCTCAGCCCCACGGGGGGAGTGTTGGGAGTGTCCTGGGTAGGGACAGGAGCTGGACTCGATGGTCCCTGTGAGTCCCTTCCAGCTCAGGTCATTCTATGATTCTATGATCTGGAAACTTACCTGTGAGGGCCCCTGAAAGCTACTGAGAAAACAGAAAAACAGACCATGATGGTAATCTGAAACTTGAGACACCTCCAGGAGGCAAAAGCAAGGACATATTCCACAGAGGACAAAATCTCAGAGTCAGGATAACAAAGAGTGTAATCTATGTCCAGACTTCAGAAATGCTTAGGGTGTATATGCTTCCCTTCTGTTTTTTTAACAAACCTTCCTACTTATGGCTGTAAAATATCTGGAGCAGGGGTTACCTCTAAATATTCATTTATTTGTTTAGAGATACAACAAAATATTTACAGAGGCTCCATCCAGAACAGGTCCCAGGTCTTTGAGCCTTCTGTGATTTAAGAAGGGAAACATCACCTGAACTGTGACTCACAGGGCAGCCAGGACTGACACAGCTTTATTAACTGTCTCTCTAGTATGTTATCCTCTTCAAACTTTGTGATATGATGGCAAATTCTGCTGCTGAAATGCTCTGGGCAGGCTAAACCCTGAATGGCTGATGGGTAATAAAGAATGGGAGCATTTACAGACTTTTCAACAGAAGATTCTCCATGTGCACTCTCTGAATAGGCCATAATAGCTTATTAAAGATGTGTATATATTTGTAGAGGTGGTTTAAAACTGCCACAGGGGAAGCACAGCGTGAGGGTTTAGTGGGGGTTTCGCTGTGTCGTTTGGATGCACAAAGTGTCTGTTTTGCCACCTGGTGGCTACTGCAGAGAGATCATCACCCATCAGCCTCCAGACCTCGGAGGAAAAGAGCAGAGGAGACAGCAGCAATTAAAAAAAAAATGTAACTTATAGAACAGCCACAAAGCAGATCACTCGTAGTTCTGAAATTTAGCAGAGAAATCAGTAGGAGAGCTGCCGTGCCACAGCCCGGGTGCTGCAGAGCAGGGAATGGCCCTGGCTTGGGCAGGGAGCAGCAAGGGATTTCTGAGAAGGGAATCTGAGAAAACAACAGTCCAGCATCTGAGTCCATTCCCACCGTACAATGCAGAGGTTGGCAAGAAACCAGCTTGGATTATCTGTCTCACTGAAGCCAAAGGTTTGGGTTGGTACCACAGCAGCTGCCACTCAACACCTCCACAAGCTCAAGAAAGCACATTATCACAGTATCACAGTATCACAAGGTTGGAAAGGACCTCTGAGATCATCAAGTCCAACCTATAACCCAACACTAACACCAACACTAACACCAACCATCATCTAAACCATGGCACTCAGTGCCTCATCCAGTCTCCCCTTAAACACCTCCAGGGTCGGTGACTCCACCCCCTCCCTGGGCAGCCCATTCCAGTGACCAATCACCCTTTCAGTGAAGAACTTTTTCCTCACATCAAGCCTAAACTTTTCCTAACCAAGCTTGAGTCCATGCCCTCTGGTTCTGCCATTGGTCACCTGAGAGAAGAGACCAACCCCTGCCCGACTACAACCTCCTTTTAGGGAGTTGTAGAGAGCAATGAGGTCTCCCCTGAGCCTCCTCTTCTCCAGACTAAACAGCCCCAACTCCCTCAGTCTCTCCTCGTAGGGCTTGTGCTCCAGCCCCCTCACCATCTTCGTTGCCCTCCTCTGGACACTCTCCAGCATCCTGACATCTTTCCCAAACTGGGGGGCCCAGAACTGGACACAATATTCAAGATGAGGCCTGACCAGTGCCGAGGACAGGGGGACGATAACTTCTCTACACTGTGTCCTTCTGCTGTATTTTCATGCAAGGGTCAGACCACGACTTCTACCCCCGACACGTTCAACCAGGCAAAGGCTAAAGCAGGGAATCCTGCCCTTCCCATGCTGAGCAGAGGTGACATTGCTGGAAGTCCAGACCCCTGGAACGAACACAGGACAAACAACAAAACAGCCCCTTTCCACCCAGGAATCTGCCTCCCCAAAGGGGTTTCAGAAGCTGATGAAGCTGAGCCTAAACTTTTGTTCATTTCCAACATTGGGAGTTTTATACCTTGTATTAATGGATATTGGGGGTGAATTATAAGTTGTGGACTCTCAAAGTAGCTTTTCAAAAGCATTTTTATGGATTGGAGAAGTTTTGCTTTCCTTTGTCCTGTGGGGATGGATTTTCATTGGGCTGTGAGTGTCTGGGGACAGAGGGGATAAGAAATAGTACAAGGGGGTACCTCTTCTGGATGGCATCAATTTCCCCAGGGTGAAATTCTTAAGTAATGAAGCCACTTTGAAACCAAAATATGAGATTCCTTGCCACGAGAAGTTTACACCTGACACACTCAGATCTGCAGAGGCTGCCCCTGTTTTTTTCTACTTTAACCTCAAGAACTTAATCAGAAAGAGGAGATACAGGAGGAGCTGTTGCTCTTAAGTTTTCACTTAGGTCACCAAAGACAAGTAGGAGAGAGAGCTCAGATGAATCTGGGTTTAAGAACAGCCACTGACTAGAGGCTGGTCAACAGCCTTTGCCAAGGAAAACCTGTGAGGTCTGCTCAGATCTGAACTCACAGGTCTCTTTCCCAAATGTATTCCAAACTCCTGGGAGCTGCACTGACCATCACAGAATTACCCAAGTTGGAAGGGACCCACAGGGACCACCCAGTCCAGCTCCTGTCCCTACCCAGGACACTCCCAACAATCCCCCCGTGGGGCTGAGGGCAGTGTCCAAATGCTTCTGGAATGCTGGCAGAGTGGGTGCTGGGACTGCTGCCCTGGGGAGCTGTTCCAGGGCTCCACCACCCGCTGGGGGAAGAACCTCTTCCCAATATCCAATCTCCCCCTGCCCTGGCACATCTTCCTGCCATTGCCTCCAGTCCTGTCCCAGGTCCCCAGAGAGCAGAGCTCAGCCCCTGTTTCCCCTCCCTCAACTGCAGATGAAAACTCAAATACTTTCAGAATCACAGCAACACCCACTGCTCGCAGCTGCAATGGGCGTAACCCACGAACAAGGTGCTCTGAACAGTAAGGTTGGGTCCCAGAGTCTGCATTGTTGGGAAAGGCATTCACTGCAATGACACATTTTGCATTTGAAAATTCAAGTGGGATGTGTGCCACAGTCCAAGGAATTGGCAATTCAATATTGCTCTTTCAATAGACTGAAGATTTTTTTTTTTCTGTAAAATGGGATCAATCTCAGCTATTATTTACATGATGTAAAACTGAGACTTTATCCTTTGAATTTACAGAGGCTGAAAAAAACTTCTAAAATGAGCTTTGAGTCACAGTGGAGAGTTTTCTTCCCTTACCTGTGCTTCTTGCAACACCAGGGCTGTATCCTGTGCTTAAAATTCCTGGGCTGCAGGAGGGAAAGGAAATAAAATGGAGAGCTGTTTGAGACAGGAATTCTTGAAAACCTCCAGTTCCAGCAATCCATTCCAAAGGACAGGCTTTCCATTTCATGCTTGGACTGGAAAGTGATGGCCTTGGAGCTAATTACAAATTGCCATAACTTAAGAGATAAAAATAAATCTATCGCTGTAACTTCATAATGTGATAAACACATTTCACGTACAATTGGCATTTAAAAAACATGAGCAAGCAAATAGCAAAATGACCAAAAACCCAGAGCAAAAAGAAATTGGAAGTCCCTGATTCCTTTTTAATACTAAAACTACTGGTACTGATAACAGCAAATACATGACTGGAAAACACCACGAGCAGGTTCTCTTTCTGTTGCGGTTTAAGAACAATAAAATACAGCACAGCCTTAACTTTACACTGGGGCTTAACCAAAATCCTACTGAACAGCGACAGAGACTTAAATGGGATTTACCCTGATGCTTTTAGGTGTGCTGAGGAGCAAGCCTGCTCCTTTCTGGGGAAGGGGAACTCGCTGTGAAGCCAACAGGCTTGAGAATTCCATCTGTGGCATCAGGTGAAACATTTTGAAAATGGCTGGAGGAGCTTGGAAACACAAGTCTGAGGAGTCAGCTCCTCAGGGATTTATTTTTAGATGTTGTTTGCTGCCATAACTTTTAGGGTTTATCCAAGGAGGATCAGCTCCATAAGCTTTTCCCAGACTATACAAGGAGTCTGCTTTCACAGCACAGATGAAGAAACAGCTCTGTCACATTGGCAGGTCATTGTCTCTCTTTGATACATCAAATCTCATATGTAAAACGTCTCTGGTGGTAGTTTAAGCTAATAGCTTTGCTCCTTTTTATTAAGTCTTTCCATCTCAAACCATATTCAAGTATTTAAATGCATTTTTTTAAACTTCCTAACTTTACTTCTCGAGCGGATCACCAAGGCTTCCAACCAGCAACCCCTGACCCTTTTTAGACAACTCATGAGAGAAGGGGAGGAGACAAGGTAGTTAGAGACTGTGCAATTAACAAACATCTTCAATGGATTGGCATGCCCAGAGAATAACCTACATCATCTTGGAAATATCTCAAACACCTCTAATCACCCCAAGGACATGTTTTAGTCTGTTTATGGCAGCCTTGACATAGGGTCACCACCCTTCCCCCAAAACAAAAAATGCTCCTTCAAGAAAACACCCTGTTATGGCTCTGAGCAGAAATGCAAAGACAAAGAGAAGTGCTGAGATTAGATTTTTAGAGCCATAATTATTTCTGTGGTACAGAAAATGTAGGAAGGAAACTCCAGGTGAGAAACTGCATAAAAAAAGACCAACTGGGTGATCCCAACCCCAAAACTGGACATAAACCCCAGAATATTGGCCAGGGTTTTAGTTGGGTAGCACGCACGGAGGTCACCCAAGGAGAGAGCTGCAAAATGACCGGTCTGTGTCGAGCTGGAACTCACAGAAGTAGAACTGACCAAAGGACATTTCTTCTAAAAAAGGGAAGAATTCTAAAAGTAACTTTCCAGGTCCCCCAAACACTACAAGGAAACCAGGAAGAAGGACAGGAGGAGACACAAACAGCCTGATACAAGGAATGAGGCCCAGACAAGGCCCCTTCTGCAAGAGACAGACAGTGGGTGCAGGTGGTGGGATGAAAGTGAGATCTGGACCGCTGCATCCAGCACCTCCTCAACGTGGAGCCTTTTGCTGCCAATGAGGTGCTACCTGGGCAAATGCAATTTGAAGTCTGAGAAGAGGATTAATCAAGGTCTTTGAGCACTTGAGACTTTGCAGGAAAACCCAATTGCCAAGGAAATTGGAAAGCCAACGGAGGCAAGAAGACAATAGCTGAAAGTCAGAGACCAGAAGTCCCGTAACTCCATCTGCAGAAGATAACCCTACGGGTTGGGTCATTCAAAAGGACAAAAACACAGAGGCACAAAGGAAAGGATGTGCAGTATAATGAAAGAAACCGGAAAAGAAAACAGATGAATAACAAAGTTTGGTCTTCCTGGAAGATGTGTCACTGACCTCAGCACAAAGGCAAACTGGCTAAAGTGTAACGCGCTCATTAAATTCAAGTCAGCCTACATGACCTCATGTTCAACACGAAAGAATAACTGGAATTTAGAGACAAGGAAAGCCAAACTAAATAAAGTAGTTTGAAAATTATAGTTATGGTTATCCCCCACTTAAATAAACTATCAAAGGAAATAGCAAAAACCCCATCACTTGACACTTTAATGTAACGACTACAAATCTTTCTGAAAGATTTAGTTAAGGTCAAAGCACAGTATGAGGTTTTATCACAGAATTGTATCACATTTAACAACTTTACTAAATGGTCAGACAAAATTATCTAATAATGCTCTCTGCCCTTAAAACTGATACCTTTCTTTTCCTTCCTTTTTGTTTTGTTTTCAATTTACAACAGGTAGAAGAGTTGGAGTGAAGTGAATAAAGGAAAGAGTGGCAGTGCTGCCTCCTTCAAGCAGAACAACTGACATTATCGAAGCATCCACTGAGGTTAAACGAGAGGAGAGGAAAAGCCTTCAGTCTGAGGCAAGAAGTGAGCTGGTAACAGCCAGACTACAGCAGTCTCTGTCATTTGGAAAGCCAGCCTTAATCACTGGAGGTGGAAAGCTGGGCAAGAAAATAATAAGGCATTTTCTCAAAAAAAAGCCCCTAAACATACTGAAGAAAAAAGCCTTGTTACAAAGGAAGCTGAAGTGTCTCACCCTGAATGGAAAAGGCCTCCAGTTGTTGGTTTGATAGCAACCTTGTATGACCTCAAAACAATGATCTCACATTTTGAATTGTGAAAACAGAGTTATAAAAAACCTGCCCCAACAAAACCTCAAACAAAGACCAAAACAAGAGAACCCAAGCCAAGCTACAGGGACTTCAGGACTGAGTCCCAGACACCAACCTGTCCCAGGACGTCCCTGCTGACAGGGATCTTCTTCCTAAGTCCCGTTTATGGTTCCCTGCTCACGTAACAGCATTTAACATTTCTCTTTCCTCCTCAGCATTTATTTGCTGTTTAAAGCCACTTCCCCAACTCAGCCTTTGCTTGAAGTTGAACAGCAAAGTTCCTCTGGTTCCCTCCTGCACAGTAAGCCCTGCTCACCTCCTGATGTCCTGGCAGCCTGTCTCGGCCACTGTTTCAGCTCGAGTTTAAACTTTCAATAATCCCTGACCAAAACTACACATCAAGTGCTTCAGGTCCTGTGTGGCACCAGTGACCCATCCTCATCCTTTCCAAAAGCACTGCCAGACTCATCTTTTCCACGGCCGTCTCAGCCGCAGTCACCACAGGGAAACACTCAGAGCTCCTTTTTTTCTGACAAGTTCTTGTTTTGACTTGCACTTACCTGATTTGGCAGGTTTTCTCTTTTCTCTTTCCACTTCTAACAGCCCATTCTGGTGCAGGCTCCAGGCCCCCCTGGGTACCAGTGATGCCTACAATCTGCGAGCCAGCAGCACTTCTGGGGGGGGTTGGCCTCTTTCTTGGCCAAGATCCTTAATTCAAACACCACCACCACAAACCTCAGCCCTGTTTGAGGCACTTCCATTACCTCCTCTCTCACCTTTCAACACTGCCTCAAGTCACCTCCAGCAGCACATTTTGCCATCGTTTTCCCCACTTCACATTGTCTCCATCACTTTCTGACTGAATTTCCTTTAGCACATCCTTTAGCAGCCAGAAGACATCCAATCATATTCCCACTACCAAACAAAAGCAGTCATAAAAGATAGAAGCTTGGTCTGGCATAACAGCCTTTGTTTATTATGACTCACTTTTCCAATCAATCATTTACTCCAAGCCTTTGTTTTTTCCACTTTTCAGTTCAGCTTTTCAGACCATGACCCATCAGTACCCACCAGCCTTCTCACTGCTGGGGTGGCTTTTCACTCCTGCTCCAACAGCAGCAGGAAACTGGATTACTCTCCATCAGTCAGACCACCAGACACATGTCAAGCACTAGCATAAAGATGTTGAACAGGTCTCCAGCACACTGGCAATGCCCCATTGCACCCATCGGTGCAGCATTCCAGGCTCAAATCCTGAGGAAATCTTGCCTGAGCAAGCACAGACAACGGCTCAAAAATACGGAGCTGAAGGCCAGCCAGTGTTAGAACTGACCCCAGAAGCACACGCCATAAATACTGGTGCCTTCATCTCTAGTTCATCAACTTATGAGCTGACAGAAGCCACATCCAAACTGAGGCAAGAGAGGGAAACAAAAAACCCCCACATTTGGCTTTCCTCAGGGAATTTGGCTGCAAATGAGCTTGTCAGCCAATCTCTGCAGCCAGATGTTAAACGTTTGGTTTACATATGTTAAAGAAGCATCTTCAGCCCGACAAAGCAGCATCTTAACACATGAATTACCAATGAAATAGGAAATCCCACTGGAGGGGACCACATTTGATTTTTTTTGCAGATTTTTGGCCATGAAGCTGTTAGAAGAGTCTGCTGAGATAACTCTCACAGCTTTAAGGACACTTCCTGTCATGATTCATGCAGGGAATAAGAATGGGTTTAGCCTGAAATACATTGTAATGGATGACATTTGGGGATTAAATGTTCTCTCCCACGGAGACAAAATCTCACCTTATGGAGGGATCCTTGGGGACAGAACTGTACGTTTCAGTCCTGCCTGATTTTCAGCCTCCTAACACTTCCCCAAGAGAAGAGGAGGCCACTCTGTAGATCTGAGGAACAGGGGAGAGGAACGTTTCACAGATCCCATAAAAAAGGCACTCACCAACCTCAGGTGTACACTTACTCGCTCCGATTAACGGTGAACAGACAAGAGATCACCGAGGAGGTCTGTGTCCAGGTTCACTTCTGCCCATCCTGGATTTCCTTCTTGCACCTTAGTTTTGCCTTTTTCAAACTGCATAGGGACGAAGGGCATCATTCCCAGGAGCACAGGGAAGGCCAAAACAGCCTCCAGCTGCCTCAAAAACCCTTCTGCCTGCGTACAGAGAAATGAACTCCTTCAAACAGCAAACACAATTACCTCCTGCTGCACGCCTCCACCACCACTAAAGCAAATAAAACAATGGACACTTCTCATGTTGGACTTCGGCAAAAGACGTTTATTATTATTATTATTATTGTTGTGTTGCTGTTGTACCTCCTCTGCTCTGCCCACAGCGGTGGCATAAATGCTGTTACCATACTGTAGCTGATGATGCCGGTGTACAAATCAAAATCCATCTTAATTTCAAACTCCATTAGAAACACAGGAAAAAAGGTCAACATTTATGAAATGTAAAGGGAAAAATGGTATGGAAAGAAATTTTTTTTTTTTTATTTTTCAAGCTTCCAAGACAGTATTACAAACAGAGAGCAAAGTAAAGCTAGAAACGAAATACTTGACAGCATCTGTTTAAAAATTACAGCTAAGGAACCTAATAAAAGTTGAATAAACAGTTACTAGAAATAAAAATTTTTACACATATGATATTTGTCTGGGACTTTTATTTCTTTAAAATAATTCATACAAATGGTTACAGTCACAAACATGATTTTAACCAAAAATATTGCTAGCCTACCACATTACCAGGAAGGAATCAATGTAGGCAATGAAATGCTGCTACTTTTCAGTAGTCTAGTGCCTTTTTCGCATACCACCAATAATATATACTTTAACTGGTGACAAAAAGCACAACGCTCGTTTATACAAAACCTTTTTTTTTCCTCAAAATCTCTTCGCAAGGTTGTCTTCATTTTGAAATAAGGGAATTCATGCCAAAATTAGGAGAAACTGTTTTCCTTTTGTTTACTAAATTATTCTAAAAAATAAGACAAGCAGGTAGAAAAAACAATGCACTGTGTGGCGTAGAAAGAAAAATGGGAAAAATTCATTGTCCTGAGAAGTTTGCGAACTGCCTCATTTTTGGGCATGTTTTAAAATATAAAAGAAAGGATATTTAATCTCAAAATTGGTTTGCTGAATGCCTCCCTTATGTTTTTCCTTGTTGACAGCTAAGCAAACAAACCCTTTTTTCATGTTCTAAAAACTGTACACAGACAAGTACATTCATGATATAATTAACTACTAACTTCTCCTGCGTAACAAAGAACCCATAGGACACAGAAACAGTGAATCAGTCCACTGGACAGGGACAAACTACAATTTATACGGAGGAAAAAATGCTTCCAAATCTTCTTTCTGTCTCCCACCTTTTCCTTTTACACTGTATATTGGACCAGTTTCTAAAGCAATAATCGTCTCCTCCTGTAAGTTCATGGTTCTGCCTTTAATCAAAATCCAGGGGTTTGTTGTGTGTGTGTGTTTTCCGCACGCTGAAGTTGCAATCTCCGATGCTGGGAATGCTGGTCTGTAGGCTACAATTGGTCGCTTGGGTGGTCTCTATCAGCTTCTGGTTTGACAGTTTGGCCGGGGGAAGGAGCGTGGGGCGGGTGGGCTACAGCAGGGAGGCCGTGTGATAAAGACATGGGGTTGGGGACTATTCCTTCTACCGCTGCAGGGATGCCGGTTGAAGCCACGCTGACAACACCTGGGGGATACCTGCTGGGAGAGGACAAGAACACACATGAAAACCAAGAGAGAACCAGCGGGAAAGCCCACCTTGCCTCCTTCTGGGGCTACAGAGATGCTTCTTTTGTTTCCTGACCAGTGCTAGATTGATCCTCAGTCTCAGATTGAATGCTGTGACTGACAGGAGAGCAAAAGAAACAACCTGGAAGAATCCTTTCTTTCAAAGTAAACCTCGACAGGAAGTAATTCAGGCTAGATCCATGCAAAAACCTATCTGGCCTCTACAGCTTTTCCTCAAGTTGGCCTTTGGGCATTTTTTTTTCTTTCTCATTCTCACGGAACAATTTTTAAATTGCATTACTGTGGTTTGGAAAAAATACTTCTTTCAACTAATCTTGTAGTTGTAGCTTTTTGATAGCTCCCCAAAAGACCAATTCATACCCACAAATGATGACAAATTCAGTCCCATGGCACCTGACTAACTTCTTCAACATCAAACCTGACACTGTACTTGTTTGAAGGAGAACCAGTACTGGTTATATGGAGGACAAGTGCCTTAGGCAGAATGAGTACAGAGATGCAAACAGAAAATCTATGGATCGTTTTAAAGATCTCTTATCCGGACCAACATCAAGGCCTACATATTTTCTGAATTGAACAAAGAAATCACCCTCTGATTCAGCTTGGCTTTATGATGGCTCTGATATTATCAGGCTAAAAATAATCTTGCAAATCTACAGTGTCAGTCCTGAAGTTCTGATGTAACTGATGAACACTGGTATTTCACAGTGCTGTACAAAACCAACAGCTACACATCAACACTTTTAACAAAGATTTGTTTTCTTTTTACCCATTTGCAAGTTATCTCACACTGGACACTTAGTAATGGCCCTTTGCCTCCCCTCCTTCTCTCTCTTGCTGTATTCTCTGCTCACCCAAGCAGCCTAGCAAGCACATTATCCATTTAAAAGCCTAAACACACAAACCTACCTCTTACTCACTGTGGCATCTGTTACCTTACTGTTTACTTAGAACTAAATGGGAGAAAAGGCACTTGTAGTCTTGTCAAGCTTTTTTCAAATATCACATTATTCTGCTGATGATTTTCATCTCATCAGAGTTTAACGCTGATCACATCAAGGAATTTCACCCCATTTCAGTAGCATCTTTTCTAAAATATCACATTTTGTTCTGCTCATCCTAAATTCCCCCAAACTGAGAGAAAATTAGTGTGGAAATTATGCAAAATGTCAGAGGAAGACAAAACGCTGTATAAGAGCAGATTTACTTGTTCTATTTCCTTCCTTCACAGAGACATCATGGAAACCAGACCACACCACCTGTAGGGCAGAGAACTTCATTCCCAACTCTACACATGCTTACAAGGGGCTTCCCATGCTAATTCTTTCTCCAAAGACGCTCCTCAGGATTAATTTGCAGTTGCTAATTGAATTAGTTGCTTCTTTCAGTACCTCAATTTGAATCTTATTAATAATTTGCTTCAATTCTTGTGAAATCTGTCGAGTATTGTTTTACTTATTCAGATTTCATTTTGAACTCATTTCAGATTTCATTTTTCTGTTACTCTAGGTGCTTTGCAAAAAACACAACAGGACAAAAACTTCCACATGGAAGCCCAACACTGCTTCCAACACAGAATCTCTGCTTTCTAACAACATACTCCCTGAGCACCAACACACTGGAAATGGGAGAGATCAAGGAGGGCAACAATTCTTCAACTGCGTTTCCCTCAGGAAGAAAAGTTACAGCACTGGATCAGGAGGATTAACAGTTAACTTCTGAGCACACTAAGCTGTTCAAACTACACATCTGTAATTCTGCTTTAACTCCAGATAGTCTTTCTGTATATAAAAATACTACTCCCTTTGGACACCAAGATGTAATAATTGGGTCTCTACCTGCCAGCACCTCTTCTCAGACACGGGCTTCCTAAAGACTTTTAGTAATGTCCAAGAATTTTACAACTGTTTCTCTTGTCCAAAAGCTACACAGCAGCAGTAGCCAAAACACAGATAACACAGCCCTCTACAGAAACTGTATTTTGCTTGGACAACTCCTTAACCCTATTTTGCCATTTTCTTTTCATAATTTTGGTCTCTTTTTTGATTTCATCACCGGTTCTTCAAATTGTATTTTTGAAAGGAGAACATACAAACTCAACAGCCTGTACACATGGGCATTCCTATCCTACATAACCTTCCCTTACGTTGCTGTTTACTACTTTTTCTGTTCTTAACTAACAAATACATTCCCTGCAGCACTTCATACAGTTGCTCTTAGTCTTCCTCCTCTTGCAGCAATAAGCTGAAACATTTTCCAGGTAAAACGTCCACTGAATGAAATTTTTGCAAAAGCAGAAGCAAGAGACCAGTTACCCCTCCTCTGCTACTTCACTCTCTTCCTTCTCCCACACAGTCTTAATTTACAAAGAGAAATATTGTAGCCCTCTTAATTACAACTGAAAGGCAGCTTTGATTTGCATGTTAATCTCCTGTAGCTTTTAAACTACAGAAGCACCTTGAACTCACTATGTTAAGCTCTGTTCCGGAACCGAGTCTGCCCCAAAAGAGCTGAAAAATTTAAATACAAGCTGTTATTGTACATTAGAGTCTAAAAACCACCAATGAAATAGAATGCCTCAACATGAAATCACTCCTGAATTACCAACATTTACCTAGTCTCATCCTTGTACCCCCTTAAGAACCTGGATAGTCCCACCTTCTGCCTGTCAGAAGGCAGAAAGATATGTCAACGTATCTATAAACTGCACAATCACTGCTTACCAGCTGCTGAATTTCACATTGCCTATAACTTGCAAGCTCTGTGACACAGGAAATGGCAGTGGGTTATTTACCAGGCAGCTCAGTAACAAATGCACAGTAGTAACACAAAAGCAGGGTGCATTACGGCGCTTCACCGAGACCATTACAGATAGCTCCTTCTCAGCAATATCATTAACCTTTACTCATGGGATACATCCTGTTTCCTTGACCTTCTGTGTTGATAGGGTGTCTTGCATTTCACACAGTAAATGATTTTGTTTTCCACAGAATACAATGATATTCAGAAGATCTAGATCATATTCTGCTGACGAATGCTCAGTGTTCTGTGCTTGTGATAATATCCGATAATTTAAGAGTTCTGTCACCAAAACACAAGTGATACACCCAGAATAAAACAGCCTCCTTAGTTTTAGTTCACCGAAAGACCTATTTGCATTTTTTAACATATAAATTATTATCCCAGGTCTTATCTTCTAATGCAATTACATGGCTATGATACAGTTATTAGCACATCTGAAGCATCATACTGCCTGTGAAAGACTCCAGAACTCAGCTAGCTGAATGTAATCTTGGATTGCAAAGAGAAGACAGAAAAATTTGTTTTGAACCATCAATTCAAATTCTGCACTTAATCCAGGTAGGAATTAAGCATCAGCAAACATTTCTTCTGAAACCAATTTCTTCATAAAAGCCTGAGCTTCAAGTTCCGCCTATTTTATACTGCATAAAATAACTGCCTTCCCCCACACCCAGACACTACTCTACCACTCCTCCAAAGAGCAGCTTTTTGTATTTGTTGTATGACTCTCAATGTCTCCCTCAAAATTCTCAAAATGTTTTATTTTGCATATAATATATTGAAAATATATTTGCATATAATATTTTGAAAATAATTGTGAAGTATTTATTTACAAAGTATTTTCTTTATTGGAAAAACTGACTGAAACAATGTCTAAAAAAGGCATTCAGGTCTGTGCTTACCCTGCTTAAATTAGATACATATGGCCTTTACCTTGTAAATCATTAACTCCCAAAACATTCCTGTCCCATTTCTTGCTGTGAAGCCTGCTTCAGCTGGACTTGTGACTCCCAAAACAAGACCAACCAACTGCATTTTATTTGGGCACACAAGCCCATTCCTAACGTTGGTGTTATTACCCCTCACTCAGCACCACTGCCATTAAACCTCAGATGTGTTCAGCTCCACCCCGAGTACTCCAAACTGAAGTCAATGAAATCACAACCTGTCTGGAAGAGAATACACATGCTTGAACTTCTCATTTAAGCAAATAAAACCACTCTTCCTCAGGTATTCAGGGCTAAGGGTACTTCTTCCAAAAATAAACATCTTGATGTGATGCGAGATACGTGCACGTGGATCAAACCAAAGCTGCTCTCTTGCTGAGGTGCACTTACAGCTACTGAGGAGGAGATGATGGCAGAAGGTGGTGACACCAACCCCTGCCATCTCCCCGTCACGTTCTGAAGAGACTGTTAGAAGTCACTGGGACACAAGAGCTTTGCTGCACTTCTCACAGCTGGGTTCTCATTTGGGGTAATAAAAAAACCAAACCCAAACCTGTATCTATTAAAAGAATGGGGCAGCCCTCCTAAAGAATGACAAGGATGAGAAAGATGTATGAAGACAGACAGTGGAAAGATTAGGACAAAGAGGTACCAAAAAAATAATGAAAGGACTGCACTCTCTTTCCTCGAGGCATGAGGGAAGCAGCTGGTGTAGTTTTCTCAGCCACTTTCATCCTACTTATGAGTAAATACCATACTGGAAGATAAAAAACTGCAGATGTTTTTCATAAATAAGGATTGTGTGAAGCTGGCTACTAGGAAAAATCCACTACCAGAACAGCTGCAAGGGATAACAGGACAGAGAAAGGCTCTGAAGCAAATAAAGTAGCTAAGGAACAAACATATTAGACATAAAAAAACCATCCCTTTCTATTAATTATTAAAAGCCGCTTTCACAGTTGATTGAGAATACATAGATAAAGTTCCTCAAGTGCTTTTGCTTAAAAATTAAATGCATAATTTAGAAAATACTATTTTAAATTTCATAATCACCACAGGCTAGTCCACTGTATTCACTACTGAGCTATTTTTTCTCTCACGTGCCTGGAGGCCACAAAATCACGTAACAATTGTTTATTATTGGAAGTCTTCCTGTAACCTACTGCTGTATCACTACCTTCAGCAAAAGGAACACAAACCTCCACTGCACTCACTGGAGATGAACAGATTATTTTACACTTTTTTTGTACATTCTATCATCCCATTCAGATATTAATTAATAACCACACAAAAAAAGGTAAGAACAGCAAATGTACTTATGCACTGCATGACTGACTTGAGCCAGCAAAACAAGATCATTCTCCTGAACTTAACAATTACGAAAAACATGCAGCCTGGGCCTAATCCAAACCCACTTTGCTTCTTAATAGGAAAGGTCTTTTACTTATTCTGGAATACTCATCCTTGAATTAAGAACGTATTTCTTCTCCACCCGCAGCACGCTTACCTGTACGCAGCACCATTAAGCTCTGGATGAACAACCCCAGGATCCATGCTGGCCCAATGTGTAGCTGCAGTCAAATGATCTTTGTTAACACAGTTTTTCAGGCTGTCTGGAATACGACCTAGGATGAAGTGAGGGAGAGGAAATGTAAAAAACAACACTTTTGTGCTTTATGCTTGCAATGTATCGTTGTCAAAAATCATTGTAAATATTTGCTAGCTTCTTTAATGTTGAAAATATACTCAAAGATTTCATCTTTGCTTATTATTTTTATTGCAATTCAATGTTGTTCTCACCTAATGTTGGCCTCATTTTGATCTCAGTACCAGCCACGTGCAAACACTGAAGCGTTGGTAGCTTCAATAAAATAAATGATTTAGATTGCTGATAGCACAATCACACACTTCAAGAAAATATCTCTCTGCCTTCCCAGGCACCTATGTTTGGCCAATTGCACAGTATTTAACACCAACCCAGCTCTGTCTAGCTGACTGCTATTTGGTTTTCAGATCTTAGCCTGTTAATGCTTGCTTGCACGTCAATCACTCCCCAAGCAGGCATCGTATGCTGGTTTGTGCAATCACTCTCAGAGCTATCTGGGAGCAGGTAACAGTTAAACAACAACTTAATAAATATACTATCAGAGCCCTTCTGGAGCATAAGAACCAGGACCAATTCCAGCAAAGGGATGGTCAGACTCTTTAGGTCACCTCTACAAAATAATTCTGCAGTAGGCAGTTCAGACCAGGAATTCAAGAGGTGCCTTTAATCACCATCCAGAGGAGAATCTTCTTTCTGCATAAGCTATAAATGGAACTAAATTGCCCCGCATCTCTAGAAAAGGCTACTGCTAATGCCTTTGGTACAGCAGAGCAATGTGTTGGCAGTGAACTATTCTCAAGGTGACACAGATGGCCCTTCATGTCTACAGAGCATTCAGTCTAAATTGCCAAGGGGGAAACAGCAAAGTCCAACTAAAGGCAGAACATTAGCGCTTAATGAATCATTTTCCAGTATGAAAATCCTTCCTTTTATTTTAGGCTACAAGGGACTCGAACCAATGCCAAATGGCTCGCCCTTCTCCTTTTGTTTAATAGCAGTGCATGTTCAAAACATAACTGTTTTCTCTTATGTGAACAGTTCACAATTGCACGGTAGTTATACAGAACAGAGACTTTGTCCTTTAAAATGCCAGACTTGTTAGCAATGCTTTACAGACAGGAAAATTTAAAATACCCTCCCAATAAAATACTGAAAACTTTGTTCTGACACAGAGAATGCACTGGTGAGGTATCAGCATTACTAGGAACAGCTCTAGATGCTTTATCTCTGAACGTTACAGCCTTGAAGATACTGGAATTCCAGACTGCTCTCTTAAACAAGCTTGGATGAACTTTGGAAAACACAAAGAATCTGAAATGAAAAAAGGAAACTGAACTGTTCACGACAGGTATAAGGGGGGAATCTAAAATACCTATGAAAGATACCTGCAACATCTGGATGACTTGCAGTCAAAAGCATCAAATAGGTAACATTTACAAGCAACAAGAAGAAATGGATTTTTCATATAGAAGTAGTATGTAAGAGGCACTTATTTTGCAGTGCCTGCCTTCTCTTTGCAACGGACCTCCAAAACAATCTGTTCCCGTTCTGAGAACAGACTCAGCAGGTATCTATGGTTCCAAATATGAGAAGTGGAAAACAAAATCTAAAGCTGGTTGTTTACAGCATCTTTCAAAAATGAAGAATGGAAAAGTTTGTTAAAGAAAACACAGTGGAGGAGCAAATAAGGTGAGTGAGTACCTGTGATCGCCCTCCGGATCTCCCGTGCTGCTTCCTCCCGCATCTCAATTGAGGCTTGTTCACTGTACCAGGCTGCATGTGGAGTACAGATCAGGTTTGGTGCATCCTTCAGGGGGCCCTGACTAAAGCTAAATGAAGATTTAAAACAAGAGCAAATGACAAAAAATATCGTGGGGGAGGGGGTATAAGGGGGGGGGGAATCCAGATGGGTTTGCACATACACAGATTAACTTCTACAACAGAAAAGAACTGCACTTCTATTCCTCGTTGGGTTTGGTTTTAATTCTGTCAGTTAATCTAATTCACAATTCACAGTGTCAATAAGCAACAATCACCTCTCAGAGACTCAAAGGGTAGAAGCTAAGTATAGCAGCAACATTAGCTTCTGTCCTATTGCTAACTACAGCCACTGTCACCCCAGTTCTGGTGCAGAAATGCAGAAAGCAAGACCCAAATCAGGATGCCATTCCTTTTGTCCGTTTCATCACAGTTTTACTTTACTGCATCAGCCAAAGCAGCTCTGTTCTCTCAAGAGTCACAATGTGACATTTAGTCATTTAAGGAAAAAGAAAATCTTACAATTATTTCCAAATAAGAAGTGTGTCCATCAGCAGCCTCAACTTCTTTCGTGATAATTCAGCATTTCTTTCCTGTTATTTTTGACTATTTTTTCTTTCCTTTACAGAAACTCCACAGAAAGAAGTAAAATTTATGGACTGATTTTCAGGGCAAATGTGTAAAAGTGCCATCACAGACATGGAGTAAAGGAATTGAAAATAATGGAAACTTGCTCCTCCTCATTATTTCCAGTTTTAATAACCTTACAGTCAATTGTAACAACAGGAGAACAAATATTTTAAGTCAAAAGTGTGCTTTCAGCGTTGGCCATAATTCAAAAAACAATAGATTTCATCTGTAGTTCAATAAACATCAGAATATCTGGCAAAACTCTTGAATAAAGAGTTGCAGGCTGCAATCAGATAGACATTCAGCACTGAAGCCAAAGGAAATTGTGGCTGCAATCCTGCAACTGAATCTCTGCAGATGGCATCTCCATGCAGTAAATGGGGCTTCCTATAGGTGCAATGGTCTGCTTGTGCAGATCTGAGATCTGAATCGGGAGGGATGGATGTAGCTCAATGTCCCTGGAGCTGTTAGGACTCTGGCTTTGTACAGCACTACTGCATTGTAAAGACCACATTTAGAAGTAAAAGAATGCAGGGTACACATAAGTAAAACTAAATATTTGTGATGTGGCATTGTGTCTCAATAGATACAAAAATTATACCTAAAATGATACTATTCTATTCTCTTAAACTGTCTATTTCCACTCCAAGCTGAAATCAGAGCCTCATCTTTCCCCAGTCTTTACAACCTGCCCTCAAGTCCTGAGTCTGTTCCTCTTCAAAAACTTATGTGGATTGTTCCAGTTAAACTTAACACTTCTCCCTGCCCAGACTGAACAACTGGAAAAGCCTTGTTGCCCTCAAGCACTAATCTACAGCAGTCTACTCTCATAACTTTAACTCAGAAGTCAGGCTCAAGACTCAAGGACATATCAAACGGGCTCATTTCTGATTAGGAGTGCTGAGATTGTAGTAACAATGCCACTTTGGGGAGCCTAAAAGACTGGACTTCTCAGTGTCATTCAAAAACTGAGGCTTTTGCTACCAGCTCTGCTAATGACAGCAGTTACTGCTCCCTGGTAAGGGGTGAAACAGAACAAAACCAGCACTCTGACCACCATCCTTAAATTTTTTTTGCAACCTGTTACATTTATGGCTTTCTGCAGAGGCAATCTGGAATGTCTTTTCCTCCATAAAAGCGTCATAAAGTAGTTATTTCTCACACCATTTCTCAACTCTTTGCCTTCTGAAACAGAGCTCCGACATCAACATTAGTCGCCTCCAGAGCTGCATCAATGACAAAGGAGCAGCTCCCCCTCAAAGCCATGGCACGAAGCCATGTCCAGGAGCTGAAAATAAGTCCCTGTTATTTCTGCTAAATAAAAGTATTTGATTATTTTTTGCAAGGAATTAAATCTTGGATGTCACTTTTTTCACTTCTGACCACATACACAAGCTCCATCTACGTCTGCATTAGCCCAGTGCTGCACAGATTCATGTTGCTTTACTAAGGAGTATTCAGCTGCCAAAAGGAGGGAAAACCCAATTTACTTGTTGCTGTTGATTGTATCATGCACTAAGACTTAAAAATAAGAAAGTGAACAAAATAAAAAGAAAAGAAAAGGAAAAGCACCTGAATGGTTCTGACTCATGTACATCTAAGGCTGCCCCTCGTATCCTTCCTTCCTTCAGGGCCTGTGCAAGTGCTTTTTCGTCTACTAACCCACCTCGAGCTGTGTTGACCAGGAAAGCCCCTTGTCTCATCTAGGGAAAGTTAAAAACAAGAATGATGAAATAAAAATAAATGAAATAAAATCGTTGTGGCATTATTTTTTACTCAAAAGAAGCATCCATTACAACAAAGGCTATTCAGCTGGTTTAACCTGTAACAGTTGTCTTCCCTTTCCGTTGGAAAGTATCACAAAACGTGATGTTTCTAACATGAAATGCTATTTCACAGCACTCAATAACCTTTTGTTTCTGGTAAGCAGTGTCTTTTAATAGAAGCATTGTTTCAGATACTGTGCAGTAACATGATCAAAAGATACAACTGTGCATATGAAAGTGACAGATCATTTTATGCCTTTTTATTTCACTGTGAAATTGCACGAGACAAACCACAGCACATTCTTAAACAAATTCATATTTTGTCATTTTTCAACTTTCACACAAATAAAAGCTTACATGAATTTTTCAGAAAAATCAATGCTTTTGGATTTTCAAACACTTCTCCCTTTAGCTGGAAAACCACAGTAGATCTATGTTTTATTTATTTTTGTTACTTCAGCTTCCTCCTCCCCGTGAGACTTTTCAAACAGAAGTCTAAAGAATTCGTATATTATTGAATTAAAAGGCATGAAAATGAATTTGGTTGAGAACGCTGTGTGCCCAGGAGAGAAGCTGTGCTGTGCACTGCGTGGATTAGCATTGTAGATGACACTGTGTGGGGAGAACTACAAGAATTTACACCATAATACATCCACAACATGAAAACAAAGTGGTGGTTTAAATAAGAGAGATGGTACACAAAAAAAATAAATTACTACATCCTGCTTCCAGCCACCCTAAGACTTCTTCTTTTACCAGATGTCTCAAACACAGCCTCTGATGTCAGAAGCATTTCTGTGCACGAAGATGCACACGTGACGAGCAGGAACCACGCTGAAGATGAATGCTAGAAGGCTAATTTTTTTACTGACTGCATCTCTCACTGTAAGAACAAAAAACCCAAACATTTTGACAAAGTCAGCTGCTTGAAAACTACACAACCCAAAGCTTATGTAAATGGATCCTCACTCTGAAAGACTGAAGTGCCAAATTCATGACCAACAAGGTTTGGATCAAAGTCAGCTACAAGAATTTTTTTCACATGAGCTCATAGGAAATACTAAACAATTAACATGCATGTGCTGCAGTAATGTTATAACATAAAAAAACAACTGTATTTTCCTGGCCAGCTCACTGGGTTTAGTGTGGCCCTGCCTCTCTCCATTTGCAGACTCTTGGGCTTACAAGAACCATCTATTAGTCTGTATAGCAAAACCAGAGTCTGCTCAGAGAAGCAGAACTAAGGGATGGTTATTTTAGACTTACATAATAATCTTGGGAATTACAGCAATGAAGAAATGGTGGCATGATGTCAAGTTGGTCTAGTAACCACAAGATGCTCCTGATGGGAACCATCACTGCACCTCCACTATTTGTCAGCTGTGAGAACCAGATCAGGACTAGCCCAGGAGGGCTCACCCCAGTGACAATCACACCTCCCGTGCAGACACGCCACAGGCTCGTGGGAGCTTACACAGCCACCCTATTTCTGTGCTCTTGCAAACAAATAGTATAGCCTGGTGTATTTATTTGCACATTAAGGACTTGAAAATTTTAATCAAAGTGAACCCTGATAAAATCTTCTGTCTAAACTTAATAACCTTGCTTGAGTTTTCATTTTAGGACTACTTAGAAAACTCAAAAGCTAGTACTAAGACAAGTCCAAATCAAATGGAACGTGGCTGCATAAATGCATTCCGGTGGGAATGAATTACGTGACTCATGATAAACTATGAGGGTGGATGCAGCTGGAGATGGCTCTTCACAACGAGTGGAAGTCTGAAAGAGTTTCACAGCTAAAACTGCTGATGGCTGTTGAATTAATCTAAAATAAACCTGCATAGCTGCTTGTGTTTAAAATGAAGCATCTTCTTGCCACATCTATAAACCTAGAGATGACCTCAGATTCTCTTAAGAGTGCTTGATTACCATGGGTTCAATGAATACAAGCTTGAAACACTTCTCTGAGCTACTCTTGCACTCCAAGGCCAGGCAGAATGCTGGATAATTAAAGGGAAAAGCTAGTGAAAGAGAAGGCTGACACTAAGCTTCAAAGACATTTTAAAGTTACATGATTTCAGATTCTAAACAAAATTCAGGGCGAGACTTTAGTGAAATGAGATGCACTATGCTTCTCCATACTTTGTTTAAAAACTGATCTTTACATGAGCATGCAATACTGGACAAAAGTGGTATGCAATTCCCTAAAAATTTTAGGTCAAGTCTTAACATCTGTCAGCCTAATAAAGCTATTCTGCTCTTTTTGATACCTCTTCAGAAGACCTGCTCAGTTTGCACATTGGCTGTTACAATACAAACTGCTTCATCCAAACCTTTATCCGAAGCAAGAAGTATCTTTTAACATTTTAATCCTTGCTTCAATCATGAAGGATAATAAATACTAAGGTAAATGCTCATGATATCCTTTCCAGTACAGACTTTATTACACGCATTTCATTTTAGATCCCTAAACTCTCAAGAAGTGTGTTACATCATCAATTGCAGGCTGCCATCATCCTACGTGGCTGGGGAATATGTTCAGTAATTACTTCAGTTTCCCCAAAGTTCAGGAGTAGTAGGAGTAAACTATTTCTCAGAAGCCAAGCAAGGTTTTTTCTGCTGAAGAGTGCTACTGCCATTTTTACCAACCTACAAACAATAAAACCCCTCAACATCCACTATCAACCTTAAGAGTTTCTTTCCTGTACACTGCCTAAATTCTTACACCTCAGCAATTTATTTCTTGCTGTTATGAGCACTGAGGTTGGAGTCAGAAGGTAGACACTTCATGAAAAAGCTCACAAATTAGGCAGTAAGGGAGCAGTTACTACACCCATATTTTGAAATTATTTTCATATTATCTAGAACTTTAGGGAGAGGTTAGTACTAATTCCAAGAAACATTATTTTTCCAAATAGTGCAATGCTGTAAATGGGATCCATCCATGAAGCATTCTGCAAGCATCAGGACTGAGCACAGGGGGGAGCCATTTAGTCATAATCCTTAAATTGCATCTAGAGAAGTCAAAGTGAGGAACAAGAGTGAAAGGCGGATTTGCTACCTCAAAACACACAGGTAAAGGAAGTAGCTACTAGAAGACATAGAAGAAGTGCTTTTACATAAGTGCAACTTTATTAAATCTGAGCAACATTAAGAGCAGCAAAATATTTCCACAAATGCAATGTTCCTGAACAAAAGAGACAATAAAAACAACAACAGATAAACTACCAGCTGTTTCCTCATCAGTTATAAACCTGATTGATCTCAAATAAGCAAAAGGGAAAGAAACAAGAACCTGCCTGTTTACAGAAATACACGCTATGCAGTGTTCAGCCACCAGCACTGCTGTGGAGGGTGTCCCCAGAGATTATTACCTGCTTTATGGTGAAGTCATTAATAAGATGATGATTGTGTTCGTTCAGGTTGCAGTGCAGGGTAACACAGTCACTGTGGAACAGCAGGTCCTGCAAAGTGCTCACCCGCTGCAGTCCCAGAGCACGTTCCATGCCATCTGAGAGGTATGGGTCATAGAAAATCACACTGAAGCCAAAGGCCTTGGCACGTAGTGCTACTGCTTGCCCAACACGCCCTAGAACAAGACACACATGCAATGAGAACAGATGTGAAGCAGCTGGTGCAAGGTAGCCTCCTCCTTCCTACTGCAAATGCTTGTATCTGATCATACTGCTTTGTATAGCAACTGGAAGAAGATAAAAAAGGAGGCAGCTCCCACCCCACTTGCAATCATCACTGAGATCAGACATGTTACATCTGGGCTGCTTCACACTCTTTGTTCAAAACCAAGCAGGAGGTTTGCACCTTTGGCAACCGGGGATCTGAGATGCCAGATGTCGTCATGTAATCTGCAATAATCTGTGTAATACAAAGACTTGTTTGCTGGGCCTGTTTATGGTAAAACACTGCTGCCTGTGAACACATCCTGCCAAGGACTTACTCTCACCCATGTCAGAGCAGCTGGCTTTAATAAAAAGCTATAAAATTAATCCTCAAAAATGGATGCAACAAAGACAATTTGTTTAATCTGAAGCTCAACTATTCTCAACTGCAATCTCCTTTCTGAACTAGTATTTGCTTTCATTTTGAATAACATCCTTTCAGCATTAAAACACCTACAAGAACCCTGTCATCTAAGGCTCGAAAAAATTTTGTATCCATCAAGGTAAACGATGAGTAAATACAGTCCATCATATGACACCTAGTTAAGAAAAGCGTGGTAGCATTTGGTAGTCACATTGCCTCTAGCTTTTCTCTGTTCCACTTCTGTTACAGTCGTGTTCAGAGTTGTGACTGACACTGCTGTTTGGGCACGACTCCATGCCACACGTATCAGGAGGATATGCTACCAGTAAAACTCATGAGACAAAGGGTGAGTTCATTTAGTGGGTCGGGTAATTTGAAGAATGGGAACTAACACAATTTTCAGGTTAGAAGACTACATACTCACGTTAGAGTACTACAAATGTTCAATAAAGACATTTCAAAAGACACATCATAATAAACATGTCTCATTTAAAAAAAAAGTCAACATGTTTTTCTTTGTGAAATCAGAGTTTGTTTAAACAAGCATCAAATTTACAGTGGGAAATCCCATCTCTTTCCAATTGTGCTTGAAAGGATTTCCCTCCGTTTTTAAGTTTCTCTTTGAACAAACTTAAGAAGCCACAAGAAGAAAGGGTTTTTGTTGATCATTTAACCTGAACACAGGCAATTCTGCAGCGCTTACTGACAGACGTGTTTGGAATATTAAGCAGTTTGTCAGTCTGATGGGGGCTGTCTGCTTTTCTTTGGGGACACAAAGGTAAAATACTCTTCAAAATCTTTAATTTTAATGCTTGCATACGTGTTACTCATTTGCTTTTCAAACTGCTTTTTATAAACTTGAATCAGCCAATTTTCAACACAAACACTGTATTATCGTCAAATTTTGGCATATTCACAGCTCAAGGAACCAGTCACACAACTGTAAACAATATATTTCTTTTTAAAGTAAGCGTATCGCTTTTACTCCAGCTCCATTCATTTTCACATGCACATTCTGTCATCTGCTCTTTCTTACACTCTTTACAACACTAATACCTGAGGGGATTCATGACAGTGAAATCTCTTACAACAGACTCTCCAGTTAAAGCTCCGCTTTCCATTCATCGCAACCCGGCTAATAAGCCAAAGGCTTCTTGAACGTGCGCAGTTTCCTTCTGAAGCACTTGGGAATCAAGGGTGTGTACTTCCAGCCAGATTTGTCTTATTACAACTTCTATTCTGCAAGACTCTCCTGGGCATAACGGGTCACTCCAAATCTACCTCAGCACATCAAGAACAACTAAGGAGCACAGAAGGGATTCCACCTTTGGGACAACTCTATCTTAAAAACATACACAATTGCTGTGAATAATCATGGTGCTTCCGGGGAAGGCATATTCTAGAGCTCAAAATATTAAATTAACTTCTTGATCTGTAGTGTGGGAAGAATACAGAGAATGCACGTTCATACACTTGTAAAAAAGGCAGAAAGCAACAAAAGCCTATTTTACAAATCAGAGATTTATACGAAGCTCTAGCAAAGCCCACCCATCATTTCAGGGACACCAAGAAGCGTGAAGAGAGACTCATCAAAAACCCTTTGCTCTCCTGTTACAGCCTGAACCATCTACGCCCTCAAAGTCTCCCAGCTCACTCAAGTCTCCCAGTCTGTAGATGTGTCCGGCCTTAACCTCGCCAATGGCCTGATCTGAGTGTGACAGTTCAGCAGCTGCAGCTGTCAATGCCCCAAACCCAGCATCTGGACAAGGAATGTGCATCCTATGCTGGTATTACAAAGTTCTGTATCAGGCCCTTGATACCGTGGAAATTTTGAGGACCTGCCTGCAGAATCCCACAGAAGGAAAAAGTGCTTTCATTTAGCAGCTCCTTCCTGTCTATGCAACAGTAATGGAGACCGTGGGTAATTTTTCCAGCCTCCTGGAGAATTCCACAATGTGGAGAGTGCCCTTTTGTTTTTCCCGCAGAGCACATTAAGAGAGCCAGGAGGACTGCCCAGGGTACATCATTTATCACATGGTATCACCACCCAACTCTTAAACCTTAATGTTTTCTGATAATGCAAATTAATACTTTGGCCAGCATCTGGTCAGGACCATAGGTCTGCTGAGAGAATACAGCAGGCGAGGAAAGAAACTAAGTGATGACATTCATTATGACGCAGAGACAAATGTACTTGGTGGAATGTCACCTCTCTTGAGTAAGGAAATGTACTGGCTATTAGTCATCAGCATTTGTAACTGGGAAGAGGAAGGGAGCGTGACTTCACTGCTGTAAAATTCCCACTACAGCAGAACCAGGTCCAGCTACCTATTCATCCACGTACTTACATGCTGCTGCTCACAAATATTCTTTTTTAAAAAAATCCCTAACTGTCTAGATATAAGGTGAAAAGGTAGCTTTTTAAAAAAATTCAGGGCTTACTACACAAGCTTGTGATGCATCACTTGAAATATAGGACAGTGGATAATAATAAAGATTAAAAGTGACAGAGAGCTGTTTGATGATGTGATATTATTATTTATGTAAGGCTCAAAGAACATACACTTCATAAAGACTGAAAACAAAACAATGACGGATGGTATCCAAAAGCACAAGAAGGAAGCATCATGCTGCTGAGTCTCTGCTTATCTTCTAGCCCAATACAAGCAGAGGATGAGATACAGGGTTAACTTTAAAGGAAGGGGACAGAGTAATAAGATTAAGCAGCACAGACCAGGTGTCAAAGCAGGAATATGCACAAGAGGAGGCAAAGAGAGTGGGTGATGGAGAGAAAAAGGCAAGTGACTCACGAAACTTGGCTGGACCAGTGCATAAGGAATTGAGTAGCTGAAGCTCTGGAGGGAATGACAGCCATTCCCTAGCACAGAGATAGGCAAGAGCTAGGGTGTTTCTCTTTGGCAAAACAAGAGAAAAGCCCGGGAACAGATGTGAAGGAGGTTGGAGTGAGCTGTTGCAGCAGCAAAGTGAAAAATTTAAGCAACCCACTGCTAAAGAGACCACAAGTTTAAGACAAGAACAGAGAAACACAGCTGTGGTTGGGATACGAGATATGAGATCTCAGATGCACACTGATGAGAGCAGAGAAACAGAACTAGAGAAAAGGAGGACGTGTTAACAGGCAACAAAAATAGCTTTTCTGTGTGCAATACCTTCACAGCCTCTTAGTGGTTATTCACTGCTGATGTGGACATGTCTAAAAAATAAACTGAGGCAAAACTACAGACATGGGAAGAGACCACCAGTAGAGAAATATAACCTAAGGGCAACTCTGTTGAAGGCAGTTGCCAATACACATTTTAGTCTAAAACTAGGTGCAGGGTAGCCTCTTGCAGTGCCCTGTCGTAGAACAGAGTGTATATCACAGCCTAAGGGGCTGCAGTGCTCAGACAGAGGTTAGCAATATCTTCTAGGACTATATTCTTATTCTTCAATAAAACAGAGCTTCATAGAAGTTTGTTAGAACAGGTCATATCCAAATTTTTGTGCCTATTCACAGAAAGAAAGTGAAGTTTTCAAAATTGACTTTAAAATTAGATTTTTCTTGAAACTGTGAATATGCTACTGTACAAAACAAACAAGAATAATTACCGATTAATAACTGTAATGGATGTGCACCTTTAAAATCAGATTTTACTAGTCTCATAATATACCAAGCACACAAAACCCTTGCTTTTTAAAACTAAACCCAAAGCCTAGCATTTTATGCACACACACACTGGCAATCTGATTATCCATTTGTTTTACACTTTTCAACCAGTCACAACAATAACGACACAAAGTTCACTTAAGCAAGTCAATAATAAATGACATTTTCTTTGTAATCTCAGTCTGGAATTTGTACAAATAAAAAAATGCAATGCCAACAGGACAGATATTGCCAGCAAATATCCACACAGCACGCGAACCAAGGCCTAACCTTCAAAACTAGGCATGTGTTTCCATTTTTAAAACACTGCAGGTGACTCTATTACTTACGTACTGATGCTGTGCCTGTGAGCACAATAATCGTTGTGTGCTTAAATGCATAATTACACAAGTATAGATCTGAAAAACAATTTCATGACTAACTTCTTGAAAGTCATATTTTAAGGCAATTCTTTGCTGTGAAGATGTTTTTGCTGCCTTATAAACTCATTTAAATGAGTACTATGTAACACCAGGCTATCTTCAGCTTCCAAAATTATAAGCTCGTGGCTTGAATTATTTGACAGCAATGTGTAACTGGAACAGTCATTTAAGTATGATGCCTTGTTGTCAAAATTGCATTATTAATTCCTGTGGGTGAATACCACAGGAATTACATCCACAGTCTATCAGATCTTTGATAAGACAAGCACATGACTGAATAATTTTTAAATAGAAACTGACTTGCTTGTTTTTCTTCTCTGCTTCTGTAACAGACAGTAATTAATTCATCTCAAGCAAGCCTGTCCATCTGTCGGTTGCTGAAACACATTTAGGGCCATTCAGAGAGGTAAGCAGGTGATTTTATTACGTCTGGAAACATTTCAAATATTCTTGCATATATTTTCCTCTCATTTGAGTGGAAAGACAAATTCATATGCAGCCCAACTGAATGCATGAAATAATTGCTCTGCAGGCTCTTAGTGCAGTAAAGATTTTTCAGATATGTGAAAAGCAATAAAAGGAATAAAGCACAAACAGACCCAGATGACAATATACAACATATATGTGCAACAGTGGGCTAGAGCAGCAGGATCCTTGTCCTGGAAAAGGAAAGTGATGGCATCTCCTTCCTCTTCCAACCAGTGTGCCTGAAACCAGGCAACAGGACAGTAAAAAGATGTACAGAAGCCCAAAGGATGTGGAGAATATCAACAACAACAAAGTTGTTTGAGGGAAATGATGATGTCTAAGGGGAAAGCATTTGAGGCAGACAAACATCAGAAAGTAGTGTTGTGCAGAATGCTTGACACAAAAGGACTGAACTAAGCGTTCTGTTTTTACAGCTCAAATCATCACCCTTTTTTATAGCAAGGACGTTGAGGAGTATCAAACCACCTCTCCAAGCCAACATACCTAACCCGATGATGCCCAAGGTCTCCCCTCTGATCCTGGCAGCTCCAGAAGCAACTTCCCGAATCTGTTCGACGCTCTGTACCCTCGTGCCTTCTCGCAAAGCCTGGTGAAGCCAGGTGGTTCTCCTGTACAGGTTCAGAATGTGGCACATAGTGGAATCTGCCGTCTCTTCTACGGAGGCAGCTGGCACATTGCACACTGCGATCCCTGCAACGAACGGGGAAAGGACACCGGTCGCCAAACGTTTCTTACTCTTCCCATTTAACAGCAATTCAGGAGGATGGTGCTTACATTTACAGATACTTGACTGCCTGTTTTGCAAAAATACTAGGTTTCTGACTGCAATGGCAGGCAGAATACTTGACATAATAGTTGATAAGTATGTGCAAACATTTTTTTCTGATTTTATTATTATTTCTTGTGTCTGCAAACTAAGGCAAACAGTAAACACACCACTGAAACTACAAAAAGAAGTACTGAAGATTTTATGTAGTTTAGAATACAAACTGGTAAGCATTTCGTATGCACACTGAGGTAGACGTTTTGAATAGCAAAGAGAAATATGCCTTGCTCTCAACAATGCTGTTAATGGCCATTGTTTAGCTTTAGCCATCTGAGTTAGCCTTCCACCACTCCCAAAACCTATCTATACAAGTTATAGAAAAGAGAAAATAATTTATGATGCCAGCAACTCTTATAAAGTCCTCATAGGACAACAACTAGTATTTCAAATTCATGGATGGGTAACCATGACACAGCAAGGGACGATCGGTTTCATGCTGCACATGGGTTTGTAGAATTATGACAAACAATCCAATCCTCTCTCAGTCCATTAAATTAAACAGATAACCCAGCTAACTGTCAATAGGGAAAAATAAAATCTGCTTCTGCACAGCATGCAAAAAGAATGCAAAACCAGTCCATGTTCCTAATGGCTGAAATGTTATTGTTATGACCTTTTCAACCAGCAAGAAGCTGAAGCACTGCTACAACAATTGTGGAAGGTGGATTGATTAGACTCACAATATTCACCTTTACTACAAAAAACAGATCAGGCAGCAGGTGACTGTAACTGAATGCAAGTTATCCCATCCTGCTTTTTACCTTCCAATACTCACAGAGTAGTTAATGAAAATGTTCACTTGAAAGCCTCCGTGTCCTTTCTGACTTGCCTCTCTTCGTTCTTTCTGCTTACTACATGTTCTCTCTCTAATCATCAGCTCCCACAAATGTTTGTCTCTTAGTTCTGCTGACTGAGATCACAAATAGTATAAAGTATAGTTTCACAGGGGAGAAAAACAACAGTGGTTTGTACACTAGAAAACACTCTAATGCTATTTTCACTGTCCAGTTGTTTGGGTTTTTACATAAATATTCAATGAGTCCTCAGCTAACACCTGTGTATCTTACAAACAAAGGAAAAAATTCTCTTCAATAACAGTAATAACAATAACCTGACAAATAATATTATACCCTGTTTATGTGTATTTTACATTCAAATATCTTCATTCTGCTGCCCAGAACTTTACAGCTTTCTTTAGAACAGTAAAACCTGACATAAAGAACCTGCAGAACTATTTTTTTCTCTGCTGTAGAGATAGTGTCTGCTGAGTCACTGCTCACAGACTTACATAAAGATACAACAGCATCATTTGGCAGAACATTAATCTTGGTGTCCTGCTAACACCAACAGCAGTATGAAACTCAATTTTTAAAAAATGAAAGAAACAGTGTGAGTGGGCATAAAAGTACAAGACTTTTAAAAACAACATCCTTTTAAGTGCATCATATTAAACAGCTACATTTGTTTCTGCAGAAAGTCTTTTTTATGGAGCAAAAATGAAGTCTTGAATAGGAAAACAAATATAATAAGCATGTCTCCTGATAGCTGGCATCAAAGAAACAATGCTTTAAAATGAGCTTAAGAAGTTACTTCTGTCCCCAAATATGCAATATAAGGAATTGAACTCACCTTGTACTTTCCTCCCTTATAGATTTCCTTAGGAAACTTAGGGCAGAAGAGTCAGATAATTTCTCCCCTAAACTATAAGAATTTCTTTCACCCTCTTTCTTTCCCCCCCAACTTGAAAACCAGCTAATTTCTGAAAAGATATGGTGAACCACAAAAAGCAGCAGTACAGAGGCGATGATATGAAGACGAGACATTTCCCATGAGAAAAGATACCTCACTCTTATATAGATCACTCTTATGCTCCCTTCCCCCTTTTCCCACCACTTTCAGTGATCTTATGCATAAATTCAATGCTGAAATACTCAGGAGTCAAGTGGCATCAACCCTGACTCCCTCTTTACTTGCATTCAGCTACACTCACAACACATAAGTATCTTCGAGTGAACAAATAATAAAGTGGAAAAAAGTATATCTTAAAAATTTTATCCAAGAAAGATCTGGTTCCATGCAGTTTAAGGAAAAAGTGTTAGCATGAAAAAAATACTCATGAAAAGGTTGTAACAACCCCACCAGCCAGCCCTCTAGCCCTCTAAAAATAACTTGAAAAGTTACTACAGAAGTTCATGAACGTGTCACACTTCAAGGTGCAACTCTTCACTATATTTCAGGAGTGAATCAAAGCTCTTTACAAAGAGCAATTAACTCTCATATTACCTCCTTGAGATGCACATTATTTTTACTAGTTCAATAAACAGAAAGGGATTTGTCCCTGTAGTGGCAAGTTAGTATTTAATTCCAACTATTTCACCCTAACTATTAAAATCAGATACTACACTGCAAGCCTTCAGGCTGTACAGGCTGTTGACAAGAGCGGACAACTGTGTTTTGCAAATACTGGAAATGCACAAACTGTACGGATCGTAAATGTGTACCTCACTCTAACGACAATACAGGAACTAAAGGATTAGGAACGTGGCCATTCAGCATTTCATATGAACGAGAATGTCCCAAATCTGCTATCTGCTTGCAGAATTATGAAGATGTGTGTAGATTACAAACTGGGTTACCATCCAACATGCACATCTGCACAAGAGCCAACAGACCTGCAAATATTTGCCTCTTGCACAAACTGGACTCCTGACTGGTTGGGGCACTCAATCTAGGATTTTTACCCAGTCCAATCTCCACTTAACATAACTGCTTTCTGGGGCTCCCAACTCGGGCACCTAACTGTGGCACTACTTGCAACACGCAGGAACACCGCCCTGTGTGCTTTCAGCCCTCACCTCTGCTTTACAGAATCTCGCAGAGCAGCTGTTAGTCTCTGCCTGCTTTGCAAACTATACCATCACGAGAAACAGGTGATTATTACCCTTTACTGATATACAGGCCATATCACAGCTCCCCACTACATCAACGGTGGTATTACTACTACTAGGACTAAGCACTCTCACACTTGAAGTAAATGTCTCCAAGACCTTCCCAGAACACAATGGGAAACATACCTGGTCACCTCACTCTTGGAAAAGAAACTAAGAAAACGTAGACATTATTGGTAGTTTGACCTGTAGATTATAGGCAAGAGATGTTTTAGCCTCAAGTATGAAAAACAGGAGTTAGACCACTGCCTTCCTACACGGAAACACTAAGAACCATCTCTTCGTAGTTCCAGTATCTGAAGTTATTCTGAAGCAGTAACAACTGATTCTCCTATACAATCAAATTTTCTGTTTTATGGAGCACTTCAGTACTAAATCGCACGCATCATAAATAAGTCTCAGAGTTGATAATGATCTAATTTTTTACTCAAACAGAAGCAGTATGTCATGCTGATGGAATTATATTTCTTAATTGGATTACAGCAGTAGGAATTAAAATATACAATTGAGGTAAAAAAGAAAGAGATGAAAAATTACGGCCTCCTTGGGTTCATATTGCACAGGCGGATTGTCATCCCGTCACAAAGCTGTTAATATTTCCACTCAATTAACTAGTGCCACTATCTCCACAATGATTTTTAAACACTTTGGTGAGAAAACTATACAGCTTACATACTATGTTAGTACAAATTATAAAGAAGATACTAAGAGCAAAGACTTAGATGTTATCAGATTTCCAGAAGTTATAAGATGTAAAATAATGTCTTTAACAGTCATACCTAAATCCCCAGCAGATTTGATGTCAATATTATCAAAACCACTGCCAATTCGGACAATTATTCGAAGTGCTTTAAATTTCTCCAGGTCTTCTCGTGTTAAAGTGATAGTGTGATACATCAGTGCACCCACTGCTTCATTTAGTACCTGCAAACAAAATGGAAGAAAAAGCACTTATTTTCCTTTCAAAGGACCTCAGCTTAACCACGTATACAATATTTTCAGGTATAAAGACTGTAAAAACATTAAATCTAGGTCTTCTGTTTTAAAGGTTATTTCTCAAAATATCTTGCAGCCTCTTGATACTCTTCCCAGCTGATGTAGCCACTCTAGCATGAAGAGATTAGCTTTAGAAGAACTAAGGGACTTGTATTGTGTGTTATGAAGAGAGAAAAACTCTCTCATTTCACAGACTCTCTGAAATACTGAATCCCAAGTACAAGCATCACTGTGGATGAAACACAACATGAGAGCAAGCAATCACTATAAACAGAAGTATTTTTATGCTTAGACAGCTGACATTCAGTTTTGAATGAAGTCACAGATCTCTTTACACAGCGGTACAGCCATTCACTGTGATATTAAACCACCTGATACCTGAACAGAAAACATTCAGCAACGATTACATAACCCTTAGACAAGAGGCTGAAATCTGTCAATTCATACATAAGAACAAAGTGTTTGTCCCTTAGTTTATTGACACTGCAACCGCCTAGGTTTTCACTGATGGAAAACTGGATGTCATATAATTTGATGCAACTGAGATCCCAAATTACATGTTACCCAGAAAAAAACAGCACCCCTAAGAAATCAGAAAGTAAAAACTTTATAATAGGAAAAAAAAAAATTTCTGAGTGAGACAGAAAAAGGAAAAATAAATATCTGAGTATCCTTCAAAGTATGTCAGAGCGCATCCAACATTCTCAAGAAAGGTTAAGAGGAAGGTGCGTGGAAAAGAAGAGCCTAACACTCTATTCCCAGCACTTTCAAATTCTGCTACCAAACAGTGACACTGCACACCACACAGCTGGGATGAGTTTATTGTTCAGAAAGCAGACAATACTTCCCTCTCTGTATACACAAACTGGAGGACTCTACTTCTTCAAAACATTTCTCTGTGTTTGCACCCTCAATGCACTACCTAATATTCTAACAGCCTAACGAGATCCAAAACAAGTACAAATCACTCAACGTTCTAAGCCAGATACAATGACTTCAAGAGGTTCCCATCATGCACCTCACATAAGAGTTCTGCAAGGGCTCTAAATTTCTTATTCAACAGATTTTTAGGTATGGTACATATATAGATTCTGTCATCTGTGTTATTTTTGCTCATATGAGGATTTTCTAGGGTACTGCAAAATCAGTAACAAGAATTAACATCAATATGAATCATTTTAAAAAACTTCCTGCAGCAAAGCAGCCTCGCACACAGAGGATTACAACTGATGGAACCCAAGATCTGCAGCAGTTTAATTTCAAAAATTAAAATTCACAAAAAAAAGTTTTATAAGAAAACCAAAACAAGACTCCTTAAAAATGAAAGAAAACCTTTTTCTTACTGAGTACTTCACAAAATTATTTATGCTACTTCAATGGGTCTTTCTGGATTGGTAACCCCAGTTTTTAGCCAGAGAAGGACCACACTCCTCTGAGCAGAAGCTGGATTTACTTGTAAGAGAACTGCAAAAAGAAAATAAAAAATTACACATCCTTTAAGAATGTAGCTACAACATAATTCAAAGAACAGCTGTAGGCTCTGATCTTATAAACGATTATACACACACACACACAAAACTCCTTGATTGTAATGGTGCAAACACTCCTTTGGAGATTACATCTAGCAGCCACAGACCAGGAAGACTGCACTCATCAGAACAAGTCTCCTTGAACTGTTACACAGCGTTAAGAAAACCCAGAACACTTCATGGGTTTTGCTTCCATCATAAAAACATTACAGTCAGTATGGACCAAGCCAAAGCCCATGCCTGGGGCAGTCTACACAGAAATGATTTCTCTTACAAGCCAAGTGTCCCTGTAAATGCCCTTAGGGGATTTTGTCCTATTAATTCCTAAAAGAAAATTGTTCCAAAATCTCACAGCTCCAAAGGTATGGAAATTTCTTCTAGTTTCCATCCTCAATTTATTCATATCCCAGCTTGTACCCATTTATTCTGGTGCCAGTGTATGCCATTAGTTTAAACCACACTTTCTCCCCTTGGTGTTTACAATCCAAATGTTGACAATGATCGTATCTCCTCTCAGCATTTGTCTGGCTGGACTTTACGAGCCCTCCTAGTCTCACACAGGATGATGCCCTCTACTGCCTTGCTCAGTCTAAGACTTCTCCACTGGGCTCACACAAGCCTGATTTCAATTCTTCTGTGGGTGACAACAGCACCCAGAGTGCTACTGGCGGTCTCGCTCCCCGCCCTGTTACACCAGTACTAGCAGTATATGTACTGGAAATGTCTCCTAACGAAGTCTTACATGTGACACTTCAGCATGACCACCGTCCTGCTGCCAGCTTTGCTAATGTGTAAATGTGAATCCTCCTCCCTGAAGCACGTGTTTCTGTCACACTCCCATGTTATACAAGGACTTCTTTCTCTGAGTCACAGCACATCAAGCCTCAAGGTCCTCGAGTTCTTTATGATATCCTGGTTCTTTCCAATTAGCTCCACTCTGTGTATTATCACTTACATTCCCTTCAACCTTTCTGCTGTTGCTTGAGATGGCTGTGACACAAGAGAAAACACTCTCAGTTCAGCTGCCAGAAGGAAAAAACTGAAGTAGCCTAGAGCTTACGATGACCAACCTAGGGCTCAAGTCACAGCCAGACCCTTCTTTTCCTCCTAAGACAAGCAAAGGCCAATGTTGTGGTTTTTTATGTGTGGACAGACAGCTGTCACTACTTTAATGACTGTGTCAAAACAGAGGCTAAAACACAGCTGAAGCAGCTCAGACATGCATGTTCCAAAATCAAAGTGTTTCATTTGGGAAGCAGCTTTTCCCTTCATAATCATGCATATTTTATTAATTCAGCCAGTCAAGACTGTAATTTGGACTCCAAGAGTGCCGGTTTGGACTCATTACACTACATTTTTGGGCTCATCTAGGTTATGGTTTGGCACTAGGAGGAGATGGAAAAGTATTAGGAAGCTTGGAAATGTGTTCAATAAATGGAAAAATACTTCTCAGCTATGGCTTAATGCTGACACCAGCCATTTCCACAGGCAGTTATCTACCCATCATATGAGCTACGGAACAAGCATATGCAAATGAGAAATCTTTTAGAAGTTTCTTTGTAGTGTTTTAGCCTCTTCGAGGATTATGGACTAGTTAGCAAGGAAATCCACTGCCAAAAACATAATCTTCATTATTTCACAATGATAATTAAGTTACGTTACTGCTTTTTGCAGCTGGCCATCTGATTCAAGTATGCCAAAAAGGCAGAAAATAAAAGTTAGAAACATTCAGCATTGATGCATGCTAATAATGACACTTATAGATTAAAGAAATTAATAGTAAAGTTTCTGTATTTTGGAATTCTTTGTATCCATTATATTCCCAGTCTTGACATACACTAACTGCAGACAAGTTGGACAAGCTTGTCAATGAGCAAAATCAAAATTTGAACTAAATCCGAGTGTATAACACACAAAACTGAAACTCAGCAGAAATGTCAACAGTTCTGGAAAATGAAAGAATCTTTAGAAAAGGAACTGCACGGCAGTAATGTAGTGCTCCCTTACAGAAGCACACCCCGTGGTGGATGCATCAGAGAGACTGGAACTACACGGCTCTTTCACTGATTTCCACAGTGAATTTGACTGATGCAACACGCACCAAATTCCAGTACAACAGCAATTTTAGTACAAATATATCAACCTGTGTTGGCTGAGATACGTCTGTAACAAGCAAACCAGACATTTCAGATCAGCACAGGTTCGTGGCAGTCAGACAATGCTCCGTCACAATCTGTAATGAGGAAGGGCAATGAGCAAAATTTGATGGAGAACAGAGATGGCTGCACACCTCCAACAGCCATTCCTGCTTTCATCAGGCTACAATGGTGCTTTTCAAGAAGAAAGGATCTGAGATAAAAGTTGAAACACGGGACATGAGTTGGCCTCCTCCTGTTACCAAACGATTATGTAGCCATCTACATAATTTCTATGCCTTCAGACTCACTTGCAAGCAAAGCTACAGCACACTGCTGGTTGAAAGCCTTTTTCATACTCTCTGCAACGAGCTGATATCCCTTCCAATCACAACTGCTCAGACAAGTCTTTCTGCTGTTCTTCAACCTCAAAATGACTACTCTGCTTTCACAACATGCCACGTCTCCAAGGCTCTCAGAGAACATATTACACTGTAGCAGGAGACACTTCTGTTTCAAAGAACCTAACAAATCTGGCAGAGTGAATATTGAAGGTTGAAATCATTTCTCCATCTATTTCTTTCAGCTTATTTTAGCACCAGACTACTGTAGCCATCACACCAAACGTTGCACAGTCACCACTGTGACACATGCCTTGTTATTTGGGGAAGGACTCTTTGCATCTTGTTAACTTTTACAAAAACCATAAACATACTGTAACATGCTAAGAACAGAACAGGAAGGCAGCCTTTGGTCATCCAAAGATACACACACTACCAGATTTTACTACTAGAGACTGATCTCTGAGGTTTGTGGATCAAATCTAGAGTATAGAAACATAACTGTAAAATGCTAAACTACTTCAATGCAGAGACAGAACATAGAAATTACATGTTGAATATGATAATATATCATAATTTTTTAAAAAGACTTCTATAAAATCATTGCTAGAAAGAACTATATTTCATGTTCTTCTAGAAACCACAGGGTATTGCATTTTTTGGACTTGAAGTTCCATGCATCATCTCCAAAAAACCTGTTTTCCAGTGTCACCAACAAGTACTTAACCTAAACTGAGTAGGCCTTACATTATTTGACTCTCAAAGTGCAGCTGTAAATTAAATTTGCAATCAATAGCCTGCTACCCAGGGAAAGCTGCTCTCAAAGCCTCACTATAACATCACAAAGGGTCCATGTGAAACGAAAGCCATTAAAACTAAAAAGAAAAGCCAGTCTGCTCTGCCATTTTGTGCTGCTTTTTACAAGTTATTGTTTCTCTTTACACAACTATCAGCATGATGTTAGGTTCCTGTGACACACGGCCCCTGTCAGCAACCTACCCATTTCATGATAAACACTTTATTGAGTCAGGATACTGTCTAGTGTAGACACTAAATAATACTATTTAAGTTTTTTCTGTACATAAATACAAATAAGTATAAACATTTTATACAAACATAAACAAAACTTACTTGCAGGTCCCTGAAAATACTCTTTCTAAATACTATACATCCACACACTGTATAAAGTACATATATATATATACACACAGCATAGTTTAGTTTAGTTTTTCTAAAATACACTATTGAAAAATACATACATACAAATACATACATAAATCTACAAATAACCTGCACAGCCTATAGCAAGCTTCCTTTTAAAAGCCATATTGAAGGTCTTACAAATACAGGATTTACTGACATCTATATGCAGGCTAATGACAGCAGTCTATTCCAGAATACAGACCCTGAAACACTTCTACTAAATAAAAGGCTCTAATGAAAAACCTTTTGCTTTTAACAGGAGTTCCAGGTGTTAACCTGTATGTCCCATTAATAAGGCTGAATTGGGCTCCATTACAGTTCAAGTCTATCAGAGCTACGATGGATTGAACATCTATAGGAAAGGATCATTACTGCCATGAAAGCCACTGATGACAACACATCAGCCCTCACAACTGCCTAAAAAAACCCATTAGTAATCACCAGCAATTTTCAAGCCCCAATGATCCTTCGCAAAACCTGGTCCTGGGAAATGAAGTAAAAAGCTTGCTGATAACCACAAATGTTAGGTTCTAATCTGTCTCTAAGATCAATATCTGCTCTTCCCAGGCACAGCAGTACTTCCACTCTGTTTTGTAAAGGGTATTAGTTCAGGAGACACTGGCAGCCTGCCCCTTCCTGTAGCGCTGCACTTGACCTGCAATATTGCCCCTGGCAAATCTGACAGATGTTGACACAAGGGTCACTGAACACAAACACTGATTTTGTAAACATACAGCTATCACAGTAAGAATGTAAAGTAGTTTATTGTACAATGAGGTGTAGCAGAAGTTTTTAGGGCTTCCTTTTGTTAATTCATTCTAAGTCTTTCATACGAAATCTGATCTGAGGCTCACTGAAACAGTTTCAGTAAATTTATAATGTTTTGAATTGCTCCTAAGTGACAACTTATCCCCAAACAAACATTGCTGTTTAGAACAAGGCCGCTTCTAATCTATATTCTTCGAGAACTTAATTTTGATGGAAAACTAAAATGCTGCAATTGCATCATGAATATAAATAAAACCGATGGTACAAATGCAAGATTGCAGCTTTACCACCAAACAAAGAAGCAGGAAAAATTATCTTACTTAACTACTGATATAATAGGAACAAATCAAAGACTCAGCTGAACAACACCACCATTCTTGATTTGTCTGAATCAGTTTCAAAACATTTGTTGCAATATGCAAGCTCTTCAGCTCTTCTTTGAAACAGTCTTAGCTAAAACTGTAAAGACTGGAAACATTTCTACATTTAATTCTCATGTAAAAGAGTGACTGAAAAATTTCAAGTCCTACATCATTAAATAGGAAGTTCAGCTTTTGAAATTCAAAAATTTAAACTAAAAATATGGAAGTGTAGTATCCCTGTGAAGATTATTTTATTTAGTGCTTTTGTAACAGGAGTCAAAGGATCCAACACATTCTAATTTAACTCAATCACTCGTACAGCTGGAACACAGGTTTACCAAACAGTATTCTTCCACTTCCAACAGAATATCCTATTATCCTCAATGTTTTGGTGAACTGGGTATCTGCATGAAGCAGTAAATGCAGTAAAAAAGACATCTATTTTTTTCATCTAGTTGATTTGAGATGTAGGAAACCACATAATTACCAAAAAAGACAATGAGAAAATGTACACAGCTGAAAGTAAACCTTTGACTTCTGTCCAACCTATACCTTTTGCTTTTAAGCTCATTCCTGAGCAGCTGCCCCTCCTGCCTTTTTTTATTTAGGTTTGCAGGGATCAACACTATTTTCTCTCTGCTTGGCTGAGATGCCTGTTATTGGATCTTGCATATTATGTCTATCTTTAGCCCTTTGGAGCTACACAGTACACTTCATGTTACAGAATGTAGAAGTCAGGAAGCTCGGAGAGTAAAGAATCTGAACTCCAAAAAATCTTGGACAACACAAAGACCTCAAGTGTGTGCTTGAGCCTGTGATGTCTTCAAAGGTACAGAAGTAGAAAGAAGGAGCAATATTGCAGAAATCAGAAGTGCTGGGTAGGCTGCCAAGGAGCAAGGAAAAGCAGTAAACCATGAAGAGCACTGAAAGGAGGAGGGACTGGGGAAAAAGAGGGGGAAAGACAACAGAGCATGAGACAGCAAAAAAAAAAAACCAAACAGGTAGTTGACCTGGAATGAAGATGGAAGCAGGCTAATTATTTTTAAGTAATTTTTTTATGAGCACTGTGTGTGTTTGGAAGCAGTCTGAGATAGTTACTGAGAAGATGAATTAACACAATTAATTGTAAAATAAAATAAAAAACACAATGAAAAACTTCTATTGGCAATAAAGCAGTTTCTACTTAAAAAGTTTAATCAGCAAAATCTTGAAATAATTTTTATGCTAAATGACAGAAATTTTCTGATAGGATGCAGTGAACCCAGAGCAGTTATGAATGCTCAACTTCACACAGCCACACGCAACATTTACAATAAAACAGAACTCAGGAGTCAAAGCATAAACATATACTGCAGCCTTTCAGACTGCCTTGAAAACAAACCACTTTTTCTAGGGTGGATGGGGGAAAAAAATAAATATCAGTGAAACCTCACACACGAGTGATTTCTGAAGAAGCACAGTAAGTGTCCTTTATCTGCGCAGTTACTCAAAACCTTTGGGTTACTGTCAGTAAATGCCAGTATTCACTAAAGCACTGGCACCCTGATTTTCAGAAGGAAGGAAACTTGTCTTTGTCATCCAAGCTGCCTCGCAAAGCAGCAGCACGGGGAATGAATGCTTTGACCTAAGATGAAGCAGAGTTCTAATACAAGTTATTATTTACCCGTGACTTGAAACAAGTCACTTATTTACCATACTTCTAACTTCCTCAGCCAATAAAACAGAACGACAAATGAACTCTGGCACGAGCAAATGGCAACACTGCAGCTCAGGTACCACCCCATCTGAGGAAAGCTTTCTTCACCTAGCATACACAGTAAGGTATAACAGAATTTGCTAATTTTGCTTTTGTCCTGCTTTTGACTCATAGACAAACAGAATTCAAATCCTCATTTCCTCTCTTCCTTTCTGTATGTATTAAAATCTCTCCACCTCCTTGCTTTCTCTGTAAAGAAGTGTCCAGACTGTGCTTTGCTGGTGACCACCTTACAAGCTACTACAAATTCTCCCTTTCCACTCTATTTCCTTTGTTGTCAAGCCATCATGATATGGTATTTTAAATCATCCTCCTGCTCCTGAAACCACCTGACCAGTAAAAATCCCTTCTCTGGATTCCAAACTGTTTACTCTTCCAGTGCTAAACTCTCAGACCTCCGATCAAGGCTCCACAACTGCACAAGCTGTTTCTACTCATTCTTTCCTAGCCATTCCTTTGTAGTCTTTTCAGTCCTACTTTCATCATTTCATTCTCAAACCATGACTTTCTTTCATTAGTAAACCCCAGGAACCCATGTATGCGGATCAGACAATGTCAATCACATCTTTCAAACCCCACCCCAAATCTCCCACTCTTTGGCCTGCCTCCTACAACCTCTTAATGTCTCTGTTTCTGCTATCCTATTTGATTCTCTTCTTAAAGACAGGAAATACATACAAGACAAACTAAATTTCACCTTCTGCTTTCAGCAACACTAAATCTTTTCCCAATTTTCAGTCATCCTTTACAATGGGCAACAGCCTTTTGCGAATTAACATCCATCATCAAAATCTGTATTTTAATTAACAGTACAACATTATTTAGTATGGCAAGAAATCCATAATCATAAATACATAAACGTTTTAGATACTGCTTTAAATATGCAACTTCTAATTTCAAAATTTTTCCTGAAAATAATTTTATATTTTGTAAAGCATCATTCCCAAATAAGGTATTTACAAGCAACACTAGTTTGCTATGTTGATAAAACACAAAACTCTTTAGTCTTCTCTTTTATTAAAACAGAAAACAACACAAGAAAAAAAAAACTACTACCACTTACAAATTTTGAAAGTTTTAACAATGAAAAGGTTTTTTTCCTAATGAAAATCTTTTTCTTAAAATATAGCAAGCTGAATAGTTGGTTGATGGGTTCTCACCAGGCAGATGCTGACAGGAAATGGGCTACAGAAAATGAGATTTATTCACCTGATAATAGAAGTTAGTATTCATATTATTTTCAAGTAGCTGGCTTTGTAAGAAAGTCAAAGATTAAATATTTAATCACATACAGAGACTTTAAAAGGTTTAACGATAAATCAACAATTAAACCAGTTATGAACTCAAAATAGTGAGAACCTTGTGAAAACTGGTCACACACTCAAGGGTTGCTATAATGAGTGTAGGACAAGTCTAACAGTATCTGTAGAGAAACAAGAACACTGGTGCAATTTGGTTCAGCCGACAGCTCAACACTGGAATCACACTCAGCAGGACATGGCACTATACACACAAAAGTGAATACAAACACCCAACGAGCCTTTAAGTTAATACTTGGATCTGTACTTTTCTATCATGGATCTTTGCTAGAGAAGAAGAAAAACTCCCTTGGAAAGGAATCCCGATTGCCCTTCTCTGCACTTGGCTCCTCTTCCACTGCCATATTTATTATGATTTTTACCTCCATAAAAACTGCAAGGCCTGTGTTCATCCTTTATTATGCGAAGGAATGCTTGGCATTCGAGGCTTACTCTGCTAGCAAAGAAATTCACCAAAATTAATTCTATTAATTCTATGTATGTTAAAAGGTTCTATTGCCATCTAGAGAGTAGCGAAGATTTGGGTTAGATATGAGGCCTTCATGCTGACAAAAGTCTCTGATAAGAAATGCAGGTGTATAGGCCAGCTGGCTCCTTGGCTATGATCACAAAAAATGGGTATCCCTCTAAGACAATGAGAGGAGGTTTCACAGCATTAAGCAGTTGTTTTACAGCTCCCAAACCACCAGGTAGGGTGCGAACTTCTGGAAAAACACACAGTTAGAATACTTACTTTTCATTCATTTTCTAAATAAATTTTGAGCTAGCATTTGTTTCGAAACTCTTCTGCAGCATCAGTTCTCAGGGCACAAGGCCTCCTAACCTGATACGAACAATTCCTTGACTAAACAAAGTCTGAAAGTTCCTCACATGGCCAATCCAACGCTGGAGAGTTAGTGTTGCAGCTGAGGGCTGAGCAACAGTGTTCCCAGAAGCACTTCAGAACTATCATGTAATAGTAACATTTTCCAACAGGCAGCACTCTCCATGAATCTAGTTCAGTAGGCAATTACAGGGACAACATCCATGCAAAGACAGGTTGCACTGAAGTGCACTTCAATAGTGACTCTTCCATCTTTGTTTCATCACTTATTGGAAATGACCAGTAACTCACTGATCAGCCATTAACTAAAATGCAAAGGTTAAACACGTCACAGTTAACACACAACACAACCACGAATCTGTTTGTGTTTCCAAAACACTTTAATTATACCTCTAAATATTACCTTTTCATGAATTTCTTGTGTAGACTGAGCATCACAAAATGCCACTGTGGCTACATCCTTCAGAATAGGCATTTCTACTGTACAATCCCTGCCATCCAGCAACGCTACCAAAGGCCGCGGGTGCATGGGCCCATTCATGATCGGAGGTCGAATGCCTATGAAGAAACAGAAAAGACTTGTTATTCAAGCCACACAATGTAATTAAAAAATAATTATAGCTAGTCTGGTTATTCTGATGGCAGAAAAATACTTGAAGGACTGAAGAAAGTAAAACAGGAACAAGTCTACAGCCAGCAACCAACCAAGCACGGAAGACCTAAGAAAAAAGGCTCAGGAGGTCGTACAATGAAAGATGGATCAAACCACTAAGGGAATAGCATATTTGTCTTTTAAATGGGCATTCCTACTACACTACCAAGAAGTGTCTGTGCAATCTTATCCAAGGTTTAGGTTTTGATTGGTTTCCACACCCTTGTTTGCTCTATACAGAATGAGAAATATCTTGTCCAGGCTTGTAAGAGTGTAGTTTATGGAATATCATAAGCAACTTGGGGAGGATTTGAGTACTCAATTCACATATATGATGATTTACTGCTGAGACCAAAATTTAAATGAAAAAAGCCTACAACAGCAGAATTTTGAACTTACTAATGATCCAGTGTCCAAGGGTATGGGCTAATTGCTGCTCTATGTAGGTCAGCTTAGACTTCAAAGTTTTACAAAAGAATTCTGCATAGCTTAGTCAAATAAACACATTATAGTTGAGCCACCATTGAAACTCTTACAAAATATGAACAAAATGTCCCTCCTTAAATTAACATCACACTTGGACCATCCTAGAGTGACAAAGAAACACACGTTAAGTATCTAGAGGAAAGAAAAATATCACCTGGAAGTGCAGACTTCATTCATATCCTCTTTATGGAGTCTTAAAATGAAAATTAAACCTTATAATAAGGTATTTAGAGAGCATCTTTTTAACAGTATAGATGCTATAAATATACAAAAGTACTCAAGGGAATAATATTCAACCAATACATTTACACAAAAGTAGTTAAGTGTGAGTAGAAGAAAAGGGACTTCCTGAAGAGGTTAGGAAAAGCAAAACCAAGAATAAAGTGCACAATTTTTTTTCCTCTTTTAAAACAAGTAGTATCAAAACTTGCAAAGTGAAGTGGGGTAGATATTTCTTGTATGCAAATTTGAAGACATTTTTCTTGCAGTGTGAATTTAAAACATTGCTTATTGCTTGGTAGTACAAGTCCAACATTAATGCAAACAACCAAGGCTCGCTAGTTACCTTCTACAAGAAAACCCAGCATCTTACGTCCCAGTCTGTGTCAAAAAGCAAGCCCTGAAAGACCATCCTCTACATTTTAAGTGGATGGAAAATTAGTAGAATCCAAGCTGTACAAGACACCTGGTGAAGAAAACCAGCTGGTGGCAAAGAGGATTCCATAAGTCAAGAGAAGCAGCACAACAATACCTCCCCTGGGGCCAAGCTCAGGCCTGAGCTAAGTGGTACAGTTATGTGGGCTGTTACCCCAACTCTCAACTGTCCAGTCTGCACCCGTAAACTTCATCGCTACCCTTAACGAAGTCAGGACGACAGAGCAGCCCTACCACCATCTGGCATTTAAATTCTTTACTTCTTCAAGCAGTTTTCATACTGGGAGAAGGAACAAAGGTCTCCACATTTGGTTCTCTTCTGTTCTAGTCCTACCATCTCCCAACAACTGTGGATGCCAAAGGCTGCTTCTGCAGTGCTCTGACATAGCAGGCAGGCACTCAGATGTGAAAATACTCACCAGCAAAGTTTTCCATGGTATTACACCCATGAAAACTATTCTCTGCTATAAAACCATCACTTCTTAATATCTACTGTGACAGACATGCTTAGAAAAACTTCTGGTACACAGATTCTCTCAGTCACCAAAAATTAAATGGAAGCCTTTTCAATAGTTTTAAAATCATGCATCTTGCTAACTTACTACAGTTACCTGTTTGAACCAGAAATGGCCACACACCTTTTGTACAGTCATTTTTAGTAAATAAACCACACACTAATAATGTGGTACAGGACACAAACACTACAGGAATACACAACGTAAAACTACATAGTTACCCAGAGAATAATTACCATCCTTTAATGGGAACTTGATTATAAACCCCCATTAAATCTACTTAGAAATACCCTAAAATAAAGAATGTTATAGACTTGTTCATGTTTCTTTCAAAATAATACATATAACAGCATTAATAAAATACAATTATGTCTTGAGACAAACAAAATGACATTGCAAGACCTATTCATATTGCATAGAGTAACTGTGCTCATTTTAAAACTGAAATGTTAGCCATTGTCTTAACTGTCTGTCCAGCAAAGCCAGGATTTCACCCAGTCTGAACACTAGCTAAAATAACATCACAAAAAGAAAAGAGAACATTGATACTAAAGTTGAAGATGAATGAGAAAAAAATGCGACACAGATGACTCCCTTGAGCTACAATTGAAGGACCTCTGTCAACAGAAGAGTTCACACAGTCCAAACAGATAACAGAAGATGAGATTAAAAACTGTCACTTCTAAGAAAACCTTTTCTGACTCGCGCTATCTCAGAAAATCACCAAATATGGTATTGCGAAACAGCTGTTTAAAATAACGATTTCTCTAAAATACATAAAGGTGTGGCCTGGTTTTCCCCTCATACCAACGTATCTATTGACTTCAAACAAGTTACTTGTGCCTCGTGCCTGGTCCAAAGTGGCACGCCAGGCTGCACCCCAAAGCACAGAAACCAAAGTCAGAAAAACAACTACAGAGAGAATCTTAGGCTTTGTTAAGAGCCCCAGAACTCAAATTCATCCAAGTGACCTTGACCACTAAAACTCTCCAATCCTTTGCTTGCCAAAATCCTTTCTGAACTTCAGCATAGACTTCCTGTTGCACAACCTCTCTCCCTAAATACCGTATCACCGAATTCCAGACAATAACTCAACACTAAAGTACACTTACAGTAACTTAACCAGAGGGGCTGTCGCTATTTAAAGTTTGCATTTGGAAAGACACAGTTTCACTATGAATCAGAACCCTTTGAAGAAAAAACTACTTCTTCCACCATTTAGATATGTTCAGCCTGTTTCTTACCTAGAAATATCATACTGCACCATGCGTTTGGCTTTGCAGCAGACCCTTGGAGTGGCAGGATAAAGTAATGTGTATTTAAGAGCAGTGTTTTCCATGCCAGCATTAATGGTAAATCATGCAACTTGATGCCAAGAAGCAATAACTGTAAACTGGTCAAAAGTGACATTCAACACCACAAATGTGAAACTAATTTAAAAAAAAACAATTCTACTTAGCTGGTTTATTTAACTATATGGTATAGCATTTCACATAGCACAGATAAAAAAATATACCATCCACCCCCACACCCTAGAATCTTTGTTACGGGAAAACAATCTCAGTTATCCTAACTTGAGACTTTCAGGAACCCCTACCAACCTGACATTTCTTAATCTGAGCTTGATTTCCAGGGTCATGAATTCGATTTCCCAATGCTTTACAATCTTCAGTATTCTGAGGCAAAATAGCAGCCTGTCATTCGATCCTCATTTCCATGTCTTTAATTTTTCTTGCAGCCTCCTGTAATCTTGAACCAAAGCTTTTAAACTTCTTATCCACTGCAACCTCTGTAGCCTGGATGGCGTTCAAATTTTTACTAAAAATTAAACACAAACAATACATTAAAACAACATTAAGGGTCTGACTTGCGCTCACAGAAGCCAGGACACTCAAAGTTAAAGCTTCTCACTGCATCTGTACCCTTCCCCCTTCCACTCCTGCCTTTCCACCACACCTGCTGTGCTGCCGCTGGCCATTAACATTCCAGGGAAAGCTTCGGAGGGTGAGGACACACACGGCACCCTGTGCAGGACAGCAGGTGTACTGTAAACAGACGTACCTGGAACAGGCGGCACCACACGCTTTGCCCAGGTGAGCAGGGATCTGAGGACTGCCTGGGATCTCCAAAACCACCCGTGCTGGAGAGCCAAGCACTCCAGCGAGCGCAGGAGATGGAGTGAGAAGCCTTAACTCTGAACTTGCTGGTTTTGTTGGGTAGAAGTCAGGCCCTTAAGGTTATCTAAATGTATTCAAGGGGAAAAGAAGTTTCCCATCACAGCTCTAACCCAGCTATTACTTTGGGTTTTTTTTTCCCCTCCAATATGGAAATAATCTGGTGGTGAAGTTCTTGCCCCAGTAACAGCTACTGTGCCAGTAACTGCTGGAATTTTTCTAAAGTAGTACCAGATCCAATGTGCTCACACAGACAGAGCAGTTAGCTGCATGGCAAATAGCTGCTACATATGGACAACAGAAGAGTGCCTTCTCAGAACTGCAATTTGGACTAACTGCTCTAAAAAAAAAAAAAGAGTATCAAAACCTTATTCTAGTCCAGCTTTTATGGAAAAAATTCTTGGAAACTGAAAAAGCAGCTTTCAGCTGCAGAACCTGACAGGCAGCCAGTCCCATGCAAAAACATTTCAAGTGATTGTGAGACTCACAAACAAGAAGATTAATTAATTTATCAATCCAGCTCTGCAACAGGAGAGGAACGGTCTTGAATTATTACCTCCGGCAGCATGGGGACTTAAAAATCATCAGATCAACCTTAGTATGAGATTTCTTTTTTTTTTTATAACTGGAAAGAAAAAGAGCTACCTAAGCGGGCGCCCCTTCCAAATCCTCCCTGCACCTCCTGAAACAAAGGTGTGCCTTTGTGTGCCACACTCCATGGGGGACAGCTGAAGTCAATACCATTTGACAAACTCGCAACTGGAGGATAAGAAAGCCCTCCCTGACACACTCTAGGATGTTATAATGTGTTTTAAACCTCTCCTAAAACAACCTGTTACGTTACAAACTGACAGTAACTAAAGCAATCATGTTACACAAATGAAATAGAGATCTCAAAGTAGGCTGTCACTATTTGCTGACATTAGAAAACATATCAAATGCAAAAGGTAAACTATTTAAGATTAGCAATGTCATTTGACATTTTTCTGCTGATGATGAATAGATCATCACCCAGACCATGAATGTCTCTCAAATAAGGTATACATGTTAAACGTGAAGGACATTGTCACATTTGTAGGCCCAAAATCTGACCTACCTTTCATTTTCTTAAATCTGTTTGCAAAGTCCATGTAACTCTTTAAATGTGTTTTTCTTTTTTCAAAACAATTGCTTCAATTCTTTTTTCTGAAAAATACATCAATGCCAAAAAGCACAACACTGATCAGTAACCCTATAACGACAAACCAGTATGCACATGAAACTGAGGACAGCAGCCTGGCCAAGGAGAGTTTCCATCTTCACATTTCTGGGGATTTTTACAAGTGCAAAGACTAAATAAGCAGGAAAACTCCCTTGACAATGTCCTTTTAAAATAATTTGTCCTGCAATACTTCCTTTTCACACTGTAAAACATCAAAGTGATTTAAGTTTTTAACAAAACACGAGCTACTAAAAAAATCTAATCAGTATTTACAAAAATAAGACTTGAGAATAAGACTGGACATTTGACTAATTTACAATCTTGCACATGTAACATGAGACTAATGCCCTGTGGCATTTACCTTTACTTTATATTCTTATCCAGGCATCAAACTGAGTCAGAGTTGTCACTTATTTACCATAAGCCCTCAAAAAAATTTACATGTTTTTTCAAAACTAAAGGCTAATATTAATTCAAGTAAAGAACGAGTTGTCAAAACAAACAAAAAATTACCCACTCATAACATGAACACAGAAGCTGTTATGAATCAGGTTTGCCAATATGCACTATTGAAATTCCTAGAAACGCCATACTTCATAAACATATTTTAAGGTTGCTGACACATCATGAATTATTAAATTTTAGATTCTGTTTTGTACACTGGGACCTCAAGGGACATTCAGATTCAAGGTAGAGCAAAACTCTAAAAGCAGTCAAGTAGAAATAAACTTTAAAGCACAATGTAGGTACATGGATCAGTAAAATGGATATAAGGGAAAAAAAAAAAGCGTGCTTACCAGCCTTCAGTTTTTTGATATTCAGCATGTTTAGATGCTGAATATGCAACGCAAAATTCTCCCCATTCTACCAGAATCAGAGCCAACACCTTTTGTCACCGCCTTCAGTGTGAGCAGGATGCAAACTCCCATGACTTGAGATGTTGGATTGGGGGGGGTGCACGGGGCAGAGAATATTTTTAAATAAAGAACACCAACAAGGGATACGTATGAAAAAGTGACAGCGCCTCTTGGATGCCAGAACTACTTAGCAGACTAAATTTAATTCAGTTCTTTTCTCACTTAATGCTTCAAAGCATGTTTCCTAAGGTCTTAGGAACCTGCTGCAAGTCTTATTGAAATTAACAGGAACAATCCCAAACTGATTTTCAAAGGAATAAGATCTGGACTTCACAATATACAGACAAGAGAAAACTAAGCCTAAGACTCACTTAAAGCATATGTGCAGTCTCTGCCAAAGACTACAGGGCTCAGAGGTTAATGTTAAACACACTGAAACTTTAATGGAAAAGCATAGCTGATGAATAGTATCGCATTCTATTCTTTTTATTTACCCAAACTCAGTAAAAACAAGTCATCTTCCTTCTTTTCTTTTCAATTTGCAAGAAATCAAGAAAAATAGAAGTGGTTTCCGACGCTGTATTGACCCGATGCTGCCCAGAGCAGTCCCACCCAACCAGAATCTCCTGCCAATTGTGAAGACTGAAATACACCCAGCAGCTCTGCAGGACTTTTCACAGCTCATTCCCTTACAAGAAACACAACCAACACCACTACTACGTAATTACCACCCTGGACAACAGACTTCCACTTATTTTATGCACACATCAAATCATTATTTTACCACCTGTGAGACACGCGTGTGGGTATCCAAGCAATCGCTACAGCACACGATACAAAGGCCTCAACACAGAGTATATGATTCTTCTTACTTGATTTTTCCCTTTTGGTACAATTGAAACAAAAGAAGCCAGTGTTTTCTATTTAGAAAATCCCACATCTCCCTGTCAGTACTGGAGCCTAAGGATCGCAATTTCGCGTTCCTTCTCCGTACTCACATAGCAAGTAAAGTTGCCACGCTCCGATGTTCCATCTGATAACTGCAAGGATCTGGGTTTCTGTTGTGTTTTTAAATAGTGATCCCTAACCAGTCTTTTTCAAGCATCTAGTGATTCTGCTGTTATTTGTCAGTATGCACACAAAATCCTAAAAGCCAGTCAGGGTATAAAAAAACAAGGGCCCCAAAAGGCACATCTTGAAAGCCTAATCAGAGCTAAAGTTCTGTTAAGGGGAAACAAAACCATCTGGCAATGTTTTCTGTTACTACACATGTACCCCAAACCTCCACGTGAAAACTGCATGTACTTCACATCTGTTAAAAAATAAATAAAATCACATATTTGGAGCATGCTACAATGATATGCCTGATCTTAACTAATATTTTTTAAAAGAAGACTGAAAACAATATGAATCACACCTATTTAATATCAAGTGAGCAAGCAGCAATAGCATAATGCGTTACTGTAAAATGTTCTGTCTATCACAATTTAAAAACAAACCAAATGCCAATCTTCAGTAACAACTATATCAAGTAATAAAATGAGAAAGCATAATTATCAGCAATAAAACACACACAAAAAGCAACATTGCAGAAGTGCTGTTTTCAAGTAACAGATACATGAAAACAAACCCCAGAGAAAGGCAAAACTTGTTAAAGCACTGAGTTTTCCATGGATACGCACCACTTCCACAGTAAATCCTTCTCTTTGTTTCAAGTATTTTAGCTATATTAAGTAATAAGTAAAGGAAGGAAAAGGGGGAAAAAAAAAAAGCAAAATGGCAATGGCGGAGCTGCCCTGGCCACACACACTCCCACCAATCCGAGCCTCAGAGAAATTCTGGCTAAGGCTACCAACTTTGTTAGCTACTCAAGTTTTAGAAGTGACTCTGAAATGCCCCTGCTGACACACTGTGGTGAAGGCCCCAGAAATCCTTGATAACTTAGAGGAACCCCTGCAGTGATGCTCAGGACAGTACCTACAAGGTAAGAATTGAAGAACCTGAGATTTATGCCACTTCAGCAGCATGTTCACCCCTAACCAACTATTACATCAGTTTCCCAGTTACTGATGGGGCAGTTATCTCTAAAATACAGAGTTGAAGGCAGGAACCAAGATGGCATCAAAGACGTTCCGACAATGTACCGTATGCTGGGTATGTATCAGGGTATAACCCACTGTCATCTCCCAGGACAGCGACCATGGAGGAAGCTGATAATGGCAACTGGGGGCGAGATGGAAATCCACCTTAGCATACTCCCAAACTCTAGTTTAAAATACAACTGAGCTTATATTTCAGCCTATAAACTTTACAGGTTGGTGGGTGTGACTTTAAAAAAAAAAAAAAAAAGCCAGAAAAGTCCTGTTGACAGGAACTGGAAAAACAATCTGCTTCAGAATGATTAACTCTCCAAGTCATTCCAGCAACAATACAGATCACGCCAAGACTTACTAAAACACGTTCCATGGCAAAAGTGGTCCTGGACATTTTGAAGACAATACTTAGGATACAGAACACAAGTCCAGAGTGGGGTGGCAAAAAAGGGCTGCACTGCCACATGAAGGGAAATACATCAGTGGCCCTCAGCCGTGCTCTTTTACCCACATACGTAACACAATGCAGCATGCAAGCATTGCTATTTCTTTTTTAAATCATGTTAATGAAACAGGCTTTTTGGCTGTGATTTTGCTAAAAGCTGAACAGCCTCATAACACTAATTTAAAATATAATACATTCAATGAATGTCTCTTGATTTCCCTGTAAAACAGTGTATTTGAACTAGGAAGTAAAAAAGGAGGACATAGTAATTTTTTCTCTCCTCAAAAAATGTTTCTTCTACAGCAAGCTATTTTATTCCAGCAGCCTGAGTGGGTGGGGGGCTTGTTCTGTTTTAAATCACTGCCTGAGCTGCAAGTATGCATTGGGAAAAAATACCACCGTTTAGCATTGTCAATACAAACACTTTCAGAGTATTAATGTCACATTATGTTTTAAAGACATTGCCAAGTACTTATTACAGAAAGTAATTTCTGAACGTAGCCTGTCCCAGCGGCTACTCTCTGTGTTTTTCTCATTTTAGATGTTGTACTGGATGCTGTCTCACGAGAAAGGAACCCAGTAACCCAAGCGAAGCCAACATCAAAGGCCTCCTTTATTCCCAAAAGCAATTTCTCTAACAGCACACCTGTACTTTGACCAAGAACGTTAAACTATTACCTGGGGCACTCCTTATTTCACTTATCAAAACGTCTGAAGATAAGCAAGTGTGGGGCCTTGGATAATCAAATTAGTTTCACAAGGTTGTTTTTTTTTTTTTGAGGTCAGCAGAACATACTCGAATGACACTAAAAATAACAGTGCCGAAGTACGTTATGTATCGAACACTGACCTCTATTTTCTTTGTAACTTCTTCTTGGCCTTTTATATTTATTTTGAGAAATTATCTACTGTGAATCACCACCCTCTCGGCTGAATGTCACGGTACTGTATGTGTCAGCAATCCTTAGAGTGGAAAAAATAATACTATAACTCTGGTTTAGGGATGGTAAGAAGGGAGGAGAACTAGAAACTTCCCCTAAGATATACAGCTAAAAGACCTTTTAAGAAGCAAACAAATATATATAGAGAGCAATTAAATAGGGTCAATTCAACACAGTATTAAAGTTTCTGGCAAATCAGGACAATAAACTCCCTCCTGAGTTACAATCCATTACGTTCTTCCGAAAACCAAAGCAACTCTCACAAACACCAAACTGGTGCAGAAGACTCCTTATTAAAGCTCTTTTTTTCTCCCTCTCTTTTTCGTTCCTCCCACAGCCACTGACCTCTGCTGTTCTCTGTCAATATTAAAAAAAACGACTGATGATGATTACAAACAAGAGAACAGTTTTGTTTTAAAACCAAGAAAATTAGAAAGGCTGGAGCATACTAAAAATCAAAGTCCTGCACCTCCCATCCAGGGTCTTCCGCAGCTGAGCCAAGCTTAAATAAACAGGAGTTTCTGAAAAGATGTTCATTTTGAAGGTAAGCAAACAGGATGTATAAAAATGACAAGCTCACTGAGAATGAGCCAGTAACAACAGTCAAAGTGCCAAATAAAACAGGCAGTTTAAGGCAAAAGTTGGGTTTATATTATGTTACATTTAATCATAATATAATAAAAGTGTATGATGCAAGAAAGCTGTTCTACTCAGGTTTTCTTCAAGGAGAGTTTTGAGTTTCAATTACAAAGGCTCTGGTTCCCAATATCACAGTTAATGCTGTACTGAAAAACACAGTTAAAACTGGGAGTTATTCCCATGACTTGATGAGAGAAGCGAGGTATTTCTTCCCACACACACCACATACTAAAGAGGCTTAGAGAAGGTTTTTGAACGTTTTAAGTTGTTTCCACTGAACTGGTGAAAAGTCAGAAGTGTTTAAAAGTGACCCACATTTGCATTTTTTCACTAGGCTTTATGGTGTTTCTTTTAGTCTCTGTAGTTTAATCATTTTCAACTTGAAAAGGGTCTATTCAAGTGCATAAAAATGCTTTGCCTGCAAATAATTATAAATTTTTCAGGGCAAAATCATGTTCTATCTCTGTAAATTGCATAAAACATTTACGAGTGCTAAAAACATCAGTTGCAAGAAGGCACTTTAAAAGTAAGCACTGATTTCATTATTAAGAGTTAGAAAATGTTAAGGCAAAAGGACACTCTTCATTCCTCACCCAAGTGAGATTTCTTAACAGGTTCTCTCTCAGAGGTATCCTCTCAGTTTGATCAAGCACTGTACTTTGGAAAACGAATTCACTATTACGTTTCCCAATAAATGAAGTTAATTAAGATGTCAGTTTGTAGTTTTATTCCAGCCTTTTCCATGAATCCTTTACTTTATAAAAAATACACTCGCTGGAGCTCCAGGGCCCCCCAATCTGCGGGCAGAGACATTTACAAACTCTGCCCACAGCACATGTGTGCGTCACACAAATGCCATCTCCTCCTCTCGCAGCCTCCAACTTCTGAATGATATTTGTCAAAAACGGTCAGTTGGAGAAACCAAACCCCAGCAACTGCTTTTCAAAACCAAATAGAGACTGACAAGCAATTTGAATGGAAACAGAATGTAATAGATACAATCATGAATTTTTAAAATAAGAAACCTTACTGTACGTTTTTTTCTGCGTTTCCTGAAACTAGAAACAGGAGGGATGTCAGGAGCAGGATAAACAGCAGTGTGCTGGAAGGCTTGCAGGAGCACTGCAGTTGTAAAGCAGACAGTCACAGGAAACACTCAACTGACTTGGAATTTTATCATCTGAAAAAAATGTCATCACTGACTTCACGCAAATAAACTCCAATATTCTGAAATGCATTCTGTTGTTCAGAAAATGGACACGGCATAGAGGAGGACACTGGAAAGCAAGTCTAACTGTTCCCTGCTGGCTCTAGTTTCTGAAAAGATGGGAGAGAATGACAGCTTAGTGCTTGCCCAAGTAAGCAGTAGCGATTGGATAACTCCCAGAAACCAAGAAAGCATTATGACTATCTTCCAGAATGTCATGGGAGAACATGAAGCTGATCCTTGCTCTCAAGATCGAAAAACAACAGAGCAACAGGTCTTCATAACAGATTTTCCCTTTTTTATGAATGTAAAGCAAACCAAATTAGTACAACCGCATGACTGCAAAAGTACAAAAACCAGTGTGCTCCCTAACGTTGGCTACTACCACTCTTTTTTGGTTTATTAGGTACTTTTGATAGGACAATCGTTATTTCAGAGGAAATTGCATCTCTTACAATAGTTTCTTCAGATCAACCTTTTTATTCCTTCTGCCCCTCCTGGGTCAAGACAGACATCCCAGGTGAAAACAGAAGAAAAGAAATGAGCGCGGGCTATAGCAGAAGAAATCTGGAAAATTACTCCCTGTAGAGAAAATTCTACATCCACAAGCAGCCCATTTTGGAGCATTTTTTAGGTCTGCTCTGTAAATGAGATGGAAATAGTTACAATACAAACAGTGAATAAGCTGGCGCTGGTCAAAGACCTAAATGCTTTAAGAGGCAACTCCACCTGTCTGTTCTCATATTTTTTGAAAAAGAATTAATTAGAATTATTTCTTATAAAGTCTACACCACCACAAAACATCGTGAAATGTGACCCTTGGGGGCTTTTCTGAGCTGCTACGCAAAGTTAAGAAAACTGACAGCATCCAGCCTTCCTCCAGTATTTTCATGCAAGGTTTGCTTTCCAAGTTTTGAATGCTCATGACTATAAAATTACCTGGCGGCAAGTTGCAACATATCAGCTTCTTAGCAAAACACTTTCTAGCACATTATTACCTTGCAGGCAACTAACTTTGTTGTTTTCCAACTTCATACAATGCCTACCACAATCTCACAGCAGCCAAATGGCTTGTGAAACAAACAGAGTTATTGAAAACTGCACATTTAGTAAGTTTTAGTTGATTGGGTTTTCTTTCTTTAAGGATACAGACTTCTTCCAGTGACACTCTGACACCTGTCCATGTTTTGATACGTATCTTCTCACGCTTGTTCTATTGGTACTTTCCAGAACGCTTCGATAAACTACTCAGCCTAAGCAAGACTTCAAACACATTAACTACTTCATATAAAGATAATTAAACTTTCACTTCAAAAATATTTAAAAGACAGCACGATTGGTAGCTTAATTCTCTGGGATGACTGACAAGTATCCACAGCAGAGGATGGGAAATCTCCCCATCAGAAGGGAAACCGCTGATCTCGATGAGCGCTGCACCCAACTGGCGGGTAAATGAATTCAAGAAAGATGCTCTCTTCCAACACTGTAGGAGAGCAGGGATCATGCAACAGCAAGCACACAACTGACTCGTTTTGTCCTCAATTTTAGGGGTCATTTTATCACAAAGTACAACAATGCAACTGGCGAGTGCTGCATGAACTTACATTTACCACTGTTCAGAACTAACGAGTTATGATTGCTGCAGGACACCAACCATGGACAATCTGGGCAAAGAACTAAAAATATGTACAAAGAGGTTATGCTGATGACTCAAAACTTAGTTTCAGAGAGAACATGAGAGATCAATCCAAGCCAGAAAAGCTACAATTCAGTATGGGGATTAAATCAGTTAGCAGCGGGGCTTCTTCCCCCCAGCGTGGTTGTGACTGCTGCCCTTCCTGGACCACGGGCACCATTAAGCACTTTGGGGAAGGATGGAGAAGGAAAATCCCCACCATTTCCAACAGCCACAGAAGTGCATCTTGTCTCCAGTTACTCTGACAAACACGCCGAGATGATAAAAGGGCTCGAACCATTTCTTTTTCCTTCTTCTCTGTTAACAGCCCCATTTGTTTATGGCAGAACGATGGGGAAGGGGGTGGAGGGCAGAGTGGAGAAATGGTTTCATTCTGAGCGTATGAGATACTGTCACACAGGAAGCAGCACGGCCTCACTTCTTTTCACAGCTGCATCACGCTTAGTAAAAATTGGATCTGTAAACTGCAGAAGGCAAAACAGAAACCCTTCATCTTCCATGCTGAACTATCTTGCTCAACCTCTGAGAAAACCACTGCCAAGTAACTGCAAGAAAGCCCTGAACATTTTTAGTAGAAGGGTTTGCTATGAAGTAAACTATTTCTTTTTCCACTGAAGTTATTTAAACAAAAGAGTAAACGTGAAAATGTGGGGGTTACACCTATAGAGTTTTGCTTGTTTTGTTTTCAGATTTTTTTTTAGTAGTCCAGAGGGAATGGAGCCATACGGTTGCTGAGTAATACTATGACATTCATAAAATAAGAGTAGTGGCATGAACAATGTATTATTAATCTGCAGATCTGTAGTTCTTTCAGTGAAATTCCTCAAATCCTGCATAGACTTACGCTTTTTGAATTGAACTGCATGTATTTTAACTTGGGGAATAAAGAAAAAGCAGTGAAGCAATACACCCAAAGAGATCAGGTGAACTGATTCTTTATTAATTAGAAGCACTATCAACTGAATTTGTTTGGTTTGCATGCTCCCTATGAAATGGCTCGTGAAACAAAAGTGTCTGAAGTATGGAATGGGACAGAAAATACAAACCAAGATAAATTAATTAAAATCTTATTTTTATTCTGCATATCCAATCTGTATAAAGCCTTCTTACTACAGTGTACATGATGCAGAAGAGTATTATTTTTTCCCTTTTTTAAAAAAAAAGAGTACATTTTCCCCTCTAAGACAGAAGGAAAACTAATTTATGTTGCATGGGAAAGCACGCAAGTATTAATAATGGGGAATGATGAAGAACATAAATGGTTTCCATTTTCACATTCAAAAACAAGTACCTGCAAATTAATGCTAAAAGCAACTGGCCTATAAAGCAGCCATGTTTCCATGCCAACTGATCACAGAAATACATATAATTCAAAAAAAAAAAAAAAAAGAATAACCTACAAAACAAGAAAATAAAAAGAAAGAAGTAGTGCTGGAAATCAAGATCCTGACCATACCCAACTATTTTACAAGAATAGCAAAAAACACAACAAAGAATGCAATTTAAGATGTGAATGGTGTACAGCTAATAGCACTTCATCATTACAATACTTCTAAAAGCTGTCATTCTCTAGTCAACAAGAAAAACAGGATACACAACACCTCTATTAAAAAGGAGGGAATACTTCTACAACAGCAGCAGTTCTCATGGAGGTTTCACAGTTGGCAGACATGAAAGCACAGGTTACTATTCAGTGCACATCCTCCAGCAGAATTTTAGTTTTTGTCTTTATCTGAGAAGGTCTCGCTTTGTTCCTTATTCAGACTGAGCTGTCCTGGGGTTCTGCAATCAGCCAGCAGAGCTGTTTGCAAAGTAATGCAGTCGGCTATTTGAGTGCTAGCTGCAAAACCAACTGCAGCAGGAATGAGTGGATATTCATCTGCAAACGAGGAGCTCATGTAATGATGAGCACATGCACACCTGATGGAACTAAAATTTTGTACGTGTATGACTGACTGCAGCTTCACAACTGATAAAAAGATGGTACCACTTTCTGTATTATTGAAAAAAAATACATTCATACGTAAAATTGTGGCATTGTTCACACATATATGCATTTCTAAGTGGAAAAAACAGACTTATTTTACGTAAGGAAGCTTAGAAATAGTGAATAGAAAAGAATGTTACAGATCTAAATATACCCGGTTCCAAGTTGCTGACATTTACATGCAATAAACCCAGCAGTTCAAGTATTTGTTCATTAAAACCTAGAGAAATAAAGAACCTCCAACTAAAATGTCCATAAAATCTCTGTTCTAAATTAATACAAACTGAAGAAAGAACAATAAATTTCTGTTTCTTAATATGTCTTTATCAAGTAAGCAAGAGCGCTTTCCTTGCTATTTAGTCGCTGAAAACATATTAAAGGGCATTAGAGGCTTAAAATGGATAAAAAATTATGGACACAAAACTCAAAGTTGGAAATCCCACCATGAATGCCTTTCAGTGCATTTGAATTTTACTGGTTTGCTGCATTTTGTGCCAATAGACCATCCCCACTGCCTTCATATTTGTGTGAACATCAGATTACATGACAACAGGCCTACACACTGCAGGGAAAAATGAAAAGCTTACACAAAACGAGTTTTAAGCTCATTTACTACCTCCAGTCTGTGTAGGGATCTCAAATGATATCAGTGGATGAAAGGGAATAATCATGTGGCCATACCCCACCCTACCTAGAGAGCACGAAAGACTAAGGGTTTCACTAAAGTTTCTTCCTCTGACAATTTATAACTCATGATAATTTATTTTCTTGATGTGACAGTTGCTCGCTGCCCTCTTATGCACTGATAATAAAGCCCACACATTTTCTAAGAAAAAAAACCTTTGCCATTTAAAATAAAAAAAAAATCTGGTAGAAAAGACCTAAAGTGAAAAACTGTTAAGTCACTATGATTTTTTTTTTATATAAGAACAGTGTTTATATCGCAGCCAACAGAAACTGCAAATTAAACATTTCACACCTAAGGTTGGCCACAGCCAGCTGACCGAGCACTACTGTAGTTTTTGTAGAGGCTGATGTACGCTAATATAATTAATCTGGGTGGAGAGGCCACGACTTCCAGAGTTCTTCACAAACTATTAATTTGAGGCAGTGCACACTAGATTCTGTCTAATATCCTAAAACATAAAACACATATAAAAAATATCTACACGTGTAAGACACACTCAATATTCCTAATTGATAAATCCCTACATGCAAAGTTATGCACTTCACAATAACCTTTGAACCATGTAAACTTCAGCAAGTCTAAAAGTAGAAAGATATGAATTCTGACATGGAAAATGTTTTTTAACTCCTATCAATCTTTAATATTATAAAAATTACCCCTTCTCAAAACTGCTGTGGCAATAGAAAGCTGTCAGCCAGGCACAGACCAGACAGTAGCTGCACACCCAGCTCCACACTTCCCTAACAATTTATTCCTGCTATGTTTTGAAGGATCAGGGGTGGCAAAGCTGAGTAAGATGAAAGGTCAGTTCAGCTTCTCAGAACTTCACCTCTTTTCATCTATTGTCAAAGAGACTCTTCTACTGTTGTACAAATACCTTTCCACTTTTTGAAAGCTTCTGAAGATAGTTTTGTACCAGCTATACCGTTTCACTGCTGTGTACAAAATCATCCATAGAACACATCAATTTTTCATATGGCACTGCCTTGGGCAAGATCCTAAATGGTAACGGAGCAGAAGACTCCATATTATTTAAATATAAACAGTAGAACAATAATGAAATAAACTTAAAAAAGACCCACAAACATTGTCAACAGAGCAAAAACCGCGAGGGCAAACAGCAACAATTTCACGTTCAGCAACGTTTCTCTTGGCCAGCACAGTCTGTTTATATAAATGAAAGAAAGAATGCTGCCCTGAACTTGCCCATTATGGCACTGAAAAGGTATTGTGGGAATGTTAACTTTCACCTGGCTGACTTCCACATGCTGACAGGAAAAAACACCCTTTTAAAATTTTAGCCATCTGATGAATACTTCACATTTTTTGCATTTTCCAATTATTCCAAGTTATGTATAAACTAACATCAGCCTTGAACTAAATCCATATAAAATGGATACAATAAGATGAGCGACTACTCTGCAAAAGAACAAATCAGGGGTCTTGCATCCAAAGCAAACAGCCAGTGTCGTATTTCACAAACGATGAAAAATCTTGAGAAAGCCAGCGCATTTCTAGAATAGTAGAAATGCTTGCAGTGTCCATAAGAGCACTTACTGGACAATGCAAGCAGGAACTGAAAGAAGCACCATCCTGAATTTCAGCAATGCTGCCCGACTCTGCGGTGCCAGTCTGGATGTCATTTGAGGCCTCTATTCTGGCATACAATCAAGACAGAAACGCATCTCACTATGGATCCAATACCTGAATGGGCCCCACAACGGCTGTGCAACACAGAAGAGAGCCAGGCACGGCAACTGCGTGGAATAGAGAAGACCCCAAAACAGAACGAGCAGAAATATCCTTTCTGTTTTAAACATAAGGCATTTTTCTTGTTTTTTTCCATCTGGCACTTCAAGTAGCTGTCTTTACTTAACGGTCGTCTTGAAGTTTTTAATAGTCATACAACGTGCAAGCTCAAACTGAAAGAAATTATCCCTTATTTCTTCTTTCCAAAGATCAACCGTTAAGTAAAAATAGCTCACAATCATGTCTCTGCTCCAAGCCCTCATATCTCAGCAGGAGGATGAGTACTCAGTACTCACATAACATCCCCATATTCCAGTGCGCAGCGCGCAGAGCCAGAGCCTCATCCACTTACCAGTGTTTTGCTGGTTTGTTTGCATGCATGTCCTCTCAAGCCAACTGGTGAAATATAACTTCCCAATTTAAATATACAGGAGGGCTTTTTTTGAGAAGTTTTAATGGTAGAAAGTTCATTTTTAATTTGAAAAAAGCTTGCTCTTCTATCACAGCAGAATGTTTTGTGGCCTTGTGTTCAGTCAAGCCCCAAGTTGCCTCTTTATTAAGTGCATTTAGCTTAATTCAGTTCACAATTGAAACCGTGTCCCCGTGACATAACAGGACAAACCCAACATCTGCCAAGCACTTCCTCAGAGCACCATGACCAACAGAATCCTATGCTACTTTGGTGCCATTTCCAACAGACCCCAGGTAAGCCCACCATCAGTGCCTGCACTGAACGCATCGTGGAACTGGGCACAGAAAAATTCAGGGAATTACCCCAGGTCACTGCTGAAGCTATTCACAAGACCACCACCACCATCATTTGGACCATTCCACTGCCATTCAGGACATTTACTAACACTGCCACCTCTGCTCCCCTCTCTCTTCATATTTGGATGTCAATAATCAGACTAAATTTACACCAAAAGTCAGCTGCCCTGCACTTCAGTATTTACTCAAGATTTTCAGTAATCAGAAAACTCTCGCATGATCAAATTAAAAAACAAAAAAAAAGAGAGAGACAATTTCAAGAAGGTGATGCATTTCTCATGAAGGAAATAAATTCCCCGACATAGGTACTCAGCAAAGTTCCTTTCATAGAGAGGTACATGTCCCTCACAGAAGCTGGATTTATGCTCAAATACTCTTGCAAACAAGAACACAAATGCCCAACACAAAGTCATTCCAAAGTGTCACATTTTGATTCGGTTTTGCTGATTCCTAAATATCTTAAAGCAAATGTTTACACCTAAGCAAGAGTTCAAACAGGCTTGTGTGAGCTTAACTAACTCAATTTAAAATTGAATTTAATTAAATGTGAGCAGTTTCCCAGGTGTCACATGGCTTATTCATAGAGTGCTTCTTTCCCTATGCACTTTTGTGATCAAAGCAATCTTAGATATAATAGACGAGGTTATTTACTATTTATAAAATTATTCACTGTTTAATGTTGTTTTTGAAATTAGTCTTCTAAAATGAAATGAAACCAAATTTTTTATTAATTCTCTTTGAAAATCTGAGAGAGAACTGGATGATTCTTAAGATCCTTTTTTCCTGCACAAAAAAAATGCCCTTCTGCCAATAAATCTTTAGGGCATTTCAATAGCTGCTAGAATTGTATAAACCACACTGAAAAATTCATCATTTCTGTAAGACAGTATCCCCAGGACAGTCAAAAACCCCCAACTTTATTTTCAGTTTCTTGGGTGGTTTTTCTTCCTCCTCCTTTGACTCTTTGTGGGAAATAAACTATTTTCTATTTACGTATTTGTTAGCAGAATTTTTAACTTTTTCATAAAACAAAGCCACAAAGCTCAGAAAAATCACTAACAACAATCTAACAGGCTTAAAAACAAGTTCTGGGGGAAGATGCTGGAAAAGTTATGAACACAAATGCAAAATTGTAATATTCACAGTACTTCAGGTTCTAAATTATTAACTCAACGCAATATACTGTTTTGTGCCTTCTTTATTCAAAGTACTAAGAAAATAACATTCATGATTTTGGAAAGCCCTATTTCTTTCAACTGAGTGACAGAACTTGATCCTCAACTGCATGTACTGAGCCAGACCAATCTTTGGACAAAATTTTAACAAAAAGGTTAACCTCCAATGACTTGGGCTTAGTACATAGAATGCAGTCAAGACCCTACAGATTTTTAAGCCCACTCCAATTCCCCTCAGTATCAACTGGAAGCTGAATAACCCAATATCCTCCAAAATCTGCTAGGAAAGGAGAAGTTGTGCCTGCAGCTTTCTGTTCTCCAGATTCCCACCTAAAATCCATTTTTATTGCTTGCTTTAAGGAGACAGTCCTCACTGTTGAATACATAATGCTAGGTTTAAATTTTACATGGCTGCAGGGTGGCCATGAGAAAACAGACCAAGTGTATTCGTATGCCTCTGTATTTACAGTGAGAAGGAAAGTCATCCGGATTCAAAAATTCAAAGCATGAAACTTTTTAAACAAAGACATGGTAAGAGAAGCCTTGAACAGAGGACTGTCAAATACAAGCAACATACACAACCAAACCCAAAAGGCCACATATTGTGAAACCCTTTCAGAACCATACAATACTATGGGAATAAAGAAAACTTAAAACTCCCCTGCAATGCTCTCATCATAGCTAATTCGTGATTTCCTGTACGCTCAGTACTAGCAGTACAATGGGGCCTCTATTGTGAGCCTCCTCCCACAAGCTTTTAAAAAATGTAAGACATTCTTTTTATCTAGACTGGCGTGGCTAAAATACATCCAGCACTATGCAGATAAAAGGTTATTTTCTTAGATGTTGCTTTTGTTTGTGAAAATAAGAAATAAAAGTCTGCTGTCTGGCTGTCCCAAGTTCTGTGTTCACAAAGGAGTAGCACTTTGATGGCTGAACTAATGACCATGAACCTCTACCAGAGCAGATGCAGGAAGCCACTTTAGTTTTCAGATAACAAGAAAACGTTCCGCATTAAAAACTATCTGCAAATTCAACACAACGCCAACAGGCTTTGACAGTCCTGCAGGAGATGAAAAAAATCAACACAAGTTTGACAGAACCAAGGAATAAAGAGACTGCAGTATTAGCTATAAATCATGACTGACAGAGAAGGTACTAAGTCCTTTAAGCGCAAGTAACTGGTTTATAGAGGTACTGAAAATTGATATTGCATTTTTTTAATCTTCAAAAATCCTCAAAGCTAATGCACATAAACCAAAATGAACAAGACTTTCCACACCAAAAACTGGTAGTAGAAATGAAAGACACTAATTCCAGCACAAGGCAGTCTAAGGAAAGGAGCACAACGGGCAGTGGCAGACTTGTAGCATGCAGGGGAGAACCTGGTGGGGATGCAAAATAAAACCTAAAACACTGCAGAGGCTTTGGTCAGTATCTTAATGATCTCTCTTAGTCAAGAAACAGTATATCAAGACCAAGAAAGACTTAGGCAGGCAATTGAAATCACCATGGGAATGTACACATACAACACTTCAGATCACTTCTCAGTAATGCTGATTATATAAACGGGAAAATCAACAACATGAGAAAGGTTGTGATACACATTAACACTAGGCAGTGAAGCACTAGACACGCATTAAGATGGTTGGTAAACTGCAAATGTGAAAATGCTCATAATCCGGTTGAAAACAAAACAGTTTAACATATCTGATGCAACACATTAACGATGAAAAAGTATTTAAATATCAATTTAAGAGTTTGGAGACTGGCTTACGGTTATCTCTGCTAAACACTTTTGTCCTACATGACTCTGCAAAGGCTAAAGCATCACACTCAGCAAGAGACAAACTGGCTGCAACCATCTAATGAGATTTGACTCATCTGGGAATTGTGATGAAGTGCTCTACACCACTCTTTCTGCTAAGCCATACATTTTCTTTATGGGATTGAGAGTGCCATGCTGCAAATATGCAAGAAGGAATGGTAATTTTGGACTGTGTGGCTTAAAATAGAGGGCTATTACTGAAAATCCATATTCAGGTAAAAACCCCACAGAAGTCAACAGAAATTCTGCAACTCAGAATTAAAGATACTGGGATCTGCACCAATGGCAAAGACATTACTGTCTGTCAGTCCCTAGCAGCACCTCTCACTGACTATGACTGTACATATGACTAACAGCTGCCTGGGGCAGCACTCCCTTCCTGCAAATCCTCCTGCGGATCAGCCCAATCTGACTGGAGAGCACACATCTTAGTAGACTCCTTTCTGGCTCATCCTCCCAACTTCTGACTCACCCAGAGGCTACAATGACATTCTGCAGAGTGAAAAAAAAGTAGGTATAGCAGAACATGATGAAAAACACTCTGCAGTGCTGCTCTTCTCCTGGCTTTCTTCCGAGTTCTGACTCCCCAGCGCACTGCACTGACTGGGCACAGTGCAGGACAGCACACTGGTTGTTCCTCTACTAGGCCAAGTACAAAGATTTCAGGCATGCAGTGCATGCTCCTGCCACAGGAAAGGAACAGAGTTTGACAGGAATACATCAGGGACAGTGTTGGAGAATTGGATTTGCCATTCCTGCTGCCATCATAAGGCAGGCATGGGCTAATTCCTATTGATCCTGTTTGGAGGGTGGCAGAGGGGGACAATCCCCCACATGGCAGCAGCAACAGCATCCAGTCTGGCTTTCTAAGGTTATAACATAAGCAAAACGGCAATCAGGACCACTGTCTTGCTGCCCCAGAACTCAGCTTTCCTAAACCACTATCTGCCTTACTTGTGTTTAGACTCTGCTCCGACTGTCCAATGTAGATGAGGACCTTTATTGCCTCTGCACAAGACCAGACACGTTTCAGTAAACGTGCCGAACACTGGGCTGCCCAGCGTGTTTTCCCAAATACAGATATTTCTCACTTCTGAAGGTGATGTGTCAACCAAGCACAGAAGGCGGCAAAAGCAACGCTTGCTCTAAAAGGCAGCAAAACAGTTGTGCTCTTGTCATGTTCTGCACGGTGGTGTAAGAACCAACTGCAAAGCTTGCAGCGTATCCCGCTGGGACAGAGCTCTCGCCACTCTTATCACAGGGTGTGTCTATGTATGACACCAGAAAATGGAACCTATCAAAAAAAATTTGGGCTGTTCAGGAAGACCATTAGTGCATATCCAACAATAAGAAATTTGGACTGCATGCAGGGATTTGGAATTGTGACTCAAGTCAAAAAATGTTTCTCTGCTTCCTTCCTTTTCCTGTGAGTTGGCATCAGAGCTCCCTAAAAAGGCTAAAAGGAGAGGAGGGGCAATGTGGGGAGTTTTGGCACCCACAGAGTCACGAAGCACGAACAACTTTCATTGCAGACTTATGTAACTTTGCCAGTGGTGACACAACTCACTGAAAGTGGTTTGGGCACACATAAAGGACATCCACTGACCTGTAAACAGAACTATCAAAATATGCCTTAAAATACCTAATGCAAAGAAAAATTATATAATCATATTACCTCATGTTTTAATACTGGAGCTACAAAGCCCCTGTAACAGAAATAAAGAGCTTTCTATTACAAATAGGCAAACCCACAACCTCATAGTAACTCTGAACAACAGTCTCCGGCCCTGAGGCCAGCTTTTTCTGCTTTCTGTAGATTCCCTTCTGGCTGACTACTCTGGCAGGTACACTGCAAGGACACCACTCCAAAAGCTCCTTGAAAAAGGCAGGTATAATAAAAAACGAAAATGCAGAGAGCAACGGCTGTCCAAAATAAATACCAACACGAAACATCCTATAGCACTAGCAACATTTAGTTCAAAGAAAAACAAAAATCAAATAATGTCAATTTTCATTTATGTTGATTAGATGCAAACCAGATAATTAGTAAATGGAATAATAATATAGGAAACATGATATGTTTGAGATGAAATGCCAAAAATATTTTATAGAAGAGACAAGTTAATTTACAATAATCTCCCTCAAAAATTAAATTCTTGGTCTGCTGTTGCAAACGTAAACATGTTATGTTTTGCACATCAAAAATAATTAACCTATTCAATTAATATACAGGTATTTCTCAGGAGAGGTTTCTTTTGACAGATTTCTTTTATTTTGGAACTTAATTTTACCTGGTGAGTTTTTTTGTGAACTACTATTTCCTGAGTGTTTCTGCCTCTGTCAGAGGCGCTGCCGGCTGCAGTACCCACGCAGGGACTGTCTGGGTAAGCCGTCCCTCCGCCAGCCAAGGGAGCATCGCTGCCAGAGCCCGAGGGTGCGGCTGAGGCAAGCTGTGCTCCAGATACTCCCTGTCCCCAACGTGGCCACAGATAGCAGCTACAAGAGGGCACAAATTAGACCAGCCCAGGGACTGTCTCACATTCCTCAAGGAACCGGATATGTCTCTGAGTGGGTTCAGAAACAATCTGAAGTTCTTACTCATTGCAACCATCAAACCGAAGCTGAGCATCAAAGGACAGGGCTCCACAAGTACCTAAAGAAGTCCAATCAATGGACTCGAAGCACCCTTTTTCACACCATAAACAGCTTAAGACACTTACTCAGCTTCCCCCTCCCCATAACACCAGCACATAAGATCCTCTATTAGTCTCAGCCAGCCAACACTTTGATGCTGCCAGATTCCCGAAACACTTTTAAGCACGTTAATCATTTGGGAAAAAGGGCTGAGGTTCTCTGTGCATTGGAAAAGATCCTATCATAATCATCACAGAGATCCTAAAACACCCATCACAACTGGAAATGCTGCTGCAACTCTCCAGTCTTTCTGGAGGTATACTGGCAAGGAAGCAAAGGGTTATATTTCAGTAGGAAACATTAATTTTAGATTTATCTGCAATGAATGTTTGCTATCTCTTCTTGATCAATACATAGATTAAAGTGAATTATCTTTTTTGCTCTCAAGGCAGTAGGAGAGAAAACAACTCGAAAAACACAGCTGGGAACTTCTGCCTTCCCAAACTATAAATCTGTTGCTACGCTGTCTGGGAGTGAGAAAGCACGTGCAGCTGAGGAACTAAGGCTAAAGGGCCATGTACTACAACTTTTATCTGCACCTTAAATTTTAGGACACGTGCTAAACGTGTAACTCCATCTCTGCTCTCTCACTAAATAAATAATTATGGGGCCAGAAGGTTAGGGAGCCTCAGATGAGGCTGCTATGCTGCTACACTGCCAACTGCCATGGGATTTGAAGGCTTGACACATGCTGGAGAATATCACTTCATCAATGTTTCCAGCTGGCCTAGGAGGCAGAAACCTAAGTATTGCTCTTAACGGCAGGCCTCTAACACACTAGCAGCCAGCCTCTCCAGATTAGGTTCATTACAAATTCATCACAGGTAAAGAAAGACAAAATGGCAACAAGCAACTGCAGTCCAAAATATTTGCATAGTTTTGAGTGTTATATTTCACATAAGCAAATTAAAGATCACACTATTTCTCAGCACCTTCACTTAGAAGACACGTAAAGCTGTGCTTTTCCATATGCTTATCGCTGTTCAAACCATTTTCTTGTAAAGTGTTTTTTTTTTTCTTCTTCACTCTTATGGCATTCCTGTAAACAGGCATTTGGAGATAACGTCAGTTTTGCCCCCAAAAAGGACTATCCAGCCTAGCCATCAATTTAGCCTCAATAGCTGAGGGATTGACTTTGTTTCAAAATGTTGTCAAGTGCACTACTGTATCGGTACCGGAACAGTTCACTGTACCAGCCCAATCCTACCATCTCTGATAGCACTTTTAGCCAAGTACTGCAACTGCTGTGTTTACATTGAAAATAAAGTAGAAACAGAGAGATTAGTACATTGAAGCATCAGGCATTTTTAACAAAGGGCAGGCGCTATTTATCTTTATGATACAGAACAAGTTAAGAGCTAACCAAACTGACAAACATAAGGACACTTGTAATTTGTATCGCCACGCTATCAGGAGCTCCCCATTATGATAAAGTGTCGTAGCGCAGGCAATATTTACGAGGATGAGCTTGTTACACGCACTACACCGCGTGCTCCAAAGCTGTGTGCTCCAGCTGCTCTCCTACCCACACTCAACAACACTGAACTGAAAAATTCACAAAGGTGATCGTAGCAGTTTCATTTCAAAATCGTGGTTTCATTGACTAAACTCTCTACTGAGCATGACTACAGCAATTCTCAGCTAATTACTATTTTATCTGCCAATTCACTAATGATATAACACATCCCTTGATGGAGAAATACTGGATCTGCATTGGGGGAAGGGGGTGCTGTTTACACAAGGACAGAGAACACCACTGACTCTGCACCAATTCATGCCCTTGATGCCACTAAACAAACGCAGAGAAATTCCATTCACATCCCAAGTATTATTTTACATTAACAATAACAAAACCAAGGGAGCAGATTAACCCTCTCAATTTCTCTGTCTTGTTTATGAACTGCAGCAACCCCATAACTCCCATTTCTTATCAGACTGAGAAACCGTGGCAGATCGGGGGCAGGCATTTGTGTGCTGCAAGCAGACAAAGTATTTTGTTAGTGGTTTACTCTCAGATGGTTGATATAGTAGTAAACCAAAGAGGACATTATCTGTCAAACGTTAAGAGATTCCAATATTGAAATCTTGCTGCCTTTGGGGGTCAATAAAGAGCAACAATCTAAATATACTAAAGTTAGCAGCTCGGGCTGCTAATTTTACATGCCTGCCTCACCAACGCACAGTTAAAAATAGATAAAACAGATAAGAACACAGAACAAAGAGATGTGCTGGACAATTATCTTTCTACTAGCACAGTCTACTTTACAGCGAGCTTTTTAACCCTTTTTATGTATAAGGGATATAGATTTTGAAAGTGTTGCTCAATGGGATTTCAGCTCAAAGTACTTAAATATATATTTTATTTTTCTTAATGTTTTCTTGTTCCCTTCCTAGTGGGATGCAATAATGAGATTTGAAATATTTTAATAAGGGCATCGGACTACTTGCCAAGGGGCTTGAATACTAAATAAGAATATTTACATCTCTACGACCCAGGAGAAGGAATCAGTGCAACGCACTTCAAACACGTACGTACGTTCCAAATATGATAGTTAAGTATAATTCACTGGGAAAAAAAATCATATATCCACTTGAGTTACTAGGCCTTATTATTTTAAAGGAGGCTAAATCTGGAGCTGCTCCAGCCTAAAAGCAAACATTCTTCTTGATAAGGACAACAGTTAATAAATATAAGGTGATGTTAAACTATTTAAGTTATAACTGGTGAAATTTTGAAGACCGCCACTGATAACAGCATTTTCTACCATTATTCTGTCCAGATCAGTACTATGAGTGAAATCTTGACTTTTAAGTTTAATTTTTTAGAGGAAAACAAAGCAGCAGAGCAGACTGACTCATATCTACATAATAAATAGGATCATTCTCTGCTCCGCAGCCTTCTTTTGGCATCATTTGCTTACAAAATGACAGTGTTTCTACACAGAATCGACATTCTGTCTCCTTATGTCTGGGGGAGAGGGAAAAAAAAAATCTCCTCCGGATTAACATGGTAATTTATGCCAAGCAGTTCTGGAGGCATATCTGCAACATCACCCCATGCATATTATTCGTGTTACCTTAAAAACAAGCAGCGATCCATAAATGCATTTGCTAGCACAGTTTAAAAAAAAATAAAAAAAACAACAAAAGAAAGCAAAAAAAAGAAAAAAGGAAGAGGAAAGAAAGAAAAAGAGAAATTCAAGTTTATGGGGATGATCTTACCTCCCGATACCGAGCCCGCCCGGCAGATTTAGCAAAACCATTGGAGCAGCCAGGCCCCGAGCACTTTTTTACAGCCACAAAACGCTGCTTTTAAACTTCCTGTTTATTGGAATATCAGCACAGCTCTGCGCCCGCGGCGCCTCAGCAGCATCGCCCCGCAGGGCCGAACGGGAGCGGGGCGGCGGGGGGAGACCCCCCGAGTTCCCACCCCGAGTTCCCACGCCGGGTGCAGTTTCAGCGCCGCCTGACTTTTTTATTGAGGGCTGACTCAGCCCCCCAGCAGCGCCCCGGCCCGCGCCTCGCCCGCCCCCCCCCCGCTCTCCATCCCTGCTTCTGTGTACCCTCCCTCGGCCGAAGGGGGCCCGGGGGGGCGGTGACGGGCACACAAAGCGCGGGGGCGAGCGCAGCCCCGCACACGCCATCGTTACCTAGAGGCAAGCCCTTGTTGAGCAAGTGGGAGCTTCCCATTGAAGCGCGCTAAGTCCGCGCCCGCCGCGGGGAAGAGGAGGAGGAGGAGGAGGAGGCCGCCGTGGGGAGGGGGGCGCCGCCGCTCCGCCGCGGCCAGGCCGGCAAGAGGCGCCCCAGCAGCCGCCGCCGCCGCATATGGCGGCCGCTCCGCCGGCGCCCCTGGGACTGAGGCAGCGCCGCCGCGCGCGCCCCCGCCCGGCCGCGCACGCGCGCAGCCACCGCCGCCGCCGCGGGCGGGGCCTCCGCGCCCCGGCTTCGTCTCTCGGTTCAAGGCAAACACCGAAGGCAAGAAGAGAGTGGGGCGGGCGCAAGCCGGACGAGAGCCTCCACTTTGTTACCTCAAAGCCCACCCAGTTGCACCCCCCGTGCCACGGGCGGGGACAGCTCCCGCTGCATCAGGGGGCTCAGAGCCCCGTCCAGCCCGGCCTGGAACACCTCCAGGGATGGGGCAGCCAACACTGCTCTGGGCAAGCCTCGCAGTAAAAAATTTCTTCCTAATATCTAATCCGAGCCTAGCTACTTGCAGCTTAAACCCCTTCCCCCTCATCCTTTCCCGGCCAAGAGCCCCTGCCCAGCCTTCCCGAGCCCCTCTCAGCGCTGGGAGGCTGCTCCAAGCTCTCCCCAGAGCCTTCTCTGCTGCAGGCTGGACGCCCCCAGCCCAGCCTGGGAGATGCTCCGGCCCCCTCCGGACGCTCTGTAGCAGCTCCAGGTGCTCCACACCTGGACCCAGGAGGGGTCTCAGCACAGCAGAGGGGGAGGACCCCCCTCCCTCACCCTGCTTTTGGCGCAGCCCAGGCTACAACCGCAGCTTTCAGCCTCTCCTCCGCTATTTCATCTCCGCGCTGCCCAAAGCGCAGCCGAGACTGGGATTTGGGTCAAAACCCGGCGTTCCCCCCCCCCCCCCCCCGTGACCTCCTTTTCCCCTTCCCTCGCCACCACAGGGGGGGTCCCCGCCGTCCGCCCCCCCCCCCCGACGAACCAGCGGGGGCGGCGGCTGACGAGAACCAAAGCCCGCGCGGCGCCCCCGCCGCCGGCCGGGTCAGCTGACGGCGGCCCCGCCCCGCCCCGCCATGGCCGCCGGGGGCTCGCCTGCTCGGTCCCGGGAGAGCCGCGGCAGCTCCGCTTCCACCCGTCTGCGAAACTTCTCCTCCTCCCGCACGGCCGCCCCGCTTCCCCCAGCGGAGGAGGCGCTGTCCGGGAGCACGCGGCTCGCTCGTTTCACCCGCACGCACGGACGAGCCCGCCGAGAGAAATAACCATTGCTTGCTTTTTTTTTTTTTTTCCCCGAAATAAAAGGCTCGGTTTCTGCCACCGGTTTCGCTGCAAACGGCCCCAAACCCCGCGCTGACACAGCAGCCACTGGAGGCGGGACCCCGCACACCCTGAGTAACGGGGGCAGGGGTCGGGTCAGCTTGTGCTAAACGCTAAGATTACAGTTTGTAGATATTCTACATGAATTATATCAAGATATTAGTTATTATATCAAGACCTTTATAATAAGACCTTTATAATACTGTAAAATCATATATTAAAATACTATTAATTAAGTATATTAATAATTACGGTATCAGCGTTCGGTCAGAGCTGGATTCTCCTCAGGCAGAGGGAAGTCCCAAAGCTCTTCCCAACCACCCCAGGGGAATGTGGGGGCCTGCGCTCAGGAGCAGACAGCTTGGCACATGTCTGTCTGTCTGTCTGAGCCTTGGCACACATCTGTCTGCCTACACCTCAGCACATGTCTGTCCATCCATGCCTCAACGTTGGTTTGTCTGTCCACACCTCAGCACACTTTTGGCTATGCCTTGATACACGTCTGTCTTGTCTGTCCACATCTCAGTACACATCTCTCCATGCCTCAACATACATCTGTCTGTCCACACCTCAGTGTGTGTCTGTCCACATCTCAGTGCACATCTGTCTGGCCAAACCTCAGCGTACGTCATCCATGCCTCGCCATACGTCTGTCTGTCCACGCTTCAGCGTACGTCCATCCATGCCTCAACACGGCTCTGTCTGCACCTCAGCTTCTGTCCGTCCTTGCTGTCACTGCAACATACGTCTGTCCATCCATTCAGCTACCTCCCTCCACACCACCCCCTCACTCCTCGCCAAGCTCCCTGCGCCAGCTTCCAGTACCTCCTCTCACACGTTCTTCATCCCATTTTGCAGGACGAGCTGAGGTCCATTCTGACCGCGGCCCGGGGTGATTCACAAAAGCTAGCGCAGGGGAAGGGAGGGGGCAGGCACTAGGATTTCAGAGCTCCTCTGGATTCTGCAGCATCAGGCTGCAACTCTCAGAGCACCCACGGGGATGAGCATACCGGAGGCAGTGAATACAAAAGGTTACCGGCACTCCTGGGCAGCACTCATTAGTAATTAATGCACTTTGCTAAGCGACATGCCTGGTACCAGGAGTGCATCACCTCTTCTGTGTTTCTATATGCACAGGCTGTACATTTTTCCTGTGATGTTTTAGATTCTTTGGGGGTTGTGTTGTTTTTGGTGGTTTTTTTTTTTTGATGGTGATTTTTTGTTTTGTTTTTTGGTTGTTTGGGTCTTTTTTTTTTAAGAGAGGGGAATAATTGAATCCAAAAGTTATAAAAGGTGATTTCAGCCTCCAACTTGTGTGGATTTCAGGAATACATTCAGAGCACAAGTAAAGGATTTTAGTTTATAGGCAGCCTTCAGCAACTTGGCTCCAGCTCCCTAATAACCTGATTTTCACCGTCATTCTTTGGGCAGCACATGTTTCACAGGGTTATCCAGCAGGATCGGCAAATAACTCTCTGGACAAGTTTATGCAGCCTCTGATAGTTTTCATATTCCTCCTGTATTCATGGGAAAGCCTTTTGTAGCTCGCTATAGACATCCCAGACATCCCTCAAACAACACAGTTTCTCTGGATTCTCACTGTGCATCATTAGGGCAGCATCTAGCCAAGAGCCTCATGTGGGGTTTGTATAAATAAACAAATTCAGTTTAATCACTTTAAAGTGGTTAACCACTTTATTGCCATTTATAGATGTTGGCAAATATAAAAATATATACATATCAAAGCTGTAAGAAGAAAATCATGGTGGTTTGGTTTTTTTTTGCACTTCTTCAGTTGCCATGTGGTAAAGTATCAGCAGGAACAAGCATGAGGGGTAGAACACGCTTAAACCGCACGTGCGGTGTCTGCAAACAATAATATGGAATTATTTCTGGGAAACAGCAGAAAATGAAAATTCAGAAATGAAATTAGAGTTCAGTAGGATTTTTTTTATGGGGAAGAATAAACAGGACCATTTCCTCGGTGGGGTTACACGACTGGGCAAGTGTTTAGTTCTAAACTGGAACTGCTGCTCGGAGGAGGGAGGGGAGTGTGGTACAAAATATTATGACAAGGGGAGTGCTCTAAGTGAGGATAAGTTGGCATGATGAACAGATGGAGTATTCAATAACAGGAGGTTATTAATACTGCAGCTTGGTATTCTCTACGCTCCTTCGTGAAGGGATTCATATGCTTGCTCTTTTTCCTTTCTGATTATATGCAGACGTAACAAACACGCATACTGGAGGAAATGCTGGACTTATTTCCCTGCCTGTGCACGTGTGCACACACACACACACACATCACAGATCCCTGGTTCCTGGGAAAACATCAATGGCTGGATCCTCAGCTGACTGTAACTGGACCAACCGTGTTCCCTTCAACAGCAGAAAGCTGATTTGCACCTGCTGAAGGAGAAAGGCTATCTGACCCTGTCTTCCCAGGCAAAAAGTCTCTCCACCCTGCTCTCCAACAGCTGCCAAAGGCACTCGCTCTGGAAGATCAACTGAATACTCTCAGGATGGAAAAGAAAACAAAATAACCCAAGAGTGATGGAAGTTTTCTCTCAGAATACCATGCAATGCTCTTTCTGTTTAAGAAAATCAAGCTTGCTTTCACCTCTAAGTCAGTTCTCCCTGAATGGCTTTCGGTAGCCTTGTTTCACACTGGACATGAGAAAACCCAGGAGCAGACCAGCTGACTCCTGCCAAACCTTCTGCTGCCCCACCCGTTTCACTTCCTATGTTTTCCAGCTCACCTCTGGGTCACCAAACAGTCATCTTGTAAACTAAGGCCTGCACAGCTACAATATAAATAAAACTTACACAAAATATAACAATCCCCATCCTCTTACCACAGTTTGACACTGCTGTCGCTGCAACTATTTTTTATATTTTAACAATAATGTCACACAGCTGAGTGTCTTTCTGCATTTTGCACTAAGAATTACAGCATTTTTCAAAACCCCCAGACTGTTTCTTGGCTTCTTAAGAGTCAGCTGGAAGAGCACATGTGCTGAGTAAATAGATTGTTTTAACTGTATCTGTTAAAAGCCCTATGTATAATTTAAGTACGAGTTTTATTCCACTCAGAATGTCTCATCATAAGGGCAAGACCTTGGGCTTTCACAAATTAGATACATTAGGGTAAAGATATCTTTAGCAGATGTGACTTTGAAGATACTGAAATAGGAAGTTTTACTGTTGTAAGCCAAGATACATTTGGAACGGTCTCTACAGCAAATAATGAGGTTTGACAATAATCTGACATCTAGATACCGAGATGATGTACTTCCAGATTTCCTTTAGTTTGTCACAGCTGAGTGTTGGCTTTCTCAAGCATGTTTTCCCTTCATTATCAAACATACGTCATTCATTGTAACAGTCTTTAAAGCCTTTGCTTTAAAACCTTTATGCAGTTTTTAATCAAAATGTAAGATTATATTTCAATAGACTATCTTAACTTCTGTCAACAGTAAATCTTGCTGATGCTATTAGGAGAGCCTAAAAGGGATTTATGTCAGAAGAAAAGAATGGTTGGATAAAGCTGGCCCAATATTTAAACTTTATCCTAAAAATAGATCTTTAAAATGCGTAATCAAAATAAGTCAGTTCAATCTGGAAAGAAAACTTTGTTTGGATTTAAATATTTCCATAATTCTTCCGCCTCGATCCTGAGAAGCATTTGCCGATAACAAACACATGTAGAGATCAGTCTACTTTCATTTTGCAACTGCATATTTTAATTACATCTTCTTTTTTTTTAGGTGTAACTTCCTCTGTGTGAGACTCCCCACTGTAGGAAGTTAATGCTTTCTGGTTGATGTGGAAGAGAAAGCCATTTTTGAGAAACATTTTCATCAGGTTCTGAGGGGAAAATGGAAAAAAAAGAATAACTGACAAAAGGAAACACTTGATCTTTAAGAAATTGTGGTCATCACAAGCATGAAATAAAATAGAAGACCTTCATCTACTGTTTAAAAGGAGGTTTGCTGAAGGATCAAAGCTGTAGATTAAAGTTCCACTTAATGAACAAGAAGTTCAGCTGTGTCAAACATTCAAAGTCATTTTTGAAATGCCAAATGTGCATTGCTCCTTTCTCAAAATGGAATGGCTGCAGTAGCTCTGTGCTGGAAATACCCACCGTACAGAAGTGAAAAAGATTGCAGTGGGCTGAATGAATGGAAGAATAAATCCCCTTCAAACCAGAGAACACAAACCCCCTCTTTCCTCTGATGTTATCTGTATTAAGTGACTAAGGGATTTTCTTCTTGAGCTCACCCTCTTCATACAAGCGCTAAAAACACAAGAAACAGGGTGGAATTAAATCCTCTGCATTTTCTGGTTATCATGAAATGAGAGGTATCATTTCCCATCTAGTCAGGAGGGGTTAACAGACCATTTCCAGGAACGCCTGTGTTCTGGCTGAAGAGGAAAAGAAGACAGAGATGAGCAGCAGAAGAAACCTATCGAGAACCATTAGTGGATGTCAGCCATTGTCCATCTGCTCACAGTGGAATAAATCCAGACCTGAAGGAAAAACTACACCCCCTGCCCCATATGGCTCGCTCCCTCCTGTGCTGGCAGGGCTGCTCCGGGGATCTGACACTGGGTGAGGTGAAGGAGAAGCAGCGTAATCTGTCTTCCCAGGAACGAACAGCCAATTAACATGAAAGAACAAGAAGTGGGTCAGTAACCCAGGGGAAAGTTTCCTCCTTCTCAACTCTCAAACTGTGTAAGTAGCAGAGGTCCTGTGCTGAGGCTCCTACCACTAACAAAGTCCTTCAAAATTTAACTTTAGGATGATGTGGGCAGTGCATAGCCCCTCAATAAGCAGGTAAGACCACCTTGGAGGTTGTCCTCCAAGACGTTAAAGAAGGCATTTGGAGTATACTACACTGAAAATACCATTAAAAATTATAATGCAATTTACTTTCAACAGAATGAACCAGCACAACAACATTCTGCATTTACTTTTCTAGAACTGGATTGTAGCAAATTACTATTGAATAGTAATTTACTTCTCAAGTTTTAAATCACTCTGGGCCTGGTCATGGAGCAAAGTATTATTTTTTTAGATGATTAAGGGCAGTAGGCTCAGACCCACACAGAATAGTTATGACATTTGACTGTCTCCTTAAAATTTTAATGACATTGGATACTTTGTGATGCTGCATTCTGTATGCAAAGAAACAGATAAATCTATCAAAGCCAACTGAAGGGATCAAAACCCTGCAAGTTTGTAATAGGCTCAGTAACCCGTTTGGTGGTCGTAGTTTCACAGGCAATTAACCACCACAGTGGCCTAAGCAGAACCAGTGGATGTCCTGAGTGCACCTGCTGCTGTGGTGTGCCATTGGTTTTGTTACAGTCTGCTGAGAAACTCAACAGATGAAGAAAATCAAATTCAGAAGTGATTTGCAAGAGGTAGTTTTACCTACACAGATACAAGGCATGCCTGTGGTGTTTCCAGAAGAGAGAGAGATGCTCAGGCTGGAAGCTTGATCTCTGCTCTAGCTCTGAAGCCATACACCGCTCACATTTGCCACTGTAACTCCAAACATGAAGTGATCACCTGCTCAGAAGTGAGGTTAATTATTTTGGGCCTGATACCATGCTAAAGTAGTCGCAGGAGCATCTTTCGGAGATGCTGTGTGTCTGCATCAATTTGGATTGGCCAAACCTCTGCTATGAGGACAGGCTGAGAGAGTTGGGGTTGTTCAGCCTGAAGAAAAGAAGGCTCCACGGGAGACCTCATAGCAGCCTTCCAGTACTGAAAGGGGCTCCAGAAAAGCTGGGGAGGGGCTTTTTACAAGGGCTTGTAGTGAGAGAACAAGGGGAAACAGCTTTAAATTGGAAGAGGGGAGATTTAGCTTAGACATGAGGAAAACATTCTTCACAATGAGGGTGGAGAGGCCCTGGCCCAGGTTGCCCAGAGAGGTTGTGGCTGTCCCATCCCTGGAGATGTTCAAGGTCAGGTTGGAATGGGCCTTGAGCAGCCTGGTCTGGTGGGAGGTGTCCCCGCCCATGGCAGGGGGGTGGAACTGGATGGGCTTTAAGGTCTCTTCCAATCCAAACTATTCCATGATTCTATGATTCTAAGTTAGTAGTCTCTGTGCTGCACTTGTAATTTGCACTCTGTTATCCTCTACCTCCTCTTTAGTTCCCTTATAACACACTTGGCATCTTACTTTTGTTTAAGTTGCACAACAAGTAGCCAAGGGAAAAAAGCAATAGTTGCAGCAGAGATCATTTTAAAGTTCCCAAACAATTACATTCACACTTAAAAACGTCATTCATTCCCTAGGTGGCACAGAGAACATCAGACTTCCTTGTTTGAAACACGTACCAAGAAACAGAGGACCCCCTCAGGTATGATAAAAAAGGACATGAAATCAAAAAAACATCTCACTCAGCACTGATCTAGAGACTTGTCTCAAACTAAGCACGAGGCTTATGAGTCTGAAGAACTAGCAAGGATGCTAAAGGATGCAAAAAGCAAAGCAATGTTTAGTACATGAAAATGTCCACTTGCTGTCCAGGAGCTACCTCACACTGGGATTACACATTTATGACACTGAACAAACTCTCTTGCTTTGTCAGATTTACTTGGGATGATTAGAAGTTATCAGCCTTGAATTTCTTCCTCTTCCAAAGTGAACACTGCTTTGTACCCTTATGAAATAATGCACTACCAGCACTCCACTGTCACTTACTGTGAGATAAGGACAATGGTTCATTAGAGAGCAAAAAGTGACCTCTAGTAAATCACCACTGGCTCTTGAGCCACACAGCATCTCCCCGGCAGCGCCTCTCACTGACTGATCACACCCACCTGCAATTACAATCTGATAGTGCTACACCACACCAGCAGTCAGCATCTGTACACCATCAGCCACGCCCTTCAGACACCTTCAGGAACTCACACTTTGCACAGCAGGTAAAACAAATGGCAGAAAGCATTTGCACATCAAAAAACCTGAATGCATTTGTATGAACGGAATAAAACTGCCTACACGTAAGTATTAAAGAACTTTATGGGCTATAATAGAAAGGGTAAGCTCTTAGCTAGATTTTTTAAAACTTGTTATAATTTCATTTTAAAAGCAGTGTGCCCAGAAATTTGTAAACAAAATAAGAAAAACATCCCACTAACTATGTGAAAAAAATAATCATCTCAATGAGCAGCCCTTTGTAGTCTAAGAAAACAGGAAAATCAGAGTGGAGAAAAACAGGAGCAAAGAGATGGGCAGTGAAAATCAATTCCACAGTTACAACGTATGGAACAATATTCAGGCTGGGCAATCCATAACAGGGAATGGTCAATGAGTTCAGAACAGTAAAAAACACAACCAGCCAAGGTTTCATGAGTAAAACACATACCCTGTTGGCTGCAGAAACACATCTCATGTGTTATCTGCCTCCATATATCTAGCAACATATGAATATTTTTATACCTACTCAATACATATATATTTTTCTAATGAACACGTTCTAGGCAGTTATTGGGATATGTACCTTTTTTTGTTTTTACTAAACCAAAAGACTCTTGTGTAACTTTCATACTTCCGTTCCCAATACTGAAAACTCAATAGCTGAAAACTCAATAGCTGAAAAGTAAACTGCAAGAAACCCTAACCACTATAAAGGACTCTTAGGTTACGATCCAGATCCTAAAGGATGGCAGTTTATGTGCCAGCTTACACAGTGATATGACAAAAAATACTGAAATATATTGAAAGAGCTCCTTTTGTATTGCTGTGTAACGCAAAGAGAGAAGCAGACTGTTATCCTAGCAAAATACTGCCTGATCACACTACTTATATTCATATAACATACAATTTCACTACAGAAGAAAAGTCGATTCAAATAGGTGATAATCAGTACCAACAGATTTACTGCTACTTAAGCTTGTATTTATTGCCAAATACCCTGACTTACAGCCTGTGCATTATTATGGGATGGTAATATTTAAAGATTACTGGATAAATTTTCCAAAGGCATCACCACATGAAGAAAACGCTGCAGAGAACACATCTCACAAAAATGTTTGCTAAACCATTGGCTTTGGAACAGTTCAACTCCTCCACACAGGAAAAACACCACCTGACAGAGATGTTGTGTTGAATTTGTATCAGAGCGCGGCACGACTACGGCCCTACAAGTGTCTTTTGGGAACTCCGGCATCGCACAACGAGCGCTACCAATTTTCAAGACAGTTACTGCAGTGCCAGGCAGGCGTTGGTGCTGACACATCTGCACACGTGTGGGTCACAGCGACCCTGGGGAAGGCCCACAAAGAGTTCACCATGGGCTACAAATAAAACGCATTAAAATAAATAACTTCCTATGATAGCTTTTAAAAGTGAATTTCCTAAAACAGAGTACTGAACAGAAGAGGATCTGGAACATTATTTCAGCTTCTGAAACTGGTTTTGGTTAATGCACCATGTTGCTTATCTTACTCTTTTCAGGCTTTTTAATTTATTTTGTCAAGACATTTATTTGGTCTCTTAACACACGCTGTCTGTTTATGAAGCAGGGTATCTAATACTGCTTTGGTGTAATGAACTCTTCTTTTTCATTACACTGATGTGTGCCATTCGAGCTACCAGGACACAAGAAACACAGTAAACAATTAAAACTCTGCAACGCTGATGCAATCAACAATTTTAAAGTATTTATTTTTATTGCCTAATTCTAGGGAACATCTTAGGGTATGTCAGACTATTTTTTCCTTGCGTCAGATGCTAATGTTTTATTTGGGTCCTGTTTATTCCTAAGATCATCAGAAGAGTCAGTGAAAAAAAAAACCTCATACAAAAAATATCGAGATACATTGAAAAAACTCCTTTTGTATTGCTGTGTAATGTAAAGAGAGAAGCAGACTGTTATCCTAGCAAAATACTGCCTGATCTTACTTCTTGTATTCATATAACATACAATTTCACTATAGAAGAAAAGTCAATTCGAATAGGTGATAATCAGTAGAAAAATCTTTTATTAATTGGTATTAATGTATCTGAAGGAATGATTACAGTATAGGCTTGTACATCACTATAGGGAGAGTAAAGTTCAGCAGATATACAGAAAAAGGGAAATAATTCCACACAAACAGATTGAGTTCTTAATTAAAATGATTCGATACGCCTCTTGAACAGTGCAAGTTACATCACAGATGATGAAGTAACCTTAGGAAAAACGTACTTTAAATTAACTAGCGAAGGCTAAAGACAACTGAGCTGTAATAATAAGTAAATGTACATAGATGATGTATAAATAATTAATTAGCTTTTCCTGAAAGACCTGGAAACAAATGAGAATACTTCGTGTATCATTGTAGTACGCTGATCTCTAACCAAAGTGGCTTCTGAGACCCATGACCCAGAAAGGTTAAAGTTTGTGTCTTTCCCAGAGGCTGCACCTACACAATTACCATCACAGAGAAACCCACATCAGGAAGCACTACCACGAGAGGAACAAACAATAATTCATGTAGATAATAAATAGACTGAAGAAAAAACTACCCTACCTGGGTTCAGTGGGAGTATTTTGAATGTTTTTCCTTCCAAGCACAACTGTAACTTCTACCAAACACCAAACACTGAGAGGGAAGGGAAGATTTTTTCTGTTTCTTAAGTTTTAAAATCACAGCAGAGTTAAGGGTTCTCAGCTTGTTTCTGACAGATTTCCAACTCTACTAAAACCTATGGATGTTTTGAGATGTAGACAGATGTCTGTGAGGCCACAGGCTGAGGTCATCAAACTCATCTCATTTGTGACCTAAGCCTGGTCTCCTGTCTCTCTTAAAAAAAAGGTGGGGGAAGAGGTTTGGAAAGGACACCAAAGAAACAGTTTGCTAATTTGCCTAAAAAATCATTCTAGTTAAATTTTAATCTGATATATTTAGTAACATATGGCCAACACGATGCACATTGAGAAGATATATATTTGGTCATTTATCATTACTTCTCCTCACAGTGTAATTATTGTTTCTGGCATTATTAACAGGCAACTGTCTATTATTTCCTGAACATCTAATTAACCAAGTTTTCAAGAACTCATCTTTAAATCTCATTTCAAAGGCAGTTCTACTGCAGTAAGAGGGTGAAATTGCTTAAATTTATACATTTTTTACATAAATCTTTATCAATGAATGGTTCCAATTCCTCAGTTCTTTAAACATCCAAAGGAAAGAAGTGTCATGCTGATGCTGACATCATTTCTGCTGCTTAAGGGAAGATAAAATTGGGTCTCTCCAAGCTGCAGGCAAAATACTACAATGGATAACAAATATTCCTTGTGTACACATGATTGGAACGGCTGTCTCCGCTGGGCGCTGCCTGTGCGTTGTGGGGCACAGAATGCATTCAGAGGAGGGTTTTTTTGTTAGAAGCAGTTCATGTGTACATGCAGTACTCAAACAGCTTATTTCACCATCCCTGCTACCAGCTCTCTTGACCCAGAGATGCCTTCTTGCTTAAAACAACCAACAAACCTCCAAAACATCACAAAAAACCTCCTGCAGTGTAAATACATACAAATACTCATTGAACAGGGGGTTCTGTTTTAAATAAAGCAAAGATACACTGATAGTAAATTTTCTGAATCTTTTTCCTTCCATGGCTTCAGGGTAGCCTAAATTTTTGCATAGAATCGACCATCGTGATCACCACTGTTTCTGTTCTGCTCTTAAAAAAGGAGAAAAGGAGAAAAAGGTTTTGTACAGGAGCATTAATAGTTCCACATGCCCTCTGGCGAATGGGGAAAATATGTCAGTGTGAATTATTGTACTGTCTCCATGGATCAAGATTTCTCTTAGTGCTTTCAGAATTCCACTAACAGAAACAATTGCTAAGAGCATTTGCTACTTAGCCTGCCATGCTGGAATCAAATAAGACCCTAGGATCAACTAATGTTAAAATATTATCTTTTATATTGATTTTTTTCCCCCTACATTAACTAAGGAAGAAACGGCTACATAATTTTAGCCGGCAAGCATGGCTTATTACTCTCTCAAGGACATTCATAGAATTTAAATAATCAAGATAATTGCAGAATAGCATTTTGAGCAGCTCAGACGACCAAAAATGTAAGAATAATTTTACTTCATTCTGAGCCAAACAAGTTGTACCACATATTACACTTACTACACATAGAGTTACAGTGGGGGATGTAATAGCTGTTATCTATAGAAACCAAGAACACCCACACAGATGCATTAGGAAAAATAATTCTAATTTTGTGCAGTTGTGCGTGCAGATTCATATATGAAGGAGTGAGCCAAGTACTAATAAAGAGATTCCAAGTCCATTTTCTCTACTGGAAGGCTATTTTATGGGTACTTATTAAATTCTCTTTTAATATCTCTTTCCTAGAACTAGATTACGGTCTCAATTAATTAATAAAGTACAATTACAGAAATTGATGCACCATTGGGTAGATCTGGTGTGAAAACTTATTTCTAAATTTTTTGATCTGGCAAACAAGAATGCAGTAGAACAAGAATAAAGAACAGATGAAATCCAGGCATGTATACTTACACATTCTTGGTATTTTGTACCACATAGCAAATTATTTTCACTTGAAAAGAATTATCTTGATTGTTATACTACACTCATCAGGATTCAGAAACATATAACAGATTCACATAAGGCAACCATGAAGATGCAATAAACTACAGCTTTGAAGGCTGGGTAAAAAAGTTAGCGCTACACAAAACTGATAAAAACAAATACATATTAAAAGGATGATGAATCCCTTAGCTTAGGACACATCTGTCAATGAAAAACTCTCAACAGAGATGTTTCTAATGGGAATCTGTCATCATCTTCACCAAAGACGTGGACACAGACAGAAAATCTTTGCCAAAATGACTGTGAACACCACAAAAAATTATACTGTCTGTAAACAAATAACAGGAACAGCACAATCACAAAGTCATTTTGGATTATGGATAAATGAAGATCACAGAAATAAATGTGCATTAATGAAAAGAAGGTGGAAGGCTTTGCCATTAGAAGAGACTGACAAAGCAGGAAACTAGAGCCTTCGAAGTGATGTGCGACTCTGTGTGAGCTCCAAGAAACAAAAGGAGATACCATTTTCCTTGAAGAAATAGTTAAATTCAAGTAAGGAAGATTTTTTTTCCATTATGGACAGGATTTATCTCAGATATAAATACTTAACTATTGCTGCTGGCCCTGGCATCCACATTGTGTACGTTCAGATGGGTGCAAACCCAAAAACTCAGTGCTGGAGAAAAATGCCTCAAAGCACACAATGCATTCGGATTGCCAATAAAAAATTGACAGGTAAATTGATTACACTGTGCAAGCACCTTCACAGGAAGAAATACCAGACACTAAAGGACTGCCTAGTCTTAGAGGAAGGCATAATAAGAACGAGCAGTAAGAAGCTGAATGCTGCAGATTTACATTTGAAATCTGCATTTTCTAAGTATTAGAGGGTTTTTTAAGTGGATGGTATTGACTACACTATCAAGGGTTATGGTGCTATCTTCATCTCCTGAATGGTGTTCTGAAAGATAAACATCAGGCCAATAAAAAACTTGGGGCTGAACTGTATCAGGGAAATAAATATGTGATAACAAAGCAGTCCAAGGTAACCTAGAAATTCCCTCCTGATTCTACACCCTGGGGAGTTACAGCTCCAAAAACGTAAAGAACACCACTTGCTCCACTCCCTGTAAGAATGCACAGAACAGATGATCTGTCTTTCACTGAATGTCACCTACTGATACAAACATCTCCCTGCTCATGATGTCCATGAACAGGAAGCAATTATTACTGAGAAATCGTGATGAGGAGGGGAGTCAGTCTTACCACCTAAATTCCAGGAGAGACAGCATGGTGCCACCAAGAGCCTGTGGAACACTGAACTCACTCTGCTCTGCACTGGGGCAGCCCCACCTCGAGCTCTGGGGGCAGCTGGGGCACCACAGGGTCAAAAGGACATCAAACTGCTGAGAGTGTCCAGAGGAGGCCACAAGGCTGGGGAAGGGTCTGCAGGGGAAGTGTGTGAGGAGAGGCTGAAGTCCCTGGGTCTGTTCAGCTGGAGAAGAGGAGCCTGAGAGGGGATCTCAGAGCTGTTTGTGCCTTCTGCCAAGGGAGGGAGGGGAAACAGGGGCTGAGCTCTGCTCTCTGGGGACCTGGGACAGGGCTGGAGGGAATGGCAGGAAGATGTGCCAGGGCAGGGGGAGATTGGATATTGGGAAGAGGTTCTTCCCCCAGTGGGTGGTGGAGCCCTGGAACAGCTCCCCAGGGCAGCAGTCCCAGCACCCACTGTGCCAGCATTCCAGAAGCATTTGGACACTGCCCTCAGCCCCATGGGGGGAGTGTTGGGAGTGTCCTGGGTAGGGACAGGACCTCTGAGATCAATCAAGTCCAACCGTCCCTGTCCCCTTACTAAACCCTGTCCCCTCAGAAACTCATCAACCCGTCTTTTAAACACCTCCAGATATGGGAACTCAACCACTTCCCTGGGCAGCTGTGCCAGGGCCTGAGAGCCCTTTCAGTGAAGACATTTTTCCTGATGTTTAGTCTGAACCTCCCCTGACACAACTTGCAGCCATAAGATCCAGAGTAGGAAAAAAAAACCCTTTCATTGTAACTTAAAAAGCAAATTAGGAAGGTAAACTCTAAAATTATGATAGAATTCTGTCAGGGAAACCCTTGAAAAATTACCAGAAGAGCACTAAACTGATCATCTGGAGACATGGAGTATGGAAAGAAGAAATTAAGATCAATAAAAATAGTATTTATCTGTTAACGAAACATTTCCACCACTAAAACACTACTGTTGTTAAAATAAGGATAGACTAACAACCCCGAGTGTAGTTTGTACATTTATTTTTTTTAATGGTAGCTATTTCTATATTGTATAGAAGAATTAAGCACGGTGAGTGTAAGACAATACTGCTTTCTGACGGGCTGGCTCTCTCAGCTCCTGGCTTTTAGCAATCTGTGTAACTGTACCCCAATCACAACCATATTAATTAATAATACATGTCAGTGCCTCCATCTGCCTGCGTGCTCTTCTTTATCCTTAACTTTGGCTTTATCCAGCAAAAACGTGTGCAGGTTTAACTCAACACACACTGTAGGTCACGTCCAGACACACACAGATCCCCTGAATCCTGCTCAAACCACAAAATCCTGTCTGCCACAAAGCTGGCTCCCCATCACTCCCCACCCAGTGCCACCATTAATGGCAGAAAACACTTCTTGCAGAAAAAAAAACTTCGTCTGGGATCGGAGAAGCACAACGTACACCAGTCACTTCTGCAGTAATTATGGCACATGAAGTAAGTGTGAACTATGTATTGGTCTACAGTTTCCACAATCAATTTAGCTTGAGAACAGCATTTTTCTGTTTTCCAATTTATTGGGAAAATTAAGAAGTATTTTTTTTAATTTATGGACCAAGCCTTGATGACGTTGGAAACGATTAAAGTTTGATTTCAGGTATACAAGAACCCCAACAAGCTAAGGTTGAAGTTTCAAGTTAAATTTGTAACTATTTACTACGCAAAATAACAACTAACACAAACTAATTTCTGCCTCCCAGAGCTCTGAAATAATTCTGAACATGAAGCAAAGTTCACTGTTACTCAGACAGCCGTTTTCAGGGGGTTATACTGGAAAACTAGAGGGATTCAATTAAACATTTAATAACTGTAGAGGAACGTACAGTTCAATGTGCCAAAACAAACTCAGCTCTCAGCTGTATTAAAAATTGGAAAGATTTTCAGTAAAATAAATCCATACTTTATTAACGTGCTTGCTACAGCTGAAGGAATAACATATGCCATAGTAAAATAAATGTTTAAATCAGTACTGTACACTATCTTGGATACTGTCTGCCTTAAAATCATCTCTCTCTGCAGCTCATTCTGATTTTTTTAAAAAATACAGATAATAAGAACAATTTTTTGCCATTCACACTCACTCAACTAAATTCTTTGTCCTGTTACAAATTAGTTGTCAGCACAACAACAGGAAAACCAAACACCAGCTACAAACAGGTATTTGTGGGATGAGAATCATGGAATGGTTTGGGTCAGAAGTGACCTCAAATCCCACCCAGTCCCACCCCTTGCCATGGGCAGGGACACCTCCCACTGGATCAGGGGGCTCCAAGCCCCATCCAGCCTGGCCTTGAACACCTCCAGGGATGGGGCAGCCACAGCTTCCCTGGGCAACCTGGGCCAGGGCCTCAGCACCCTCACAGCAAAACATTCCTTCCTAATATCTAATCTAAATCTCCCCTCTTTCAGCTTAAAACCATTCCCCCTCATCCTATCCCTCCACTCCTGATCAAGAGCCCCTCCCCAGCTTTCCTGGAGCCCCTTTCAGTACTGGGAGGCTGCTCTAAGGTCTCCCAGGAGCCTTCTCTTCTCCAGGCTGAAGAAGCCCAGCTCTCTCAGACTGTCCTCAGAGCAGAGTTGGCATCTTTGCTGCCACCAGGCGAGGCAGCATATACAAGATTCAGAAAGCAGAATGGGAATGACTTTAGTGCTGGAGTAATCTCTCCCAGGAAAGCCTCCCGAGGAGCTCGTTGCTCCAGCAGCTGACCTGCCACCACGACCTGTCTTCTGCCCGTGACCAGGTGAGGGGAGCGAAGCCGCACGCACTTGTCCAATCTTTTTGCAAAGCCTGAGCAGAACCTGACATCTTGCTCGTACTTCATATTTTAACTGATGCTTGGTTGTAATTAGCTAGCAAATTCCCTGAATGTTGAAAGAGCTTCCAAGAGAAGGGTGTTAACCAAGTAATTGTGGAGAATAAAATCTGCATTGGCTTTGTGCTACACTCCTGACTCTCCTTTAGCAGTCGATGCTCTCTCAGTGAAGGCCTATTAAAGAACTAAACAAGTAAGACTCAGAAATACAGTTTGAGAACTGAAGAAACTGGTTATAGTCAAAAATAGCAGTTCAACTCTAATATCACTGTTGTGCCTTCATCTATTACAGTTAAACGAGTGGAATCTTCTATCATGACAGATCCCCACAATGCTCCACTCGCTGCAGGTAGACTCAACCCCACTAAACGTGACCTCTGAGCCCCATCATCCAAACAGAGCTTTACCTCTCTGATTGCCCACCAGTCCCCAACCATCCCACCACAACCTCCCAGCTTGGGTAACACTGTGGGAGGGAGCACTGACAGCCTTGTCAGAACCAAGGAAACGATGTCTACTGCTCTCTCCTCATCCTCAGATCCAGCCAGGTTTTCACTGAACTGAATCTGACAAGCAGGACAAAATCCACGCTGAGTGTTCCCAGTCACCTCCTCCTGCTTTACGTCTCCAGAAACACCTTCCCAGTCCTCACAATGCAGTGGTCGAAGCTTTCCTTGCCCCGGATGTTCAAGTCTCACCTTCAGCTTTGCTTTTCCTGTCACCATCCCTGTGTGCCAGGGCAGGGTTTCTAAAGCCCTCCTCTGCAGCCTCGCCCTCCTTCCACCCATGTGATGCCCTTGGATTCCCAAGTTTACTGGAGGCTGTGGAAGGACCCCACAGATCCAATTTACACAAGTCGTTTCCTGAGCAATTTAATCTAATGATTTGCTTCCACGATTCATTCAAAAAGAAGTTTTTTTCTTTTTAAACAAAGCCTAACTTAAGAAGCATTGACATCTGTAATGGGACTTGGATGGCAGCATGTGAGCAGCATTTAAAAGCCTACTGGGAGCAAAATTACAGCTCTTAAGAAGAGCGTGGCTTATAAAATTTAATTTAACTGTTGCGTAGGCCTCTTACATTCCTATCCACACTAAACAATGCAAGCAACAAGGTGACTATTCAGAAAAAAATACCCAGTTTCATTTTTTTTAGGTACAACTTTGAGAATTAAAAAAAAAGACCCAGATGGAGTCTTCTCTCCCAGCAGCCACAGAAATATCATCCTTTGGTAAGTTTTGTAAATGTAATTATAGGTCCATTTATATGTATGACATTTCAGTAGTAATTGTACAAATACAGCTAAGTAATTGTACTTGAAATTTTTATTATGGAAACATCTTTTTCTTTCTTGCATTCATCACTACTGAAAGGAGAATGCAGTAGGGATTTTTAATAAATAATAACCTAATTTCTAGATGTTCTAAGTACGAACCTTGTGTTTTAAATATAGTTCAATCTGCTAAATGTTCCTATGAAAGCAAGATAATTTAAAACTCTGTCAAGTCTAATTGATGACAAACTGATTTTTGTTTCAATAAGGAGATTGCTAGGGGTAAATAAAAATATAATAGTTTTTTCACATGTTGTTTTATTTAATTGCAAATAAACTGCCCTAGAGATGAAAAAAGTAGTCAGATTATCAAATATTTCTTCATAAATAATACATAGCATTATTACTAGACTACTGATACTTGTTAAACTGATGGCCTTTTCATTCCTCATCACTAATTTCAGATAAATTTTTTAAAGTACACTTCACAAAAGTGGTTTTGATCTTCATAGTCTCAAACCATAGGAGTGCAGCTGAGAAGAGGCAGGATTTCTGACATTAATCACTGAATTGCGTAGGGAAATGCAGCAAAGCACTGTGCCAAAGTGGGCTTTGTACCTGAAATCACTACACCTCTAACTTGTAATAATGTTGATTTATTTCTATTTCTTATTGGGAGAAGGAGGATCTCCCTCCACCCACCCCTTGCCTTTTAGCACAGGGTTGGCCAGGCTGTCACGGGCTGTTCTGCAGAAGAAGCCAGTGAGCTTGGCCACCCTCCCCTGGGTAACCTCACCTGCTCTGCCCTTACCCTCAAATCCTCCCTGGTCTTTCCCATGTTGAAATATTACTGATTTGCTCCTCGTAGCTTCGCTATTTAAAATGACCTAATGGCAAATGTTGACATCTCCATGAGGTGGTACAAATGCACAAAGTAACATTTCTAGGTCTTATTTCAGATGCAAAAGATGTGTTGAATCCTGATGATGTTACCAAGTTGACTTCATTTGCACTGATCTCCTGTAGCTCCAGACTGAAAGACGAGTCTAAAAATTCTCCTGTTTCTCAAAACACACACACAAATTTATGCTTTCTCCTCATTCTGCAATTTGAGCACATTTTATAAAAAAATGTTAATTTATATGACAAATCCATCACTTGCAATCATAGACATCACAGTAACTCTGGAAAGCCTACACAGATTTCCCTGTCCTCAACATAACACCGAAGAAACCCCACATTTCTCTCACAAAGACACTCTTCAAGCTTTGACACTTTTCCAAAATCTGGACTTGGATCAGAAAAGGAGCAAGTTCCAGAGCTCAGGACCATCTCCTGCTAACTCCTTCTCCACTGTCCTTTGGTGGCTGCAGGTATCACTGGGAATTGCTTACACCCACTTGTTGCAAACCACTGCTTCTACATTTCAAACTGAATGGCATCCAGAGAACTCAACTTCAAATTCTTCTGTCCTCCCACCTCCTGCTTTTTCAGTGCAGCCTTCACTTTGTAACGCTGCTCTCAAGAAAACGGAACAGCACAGAATAACGTTCTCTAGATGTCTTGCATGCAAAACTGCATGGTTAATGGGATTTCATGACCCTAATCCCATTACTGGTGCATCTCATCCCACTGCTAAGAGCTAAGACTGATGCAGGGTCATACAGGGCAGCGCCCAGACCAGCAGGACATCTCCATTGACCCAGCTGAGAAGAACCAATTTACAAAGGGATATTTGGATGCTTCCCTGTAGAAACCATGTGGTGAGGCAAGCCTGCATGTGTTATGCCTTAAGCACCTCTTGCACCAACCAGGCAAGGAGAAACTGAATGTCCTGATGACCTGCCACATTTTGGTGTAGTACAGCCATATTTAAGACCAGGTAACTGAAGTTCATTCCTCTCCTGAAAAAATAACAACATGCATTTCCCTTCTCATATTTACAATACGTAGTTGGCAACGGGATTTTTATCATTTCTGCTTTCACTTTAACAGCACAAATATTTTGATGCCAAAGGCTGCAAAGAAGATTAACAGATCTCATGTCAACGCAGACCAGTATGAAAACAATACACCCTTAGGTCATGAGATTTACTGGAATTTTCTGACTGGTTTTGAACAAGACTTCTTCCTGTGAATGGATGGGCAATACAGCTATGTCATTTGCTTAAAAAAAATATCTAGGAAGTAAATATTTGCTCTTTGCTGAATAACTGGCATGTTTGGAGCTTAAAAGGGATTTAAAGAGGGAGTGATCTTTTTAGAAGATATAATGAGGTGTGTAACAATAATTTTTTATATAGAGACTTATCCTTCTTGTACAAGCACAGGTTTAGCACTCCCAAACACCAGACCAAACCCACCACTGTGTTCAGCGTTGTGGAAGGCAAAGGAGAAAGGAGAAAACTAAAAGCTTTGTTATTCAAGTATAAAGGAAAAGAAAAAGTGTTCCTCATGCTTCAGGTGTTAAATAAACATACAACAGTAATGGCCAAATGGTACCTCTCAAATACTCATTGGGGGAAGCAGCTTCTCCTGCAGAAAATTAAATTTTGGACTAGATGAGACACTACAGGACACACAGAATCACAGAACCATAGAATGGTTTGAGTTGGAAAGGGACCTCAAAGCCCATCCATTTCTAGACCCCATTCAACTCTAGGTCCCATCCAACCTGGCCTTGAACACCTCCAGGGATGGGAGAGCTACAGCTTCCCTGGGCAACCTGGGCCAGGGCCTCACCACCCTCATCAGGAAGAATTTCTTCTTATGTCCAATCTAAATCTTCCCCCTTCCAATTTAAAGCTGTTCCCCCTCGTCCTATCACTAGAAGCCCTTGTAAAAAGCCCCTCCCCAGCTTTCCTGGAGCTCCTTCTGGGACTGGAAGGCTGCTATGAGGTCCCCCTGGAGCCTTCTCTTCTCCAGGCTGAACAACCCCAACACTCTCAGCCTGTTCTCTCGAGTATCTAACTCCATACGGCAGATGAAATGAAACAGGCTACAAAAAAACTATCTAAGGATAGATTTGTGTTTGACATGGCAAAAGACAAACTCACTGTTTGGGTACCAAAACAGAAATCCAATGGATGCAGCTGGGCCGTCGCAAGGATGTTTAAATAGGGGCTTCTCACTCTTGCACGAGACAGAAGCATTGCACTTTAATTGCTAGCATTAATGGCCACGTAACAAAATACTTTTAATAACTGAAAGCACAAATGTGACGATTAAAATAGAGTCAATCTTACTAAGCTGTCCTCTAGTCAAATGCAGGGAAGTAATTCTTTTCCTAAATTATTTACTAAAGACATTTGCAAGAGGCAATGCACCTGATTAATCACTGCTTCAATCTTTGCTCCATTTCTTAACCAAGGGAAAACGAAGAAGCTAAACTGACAAAATACAAAAGGAAGGAAACTGTGTTTGCAAACCAAATATTTTTACACTTCTCCCTTCTGGAATCTTACTGGGTGCCATTGGGAAAAACAGAATTCAGCAGCTCTTGAAACACATTCCTCACTGGCTGCTAGAGATCCACGGCTTTGTGGAGCACTGCTTCTGCTGAGGCAAATGAAACGTAGGTGGGAAAGAAAAACGCAATTACTCTGTCAAACAATACAAAGCTATGCTTAAACACATATCTAAAACATTCAGACCCTGAATCTCTTCAGGCCAGCATTTTTTCAGACTGGGAAACACAAGAGGAACACAAGGTGCTAGAATATTCTTTCCATCTGTAACATCCATGCATGGTAACAGACTGAGCAATCCTGAGTAATCCTGAACTAGAGTTCAACTGGAAGCAGGAGCAGTTTAAGTACTGATGTAGACACTACATTTTCTTAGAATAAGATTTAGAGAAAATTCCTCATTACACATCCTACCAAAAGATACCAAATGTCTCTGTTTTACCTAATTCCCCAATTGTCTTTAATGCTCCTACTATTCAAGTTTTTACTTCCAATCACCTACATGGCTCATCAATATAAAAATTCAAGTAACAATAATAAAAAGTATTTCAAGAAAAGCAGCAATGACAGCAGAGAGGAAATTTAGTCTATTAAATAAAAACATGAGTGAGGGTCAAAAAAACTTTTGAAAATTAGAAACAGATGGGAGAAATAGCCTCAAAGGAATGTAAATAACCTAAGTATTTTAAAATACTGATGAGAAATTAGAAAATAAATATTGAATATATATTTAATTATAAAAAATTGATATTTTCGGTGTTATATGCAAAATAAAGCACAAGCACTGAAGTTTCCACTTATTGCAAACATTTGACTACTTTCACACAAAGTATCTTTATGTGAAAAGAAACTAAATCCAATAATAAAGATAATCAATGGTTTCCTTGACAGATGTAAAAGTTCTAAAGGTGCAAAATAGTTATGAATTTTTTCCTATATCTGCAAGACCAAGGTACAAAGCACAGAATGTGCCACACCTTGCCTGTACTGCAATCTTTAAACACATTGGCATCTGAACAAGCGCTCCCCAAATGGGCTGCCCTGACCCTCCTACCAAACTGATTGACTCAGCTTGACCCGAGTCAGCTTTTATGAGAAGATAAGATCCAAATACTTTGGCCATCAAAACGTAAAAATGGATCTGGAGTTTGGGGTTGACTGAGTGCATAAAACTTAGAATAACAGAATTATAGAATCATCTGGTGGGAAAAGACCTCTGAGATCATCGAGTCCAACCATACCATGTCCCTAAGAAACTTATCTACTGGTCTTTTAAATCCCTCCAGGGATGGGGACTCCACCCCCTCCCTGGGCAGCTGTGCCAGGGCCTGAGAACCCTTTCAGTGAAGGAATTTTTCCTGATGTCCAATCTGACCCTGCCCTGCTGCAACTTGAGGCCATTTCCTCTCATCCCATCACCTGTCACTTGGGAGAAGAGACCAACCCCCACCTCACCACAGCCTCCTTCCAGGCAGTTGCAGACAGTGATGAGGTCTCCCCTCAGCCTCCTCTTCTCCAGGCTGAACACCCCCAGGTCCCTCAGCCACTCCTCATAGGCCTGGTTCTCCAGCCCCTTCCCTTCTCTGGACGCTCTCCAGTCCCTCAATGTCCTTCTCGTAGTGAGGGGCCCAGAAGTGACCCCAGTACTCGAGATGTGGCCTCACCAGTGCTGAGCACAGGGGCACAATCACTTCTCCATCGAGACTTTGGTACTGAAGAAGAATGCTGTAACCTCAATATATCAAATTGGATAATACAAAAAGAACCTCAAAACCACAAAATCAAGAAACACTGACCTTAGGATGTTGGGGGAAGAAAGAGGAAGGGAAACAGATGTTCTACTGCAGTGGGAATGCTGCCCTAACTGTTCAGGGCAAAAAAAAGTGATGAAGGAATTTCTTCACTTTAATTACCACTGAATGAGTGTTCAAGGTCAGGTTGGACGGGGCTTTGAGCAAGGGGATCTTGTGCGAGGCGTCCCTTCTTCCAAATCCAAGCCACGGTGTGGTTACAAGAACAACCACAAGAATTCCCTGTACATGAAAGATGACTCTGCCTAAGGCTGAGACACCGTGGTCAAGAACAACCTGTAAAACAATCCAAGACCTTCATAAACCTGTTCTGGATGCTTTCTGCAACCACCGTGTGTCCCCAGCACCTATGGAAACAGCAGCCTCCCTCCAAAAGCCTTTTCTCTTGACCTTGGTGAGAACAAAATCTTGGCAAGATGACAGTACTTCATACTGGTCATTTCCATGAGAGGGTGTTTCTCCAGGTGCTTCGTCGGCCCCTCGACACACGCAGGGTTATTACACTTGAGCACTGTAACACGACCTGGTTTGAGGAACGAGCGGGGGCTGCTTGTCTTGACACTTCTCTTTTAGCAGCTGGAATTGTCCCTCTGTCTTTTGCAAAAAAAAAAAAAAAACCAAAGGAAAACAGACTGAAAATTTGCAATTTAGGTAGTCTGATGGAAGTTAAGTGGAATAAACAAAATCCACTTTGTTTTTTTTAGAGTCAGCAACTACAAGAAACCAGCTGACCTCTGGAATATATTTATATGTATTTACGATTAAATACACATCCGTGTATTTATAAATAACAAGTTTTCACAGGGTTTTGTTTTACATATTTAATTCCCACTACCTCTTTACCATCTGTCTGTAAGAAGGCAGCTTTCTTCTGGCCAACTGGGTAGTTAATATAAAGCAGTGGACAGGCTGCCTTATTTCAGGTGGGTGATGACAAACAACTTGGACATCCTGACAAATGAGATAAACGTCCTGGAGCTCGTAGCTTATTTGATTATAGGGAAAAATCACAGCAAAAAAATAACCTACTGCTGCTGTTCCATGGTCCTTCTCTTTTATTTTAGTTCCCAAACCAGTTTTATATCATTTTACATGATTTTATACTAGTTGTATGTCAATTTTACATTATGTTTTTACATCAACAGTTTCAACTTTTACAAGTGTACAACCATAAATCAAATTTTGCTCTCTGTCAATATTGCATTTACAGAATTGGGAGAAATTTTGTATGTAAAATAATAAAATATATTTTAGAAGTCACATGACTGAGTTTTGCTTCCAAGCCAGTATTAAGGTACAATGAAAACTTATTTGCTTGTCATTGACAGTGTAAATTGCCAAACTCCACTAAAAGCAACTTTCCCTTCTGTTAAGTATTTTGAAGAGCACTAAAAAGAGTGGCTTCAATAGTTTCTTGCAGTGAGTGACTCGATCATTACCTTACTAATACAAGAAAAAACTACTTATAAGCTTCAGACTTTGCAGTTGAAGACAAAGCAAAGGTAAGCGGGCTGCAAATGAGATGCAAAATTTTTTAATTTCATAAATAGATTACATCTCCCATGCACACAATGATGGTGGGATTCCATTTTGGAGGCAAAGCTCATCCAATTAAAATGTGCACATACAGCTTTCTGGGTACTATTTGTATGTACAAATTCTTTATTTAAGAGAGATTAAGCTTCAGCATAGAGTGGAAGGCACTAATATTGCAGAGGAAGCCAAAATTAACTTGGAAACTCGCATTCATTGCTGGAAAATCAACCAGCTGAGAAATAGGGTGTCTTAAAAATTTTCCAAACAACCTATTATTATCCCTATTCTAGTACCATCTCAACGTGCCAGATGAAATCATAGCCCCATGGCGTGAACTCAGAATGAGCAAATGTCTCTCATTAGAGATTAAGTAGATAAGACAAAGAGAAAGAAAAGGCACAGGCAGTTGAAGTGACTTGGTTGACGTCAACGAACCCGTCGCTGGCCAAACCAATAATATAAAGCCAGTCAGCTTCCTGCATCTGCATCGTTAGGAATTTGACTCCTCAAATTAGTTATCTACAAACTGATGTGAGCAGGTGTCTCACTTGTGCACAGAATCCCTCCTCCTTCCCCATCCCTGACCACAAGGACACCCGTGCAAAAACCAAGGACCAAAACACTTGCCTTGTGCTTTTGGAAACCAACAATAAGACTATTTCTTATAGTTTTTTTTCATGCCTTTCGTTATTGATCTAGAAATAAAAGTATTCTCATAAGAACAAACAGCAATAACATTTCTTCTGCATTGGTTATCCTTAACACCATTAATCACTCATGGCACCACTCACAATAATCAAGAGAGGCAATTATACTGCCAACTACACGACACCAAGAGAAAAAAAAGTAGCAAGGAGAAATTTTAAAGGTTCCTCCAGTTCAATCATTTTAATTAACTTTTTTCTAGGTGAGCAGTCCTCTTAAGAAACGCTGCAATTCCTTTGAGCTCAGTCAAATACCGAGCGCAGGGCCCCAAAGACGTTGGGTCCCAATGGAGAAGACCTGGACCTCCACAAGGAATTCCATTGCAAAAGACAAATAGGGCTCAATCAAGGAAACGGTGCTGACTATGGCACTGCTGTTGCAATACCAGCTTGAGAAGGGGAGGATGTGGAAGAGCACTGGCACAAGAAGCCAGTTAAGTTGGCTCCAAGCGATCCTGGAAACACAGCTGCACAGCTGTTTTCAGCCTCCTTCTCCGACTTGGCAAACAGAAAGTACTGCACACTTATGGGCCTCTCTCAGTGTTCTACACTTGTGTAAAAAGGGGAAAGAGTGCAAAATTAAATTGCTAAAATACAATTTACATTGACAAAAGGAGAAAAACAGGAGGAAAAAATGGCCTCTATTTTATCAAATATAAATTTACCTGCAGCCTGACCAAATAAAAAGGATGGCAGCATATAAAGATGCACATTAAAGTTTTAGGAAGTGTCTTTTATGCACAAACTCCATGAAAATGACTCTTGGAGCATGTCAGGGCTACTGCCTACTTAGCAGCATCACAACAAAGAAAAGTGGAGCCTAAACCACCTGTTCCACCTTTTGTAATTTATGAAAGGCCACCTCAGCTGATGGGAATTGATAACATCTCAGAAAAGCAGCATTAGGAAGGCCCAAGTAAATCAGTCTTTCATACAGCTGAAGAGAAAACCAGAATACATTACACTTCCAGCTCCAGATGAAGAAAATCTGACTTTAGTATGATAAAAATATTACCATATACTGTCACTTTCTTCATTGCCTTCAATTAATTTTTCTCTGTCGTATCCAGATAAATGCTAGTGATCTTTACTCCTCAGGCCTACGAGCTGTTTTTCATTTCTGATTTAACAAAGTCTATATAATATGTGTGTGAGAAAGAACATGAATTAAAAGTAGTATAATACTTCAAAAGTTTATTAATATATAATAACTTTTCCTACTTGATCTGCGACATTTTTAAATTAAAAATACATCAAATAAAAATCTACGGGACTCTTGTCCAAAATTACTCAACCCACACAATAAATCCATCATGAAACTATCTTCTTTCTGTGATAGAGTTATGAAATGACTCTGTCACATGCATATATAATTATATATTGTAACCTTTCAGGAACAGTAAAATATGTGGAAAATGAATTTACTATGTAATTTTGAGAAACTGCAGTTCTGCAAGTCTACACAAAGTGTAGCAAAATACTTGAAACTAAATACATTAAAATTAAGCTCATTAAATATCAAGCAATTAAGTACAGAAATTCAAATAAAGCTATATAAGCATCTAAAGGAAAGATAAATTCTTTATTAAAACCCCAACAGCATAAGCATATACTTCAAAACATTTTCCAGTTGTGCTTCTTGACCTGCTTTTGAGTACTTTGTCGCTTTTCCTCCTCAGATCCTGGGATTCTTTCCTCCAGCTGATACCTACTTGGATCAAACCCACAGGAATCACTGCCCTAGGCCAGAGCACAGGCTCCGACAGCTCAGCAGGCTGCCTTTGGCCACAGCCAAACATGAAAGCATGAAGAAGAATCCATCCAGTGATGCTTTCCCAAATGTGCAATAACTCAGTGCTGAGGAAGCTCCAAAGCAAGAACTGATGGCTTGGAGTTTACCGATACCCAAGAGATTTCATTCACTTTTCCCTGCCCAAACCATGCCAGAATAGTCCAGAGCTCCAGGTCACCACCAAGATGCATCGTCCTCTATCTCAAGCTCCACCACAGATCTTCAGTGAAAGGGATGAAAATAAATCTACTATAGAACCTAGGGTTTGAACTCTTCTCTAGCATCAATCACAGCTTACACTGTGCTCTTTGAGGTAAAAGAAGGGGGAGAAAGCTCTCCTATTACCCCCGTAATACCTCAAAGGCATGTAGAGTAAACACAGCGCTAATTAACATCATTTACAACCCAAAAAGCCACCCGGATTCGTCAAGCAGAGCTTCTTAAACAAGTGTAATATTTAAGTAAGGAGAAATTATCTTGGGCTAGTAAGAAGTGATTAGTTCTGGAAATATGTACAGTCAAGCCAGAAATAAAAAGTTCAAATGTTATCTGGGAATCAGCAGGACAGACTGGGAGGTGCTTTAATTGCACAGATGGAGCACAGATGAGGCCAGGAAATCAAGTTGCAACTAATTTTTAAAAGTTGAATTATTCACCTCTTCACAAACCTCTCACTAGAGTCTGCATTTTTTCCTTTTCATTAGCACACACGTGAACAAGAGGTTAAATAGTGGCAAAATTAATTGAGCTAAGAACAATTTTCTGGAGCAGGATTGTAAGCAGATAAAAACCACACAGCCTGAAAGGCTGACTTCAATTATTTTCTACTCTTGGGCTTAAGACAGGAAAAGAACCACAGAACAAGACAACAATCTCTTCACCTGGCAGTAATATGAATATAAAAAACAGATGAAGACAATTGTCTTCCAACATTTTCTGGCTAGAGCACAGTTAATATCCAATGGAAAGGAGAAGGTCTGCCTAAAGATGTCTGTGTAGATTGCACAGTTGCTTATCTGATTTATTAAGTATTCAAATAGATTTAACACTTCACAACAGTCAGAGGTAAGTATGGTAGAAAGGTGATTTTTAACCCTGACAGAGGTTTTTATTCATTTTTACCTCCAGACCTGAGCACGTCCTTAACGTAGGGCTTTGCCTCCCTACTCTGCACCCACAGGGCCAAAAGGACATCAGAGAGAGGTTGTCCAGCTCTAAGAAAGATTAATGCTGGATACAAAAAGCCTAAAAACCCAGAGTTAATGTCACAGGTGTTCTTAGAGCAAGCTGTTAATGTCAAAGATGTTGAAAAGAAAACAGTTTAGTGACTGGAGTATTGAGGTGTTTTGATTAAGGTTAAGTGGAGAACTCCAGGACTGGCATCTCAGGTTATGCATTTCCTACATATCTGAAAGGTCACACCAATGGTATCCGTTATTTTAAAGCTTGTGTACACACAACACCGCAATGCACTCATTTCCTAATGGACAGAAAAGACCAAATTACCAACAATATTGGGAATTAGATACAACTTTCTGCAGTCCACTGCCCTGACTCTCCAGCATCTCGCAGGCATTAGAGGATACATCCTTCCCTGCTCCTTGTTAGTGCCCATGGATCAGATGTCTACGAGTTTATTCTGTCCATCTTTCAGTCTATTTTCCAGATAAGATCTACCTCCGTGATTTCCCAAGGCAGCAAAGTCAAGATGTTCACCACTGCTGTGTAACTCACTCATTTCATCTGTTTTATGCTGTTCTCCCATTAGATTAATTAAATTGCCCTCCCTGCTTCTAGTATGGAAGGATTTGATGGAACAACAGCTCTGCTCAGCAATGTATTTACTGTGACTTGTAAAGAGTCAAAGTTCATATTTTAAAAATTAACGTTTTTAAGAGAGGCTGCTGTACACGTGGGGCTCACAAAGCCATACATCCCACCTTTCTTTAAGCAAAAAGTTCCCATCTCTGGAGACTCACACAGTATTTTTTTCCAAGAAACACTGTATGCCTGCACACTACACTGGGATTTGATGACAATTCAAATAACAACACATTTCTTCTAGCCAAGTGTGGAAGGATGTGTGTGTACACTGCTTTTCCCCCTAGTATTTTCTACTACACTACTACTTGAAATGCTCTTTTATAAGGAACAGGGCTTAGGTATTTTCATACCCGCTAGCGATGGCCAACTGTGGAAATGCACATATAAATTTAACAAGAGTACAACACAGTTTGCTATTTTTAAAGCTGGAATATTTTATTCTGGGGTCTTTTACCACATTAAAACACAATGAAAGCAAGGCAGCTAATTATCTAAGAGGTAACAAAACTTTTAAACTACACACAGATGTTAAGCTACACTAAAAGGACAATTATTTTGCCAAAACCACTGCCAAATTAAAGTGCCTATTTGGAAACTTTCACACACTTGTGTTTGGTGCAGCTGCAGCTGTTTAACTGCACATAAATTTTGTTTTCCCCTTTCCGATTGTTATTCAAATGGCACTAAAGAGCAATTACAGCAGAACGACAATAACTAGTTCTTTAAAAGTTCAAATTGTAGGAGATCTGTTTTAATTTAAATTCAATAAAGTATTAGAATGGTAAAATAAATGGATCTCTCTGTATGCACATAAATGTTCTTTTTCTTTCTACACACACATACGTGCACTCAAGAGCCGTAGCGATTCCTGTGGGCATCGCGTGTAAACGGCAGCCCTGGCTGTGGTGATTGTGAGCCTTTGGGTTGGTGCTGATCTGCAGATGGGCTGAGAGCAACTGGGGGCAATTTCCTTGCTCAGAGACTTCCAGATACAATGAGATAAGCAGCAGCCACGGTGCCACTTCCACACAATACGCAGGCGCTCAGGGCGGCTGTATTGGATCCAGCTGTTGCGGCACCTGTAGGTGGCCAAACAGCTCCCACCATAGAATGTGCTAGTGCTGAATATTGTTACATGAAGAGCAGATTTAAAGAGAGGAGTGGTCCTGTCTAAAGTAGGTCTGGAAAATCATAGAATCATCCGGTTGGAAAAGACCTCTGAGATCATCAAGTCCAACCGTCCCTGTCCCCTTACTAAACCCTGTCCCTTTTAAACCCCTCCAGGGATGGGGACTCCACCCCCTCCCTGGGCAGCTGTGCCAGAGCCTGAGAACCCTTTCAGTAAAGACATTTTTCCTGATGTCTAATCTGAACCTCCCCTGGTGCAACTTGAGGGCATTTCCTCTCAATCCCATCACCTGTCCCTTGGGAGAAGAAACCAACACCCACCCGACCACAGCCTCCTTTGAGGCCGTTGCAGACAGTGACGAGGTCGCCCCTAGGTATCATCTGCTATTCATACCATCAAGAAAAGTAAAACAACACACAAAATTTGGGCTGCTTCAGCCCAGGCAAATTAGCTTTTTTCAATACTGTTACTTGGGGGGGAAAAAAAAAAAATCTCTTGTCTTAGAAATAGCAGCTCATTCCCATCTCACCTGTAAATCTCTGAAACAGAGACCAACGCTTCCTCAGACACACAAATACTTTAAATTTCATCATTACAATTACTCATTAATCGTCTCCATAGGGTGAAGCTATACATTTCGGCGTGCCAAAGCAAATGCCTCTGTCTCCAATTTCTCAAATCATGATCTCCATTACTTACGTTGAATCCTTAAGGAGAGAATTCCTATTTCTGTTTCTTGGCTGGAAGGGATTGATCCCTCACGAGCAAAGCTAGGAGCCCTCCTCTGACCAGTGCCATGCTTACTTTCCCTGCTTGTACTCAGATGAATTATCATTTTTTAAATTGAAATGCTTTAAGAATAATTTTTTTTCAGACTTGGCATAACTTAAGCAGTTTTCCAGTCCCTCTGAAGTCTGCAGATAGCAAATCATTAAAATTTTGAAGACTCAGTAAAAATGGCATCATAAGATACATCACTCAAAAACTGGTCAACCCAGTCCACATCCAGACTCTGGAAGTTGTCCAAGCACCTGATGTTTGAAAAGCAAATTTTCTGCAAGTAAGGAAAAAAATATATTTATTTCTGACTCACATTGTCAGTCCTCCTCATGCCATGAAATCCGAGGGTTTTATCACTCTGAAAATCTTCATTTGCATACACTGTTTAATTATTTAATTAGCAATTCTGTTCTATTCTAAATGTGCACTCATGAAGCAGTTACATTTTAAGTACTGTCCTTTCCAAGACTTGGCATCAATGATTTTAGCAATGCTAATAACTCATCAGCTGAAAAACTTCCATCTTTTAGTAAATATATGATTACACCAATAAAATTTTGATTTTTCCCTCCCCAATCCTAGTGGAATGTCTCATGACAGGGGCTGCCACCCTTGTCTGGTACTGTGTTGTTGGCAGATAAATGTCAGATACCTGCACTTAGAGGAATGTCCTTCAAGAGCTACAAACTGTTCCCTATTGGCAAAGCACAGAACTGCACGGAAGCAGGTATTTAGAAAATGAAAAATTACCTGCAAGTTCTAGGCTTCTTAAAAAAAAGCTGTGTCATATAATACCACCTGATCTTGAGGTTTTTCTTGAAGAAATTGGGTATCAATTGTTATTTTCCTTGGGCAGGCAAAGAAGGACACAACATCCTTCCAAAGCATGTCTTGCCCACTTCTGAAGCTGAACAATTTAGTGTCTTCTTGTGAGAGGGCACTGAGAGGGGATACAGAAGGTAGAATGAAAAGAATTGAGAAAAGGGGAGAATATCTCATTTTTATCAACTCTGAGAATCCTGTCTGTCGCTGTGAGATGATGTTAGAGGAAGAGTCAAAGCCAGGAAAATGTTCTCCTGTGCAAACCTGCCTTTCTCTAAGTAAAGAACTGAACCAAGATTAAGATCTAAATTGCTTTCTCTTTTGAGATTCCAGAAATGTGATACACCAATAAGCTTTAAAAAGTCTCAGCCCAAAATAAGTAACATCTTTCATGATAAGCACATCCTCCAAAGAACAAAGCAAGCATCAGCTCTTTTTTATATATCATGAAATATTATAATGTAGCAGATCCTTTTGTGAGTACCAGCATAAACAGATTTTCCTTTGCTGTTTGCTCCTCTGTTTCAAAGCCTGAAGAGGCGCACCCATCACTTCACTTCCCTCATAAATCAGAGATATCAAATATTAATATCTCTATAGAGCAAATTCATCTACTCATTTAACAGTATTGTTCCAGGGGAAAAAAAAATATCTTATTTTCCTACTGAAGTGTGGTCATGAACAACTCTAATTTGTGAGCTACACTGCAAAACGTGTCCGTGGAGACACAGGCAGAGAAGAGACTGCGCAATATGCAAAGATGGATTTCATGGGAATCTTGAGTTAGTCCACAAAGAGGTCCAGCAGCTCTCAAAAGAGCAGTGGTCACCAGGTCATCAGGTATCAACAGAGAAACACACCTGGTCGGAGTTGAAGAGGAATACTGTGCTCAGAATCCATCTTGGTGCCACCAGCTAAAAAAACCCACGGTTTGAAGAATAATCCCCTGAAAAAAAGGGTGAAAGAACTTCCTTTACTGTGAAGGAGGAAGAAATGCTGAGGTTTTACAACTGTTCAAGGATCTGAAAAAAAGAGGACAGGTCCCTCTCTACCAGAACTAATTTTCTACTATCTACCCTCATTTTTCTCGGGTTATTACAGAGGTGACTTCTAAATGGCAATGTGTCTTACATAATGACTTGCTAAATAACTCATATACCCATTGCCAGTGAAGTTACCATGTGAAGAAGAGTTATCATCTAAATCTATAAAACAGGAGAGTACCACAAAGAAAATAAGGAAGATAATATGAAAACAGAAATCATTACAAAGTATACTTTGACACCCAACTAACCATCTCTCTGAAGTTACTTACAGATGAAAATAGGATTGCACACGGCTCCAGAAGTTTTTACATTACAATCTCTGATATTATACCCATCTCCCATTAGAACTAACTGAAGGATGGAGGCGTTTGCACTGAGGTACTGGATGGGAGATAAAAGGATAGTCAAAATGCAGATTAGATAATGCCAACATCCAGCAGCCAAGTACACCCCATGCAAAGACTCCGTTATGCAGAGCAGCTTGCAGTGCCAGGGCACAAAGGCACCACACCCTAGGAAGAGAAAGCTGATTTTATAGAGAGCATTTATTTAAAAATTAAATAAATCATAGGATCATAGAATGGTTTGGGTTGGAGGGGACCTTAAAGATCATCCCATTCCAACCCTCCTGCCATGGGCAGGGACACCTCCCACTGGATCAGAGGGCTCAAAGCCTCATTCAGCCTGGGGAGGCTCAAAGCCTCATCCTCCAGCGAGGGGGCGGCCACGATTTCTCTCAATAACCAGGGCCTCACCACCCTCACAGTAAAATACTTCTTCCTATTATCTAATCTAAATCTCCATCTTTTAGCTTAAAAATGTTCCCCCTTGCCCTGTCCCTGCACTCCCTGATCAAGAGCCCCTCCCCAGCTTTCCTGGAGTCCCTTTCAGTCTGGGAGGCTGCTTTAAGGTCCCCCCAGAGCCTTCTCTTCTCCAGGCTGAACAACCCCAACTCCCAGCCTGTCCTCAGAGCAGAGGGGCTCCAGCCCTCCCATCATCTCCTCTGGACTCGCTCCAACAGATCCACATCCTTCCTGTGCTGAGATCTCCTGAACTGAACGTGGCACTCCAGGTGAGGTCTCACCTGAGCAGAGCAGAGGGGCAAAATCCCCTCCCTCGACCTCCCTCACACTTCTCTCGACGCAGCCCAGGACACCGCCGGCCTCTGGGCTGTGAGCACACATTGCTGGCTCGCGTTGAGCTTCTCCTCCACCATCAGCCCCAAGTCCTGCTCTTCAGAGCTGCTGCCGCTTTGGGGAAATGCTGGAAAGCAGACAGAAAAGCCTTGTGATCAATGAGCCATCCCTCAGCTGTCTGTTGCTTTAAACTGACAATGTTCTCTGCAATCAAAGCCAGACTAACTTCGACAGCTTTGGGTAACTGATGGCTTAGACCTCCAGGACTACTTCAGAAAAATCTCACACGACCACCAAAACCCCACAACTGATGCTTTGTGTGCCTCCTGACATAAATCTCCATGTTCCACTAAAAAGGCTCAGCTAACATCAGCAGTTGTTTCCACTCCATTTTATCACGCGCTCTGCCACGCTGTGTGGAGGAGAACGATACATTCCACTTTTCACAAACTGTCATACGCCTGCAGATCAGTGGGTTAATGGATCAGCCTTTCACCTTTGGAAACCACAGTTCAACAGCCTGAATTACTTTGGTAATAAATGCAGTATTGTCTTAGTTCAATACAGACTTGTGTTTGAAGAACTGTAACAAAATATTTTTATAACCTTGTGGAAAAGATAAGAAGTTGGCAATTCTCTTTTATGCCATAGATTTCCTCTGTAATCTCAAGAAAGCTAATTAAACCCAGCCTTTGAAACTAATTAGGTATCTAAACCTCTGATTTTACTAAGTCTGTTTTAAATAAAACCACTTTCTTGGATAAACTAAGCTATAATATAACTATAAATTACTTCCATAAATACATTCGCAGCAGCTAAATAGATTAAAGGCCAATAAAAATAAAATGTACATCTAGCTCAGGTAACAACTAAAAAATGGGTTTCTCTTAGGCATAGAGAGGAAAGAAACCTTGTTAAAAATCTGATTTTCAGCTCAAAACCTGTTTTCAGATTTCAATAATAGAGCTGTGAAAAAATAGAGCTTGTTAAGAAAAAAACAAACCCACACTGGGATACCTTACAATTGCTGAGGAGTTAGTTAGCAACCCTGTAACAGCTCTATTTAGCAATTATTTTGCTCATGTATCTGTATCACCATGGATTTTAACTTCTGATTCACGCATGACTATATATAACGTAGATCACGGTGATCAATGTAATCTTTATAACCAGTACGTTTAAGGGATTTACAATAGCATAATATCCGACCTTCTCAAAAAGTGGATGGATTTTTAACTTAATATTGATGGGTTTGAAGACCTCAGAGCCCTAGGCAGGATATATTGTTCCTTAAAAGAAAGGCAAAGCCTCCTAAAACCAAACACACCGTAAACAAGCGCACAACCGGATAATTTCCTGCTTTCATACAACTAAGGGGCATGTTAATTCTTTAACTGTAATAGGGATTATAAAAAAGAAAAGCCCTCTTCTATTGATTTTAATGGTGCTGTCACTGTAGCAGAATAATACCTCTCCAATATCGCTTTGCATTACTGCTTCAACCTCTGATGACAGATGAAAAGTACTGAATCTTAGCCAAAAGCTGAATACGCCATTATCTCTTTTTGCACAGCTGCACAGACATCCCCTAATGCAGAGCACTGCTTTCTACCATTTGGTTTAGAGCTTAGAAACAAAATAAAATAAAATAAAATCCCATATCCTAAAGGCAAAGGCAACCTGAAACTTTGCTCAAAGAAGCATGAAAGCACAATTCCTTTGCAAAAATATACGAGTACCTTATAATGTCACATTACCATAGTAAGAGTTAGCAATGGGCGGCTGAACTCGGAAATGTTGTGTGGGTTTTATTCTCCGTTTGTTCCAGTCAGTTCAGCAGATTCCAGAAATGGGATAAATAAATGCATAAAGGTTTATATGAACTGAGCCGAAGTTACAACGTAATTCAGATACTATTGGAAACAGAGGCACTTAAGCCTGAAAGGAACCACTTGGGTCACTGACTCCAGGTTTTGACTACTACTCACACGCAGTAAGCATAAACCCTTTTAAAAACCATATCACACTCCATTTTAGAGCCAGCTCAGTGTCCAGACCCCCTGTCAGAGCAATCACTCATAGTCAGAAGCCTCCCAGCATCAAGCCTAAAAGTAGTAATTGTCAGTTTACATCAATTTATTTCTTATGCTAATGCTGCCGTTCAGCTGACGTTAACTCCTCGCATCCCCTACATCTTGGATTTCCTGATATTCTGCAGACAGCAAACATGTACAGGGTCTCAACCCACCTTTTGTTTTGCTGCCAGCCACTCTATCTGACCTTCTCAGGACACTCATGTCCATGGTTCCTCCTCCATCACTGTTAACAGACCTTCCCTGCCCTGTTCCTGGAATCAATTCTTCACTTGTGAATGTGATGACAAGAGTAACACTGGGTCTGAGATGAGACAAAAGCCTCATTCAATGACATTATGATTACCCTCTCTTCAGTAAAGTTTCTCACACAGTGCATCATACTCGACCTCTCCCATGGCTATATTTCACTAGGGGCTTGCTGTTAACATGCAGTATGTGCCACAACCAGTATTTGCTTTTTTTTTGTCATTTCAAACTATGGAATAATATGAACTGAAAAGCTCATTGTTAAAAAAAAAATACCAGTAGTAGCCTTTCAATCTTTTCAGACTGAGAGCATTTCATGCAAAAAAAGCCCAAAAATGCATAGATAAATTATCAGAAATGGAGAATGTAGGGGAGAAAGCCTGAAAAGCAAGACTTCGACAAGTTTTAGTCTCCAGACTCTTAACTAATATCTAACTCAAGCCTGCTAGGAATTTGCTGTTGGTACTAAGAAGTATGTTTCAACACGAAGAGTCCTCTGTAATATTTAAGTTGGGTTTGAGCAACAGGTCTCATCCTGGCTCATTGATAACATGATACTTTTGGTAAGATTGCATATACAGATGTAACTGATCAGGGTCAGTTATAAATGCGTTAATACTGTGACTCTCATTTAAAGAGTATTTTCTGTAATTTCTTTCCTAACAGGAGAATAAGAGCTAAACCCACAAACCCACAGGAGAAAGAACACTGACTGTCATGGGTTATCAATGGAAAGTTCTCCGCATACCTGTGTGCAGCCACCTGCCTTCAGCAAATTATCTCACATGTATCAACACAGAACTGCTCCCAGGTTAGCAGAAATAAAATACCACCCAGTGTCTCTGAAGCACTTTAAGTATTTAGTCTATTAAAATAAATATGAACAATAGGCTCAAATTACATTAAGAATCCCAACACGCCTCTGATTCTTTATTCTTATGCACAAGGACAAATAGGTTCCATTGTTCCATTCCCATATGCACACAAGGTCCAACACAAAAAAAACAAGACTGAGCCTATAACTCTTTTTACTTCATAAATTAAGCAAATCAGCTACAATCACCATTCAAACTAGTTCCCTCCTGAGCTGACACATGGCTGCATACAACACTGCCAACGTTCAGAGCAATTCCACAGACCATTTTCTGAAAGCCTGTTGAGGATCTCTGTCATTTTTGCTTTCTCATCTTCTACCGACAAAAAATGAGTTCCTTTGAGAACCAAGATGATCTTCGAGATCCCTCCATGATTAACCTCAGTCAATAACTGAAAAGTTTCCATTACAGATTTCCTCAGTTTCACAAGAAATTTGATGTGAACTTTCTGTTTGGTCTTGCACACTGATGTTTTCCAAGGAGGAGAAAGCGTCTCTATTTGAACACACATCCACTCGTACCACGAGAAGCAACAGAGCTGAGCCTCGTCTCACTGTTACAGGACACAACAGGGCCCATAACCACCTCTTTGTCTCTCCCCTCCTGCTCTTGGTTCCCGAGCTATAGGGTCAGTCTTGGGTTTTTTTTGTGTCGGACCTCGTATATAGAATCACAGAATGACCTGAGTTAGAATGGACTAAAAGGACCACCCAGTCCAGCTCCTGTCCCTACCCAGGACACTCCCAACACTCACCCCGTGGGGCTGAGGGCAGTGTCCAAATGCTTCTGGAATGCTGGCACAGTGGGTGCTGGGACTGCTGCCCTGGGGAGCTGTTCCAGGGCTCCAACACCCGCTGGGGGAAGAACCTCTTCCCAAGATCCAATCTAAACCTCCTCTGGCACATATGGGGTTTTTCATATTTTTTTTTATTCAAACCATTTCACTACATTCAAAATGGTATCAATATCTTAGGTTAATAGTGCTTTTTTCACATGATGAGTGGTTCTAGAGCTGAAAAGCTGTAAAAAAACCCAAATAGTTACCATTCACTTAGTAGAACAGATTTACAATTTAACCTTCTCCTTTGGATAACAATTCACTTTTCCTACTAAAAAAAGGGCTTAATTTTGTTGACAATCCTGTTAGCAGCATCCTGCTATTCTTAGAAGCATTCACCTTATTCCAGCATGACCAACTCAACAATTGAATTTTAAACCACAGTGGGTGGGACACCCGACCAGCTGCACACCAGAACTCACTGCAGTGCTGTACTTTGACATTCCAGAGATGGACTGATGAAATCCCTCTGCAGAGTGTGCAGGTACAACTGGGGACAGGGAAGTGCTCCCCCTCTGCAGCCTTAACAAACTTCAAAGCTTTACCAAGATGCCACGTGCATGCACTGCAATGGTTATCCCAGAGCATGCACAAGCAGGAAGGATTTCAAGCTCTGTGTAGAAGTTCACGCTGCTCTCATGGTTGCAAGTCTTCCTGCAGTGTAATTAAAAAAAGCACCCAAGAACTGATACTGTTCTGAATTCACCAACTGAGGCATTCATAGGACAAGATTTGTGCTCTTAATTATCTGAAACCCAAACTCCTGTGGAAGAGAAAACTGAAGTCCTTCCCCATGGGCACTTTTCTATACAGAAGTGGACTGGCAAAAAAATTAAGTCAGTTTATACAAAACCTTTAAGTCAACCTGGGTCCTTTCAGGGTGAAATGGCCATTATGAGGGAGTCATGCACACTGCTACAGGCAGGAACCGGAGCTAGAGGAGACAGATGGGAAACCATGGCACTGACCAAATATTGAGCAAAACCAGGCTGAAGACACTTCCCTCCCCCAGCTCAGAATAAGTGCATTCAGTAGATTTTATCCACCTATTTATCTCATGCTCTTTTGCTCCATCTGCTGGCTCTGCAAAAGCAGGCAAAGTATTCCATACTTCCTATAATCACAGTAGTACAATAAAAAAAAATGAAGATAAATTAACAGTGAGAAATCATTTATCAGCTGTACCGCTTGAACTTTTATCCATGTATGGTCTTTGCATTTACAGACAGATGTCTAACTGTTGTGTCTTTTACTTAATGAGTTTATTCTACCTTTCTGGGTCCTTCCCACCCCTACGTACTGTGAGCCTAAAAACCTGTTTTGTCACTTACCCATTCGAGCAACAGAAAAATCATATGATGACTATGAAGAGTTTTCAGAGCTCCAATTCGCTTATTTCTTGAGGGAATAATAAAATGAGAAGTGGAAGGATTTTCTTACACTTTAGAAACCACAGCAAGTCTGCCTGGTCTAGTGGGAGGTGCCTCTGCCCATGGCAGGGGGTTGGAACTGGATGGTCTTTAAGGTCCCTTCCAACCCAAACCACTCTGTAATTCTATGATTATCCATATATAGACTCACATGGATATAGGCGCTTATGTAAGAAATCAATTTCTATTGAGGAAAACAGTCATTCTAATGTGATTTTATAACTCCCCTAGAGGGAATCATATTAATAGAACCAAAAACTGGCATTCAAGAGGATCTAGAGAGATCCTTAGTCCAACCACCACCTGTAGTAACACCACAGTTACCCCTTAAAACCCCTCTAGATGCCACCAGCTCCCAAAGGAAGTGATTCCAGGTAATACCTGCACTGAAACAAACTTGCTGAGCAACTCAATCATTTTAAAGCTATAACATAGCACAGCGTTCCAGACTCTGGCTAACATATGAGCACGTGTCTGGTGCTTGACAGTACACCATCTCTGGGCATGCAGCAAACCAGAAGCACACCTCAGCACGTTAATGCAGCAGCCAGCAGCCTCGGTGAGCAGGGGTCACGTCACAGTCGCCTTCCACCTGACACAGCTTTAAGTAAGCATGGTGGAAAAGACTGTTTAAATGTTATTCACTTGGGTGTAAAGGAAGAAATACATTAATTGCCCTGCCAATAACTTTATAGCTCTTCAAAGTTAAACACACACACACAGAGTTAGTAAATAAAAAGTAAAATTCCCTTACTTGAGTCTTGCAGTTTCATTTTTCAATTGTCAAACACACACAGAAATTTGACTAGAAATTAGTCTGGTATCAGTCAAAAAATTCTGGTATTCTTGTGAATGAGAGGTATAGGGAGATACTTCAGTAATGCTCAATTTTTCTTTTTAAAATAAGCATTAAAAAAGAACAAAGCAAGAGCTTAAAATCCATTTTGCAATAGCAACTTAACTGAGATAGTAAAAACTTTATGATATCAAGTTCAATATTATTCCAAAGTTAGCCCTTTTTGAAACCTGAGGCTTGTGGAATAAATCAGTACAGACTTGCTCTGTTCACAAATTCCCCCCTTGGTATCTGCTCCTCTTGGAGACAAGGATCGAGTTACTCAGCCCTTCTGTTTCACAGGGTGCTGCCATTCATAATATTTTTATGTTCAAATATTACAAAGAGATGAAGTTCCTAATTTTGCATTTAAATCACATTAATCAATGCCTTTCTCAGTGGCAGGAGAACCTCTCTCCCATTCTCCAACAGAGCAGCTTAAGATGAGGAAGTTGCCAAACAATGTATAAAGAACAGGAATGACATTTTTTGGGAAGAGAAAACAAACATTCACTGTTTCAAATTACAATCTTAGATGGTTGCACAACTCAGATTTCAAAATATCTTCAGGTCATAAGAGCTACCATATATCTGTCTATATGGAACCTAAATAGTAACAGGGGATGTAAATGTAAAGAAATCAGAATTGTGTATTTATTGTTGGCTTAGTGTTATTTCTAAAGAGACAAAATACCCTTGAATTTTATTTTTGTAAAGCTAGTACAGAGGAAAATGCCACCTGACCTTAATGAATTCCCTTTCCAAAGTGTTTTTTATAAAAAATATTTTTTGCACTTTGACAGCTCCCACATTATTCATCTTAGGTCACACAAGAACATTACAAACAGAACGATGCTCCAGAGGAGTGTGCTGAACAACAGTACAATGTTTAGCGAGAGAACTCAGCACGGATACGGCAGCACAACAACAGAATTTGCCTCTCCTGGAATTCAGCTCCAGCCAGACAAGCATTCCCCCTGCACCTCATCCCACTGCTGCAGGTGTTCACACCACCAGCTCTACACGAAATAAAAAGTATTTAGAAAAAACACTCTAAAAGTATGGGTTTGTTTTGATCTTTCCTGTAGAGTGACAGGGTAGCAGAGGGTCCCTGCTACCTACTGGAACCCCAGCAATCCCATACAGGGAGAGGGAGGTGACTGAGGAAAGGAGGACAAATGCCAACTTTAAAAATAAGAGTTAAATTCCAGTCTTCATTAAGCTGCTTCACGTCTGCCCTCTGTTCCTCATCTCTTTAAAAGAAGTTCACAGTACTTTTTATACATCTAGGATAAAATACTATACATGCACTGCCTGCCAATTATCCAATACATTTATTTATGAGCATCCCTAAAATACTCCTCTGGAGCTTCAGCTGACGGTACTGGGAGTGTCCTATGTAAGGACAGGAGTTGGGCTCGATGATCCTTTTTGGGTGCCTTCCAACTCAGGTGATTCTATGTATTACAGATGTCTCACTTCCCCAAGTCAGTGAGACAGCAATTAGCTACAGGCTTAAATGGTTCTATATTAATTAGTATAGATTCTATATTAATTACTGATACTTCTACAAGTAAAGATTATTTTTCTCTTCCCTGCAAATATTTATGCACTCATTTAAAACCCGAGCACAACCCTGTAATACAACCAGCTCAAAACAATACGCTTGAGCTTGCTCAGAATGCAAAACAGTATGAAATTAATTTTTGCAGCACTGAAATCTAACATGCAGTTCAGGGGAAAAAAAGTAGAGGCACGAAGCACAACTCCTTCTCCTGGGCTTCAGTTCTAATTGCTTGTGGACTTTGCAAGCCGCTAGAAACGGCAGGAAACCAGAGGCTCTTTTCTCAGTGGAAATCAGGAGAAAAATATCATTTCTTCTGACCACAACAATAAATGCTTTTAAACACAAAAAGTCATCTAAAGACTTTCTAAGCAAGTCAGAAGAAATCACTTCAGACAGGATTTCTACTTTATATGTATATCCAAAGCCCTGTGGGCGTACTAGAGTCACATTTGTTAATTCTGCACGAGTCTGCTTTGACTTTACCACGGGGTTTCTGAAACATTAAAAAAATTGGTTGGAAATATGAAGCTTAAAGAAAACTCATATTGCCTTATACTCTAAATATCCTGCATCAGAAGTTGGGGATGTTTGATGTTCTTGCCTTTTTGTTTGGCAATGATCAATCTGAACAATTTTCCTCTTTTTTTCCTCAATCCACTTCCAATTGCAGAACAGCTCAGCTGGAGAGGACTCACCAAACCGATGGAAAAATCACTTTAACTGCCACAACCAAGCCCTCTCACATCACTGCACACATGCATAAAGCTGTTCTTATAAAGACAATCAAATATGTACGTGTTGCCTTTACAAAATTGGGCCCTTATTTATGAAAACCAGCATGGCCAATACACCCAGTGAAACTTTGTATTTTCCATGACAGAAGCCCAACCCTTTCTCATGTGCCTCCAATACCTGGCCTCCAGGAGAAAGCAGACGTCCATGGAGTCAGAGTAATGCACGAATCGAGGCTGGATAGACCTCTTATGTTGGCATCTCTCCCTTCTGGACTGCTCCCATCCTCCAGGCACGGCCGCAGCACAGGTGTCAGGTTTTAGTGCAAACAAGGTCTAAAATTCTCCTGGTGCAGATACAACTCAGCTAAACCTCACCTGGGGCTGGCCTAACCCACAAAAAATACCCATCTTCTCATATAGGAGTTGGACTCGATGATGGCTGTGGGTCCCTTCCAACTCAGGTCATTCTATGATTCTATCTATTCAGAAAGCTGCACTGATTGGCAGTGCTGAAAGATTGATCACCTATTGACTCTTGAGGTAAGGACAGCTCTACCTTACCTGACCAACCTCACATGTCTAACACCTCAGTCCAGGGAGCAGGCACCTGCTTCTGAAAATTTAGGTAACCTATAGATAATATCAGTGACTCCAGGGATTGACTGGTATCAAAGCACAGGAGGGTTTATGCTCCTTCTTCTCCTACAGTGCAGTCCCAACGTGTGCAAGAAATAACATCATGGCTTGTAAGGATGACTCAAACCAAGCATTCCTGGTTTTATTAAACAAAAAGCATGTTTTTCCAACAAGGATTACCTGTTTATTTACAAATGGATATCTTTTAGTCTTTGAATAAAACATACCTCACTGCCCATCTTCAAAAGTACATGGGTGCATTCATCCATGAACACAGCTCAGTTTTATCCATATATTCAGTATGTTTATCCATGTGCAAAGGATGTGACCAAAGAGCATTACTAGTCACACGCATAACTAGTGCATGAAGTAACTCAAAACAAACTTCTGGAAGGTTCTTATCACTAAGTTGCTTTGATAGCTTTTATAGAAGAGAGGAAACAATCCTGGGAAGGTACTAAGGCAAATTTTCTCAAGCCTAGCTGCAAAGCTCAGCGCTGTGAATGCCACCTTGCAAAACTGGCAAAAACTTCCATTCTGGGACATTTGGTGAAGGAATGTAATCGCTTTTTAAGAAAACCACTTGATATCCTTGGAAACAACGACTGTATTCTTCAAAAATGACTACTGCTTGGGGCTGGAAGTGATGATAAACCATCCTCTGAAAAAAATCAGATACTTTCATGTTATCACACAAACATAAAAGGTACCGAAGTTTTCCAGCTAATTTTCACAGCACTGGCCCAGAGGTGCACTTTGGAGCTATGACTACACCATTCCTTTCCTAGCCCAGAACTGAGTTAATAAGTAGCCTGCTTCCCAAATAATTTTAAAGCAAAATACACTTTTCTATACTTCTCAATATTTTCAGGTTTTCTAATGAACAATATAATAACAAAATATTTTCATACCCTTATGTTTTCTCCCTTAATTTCACTGCACATCAGACATCCCACTGCCTCAGCCCATCCAACAACATACCTGTTGTTCCCAGTACAACCTCTGGTGGGACTAACAAGGCTCTGGTGTTCACATTTCAGTTTTAAATATAATTTTCCATATATCCTGGAATAGTTTGTTCTGATTTCAGACGAAAAATACATAATTCAGGATATACTACAGCATTATAGACACCAATTTTCTCTCAAAATCCAATGGTCATATTCCATATGCACTTCTGAAAGTTCCGTAATTTAGGAAGTCCACAGGAAAATAAACTTTTCTAGCACCCAATTGGTTTTCCTACAATAATCTGTTTACACTAAAATATACTCACACACCAGCTATGCAAATTAGAAGCTCGCCCAGGCAACAAAGCTTAAATGACACCTAAGCATACAACAATGAAGCAGTGATTTAAACAGCAGCAGCAGCAGAAGTGTGGAGCTAAATTAACAGGCTCCCCCTTGAAAATTGAACTCATTATGAAACCTCAGCTAGAGAACAACTTGACTGCAGTCTACCTGATCACATCTCAAACCTTTTGTGTAAGCATAAGCGGAAAAGATAAATCCTAGTATAAGTAGAATAATACCCTGATTATTTATTAGAATGTGTTTCTCCCTATAGAAATGCGTTAGATCCATAGTAGGTTCATTCCTGTTAGGTAAAACCAATTTATTTGGTATAAAGCAAATGGAAAAAAAAAAACCAAGACTATTTTAAAATTGCCTAAGGTCACTTCATGGGCAAAACAATGTATTTAAACTGCAGAGATGACAACATGCTTAATATGACTACACAGAAATTGCTTCCTTGATGACAATACATTAAAATCCTCATTGAATATTCATAGAATTTTTGACAAGATTGAGTGACACGCTAACCCAGCCCCAGCGAGCACCGACTCCACGGGCTCACGGCGAGGATGGATGCCACACCAGCCAGGTCATCTTTGTTCCTCGCAGCGCCAGGAACGGCTGCACAAAACATCCCAGTTTTCAATATCACGTCAGGCTGACACAAACAGAAGAGAAGGAAACCAAATGTACAAAGCTGCTCTGTACATCGGCTGCCAGGGTGAGGAGGAGCCTGTATCACAACCGCACGAGGAGTGAGTGGAAGAGCTGTCAATTCCTCATAGCACGGCAACAGAGAATTAGAGAAGCAGCAAAGGAAAACCCTTCAAGTGACTTTCCCTCAGTAAGCTGTGACCTCTGCAAGACAAATAGGTAAGCAGAGTTTAAATGACGTGAAATGTCAATTCAGAATGCATTAGGATCCCATTAAGAGACCAGCTTAGACATTGGGAAAATATTAAGATGGATAGATCACTTAGCAACAATAGGACAAAGAAGGTTTTAATAAAGGCAATGCAAGACAATGCGATATCAGTAGCACCAGAGTGGCTTTTTCTTGTCAGATATGTACCAATGTGATAAAAACCAATTATTATTGAGACAAACAACGGTAGAGAATTGAAAAACACTCAAGCCAAAGCTTTGTTTATTAATCAAGTCAGAAATTTGACTGCTAAATCCCATACCAGCAATGCATTATGATTAATACCCTATTTCAATCCCATAATACTGTTAAATAATTTCATAACTGCAAAACTGACACATAACATATTCCCTATGCCATTGCTCCCGTGTCAGGTGATGTTCATGACAACACAATCTGATAAGAGTTGCAGATGCCCCAAGGCCGTAGCCCCAGAGCAGATATTTGCATCCTGACAGTTCAGGCTGGACGGGGCATCAGGCCAGGAAGCAACCAATGAAAGAGGTGCAACAAACTTGTGAAATTGGACTGCTCCTCTGAAGAACAGCAGGATCTGACAGTTCACAAAAGCCAATGAGTGATATATAGCTGCCTTGCAGGGTAACTTTAAAGTGATGCATTTTTGGTTGGTTTTTAACCATGGAAACAAATGAAATATCAGCCTGGCATGGGGCAGAGTAAGATGTACATCTATAACACCACACAATTAAAAACCAGAAAAATAAAATTCAAATAAATAATTTCATGTTGTTACATTCTTGTAAGCCCCAGGCTGACATCTTGGCAACTGCTCCAGCCACCTGGTACATGCAAAATTCGCATTTCTATTATCATTCAGGCTCACTACCTTTTGCCTTAGAGTTTTACACTACTGACTATTCCTACAAGCCTCCCATCAAAACATCTACAGCCAATACTAATCTAAAGATATGGGGGGCGTGCACAGCAATGCCCCTTAAACCCATCACTTCTACTGCAAAATTGGCCATGACTTGCAACAGTCCAGAGACTGCTCCTCAATGTGCCTTCCCACTCAGCCACCCCTTTCACTCCCAGTCAGCCCAGTGATGTGTGTCTATGAGGATATCATAATTCCTCCAGTGTGAACACTTAAAAAAATAAACAACCAAGAAAAACACCAACCCACAAGAATAACTCTTTCTGCTTGGGAAGTCTGAACATACATAGAAAAAAAAAAATCACTTTTGACACAGGAGGTTTTGTGAGGCCAAAGCTCTGCCTTGTTTGAACAGGCAACAACATCAGCAAAAACAATCGGGGCAAACACTTGGGACGTGGAGCTGCAGAGCACAGCTGGCTGCAGCTGCAGCACCACAGCCCACCACGTACCCCACACGCAGCAGGGATGCAGAGAGAGCAAAGCTTCATAAATCCACTCCTCATTTGCAACTGAATTGTTTTAAATAACTTTTTTAAGAAAAGACTAAAATCATGAATTTGCCAAACCCTCAGCTACAAGTAACAGGCAGAGCCCAAACACAGCAGCATTTTACTCTTTTTCAAAACCCCTTAACATGGGAACTGTAACTGCAGACACCCGACAGCACGCAGAGACAGAACACCCTACTCTAAGCCCGTACCTTTCACAGACAGGCTTTGGCTTTCATTTGCTGCACATCCTGCTCAATGCCTCACCTAGCTGCAAATAAATAACTTTATTTTAGGGAAATAGCTATATGATCAAGGTAAGGAAGAGACTGCTGTGCTCCTACAGACCCCTTTATTTCTCTTAATAATTCACCTCGCCCATCCCAGCCTCAATTCCCACAAGGAGCATCCTTCTAAAGAGGGGCACATATTACACCCCAGCTGCACTACTGGGGTGGGTGGATGGGAGCAGAGTTTTGCCCAGTTTCCTTGAGCAGAAGTAAGAAGCAACACATTCCCAAAAGAAAAAATTAGCTATTAAGCTGTAAGTAGATACTAGGAGTAAATACTATCTGCTGGCTTGCGTGCCTGAAACACAGAGACATAAACCCAACCTTTCAGTCTGCAGTGGCTTGGCAAGACAAAGTACTTTCACCCATTCCACAAAACTCTACCAAATTTTCCAATCATCAGTTAAAAGCATCATTGAACAACCCCATTTTAGGTGTTTTCTGAGACATCACGATCTCTACAAGTATCTGCATCTTTTATTAAAATTGCTTTCAAGCAGCAGAAGAAACTGAAATAAACTGAATGAATTAAAATTCATTATCAATTAAGTGCAATTTAATTCATGATTCTTTACACCTTCTCCTGAGAGCTGTGAGCTGCAGGAGGGATGCACACCTGACTAATGGAACCTGATTTACTGCTGGCCCCTCAGGAAATCACACTGAGCTATACATAGCTACCAGAGACCTCGTGCCCCACCAGAAAACACATTCACAAAAATAGGTTTTAAGAACAACATTGGCGTAAGAACTGCACATGTGTTTCTAAAAAGGTTTTTAGGAAGATAATTCAGCCCCCCAAAGTTAGCATCCAGGAGGGTTAATGTGAGCAGCTCCTGTGGCAGCTCCAGCTCACACTGCAAAGCTGGGAAGCTAAACACTTAGGGACACAAAAAAGCCAGAAACAGTTAATAAAGCAGACAAGATCCTGATTAACCAGTTTTCAGAGGTTATAGGTGTCAAACATGTTAATTACAGGTATGTAAAATGCTTTTTCCTGATTTCCATCCCTGTGAGCGACCACGCGAGCCCGTCAAGATCGCTGCCTACCAGGAAAACAACAGCACAAGCTGGTATGACCCACAGACCTGTAAGTGGAGACACCTCGCATCAGCTGACAAATACACTGTTAATTCTTTTGGCACAACTGTTAATTCCTTGGTCTCCTCCCTGCTTGCTTGTCGCTGGTGTGAGATGGGCAACAACTTTTACCGCCGTCACGCTCTGCCTTGCAGCCAAGCACTGAGAAATACGTAATGATTTTGAATTAAAAATTAACTTTCAGTGTGCATTTAATTAAAATTAAAATTTAAAACATTAAAGTAACATTTTTTATTTAAAAAATAAAAGTAAACAACTTCAGTGATTTGCTCCTGGCCAGCAAAGGCAAATGATAAGGTGTCAACCCAAGCTCTCAAGTTACCTATAATAATATGTAACAAAGGATGACACCTAAATTAGCTCTATTGCACAGAACTGGCAAGCACTTGTTGGAAAATAGGAATGCCCAAGTACTTCTCAGAACCAAGCAGTGAAAAAAAGATGCCAGTACTCTACAAGAAAGGAGAATCCCCAAAGAAGCAGCTTTGCCCAGCCTAGCTTGGCCGCAGAGCCTTGCCAGGAACGCCAAGCTTGTCTCATGGCAGGAAGAGGTGCAAGGAGCAATGCAGAAAATCTCCCTTTCCTCATTCTACCTGCATCCCTCAGAGGCATCTTAATTCCACTTGCAGGGGCTGTGCTGACCGAGAGGGTGGTACACATAAAACAGATTACTTTCGGTGGGTTTAAAAGGAAGGCAGTAGGTGAAAGTATGGAGAATTGGGTCAGGCATTAAATTTGACACAGAGTAATTTCAGAAATAGCAACACAGCACACGTGAAATTTGAAAGATTCAAAAAAAGTCTCAAATATGAGACAGATGACTCTTCCTTTTTTTTTTAATTATTTCAAGCAAAGAACACCTTCCCCTACCTCACCTTTATTCAAGGTACAGAAGAAGAGATTCCACACATGCAAATGCTAGGTTTAAAACAAGTGCTCCTAAAAAACACAAGCACCACAGCTGGTACCTTAAAAAAAAGTAAGAATATCAAAAAGTTCTTCTGCCATCTGGAAGAGCTGCACTCGGCCCCTCGGGGCTGCTCAAATATTCTTCTGCCATCAACTCCAGGCCTAACATTTCAGCAGAAAAAACTATGAAGGTGGGAAAACTCGCCAATGCTCAACTGTAAGCTCTGCAACAAGAACAGCAGATTTTTCTTATTATCTAAGCCATTAGTCCTTTAAATTAGATGCCTAATTGCGTGACTATTCTTTTAAATCAGAAGACTGAGAGCCCTTTTGACTAGAGTGAAAAAAAAATTTCTTAAAAATACTTCAAACTTGGGTATCTGAAAATTCCACCCTTAAAACTTGATCTCACACAACTTCTTCGTAAGTCACAAATACCTTAACAAAAACATCGATGGAGGAAGTTTATCTTCCACACCAAGCAAAAATTAAAGCAGAGGATTATTTTACTGGAAATAATTCATGCTCTGGAAGCAGAATAATTTCTTGCTTCCTATACTAAAATGGCTTTATTATATATATTTTATTTATCTACATTACATTATTATATATGTTTTATATTATATATAAAATGATTGTATATCTTGTTTATTTTATGTGTGTGCATGTATATGTACATGTATATGTATACATAATATATGTATATATATGTATATATCATATATATGTGTATATATAATATATGCATATTCATATATATGTATATATAAGCTCAGTATCTTTTTCTTTTGCCCATGGTGCTCATTTTACTTGAAGGACTGACATGCCCATGTTAATAGGTGACAGGTACTTATAAATCAACATCATCCTTCCCTCACACACCTGGAGACCCACCTTAATTAGCCTGGGTACACCTCACAGCACCGCCAGGGAGGACAGTGGTAGCTGCAGAGGCCACTCCACAAGCTGGGTTAATGCAGAAGTAGACTGAACACATCAGACTGAACGTGGTGCTGCCATTGGAAGAGCTGTGACATGGAAAGAGCTTCATTTCAACCCAGCTCAGTACTGCACAATGCACCTAAGAAATGCCACGCAGAGATATCCACCGTAACTCCCCTCCACTGCTGCCAGCACCAGTCACCTGGCGCAGTATTTTCTTGTGCTATGGACATGTCCACCTCAGTAAAACTCTGCTTTGCATTCCAGCTTCCTGCAAGAACTTTTTTTTAAGTGTCCCAGGCAACGTTCAGCTTCATCTGGGATTGCTTCACCATCAGAAGCGATGTCCCCACCAGCCAGATGTTGCTATTACCCTGTAGCTCATGGTTTCACAGCTTCAGGTTTTTAAGTGGAATGGCTGGTAGAAAATGCAGACAAAATTGCAAGTTAAAACTGTTGATTTTCCAACACTGGAGAGAGGCCTACAAAATCCAAAACTGTGTTAAAACACATTTTAAGTAAATGCTATGCAATCTAGTGATTCCCACCTTCATAGACACACCTCCAACATTTGTAAAATAGTAGAACAACATACTGTAAAGGATACATCTGTAATATGCAAAGGAGCACGGTTGAGAAAGTACTTTGTAATGTCTTAGGGGATTATTTGAGAGCTTTAACGAAATTATTTAAGAGTCTCTTGTCTATTTGCTTAACAAAGACTACTTTTATTTAATAAGATGTAGAATAAAAGGGTATTTGGAAGTCTCTCACCTTGAATTTAATGGCAGGAATTGGTATTATAGAATGACATTTCTATTACCAGCTGTTTAATTTGAAATCCTTGCATTCATCAAGTATTTACTGCCAGAGCACACAAGGCATAAGTGCACATTTCCAAATATAATCCCCCATCTGATCTATAATTCATTTTTTATAAACTCTAAGTGCTGTAGTAACACCATTCAACAAACAACCTTGTTTTCAAATTGAATCAAACTGTCATTTAAAAGAGTTTCACCATCTCCACTATCTCGCTCTCAACAGACCACTGAGTTCATCTGAGCTGAAATATGATGTTACAAACCCAGTAGAAAAATGATTTAATGTGTCTTCCTTGTGCTTTCTCCATAGAGAAATTATTTTATGTGTCTCCTTGTGTAAAGAAATATAAACAAGTCATGTGAGATTCCCTGAACAGAAGTCAGGTCAATGAAAAGCCTTATTTTTTTCCTCCATGTTCATTCTCTTGATTAGTCCAGCAACAATGTCTTTACCAATATCCAGAGGTGAAGCTAAAAAAACTCTACTTTTTCTTTCTAAACCTCTCCCCTAAAATGCTAACGGGTTAACACAGCAGACACTAATTGAAATTGATTTTTGCTGAAGTGATCTACAATTTTTTCTATGAAGAAAACAAAGGAGCTATTGGCAAAGGGCTCGTGAGCAGCAGTTGGAGATGGTTAGGAATTCACAGGCATAAGAAGAAAAAAATGTTTATATGTTTCGAATGAATTATCGTTTCTTTAAAAGAAACAATCTGGAAATTAACAGCTCTAAATCAAACAGCGGGAACCAGTCAAAGATATTTGCCAAGTCAAAGTGGTCGAGATGTTTTCCACCCAGCTTGCTGCTCAGGTCCCCAGAAGGCACCCACACACCAGCAGCTCTGCCCTCACAAACCCCAGCCACCACCGCAGCCAGAGCACACCTGGCCAGGGTGCCCAAGCCAGCAGCTCACACCACGTGGTACTTGTTGAATATCAGCACCTCGAGTTATCTCAGAGATGCTCCATGTGCCCAGGCAGGAGCCCACTATTTTGCAACAACATGCAAAATTGGAGAATTAATGCTTCTATAAGCACAGCTCAATAATACGTGATTATCCGCTCAATCACTGAATAACACTGCCAAAAAGATTTCACTTTTGGACATAACAATGCGAACAGAAATTTCAAGAATAGAAGGAACACCTGGAACAGACAACAGATTTAAAGCTCAGTCAGGTAAAAACAAGTTGCTGAGCACATCTGCTTTGTATTAAAACTATCATTCAATGACAGAGTTGAAACACTTCCACACCTAGAGGGGACATGGGATATGACAGTAAGAAGTGGCTGGCACCTCCCTGGCAGCTCTACATCTGTGTCAGTGTCTGTGTTAACCAGTGACCTATGAAACAACATTCACATATGGATCCACTGCAGCTGACGTTCCACCCACATTCATTAATTACAGTTACCACAGTCCGTATTTAATTACCTTTTATGAGCTGGAGTCTCAATTATATGGGTATGGCTGCTGTACAATAACACTCCATTTACAGGGACCAAAAAACCGAGATAGGGTTTATGATTCTTATTAAAGCTTTTCAACAAATAAGAGTCATCCCTTTTCAATCTCCATCACTACCAAGACCCTCACAGTCAGGCCCCGGTGCTGGGGGGGTCAGTACTGATGCAGCTGTACACCCGTTCCCATCCTCACCGACCCAAAAGGCATCTGCACCCAGAAGAAAGAGCAAATTCAACGACATCCCACGGGAACACCAGATATGCTGTTGATAAAAGCACTGCAAACCCACGCCTGCAGAGGATGGGGCTTGCTCGCCCTCCTCCCAGCAAGATCCAGAAAGCTCAGGTTCAATCTCCTCTTCGGACATAAAGCAAAGAGGCAAAGACATGTAAAAGACAGAGAAGAGACAGGGAAATCTCTTTTTTTCTTTCATGTGCATCAAGCTGAATGCTTTAAAAAAATGTACTTTAAGAGCACTCAATGTAGAATACAGAAAAGCTACCTAAATTCATACACATACATATAAAAATCAAAAGTTTTCCAGCTGTTTGGCTCATTTTGCTCTGTCTGCCATGGTGCCCCTACTGTGCACACTTTTACTACTTTAAGTGTAAGAAAATAAAGGTGATTTTTTTTTTTTTTTCAAAATAGAAAAACAAAGAACTTTACATTTACCATATGAAGGTATCAAATGCCAGGAGAAACAAACCGCTAGGCAGCGATTCCCCTTCTGGGAAATTAGGCAAGGAGCACAGGACATTTTAGCACAGAGATAAACAAGCCTTTCCCCAAAAGGCAACAACTGGGATGTACCCAGGGTCAGGGTTACAAAACCTCGGCAAACAGTGATTGATTTTCCTTTCAGCTGGGGAGGGCTGAGCAGTCCCCTCTCCATGGCTCCATCCCCCATCAGCACTTCCTACCTTCTCAAGCTAAAGCCTCAGGGAATAGCAAAAGGGTTTTGGATGAATGGTGCTCCTGTTTGGTTTTTAATCGCTGGGAAAAGCCTTATTCCCATTATTATTCCTTTTTTTTTTTTTTGGTAGCAGTGGCAACTTAAAAAAATCTCATGACTTGACACTCTTTCAAACAGTTCTTGTTAAAAGTAAGACAGTTAAACCAGAGTTGTGATACCGAATATATTTATTCTCAAGCACTAGGTTTACTGGGCATTTTGCAATTCTGAACTGAACTTGAAGATTATTCCTGAAAAAAAAAAGTCCATAAACCTTTTCATAATTTTATTTTGAATTTTTAAAAAAATCTGTTTTCCACAATAATTTTTAAAAAAGCATCCACATCTGAGAGAAGTCATTTTACACTCGTGTAGCAATTCCACCTATAATAAAAGGTCACTTACTGCCCTACTTTGTGAACACAAAAGAAACCTCCAGCTGAATGGGGTCTCCACCGAGTGGAACAGATGGGCCAAGCTTATAACATAGCACTGCTGTATTGACTGGTGATGGAACCGAAATCGCATCGCCATGGCAACTCCTTTACTGCCACCTCCCTCAAGACAACAAGAAATAGCTCACGAGAGGTATTTTAGGAAATCCATAAAAAGGAGAAAAAAAATGTGTATCTCACTTTCCAATTATTTAAAATGTACCTACAAAAGGTGCTTTCAGAAAAGGGGTGGATGGCATCTGCTTCCATAAAGTGAAATATAATCTTTGCCTGTGCTGTGAAGGCTTGTGATGAATGCAGGGTATCAATCATCCTTCTAAAATGTCAACTGCAAACTTTATGGCCCTTCCACTAAACATCCTTACACCAATTTGCAGATATACCCGCTTTGTTGGTTTATTTTTCCTAATTAGATAAAGAGCCATCTGAAGCGAGGTCTAATGCAAACCAACCTAATTCTTCTCTGAAAATGATCTGGACTTATCCAGGTGACACCCACCTGCGATGCTCACATAATTTCTTGTATTGTTATCACATATAATCGGTAGAAATGCTGAGAACTACTTTTGCTTTGCAAAAATTCCTTAGAAACACAAAGGGAATAAGAATGCACCAAAACCAAGACCACACTCACCTGTGCAAGAAAGCAGCTGGGTGCCACAGAACTCCCAACTTCTTTTAAATAGGATATCCCTAAGCTTTTAAATAAAAACACTTCATGCTCGAAATACAGCACTCTGAAGTGCTTGTTTCCTTTCAATTGAAATTAACTGGGTTTTAATTCTCAGTAAAAGATTCCATCTCTTTTCAGACTTGTTTACAGCCATACACGTCATAGAGACGTTAAAATGGTGCGATATTATTTACAAAAGAACAGAGCTCTGAACGCAAACTGCTCATTAAATAGAACTAGTGAAACTTGCAGAAAGCTTGAGAAACTAATAAACATATTTGATTTTTACAGCATTACCTCAAAACATCAGGAACATAACCAAAAGCAGTTCCAGCTGTTTCATGTACATTTGAATAATTTTAGAATCTTTCATTTCTGACGCACCCCTGAAGGGCCCCACTCAGATTGTAAATGTTTTTGTTTTGGTTGGCAGAAGCCCCTGTACAATCTGTGATTAAATATCTGCTTTAAAGCAATAATAAAAATAACAATCTCCCTGACATGCCAAACCACCCATGCTGCTGTGGATCTCAAGGGAGGCACCAGCTGTGGGAATCAGGCTCATCAGTTCCCATCCTGTTTTCTTAACTCTCTGCAAATGTGAAGATGGAGCTTTCCTCACCCGGACCCCTGGGGGCAGCTGAACTGAGTTGCTCTCCACAACACAGTGGTCCCAGCACCATCACAACAGGCTGTGTTCACCTCTTGCAATTCTGGGTAAGAACAGCCAAACCACACCTGATTTCTAAAGAGTAAAATTTTGGGAGAGGTTGCAAAGCTTCTCAAGGTGGGGTGCAACAGGCAGCAGAAATATGATGTGCATTGCTTGTCCCTCACTTTTCTCTCGTTACGGTCTGAAGGGAAGGGTAGATTGGGTTTTGGGAAGAGGTTCTTCCCCCAGTGGGTGGTGGAGCCCTGGAACAGCTCCCCAGGGCAGCAGTCCCAGCACCCACTCTGCCAGCATTCCAGAAGCATTTGGACACTGCCCTCAGCCCCAGGGGGTGAGTGTTGGGGGTGTCCTGGGTAGGGACAGGAGCTGGACTCGATGGTCCTTGTGGGTCCCTTCCAACTCGGGTCATTCTACGATTCTATGATCCCATTTTTCCTCTCATATCCAGGAAGCTTTACTACTCAACTGCACACGGTTTATGCTGCCTTTTGTTCACTTTTTTTTTCTTAAGGCACCAGAAAATCCTTCAGAAAGTCAGAAAACAGCAGAAAGTCTCCCCGCCGCCCTCCTCTCCCACTCGCCACAGCACAGCTCGCCCTCCCTCATCTTGGTCCTTTCCATTTTACAACACTCACTTGACAATAAAGCATTTGTGCCCCTCTCCACAAAACCCACCAGATGATGCTCCTGTCTAGGGAGCTGCAGATGACAAGACCTTTACTTTCTGCTGCTCACAAACATCCTACTCCATCTCCAAACCCTTGCATGCTCAAGCCATTGCTCTCTCACCTGCATTAGTCACCCTCTTCACTCATAAACTGAAGTTTAATCCTACAATCAAAAATTAACATCTTTTATCCAGCTTGACTTTGTATAACTTGGATACTTTGGGCTTCCATTTTTTTCTCTTGGAGTACCAAAGTATCTTCTGTCTCAAATGACAAGCTTCTTAGGCCTTTAAACCATTCTTATTCATCTTCTCCAAAACGTTTTCCACCTGATGGAAGGACCCCTGCCTCAGCACTCCTGAGTCCCATGGGAGATGCAATTCCCTGTGCCTGAAACAGAATCAAAAGCTCACTTCAGCCACAGCTCTTCAAAGCAAGGTCTGGAAGCTCATGCTCATCTGCCAACCCATCCTAATCCAGAGTTGCTACTTATTGAGATAACCCATCATCATAAATATGACACACAGCTTTTGTGTCTACGCGTGAGGCTTCATGTTTCAGTTTATTAAACCATAGATCAAATTTACCCCATTAAACCAGATCATCAGAGAATCACAGGAAGGCTTGGGTTGGAAGGGACCTCAAAGACCATCCAGTTCCAACCCCTGCCACGGGCAGGGACACCTCCCACTGGATCAGGGGGCTCAAAGCCCCATCCAACCTGGCCTTGAACACCTCCAGGGATGGGACAGCCATGATTGCTCTGGGCAACCTGGGACAGTGCCTCAAGGTGAAGAACTGAGAAGCTTGGAGGAACGGATCCCTGAGTATTGACCAGTTTTCTCATGTCCCTCTTCCCCCTAGGGCTTTATCCCACAGTACTCTACCAATCAGATCCTTGCAGAGGCCAAAGTCTGCTCTCCTGAAGTCCACAGTAACCTTCAGGTGCTCTCTTGCTGACCTGTGATCCTTCTCCAGGTTCTGGGAACTTATTGCTGGCACCGGCATCGAACTGGTAAGAGGGGGAAGGGATTGAGGTTCCCCTCCCCTGGCAATTTAATTTAAAGCCTTTTTCACCAGCCTGGCTGAAGATGCTCTTCCCCTTCTTTGACAGATGGACCTCATCAGCCTCCAGCAGACCAGGTTTCTCAAAGCCAATCCCATGGTCTCAGTGGCCACCTGTGCCTGTGACTTATCTTCAGTAATTTCCAGCTTTGTCTCAACTACAAACAACATCAATGATGTCTTTACAGGGTTTTTTCTATATCATGGATAAAAATGTCAACTAGGATTAAAGCAAAAATGAATCTTTGCAGGACTCCATTACAAACTGCCCATTTTTAATCCACTTAATCTTTACAGTGTTCATTCTGTATCATTCTAGTTTCCTAATTAAAATGTTGCATGGTATCGAGTCAAATGTCATGGAGAAACCTAGATTCTTAAATCAACACTATTAACCTCGTTAAAAACAATCCTATGAAAAGACCCAGCAGCTTGATAATTTATGTGCCATCAGTCTGTGTTGATCACCATTAACTTTATTTCTATAGTTTCAACCCATACCATTATTTTTCTAACACGTGGCAAGCAAACCAGTGGTAGAGTCAAAAAGAAGCTGTAATCAGTAGAAAGTAATTTACACCATAGAAAAAAAATTACTCAAAACTTTTGAAGCTAAACCTCAGAGTTAAACTGGGCACCACCGACCACAGGTGTCTGAGTGGCACCTATAATGTTGTTTTAAGGATATCTGCCTCTACCAGTGACTCCTGGGATGCACCATCTGAGTGCATCACCTGGGAGGGGCTCTTTACCAGGGAGTGCAGGGATAGGACGAGGGATAATGGTTTTAAGCTGAAAGAGGGAGAAATTTTTCACTGTGAGGGTGGGGAGGCCCTGGTCCAGACTGCCCAGAACAGATGTGGCTGCTCCATCCCTGGAGGTGTTCAAGGCCAGGTTGGATGGGGCTTTGAGCCCCCTGATGCAGTGGGAGGTGTCCCTGCCCGTGGCAGGGGGGGTGCAACTGGATGATCTTTAAGGTCTATTCCAACCCAAACCATTCTGCCATTCTACAACCATTCGCACTCCTGCGGCCAAAGCCGTTGTTGCAAATGGGACTCCCCATCTTCAAAAAAATACCTTTTGGTCTCTTTATTCCCACCTTGCTAAGGAAAAAAAAATTGGTTTTGGACTCAGTGGAGGAAAAGAAAGACACAATAATATTGACAGAGCTGTGGTGACAAAAAGAGATGAGTACATTAGGAAACTCATTTTGTCGTTCTATCGCACAGGGTAAATAGAAAAAATAATTAATAAGGACAGGCATGTCAATTTTGGTTCCTTTCAAAACTTGGAGGCAAAGGGAGGAAAAGAGGGAATGACAATATTTGGCAATAAGAAGACAAACAGTTGCAAATGAGACATTTTCAACCCCCTTAACTAGCTTTAGTAACAACTGAGAATAAAAATAAGCTTATAAACACTTCCATGTCCTTTAGAGTGCCCAATTTAAACAGCATATTTAATCTAAGTCATATGTAACATTATAACAATGCTCTTTTTGCCCTCAATATGAATTAAGAATATTAAATATGTATGTGAAATAGTAGCCTATGCTGGAATGTGTCCAGAATGAAATTCTAAATATGAGTTTTTCCTCTCTTTTTTTTTTTAACTTCAAGCCGCAAAGATATTCCAAACTAGGTCAAGCACACAACACCCAGCAAAAGTACAAGGATCTGCAATTTCTTGGATTAATTTTTTTTTTTCAAATGTCTTCATCTAAAATTTAACACAAAAAAGATTATCCATTTCCTTCGTGAAAAGGACAACTACTTAGTGGGATTTCTCCACCTCCCTGGGAACAAGCCTACACAAAAAGAAGGTGACCACTAAAATACAGCTTTCTTCCCATCCATGGTAGGCAGTGTTGCTCTGAAATTACAACTGCTATCAAGTCAAGTCACTCAAACTGTATGTCCTATAGAGACCAAAACACTGGGCAAAACATACAGCATTTCTAAGAAATTAAAAGAAAACAGATATCCATTTTTTAGGAAAAATTGTGTATAAAAATAAATGTGACTCTGGTTTGCTACACATGACTAAAAGGGATGTACTCATCAACCTCAGACTGTCAGCAACTGCCTCTTCATTTGCATTTTATCACTTCCTAAATTCTGACAGATGCCAAAGTCAACTTTTTTTTTTTAATGGTAAAATAGACTTAGAGTACTCAGGAAAGGAGACATGACCTTCTTCCCTTCTCTCTGAGCCATGAGCCCCTGATGTGCCACGGGATCATACCCATTTCCCCACCCGAGAGGCAAATCCTCTGGCCATACTGTTGTACAGGTGATGGGACACATCTTCTGCCAGCAAAACCAAGGAACAAACCACTTCAATTTCTAAGAAACCCCCATGAGCTGCCCTTTCCTCCATCCCCATTCATATACAAGACAGTGCTTCCCAATCACTCCATGACCCTCCACTCTTACTAAAAGCCAGGTTTTTCACCTTTTTGTGTAGTGTTCATCATCATCATCCTTGCAAAAATCTCCTTGCCATAAGACACAGCTCACAGATTCCCCACAGTACAGTTATCAGCAGAAAAGTGATTTACCTAACTAAAAACGCATTCAACAAGAGAAAAATCCAAACAAGTGTAAATTTAAATTTCAAATTCTGTCTCTCTGAAAATAATGCTGCAGCCAGATCAAAGAAATCAAATCAGCTGGACTGCTGCAATGCATGGAGAACATCAACTCCAACTGCCAGGGCTGTAGAAGTGAAGAGGTGGGAGAATGAGGGAATGTAGCTAAGGAAATAAGTACCAGATACATGAAGACTGGGTAGAGGAATCTCAGAATTGAACCTATTTTTCAATCCAGTCTATGACATGTGAACAAAGACCACTGGTTGTGTCAAACATGGCACAAAGTAAGGATTGATAGTGAATAATAAATAAATGCTAAACTAATGGTCAACCCTGAATATTCACAAATGGCTCTGGATCCCCACACCACCAATAACAACCAGTGGAAAAGCAACAACCTGGAAAGAACAAACAACCAACAAAGGATAAAGATAAAACCTTAACATAAGTTCTTGTACCTTTGATTGGAAAGGAGCACCCAACCCCTTTCCCAGAATAAAGCTCCAAAATACAATTTGAACACCACTCATCTGTGATGATTTGGGAAGCATATAGAGTGGTCAAGAAATCCAGGAAACACCGTGAAGCAATAGAACCCCCAGTGACAGAATGAAGATGGCACATAACTAACTCAAAGACCACATCCAAGCTGTGGTCAAGTTTATTAACAGCTAATGATCAAAATGGTCAAGAGATGTGCAGCAATTTAGAAGTGTGGATCTACGTCCCAAAAAGCACTCGACGACCTCAGCTCAAAGGCTCTGACTGCTTCGACCACTGGGGGTGGGAATTCAGTGCCTTGGTCCCTTCCCATAGCCTGGTGGGCAGGCAGCAGGGGACTCCTACCACCACCAGCTAAAAAGCCTTTCATACTAGGTCAGCCTTCTGCCAGAACCCTCTCCTGGCAATGACATATAATCACACTAAATTATGAATAAAAGACATAATTAATTCTTTCTGGAAAAGCACCAAATCTGAGGGGAAAAGACTTATCAAAATATTTCTAATAAATCTCCAAAAAATTATTTGTCTACAGGTTATCAGTGAACACATCTTGGCACAAAGAACACACAACTCCAAAAGCTCCTTATCTTGGCCTAACTTATGTATATACAAACATATTTATATAATATCAAATGATATATTTATACCACATAAATGTACAAAGTATAAATCTACATATCTATTTTATATGTGGGTTGTATACATACAAAGAAACCTCAAGCTTTAATTAAAAAGACACCCATGCAAATTAAAAGAGAATACTGTGTCAGACTCAAAACACAGCTTCTTGTAGGGGTTTTCCTGACCTGTGAGAAAAGTCCAAAGCAACCCTCACACTTTATTCACAAAAATACATTGCTGATAAACCACGGGGACTTTCCAAGACATTTCTCCCTCAATTCCTAGGAGCTTTAACTAAGATATTCCCTCTCAGTGCAACTTGGTTTGCTTGAAAAAAAGTCACACTGCAGTTGGTCACCACACACCTCTTTAAGTCATGGAAACCCAGGCAAAATTTTGTTTATTGGCATTCAAATCCCCATATAAAACAATAAAACTCAGAAATTTCCTGGCAAACAGCCCCACAATTCACAAGCACAAACCACTTTGCAAATATCTATGGCAAGATATTTATTGCAAGCCATCCAAGATTTCTTGACTGTTGATTCAGTATCTGCTTCCCCTACTCCCGCTGAACATTTACATAAGACTATTGCTTTTAATCTTTATATATTTGCTTTAGATGTGCCCTGAAAACCACTTAGAAAAGTGGCATTTTCCTGACAAAATGAATCATTTGCCTTCTACCACCAAGTCGCAGATCTTTGTTACCAAAATAGAACGGCTCTAACATGCCCTAGGAAGTCCCTTTCTGTGCTTTGAAATTAGAGGGAGCAGATTTTCTCAATTTGAAAATCTTGTGACAGAAAAAATTCAATGTGACACGACTTCCAGAAGCACGGGCTCCTAACGGGAACAACATACTGTGATGAGTGGATTGCAAGAGGAAAAATACAGCATGGAATTGCACAATTCCTTTCTCAATCAAAGTGCTGATACCACGTTCTGCTGAGGAAACCTTTTTGTCCCTCTGATCTAAGAATAAACTTCATCTGACTTTTCTTGGTTGGAGGAATGGAAAAGAAACAAAAGGAAAACACTGTCCTGACACGTTAGCATTAAATATCTCCTTTAATAAATAAACTTCATCTCTTTTGTTGTTACTTAAAGTTCTATTTTTGGCCTGAATGAGGGAGAAAAAAAATAAAAAGAAAATAACCACAACCATTCTCAAAGCAAGAATCCACTAAGAGTTTTAAAAACATAAAGAAGAAATTGTTTTAAGGAAGATCAAACCCTTTATTTCCAGCCCTATATTCCAGTTTCCACCACATTTGCTTGATAAATAGTGGTCAGTGCAAAACTCCTCAGCCAAAGCCTCTGTAACAGTTTCACCCTCCTCAAATTCCTGCCCTTTCACAGTATTAGCCACTTCTGGATTTTTAAGCCTTGACCTTTCCAAGGCTGTCCCTTTCCATTTGTATTTTAGTTCTGACATCCTCCCTTCCCAGAAACAAGTTCTCCTCCTCCAACCTCCACCAAGGTCCAGGTGTTGACGTCCTGCTTTTTACTCTGCCCATCCTGTTCCTTGATACAAGCAGACTCCACTGTCTTTATGTTGACAGCTCAAACTCTGTGTTTCTCCAAAACAAAACGAATTTTAAGTTTTGCAGATGTACAGAACCTGCACTCAACAAGATCACAGCAGAACCATCACTTCACTCTTCATCCCCCTGGGACTTCAGCAGTCTCCAATTACTTGTCTCAGCAGATAATACCGTAAGGCTGCTGCTTCACAGCAAAGCATCAGCAGCAGGTCTTTTTGGCTAGATTTAAGCTATGCCTCTTCTACTTTGCAAATTAAAAAATTGATGATGAACACAATTCTTTCTTCTGACCTTTAAGACCATCAACTATATGGCTGTCCTAATGGTAACTACAACGTTCCCTCATCGAGCCTTTGCCAAATATCGCTACTTAGCTATTTTCTCCCCACGTTCTTTCCATCATTACACCCTCAGGCTGCACCAGGGCAGGTTCAAATTAGACATCAGGAAAAACTTCTTCAATGAAAGGGTTCTCAGGCCGTGGCACAGCTGCCCAGGGAGGTGGCTGAGTCCCCATCCCTGGAGGTGTTTAAAAGACAGGTAGAAAAGGTGCTCAACACATATGGTTTAGTAATGGGCAGATACAGTTGGACTCTGTAATCTCAAAGGTCTTTTCCAACCAAATGATTCTATGATTCTCTCTTTAAGCCCCTGCAGTTAACAGGTTTTGGTGCCTCAAGCAAAATATGCAACTACATTTGCTCACCTAAGTTTTCTGTCTACTAAGGATGAACACCACCATTTTCCTGCTTGCTGTATTCACCTTTTTTTGCTCTCTAGATGGCATGATTCCTAAGTGTATAAACTTTTTTCCCTTAACAAAAATCCCACACCAATGTCTCTTTTTTATAATACCACAAATCATTTGTATTAGTCGACATCATAACCATCCACCAAGCAACACATCAGCTTCTAGGTTTGGTATTCTGGAGGGTTTTTGCTGAAAAATCCCACTTCTCTTAGCATGTTTTCCTACTACTCACTTCATTCACCTGCAAGTTGAAACACTGAGTGACTTTCAACATATCCAAAAAAAATACAGATGCACAAATATTTCATATAAACCAGACGGAAAGTGAAAAGAATCCTTCAGCTCCACTTTATCTCCTCTCCTCCATCCAGATACCGTCATTTAGAAAAATTAAAATTTGTGAAGTTGTCTTCGATAACAACTAAAGCACTTCTTCCAGAATGTTGTTTTTGAAAGAACAGGCTATACAGGTCTTCAGTAGTAAGGAAGAAGATCTTGTGTGAAGGAAAATGCCAGTTCTTGACGCTTATCAGACAATCAAAGATGTCCCTCTGTGGGCATGAAAACTCTCATTCTCAGAACAGACCTGCTGATGTCTGGACAACTGCTTTCAGAGAAATTATTTCCTTCAAAATCCTTCAGAAAACATCTTGTTTTGATTTAGCAATAATTCCAAAATGTTTCAATTCATGTCAACAGAGATCTCATGTTATTTAACCAAAATATATCACAGCATGGGTATAGCCACAGAGAGAATTATCTTTTTATTTTCCATTAAAAGGAGAAAGCTTTAATACCATAAAATTAAACCCCTATGGAGAAATGGCAGGATGAAGTTTACTAATACGTTCTAAAAATCTGAAAAATAGACTTGATATAAAAAAACCCCACAGTCCCTCAAACTCTTCTGCCTGATCCTCTGCATCCAACAGCTTGAAGCAAGAGCTGTGTGTAGTCAGCTACTCCGCAATCTGTGAGTACCCACAGGCAGGTTTACAGATCTAAAAGCATTACTTTACTGTTTTCAAGGAGGCAAAAAAAATAGAACTGTGTCTTCCCAAGGCGTCACAGGACATGGCCATCCAGACACTGGATCCACGCCCACAAACAGCCCATCACCAGCAACGGATGCAGCTCGGTGGTCTCTGAACAGCTGGCCCTGAAGGGTCCCAGCTGAACGAAGAGAATCTCTATGAGCCTCTACCACAGTGCCCAGGACATGCTGCTCCCACCCACGGAACTTCCAAGGTGGTCGAGTTGAAATTGTCGCGGGGATGGAAGAAGCTCTTGTTCAGGCATTTCCTTCAATAAAAGCTTTTCTTCCAATATGCTCATCAGCTGAAAAAAAAACCCTGGTGGCAACACAAGCAGGTGATGTTGGGGGATTGTAATCCCAGCACAGAGGCTGCTGGGAATATTAATCCAATGGGCTCCACCTGTTCAAGAGAAGACAGCGTGCAGGACTCAGAACTGCTGGGACTTCAGGAGCATCCAAAAATACAGCACTAGCCCTGATGGTCAGGCAGTACGGATGCTTCATAGTAACCTTGGTCCATCAGGAAGAGTAAAAGCACATGAAATGTGAACTCCACAGAAAGCTGATTGGAAGAATGCAGGCAGTGTGTCATTCCATCTTCAACCACAGCGACGTCACTGCATGGTTTATAGCTCACTTACAGATCTAGACATAGAGCTACCTATTTAATAAGGAAGTTCCACAGCAGCAACATATTCAAAGTGTAACCAGTTCCACGTGTTATCTCCTTCTCCTTATCTTCAGATGCTAAAATGGAGTTAATCTCAGTAGAAATGCATGGATTGCTGTCCTTGTAACATACTCACTCACACAGGCCTCGTTACCACTACATGAGGAAACAAAGCACTGCAGGACAATCAAAACTGGAGGTGCACATTGGCCAGAAGAAATGCTCCTTATCAACGAACTCAGAATCTTCAACATAAAAAGAAAAATACGGCCCATTTTCTCATGTCCCTGATCAGGGTACTTCACTGGTTGTCTCCCCACAAGGGCTGATCCATCCTTTCTGCAACTGCTCCCACAAATACATCCTGTCTCCTACTAAATTAGGCAAGCCTAGATGTGCTGCACTTCACCATCTGCTCCATTCCCACTCTAATCCAGGTCCCACCTGGCTGGCACAGCCCCAGGTCCTGTGACACAGCAACCTAGGGCTCAGCCGGGAGCTTCCCACTGAGAAACCACCACTGCTTCCTTGAATCCACCCTTCTTACAAAGACCTCCTGTACCTACATAATTCATGGCTATCAATTATGCCCTTTCACCTGCCCCACTTATTTCAAAACAGCAGGATCTGGGATGGGCTAAAAAAAAAGAAGAAAAAATAAAAGAGGAGGGAAGCTGCACATTTTGCATCCCAGATATCTCCTCTTAGAGAAGTCAACTCTGTTCTGATTTTCTCCACTATTTTTTCCTCTTTCTTTCCTTTCTTCTTCAACTTCTCTTCTGCATCTTCCCTTGGTTTCTCTCTGCAAGAAGAGGAATCAGGTTAGGAAACAGGAACGATGGAGAACGCTGATCTAAATTGCTTCACATCTTCAACAATGTGGAGAGAAAATGATGGGGCGTGGGAAGGGAATGGAGCCCTGTGGGTTTTCTTTTCCAGAGATGATTTTCTTTTTCCTTCTGGCTCACGACTGAAGTAGATACAAGACTGTAAGAACTGCTGGAGATTTTGGCAAATATTGAAAAAGGAGAAACATGCAGCTATAATTATTTGTAGAATAAGAAACAAATGCTAAAGAAAAATATAAACCTCACAAATATAGACTATGGTCCCTTTCCAGAGGGAAAAAGCTTTATCCAATTTGAATCAAATCTATTTCTTTTTCACATTAATTCAAGCATGGGCTTCACATAAAATTCACCATCATGTATGTCAAATACAGCAGCACACACCAGTTAGATGCATGTTAGAAACCATAATTTTATTGTAAGAGGGAAGATGCGCTGTTCTGTTTCCTGAAGAATGGCAAGGAACCAGAAAGAAACAAAACTGCAACCTTAATACTGTAACTCACAATGTTAAAATACTCTTGCCTGAAAATTCTGAAGCACCGCGATGCACTTTTGTTTACACTGATTTTTGCAAGGACAATAACGTAGATTAAAACTGACCCCACTGTTCATTGGGATAAGGTTCCCTTTTGGTTCAGAAGAAAGGACCCTCATAATCACAATACGGTACACAAACACGCCTGCGACCTGAAACAGAGGGTTTGCTCCTGCAGCACGTGAACCATTTTCAAGGTCCCCCAGAAGAAGGCACACTGCACGCAGCGATCCTCGGTTCTCTCTAACGAGGTGAGCAAGTCCCTCCTCGTCACCTTTGCAAAAAGGAACAGAGGAATGACAACTGCTAACCTGCCGACACCCAACGCGAGCACAGACAGACAGTTTTTATTTAAACAGAAGCCATTCTTGGGGCAGCCCTTTGTGATCTTGTTTTCTTCCTTGTGACCTTCAGGAAGGAAGGACACGTTCAAAATGTCACTTTTCGTTTGTAGGGATATTGTCATTTGTGCCATAAACACAGTGCAAGTACCCAATAATTTGCCTTCACAAACCGAATGCATCAACGAAAACATTTTCTGTTTGGTTTTAACTCATTCAAATTAGAGGTGTCTTTCACTGAGATAAGAGTTTTCCAGAGAAACAAGGTTTGCACGTAGTGACATTTTGAGAAAGACACAGGAAATAAAATAACTCCTATTTCTGCTTCCTGCCAGGTTTGTCGGAGCACTTTGAAACAGCTTTCTAAAATAAACCAACTTCTGTCCTGCACAAATTTGCCATCAAGGAACCTAATCCTGTCCTTGTAAGGTTACAAGAAAACAGAAGTCCTCAAAAGAAGTACAAAATCAAGTCCATTTTTTTAACTTGGGAAACAGGAACACTAAGATACAACAAAAATTAAAATCACTTTCTTCAGACTCAGCAATAGTCAGATGCTTAAGAAAATAATCTTCTCAATGATCACCTAGATCATTCCTCTCCATCCAGTAAGATCTTAACCAAATAAGAAAGCTAAGGTAGAGATTTCATATCTAGATGCAGTATTCAGACTTTGCCCACGGATATATTTTTATAGACACAGCCACGGTTACTTTACCATTACAGAACTGCTATGGCAAGGCAGAAATTACTCTTAACAACTTGGGTCACAAGCACTGATACTGACTCTGGATTAAAATCACAATATACACAAAAGGAAATGAAAAAACACTAGGGTTAAACACTGGAGAAAAGATCTTGAGAAAAATGGAATCTAAAATAGTTTACAAGAATCTGAAATAATGCCTGTGGTAAGCTAACACAGAAATCAAACTGTTTGAAAAGAAAATCAATATTAGGATTAATGTTTCAGTTCTCTCCAGGGGAGCACAAAATGCAAGGGAAAAAAATGCTTGAAAAGCTAGGGTTTTCTTTTCTATTTTATCAAATTTTTGCTGTGGACCTTATTCTGTTTGCATGAGAAGCAAATTGCTCTGCAGCTGAGCTGAACCTCACCCGGGGTTAACCACAGCACCAAACACGGCCATTTCCTATGGTTTCTTTTTATAAAAAGAAAATATTACCAAAATACAAAGAAACAAAGGATGCTGCTATGGCAGCTCATTACAATTCTGATGTCTGCAGTATTCAAAGTCTGTGTAAGTAAACTTTAAAGGATATTGAGAGAAGTTATTTTCATCCTCTTTTTCATTACCCAACAGTAGAAGCTGAATCGTATGTAAGATTTAGCCGTGCTACGTACAAAAGCAGAGGCACACAGAGAGCACTTCATTAATTAAAAGCCAGAAAAGGAAGTTTGCTAAACGAAGCAAATGTTCTTATCACTCCTATCTATATTCATTAAAACTGACAGGAAACCAAATATCACCATCTGTCTACTTGCAATAAAGACACTAAAAACAGCTCCGGGGTAGAAGAATAATATAAAGTATAAAACTGCAGTTTTTCAAGTTTCAGTTTTAAATGGACAAGAGAGAAACTGATGTCAGACAAAGGAGAATAAAGGATGACAAGGAGTTGGTACAAAAAACTGGGAAAGAAATTTCGTGTTCTAGAAGATCAGCTGAAGACCCTCTGAAATCTCACAAAACAAACGACAAATCTAAAGTTTCCTTTGCATTTCTCCTTCAGATTGACAGGTCCTCAAAAAGCCAAATGCAGCAACGGCAGCTCATTTGCCTCTTTAGAAATAACTGCTACCAAAAACATTTGGAAAAGTATATTACACCACATAAACTGCAAAAATTTAATGCTCAAGCAAGTCCCAGGAAACACTTGTGCAGTTTTATTATGCACTGATGCGCAGCCTTTATACTTACAACCGAGACTTTTTTTAATTATTCCTATATTTGGCTTTTGCTTGCAAATGAGCAACTCAGTATAAACATTGAATAAGATTTGATGAAAGAAGTAGGATCTCAGCTGTGAAAAAAATACCAGGGCTCACACCAGAGGTTGCAGAGGTCAACCGAAGGTCATGGATTTAAGGTAGTTTCCAGTACTTGTACAATTCCTACCTTCTAGTAATTGCCCTTTATGCACTGCAGGAGACAGGAAGGAAAAAACAAATAGATGGTAATAAGATATTTAATGACAGAAATGAGAATAAACTCATGCTCCCGTTTGCAAACAGAGGAGCTCCGTGGTGTTAATTCAGCACCCAGCTGCATTATGCACAGCAATGAAAAGCACTTCCAGTTCCTCTCAGTGCTGCATGCAATATTACCACCAGAGTCACAGGTTTTAAGACTAAATAAGGTTAAAGTAATTTAAGGCTGAGATAAACAGGAAAAGAAAATTCATTGTTCAAACCACCAGGCAGCTCCCAGCCTGTCATGCCCAGGCACAAACAGTGCAGGGCAGATTTCTGTGATACCACAGGAAGCATAAATGGGGCCAGGAAAGGGGGAGCAAGTGAGTTAAAAACCAAATCGAAGGCTTATTGATTTGTATTATCGTGTTCCTCTAGAATGGCACTCTTCTTTTTTGTAGTTTAATTTTCCTTCCTAAGAACAATAACTCATGCACATAAAAAGGCTCATTAATATTCGATGAAAATGCTTTTTTAGACTCAATACAATTACAAGACAACAATTATTATTATTCTGTTAATACTTTTAACAATACTAACAGGCCCATTACCAGCTCAGCCCAAGTGGGAGAGTGTAGGACAATTTCTGTTTGCTACAGAAACCACAACAAAATTCTAGAACATAATGAAGTCCAAATGTAAAAAGATACTGTAAGCTGATGTGCTAACGTGCCAACAGATCCCTCTTCAATTCTGAGGAATCTCCTTTTGAAAGTCAAGTCAGTCTACAAGGGCATAGGAATATTGCAATTCTTTAAGGGAAGGGTGAAACTCAAGGGTAAATGCTCTTTTATGTTAAACATAACATAGAGACACAGGACATCCCTTATCTGTCTGTGCCAACAGAATCTCTGGGATGTTTAGAAAGTACTTTGGAAGGGTGGTAGGCAAATGTAGAGAGAAGAGAAAATACAGACCTACCCATAAATAATTCCTCTGTGTCCTTTAAAAATGCATCCAGACTGAAGCTGGAGAATATCTGTTGGTTCTAAGTGGTTGTATGATATGTTTAAAAAAAGAAAAAGAAGCATTGTTGCAATGGCAGAAAAAAGGCAAAATGTTGGCATTTATAAAGCTTTTATAAAAAGCTACCCAGTAACAGCAATAAGCCTATGCCAGAGTGTTATCTTTTCAAGAATTTTATTTTAGATACACCTCGTTAGAGCTCCTATTTTCCTACTGAGAGGAGAAACTGCGGAAGATGCATTTCATTTTATACACTAATAGGAGGTGTACAAAGCCTGGGGATCCCCGGGAGCACAGATAATCAGCAGGAAAGGTAAACTCCTCTGGCAGAAAGAGTGAGCACAATTCACTCCTGTGCTCCTCCCATCCACAGCTCCCACAGTAACAACAGAGTGTAAATTAAAGCACCTTCTGCAGCTCATAATTGAGAAAACCAGCCCCAGACTTCCAGACTCCCTGGATTTGAGAGTGCCAGGCTGGGAAAAGCCTTCTGGGGAACTGAGAAAGCATCGGTTTCCTATAATCCACTTGAAAACGCAAATGAAGCTCAATCCTGAAACGCATGGTGTTTCTCAGTCCCTCCCATTCCTCTACTGTGAGGCTGTTCCTGAATTGTTTTCCTTTAATTACACAAAACTTTATTCCATTATTATATACGCAATATTACCAATATTATTAGAATACTTTCATTTAAATGTGCATATATTAAAATATCAATTTATCAATGACTAATATGATTTTTTTTGATCTGGCACCTACCTTGTCTACAAGCTGAAACATTTCCCTTACATGGCCATTACCTACAGAAGGTGTTGTCCTTTCTATGAGGTCACCAGAAAGAACACACTTTTCTCTGGTTGTACCAAATCCCCTTGCTCACAGGATTCTGTGACTGATTTTGCCCTTTTATATTCAAATGCATCACCTTCTCTTCATCCTGATACAACAAAACCTGAATTCATCAAGTTCAATAGTAGCTTGCAATATGACTTATTTTGGGGGTGGTATTGCTGTGACACCTTCTCACCCACTGTAACACCTCCTCATCAGTATTTTTGCTGGTATTCACTTCAGACAGTCAATAACAGTTTTCCACACACTGTTCTAAAAGCTCCCTAAGAATTTGCTTTTAAGAAGTGAACGCTAACGTGACAATATCCCGGTCACAACGCCTTCACATCTGTTATTTAAAGCACAGAACCATCACAACCATACACCAGTAATGTGCTCAAAGTGCTTTCAGTTCCACAGCATTAAAAAGCCTGACCCAAGAACCAGCCCATTCTAGGTGGACATTTTTAATCCATACAAAGGCAAAATAGTTTATTAATACTTAAATTGCTCTAAGCATTTTCGAGTTGCTGTTGAGATGGCTCTAGTGGTAATAACTGCAGCAAGCTGGAAACAGGTTTGCCTCAAAACAGAACCCAGGGCAGCACTAAAAATAAAATCTGTGTGTGTTGAAGCCTGGGAAAAGGACAGTGATGCTACAAGGGATTCAGTGCAAACCCAGAGATGATAATTCCCTATGCACACAAAACTTATTAATTAATTTGAATGGACAGATTCTTATAGACAGAGAATAATCCAGAGCATCTACAGGTTTCTTTTATGCTTCCATCACTCCAGTTACCCCTTCCCATGTGTTTCTTCCCTCACACTTAATTTTTCTGCTCTCTACTGTCTTTCTTCCCATAAAACCAGGCTCAGGGCAACTATTTCTCCCTGCCCTCATTATGTGCTGCTCCTCCTCACACACAAATGATGTCTCAGGTGACAGCAGAAAACTCATCAGGCCTTGGTGAGCTCTTGCACAGGTGACCCTCACCTCCTGGGTAACAAGTTGAACTTCTTCTGCCATTTCTTTGCACTATGCAGTAATTACAGCTGCTTTTTTTTTATTTTTCCCAGTCTATCCCATTATTTACAGTACCTGAAGGAGCTACAGGAAGGCTGAGGAGGGACTTTTTACAAGGGTAAGTAGTGATAGGATGAAGGGGAACGGCTTTAAATTGGAAGGGGGGAGATTTAGATTAGACATTAGGAAGAAATTCTTCCTGATGAGGGCAGTGAGGCCTTGGCACAGTTGCCCAGGGAGGCTGTGGCTGCCCCATCCCTGGAGGTGTTCAAAGCCAGGTTGGATGGGGCCTTGAGCAGCCTGGTGGGAGGTGTCCCTGCCCATGGCAGAGGATGGAACTGCATGGGGCTTTAAGATCCCTTCCAACACAAACCACTCCATGATTCTAGGATTTCTCTCTATTATCTTCCTGTCGCTACCACAGTCTTTAAGAGAAAGCTGAGGCTGTTAAGTAAAACACATCTCTCATTTCAGCATTATGATTAGGAAGCACACTTTGAAAGTCCTGGTACCACCATAAAACTGGTGCACTAAGATTCAGCATCTTAAATTTCCCACGCTTTATCACTGTTCTCCTGCCCTTCCCTAGACACCTGCTGCTGATCACCATCACAGACAGGATATTGAAATGGATACGCTTGATTAGAATCGGTACTGCTGTTCTTACAGCTTTATTGCTACAAGTGCTTCCCCCAGATCTAAAAAAACCAGCATGAAATAAAGTTACAGTCTCTCGTACCTTTCTACAAGTAGCTTTACTGTGTGGAAGTCCCCTGTTTCACCATCGAGGCTCGTCAGAGTTAATCCTAGTGATGATCAAAACACGTGTAAAGTACTCTGATAATTTTCTTTGATATTAGTAGGAAACACTGAGTGTAGGAAATACAGCATAAAATATTTTTCACCTGCTGAGGAACATGGCTGAAAATGCTTTGAATATGATTTTGTCAAGAGAAAGAAAAGAAAGAAAGAAAATTCATTTGTCAGGAAACACCCATCATTTAAGATGCTCCCTGCTGTTTTCTTCCCAGTGTTCTTTTCCCAGACACACTGAGCCCAGTTAGGTTTTGTGGTTTGGGCAGAGTAGGAGAGAAGGCTGTTGATGGGAAAACCTACCATAGCTTGCTTTGCTTGTTTGCTCCTAATCCTCAGCTACAACAAGAACTGGCAGCTGAAAGACCTAACAGAAAAGGCCTGCTGTAGGGGAAACTGTCATTATTTGACCCACTAAATCTATAATTTTTACAATCAAAATTTTAAAATAAAGATTTGAAGGAGACAGCAGAAAGTTTCCTCAACAGCAAAGTCCAAGTACTACCGGTAAACCCTTCCAACCGTAATTCCTAACCTTGGATTACAGGTCCAAGTAAAACTCCACTCCACCCCACCGGTCTTATCTTGCCAAATCCACAAAATTGGAAAACACAGCCAGAGGAACAGCATCCCAAGGACTCCACCACACGCTCGCAGGTGGAGCGCTGACACATATGGCAGCACTCCCAGGAGCACCTGCACTTGGCTTTCATTAAGGAACACACAGGCTCCTGCACTCCAGCCAGAAATACTCCAGGGCTCTAGCACATGAACAATAACTCAATAATCACATTTCCTTCTCTGTGGCATAAAATAAACACAAGCTCAGAGATGGACTCCTCAAATTTGTGTCCCTTTGAAAAAACTTAGTAATTGGGGAGGAAAAAAAATGAAACCACAAGTAAAGTGTACAGGTTCAAAATGTGCAGTAAATGCTTTTGAAAGCAATGTTCTCATCCGGGACTATTGCAACAGATGTTTATCAGGAGCTACCACAACAGTTAATCCAGCTCCGAGCCAGATTAACCCTTTGCCACTAGAAAGAAGCCTTTTTCATGTGGGTGTCCTACAGCAAACAAGAGGATGTGCCAGACCTGCTGACAACAAGCAGTTAACTGAATGAACAGGAAAGAAACAAAGCCATAAAGCCCAACCAAGTAAACCAATGTCTGGCCCAAAAGCCTTAGAGGAACAGGTGTATGTGTGGGTGGAGGGGGGAATAAAGAAAAAAAGCATTTAAACAAAGCCTCCACTGACATTCTGGTCACTGAAGCGAGTACACACCAAATGAGCCAAACATTTTGGAACAGATCAGCCAATAACGCATTTTTTATATTTTCAGAGAGGATAGGAAATATGATTATTGATCTTGGTTTGCAAAGTGCAGAACCGATATGTCATAGTAATGACTCAGAAGTTATTCTGTTTAAAGATATTCTGAGCAAGAACAAAAACAGGAAGATACGAAACGACAAGTAAAATATGGATCATTCAAACAGCAATACAACAGCTCAGAAACATTATAAGATTTCAAAACGTGAAGAATTTTAGCTTAGGTATCCACACATCAAATGATGGCAGCCCACTGGACTATTTTTCTCTCTTTTTTTTCATTGTTTTTGTCTGAGCAATTTAATGGCAGCTTTTTAACTTTTATGTAACTAGTTATAGTATCTACATATGCAATATTTACTCCTTAAATATGCAAATGCATATCACGATTTAAAGAATCGTTAATTTAAGCTGAAACTGCCATTTCTTAAAGGGTTTGCAACTTTCCCTAAAGGCAAGTGAGTCCCTGCCCAGAGCCATTCCTCTGTTCCTAATTTAAACAGGCACTTAATTTTGGGAGGTCCCATGAAGACAGTCAGCAGTCCAACAGAGTCAGAAGAAGGCCACCACCCTAAGGAGCCTAAGAAGAAGAGGTAAGCGCCCGATGGCCACAATGGATCTGCCTGAGCATCCCACATCACTGGGAACACGTGGCTGCAACAAGATCCATATCCAGCTGCTGGGAAGCAGAGCTGGGTTGAGGATTTACAGCCTGGTGCAGCTTGCAAGGCTGTGCACAATTCTCAGCTGAGACACACACCTTCCTCTTCACGCTCCCAGCTGCGGTAATACAAAACTGAGAGTCACAAATTCTGGAAACTTTGGTCTAAACTTCCTTCCTGACTGCAGACAATCTCAGATTGTTGTTTGGTTTTTTTTTAAAACAATGCAAATCTGTCAATTCTAAAGACAATTTAAAGAGGTTTTGTTTATCTAACTGCTAGGCAGAACAATAACAGAATAAAAAGCTGTAGGAAGTCCTTTCGACTCCATGGTATTTCTGCTGGTAATGCAGAACAAGTTTCATTCTTGGTGTTACTCCTAATCAACAAAAGCAATGGAAAACATTATCAGTCTTTTATATTTGATGACGATATTGATGTTGTTTATTCAAGAAAACTTTTATAAACATTCTTCCAGTTCTAAAAGGACAGGTGATCACAAGGCCATATGCATGCATGCAACACCTGTACCCAGCACCTTCATTCCTAGGTAGAGGCCACTGGAATTGCCACCCATTAAATACAATTGTTTGCAGCTTGGTTTGGGTTTTTTTCTCCCAGTTATCAAACCCCCTAAGTGCTGAGAGTAAGGTTTTGTTTTCTGATTTTCAGTATTACAAAGAAAAATACTGACATCACTTTCTGCAAGTCTTGCCAAAAATGTCTTTGGTGTTCACAGCTTCAGTGTTGATAACAAATTTTGAACATTAACAGTACCAAGTATGATTTAAATGATTTTAAATCTTAAAAGTAATTTAAACTAGTGAACCGGAAACACTGATTTAAATAAATTCATTTTGTAACTATAGTTCTCCTAAATAACTATTTGATTTCAATGGTTGTTCTTGCTGAGTAAGTAAATAAACTACATGCATCTATTGAAAAGATTATGAAGCTTAAAATACTCTAGATTTTTTATTTTTTTTTGACATTTTATTAAGTAGACAATTTACTAGGCAATTATTTTTTAACTATGATTCCTAAGTGCTTCAGAAATATTTAATAAGTCCTAAAGTACCTTTTACGATGATGATGATTCCCATTTTATAGAAGGATAATCCAAAGAAGAGATAATTACGTAGGTTGGACTCTTTCCTTCTCCAGATTAAACTAGGTCTAAGATAATATGATTGACCTCCACTACAGCAACTACCTGTTGCAGGGAATTTTTCACTCTGACCTTGCAATCTTATTAAGTAAGAGAACAATTACTGTAAAGCCTCAGGAGGCAGCAGCAGAAGGCTGGACTAAATACCTGTACGAGACAGGTTAAGAGAGCTGGGCTTGTTCAGCCTAGAGCAGAGAAGGCTCTGGGGAGACCTTAGAGCAGCTTCCAGTACTGAAAGAGGGGGAATGGGTTTAAGCTGAAAGATGGGAGATTTAGATTAGATATTAGGATGAAATTTTTTACCTTGAGGGTGGGGAAGCCCTGGCCCAGGCTGCCCAGGGAGGTTGTGGCTGCCCCATCCCTAGAAATGTTGAAGGCCAGGTTGGATGGGGCTCTGAGCCCCTTGATCCAGTGGGAGGTGTCCCTGCCCACGGCAGGGGGGAGAAGTTGTTGGATGGGCTTTGAGGTCCCTTCCAACCCAAACCATTCCATGACTCTAAGAACAAGGAGGTTTTGCAAATGATTTCACTTTCACCAAGATACAGCGCTTCATATTAACTAACACAGAGCACAGCCTGCTGCTGTTCTTCATGACAACACAGAGTGTGCTTTATGAACAGCCTTAATTATTTCAACACGGACAATGATGGCAAAACCAGCAGTGAGCATGGAGAACAGTTCCACAGCCCAATCAAATCACCACAACGTACTTTCCAAGTTGTACAACTCTAGTTTGAGTACTCATTTCTTAATATTGTGTCTGAAAATCTGCAGGATATTACACCAACAGCACTTTTGTGAATGCTTCAGAACAGTCTCCACAGCCTCACACACCACCAGGTCGAGACCTCACACACTACAAAACTTGTGCCCTAAGGGATAGTGCCAGACACGAGATGTTTACTAATCAAGATGTATGAAAAGTGGAATAAGAGATTATTTTTAAGGTTTTTCACAGTCTCTCACCATTGTGTCCATTTTCACTGGTATGAAAAGCTACCTGTGCCCCAAGTTGGCCTATAATGGGAAACTGCATCTCTCTAAAGCACCTCCTGACCTCTCCCTCCAGCTACTAAGGAAAAACACCAACATTTCTCAGGCTACTTTGTCCTCCTATAAATTTGCCTTGGCTGTGGTAGTTGCAAAAATGTTACCAGCCAAGCATTAATGACTGTCTTTGAGCTCTGCCAGGAAGGGCGAGAGGCAGAACACCAAGTGCTGGAGGAAAATAAGACAGTAAAATACACAGTGGTCCATCATGAGACAAGTTTCTAGGTGCAATCATGTAAAATGTCAGCTTGACCCTCCCTGCCTGAAGCCCTGAGTGCTGTTAAGGGGGTGACCATTAATTGGCATAAAGTGAAGGGTCTTGAGGAGACAACCCATGGCTTTGATGATGAACCTGAAAGGAGGCTGTGGTGAGGTGGGTTGGTCTCTTCTCTCAAGTGAGAGGTGATGGGACGAGAGGAGATGGCCTCAAGATGCACCAGGGGAGGTTCAGACTGGATAATAGGAAAAATTTCTTCAATGAAAGGGTTCTCAGGCCCTGGTACAGCTGCCCAGGGAGGAGGTGGAGTCACCATCTCTGGAGGGGTGGATGAGTTCCACAGGGACATGGTTTAGAAAGAGGACAGGGACAGCTGGACTCGATGATCTCAAAGGTCTTTTCCAAGCAGATGATTCTATGATTCTACAAACCCACATCTTGCAAGGTCCAGCTGGAATCATTCATCTTACTGAAAGTCCTCATCTTCAGTTTCAGGAAGAGCAGGAGTGCTGCTCCCTCCAAAATAAATTGTGACGGTGTGTGCCACATCCCCAAATCCCACCCCCCGTGGTTGTGCCACACACACCACTCTCTATGCCTGTGCATGGGCTCAGGAATTGGGGGATGAGAAAGGGATGAGCCAGTCATGGGTCAGGGGCCATGCTGCGCCTAAGCAAGTCACCCTCCTAAAATGAAACCGAAAGGAGGTTTTACACTGAAAAACATCCACATTTGCTGCACAGGTTTCCAAAAAATAGACATCAATTGAATCATTTTGCTGCCTGCCCCCTGCACAGGCTCCAGTCCATCCTGCCCTGCCACGCTGCGTCCAGCACTGCTGGGATGAGAGGTGACCAGGGAGCACCAGCCTCAAAAGCAGGTGTTGTGTGAATTCATATTCATAAACACAGCTAATTGCGACATAAGGTCTATAAAAATCCTTGCACTGCTTAAATTATTTCTCCACTTAGAGCAACTCTACCACTAGGAAATGCTTATATTGAACTGGCAGCACTCGGTGATAACATTACAGCTCCATTAAAGAACAGACATAAAAATCACACAACTTTAAAAAACATAAATTCATTTTTCTGCCGTCATTCAAAATAACCATTTAAAAACAAACATGCCCTGCAATGGCCATTAAAAGTGTTCCAATCTAACACTGCAAGTGTTTAAATATGGAAGTTATGCTTTTGAAATAAACATTGCTGCTATCAAGGGAAAGTGCTCCAGTGAGTCACATTGCTATTAGAAACTACCACCTTAAAGAAGTCAACAATCCCTCACACTTTACCATGGAAATCTTCTCTCTCCATCCAACAAGGTCTCAACAACAGAAAAAAACAAACAAACCCATCAACAAAACAACTAAATTATACCTGTTAAAACTTCGATCCTTTCATTCAGACACACAGGTAGGTAAAAGACAGGTGATTCAGAGCATAATTTTTTTAATATATCTGTGAATTATGCATTTACTGATGCTGATGCTCCAATAATCAATGTACAGCAGATTCATTGTATCATTGAATCTTGCACATACTGGAGACTAAACAGTTATCCAACTCATATAATTAGGAAAAATAACCTCAAAATAAAATAGACTGAGCTTTGTTTTTCCTAGTGTGATTTTTTTTATGATTAGTGATTTAGAAAAATACTTTTAAAGAGTTTATTATCCTTTTGTATTTGGAAAACTTGGTTTTTCTTAAAGAACACGCATGCCTTCTAGGTAATGGTCTACCTTTACTAACATTTATTGATTTAAGTGCAAGAGTAAAAAAAGAAGAGGGTCTCCAGCTCTGTGGGGCCACTAGCTCTGCACGTGGGACCAGATAAGTGATCTGGTACCATGCAAAAAGGAAAGAAAAGATTCATCTGCTCTCCCTCACCTGTCTGGGTGAGAAAACAAGCAGGAGGTGCGGAGCGGTAACTCAGCTCTGCAGTGCTCGCGTCATCCATCAGATTTCTGTTACCACCACAAGCAGGCAGCGCCTGCCAGCCTGGCTGCAGGTTGTTTGCACAGTATCAGAAACCAGAATTTTCTACTTAGGCTAAAGAAGTCTCAATGGGTATCAACCAGGCACAGACACAATCCTGTCTGTTTGCTCAGGAAAAGTTAATATAAAAGGAAAATCACACATGCCGACACGCAATGAAACCAAAAGATAATAAAAGGAACACAAGGATAGTTCTGCTTCTAAAGAGTAGTCACTGGACTGTAGCTGGATTCACTGTAAAAGTATTTACTTGTATAAAAAATAGTATTTATTTCCTAATTTAAAAAATATTTTATACATAGCTATCTGCATTTCTCGTATCCAAGCACTCACCATCATTTCAACACAACACACTTGAATTCAATTTAAACTCCCTGGATACCCATCATTTCAGACTCCCCAAGCAGCTGCCAGTGATGCCACAGGTGCTGTTTCCACTCATCACTGTATTTGACAAAGAGGATGACGCTGGCACAGTCCCTCCTGGCAGTCAGGCTGTACCCACGGGTGTGCGGGCGAGATGTGAGGAGCAGTGAAGGCAGTGGGAGGTGTCCCTGCCCATGGCAGGAGAGTTGGAAGTGGATGAGCTTTAAGGTCCTTTCCAACCCAAACCATTCCATGATTCTATGAAGCTGCAGCAGCGCGGCTTCTCCAGCCGCTTCCCACATCCCAGCAGCACAGGGGCTGTTCCTGCTCAGCAGGGCCAGACTGAAATTCTTCTGTTACCCCCTGAAAAACGTTTACTGCTTCCTACAGTTTCAGGCTAGCAACAAAAAAAACCCAATTCTTCAGGCCTAGCAATAGGCCTGGACTGATGAGCACCCTTCTGCCTCTGCAATGCAAAACAAGGGGTTAACAGCATCATAAGTCAACTCAGATGCAGACCACACTGACAGCACCACTGATCTTAACCCAAATTTCAATATAGGGCACCTTAAAGGCTCAGCAGCAATTTCATTTGGAAAAAAAAAAAAACAAACACTAAAATGCTGATTCTTGACCTGCTCAGATGAGGAATTCATAGCTAAAATTTCCACTGCTCACTTGTCCTACAGAAAGGATCATGCCAATGCACTATGCTTTCACCTACTGCCTCCAGCTGGGGATGCTGCAGCAGATTGAAATTCTTAGCTGGCACCGAGAGCACTGACCCGACCGTGCCCGCGGCGTCACTCGGGGAAAACGCCGTGGAGAAAAGTTGCAAAATCTGTCAGACGGTTTTTCTGCCTTAAAACACATCCTGACAGGAAATAACTTTTGCTATGAACACCACTGGGTAGCTCAGAACTTAAAAAGGTTTAGGTGGCTTTAATATGAGATGAAAAATACGGAAGAAATGTAATAAATGCAGGTGGCTGTGAAATGCTGGATAAAAAAGAAATGAAATTAGATAAATTGCAAAATAATACAGAGCCCAATTTATCTCTGAACCACAGAACAGATCCACAAGATCAGACTAAAAATAGGCTGCATTTAACGTTATATTAGTTATTTTAAATGTAACCCAAAAGCACTCAGATAACAACATATCACTGCATGAGCAGGTATCATCGCTCGACAAAAGAGGAAAAAGAAATCTACCACCACCAAATCCACAGGAATAAGTTAAGGGAAGGATCGGGATTTTCAGCAGGGATCTGGCAATTTACTTTCTGCAACCCCGCACACGCCAACCTCGATTTTGAAGCTGAGAAACGGGCAGCGCAAACTCTGCGCTGGCACCGCTGCCAAAGCCGCACGACCTCCCGCGGCTCTCGGGATGCGAAACCCCGCTGGGATCTCCCAGAAAACCACCTCCTCCAGCCGTACCGCTCCGCTGGCTGCGAAACCTCCGCCCTGCGCCCCCCTCCCCCGGCGGGACCCGGACCCCGGTTCTCCCGAGCATCCCCGGACACCCCAGGCATCCGGACCCCGGCGGAGCGGGCAGAGGCGGCGCTCCCGGCGCATCCCGGGAAGGCAGCACCGCGCCCCGCGGGGGATGAACCCGTGAGCCTGGAACGGTTTGGGCTGGACGGAACCTCAAAGCCCACCCAGTCCCACCCCCTGCCACGGGCAGGGACACCTCCCACAGCCCAGGCTGCTGCGAGCCCCATCCAGCCCGGCCTTGAACACCTCCGGGGACGGCGCAGCCACCGCTTCTCCAGGCAAGTGATGAAGAAATCCTTTAAATCCCTCGACCTGACGCCCGGGCGGCCGGGCTGGGGGGATACCGGCAGCCCCGGGACCCCCGCGCACCCACCTTGCATCCCCGCTGCCGGCTCCGCCGCCGCTGCTGGAAATGCGGGGCGGGTGGGCGCGACCCATCGGGGCGGAGCGGCGCCTGCCTGCAGCCAATGGCAGCCGCCCTCGCCCCGCCGGCAGCCAATGGCAGCCGCCCTCGCCCCGCCGGCAGCCAATGGCAGCCGCCCTCGCCCCGCCGGCAGCCAATGGCAGCCGCCCTCGCCCCGCCGGCAGCCAGCCCCGGCGCCGCTCGTTACGCGGCCGCCGGCGAGGGCGGGGCCCGCGCTTGGGGGTGGGTGCGGCCGGGAGCCGCCCCGGCGCTGCTCGCTGACCCCGCACGCTTTGCTTTCTACCCTTCTTCCATCTTTTTTTTTCCTCTCCCTTTATCTTCCTTTTTTCATCTTTTCTCTACTTCTCCGTCTTTCTTTCCCCCCCCTTTTTCTTTTCTTTCCCTCCCCTTTCCTTTTTCCCGTTTTCTTTTATATCCTTTTCCGTTTTCCTCTCCTTTTTTTCTTTCATCCCTTTTTGGTTTTCCTCTCTTTCCTTCTTTCCCTTTCTTTTTTTCATTCACTTTTGCTTTCTTTTTCCTTTTTCCTGTCCTTTTGTTTTTCCTTCTCTTTTGGTTTCTTCCTTTTTTTCTTTTCTGTACCCTCATTTACTTTTTTCTTTCTCCTCTTCTTATTTCTAGCCTGTGGTCTTTTTTTTCCTTTTTCCTCTCCTTTCTTTTTTCCTTCCCTTTTTCATTATTTTTTTTCCTGTCTTCCTTTCCTTCTTTCTTTTTCTCTTTTTTTTTTTTTTTTTTCCCTTCTTCCTCTCCTTTGGTTTTTTTCCTCCCTCTCCCCTTTTTTTTTCCTTTGCTTTTTTCCTTGCAGGGAGGCTTTTTCCAGATTTTTTTTTTTTTGCATAGCCCCCTCCCTCCCATGTACACTATGCAGATCAAAAACTTGGGAACTTGTCATGCTAAGTGTAAAAGGTGCCCCTGCATACATCAACACCCATTGCCAGTAGCATTGGAGACAGTTTTAGAGAATCCAGAAAGATAAATGGATGAAAACATTTGCTCCAGCTAAAACCTGAGGCTCAGAGAACATCTGTCTGGTTCAGCCCTAAGTTTTTAATAACCTGACACCCAAACTCACAGCATGACCAGGATGGGCTTCTGGAGTGCCAAACCCAGAAATACCAAAACGAAACCAGCAGATGTTTCAACCACATGACTTCAGCACACAAATCTTCAAATTGCATCACTACTGGCAAACGATTAGCCAAGTGAACTTCCTTAAAGTCCAACAGTTTTGGAAACAAATACCTGTTTTACTGTAAAAAAACCCAATATACTGAATGCATTGTCTTACTTTAAATAAAAGAGAAATTCAAAGGCATTTGTTCATAACAGTTGCCTACAGGAAAGCTGGGGAGGGGCTCTTTATCAGGGAGTGCAGTGACAGCACAAAGGAGAATGGTTTTAAGCTGAGGGAGAGGGGAGGTTTAGATATTAAGAAAAAATAATTTACTGTGAGGCCCTGGCACAAGTTGTCTGGAAAAGTTATGGATGCCCTCTGCGTGGAAGCGTTGAAGGCCAGGTTGGATGAGGCCTTGAGCAGCCTGGTGGGAGGTGTCTCTGCCCATGGCAGGGGGGGCTGGAACTAGATGGGCTTTAAGGTCCCTTCCAACCCAAACCATACTATGATTCTACAAAAATAAACTTTTCAATCAACAAACCCCAAGACTGCTGCGTATCTCAGCAGAAAACTATCAACTGTAGACAAGTGGATATGAAAAGCTCTGAATTTTCTTTATGTTTCCAGTCTGAGGACCCTAATAATTCCTAAGTTTAGAGTGAACTAAAACAAGTGAGAAAATCCACACTTGCCATTTCTCCAGATCACACCACCAGCATTTTAAACCATTAAATCTTAATTGTTGAAGCCTCTTGTCTGAACAGACCACGTTACTCATTTCTTCACAGCATTCGGAGAATACAGGATAATAATACATGCTGTGAAGTGATAAACCTGGTATCAGCCCAAATCTTGACCGCAGTTTACATGAGAAAGCTTTTTTTTTCCTGCAGATCAAGGAAGACATTTCTAAGGTGCCCCAAGAGCCCAGAACTCCGTGGTGCTGTGAACTGCTGACAGGCAACCATGACAAATTATACATTCATGGCATCTGCAACAATCGATAAAGTGACTCACCAAATTAATAAAATATAGATCACAAAGCATACATTTTTATTAAAGAATAATTTCACGATAACCAAGTAATGTGGATGCTTCCAAGCATAAGATTAAATTACATGCTGAGCAAATCTGGCATTTTGTGATAAACTGTGAAAACAGTCTTTGCAGCAGCAACTGAGGAAGAACACTGCTGACATAGTCTATAAACATGTTTCATAAAGCTTAACTGAAAGTAACAAAAAAACCCCTCATTTAAGTGGTGGTTAGAGAATTTTCTACCATATCTGCAATAATTACATTCCAGACTTCTTGTTTTGTAATTGATTCCTTCAAATATGCTGCTGATTTGTGTGTTAAAAGTAATAAAACCAGATTACCTACCTAGGGAAATATTTACACCAAGCTGGTTCCTTAACTGGTCAGACTCCAACAGTTGTTGTTAATGGAGTACACAAAGATTCAAGATGATGAAAATTTTACTGAAATACATGAAAGCACATGCCTCACCAGACAGATGGACACTGTTTATCAAAACCTTGTACCTGCTGAGTAACTTTAAGCATTAAGTACTTCCTTGAACTTAGGAATACAACAAATTCCATTAGACTTGAAGTTCTAAAGCCATACACGTGGTTAACTATTTTCCCGCACAGGCATTTCCCACTACTGGGAAATGCATCAAGAGCAGCTTTTCCAACATCACGTAAAGGTGTCAGAGAAGTCATTCCGTCCCCAAGGAGGAAGATGGAGCATCTCTTACAGCAAAGGTTTTACTTCTGGGAAGAATGCACTTAGCCACACGCTCAGTCTGCTTTATCCAGGGTCAGTCATTGCTACGCAGCTTTGAAATACGTCCTAAAGAAAGTATTTAAAATACTGAGATCCTGTTTATTAAAGCTCACAACTATTAGTTCATGAAACTCTTTAGTCCTCGCTCTCTGCAGGCCAACTGTGCCACATAAAAAGCATCAGAATACTGTCCTAAAAGTAGTTTTGATCCTCTATAATGCCAGATATATGGTGCTCTCAGGCAGTGATTGAAGCTTTGTCAGGTCTTTTAAATATTTCTTTATAGTAAAACACCCAGCGTTTCCTGGAAGTGTCCTTTCATACTGGCAGTACATAACATTTTACATCCATAACATTTAGCCCCTTGCTCAGCTTCCATGGATTTCATAGCTGAAAATAAGAGCCGAACTCTTCCCCTCCCTTATTTCTACCTAATAAATAATGGAATCTTGATTCCAAAATCCTGTCATGAAGCAAAAATCAAATAGAGCCTAAGTAACATAAACCCAATATTTGTTTATACTGGATCCATTATGAATTGAATTCCTTTTTTTAAACAAATGACATTTAATAACGTATTAAACATGTAAACAGGAACATATTTTAAGTTATAATTCCATCAGCTCTTTCCCATGGCATTAATCTTCTCAAAGGTTATATCCACATTTCAATCTCATAATTTATAGAACATTGTTAAGCTAACAGACAAGGTTCCTTAAAAATGGCTTAGTACTTAGATAAGCTACTGTGTTCCCTAACTATGGTAACCTAGATCAGTTAAAAAATGTGTATATCCATTCTCTGGCACATTATTAGCAACTGGAAATTGATTATAAAATGATGTTTTCTTTCAGAATGAGATATCTGTATTTGGAAAATGCACCCAAATGTTCCCACTTAAACACCATTTATTTTGATATTTTACAAGTTTTCTGCACGGTGATAATTCCATTTACTAAAAAAATACCCACACATAGATGTGAATTTTTTCAGACACCGAAATGCAACCACACATAGCAGCAATGCATATTTTAGAGGCAGCAAACAGGACCAACTTCAGAATTACACCCACCACCCTCAAGATAAGATGAGGCAAGAACGTTTTCTCTTGCCATAAATTACCACTCCCTCCTATCAGCAATTATTTAACTTTCAAAAATAGCTGCAACGCAAATTATGAGCTATAATTACGCAAATTTATCCCTGATATTAAGACTGCATACATGCATATTTGTAAACCTAATGAACGTATTCTAAAATGTATCTGCATGCATAATGTCAAGTACTATAATCAAATACTCCAGGATGTCTTTACCTTATCACCCAGAATGACAACATTTCTATCCTAAACATCTGTAAGTGGTCAAAAAATGCCCACTACTGCTTTTTATCTGCATAGCACCAGTGACTTGATCCTGGTGCACCCTCTCATGATAAACCTTGCTCCTTTCCCAGACAAGAGGGCAGACCCCTAAGTTAACAGGAGTCAAAAAGAGCAACAGCCAGGCTATGGAAAAAGACCCGTTATATATACACACACACCACAGTGCAACACAGAAGCTGCATCAGGTTCACAAGGTATTCAGGTATGAGAAGGTATTCAAGTATTAGAAATCCCCTACATAGCTGGCCTGTTCCTGGCTGCTGTTGGGCACAGGACATTGGGCCACATTTCATTTATGGTTTGATCCAGTGCAATCATCATTGTATGAATTACTTTGAGATGAAGTGGCTCATTCTTTCCCTGGAAACTGGAATTCATCACTATCTTAAGTCACTCAATGAAAAGCAAATTAGAATTTGACTACTCCTGCACTACTGTTCTGACTCAACACAAACATCATCCCCTTGGCCAGAGGTTCTGCTACACCGTTATCGTGCTGCCTCTCAGACAGCTGCTTTTCTCTTGTTCCTACAGCCAATCATCCAGATACTCATCTTAGACACGGGACAACACTGCACATCTTGAACAGAGCACTGCTTTAAGGGCATTGTTTTAATCCCCATGGTTCTGATCCTACCTGCATGGCTTTTGCATACCAGAGCCTGTTGGGAGAGGGAAAGGAGGTGATACAGGTGGCAGCACCACGGGCAGGTCTGGGGCAGGGACAAAGCACTCTCTGCATGCTCAGTGATCTTTTGCTTACTTCTTTAAAATGTCAAATTTACAGCATTTGTTATGGATTGAACATTATACAACGATGAACTCATTTTTTATTTAATCATTTCTTCTTATTCATTTCACTCTTACAGGGCTTAGAAATCCCAGATTCCCACAAATATAGGATCTGCACAGAAACTTAACAGCAACCCAATACAGTTGTCTTTTTCCACAGTGCTTTTCAATGGTGATAGAAAGTACCGCTATGATAAAAAGCCTCGATACTCTGATTCAAAGCACAAACACTATTTTTAAAGTCAAAATCTGTTATAACTACAGGGTTGGGGTTTGTGGTGAGATTTTTTTGGAAGACTTTTTTTTTTTTTGTACTTACAGTGAAAATCCTGAATATTGTATATGCACTTCCATATCATTTCACAAAACTGTCAACACCAGATACACGCTTCCTTCTTTGCAGCACCTCCCTGTGTGGCCACCCTCATCTAAATTTGAAAACATTTTGGTAAGCATAGCTGACGTTTCATGGGTGTAATCTGAGAACATAAGGAATTTAAGAAAACAGTTAATACCATACTAAATCTAAAATAGGCTTTTAAGAACTTATTAGCTTGCTCAGATCAGGACTCAATAAGATAACCATCTAGAAATTACTATCTGTAGCCCATCTAGCTTCCTCCTAGAATTTCCTTCCAGGAGTTTTGTTTTGGAACATTTGAGGACCTTTTCAAGGATATTTGTATATTCTATTGTTGGGACATATTTAATACATTCATTAAATATATTCTTAGCATTACAGATTTACCCTATATATCACTGTACTTGTACCACAACATTTATCACAATGGGCTTCTGCTCCAAGAGCAGATTTTCTCAAAGATGGTACAGTTGTGAGCATCCACTTTTCTCAGTTAAAGAAACCAGTCTGAATAAAGCATTGAGTGCTCCACATTTCTTAGAAGCACAGGACTAAGATGTTAGAAGAGCTACATAAAGTAACTCCTTTCATGAACATGAATTTCCTACTAAGGAAACACCTACAATTTTTTGCTGTCTCTCTCCCTGGAAAGCCGTGGTGGAATTTGGATGCTCTGTCCATCAGGAATCCTCTCCCAGCATTCAGCCTCAATCCATTCAGCCTTTGTCCATAACCACTTTTTCTTCTGCAGCCATTTCAGTTCTAACTTTTACTCCACACCCCATCTGTTTAAGGACAGATACTCTCCTCACATCTCCCTCTTATGGAATAGTCTCTTCACCTCAGTCCTTAAACTGTTCAGAAATTATGAACTCACACTAATAGAGCAGAAAATTCTGTTCCCTTGTTTTCATGCATATCACAGGGACTGCTAAAGTGCATCCCATGATCATCTAAGTACTATTTATCTGTAATGAGGATCTCATTGCAAGTTCCTATTTCACAAAACTCTGCTATTACTTATATGACCTTTGATTTTGCATTTTGAATTTGATTCCACTTCTATTAGCCCAGTTTTCAATGTCATCTCAGTTATTTCTGTACAGTATCCTGATTCTCCTCTATATTTAGGATGTCTTCCAATTTTGTCATTAGCACAGCACCTCTACTGATGCCAGGTGATCCACATCAAGCAAGTCAGGCTCAATACTCTGTGGGTAACCTCTCCTGCATGCCACACCTTTTAAAAAAATATTATTTCATTTCAAACACCACCTGGCAATGAGTTTATGCAGGAGGAAATAATTCTTCTTCAGCTCAATTTTTCCAGCTGCAACCACTCTAATTGCTTCCCAGGTCTTCTGTACACGAAGAATTAAGATATATAGATGAAATTGTGCCCACAGCTGCTTACACAAGGTCCTTGTCTGGCCTCTACAACATCATTATTCAACAGATGGTCATGAGTAACATGTTCTGGCTCAAGGTCTTTGACAACACTGGGTGCGCACTGAGGAATTGGCCTCTGCGGTTGGACTCACACACCAAGGTCTCAGCGACCTTCAAGAGGCAGGCAAAACCCAAACCTGAGCTTGTTCCTTCACTTCTGGTAGCTCATAAGCTGGGAGCCTATAATTCTTGGCAGCAGTAAATACTAATTTTTGAGTCCTGAATTAATTCACAATAAGTTCCTTAGTATTCCATAAAATTTACAACACTTAAGTGCTGAAGGCTGAGCTGAAGGGTTTTGTTTTTTTTTTTGGAACAGGAGATAACATCTGGATTGCCAAACACTGTGGTGGTTTAGAAGTGAAGAGCGAAGGCTCCTCCAGGGAGGTGCTAGAGGCTGCCCCACACACTGCTGGGCTGCCTTTGGCATGACAGTGTCTTCAGAACATCTCAAAAAAGGGCTTCTGCCAAAAAAACCAAACTCAAGTACGTTTAACCATTTTTAGAAGCACTGCCAACAACCAAGGCTTCAAACCAGAGACTTTGCCTCTACCTGCCTCCCTGTCCCTAGAATGGTTAAACGTTACCATTAAATCACACAGCACTGTTAAAGCAGTTCAAGACCGCCCTGAGGTGCTGGACCCAAGATTCTCTGCTCGAGCAGGCCAACAGCAGTAGGTCCTATGGCCAAAACGGTGGGACCTCTGCAGGGGGATGTCAGGTAGCTGTAGGCCCTCTGCTGAGGCATGTTCAGTGAAACATTGTGCTTTAATTACACAATTACACAGAAAAAGGCCCAGCTTTGCAGTTTTGCAGACACAACCCTCCTTCCTGGCACAAACTCTTTCAGTGGTTAAATTCTGAAGCCACGTGCAGGGTAAGAAGACTCTTCTTACACCTTTCCAGCAACATCAATAACAGTCCTAGTTAGGAACCTTCGTTAGCTCTGTGCTCATTAAATCAGTTGTTTCTCCTTGATGTAACATTAGATCAGACATCCCTAAAAGTGCCTATGTGTAGCTATAAAAACACTTCTGCTTTTGTTCTGCAAAACACTTAACAGAGAAGTGTTTATATCAAAACTAGAGTTAAACATCAATTAAGAGTTAATAATAGTCTTAACATAACATTTCAGATCTATCACAATCCCATAATAAACTGACTGCAGAGCTGACACTGCTTTGGTTTCAGCTGTTTTGGCTCTGAAGGAAACCACCATTTGATTAGAAAACCTGAACTATCTTCAGCATTAACATCTCAATTGAAAATGCTCCTGAGCTTCACTGTTTGCTCTCAAGGAGGCCAACACACCCTGTCATTTCAGTTGCCTACCTGCTCATTGCAGCTCTGCATACATGAGGAAAGGTTTGGAATTTTTTTAATACATAATTATTAATGAGTGCTTATTCTACAAAAGCAGACGGAGTTTTCTCCTACTCTTCTAGTCCTTCTTAAGCTCTTTGGATCACAGATAACACAGAAGCTATTTAGCCTGTCAATTTGGATAATATACACCTATTTTTCAAAGAAAGGGACATGTCAGTTCTCAAAGCTGTCTGAAATGCAGAACACAACCCACTAACCAAAAACATAATACTAGGTAAAATGCACCATTAATATTCTCCATTGCATTTGGCACTCACACTCTTACTACAGTAAGGCCTCTTTGTGTAGTCCATCTTCCAACATGAGTAAGAACAGAGCAGTTTTGACTGATAAAGTCAGAAGCAACAGCTAAAAAATTATTTTTAAGAGAGCGTGTTCTTGTGTGCCTTTTTCTGAAAGGGTTCTCAGGCCCTGGCACAGCTGCCCAGGGAGGGGGCTGAGTCCCCATCCCTGGAGGTGTTTAAAAGACAGGCTGATGAGTTTCTCAGAGACAGGGTTTAGTAGTGAACAGGCACTGTTGGACTTGATCTCAGAGGTATTTCCAACCAGATGATTCTATGATTCTGTGTACTTAATAGGGAGTGCACATGGTCTATAATGCTGTCCCATGGTCAGGGTTAAACATCTTCTAAACCATTTACCTGGCTATAAATCCTGGCTCCTTACCCACGTGTCTCCTTCTCAACTACCTGAAGGCACCTGCAATTGATGGATAAGGAAAAGCAGCTTCTATTGTGTCCCAAAGACTTACATCAGTCTTAAACCACTTTGATCATTTGAACAAGGTTATTTTTTTATTTAAACACAGAAGAAAAACTCTATTGAGGGTGTTTTGTTTTTTTTTTTCTTAAAACAAACCTGGGAGTAGTTAACACGGCAAAAAGATCACTGCAGCAGTCCTTGGCACGGGCAACACTTAACAAAGGTTGAAAAGCAACAGCCACCTGAGAAAAAAAATAGTTCTGACTTGTTTGAACTAGAAACTCTCCACATGAACTAAGCAAACATCCTTATCCTTTCAATAACCCGAACACTCTGAGCCAAAGTAACAAAGCAAACAAATATGTTCAACAGTATTTAGCACCATCTCCTATTTGAGAATTTTCTGGGTAACACTAGGAAGATCTATTATAGTTTTGCACCAGTGAAGAAGCTAAACAGAAGGTTTGAGTCCCATGAGGGTATCCACACCACTTGTCCCAGACTCCACACAGAGAAGCTTTACAGGGTGTACATAAGTAAGTGCCCTACACAGCCATTTGATCATGTCAAGCATCAAGTTTAAATAAGAAAGCAGGAGGAAAAAAAAAAAGACTTAAAACATGCACAAAATTAAAAGCTAAATGATAAATAACAAGCAGTAGAATGATGAATGCAAGAAAAAAAATTAATCTTCATTGAAATGACTGGATTTTGTGCCTCACCACACAGCAGAGAGGCCTTACAAAGCTGGCATCCACACTACCTTGATAGGAAATTCAGTCTTATCCCTTCTCTTAAGTCAACCACTGTCCAGCACACTGTCTACTACAAACACCTCAAATGGCCTTAAGCAACAGCAGTATCGATGGCAGTGATCACAAGATAGCATAAAGATACAAGAACAGATTTTTCTCTTGTGAAATGTTATGAATATTATGCCTAAATAATTTCTGAATTATGCATGGAAAGACTGCACTTAAATCTTATTTTTTAAAAAGGTGCAATGAGAATAAAATAAGAACCGAGCTGCACAAATAGACTGAAAGAATCATTATTAAAATAAAATCTTGCTGCTTATCACTATTTCATCTGGAAATGTATTACAGATTTATCAACTTTTATCACCTCAAATGCCTTGCCAAAAGCTTTATCACCTGAAGCTCAGGAAACATCTCACAGGTTTTCTTGGATACATCCATGAGGCCTAAAATGATTTACACGTATTGGCAGATGTCAGTTTATTTAACATGTTAATCAGTAATTCGTGAAAATAATTTTGTTGAAAACAATAAACATGCACAATTTCATCTTCTAATTATATTCCTTCCTTTACTCTGTTATATATCACATATTTGTTATATTGCTCACACAAGAGTGGATTTGCTGTTTCTGGAAAAACACATAACTGCATGTTGTTTCATTTTATGACTGAAATACCCTCTCACGCGTCCATGTACGGGAAAAACACACCCTACTACCACTTTTTAATAGAAAGGTTAAGATGTGTTTGCTCTCAAGCTCATTCTATGAAACTTTTTCTCTCCCTGATTAATGGTTAACTGGCTATAAGTTTGCACTTTTTTAGTGATATTTCTTGCACATTACAAGAATCATGCCGAGAAGCACATACGTAATAAGGTTTATTTCTATTTCCATGATATTCCTTGCCAAAAAAGCACGGTGAAACCCATCTGTTGTATTTCCTGGTTGAGGTTAGACAAGAAAAGGAGATTCTACACAGCACTCTATCATTGCAAACAATATTGATTAAAGCAGAGTTTGGAGATGGAATCGTAAGTGCTTACTTGGATTAGGCATCGTGCCTCACTGATATACGCAGATGGAAATATATATAAAATATAACACACAGATGAAAGAATGACCAGGAGACTGGAATAAGGTCCCATATAGAGGCTGAAGCTTCAGAGAATCATTTCTTTACCTTTGTCCTTTTCTGTACCAATGTTTATTTTTTGCCAGTTTTAATAATGAAAAACTACCTGAAAAACTGAAGTACTTTGGGATGCCTTTTTTGTACCTTGTACAAGTAACGCAAGTGCTCTGACAAGGCATGAACACTGCATTTTTATTTTACTTTCTTAAGGAAAACAGATACTGTTCTCTCGTTGCAGATGGCACGCCTTTACAACGTTTTAACTGGACTAACTTCCTCATTCAAGACATAAATGTTCTTCCTTTTATCTCTCAACCAAACTCATGTGCCACATAATTCAATGTTAGTGTGTGAAGGAGCATAGCTAATCAGGTTGTTGGTAAAATCAGCTGAGATGATGGCCACAAGTTGCACCAGGGCAGGTTTAGACTGGACATTAGGAAAAATTCCTTCACTGAAAGTGTTCTCAGGCCTTGGCACAGCTGCCCAGGGAGGTGGTGGAGCCACCATTCCTGGAGGGATTTAAAAGATGGATTGATGAGTTTCTTAGGAACATGGTTTAGTAGTGGTCAGGGACAGTTGGACTTGATGATCTCAAAGCGTTGTCAGCACTAACAATGGTACTGAAAATGGGAATACAGTTTTTGTAATATAGACATTAAAGAGCACGTGGTCAAATGTCACCACTCCCCCCAAAAAAAAGTCATAGAATCATCTGGTTGGAAAAGACCTCAGACATCGAGTCCAACCATATATATTAGCAGTAATTATATTTCAATAATGTGAGTGATTACATCTCAATAAACCAGAAAGTCATCCTTTTAGCTGCAGACCAAGTTCTTTTATGTGGGCATTTTTTGTTTTGATTTCTTTGACTCTCAAGTTCCACAAAAAGCTTCCTTTTATCGTGTAGATGTTTGGGGGAAGGCCAAAGCAAACAATTTTACCAGCTTCATTCCATGCACCTTCACATCTCTCCGTAGCCCTCACTCCTTGGACTGACATTAAAGGCTCAATCAGAAATGCCTCAAGTTTCCCAGATATTTAACCCTTTCTTCCCTTGATTCTGAGTGCAGTAGAAAGATGATGTTCCTCAAAAAACCCCCAGGTGAACACAACACTAACGTGCAGCCCACAGACCTTTCCTGCAGATTTTACATTCAATAATATAAAAAAACACTTGGCACAGACACAGAGTTGTAATTGAGACCATCTCTAAGACTGATAAGCTGTTCTAGAAATGACACATCATCCCTCTTATTTATAGATTCCTGTTAGTTCATATTTGCATCATAGTCCTTATTATAGTGTCTGATCCTCAGCTCCATGCAATTTACTGGTAATTACATTTTTTGTTCATTTCCAGAGATAAATCTCACCCTAACGAAACCACACCTCCCTTATCCAGTACCTAAATCTCTGGCTGCTTAGAAAGGTCACTTTCATGGAGTATTGGATGCAGTCCAAACCTAAGAAATTAATTCTATATACTAACTCTCAAACATCTTGGAGAACTCTACAAGTGATTCTTTTAACTGTATTACTAAAGCAATAAAATCAACAGAGTATTTTTACTATTTGTTTAGTAATAGCACTTTACAACCACACAGCACTGTCACAGTAAACTCAAATCCACTTATATTTTTATTACTCCTACTTCAAAAAAAAAAGAAATAAAAGATACCACTCATAAAACTCTTGTAAGAATAGTCATTTTCTTGATGAAGTTTATATAACTGCTGTTATAGTTAGACACTACTCAATGAGGCAATATTTAAATAAAAAGACAAAACCCTCTACTAATAGAACCAATTTGTTTTTAAGAACTTTTTAAATTACTGTACACTGCTAGAATATACGAAATCAGTCAGAACTGTAACATTTCCATTTGATAACTCCCAAGTATAAAAGAATTTGTCCTTTATGCATGATAAAATCTAGTGACACAGCAAAATATTGCCACTGCAGTGTCCTCAAGGTGTGCCCTTCGGAGAGTCCTGCGCCGCTTGCTCAGAAGCACCGCAATAATCCATTAAGTAAAAATCATTTACATGCACAGAAACAGCTCAACCTCTGAATCATGAAGTATATAATAATTGTGTTACAGCTTTCTAGCTTGATAATGCTATTATTTTCTTCCAAATATTCTCCGCAAATGTTTGTTTCAATTATTCCTTAATAGGCAGTTATTTATATAGAAAAATTATTAAATACTAAATGTCTTTATTCTATAATAGTTTGTTGTGGGAAGGGGGTTGAACTACATACAGACACTTTTCACCTTGCTGTAAAATGTCAGACAGTAAAAGTATTATCAACATTTCACAGCTAAGGAAACATCTACAGTGGGAAATTGCTTCCACAAGGACTCTAAGCACAGCTGGTTAAGCTTTATTCTGATCTCCTGTTTCTTTAATCACAAACCATACCACATAGATTTGTTACATCATCCACGTGTTATGCATTATTATAGGTGGCTGACACAGAAAACTTTTTCTCTAATTTTAGGTATCCTGCCCCTCTTTTTTTAAACACTTCAGCAGTTCTGAGTTAGACAAAAAGAAAATCAATCCTAGAAGTGGTCTACTAAAAATATATTTCTTTCAAAATGTATAAAATATATATCTGAAGTCATGAAAAGCAGTATCATTCAATGCACTGACAGGCCTAATAGAAAAAAGCACTGGAAATGCACAGCTGCAGCTACCTGTGGCCCTGGATATTGATACTCTGGGTTAAGACAGTGATGCACTGCACGTGGGCAGTGCCACTTCAATTTTTGACTAATCATGAGGTTAATACAGCTGGAAGCCTCAAAGAACGGGAGAAGGACCCTGCATGGCTTTACTAAGTTTGGCCTTCCACAACCAAAGATGCAAGAAAAGCTTGTGATGGGTTCAGACCAAGAAACTACCTTGCTCAATAGTGCTTTATCCCTGCTGCTGGAGCTGGGAAAAGAACAGTGAGAAAAAGAACAAGAAAAGGGCAAGACCAGTAATTCATCTCCAGAACCTCTCCACTTGCAATTCAGGAGGTGTGTGAGTGAGAAGTCTTTCAGGAGTTCCCTTCCACAAACATGCCTACCCACATTTTCAGCCCTCGTGAAACTTCAGTAACCTACAAGATCCTGCAGTGTGAAGTTTCACAACTCACCTGAAGCGCGATGGAATCCTTTCCACACCTGCACGTGGCAGTTTCACTTGATGCTCACTGGTTATCGCATTGAGAACAGGAACAGATGGGCCAAGGTAAGAGCCAAGGGGATTCAGGGGCACCTGGGGAAGCAGCAGCACTGCTCTCTAACCTGAGCCAAGGAGAAGGGTTCAACTGCTACGATTCCATGAAAGTAGGTCAACATTTTCTTGCTTATTCCCAGAAAGGGACTTGATGTTCTGACTATCAATAGTGTGGAGTGCAGTGCTGAGTCAGGGACTTTTTCAAGCATGGCTCATCAAGACTTTACCACAGAAATCATCTGGTTGAAAGAGACCTCTGAGATCATCGAGTCCGACTGTACCTGTCCCCTTCCTAAACCCTGTCCCCTCAGGAACTCATCAACCTGTCTTTTAAACACCTTCAGGGATGGGGACTCCACCCCCTCCCTGGGCAGCTGTGCCACGGCCTGAGAACCCTTTCAGTGAAGAAATGTTTCCCAATGTCTAATCTGAACCTCCTCTGGCACACCTTGAGCCCATTTCTTCTCATCCCACCACTTATAAGAAGAGACCAACACCCCCCTCGCCACAGCCCCCTTTCAGGCAGTTGTAGACAGGGATGAGGTCTCCCCTCAACCTCCTCTTCTCCAGGCTGAACAACCCCAGCTGCTAAATATTCTCCCAGCTAAATCATCTCAATGCCACCACCTGCAAAAAGCCTCAAGTCTTCTTCATCTAAAAGGACTTCAGTTTACCATTTACTAATACTTTAAATATTTTTCAACTCTGTAGAAAACTATACCTTTAGGAACATATTTGCAAGTGCTTCCTTTCACAAAGGACTAATGCAATAAAAATCAGAGCAAACGGAATCAAGTTGATCATTAAATTAAAAAATTAACATTTAATGCTAATTGATTTCCAGTGAAGATCCACTCACATACAACCAAAACTAATGTATCACAAAGAATATTTTAAGAAACATTAAAAACAAGGAATGAAATAGGAATTATTTTACATCCTCATCAGGGAAGAGAATCAGAAAAACAAAGGAGACTCAAAATTGCAGAAGAAGAGGCAGCTAAAGAGCATTTTTAACTGCAAGACCACACTTTATCACCAGATGCACCACTGCTATTACCTTGGTACAGCAAGGCCTTTAAGGAGTTGCTCTAAATTTTCTTTCATCAGCTATTCCAGGATGCAGCCATGTATTTGTTGATTACTGTAATCACAAGGAACCTATAAAATAATCACTGATTTATGGTTGACACAGATAAAAGGAAGCAACTGATTAAAAAAATTCTTGATTGGAAGTTTTCAGCTCTGGAATGAACTCCCTTTTACATTCATGCATCAACATCTTGGACAAGGGGCAGAACTCCTCTAATCTTCTGACATTTTGGGAGGTTTCACTGAGTGACATTGAAAATTAAACAGGAAAGGCTTTTGTAAATACTAAGATTATATTAACAAGCATTTCAGAATTACAGTGAAGGATTAGGATCCAAGAAAAGTTCAAACCAAGCTAGTGCCTATTTCAAAAACACGGCAGTTTAATTTTATGAAGATACAGCTAACAGATAAGAAAGAGGAAAGCGTGGGTCAGGAGGTAGGATAAACTGGCTTTATAAATACTTTATCAGGGCAAGTTCCTTATGAGACTAGAGGGGAGGACACAAGGACAGGAATGGCCCAGAGATGGGGGCCTCACCTCAAAGAAAAGAAACAGTCCAGAATTTTAAGTCTCCATCCACAAAATTAGGTACACAAACATAGTAGAAACAGAAGAGAAGCTTGAATTTCTTGTTTACTGAGGAACCACTGTTGGATGGTGCTTCAGAGAAACAACTAGAGAACTCCCTCTAGGGAAGGGAACACAAGTTGAGTCACAGCATCACCCGAGCTGGAAGAGACTCGAAAGAATCATTGAGTCCAACTCCTGTCCCTATACAGGACACTCCCAACATTCACAAAGTGCCAGTGATGGAAGGTGCTTCATTGGCAGGCAACACTTTTTGTTTCTGTGTGTAATATCTGAGCATCTCTTAGATTTTCAAAGTAAACCAGGCTCATGCAACCATGCCTGCCCATCTGCCCACTGGGCCCTCCCTAATTAAAACCTTAACTCACTGGCCAATTTCAACCAGAAGCCACCAGTAGTCTCAAGAAGAATTAAGTTCCTGCAAGTTTCATTAAGGAAAAAGGGCATCCAGATGAGAATATAGACTCAAATTAAAGGCCCTCCGTTGTGAAAGGCTGCAGCAGGACATCATCAGTAATCCCTTCCACGACACCAGCCAGTCCCCAGGCATCTCTGACCCAGCCAACTGCTGCCTTACGAGAGATGCTGGGACAAGAGGCAACACACATGAATTTCTCAAATAAGATACCATCCTGCCTGCCATCTTTCTGCAAAACGTGGTCCAGCTGACACGTGTTGTATGTGAACACAGAAGGTCTGCTCGATGTGCATCTGCCCCCAGAAGAGTTAATTCTGTTTGAGGATTGTGATCTTAAGAACAAAGTGCTCGCTGAACTGCTCACACCAGCAAGAGGGAAGGAAATGAAGATGATCTTAAAGTGTGGAGGGTACTTAAATTTCATCCATAATGTACAAAGGAATTTCAAGGGGCTGATGATTTTAGATGGGTTTTGAAGTTCTGAGACACCTGCCTTCCCCACATCTCCTAACTTGGGGTGTCTATATCCTTCTGAAGATCCGGACTAAAGCATGTTGCTAGGCTGTCAGCAACTGCCAGGCAACAAATCACAGCACATAGATTGAAGTCACACAACGTAACATACTGAGCATGTTTAATTGTTAAGAAATTGATAATCTCTGTTGTCATAATAAAATGTAAAATGGGATCATGTTTTTTTTTTTTTTTCTGGAGGGGGGGATGTAGAGGGAGAATAAGAATAAAAAAAACTGTAAATCATTCTTGTTGCCTGTCCAGTTTGAAACTTATGCACTCATTCTTCAATCTGTTAATATTGAAATTAATTTGATGTTATGATGAACCAAGCCACTCACGGTGCACAACATGTAATTAAGATTCATAATACTTCCTTCTGAGCTCCTTCTATTCATTGCCCCACCAAATTATTAAAACAAAGCAGTTACTATGGTAACTAATTCATTCACTGCATTATTATATTGTTTCTAAACATCGGCGCCTAGTTGTGCTGACTTACATGCCCTAAATTCCAGTTTGAAATTCTAAACTTCTGTCTTGTTTGTCAGAAAAGCCCTTTACAATCTATGCATTCATGCAGATGAGGATAGCTAGAGTACAGCTGCTTTTGTTTATTGCAAGAAGTAACTGTTACTAAATTATTTGAGTTTGATAAATTGATGGTGTCTGCAAGCGAGCGCAGAGCAGCACTTCAGGGAACAAGCATGGGAGTTCATGGAGCACTAGACAAACAGGCAAACATGACCATCTGCAGGTTAGATAAACTAACAACAACAACAAAAAATGACTGGCAGATGTTGTGAAAACTAAGTAACACCTGCCTAAGTGGTATTTGATACCCAGAAAAACACCACATGGGTATGACTGATGCAATCTTCAAGAAAGGAACAGCAGGGAACAAGAAAGAGTGATAAAATTGGCTGGGAAAAAAGTTTTATTGGCACATAAAACTATTTCTTCAAATGTACACTCCTTGACAAAAAGAGACACTTCTCATGTTTGTTTAACACTTAATTATTCTCATTTAACTATTAACAGAAGTCAGTCCTAGGCTATTTGGATTTGGGTGTCATTATGTAGCAGATGAGGAAACTTTCTGGAAAATACTGGTAGGATCAGAAGAACAAAGAGTCTTTCCTTCCTCTTCATCTTCCGCTCTCCTACTGCAACTGCCTGCAATTTTAATTGGGGTTTTTTGTGTGTCTCCATTTAATTAGCAGAATGAGAGATTTAAAAATTCAGTCCATAAGATCCTCCTTTGAAAAATAAGTATCAAGAAGAGGAAAACATGAGTAATTCTGAAAAGCTAGTTTCTAATTAAAAAAACCAACAAACACACACATATCTACTCAAAGTTACAAGCAAACTGAATTTAGTTCTCCCAGGAAAGGAAGGAAGAAGGAATCTTATTTTCAGCATCTAAGCAGGGTCACAAACACCTCCCAGTCCTGGATCCACAGTGGTACCAAGGGGCACGCTTTTACTTGCTGAAAATGCCAGGTGTTCCAGTTAGCAAAGCCTCTGGTTTTAAAGGGATGTCAGGAGCATCAGGACAGCCTGCTGTTATTTACATAACAGGAACTCTGGAAGTCCCCACTGACCATTTTCTGTCAAAGAAAGGCACAGAGGTGGAGAGGCAACTTCTGTTTTCAAACCTTCTATCTGTCTCTGGAAGAGCTAAAAGATAACCCACATCTTTTTTTAATGCCGAATGATCAGGTGACAATGACTTTTCTAAGGAGGAGAGAGAACTCTGCAACATTGTCCTGTTTGAGAGGAACCTTTCAAGTTCAATACTGACCTCATGGAACAAGGACAAGCAGCAGATGCCTTCAGGAACAGAAGACTGTCTCCATTTTTATTGTCTTGTTTCCACTTACATAATCACACTCCCATCCTGCCTGCACTGAGGGAGGAAACAAAATAAAAGCCTTTTTTGCATCTCATTCTGCACTTCCCTTAAGGATGGGAACAGCCTCTATGAAAGCTGAACATGCCTGCTTTAATTAGAGGACTATTTAAATTGGTCAGCATGTTTACCTAGACACTTAATCTTGGGACAGTTCAGTTTTCCAGAGCAGAGCGCAAAGCAATGGATAAATCTAGGGCTTCCAGAGCACCTTCCCTGGCCCCAGGCAGAAATGAATCTGTATTACTATGAAGTATTTAGACTTCTAAAAAGCTTTTTAAAGTTTTAACAGAGACTCAGCTGCACTGCATAAAAGCCAAATATCTAGTCCAAAAAGTTTTTTAAATTCTATAAAGGTTACTTAAGAATTGGATCACTAGGTGTGCTTAAGTACTGGATTCTGATTTAAAAAGATATGATATTAAAAATATAATGATTACAACCCAGTAAACCTAGTTTCAAGCTATATTGTTTCCTATATTTAACGCTGTCTTTAACATTAACATTAAATAAAACTATTTTGACTATTATAGCAAGATCTATAGCTGAACATACCCACTGTCACAAGCGAACAGGATATTTCATTTCAATATCCCAAAGTAAATATCTGTATAGTTACTCAGACAAAATATGTAATGCTGGACAACACAAACACACAGCTTTTCTTTGAAACGGTTCAAACTTAAATCAATAATGTGAATGCTTCAGCAAAATCTAAAAACCTCACTGAAACTTTTTTTTTCCTGCAGCTTCTCCCTCCCCACTTTTCTTGTTAAAATAATGCTTTTCATTAGCAGCTACTGTTCAGGATCATTTAGGGCAAAATGAGCTTTTAAGCTAATTTTCTTCTCATACAGCTTGCATTGTTACTGGTAATACCTCTGTAACACTGGAGTAGCTTAAGTGCATGCAAATTCCAAAGCTGTTTAGGTAGAGCATAAAGAAGATTCAAATTACAAAAGCAGGTTACTGCAGCAATGCAGAGGAAAGCCAACACACCTTGCACTGTAAATACTCAATATTACGGATAAAAACAGAAGCCAAACACAACGCTGCGTATAAGCATTTCAGCTACAATTGTAATGAGATAAAGAGTGGGTTTGCATTGGGGTAAACACACCCCAAATATACAGATAACTTTCCTTAACATGTGGAAAGTGACAAATGAGCTTGTTATATTCATGGCATCATTTTTTTACTATTAATTTAAGGTCAGCTTATCTTAGTCCTTAGAACAGCCTCCCTGCTCTTTGAAGACAACTCATAAAACACATTAAATATTTTACCTAATTCTCTATTTCAAGCTCATTATTTTCAAAGTTCTTATGGGCAAAACACAGAAAAAGTAGTGTTGAATTGATAAAACACCCTTGTATACAAAAAAGCAACGTATGCATTTTTATTTTAAGACACATATCAAAGCCATTTGGGCTACTCACAGAATAGTCTGTTTGCTTAAGCACCTTCATTTGTTACAGCTGAAAGATTTCATGGCTGTTCCTGCAGAAGGATTTAGGTACCATTTACCACCGGACTCCTAATTTCATTTGCACTGGATTGCTAGGGAGAAAAGGAATTTCCTCCAGTTCAAAATCCTTATTTAGTTGCTGAAGGCACTTAAGGTAAGAAAATAACGTTTTTGCAAAGGTTAATTGGTACTTGATGAAGGAGCAACTTTCACTGAGGAAGCAGCAAATGATAAAACATCAGGAATCTTTTAGCTCCCTCTGCTGCCCTAAACCTTCAATAATCCTTCTTCCAAAGTCTGTCAAAAAGACACCAAAGCAACCATACAGCCCATTAGTCTCCTTGTAAGAAACACCTGGCTTATTTAGAGTGCCAAGTGCCAAGATGACTATGCATAAAGAAAACTCTATAAAGTACTAAGTGATTTACAATCGTCTGTACATTTTATTATTTCCTTTCTTTCTCTGATATCTGCAGTGTGACAACTGTGAACATCCTCAAATTTGTATGTCAGTGAAGAATACTGATGGCTCATTTTCCAAAGAACTTGACATGCCACTTACACAAGACAGCTGAGCATACTCACTGCCCAGAAACATTCATTCTTCTTTCCTTTTATTTACAGATCAACTTACACAGTATGCACCAACTTTAATAAAAATTCCTTTTTAAATTCAAGGAAAACCCAAATGTTGTCAAAGTAGGCCATAGCCCTCATTAACAGGCAAAAAAACTTGTCTGAACTCCCACTTTCACAACTGCAACGGGTCAAATCACAGTTTACACAACCCAGGCAGGCTCCATCAGTGTTCATGAAATAACACTTGGTATTTATTGATCAGTCTGGTACTCCCCACTTGTTAAGAAGTCAAGGGCTTCATTTCATGCACCAAAAGAAAACAAATCAGGAAAGAGAATGCACTTTTTAGATTAAGTCACTCTGTATTTCAAGAGTTCTTTATAAATTTGGAAGAAGAAATCAGACTTCAAGTCATACCTGCTTTTTTCTCTGCATTCCTCCTGGAACCATCAATACACCTCATCAACTAAGAAATGAAGACTGAGCTTATTAAATCTCATGCTATACAGCACCACAAGCAAGAAAAAAAAAAAAAAAAGAAGCTTTAAAAACCAATATTTTCTTCCAGGGAAAAAAGCCTAGAACACTTCCCTGAGAAGAAACTATTCCTTTATCATGCACTTTTGCTGTCCTTCAAAGAGCAGAACACTTGGTTATGTGCCAGTAATCAGACTTCCCCAGAGAAAGGCTGCCCTTCATAAAAGCAAAATATAAGATCTTATCTGAAATCTCAGAAATTCATCCCATTAATACACACTTCATTTTCCAATTTATAAACCTGACCAACTCCGCTTTTCCTAGATAATAGATGTTAAAACAGCCAAAATAGATTTCAAGTTTTCTTCTGCACACTTTTTAAAAGAAAGAGACAACTTGTGACTAAAGAACAACCTTAAGACTTATTCCAGTGCTGTATAAAAAAAAGAAAAAAGGCTTGTAATGATTGTTGAGAAGCTATAAAGTGTGCAAAGAGTTTTTTTTTTCTTCAAAACCAGAACTAGAAAAACATATAGCATCTGTCTAGGGACACAGAGGGTCTTCCCAGACCTGTTGCACTTGCATATCCCACAGCCTTTGCTATAAATATCACTTGAGGTGATCTGGAAAGAACTTTCTAATTTCAAGCAATCACCAAACTGGAAAAGCCACTCTCTCAACTTTGCAGTTCCATTTCCTGTATTGTGCTGTAGTTGTTTGATCCCTGTGTAAACAAGCAGGAAGAAATGTATGAGGAGACAACCCTTTCCTCCTCCCAGTTCCAACATCTCTAAGCTCTCCTCATTTAATAGGGTAGAAACAGAGATGGTTTCCTAAAGCTTGAACCCCACTAAAAGCAGAGACCAACTGAGCATTATATAATGTACAGTATAATGGATTTAGAGAAAATTTACTATGTTTATTGAGCCCCTTCACAGACAATTTAGAGTAGAATTTCCTTTGCCCTGCAACCACCTTCTGCTGCCTTCCTACTCCGTCTATTTGCTCCCAGCAAATTCAGAGGTCAGACATCCAAGGCAACTTCCAAGCAACAGTCAGTAAAACAGACACACATTTAATTACAGATTTCTAGAATATAAGCAAATACACAGCATTGTTTACAGATTTGTTACAATATGAAGTACAATAACACCTTAATTAGAGATAACAACTTCACAAAATGCCAGAAACGTTTAGAATTTTCAAATTACCCACAAAATGAACACATTTTATTTTTGCACTGTGACACTTCCAACTGTTCTGCCAAATGTATACTACTGTAATTATGCTTTGCAATCACCAGCATCACCGGAGAGGGGGACAAAGAACAATATCATCAGTAGCTAATTATTCTTCCACATGCCTTGATACTTTTATCTTCAAGGGAAGAATCCTAAATGTTATTTTAGAAATTGCAAAGTGGGTTTAATATTAGCATCTCAGAGTGCCTAGAATCACATCCTTATGCCCGAGTACAATTCACAGCTGCTGGTGGAAGTTGGAAACCAGAATTTAGTATTAGGCTATTTGAAGGGATAGTCTTGGACTTCCATCACCTAAGTAAACTCTAGTTTAGAGAGCTGTAAAAACTGCAGTGGCAAAACCCATTGTATACCACTCTTTTGAGATAATACATGCAAGAACACGGCAGATAATTGAAATGTGGAAGAAAATAAAATTGCAAAAAGCTTCAGGATTAAAAGCAAATATTCAATTTCATATTAAAAAGAAGAATCACTGAAGGGAATCCTAGGTACCTCACAGATAAAATTACTCAGCTACATTAAAAGAGAACTAATTGCTCCCAAAGCTCTTTTCTGCAGTGAGCATCAACCTTAGTACTACTACCATACTATGGTTAGCTCACAAGGTAACAGTAAATCCACTCATGCCTGTTCAATTTGTTGCTTAATTTACATGATTAGTTACTATAAGCAAGTGTGCAAATTGCCTAAAGCCACAGACAGCAGTTCAAGTCAAATACCACTTTGCATGCAGTTATCTAAGTTACAAGAGCATCCACGGCAAACCATTAACTCCACAGAACAAGCTGTGTGCAGCTCCGTGCACATCTTCCCAACATCAGCAATTCATTTGGAGAATTGGGGCCACACCAATCATTTTTTAGAAACTAAATTTCAGCTCATTAACTTGCCCTACTCAAACAGGGCTACAGTCATGAAACGCTGTATCTCACCACCAGAGTGATACTGGCATCTCTTCATGGATATATTATTATTAATGTATTAATGTCTGCCCATCACAAATTTTCACTCTAAACAATTTATGAATACATATAGTTAGTAACAGTAATAGTAAATCATCATAACTCATTTTTAAGTAGAACAAAATAAAAAGAAAATCCATCTTAAAAATAATTATCTTCTGAGGTAAAAGGTTAAGAGAAGAAAGCTACACATGAACTGATGAACAAAACAGCTGACAGAAGATAAACCACCTTTAATAGCTATACAGCTTATTGAATTCCCTGAGCTTTGTAAAACACTGCATATTTCTAAAATATAAAATATTTAGGTCATGTTATGGAAGGAAAAAAATAACAGAGCAACTCTGCATATTTAATTTTTAAACCTGAACAAGATCATACGTAAAGTGTTTTTAAAACAACCCAACCCGCTAGCTTTTATCTCAATTTACTCAGTTGCAAGGATAAAGATTTAAAAACATCAGCCAGAGATGTGTTTACAAACCTCAAAGAACATTTGAACACATAGACACTCAAGAGCAAAATAGAGCTTAGATATTTTTAAGAGCCAAATTGGATTCCTGTAAACATAAACTTCAAGCATTGTTTCACATCCATTGTTTCACCCCTTCTCCTCTTGATCATCTTCTGCCTGGTCTTCCCACTATTTTGCCAATGCAGCTATTACTCTAGTATGTGGTAAATGGGATTAGGAAGCAAAGGTGACTAAAAAACCCTTTTCCCAATGTTATTTTTCATCTGGATCAATTCCCTGCACTGCATGGCTGCACAGACGTTACCAGGAGGATGCAGTGAATTGTGGGGGCTGAGAAATACAAGGCAGACAGAGGTGTGAATTAAACAGCTGCACTGGATGGGAAGACACAGCCTGGGGGAACCACTGTTTTAAACAGTATTAGTGGCTACCTCTGCCCATAACAGCATTTCTTCACATGCCATCATAGACTCTATTTTCCTCTTAAGTTGGTCTGTTGATCAATATAATAAGTCTAAAAAGGAGACTGATATTCCACCCAGTGGGTTGAGTTGATTTAACTGCCAGCTGCCATCAACAGGGACAGGTTTCTCCATCCTCCTCACAATTTGCCAGTTCACTAACGTGGGCCAAAAAAAAATAGAGAATAAAAAAAAATGAGCTTTCTGTCAAGTCAACATTCTTCATTTTTCATTGAAGGGTCAGATAGGTCCTCATCCTATGATCCCTGTAAGAGCTAAACCCTTGAAGCTGGGAACAGAGAAGAGCACCACGCACTGCACTGGCATACGTCTAGGTAATGTCCAGGTGATTCAACTGCAGAGCTGCCCAGAAAAAGGAACAGCTTCCCCAAATTCCTCATCCTCAGCAGCCAGTTCCCATTTCTTTGGGCAGGCATTAGTCTCCCATCAGCAGATTCAACTGGCCTGGCCAACCAGTCTAGGTGGAACATGAGAACAGTTTGGACCTGGCAATCAGGGGCAAGTCTGGCTGGTTTTAGAAGAGACTAACAGGGATATTAATCATCAAAGCCCAGTGTGGAACTGCACTCCTTTGATACTTTGATGAAGTGTCTCTTTCTCTGGCTACGTCAGGATAAACGGTCCCAGCAACCCTCGTTGGTCCTTTCCAACTGCCCCATTCAATACAACAGCTTTGTCAGCTGAACAGTGACCTGGACTGAAGAATTTACCTAAAATACACCAACAAAAAGTTTGTTAGCATTAGTCATCTTCTCAGTCTAGCTCGTTATACAGGTGCCTTCATACTGCCACAAGAAAAGGGGAGAAATCAGCTGCCAGGGACTACTTGTTCCAACACAGCTACTAGGAAAAGGCTCCAGAACAATGCGTGGAGGAGCAAGTGTTTCAACTGCAGATCACTGCTTCAGTCTTAGATGTGATGCAGAGACCACATTCTCAGAAGTCTGTACACTTTCTCCTATCGTATCAAAATGGGCGAGAAAAGAAAATAACTATTCTCTCCCATTTTAAGGAGAAGCTAAAATTGCAATACAAAAATTCATCGAGCTCAAATCATTCATGTATATTTTCTTAAAACACTTTATCCCTTGGCCTGTTTTCACATCAACTCTAAAAGCAAATAAAGAACAAACACCAGGAATGTACAACTCAGTCATTTGTGACTCAAGGGACAACGACTGACCCAAATGATTACACTCCTTTCACTAGAATCCAGGCTATTTTTATTAATATGCATTAAAGTTTGGGGGGGCTTATTGGATTTTTTTGTGCGCTTTGATTTCATTTAATTTTCTACTTCCTTCCTAGGGTCAGATACAGAGTGTTAAATCATTCTTTATGAAACATGTCTGTAGAGAAAGAACCTAGAGAGCATTACATGGTCATCTTATCCTTCTGTAAATGATATTTTTATATAAAACCGTGATCTTTCACAACATCTGTGTAGAATGTTGTAAAAGGCTAAGATGAAACTGTAGAACAGCACAGAGTTCACACATAGTTGCTTTTATTTGTCTAGATCTGTGGTCACCCAAAACCAGCACTTGCACACAGTTAATACCATCTCAACAAGAACTACAACTCAAAAATACACTGAATGACCAACAGAAGGGAGTTCCAGTCTCCAGAAACAGCAGTAATCCATGGAATTAATGCAGTTAAACGAGAATTGAAAGGTCTAACCTTCAAATATGCGATCCAGACGTTGCCGCTTCACTTTGTGTTTGTCCATCAGAGACATAAGAGTAGGAGCTCAAAGAACGTCTCCACACAGCTTGGTGATGGTCGTCTTAAGCCAGCCACAAGTCAGAAATGCTTACTGTCCTCTATAAACTTGACCTGTGAACAGAAAGATAAAACTTCTTAAACTTTAAAATACAGATTATTTTTCTTTGCAGAAAGATGATCTCTATATAATTTAAACAATTAAGTAAAAACACCTCGTTCTTAAAACACATCAGGTAACCTGGTATTTTACAACAAAATGCCTTTTAAGCAGGTAAAGATGCAAGCACACAGCACAGCTCAAACAAGCCAGGATAGGAAATGCTCCAAGACAGCTGCTGCTCTCTGCCTTTTGACACTCAAATACTTTTCCCTTTTTCTCTGGACATCTCGGGCAGGCACAGGTACACAATTCCCATAAAATAACAGAGATGTGTCCACCTGGATTGAAACTGGAAAGCTACACTTTTGCATCACAATGCTCGCAGTGAGTGAAAACACTCTTTTCCATCCTAACTTTTAAGCTCTCAACCAAAAAGTGAACCAGAGTTGGATATTTGGAAGCTGAAGGAAACAATTTAAGTGGCACAGACCCAAGGGACAACCCAAAACGCCAACGTCTGTATTAACCAAATGGCATTTAAAGCAGGTTCATGCATGACCAGGCAAGCTCTTTGGCAGCAAATACAACCAAGCACCCTTCAGACACCTTGGAGCTGTGCAAGACAGCATAAGGGTACTGCAACAGTCTGCACGCTACGCCAAACCGCTCGGAAGCGGAAGGGGGATGGGGAGAGAGAAAAACATCCCTCAAGAAGAATTCAATCAAAGCAGTAGATTGTAAAATGCACATGAGTAAGCAGACGAGGTAAAGCTAAGTATAAAGATCCTCTAAAAAGCAGCATCAGAGCACCACTTTTATCTAATATCTCAATAGACTTGGGAGAAACAAACTCAGAGAACGCTGCATTACAAGCACAGCACACATCAATGAGCCAAATAATCCACTTCCCTGGTTCCTTTTATTCCTGCCCAACAGCTTTCAATGTCAGGGGAGGACATGAAATCGCCTCACAAGTGACTGAAGCCAGAAATCTGCTTGTTTCTTTTTAGAGGCTAAACTTTTCTAAAGTCAAAAATAAGCCCATTTCAACAACATAGTATGAAGATTCATATGCTGAGTGAAACAAAGAAAAGTACTGTGAATATTGAGAACATTTGCATTAAAATAGGTATCGTTACCAGCACTACCCTACTGGGTACATTCAGAGTTCTCTTTCTGGACAGAGAAACCTCCTTTCTCTGTGTTGATTGTCATTTAAAAATGGAGATAATGTGCAATGTTCATCAAGCTTTTAACACTTTATTCAACTTCACCCCCTCTTTATTTTCCCTCATATTCAATATTCTTCTGCTGTTTTGCATAATGTCCGGTTCCAGCTAGATATGACATCCCATCAAGAATGGGAGAAGAAAAAGTGTTGAAGAATGCAGAAGCCCAGTTTTTTCCTCTTTAAACAAAAAGAACTTTGCTTTATTAAACATTGTCTATTAGATTCCCCAGTACTGATTATTCTTACAAAATACAATGTTCTTCAATATTGAATTATAAGACTGCACAGGTACTACATCAAATCTAATGTGCATTTTAAAACCCTAAAGTGAGCTGTGGAGCCACCTGCCTTCCCTTAAGCCAAAACTCCAGCCTTGTGCAGAGGATCAATTCCAAACTAGTGCTCAATTTATTTGCTTATTACTTCTGGTTTATAATCTCCTTCATTCCACAGAAAAACTCAGAGAATAACAAACAGAAACCAGAATTTAAACACTAGTTTTGGTTTAAATTTTTATAGGTTATTTAATGTCCCATCTTGTAGAAACATGGATACCTGCTGGCCTCCTTGTGCTGTTTTGTTTATTCATTCAGCAAAAGGTTTTTCCACTGTAATCATTCTACATACAAAGCTGGGTGACAGCTGTGAAAAACACACCATCTGTAACTACTGACCTACCACTGAATGTGTCACCAGATGTTCCCTATCTGTCTACAGTAGCTTCAAAACGTACCATATAAATAGAAGTTTTTTCTTTTAAGCATTGTTTTGATATTATTTTTATTCTTAGTAAGTGGTGATAAGTTTAAAAAATCATTTCTGAGCAAAAACATTAAATTAACATGTTAACACAGTTCTAAATTTAACCTTCATGCAGTTTTATTATACTTCACGTTCTAACACAGAAGATGATGGCAGGGGAAGCATTTCCCAGCAAAACAAAAGCCTTATAATTATGGGAGCATTAGTTACTGCAATTACAAAACCACAACATGAATAATTGTATTGGAGACATTCACTAAAAATACACTACCTAATGAAGAAAAGATCAGAACAGAAAATATCAAATAGTATTTAAGATCAGGCTTCTATAGTTTGATATTTTAAGATAGAGTGAGAATCCCAGTGATTCAAGAATAGCTAGTGCTTGTCATATATGCCAAGTATTAGATACAAAGACACCTGAGATACCATCAATGTACAAACCCCTTTTGAACTGTACAAATTTTAGATTAAAATATACATTGTTGAAACCAATATTAGAGTTTTCTCTTTCAGTTAAACAGATGATTCCAGCATCTGAAAATATTTTTAATGAGAATATGCCTCTGGGCAAAACAATCTGGAGCATTTAGAGGGAAAGCTTTACTCTGAGACTTTAAGATAAAAGGAAAATGGAATCTCCAAAATTTTTGTAGAAGAGTGAGCAAATCCTACAGGCTAAAACAGGAATGGGAAATAAATAAGTCAACATTGATTTCAGTTTTCCAACAGATAACACTGGTAACAGAGTAAAGGATGAAAGTAAGATGTGAGTGAGAAAATTTGAAGCAAGGACCATTCAAAACCCACAATCTTCTGTCCAGAGAAAGAACAAAAGGAAGCAAATGAAATCAAAATTGTTTAAAAGGGCACACCCATAGGGTAATTATACGCTTACTTGTAGATTGAGACAAACTCCAAACTGCTGGGGCAGAACTCCCATCAAGCCCGAACGCTCGCAGCACTGTGCAGGAGTCCAATGAGAGACTCAGATTGTGTTTCTACTAAATTCAGACAGGTGGGGAAAGCCTACCAGAAAAATTGCCAGCTCTATCACATGTAATCACTGATGAGTTGGATTCTGGTTATAAACCCCTCTGAGCACAGACTTTCACCTGTAACAGCCAGGAAAGACAAAAGGCTGATTTCTACCTTTGCCTCAGCTGCCTTTACATGGGAGGATTTGTAGACTGTCCCAAATTAGAAGATAAAGCTTAAAAAATACTAAACAGGAACAAAAAAGACAGAACAGACTGACAGATCATTACCCCATCCAGCATAAAGCTTCAAGTTACCCTTCAGAATCTCAATCTTCCCTTAATTTAACCATTCAATTTAACTGTTCTTCAGTCTGAAACTACATTAAATTGCTGAAATATTTTCTTTCTACTATCAACTTTCAAAAGGTATAAAATAAGGCTACTGTAAGAAAAACTGTAAGTTTATGATCCATATTCCATTGCTATAAGTTTTTGATAACTTTAATATTCTTTCTTTCCCACCAAATCAGTAAGATATCTATTTCGCATGACCTCACAAACCTCAAAACATCCATTCTGCAGAACCCTGGACACAATAAGGATGATGAAAATGTTGTTCCTCACTATAAATATTTTAATTGTCCTAAATAATAATACATTTTGCAGGAACTGATGGTTTCAGCTAGTAAAGAGACCATCTAGTCCAACCCCCTGCCATGGGCAGGGACACCTCCCACTGGATCAGGGGGCTCAAATCCCCATCCAATGTGGCCTCAAACACCTCCAGGGATGGGGCAGCCACAACTTCTCTGGGCAACTGCTCCAGAGTCTCATCACCCTGAATGTAAAAACAATTTTCTAGCTGAACATTTATGATGTGAGTAGTGTCAGTATTGGTGCTGTACAAAACAAATTTTGTATCAGAGGCATGGTGGTTCATACTGGCAGTCAGATAATACCAATGTCTTGCTGAAGGTGGTGTACTGCACCTAAACATAAAATTTAACCTTAACATTAATATCTGAACTCAATATTTTTTCCAAAAATATTATTTAACAGTACAAATGTCCATTTTAAAATAGAGGAACCTTAAATAGGAGGATAAGAGAAAAAAGACAAAGACTTGTTTGCATGTTTCTTCAAAACACAGAATAAGACTGCTACAACACTGAAACATCCTATTCCTAAATTCTACAGAACAGGATTTCTTCTTACATTTTATTTCATGCTGCTGTCTTTTTCTGGAGATACCGTGACTTATATTAAAAACTTCTGCAGTGTAAATCCATCCCATCGCTTTCACTGTACTCAAACTACTCTTGAAAAGATTTAAAATGCATTTAAAACTAAGTGTGGCTAAAAGAGCAGAACAAAAAGAGATTAATTTCCAGAAGAAAAAGCATTAGGTCAGACTTTCTGTGCAGAAATTGAAGTTATTCCATCTCGTCTTACAAAAATTAATACCGAATTAAGAAGAAAATACATAATTATATTTGCCTGTCAGACTATTTATCTTGCCATTAAGCATGATTAAGCCACTTTGCCTTACCATTAGATGTCAGTACAGTCTAAGAGAAACTATACAGGCAGCTCGAAGATCAATAAATTAATCACAAAAGCAAAGCAATTACTGAACTAGCCACCAAAAAGAATGTTAGACACTATAACTAAAACATTATAAAGGTGTTACATAAATCTGAGTCTATCTCAAAAAAGATGGAGAACTAGAAAAAGCACCAGCACAGGCAGTAAGTACAGTCCAAGGCACAGAACTGCTTGCTGAAAAAGGACAACAAAAAGATATGAACTGGTACTCCCCAGCCTGAAGGGGATAAGACTGAGGGGAATACAGCAAATGCATTTAAAATATGCACTGCATCTCAATTCCATGTCTAGGGAGCAGACAGTGAAAGAGTAATCCAGCACATTAGAAACAACAGGAAGCTTTGTCATAGAGCATGTAATTAAATTGTAAAATCTTGTGTCATAGGTTCGATGGATGCCAAAAGTTTAAGTGGTTCTTAAAAGGAATTAGATAAGTTTATGGAAAAGCCATCAGTGGTCACTGATACCAATGGCCACAATCGAAACCTGGGTCAGAAATCCATGGGTAGATAAATGCCAAAGGCAAGAGAAATTGTCAGAGCATGCCTGCTTTTTTTTATATACATGGAAACTGCTGCACTAAGTTACCAACCAAACGCCCCAACAGATGCCATGGAATGAGATACTTTGTGAAGAGCAAGAGCTGAACAATGTTTTCCAACAGCATCCAGTAGTGGCCACTCTTGGAGACAGGACACAGGACAGGTGGACCTGCAGTCCCTCCGACACAGGGGCACACCTCACATTCTAGGAAATGCAGAAATATACTACAAAATGGCCTGATCCATCCCTGCAGAAAGTGAGGTCCACAGCTCACACGGATGCAGAAACACCACGTTAACACAAAATAAAACTGAAATGAGTATTATTACACCTAAAAGATATTGCTGGAATTACCAGACTGAGAATCTCTCCAATACAGATTGTATCAGACATCTAGAAAATCATCACAATTTAATAAATGACAGCACTGTAAGGCTCCACCATAGTACATAAGTCCTTCCACAACAAGTACCCTTAATTACTGACTGCTTGAGCTACTGGTCACCAGATTTTCTTACAGCTTTGCAAGTCACATGGAAGAACTCTCTGATGTTCTTTATAAAGGTGCCTTTCAGGATCACCAAGCCATCTCTCAATCTACTTGCAGAAGAGACCAAGCTCCTTGACACCCTCCTAAGTAAGACATTTTTCTGATCTTAAATTGCATTGAACCTTTGCATCCTTAAATTCAACAGCAAGTGACTAAAGTACTGTTCTACACACACTAGACAAGACAGAGCCTTGCAGGAGCAGTTCCACCAATGTCAGAAAAAGCACAGTCCTCTGATACATTCCAAGGTGTGCTACCACACCTAAGATGAAGACTTTGTTTTGGTCAGCAGTTTATTCATCACCAGTGCAAACAAACCTGGAGAAGAGGAGCCTGAGAGGGGATCTCAGAGCTGTTTGTGCCTTCTGCCAAGGGAGGGAAGGGAAACAGGGGCTGAGCTCTGCTCTCTGGGGACCTGGGACAGGGCTGGAGGCAATGGCAGGAAGATGTGCCAGGGCAGGGGGAGATTGGATATTGGGAAGAGGTCCTTCCCCCAGCGGGTGGTGGAGCCCTGGAACAGCTCCCCAGGGCAGCAGTCCCAGCACCCACTCTGCCAGCATTCCAGAAGCATTTGGACACTGCCCTCAGCCCCACGGGGTGAGTGTTGGGAGTGTCCTGGGTAGGGACAGGAGCTGGACTCGATGGTCCTTGTGGGTCCCTTCCAGCTCAGGTCATCCTATGATTCTATGAAACCTGCTTCTTTTTAGGATGGGGCTCTCTGTGCTGTGAGTACACCTGACAGTCTTTCATGGTGTATTTATGACCAAAAATTTGAACACTCTCAGATAGAATACAGCTTATCTAAGCAAACTGGATTGCTCTGCAGTACTTCCATCTTCTCTACTGCATTAGCAGTTTTCACTATATTTATCACTGAAGGGGTTTTTTCCTGTTGATAAAAATGTTCAAAATATGGCCAAGAATGCTCCTTTGTCAGCAGATCATTTAAAACAAAGCTTATGGAGTTCTGACCTATTGTCTTCTATTTCATAATACTGTGAAAAAAAAATTCATACTACATTTTTAGTCAAATTACTTCAGTACCAAATAAAATGCCTTCCAAAATACAGTGTCATATTTTAATAATAATAAGCCTTATTTTTATGGCACAAGATCATAAAATGGCCTTTTTGACAGGGAATACGGTAAAAACAATAGAAGAGGTTGTGATAATAATTCTATCATTTTAAGCTTTTTATGAGATATTTGTCTTCACCATAAGGGTTTTTCCCCCCCAGTAGCATTTTCTCTCTATTATAGATCTGTCCACAAGCCAAAAATTACTCACTACTGAAAATGTATTACTGCAGATGTGTATGACTACAGACAGATGGGAAGCATCTTTGCTAGCTCAGATTTCTAGGTCATGAATAAAACTTAATTCAGAAGCTCAAACTCTGATTGGAAAATCAAAGGCTACCTAGCTGAGACACCTACATTTTAAGTAAAATTTAAGAGAGATCCATAGTGTTAGGAAACACTCACTAATTGAGCAATATCACAGCTATTCTTCTCATGAAACAGTTTTTCTAAAAACTTTCATGTATTCAGCACAAGCATTGTGACAAGCCTCAGTCTTACAGATTCAAGGAAATTAAAATCATATAATCTTTAAGGTTGGAAAAGACCTCCAAGATCATAAAGTCCAACCATCAACCCAACCCCACCATGCCTACTAAACCATGCCCCAAAGTGCCACATCTACACATTTTTTAACCCCTCCAGGGATGGAGACTCCACCACTGCCCTGGCAGAGGCTGCCAGGGCTTCACCACTCTGTCAGTAAAGACATTTTTCCTAATATCCAATCTAATCCTCCCTGGCACAACTTGTGGCTCTTTCCTTTCATCATATCACTTGTTACTTGGGAGAAGCAATCAAATATTGAAGAGACTAGCGTGGTCTTTCCAAGGTTATGAATCTGACTCCTTCATATGTTGAATTCCTGTCTTTGCCTCTAACTCTCAGGCCTCAGACAGCCTGGTGGGTGCATCTTCATTTCCTCTGCCAACTGGTTTGTAAAGCACCACATGCAGCTGCAACCCAGCCCACAGGGATTCTGCAATACCTGCTGGTTTAAAGTACTTCAAAACTCTCAAAGAAAAACCATTTAAAAGTGTCAAATAAGGGGGTTGTTAGGTAAGCATTAAAGTAACCACTTCTGCATTTTTTTTTAAGTCTGAAATGAAAGAAAATTACATTGAAAGATCAGTCTCTACTCAATTTCTTTCTGAACAAGCTGAAGAGCTGAAAGGCTCTCTTCCTTTTGCAGAGTTGGACGCAAGAGACAGTAACTGAATGAAACAAAATCTTAGGGATTTTCAGAGAGCAGCAGCAGCAGAACTGAACTGTCTCTACAGAAAAGAACTCAAACCAAGACTTTCATTATTGGAATGAGCAACTCAAAAATCAGTAACATTTAATATTTCAATGCACCTGAGAAAGCATAACAGGATGCAAAGAATTAGTCATCACTCATGACAATAAAAAGGCTAATGCCTCTGTTAATGAATTCTCCAGGAAAGGAAACAATTACTGGTGCATTTCATGAATCGCCATTGCTAGAAAGGATTTGAACCAGTAGGGAGAAAAAATTACTTTTAAACTTTGATTGATTTATTGGCTTTATTTCTTTTTTTTTATCCAAGACAGACAAACCCACATCAATAAGCCAGGCACATGGACTGCACGGCTCCTCCACATGTAAAACTGGATTCTCTGTCACAGATCTGTTCGGAGTGGCCCATGGATGTCCAAAAACCTGTGCTTTACAGACAAAGCACTGGTTAAAACAACATAAGCTTGTACCGTGCAAAAGAAAGAGTGGGCAAATAAAGAAAGAAGCTATATTCTGAAATGGGTAAGAAACCATGCCTAAAGACAATTAGGTTAGATTGTTAGTTAAGGCTAATTAAGTTTAGAAAGAGCTGTGGGTCCTGTACTGTTGTTCTCTGCACCAAAGAGCCTGCTGTGTTGTACACGTGCACACATGCTGCTGTGAGAAAGCATGTTCAGTACTGGGGAAACACTTCTTCAGACTGAACTCCCTGAGCTAAACTGTTGAGTAATATATAAATATTATGATTGCACCTAATTTCTTCAAAACTGCTTTTGTGACTAGGAAGTATTTTAGTGAAACAACCTTATTCAAATCATGCAAACACAGCTCTGTGCCACAATTTTTAGTTTGCCCATATTACAGCCCCGTGGCAGCAACACTATCACACTATCAGTGGCATCAGTATCACAACACCAGCCTTTTTTAAAGCTGTTTACAAATCTAAGGATATGAACTTTTTTCATACAAAAAGCTAACATCTCTTATTTTCAAAGTGTGCAGTACTACAGCACTACAGTGGATACACCTGACATCCTTCATGTAAGGCATTTGAGAGTAAGTATAAATTCATCTTGTAATATTTTGTGTTAATTAGAACGCATATTATACACTTGAAAAATGAAGGGAACTTTAACTGTTTAAGCAAGTAACACCGCAGGTATTATCATATTTTTCCTCTGCTACTAGAGGAAGAAAGAAAGGGAGGGGGGAAAGACACTTTGCATGATTAGGCTTCCGGAGACACTGCTTCCAGTTGTGCTCTGATTGAAAAAAGAAAATACCAAAGATATAGCACGTGCTCTTAAGACTGCAGCAACTCTTAATAGCCAGAATAAAAGACACCTAGTCTGGGCGAACTCTCATTTACTTAGGTGTCCTGGTAAAACTATATTTTTAAGTAGTACATAAATTACAAATGTTCTTTTAAAAAATTGTGCATCACCATACATGTATTACATGTATATCTTGTTTTAAGAAATGCAGTGAAAGCGATGGACCATTTCCTTCTCCCAGTTTAAAGAGAGAAGACAATTGACACCACTTAAAAGCAGTGAAATGCTAAATACCACATGGTGTACTCTGCATTTCCTAGGAATCAACTTTTAAAAGATCCTGAATTGTCCAAGTTACACATCGTCATTAATAACATCCAGCAACAGCTTTTCTACATTTCTTTGTCAATTCTGTCTTTGGTAAAATTATACATCTGGTACATAAATTTTTTTAGAGGTTCGTGGGGCAAGAAAAGCTGAAGCTCTTGAATGAGGAGGTGTAGCTACATTAAGAGAAAAAATTTCCAGGTGTAACACTAGATTGCTGAAATGTTTTCCCTTACTGAGCAATAAAAACATGGTGAAAAGACAAGATAAAAGACAAAACACCTAACAAGCGCCATTTACTCTAAAAGTACTACCCTTTGTGTTTTCATTTAAGCCACCTTTGTCAAAATTGGCACCTCCACCTACAGCCCGATAAAGCAATGAATGGGTTGGGTTGGAAAGGACATTTACAGATCATCTACTTCCAATACCACTGCCCTGGGCAGGGACATCTTCCACTGGAACAGACTGCTGAAGGCCCCATCCAACCTGGCCTTGAACACCTCCAGCAAGAGGGAATCCAGAGGGAATCCAGATGCACATCCACAACACAATGTTACATTTACAAGATCAAAACCAGCCTCCAAGTGCTGTAAATCGTAACTATAAAACAGAAGCTAGAAGAATACGTACTTGGCAAAACAGAAAATACTACCCAACTATAAAAAAACCACCTAAATGTGTAAATACCTGATTATTTCCCACTGCAGCTCCTTTATCTCTGGGCTCCCAGAAACAGCTCTCCAGCCTCAAAGGCATCACCGCCCCTCTTCCCGCAATCCGAACTTGCATACTCAAACAGAGAAATTGTTTAATTGCTAATTCTTTTTCCCCACATTTTGGTGTCAATCTACATCTCCTGACATGACATTTCATTAAGAAGTTTCCAGCCAACTACACTCCCATCTCAATTGCAGTAATGCAGAGCATTTTCACACCTTGCTAAATGCTATGAGCAACCTCCATCGTAATTACAGGAATTGCTTAGGTAGAAGATTATGCTTTAACACAATTAAGTGTGGGAAAACAAAGAATTAAAAGAACAATTAGATGGCCAGATGTATCTCGGACTAACAATTGTAAATGATCCATTGTAGCATACACTACTCATTTTCCAGATTGATTGCATTTTGTGTATATTCAGCATTTAAGCTCATCTGCTTTTTTATTCCATAGTGGGAGAGGAGAGAACTGGAGTCACTACAGGTTGCTTTGCTATGGAGTTCTGCAAAACTTGCTTTTCACGAAGATACAGGGTAGAGTTTTTAAACTGGATCTTCTCTCTTCTGCTCACACACAGTAGCAAAATAGAATCTCTCTCAAGGGAAAGGACCTTAAGAACTTGAGAATCACTGTATCTCTACATTAAAAAGTCACATTTAAGAACTCTCAGATGTCACAGAGCAGCAGTTCGCTTGGTTTTTCAAGCTGCCTTTCAATGCAAAGCCTACTTTACTGTAAAACAGTTTTGAAATTTGCAGGAGGGGACAAACAGGCAATGATGTTTTCACACAGTGAAATCATTAAATAGGTGTTAGAAATCTTAGAAAGCTTCTTCATGCTCACATGAGGCAAGATCTCTACATTACGTGTACCAAAAAGCTGGCATAGCAAGTTGGCCAAAACACAAGAAGGTATTTTGCTTTATTCCAAAAAGGTTTTCATGCAACTACATCATAACATCTCAGTATCTTTCTAAAACATGACTAACTGTAAATTTTCACAGTTTATTCTCCCTCATACATAGGAAAAGAGTTGTATGTACAGTCTGCTATTTTTAGTTTCCTTATTTGAACAAATATGGTGTTTTATATCTTATTGCAGAAGAAAGTTCAAGCAAGAAGTGCACTTGGCAGCTGGTCTGGAAAGTGATAAGACTCTAATAGTCTTTAATGGAAATTCATTTCAGGCCTATGCTACACTAGGAAATAAAATTTCCAGCCCATATTAACCTGAAGGCTAGCTCTTCTTTATTAATTAGAATGATCTATGTTGCATGAAGTGCTGACCCATTCGATGTGGGGAAGAATATCCACCATCCTGCTACAGAGATATCCAAGCTACCCTAAACCCAGATTTCATGAGCTGTGATTTGGGCCAAAATGAATACATAAGAGGTCAACAGCCACCAGACCAAACATGAAGAGCATTGCAACAGGAACCCATGGCTGAAAACAGGTTGCGGCAACTTCACTCAACTGTATCTGGAGTACAGTCAGAACTGCAGCAATGCCAAAAAACAACATGCAGTAAGAGATCTCCTGACTCAAAACAAGAGTTTTAAATAAAACAAACATCATAATAGAGGCTTAGTCCTCAAAGCATTTCAATGAAATATTCTGCTAGTAAAAAAAGTATCCTTAACTGTAAGCAATAAACAAAATATTTGCAAATAAATGCAGCTACAACTTCATTTTTCAGTTGAGGTGCTGAAACATGATGCACTTCCAGCTTTGCCCCCACAAAAATAAAGAATAAATGATGTGTTGTTCTACTCTTTTCTAATACATTCAGTCTGCAAAATGTTATTTCAGCATGACATCTATGCAATTTTATGAAATAATAATAATTACATAATATAACACATTTCTCACCATTTGCAGTGTAACTGCTCACATGGCTCTGCCACTTCTCATTCACCTGATTCACAACCCTATCTGTGTTTTGATAAATTACTGGTTTTCACTGAGCAAGAAAACAAAGCAAGTAGTCAATAAAATAAGTATTTGTTTTTGAAAACCTCTTAAAGCATATTTAAACCAAAAGCAAAGTGGTCTACAACACCATCACAGGATTTTCATATGCAAAGCAGCAACAGTGGGGAGTACATCTTATGGTCTCATGATAACCATCATGTTCTTGATATTTTAATTTATTGTACATAAAGGAATTGTAAGCCAGATAAAACTATGCTTTACTGAATACTCATTAAATCTGTGTATATGGAAAAATATGGGAACTGGAGCACTAATTTCTCTCAAGGATAGGTAAATGTTGACTTTGCTGGTATTATTTCTCCAGAAGTACTTCAAAGACAGCTCAAAAAAAAAAAAGGGACCTGCAACTTTTTTCCAGAAGTTTTCAATATAAGTGAAGAACAGCTCCTCACATAAATAATTAGAATTGAAAATATAAATGTCTTTTCCTTGAATAAATAACATCAGGAGTTCAACACTCCAAGGAGTCTATCTACAATTATATTTCAGTTCAAAACACATGAAAAATTGTCCTCTGAAAAAAATTCAGTCTTAAAATAGACCAAAAGTACAACATGTGCTTTTGTTTTATCTGACGGTGTTGCATATCTAGACTGAGATTTTTAGCTTCTCTCTGTCAAGATCTAGATGAAAATTATCTCTGTAAAGGGAGTAAAATGTCAAATTCTGAGTGATCTGACAATTCTACAACAGATGGCCTAAAATATTAGTGATTCAGTTGTTGCTGGCGTTGGGTCAGTTCTTTACTTGTTAATTAAAGACCTTAATTTTGAACTATTATTTTGCTATAAAATGCCCATGAACAAAATAGAAAAATGCATGACTAAAGATTTTTATATGCCTTGCTCTCCATTTGTGCAAGAATTTCCATTCTGGCCAATCAATAAAATTCCAGGTTGTAAAAGCCCTTCGCTCCCAGGTGTTTTCATAAGAACCAGCTCTTGCCTTAGGTAAAAACTGGCAGTGTGCAAGTGCAGAAATGCTCAACCCCATCCATCTCACCTCACATGCAGATATATTTTACAGTTTAAGGTGTTCAGATCTAAGTCTCTGGCCTCTTGCATTCCAGAAGGCACATTCTGGGTCTGGGAAGCAAGTCAGAGGGGGTGACAAGACACAGGGAATTCTGCTTTGCAAAGAGATATCCACAATCAGCCTTTCCCCAGCACCGACTGGAGTTTGTTGGGAGTTCACTCATCATTTGTATTGCAGAGCTGCCATGCCATAGACTTAAATAATGTGCAACACTTAAAAGGGCCACACACAAACCTGTTATTGCAGGTGAAGTGTGAAAGTGAAATGCCTGCAAGAGAAAATTCAGTACTATAAGAGTAAAACTCAATAAATCCAAGATTATCCTACATGGTATCCGAGTTATCCTACAACTAAGGAAATCAAAGAGCAATTTGCAGCAGCACAATAAAGAGTCCCTCTCTTCTTTGACACCCTCAACTTTTTCATCCATTGCCACGTCATCTAAGTGGAAATGTGTTCCCCCAAATCACCTTATCTAAATTGGCCTTCATTTGCACTGCCTGAGAACACCTCTACCACCAGCTACCACTGGGAGCAACTCCTCAAACAACTCGAAGCCAAGGTTTGCTCCCTGAAACATCAATTTATCTGATAATTTGAAGTCTACCTGCTAGTATGAGGATGGGTTGGCAGTTATATGATTGGGTATTTATAAACTTTAAAAATATTAGCACGCTTTAGAAAAGAAAATATATTACAACTAAAATTTCACTTCCCATTAGGTGTGCATTGCATAAAAAATACAATTAAGCAGTAATCAACCCTGATAATATATCATTAAATGTAAGATACAATTACCTTTTTTCAATACAAAGTTGAAATCAGTATGAGATTTTCAGGATTTTTGCAGCAATAGGTTTAACAGTAGCAAGAAGATACATTGGAAAGAAATGGAATATTAAGCTCAGAAATCTACAAACACTTATGATCTGTTTACTTTACAACAAAAACTCAAACCCCACTCTAATATTGTGGAACATTGCTTTGCTTTTAAATATTAAGAATATCCTTGACTTTTGTGTAAGACAAACATAGCAACCACAAACCTTTTAAAGTAAGCCTAGAGAAGTATTTCAAATAATTTAGAAGTTACTCTTACTGGGAGTGTAAATAAAAGATTTTTATCTGCCAGTACAATAACCTACTTTGTAAAATGTGTCTTTTTAAAATACAACTTCCTTGACACATTTAATTTTGATTTCTATTGACGTACAAAGAGTCATCTAATGTTATAACAAGTTACCTATGCAGTTCTCAAAGTTACGTTGGTCAGGTTTGGTAACAGATAAAAATGCTGTTTTTTCACTTTTTGTTTGGGGTTTGTTTGCCATTTGCAAGGGGCTCTTCTTTGCCTCAGCGTGCTAAGCTGGAGAAGCACACAGCGGAAACACAACGGGCTCAGAAAGCAGCAAAGCATCTGCCACTGTTCCCAAAATGAGTCGCTCGCTCCATTCTAGCTCTTAACAATTTACTGCTCTTTAAAAATATGCAGAAAAATAAGAATCAGTAGAACATCCTATAGTCCTGAAAAGAAACAGGTGTCCCTAGACCCAGTGCACTATGTTTGATCGCAGGAGTTGGGACACTTTTTACTGCCTATCCAAAGGACTGCGATGGCTATGCAATAAATTAATAACAGAGAGTCTATAAAGGCTGAATTGATACTGACATCTTGGATATTATTTCTGTAAATGACAGATTAAAGGACAAAGGCATGAGATCCCAAAAGTCATCCTAGATATTTAATTAGTAGGAAGTAACCAATAATCACATTAATTAGCACAGTTAAAAATCCCATAGAGCAGTACATGATTTCAAAGGAAATTTTGGCTACAACAATGACAAGTTAAGTAATAATTTACACAGATGCCAGCACAGAATAAAAGATTTAATGATCCCCATAGAAAGTTTTATTTTACTGAGATCAATATCTGACCCCTATTACACACTAAAAGCCATGGCGAAAACCAATTATAAGAACCATTGTTGGGAGTTTCAGTTACAAAGAAAGTTCCTTCTCAATTGCCATTCCATCAAAATTAAAAAGATAATATGAAACTAAATGCATATTTTCAACACCTCAAGAGCAATAGCAACTATTGATATTTCAACATTTTATTAAAAAATTAATTCGAAGTCCTTGGTGCTGAACTTCCTGGACAACAAGAAAACCAAAGCATTTTGCAGCAGTATTTATCCCATCGGCAACGTATTGTTATCATAGCTAAGGGGAACATCAACAGCAATAATTATTTAATACTGCATGTGAAAACTAAAAGAAAATAAGATTTTACATTATTAAAAGTGTATTTTCAAAGGATGATACCTTCCAAGCTTGATATCCATCAAATGTAACAAATGGTCTATGCAAAACAAAAGGGGTTTTGATGAAGTTAAACTAATGATTTTTTTGGTATTCTCTATCTTTATGCTCTTTTTACCAGAGTTTTGCAAAAACAAAAGCTCTTATCTGAAGATAAGAATGGGATTGAATACATAATTATCTCAACTGTAAAACATTATGCCCACGTGCCAAAATTGATCACTTCTACAGAATAAATTATTTTTTAAATTCCATTTACCAGATAAGATGCATATGATATAGGTAATACATACAAAGTGAAAAAATATTAATATTTAATTGCATTATAAAATATTCCCTTTCCACTTTTCAAACTGCCTTTGCTCAGATCACATCCTGTTTGTGCACACATCCTTCTTGTGGAAGACAGTAAGCAGTAATAAGGATAATTGTCACATGTCAATAAAACATCACTTTAAAAAGCAGTTAAACTGACAAAGCATGACCCGAATGATGGACTATTCAATTAAAAATTGACAAGTGATGGAAATAAGTGTCTCGACAAACTCTACCTTATGTTTGCCATGATCTAAAAGCAGGTTGGACATACTTATTACTGATCAGCTGTTAACCTGTTAATCTAAGATATATAACATATAAACCTAGGATATACGTGTGTGTACATAAAGGGTCTTAATTTTTAAAGATCCTCATAATAAACTTCTTAGTGGGTTTATGCAAGAGGCACTTTTAAACAACTTGGTTATTTAAAACCACAGGAATTCTGATTTTGCCATTAGACAAGTTGATTCACACAGTCATTAAAATGTATTATTTTTTCTAGATTTATACCTGCTACTCAAAGATGGGACAGCAACCCAAGTATCTAAAGACAAAAAGAAAGAACTTATATGGCTGCTTTCAATGCCAATATTCTATCTGTACCACCCACAGAATTGTTTCCCTTCTGTGAGCAATTCCTTTAAAAGCTTGAAACAAAGTTTGTTTTCAGGAACAGAAATACAGCTTCCAGGAACTATTTGAAGAACAGTTAATCTTTTTAGTACTAGGCACTGTAGTTTTAAACTAGACATTAACCTGTAAATATACCTGGACAACCACTATGGAAACATGTGAACATTTGAGATACCACATCTCTTAATAGAAAGGCTTAAATAATGAACACAGAATTAATGGATAAGTTCTCCAGGTCCATTTCAAAATTGAAATTTAAACCAAAGGCAAACTTAAAATGAATTTCAGAAAAGGACTTTCCTACAATAAGATCATTCATTGCACTCAAGTTTTTTAAATCAACAAAAGGTAAGAATAAAGCATTCATATAAAAAGTGTAACTGTAAAAATCCCATGTTACTGAAAGAAACGTGCAGCAATTAATCTAGACAGTTCTCTAATGCTATTTTACGATTGCTAAGGTTAAAAAATGGGACCATGAAATAGAGACGTTAAAGATTAATTTCTCAAAAGTTTCTTCAGCTTAAAGTATAAACAATAGATTAACTAGAATGACAAATCTAGGTCCTATAATGAGAAATTTAGACCCTCTGAATTACATCAAGTATTAATTTGTGCATTATGCTTGGCTTTCCAGACTCTGTCCGTTAAAAAACCTGTTTTGTTTAAAATTTTTAAAAGCACAACTGTTATTAATGATTTTTAAAATCACTACTCAAAACCTTCTTCAAAATAGAAAATAACTGAAAAGACTCAGCAAAAAAACACTTCTAAAAGAAGCCTCGTACCTAAATTCAACTTTCAACATTCAGCAGGTGAAAACAGCAAGAACAAATAGTCAGGCTAAACACAACTGTTTTAAAAAAAAAAATCAGGAAGAAACTAATAAATATGGAAAAAGGATTTACAGAATTACAGGGGATACTGAATATTGCTTATTACTGAACATCGGAATACAAAGCACAGAACGCTTTTCTGCTCTGAAAATATTTGCTTAGACAAAGGATCTGTATATTAGATTTGAACTTATCATACCTGCTGCTTACTCTGAAAGTTAAATTAGAATGAACCATTCACGATTCCAAAATAACTTGGAACAACCAGTTACAAAATTACAATGAGAAAATGTTGGCATTCACTGAATTCATCCGCTCCAACCTTTTTGCTAAAGTAGTAAAACAAAGTCCATACAAAAGTCCTTTGCTCTAAAAACAACACTAAAGAAAATACATTGTCTAGAGTCTAAATAAGTAAATACATCAGAAAATAGAAAAGATTTCATAGCTACACACCAGCAACCTTCCCCTTCCACATACATTTTTTAATTTAAAAAATAAAATATTTAAAGCTATCCAAGAAAGTATCTCTCATATTTATCAACGATCTGGACGAAGGGATGGAGTGCACCCTTAGCAAGTTTGCAGGTGACACCAAGCTGGGTGGCAGTGTCAATCTGCTTGAAGGAAGGGAGGCTCTGCAGAGGGATCTGGCCAGGCTGGATCCATGGGCTGAGACCAACGGGATGAGGTTCAGCAAGACCAAATGCTGAGTCCTGCACCTGGGGCACAACAACCCCAGCAGGGTTACAGGCTTGGGGGAGAGTGGCTGGAGAGCTGCCTGGAGAAGGACCTGGGGGTGTTGGTTGGCAGGGGCTGAACATGAGCCAGCAGTGGCCCAGGTGGCCAAGAGGGCCAATGGCATCCTGGGCTGTGTCAGACACAGCGTGGGCAGCAGGAGCAGGGCAGGGGTTGTGCCCCTGTGCTCAGCACTGGGGAGGCCACACAGAGTGCTGGGGTCAGCTCTGGGCCCCTCGGTACAGGAAGGACATTGAGGGGCTGGAGAGTGTCCAGAGAAGGGAAGGGGCTGGAGAACAAGTCCTGTGAGGAGTGGCTGAGGGACCTGGGGGTGTTCAGCCTGGAGGAGGCTGAGGGGAGACCTCATCACTGTCTACAACTGCCTGAAAGGAGGCTGCGGGGAGGTGGGTGCTGGGCTCTTCTGCCAAGTGAGAGGTGATGGGACAAGAGGAAATGGCCTCAAGTTGCACCAGAGGAGGTTTAGATTGGACATCAGGAAAAATTTCTTCAGTGAAAGGGTTCTCAGGCCCTGGCACAGCTGCCCAGGGAGGGGGTGGAGTCCCCATCCTTGTAGGGGTTTAAAGGGTGGGCAGATGAGTTTCTTAGGGACATGGTTTAGTAAGGGGACAGGGACAGTTGGACTCAAAGGTCCTTTCCAACAAGATGATTCTATGATTCTATGACAGCCCTGTACTCAAGTGCAAGCTTTTCCCTTGACCAGAGACTGACATGCCAGACAAAGGTCTCAATGGTCTTTTCCAAGTAGATGATTCTATGGTGCTATTCTGCATACAGCAAATTTGCTGTGGTCATGCTGAAGCAATCTGTTCACTCCACTGAAATCAGTAACACTGCCTCACCCAAGAACATCCTGCTGTGATGCTGTTCAACAGCAGCTTCAAACTCAAGGTGCAAAAGTGAACAGGTCACTCACTGAATAAACTGCAGATTTTTCCAGAAATATGAGAAATGCAGTACGTGAACTTGATAGTGTTATGTTAAGGGATGGACTTGATGGTCTTAAAGGTCTTTTCCAACCTAAATGATTCTATGAAAGACTTATTCTGTTGGGATCCAAAATTGTAACTGACAAAGATCAAGCATTCACAACTTGGAAAAGAAAAAAAAACAAACACCCCAAACCACAAGCCTATTCACTGCTAAAATATACATGAAACTCCAGAAGAACTCAGAAGAAAAAAAACTTAACTCATTTATGAGAAAAAATCACCACTCAGAGCAACTCCTCTCCTTTTTCTACCAGTAACGAGGTAGGCTTTCGCTTCAATATGTTCAGTATAGTGGGTTTTCAGGTGATCTCACATTCATTACACAAGCTGAAAACTGAGCACCATACCTTACAAAATGAGATTCAAGTGACTCTGCCTGGATGCCTCTGATTCAGAATAATTTACAGTGGAATTACTGTCCAACTGTTTTAAAGTTTTTAGTCTAAAGAAAAAATCAGAGGAGAAAAGAAAGCCTAAAAAGACACGAGTATAGGCAGCTCAGGACTCCCTAGTTTTACATCACCCAGTAAAAGAAGCCAGGCTTCCTCTAATCTGTGATACCTTGACAGCTTCTCCTAATGCATTTACTCCAGACTGACAGTAACAGGCTGAAGATACCGTTTTCCAAGCCCTCAGCTGAGTCAGGTAAAATCCCTGAAGAGGATACCACAAATGAAAATAAAGCAGTCCCTTTATAAGGGACTAAGACATCACATACATAATAAAAAAATAAGGATTTTATCAGTGCCTACCCACTAGGATTGATTTAAACCTCATTTGAACACAAAGTCAAACATGAAGTTTTTACTTCTTTCCTTTAAACGCCTTTACACAAGAGCAGGAAAGACACTTTATTCAGATATAATTATCCCTAGAGAGATATTTGAGATTATTTTTTTAAAGATGGTGAAACTTTGAACTTCAGATGCCTATACATGATACATTAAAAAAATGGTTAAAGAAACATTTGTGCTCAAATGTTAGTCTGAAAACACTCACATAGCCAATAAGGGAAAGTGAATCTGCAATTCATTAAAAAACTTGGAGCTCACCAGTTTAAAATCTGTTTGCTATTTCTGCAATGATGAGAACTTTGCCCTCTCACAGCATAAATTCTCCCAGTGTATTAAAAAAAAAAAGTGAGCGAAGCAGTAAAAAGACACCCCTACTGTTTGATATTGATCCTCACACAGTTGTTCCAAAGGACAGTGTTTCCTCTTCAAAATATACAGTCTTCTCTTCTATTGACAGCCACACTAACTCCAATGCCTTCTATCGACATGTCACAGGTGTGCCTGCTAGAGCAGGTTTTGTCCAGAAAAGACCTCAGAAATGTATTTGTAATATCTGCAGTCATTTTCTACCTTTCAGAGGAAAATTAATCACATTTTGTTCTATCTTCCTTCTCATCCGTCTTGTTCCTCTCAAGCAACAGAAAAAATCAGTTCTAATTGTGAGGCACAGTAAAACGTTATTTTCTTCATTACTTCCCATCATAAACTACAGTATAATAATGCTGAATATTGTTCACAACAACTCCAGAAAGGTAGCAGTATCTCCTTTTTGGCACAGTAAACTATCTCTACATGGAGATGTGGGTTTTTTTTAATCCAAAAGAAAATCCCAGCTATGAAAATTACTGATTCAAGCATTTCTAGCACATATTTATTGTGTCCTCCTTGTCCAAATACAGTTCATATTTGGTATGTGCTGCAAGAGAAAAGGCTAGTCTAAAATTGCTAAGGCCTTACCTTCTGTGACCCATTCAATCTACTCCAAGTTACTTTATACGCATGGATTGCTCTTGTGAGGAAACACTGGAGATATTAAGCCATTGCATTTGTTTTGGGGAAGTGAGATATTCATGTATTCAGGAAGTTTACAGAACAGTGCAATTAGGAGACACCCAGACAAAAGTGATTATAGCTGTGTATCATTGGTAAAAACCTTAATGGATTAATAGTGTCCATCTCAGACAAACACAATTTTTGATGCATAAGCACAAAAACATCACTTCTGGAGACCTGCAGTCGTATATATGCACCCAATAATCTCCACCAATTTGAAAATAGAAGTAATTTAATCAACACAGTTCTTTTCCAGGCATCAATTCCATATGTGGTTATTAGAATCATTCCAAATATTTTTCTCTCTCGTACTTACAACACACTAAGTTGTTAAATTCAAAAGAAAAAAAATACCAAAGTCATTTCAGATACCCTTCTCATCCAGAAATTCCACCCAAGATGACTTTAGACTTGTTCTTATTGTACAACCCTGAGACATGAAAGACCTGTTAAGTCATCTTAATAGAGAACTTGTCCCCAGGGTGTCTTCTGCAAGTGATTCATTTCATTGACTCCGATAGTAAAAGGGTCATAAGCAGAAGCAACAAATATGCAATATAGCACTGAATGTACATTCTGGATTTATTAGAGAAAATGGCAAGTATTTCAGCACCAGAACCTAATACAGCGCTAAATACAGCATAAAACACAATAAATACCTCTGTACCTTACTTTTATTATGTATTTTACTAATATTTTAAGTCACAGTGGATTAAGCTATTTTACCTCCAACACAGGGCTCCTGAGCTGATAAGCAAGAGCTACACCTTATTTCTACACTTCAAAATGTTCTTATTTAGATTTCATATGTAGTTTATCACAATTTAATTTAAATAGCCGTTAAATAACTGTTAATCCACACTTTGTTCCTCAACCCATTATATGGTTTTACATTGCATTCGAGAAGTACAGTACTTGGAACATCTAAGCTGTTTTTCTTTGTACATATCTAAAAATATATAGGCTTTCAGAGACAGCAGTCAGTACAATTCACTGGAAAATATAATATCCATGTGTGATAACAGAACATCTGTAGAAAGCATGGGATTCAGTTTTCAGTGTGATGAACAAAGACTGATGTTGAAATATGTTTCTTTTTTTGATATACTGATAGGATAAACACCCCCTGGAACATTCCATCCAATGCAAAAAACCCAACCAAATTAGATGTTCAATGCTGACAAAGTGAGGACTTTGCCCGCTCAAAAAAGATCTCACACTGAAAAATTCAGTCAAAACCCAAACAGTATTACAGTACTACACAATCTTTGTGAAGAATGCACCTCATTCTCCTATAAACTCTTTGTCTAGAAAAAGCTCAGAAAATGAGGTGAAGCACTCAGAGTGATGGACAAACAAAGCCATTTTTAAATGCATCTGTGGATAGGCAGTATGAAAGGTCACTGAGTAGTGAAAGTGTAAATCCTTGTAATCTGTGTTAGCCTGAAACCTCTTCAGAGCTTTCTGAGTAAAACGGACAAGAACTTCAAACCTATACTCAAGCACTGGCTTCGCCCGTAGCCAACAATTAAAAAAGGCTCAGGATTCACAAGTTTTATCTCTAAGAGCACATAAACAGAATGGATACAACCAAAATTTTATTGTGCTGCATCATCACACAAGTTTGGATGTTATTAACTGAAAAAAAACAACCAAAATTTATACTTCTACTGGGTTGTTGCCTCTTTGGAGCTTTTTTTGCCTTGTCTTCTCAGAGGTACTAGATTGTGTCATAACAAAGTACTGCAGCCTAATTGACTTTAAAACAGCAGGCAAAGATTAATGCAGTACAACAGCTGTTATGAAGTTACCAGCAGTGTAAAGGTTGGAACTGGAAATTCAAGAGACAGATGTAACCACAAGAACACCCATGCATCTACTACAGCGCCCTGGAGATCTTCACAGCTTTGTTTCTTGTTTGGTTGGGTTTTTTTACGGCTAGATGTGCTTTTAGCTAAACCTCAGCATTCTTGATAGTTCAAAGAACTGACTTATTTAATTCAGTTTATTTTCCTGTGCTGACTCTGAAGCATAGTCATAACCATATCCAGCCAGTGCTTCAGCACTGAATGTGAATTACAAAAAACTTCAGATCCCTGCTTGTGATTTAGCTTTTTGCTGATGGCATTTGTTAAAGATAGGCACAGCAGACAAATCATGCAGAAAAAAAAGCAGAGGCTTCAAAAAAATTGCCAAAAAGTCAAAATCACTGAACTTAAATTAACTTTGAATCTGTAACACCTTCTGTCCTGTAAGACAGAAAAAAAATATCATCAAAATAAGATGTAACATGGAAATGCCCTCAAAAGGTAAGTGCCTACCTATGACATATCCAAAAATAAAAGCCTTCTTCCCCATAACTATGTGGGAAATACCATCCTGATTACTTTTTTCAGCTCTGCTACATTTCACTCCTCAAAAACCTTCCCAAATTATTCAAAAAACCTCACTTGGGAAAATGTAGCTTTTTATCAGAACATTAACACTAGGTTCCTATAGATCTAAGTCAACTGATTTGACTTTTTACCAGCAACATAGTTAAAAAACACAAATAAACTATTTTATGAACATCCTGCAGTTCCTCTGAGAGCAGCTGTTACTGTAAACATGTTTTCCTAGAGGCAAATTCTGTGCTCTCTCTTTCCATATAATTCCTGCTTTCCACTAATTTTCAAGGTTGCTTTAGTAGGAATAAGACAATAGACACAGACAAGCAGGATAGCACTGTATTTTAACTTTTACAAAAATGCTCCCTCACAGAATAACACCCATTTTATACATCCAAACCTTACCTGCTGTAAGAGATTTCCTCATGCAAGTACAACCAACTTTTGCCAAAACTAGACTTGTTAAATATTTCAAGTACTGTTCCTGAGAAAAATACCTCCAGATTTCAGCTGCTGAGTAACTGGTACAGTAACATCTCCCTAAATCTAAAGCAGTATTGCTGTTGGGTAGAAGGAACATCTGTGATAGCTGTTATGTCCAAGCAAAAGAAGGAACAGCAAATTTGTCTCCATATCCTCACCCTCCCCCAAAGCTTCTGTCTGTGAGAAACGTTCAGAATTAACTGAAAGCCTGACCATAGATTGATTTATTGGCTTGTGCTACTGCAAAATAGCTCAGTCTCTTGAGGACAAATTCTTGACTGCAGAGCTTTTGTTTTAGTATGAATCTGCGTGGTAGTAAAGACAAAATTAAGTCTTGATCACAGTAGACATCATCATCACCAAATTTACGTCTTAGGCTTGTAACAAAGGAGTCAATTTTAGATTCAGGCCTCTCCATGTGCTCACATTAAAGCTGGGTCAAAATCATAAATTCAATGCTTTGTAATTCATACATAACTAAAATTCTAGTCCAGGCTGTTACTAACAGACATTTTCATTATTTCACTGTGTGGGTTTTTTCTGACCTGAAAGTGCCTCCAGCACACTCCTATAAAGTTTACTTAGCTTACCTTTTGAATATTTTGTTCATTTGCCTGTCTGCCACTGCTTCTGTTCCACTGAGCGGGAACTGTTAGACTGAAGACTTCTGTAGCAAACCCCAATGACAATTGCTCTCTCTCACTGAATAAAAAGGAATTAATTTCTGCTTACCCAAAGCCATACTCACTCCATCAACACATTTGTGGCATTTCCAAAGAACAACCTCTGAGCTTTCTGCTGCAATGTCTCACGTGGGAAAAGCTCCCATATACACATCAAAATTCTCTTAGCTACAGTTGTTCATAACCTTATACCAACCTAAACAAAATCCAGAGGTCCCCAACGCCCGAGTGGTTAGTAGGCACCCTCAGAGACCAACCACAAAACCAGATGCTTCACAAGGGAAAAGGTAGAGAAAGATTTAGCACCATTATATTTTATATACAACATCCCAAAGTACACGACTTTATAGCTGAAGGACTAAAACCCCCATCTCTCACCTACCAAAAGCATTTGGGCAATGCAAATCTAGAATAAGGTGTCTTCCACCCATTTGGTTACACGTGAGGCATGGCACAGGCAAGAATTCAAAGCTGAAAGGAGCAGGAGACAAAGTATAAGAGACTATTCAGTAAGGAAAGGGACACCCAGCTGAGACAAACCTCAGATTTGGTCATCTGCTTTTGAAATCATTTCAACATTTTGTAGAAAGCACTCAGGATGCTCAAATAAAAGGCAAATTTATCAGTTTATCTTCCAAAGCAGGTTAGCCAAGGTGATTACACTGTTAAAGGTAAGGAGGCAGTGTTCATTTTCCTACTTCATGGCATACAATTACTGTGAAGCCAGCATTCCTAGTGCCTTATTCTCAGGCTACAGAAACTTTCTCATAAGAGTATCCCACTAAACCAGTAAATAAATACATGTTGCCACCTGCTAGAAACGGGAAACAACTGTTCACAGCAAACCTGTATTTGCGCCATGTACAGTAGCTGTAAACCACTTGTCCAATTTGGCAAAGGGAACATTAGAGAAACTTTACGTGTCTTCACACTTGTTTATGATGAGACATTAATTTGTATCATTCCTGATTAATCTGTGCAAATACTTTCGATCTATAAATAAAACTCCCTGTTGAAGTGCACGAAGCCATTTATAAACAAGACATTCTTTTTCTGGAATGCGAGTAGCTCTGCAGAAAATAATTGGGATTGGTAGTCAAGAACTGTTATTTCAAAGTATTCCCCATGTAAACATGTTTTTTGTTATTCTACTCTACTATTCTACTCAATTATTCTCTGTTGCACTTCTATTTACAGGATGATATTGTAACTCCTTGATAACATTAGTGAAGAGTTAAAGGTAGAGAACCTCATTTCTTTTAGCAGGGGAGCCACACCAGTGTCCCATCCTCCCCCAAATTATCTGTTATCAAAGCAAGGATCAGCACAAAGCAATACAGTTTCATCCCACAGAACACTATTATAGAATAATCATCATTCGACTATAGAAGAGCTTGAAAAAACAAACTCTTAAATGTGCCCAACAGTGACCCTTGAAGCACTTCTTACTATTTTCTTTCTCAGCAAATCTTCTGATATACTTTATACCTAGTTTATAATCTCACTTTAATTTCCATTCCTTTCCTGAAACTCTGCCATCTGTTATGCCTGAATTGCTGGATCACACTCTCACTTATACTACCCAAAAAAAGGAAAAAAATAGTTTCTGACTTTGTACAAGTCTTGGACATGAATTACAATTTCTGCAGTGAACAAAGTAAAAATTAAATTTAATATCACAGCATGATCAAACATATTCCCAGTGTCCGGACATCTGGGCTCTGAAAACACAGATTTTTTCTTCAGAAGATTTTTTTTTAAAAAAAAAAGCCTTGAGAAACAGCATTTGTTTTGTCTGGCTGTAATCCTCTCTCTGTTACTCTCTTGGTAGCCTCCAGTTACAGAAGTTACACACTACCGAAAGTTAAGAGCCCAAATGAGTTCTCCTTTATACTTAATGTTTTCAATAGGAAATGTGTTTAATCACTTCTATGTTGGGAGCTACAATTTTTAAACTATTTCTTGATAGATTTCCAGTTGGTCAAAAATACCCTAAGCAGTTTGGTCAAAAAAAAAAGTGGTTTAGAGTTACTTTTCAAAGAAGTGGCTGGATCGGTAACTTCCTGAAAACTTCTTCTCCAGAGAACAGAGAGACCGAAGTTGGCAAAAAGTCAGGTAATCAGCAAGAGCTCTGAAAAGCTCTGCCTTTTGAGTTACTGGAAATCCAAGGCATGAGCCTTGCACATCAGACTGGCCATGAGATGGGCACATCCCAAACACTTGTTACAGCCATCGGCTTTGTGATCCCAGAACAGAAAACAGGCAGAAGCGCTGGGTTCGAGAGCGTAAGAATCCAAAACTACCTGAGCGATGGGGGTTAAAAGGATGGTAACAAGCACAGAAGTTGAGCATGGCTTTACTCTCTCCCACTTAGTTTCACAATTTTATAATCAAGTAAAGAATCCTGCAACAACTCCTTAAACCTATTTTGGTAAGCAATCAAGAGAAAGCTCTCTGGTGCTACAGCTACAAGACAGAGAATGGGATTTTCCCTCTTGGAGGTGATCAGCTGAGGATCACATCACACACTGCCCTCAGCTGAGTGACTGCCTTCTTTGCAAATCCGACTGCAAGAGCCCAAGAACAGAGAGCAACCAAAACTGGCAGCGACCCCACGAAAAACAGCTGGAGCCACAAGCCTTTAACATTGTATTGGGAAGAAAAATCCATCTCATTTCCCCAAGAAACCAATTTTCTGATTTTAACTCTAATACCCATCACTGCTGCATTCCTAAGGGACAAAGCTATCCATGAGAATTTACTTCCAGGAAAACTGCACACATTACCTTGTACTGCAAAAAGGAGCTCATAGGTAATAATATGTTCTGCCATACTTTAGCACTGACCCTTCTACACATCTGACTGCTGAACTCCCACAAACAGGCTGCACAGAGATCAAGCACAAACAAGAAATTACAGCTCCTGTGCACTGAATAAAGCAGAAATCCTGTTGGTAATACAACATATGGGTAAATAATAAAAGTCATCATTACAGCAAAGAGCAGATCTAATTTGTTTTATTACCATTGTAGCATTTACGAAGTTCTGAGGGTTTTACTTTGGAAACTATATAACTTACTTCCATACATACTGAGCATTTGTCTAGCCCCTAAATACCCTTTTTTAAAATTAATGAAAACTCAGTCACATGAAATGTTACTGACAGTCAAATCTTATATGTATTTGCCATAGTAGATACGCCACATGGGCAGTGACAACAAAACAAACAGATATAAATTGTCTCTGGGCAACAAGACCAGGCCTCAGGGCTTCACTCCATAAATACTCCCAGCTATGCTGATGCAACTGTTCACAGGAATGCATGGTGGAACACATCACTGAGATGTTGTGGGGTTTTAATTTAAAAACAACAAGGAACAAACCATAAACCAATCACCTTTTAAGCACAGTTAACTTCATCAGTAAAGTTTATACAACCAAAAAGACTTCAGTGGGGGATAAGAGGAAGGAACATCCAATTGTATTTTACACAAGACGTAAGAACAGCATTTCATTAGTCCTGCCACTGTGTATTTCTTTTTCCGTGGTCTTGATTCAACACAGCCTTCCAATTGGGAACTGGAAGGGCTGAGTAAATGAATATCATTGTTATTTTCAACACCTTTGTCCTTACTTTGACAGCAATGTTACTTCAATGGACTACAAGTTCCTCGCCAGAATCTCTTTACTGACTTTGAGGTTTGTATTTGCATGCAGTCCTTTTTCAGGTTTTGATGAAAATACCTGTGCTTCAGGCAAATTCCAATAAACTAATAAACAAGATACAATTCCAAAAGTAATTATCCCAAACTTCTGACAAGCATTGGAAAGTCTGAACAACTCTCCTTTTTCAATCATTCCTCAGTTGCAGACACGCTTCATTCTCCTTATCCCTTCCTAAGAGGCAGAAATACTTTCTCCATGGAATTCTTGGAAATACTGTTGAGATATTTCTAACTCCACAAGCATTTTCATTTTAATGCCAATTTTTAAATTGCTTTTTAAAAAAAAAATTCCTTTTTTTTGCTGCATTCCACACCAGTATAAAATTAACATGTGCCTAATACATTTATGATGGATTCATAGTCACAAACTGCTTGTTCCAACAATAATTATAGGTAATATTAATGACCAAGTTACAAAACTTATCTTTTAAATCAAATCAAGGCTTTTTCATTTACTTGTTTTTTTAACAGCAAAATCCTTGACTAAGCTGTATTACAAGAGATGTTTGTTTGAAATACTGGAAAGAACTCTAGTCTGCTGTTTCCATCTCTTTATTCAACTTTTGGTTCAGTAAATCAAATCAGCTCCTGTGCTGATGTCTGGCAATCAATATACAATACTCAAGTCTGTACAGTTTTTTGGCAGATTATTATCAATTTACTGGCTGTAATTAAAATAACAAGCAATCAAATAGTAATCCAAGTATTGTAAATACTGAAACACACAACTTGTTAGCCAGCCTTTTACAGACCTAGATATCCAAATGTTTTTCATATACTTTAGGTACTTCCAGAAAGCAGCAAGCATATTGCAAAGCATCACAAGTTGGTTTATTCTGGTTTTCACTCCTAGTTGTGCTGAGTTGACTCTTAATCATCTCTCTTATCAGCCACCAATGAAAGATCAATTTCCATTCTTGAGAGCTCCTACAATACTATTTCCCAGAAGACTAAAAAAGCATGACAATGCTTGACAGACATTTTTGAAAACTTGAATTTCATTTTCCAAATTCCCTGTTAGCAAAAACTGTACAATCCTCATGTAAAACTGTTACCATTCTAAATGTTTCAGAGAGAAAAAAAGTTCAAAATGAATGAAAGCATTCTTTTAGATGACTCCCTGACTCCCCTACTCTTTTAAAATGACTAATTAAAAAAGCTTCTTGGTGTGAAATGCTTATATACTCCAAATGCTCAAACTACAAAAGGTTCTAGTATACTATTTATTCTTCATTAATTCAGAAAATGAAAACACATTTACTAAAATATATGTTCAAACCTAAATTTAATGCACTTGGGAATTAAGCAAATTTTAATCACAGAAAGGAAAACTTAATAAACATTTCTGAGACTCTGCATACTTGGTCCTGCAATTTCCCTGTAGCAACATAGACACTGCGAATGAAAAACAAGGAATGCAAATTTCTGAGTAATTCTAGTAATACAATGAGATACTCATTATTTTAAATTACAACATGCAATAATATTCACAAAACAGCCAGCAAAGTCTCTTTTCCAGCTTCTCCAGAATAGGAATGAAACTATATAAGCTATAATTGAAGATTCACTTAATGCATAGATATTCTTGGTTAGTTTTAGTATATTAAAGAGGTTCAGCTGCAACAAAAAGTAACAAAAAAAGGCCAAATGATCCACAAAGTAATAGCACCTAGATACTAATTTGGCTAAAGTTACTTTATATCAATGCTTTCTACAGAGGAGATTTTCAGAAATCATTCTGATATCATAACATAATTTATAGGGGCCAAGCTACTTTAAAAGTAGCACAAGAATTTCTTAATATAATTTCTTTGTGTATTATTAACCCATTTTGTTTTCTAATTAATGTTATTGATCATCGCAAATTTACTACTAAAACACAGAGCCATTGTCTGGAACAAGCCAGACAGGAATGCAAAATATAGTGTAGTGGACTTAATGGGACTTCAATTTTCAAGCAACTGTACCTAGAAAGCAGTTTGTAATAACAAGCAAGATCAACCAGCCCTCAGCAGAACACAAGATAAAAGGCCCAGATCCATTTCTAACCTTGCACAGACTACTAAGAAAACTGGTGTGATTCTAGGGGAAGAGACCAGACCATCTATTGATTTATCTTTAAAACTTCTTAAGTGGTTCCACCTGTTTGGAGACCTAGAAGCATAATCTCTGCTATGGAAATCTCAAAGTATGAAGAGGAAAAAAAAAAAAACAGATCTTAGAAGCTTTAGTAGCTTCTGTGGCATAAATCAGTTTTAATTTAGGAGCAACCAAACAAATCCCAGTCCCTGCCATACTAACGTAGCACATTCCACATAGCCTTGCTTCGATTTCAGAACCACATGAAGTACTGCCATGTTTCCATAGGCTACTGTGGCAACAAAAAGCAGACAGTTCTTCAAATCATCCAAAAAGAAGATTTCAAGAATTCAATCCTGAGAGAGAGACAGACAAAAAGAACCAGGTTCGAGAGCACAAAATATTTTCAATGCAATAATGGAATTTAAGAATTTAGCTGCCAATCAGCCACTGAAAACAGTCTGGGAAACAGTCTTATTGAACCCTTTATTAATCCAAAGGTTTAAACTGCACAGTCTAAACAACATTTAAGTATTTCCATATCAAAACTCTGATTTTTTTTCAAAATAGCTAGAGAATAGGTTTCCATCCAGACACTCCTGAAGCAAATCTGCTGTAAAAAAAAAAAAAATTAAGCTATTTTGAGTACAAACTTTCAATGGATAAAACTTTAAAAAATACAGTCATTACTGAGTGCCTGCTTTTCTTAAAAGTTCATTTGACCAATTTCATCAGACTATTTCTGCAGGTGGGCCTCTCAAGATCCAACTTAATTAGATCTCACAAAACACTCACTGGGGTCACGAAGAAAAAAGTTACTGTTTCTCCAGCATAACTTTGGGTCATCTATGCAGACACACGACGACATGACCCGAATAAAATTGTCAGCTTTAAAACTGTGAACAGAATTATCCTTACAGACCAAAATCAGATAAATCTAATCAAATTTTGGGCACAGGTTTCAGTCAGAACAGTAAATAGTTATTCTCTTCAAGAGTCTCCTTTGGGTTACTAAAAGTCTATGCTGGGAGGACACTAAGACTTTTTCATTCAATCTCTCATCTTTGGCAGGATGGAAGGGGAGAAAGCCCCAAGAAATAAAAACCAAGGGACTCAAAACACTTCCAGAAGTGAATGGTGTGAAAGCGTGCAGACAGTGAGAGTGGAACCTGGTCCACACACCTGAATTCCAACCAATTTCTCCCAGAGACTGAGCAGTCTACATCAGGGCAAATGGCTGAAGGAGAAGGTATGCAAATGCAGAGCTTTTATTGCATAAGTAGTAATTGCACAATTACATAACAGTAGGTCAAACAGCTTTGGAAATCTAAGAATAAAATTATTTAAAAACTCCACTTTCTGAGAAAACAATTTCATTCATGTGGAAGCATGAACATAATGAACTCCCTAACGCTTTAGTGACATAGTCATGAGGGCTGAATGAGCATTTACACAAATGCACTTAGAGAGTTCATAAAATACCAGGCCACACCAGGCTAAAAAACCCACAGGATGAAAACGCTCCAGAGCTGTCTCTCATATCTTTAAAGCCAAATTGCAGAATAGGAAAAGCTGGCACCTTCTGAAGAGAGATTTTTCAAAAGCGATGAAAAACACAGCACAGATCACACCAACCCATTGACTGGTGATCCTGAACAGCTGCATACTAATGGCCTCGCATACATTAGAAAGTGTTAAAGAACACTGAAACCAACAGGCAACTGGAATCCCAGCAAACTAACCAACAGCATACAGTACTTACAGCTTCACACTGGGAAGGAGATAAATGTGCCAGTTACTGCTGACAGTTAACAGCTCAAGAATACACGTACCAAACAAAGAACCAAAAAATGTTGACTTGCAGTTATGCCCCTTTCATTAAAAACCACGATAAAAGAAAAAAGTGAGAGGTACTGAAACTTTTCATGGTTGTCCTATTCTATTCTTCGATTCACAGAAAAAGAAACTGGAAGAGAGCTCAAAGGTCACCTGGCCTGCTCCTTTCCCAAAAGCCTGGAACATCTATACTTCTCTCATTCCTAACAGAAGATGTCTAAACTGGAGCTTAAGGTCTCAGATAACAGACTGTGTAGATTTCCAGGCAGCTGATCCCAGAGGTTCTCTATTATTGTACTTCAAAAAAAAAAATTTTGGTCTTAAAGTCTATTCCCCTGACTCTCTCTTGCTGTGCTCCGAGTTCATTACTTCTTGTACTCTCCACCATGACTCTACAAAAATTTCCTGCACTCGTGAAAGCTGTTATATCTAACCTTAGTAACCTTCTCTTCAGATTAAACTCTTAGTCCTTTTATTCCCCCTTCCAAGTCAGATTTTCCAAGACTTAGGCCAACATGACAATTACACACCACAAAGAAGGAAGATGAAGACCCTAAAGTTTAGAGCCACAGCACTAAATGCAGTTGGTGAAAAGATGCCAGACGCTTTTTCTAGAAAAGAGGAAGGATTATACAGATCATCAGGTGACTGCCTATGGACAATTTTTGCTCTGAAGAAGCTGAAAGATCCATTGAAACATTCCTCTCAAAGCTTCTACGTGTTACAGAGATATTGATGAGGCTGAACCTTCTTGCTCACCAGTACGACAAAACAGCAGATATTTGAGACTGCAGCCTATCCTCACCTTACCTGCACCCTCTCAATTACTCTATCAGAGGCCAGGAACAACCGCCTCCCACTACCAGTCAGCTCAGCACATCCCTGCACACTCACTGTACTTCCAAGCAAGCACCACTCTAATTCATGTGCACTATGTCAGGCTTACAGAGAACTTTGTTAATAGTCACAGTTAAAATCATAGAATCACCCAAACTGGAAGGGACCCAAAAGGATTATCCAGTCCAGCCGTTATCTCTACATAGGACACTCCCAACATTCACACCATGAATGTAGTTACTCATGTAGTTACTCAGCTACAGCTTGCATGAATCCATCTTCTGTTTCCTGTTCCATGGTTCCGACGGACTCATCAGGGATACACTTTTCAGACTGACACTGTCCAGCAGAACAGAAAACTGATCTATAACCAGGCTTAATAAGGCACTATAACCCAGCTACATATATGTCCTGGATAGATTAATCTCACACAGGATTCAGCTCGTCGGAAAACAGAGAAGCCTCAGGACTCTCTCTGCATTATACCAGGATCTCTGAAGCCTCAAACAATGGAAGCTTTTGGCCTCTCAGTGCAAATTCCAGACTCTTGCTGGATCTGGGTTTTGCGATTGGCAATATGACAAATTCTTTTCCCACACGAGAACTGTAGGAGAAATTCCCCCTAATGCTTACTTAGCACAACCTTCCTAATTACTCAGGAGTCAATGCAGAAGAGGGAAACCTTCATCGCAAAGTGTGCTCTGGGACACAACAGCCAACTGCCAGGCCACATTTCTCTTGACAACATAAAATATTTTTGGATTAATGTAATGTTATTTCTTTGTTAGGAAGACTGAAGAGGGACAGGATTTGTATGTTTGTATGTTCTGCTGACAAGCTGCACCCATAACACTCTAAGGGACACACCAGCATCTAACAAGAAAATATTGCCAGAAAACACTTGATTTGATGTATTACTTATTTGTTAAAACACCATATATTACTCATTTTATATATCTACCTGTTTCAGTACTCATGGTTTCATGAAAACTATATTCTTCCTCAGAGAATCAGCACATACATTCTAAAAGGCAATTTCTTCGTTCCTGTATAGCAATAGCTAATGCACCAATGTTTTATTTCATTTAAAATTTAAACTCAATTTTGTTTTAATTTAATCTCAAGTCAACAATCCCATCCAGAGTTATGTATCCAGATGCTGAACAAATAAAAAATGGAATGTTGAATTATAATCTAGTGCATTATCTTATTCTTTTTATAAGACCTAGTTTTACTGTCAGTCTTGATATCAATGTCAACGCCAATTTGAAAAAATACTGAATCAGGCTGCAAACTGCGTAAAACTTTCACAGCTGTGAAACTAAATAATACAGCCATAAGTACAAAGAGAAACGGATTATTTTGACAAGTAGCTGGGCATAACACTATTCCTACATTAAAATTTTACTACAATCCCAAGCTGATGAAATATATTACATTTCTGCTATCAAAGTGCATCAAGTCTATGCCAGAACTCTACAAATACCTCTTAAAAATCATAGTAAAACTATCTGATCTCTATAATACTTATTGTTTACATCATGCCTTTCATTTCAAGGCACTAAAGCACATGCAGAGACTTATAATTGCCAAAAAGCTAGTTTCAGAAAAAAAACATCACCAGATAGGCTCCTCACTGTAAGCTCAAATTCTCAAGATGACAGGACAAATTAATATCTGCCCTGCATATTTTTAGCCACTTGGCAGTTAATAGACTGCTTTGGATGTTTTTACTGCAAATTCAATAGTTACTATTTGCAATGATAGTGACTGTCATTTTAAATTAGGATTGGGTAGCATTCTAACATAAAAGACTTTCTGTACTTACAATAAATAAGCATTGGCTTATTTATTAGCATTGGGTAACATTCTACTAACACAAAAGACTTTCTGTACTTACAATAAATAAAAGCATTGGTTCAAAAGCCTTCATAGCCACTACAGGTATACCTTGGCTTCGTGGATTTTAACATGCACATGCAATAACTTCAATCCAGAACTACACAAACTTGATTACTGCCAATTAAGACCACTTTATACCAATTATGAATTTAGGAAAAAATGCTGAAACTACAGCAGGGACATTCCTACAAATTAATGCTGTACCTCTAAAAAGCCCCCTGTGAATCCATTAACAAAGATAGTAAATGGTAACATGTTTCAGTAATTCAAGTGTAAAGCCAAATGATTAAATTAAGACAGAATCTTTCAGGACACAAAGTTATCCCAGTCTGAATATTACAGTTAAGACTTTACACAAAATCCCTCACTTCTTGTAACACAAAGCTATCAAAACTGTCATGAAAGAGAGATACCCTAACTTTAACTTTAAGGAAGAGTTGAAGAATTGACAATGGATGTCAAACTAGCGACTGTTCTATGTCCAGATCATTTCTTCTCAAATATTAATTTCTAGTTATGATATTGTCAGAATTCCCAGCAAATAACATTATGGAAATGGCTGCCTCTCAGAGAAGTGGCTTCCCAAAAATCAATGCGTGGTGCCCTGTACACTTCAACCTTACCTTTCAAGTGCCAGAACATGTCATTGCCCCTTCTCAAAACACTAGAAAAGATTTTGGACTCTACTCCATCAATAAAATCTGAGCATCTCCAGCTGACAATACTCTGATTGATCATTGTTATGAAGACAGAAAAACGCCTACAAAATCAAAGCATTAGGACAGAAAACAGTTGACAAATGTTGCTTCTTGAGACAGAATTGAACATAAACACACTGAGGAAATTTCAAGACTGCACTCAGTTTCCATTAGAACATTCTGCCCATCCACTAGAAGAGTCAGTTCACCATTTTATCCTATACACCCCTATACCCAGAAAACACGTGCTTACACCTGCAGGCTTGCTAATACCCTACTCAGTTCTCCCAGGATGGATTTGGACAATCACAGTCTACGAATCACCTCATGACTAGACTGTTGTGCTCTCCTTCAGCTAATTCAGACATTGATCCATCTAGAAACACATCCAAAAGAACAGAAAATCTTACTGGCATTTCTGGAAAACTTGTGACTATCAGGCAAAGCTATCAGCAATGGACTAAATCAGAAAAAAAATATGTACACCTTTAGAACACACTACTACAAGGCAAAACAGTATCAACCAACAATGAACACAAATAAAATAAGGTGTACTCAAATACAGAACAAAAAAGCTGAAAATCAAATGCAAGCACCTGGAACTTAGAATAACATTTAAAAGTGCTTATATTTGCCATATTTACCTAAGTATCTACTAATTTTACTGTACAATGATAATTAGAAACTTGAAAGTATCTATTCTTACAATGTGTGCACTCTACTAACTTTTTCTCTACATGTTTATACCACTTGCTCCAGTCACAGCAGGAGCAGGCAAGGTTTTCTGTACATGTTTTTAACGTAGGTTAAGCCCTCCCTTAACAGGGTGGGCAGAGATGCTCAAGTTACAAGCAACATGAGCTAGATTAAGACTTATTCAAAATAAGTATCAAGAAGGTCCAGAAGCCACAATACACAACCAGAATGCAAATGTGTTTATTTTGATATAGTCATGTCAGGATCATAAAAGTTAAATTTTGAATTGTTCCTGTAGGAATTAGCACATCACCTTGTTTTTGACATCTTCACTGGTATAACAACGATGGGATGAAAGTAATACAGTAATTCTTCAATACTTTAAAGTATTTCACCTGCTTCACTGTTACAGTGCAATCTTTACTTTCTTCACACTGACTTCCCAGGAGGTAAACATCTGCAAAATCAATTTCCTGTCCCACAGTTATTGAGAAGAATGGGAAATGGCATTTTCTTCTCCAGACAATCTTGGACCCTAAAAGTAAACAGGACCTTTTCTTTAACTTCTTTGCCAGCATTTGGGGAAACCCATCAACCCCTGCACAACAACATTAAGTATAACAGATCTCTTTGTCTCACAGTCTGAGCTCCACTGGTCACCTTCTCTCTTCACTCCCACTGAAGGGTATCATGGACTTTGTTTTTCATACCTCTTTCTACCAGAGGGCCTGAGTAATATCATCCTAACTGTGTTAGATCAAATCCACATCACCTATTCAGAAAAGTCAGAATAACTATGACACGGTATCACTCCCTCACTGCAGAAATGCAGGGTGAAAAAAGAGTGGATGTTCAAAAGAAGATCCAAAGTACACAGAATAATATATTCTTTAAATATCAGCTTCCATCTCTACTTGTCTGTCACAGTGCAGCATAAACAAAGTACCAAAAAAGAAGAGGGCATACACGTACATTTGACAATATAAGAGGAGATATAAATGTCGTGTCACACTCTTTCTGGAGGCATGTCAGGAAGCAAAGCAGGGAAATGATGAAAGATCTACAAAAGAGGGCATGCAGAAGCTTTCAAGCTGTCACTACTGCCTTGCAAAACGCAGGGAAGATATTCCAATTTGCACAGGCGTTACCAGTTCACATCATTCTCACTGGTTAACCTTCCTCTACAAAACGCAAGCACAGTTATCTGAGAAAGGCAGAGAAACACATTAACAACATAGCATAAGTTATAATGATTTCCACAGAAACCCCACCTAATCTTTACTGTTCTAAAGGGAAACTGTCATGTAGCTGATGCTCTAAGATTTACCAAGCTAACAAATGACATAATTTACGAGATAGAGCATGTACTCCAGTTTCTCAAAGCTAAAAGAATCCTCCACACATATACTTCTTATTGAGAAATATAAACAGAAGCTGTTTGGATACAAAACCTTTTATTTATCCTATTATTTATGTGTTAAGACACATTCCAGGCACTGCACAGACAGAAAATACCACTGCATAAAAAGATTTTACCAACTAAGCCATATTGGCTTGGTTTCCAGATGAAGAAAAATATTCATGTCAAATGGAAACTGTTGGAAAAATTTGGGTTTGAGACTCTAAAGGTATTTTTCAAATAAAATCTTGTTCTCTGAACAAAGCTATACTTTTAAAAGCGCTTGGGATGTTTCAACTATATCCAAGAACAGAAAACATCAAATGGCAATTTTCAGCAAAAAAAAAAAAAACAACACTGACTCTGCTACCTACAAAGACACTGGTAGATAACAGAAGTAGAGTAACCCATGAAGGAAACTGTGGAAATTTAAGATACATTGACGATACTTCATACTATGATTTCTTAAATTTTACCATCAAATTTACCTGATGCTCTCTGGCAATTGATCAAACTGATCAGCCTTGGCAAATCACAGACTACAAGCTTTATTGTGAACTGTGATGAATAACACATACAGGCCCAGAGTTCGCATTAATTCTCTCTTAACTTAGTTTCACACTTTTCCAGCTTTAAACTCTCTCATCCACTCCACATGGCACCTGAAACTCATTTACATAGCACCAAGTGATTTGCAAATGGAGTGAGAAACATCTCTCAAAGGTCTTGGAGCACCTCAGACCATGCAATGCATTGAAAACTTTCCATGACCACACACAAGAAGAACAAGATAAACATTGTAAACTTAAATCCTGAAAACCCTTACTCACTTCAGTAGACCCTGTGACTTAAGCAAAACTATTCAGCTGTTTGGGATCGAGCACAAACGTCGCTGGCTGCACTGGAATCTCCTCAGTCTTGCATTTTTTTTTGTAGTCTACAAACACGACCAAAGTGGCCAGAGGTTCTTTAATACTAATGTAAATCACCTTGTCAGGGAAGTGGAGATGCTTGTTTTTTATTTTGCAACATACTGCTAGAACTACACTTCTGGCTGAATCCCAGCAGAACAGCTGAAGAAGTCAAAGAAGGCATATCTTTTGTTAGAAATTTTAAAACAGAGATTGATATTGTGTCTACTCAATAACAAGACACTAACGAATTCGCTGATGCTCATCTATCTAAAAAAACTTCTAAATTAGCAGCCACCATATGGAAATACCCCATCAGCACTATCCCTGAGCTTTTTTTCTGGAAGCACTTTATCATCAAATCACTAATGGTTTGATTTTTTTATGCTTAATGACTTTTGACACAAATATTATGCAAGTATCCACCATCCATTGGTCATGTGTGCTGCTGTAAGACAAAATATTGCTTGTCTCAAAATTCCAACAGTAGATATTGAATTACTTTAGAAAGGAATTACCATTGTACCCCTTCTGTAGATCTAAAACAAACGTGAACTGACTTGCCCTAAACCAATAGCAAAGCAAGGAAAACGCCATTTGCTCCAATTCCACTGTCCTAGCCATGAGGTTGGACAGTGTCCTGTGCCCTAAAATACCAGGTGTATCTCTCCTACATAGCACAGCCTAAAAAAAAGAAGTGATAAAACAATTTCAAAATACATTGAACAATCAACTTTCACACATCAATAGCCACACCTGAATTTTGTTGTTGCATTATCAATGCAACAATTTACCATTCCATTCAAATGTCACATCCAACAATAACAGAAAAGCAAAATATTGTCCGGTAACAGCAGCAATGGAATTTGTTTACCTCCTGTTCCACTCTGTTAGGGTAAAATGCAACTAGTGAGTTTTTAATACATGTCAAGAAATGACAATTCAAAGGAAAAAAAAATCAATAAATTTTGAGTTGGTCATTTCTACTGTGAAAACAATTTGTAACAAATGTGAAGTACATTGCTGTTTGACCTATTATTTATCATTTTGCCCAAAGACCAAAAGCATACAATCTATTCACAGGTTTAACCTACATTGTTGCACTGTAGTAGTGAACGCAGTCTCCTAAACAGGTATCTGATAACATACTCTTAGAACATCTCAGGAAGGAAAGTGTGGGATTATGACCCAGAAAAAGCTAAAAGTGTTTCCCAGCAAATCCATAAACACCTTAAAAGCTTTAACACCAAGTGTCTAGACTATGCCAAACTTTTAGCTCCCCTGTGGACTTCTTGTAAGACAAGTGTTTTTCAACCACTATGGGGGGTTGGAGACAGGGAGGGCAAAAAAAAAAACTAAGGAAACTCAAAACTTTAAAGTATTTTATTAAAGATGTTCCTCATACATTGTTAGAACCCCAGTACGTTTTCAGCTGTTACTGGAAAGCTGAACATATCTCATATCCCCAAAACACCTCTGCACTGTAACAGTGAAAGTACTGAATGTTATGGCGAAATGGTCCCTCTGCACTGGAAATTGAACCTGACCTCTCCCCTTTCTGTTTCCTAAGTATTCCAAATAGCTAATTACTAATTAGTAACTGTGGTGGTTCTCCCAAAACATACAATTTCCATATTCAAGCACAATAATCATACCCATATTCCCCTGAGATGATCACCGCAACATGAGGTTCTTCCCTGAAACGCCCAGGGTTAACGCTGAACCCTCTCAACTCAAGGAACATCAGAAATGTGGTCAGAGTCTCTCTGGCTGCAGTTCAAACTCCCCCTGGAACATCAAGATCTGATTTTATTTTCTACTTTATATGACCCCCACTCTTGACATTTTAAAAATCCTAAATACATGTCACAAACATGCTTAGAAATAGGAATGCTATGCAATCCAAATCAATCAACATTGCTTAATTCTGCAAGAACCTAAAATAAGTTAATGCAGAATATCAGACTTTACCTGATTTTATGCTGTCACTTGGTAATGTAAAAACCTAAATTGAGTTCTGTTTTTGTTTCATTGGAGTAGGAGGATTATTTTACTATGGAGAGGATTGATTTCATTCCTGCATGTGTAAGCTGCTGTTGATATTCCCATCCAGAAAAATTCCTTTCTAGAATTATCATCAAAATATATTACAAAACTGTTTACTTCCACCCTGCCTCTATTCTAAAAGCCTTCTCAGTGTTAATTCCCAAAGCAAGGCTACAGGTCTCTTGCTCAAATTTTTTCTTTAGATTTTCTAATCCTTTTCTCCTTAATCTCCATTATATGAAAAGAAATCCACGTATGCATGGTCTGCGAGAAGCTAAGTAACTTTACCTCTCACCATAGTTACCACATCTGATTTAACCACTGGCTCTGGACATTGAATCATTGTCCTTCAAGATTTAAGATTTTATTTGCGTATGCTTGGATACATTCAACAAGCACAAAATCCTAAAACCAGACCGATTTTAATATAATTAATACACAATTACATTCCAATTTATGCAACTGTAAGATAACATCCACCTCTGCTGTTTCTGTAGTGTGCGTTGTTTTCCAGGATCTCAGAAACAAAAATGTTTAAATGTGTTACTATGACTGTTATTAAAAAGATTTGCTGTCTAGTTCAATTCTTGGAATGATTCTGAAACAATTTTACATTCAGATTTTCATTAGTGTGCTCAACTATTCTGTTAGACTTTTTTGTTTCTCATGGTAACCAATTTGACTTAACAGAAGCTGTTCAAATATTTAAAGGCACTCTGAGATGGCAGGAGTTTATCTAGGAGCATACATGTTGTGTCACAGATATTCCTTTCCTTGCTCTTACTCGCCTTTTATATTTTTGTTTTTCCAAAAACAGTAGCAAACAAATGAGATCTCTACCAGCCACATCATACCGGGAACGTGCTCACTTCATCTGTTTATGCTAATATTCAAGTTACAATGGGCACATTTTGAAATTACAAGCTCGGCAGTTAAAACAGATGCTTCTTACGTTCCTTCATATGCACCGAATCCTCTGCCAGCACCGTCAGGCGTAACGCAAGAACTAAAGTATAAACATCTGCAACACCTCTCTGTTTTGTTAACATTCTTTCACACATTTCCTCGCTAACTCCAAAAAAAAGGCTCAACGGTGTTAAAAAAAACCTACCACCACCAGTGAAATTGGAAACATCTGCGAGTCAGCTACGGAAAACGGAATGAAACGTGAATAAACAAAAACATGGCGAAAGTGGCCTGGGGTTGTTACACTGTCAGATCATTTTTCCAAGCCCAACATCAAGGCTTTTGTTACAACCAAAGCGGTCATTTGCATGGAGAACCAACAGGGTTTCTTCTTCTTCAGCGTTTCCCCGCTCGCAGCACACACTCGCTCTCCCCGGCACACACAGAGGCAAAACCTCCGCTCTTACAAACAAACAACGCGGCTAAACCCACACATAATTCGCAACTGCGGAATCTACAGATCGCGAACAACGCTCCGCATAGCGAATCGTTTGCTAGAAAGACGTAATTTAGGTATAAAAATAAGAGACAAACCTTTGGAGCGCTGCCCCAGCCGGAGTTGCTCTCCCTCTGCTCTGCTGTTACTGACAAGATCAGGCTGAGATTAACAAGTCCATGCTACTCTGACAGCCCCACTCCTCTGCCTCCTGCACACCCACCGTGGGCTTGAAATGATACCAAAACTTTCAGAAAGTTGAAAAAATGCAATGAATTAAAGGAACGTAAAAGCACAATGGCAGGAAAGCAGAAAACACTGCCTGGACAATTACTGCAGTTAAGGCTGGCTCAGCACTTTCTGCCCAAACCCCTCCATTCTTGAGGGGGCTGTAACTCAGAAAAAAAAAAATAATTTCTCATGGCTAAAGAATTACTCAGGTAACCTCCCCTCCCTTTACTTGTTAAAACACCCATTTAGACCATTCAAAAAGTTACAGGACTCTGGGCACTTTATCAGCAAGTCCTACATGTCATTTTTTTATGACAAATACAACTTTTCTTCTTTAAATGAGATTTCATAAGAATTTGATCTGCACTGTAAATTCCTTCCCCTCATTTTTTTATAAAAGCAAATTAATAAATACTTTGACACTTGAAAACTGGTTTGCATAAACACAGAATAATTTCTAAATAACTTTTACACGCCTGGACTGCTTGAAAGGTACCAGATCAGTAACCGAGATACTAAACCGCCTGCTCACACAGCTGATTCAGCACAGACAATGGCCTCTATCGAGGTCTCAACTCTAATCCATTATGGCAACTTTGTAACCTCGATTGCTGAGTGCATCTACATTTTCCCCGATAAGGAAAGTGTCCCTATAATTATGCTAAAATAAGGAAACAAAGCGTTTGATCTGCAATTACTACTTTACAAGGATGCTCTAAACTGTGGCACATCAGGGAAATCTCTCCTGCCGTTGTTAATCGCTGGGGTTTGTTTGTGGGGGCTTTTTTGTTTGTTTACTGGGGTTTTACAGCTTGGTGATTTCCTCTCAGAAACAGAAATAAAGCCACCAACTTCTCCAGCCTATTTAGACAAGCCAGACACACTACAACTTTTCAGTTACAAGTTTAAACTTACAATACCAAAATATAACTATACCGTTGCATTATTACTTACTTTTAAAGTAAAAATATGCCTTTAATGTAAAAATTGTGCAACAGCCCAAGACTGCTGCGAGAGAAAACCAAAGTTTTGTCCCTTCTGACTGATAAGAAAGAGCCAAGACAACAGGCAGCTCATGTGATCCTTACAAAGCTCAGTCTATCAACACTTGTCCATCAAAAGGTGTCCCTCTGCTCTCTAGGAATTTCTGACTCCACTGCACTGTTTCATATGTATTAGATAAAATCAAGCAGCATCTATTAAAATGGAGCAATCCATTAAAAATGCTCAGTTGCTGTGAATAACTCAGTAAAGCAACAATTTCCTCAGTAAGAATTGCTTCACCCTCATTATCTTCTGATAGTCATAACACTGAGTATCTATCTCAAGGTCATCTCACATTTCTTCCTTACAAATGAAGCTGTCTGGCATATTCTGAAGACAAGATGCTTTGATATTAACACCTTATTTTGTCAGTGTTGCATGCAGAGTAGTTGTTCAAAAAATCCAAAATTTTTCCTATTATTCAGAAGAAAAAAAACCAACAGATTAAAGGTAAGGTCCTAAACATCATAATTCACCAGAATATAGAGAAGGCTTCTACTTCTCCATGATAAGATGGACCATACAATCACCAACCACCTGCTCAGGGCAAGAGAGCTGGGCCAGGAGGGCAGCCTGGGCTCCCTTTATAGCACTGGTTTATGCCAGTCTTGTCTGATAAAATGAGAAATGGTGGTGGCACATCGACTTCTGTCACCCCGGCACAGAGGTTAGAATGTCCACAAAGAGAAAAAAGAAGCAAGTGTAGTAAAATCCCAATTCACAGCAGTTTCCCTCAGCACACGGAGCCAAAGCACAAAGGTTTCTGCTTTGCTCTACCAAAGAGCATACAAAATGAAAGATGCATAATTTGCATGCAATGCTTAAAGGTAGACAGACAATTTTCTCTAATCATTAATCTGGAGCAAAGGGGAAGAATATCGGACTTTTAAGAGATCATCAAATGAGTAAGGTTCTCGTAAAGGTTTGGAGTATGGCGTACGCCCTGCTTAATTTAAACTAATTTAAACTAATTGTTAATTCACATTAATAAGACACTGGGGACAAACATTAACAGATTATGATTCAACTGGACGATGTCAAGAAATACAAAATGGAAGCTGATTTTTATTCTTCCATTTGCACCACTAGGGGACAAGGTAAACCAAACATGATACAGTACCCAAGCCTTCTTCAAACATCCAAATTTATAATTCCTACTGAAGAATAAAGCAGTATAATTTATAAGAACTATAACAACAAAGGTATATAGGTAATTAAACTATATTTAATTAAATTAAGCTTCAGCGTTATAACTTTGTATGGTAGGTTAAGCAGAAGACATTTATTAACCTAATATTAAAGAACAAAGTACAACCTCTGTATATGAATAACCATACCCAGGAACAAAAATAACTATAAATATTCTGTTAAATTCAGCAGGAAACTACAGATTTTAACAAGTTCAAAAGATCATTAGCTTAGTTATTATCTCCACATTTATCACATCAACACTTCTATTACAAATCAACAGCTGCAACCTAAAGTTGAAAACATGCCAGAAATATGCATAGGTTGTATCAATATTTGCAGATGGAGCCTAGAACGTAAATTAGCTGACACTCAACACTTAAAGCTTCCTCTCTGAAGTTGCAATATTTAAAGGTTAAAGATTAGACATGCTCCCTCTTGTGTTAAACTAAGAATACACGGAATACATGCTGTTTTCTCTGACATTATGGTTGCTTGGCCATCTGTTCCATTAAGCAAACCCTTTAACTTTGGCTACTAGTGTCTGACAAACCTTCACCAATAATTCCCCACTTTAAAGACATATAGTATGAGCACATAACCTGTATCAATAGAATATTTGTGTTACATTAAATTAGTCTCTATATTATCATAAGGCATTTCATATAAAAATCTGTGGCAATTAATTTTTTTGACAAATACATGCAAATTCACACTTCAGCCTCTGTAAGCATCACAAGCCTGAACAACTGAAGTATACCAAGTTCAAGCTGTTCAGTAATATCAATAACATGGAATATTGAAGAGCAAACTTCCTTCTATATAGTAGCTTACAAAGTGCTTAAGATGGACAGGAACAACAAGAATAATTAACAATGCCACATAATTATGTTTGTAAATACAGCAACAACTGAGCTAAAGTTTTCAGTCATTCCACTTGACAAGCTCAGGTGAAGCATTCCCTGCACAGAGCCTAAATGGAGTCAAAATACTCCTTACAAACATCCTCTTGCTGAATCCGGCCTCAAGATCATGTCTAGACACGAATGTTAATCCCAGGTGTAACTAGCACAAATGTTTTTACTAATATACTTTTAAAACAAAGGCTTTGCACCTGGTGTAGGCTTGGTAAATTATGTTTAGGTGTGCATTTGCTGATTATGGTCAGCACCAGACTGAATGCCAGGGCAGTTGAAAGTAAATACAAGTAAATAGTTTGCAGGCCAAGGCTATAGAGAACAACACTCAGCTACATGAATTCACCCCAGCCCTTGGTGGCAGATGTACATTCTCAGTACAACATAGCCTACACACCTTGGAAATGTTACCGAGTATTCTAAGAAACACGCTTGTTAAACGTGACTTGTTCTTTCAAACTATCAAAGTTAAATGTGTTTTATCCTCCTGGAAATATTTGTGGGGTTTTTTTTTCAGTCACTGATAGACCAGAAATAATATACAAAGTTTAAGAAAGTAAACCCACTAAAGGGTACCGTTTTGGGGGTCTCTTTGAAGCCTCAAACCACAATTGTGCCTGCTCATTGCAAGCACTTGCACTGCGACTCAGAACTTCTGCCACCAACTTCAACAACAGAAGAAAGTTTCTGTCACTGCACCTACAGCTCCTGACCAGTGTTTCCACTTTCTTACTGTTACATCGCAGACCTCATAGCTTCGAGGGCTGACAAATTGCCTTCTATCTCACTCACTAAGGTGCTAAAATCATGGTGAGAAGCTTCATAGGTACCAAAAGAGAACAGCACATATTATGGATGAATACAGACACTGCCCTCCATGTATTATTAAGAAACTAGGTTTTATATCAATAGCCAGAGAACTAAATATTCCAAGAGTGCTTTTATTGCTTCAGACACACAAGTAGAGCAGGTCTGCAGAATCAGGGCCCTTTTTTAATACCAGAACATCCATGCAGGCTTGGCAGTAGAATTATTTCTCATTTAAACCAGTGCCTTCCACCGAGCAGAGGTCAGCACCACAAACAAGCCCGTGCGCCCAAAGAGATCCACAACTCTCTCCAGGCAGAGCCGGGAGCCCCCAAACCCAACCGACAACACACACACACAAAAAGAAACCCCCTCCAAGTGGAAAAGCGCTGATGTAAGCTTGCTGCGAGGGCACCGGGGTTGGGAGGAGAGAGCTGCGGGGGCACCGGGGTGAAAAGTGGGGGTGGGAGGGGGGTGCTGCGGAGGCACCCCGGGGAAGGTACCGGGGGGGAGAGGGGGCTGAGAGAGCACCAGGGCAGGGGGAGGAGAGATGGGGTGGGCTGCGAGGGCACCAGGATGAGGGGGGCTGCGAAGGCACCGAGAGGAAAAAGGAGGGGGGATGCTGTGAGAGCCCGGAGAGGGCGCTGGGGGTGAGAGGAGGCTGCGAGGGCACCCCAAGGGGGATGGGGAGGGCTGAGAGGGCACCCCAAAGGGGAAAGGAAGGGGGGGAAGAGCTGAGAGGGCACCCCAAAGGGAAAAGGGGGGGGGAGCTGAGAGGGCACCCCAAAGGGAAAAGGGGGGGGGGGAGCTGAGAGGGCACCCCAAAGGGAAAAGGGGGGGGGGGAGCTGAGAGGGCACCCCAAAGGGAAAAGGGGGGGGGGGAGCTGAGAGGGCACCCCAAAGGGAAAAGGGGGGGGGAGCTGAGAGGGCACCCCAAAGGGAAAAGGGGGGGGGGGGGAGCTGAGAGGGCACCCCAAAGGGAAAAGGGGGGGGGGGGGGGAGAGCTGAGAGGGCACCCCAAAGGGGAAAGGGGGGGGAGAGCTGAGAGGGCACCCCAAAGGGGAAAGGGGGGTGGAAGGGGGGGCTGAGAGGGCACCCCAAGGGGGGAAGGGGGGTGGAAGGGGGGGCTGAGAGGGCACCCCAAGGGGGGAAGGGGGGGGGAAAGGGGGGGCTGCGAGGGCACCCCAAGGGGGGAAGGGGGGGGGAAGGGGGGGCTGCGAGGGCACCCCAAGGGGGGGAAGCGGGGGGCTGCGAGGGCACCGGTGCTTCCCAGCCCCCCGAGGCAGCGGCAGGGCTGCTCCGCCCGCGCACGCCCGGCCCAAGGGAAGGAGCAGGAGGGCGCTGAGCCAGCAGGAGAAGCCGCCGGCCGGGCACGGCTCCTCCAGGGCCGAACGGCAGGCAGCAGCCCCCACCCCACTATATCCCCCGCGGGGAAGGCGAGACCGGCCCGGCTGCTCCGGGAGCCGCTGGGACAGGGAACCCGCCCGGGCGCTCCCCTACCCCGGTGCCGGGAGAGAGAGGCGAGAGGAAGGGAACTCACGCTGTCTCCGCTATTTAAACCTCTTCCCGCCGCCTCCGCCTCACTGCCTCTCACTCGCTCTCTCCTCCCCGCGGAACTTACTAAGGGCGGCCCCTGCCCTCCCTCCCCTGCCCGGCCAATATACACACAGCCACACGCCAGGCACCAGCTGCCCCGCCCGCTCGCCCCACGCTCGTCTTCCATTCGCTCCTCGCCTTGCCCGTCAGCACGCCGGCTCAACAGCATTGGCTGGCGGAACTGTCAATCACCGCGCGCTCCGCCCCGCCTCCTTCAAGGCCCGCCCCCGGCCCGCCCTCCCCTTCCTGGACACCCCTTGGGGGTGTTAAAACGGCTGTTTGAAGTCTCCATCAAAATTTACTTTTAGGTCCCGCCCACTGATCTCTTGTGGGGATCCTGTTTGGGCGATGAGAATGCCTTCTCTATCGCAATTGGGTGACTGGATGTCCATCACGCCCAAAAGCCCCGCCCATGCGCATGCCGTCATTACATTCGATTTGTCCGCGCGTCCGAATGGTCCCCACCCACTCCCAACGCACCACCCAATCACGCGCGGCTTCTCAACCTCTAAGGCGGTGCCAACGCGCAACGTGCGAAAGGTCGGCTTTCATTGGCTGGCACCTCTTAACCCCCACTGCTGCTTCTTCCGCCGTCCCGCGGAGCGTACCACGCCGCCGCGGCGGCGGGGGAGGGGCGGGGGGGGGTTACGCGCGGCGGTGGTTCGTCCCGCCGCCATTAGGGATGGGGCGGAGGAAGGCGCCGCCTGCCCGTCATGCCGCGCGCGCTGTAGGTCGCTCCCTCCGGTGCGGGCGGGGGGAGGGCGGGGGAGGAGGCGGCGGTTGGTGCCGAGAGCCAAGATGGCGGTGCAGGAATCAGCTGCTCAGCTCTCAATGACTTTGAAGGTGCAGGAGTATCCCACGCTCAAGGTGGGTGCCGAGCTCCCCGCCGCTCCCCCCAGCGCGGAGGAGAGGGGCGAAGCCGCCGGAGCAGCCCTGAGCGCGAAGGCGAGGGCTCGGCGAGACGGCAGCCCCGCTTCCTTCTCGCTCCCCGCCTCGGCAGCCCCCGGGATGTCGGGGGTGGGAGGGGATCCCCCACCGCCCGCTCCCGTTTTCCTTCTCCTGGCGTCTGTCCTCGAGCCCCTCCGGCTGCCGCTCGTTCCGCTCCCCTCCCCCGTGCCGGGGGGACGCGGCTGGGATGCGGGGGGTCTCCGTGCCCCCGGCGGCGGGGGAGGCCCCTGGGCCACCCTGGGAGCTGCTGGAGCTGGGAGAGCCGAGGGCAGGGCCGGGGGGGGGGTCAGGGAGCCGGGAATGTGGCTTTGGGAAAGGCTGAGGGGTGTTTAAATGCTCTTCCCAGGGGGATGAGCTGCATCGACGTGGCGTTGTTAGGAGACGTGTTCAAGGGGGAGGGAGTGGAGGTGGCAGCAGAATATGGATCCGCGGCCGCTCGGGCCCCCAGAGATGGAGATGAGCTGAAAATATATAAAAAAAAAAAAAAGGAGAAACGTACTGGAAAAATCTGGAGCATTTTGGAGGCGGATAAGCGGAATACTCACGGTTTGGTAAAAGCAGGGGGTGTTGGTTAGGGTACTGAGGCTGTCTGAAGGGTGGCACTTTCCCAAGACCGCATAGCCGGTCTCTGACTTGGAGTGTGCATTGTAAAGCAAATGAAGGGCTCGGTGCTGAGCGCTAAGGTCATCGCCTCTAAGAATTGTTGAACTGGGAGGATGGTGCTGGTGGGAATCGATGGCAACCTTTGTTTGAAGTCTTGCGTTGTGTGTACAGTAGGTCTACCACATCAATGGCAGTAGCTGTGGAAGGGAGCTAGGAGAACGGTCTTTATTGCAAAGTGCTTATTTGAACATCCATCATGTCAATGTATCAACCTTTTTTTCATCTACAGAAGGTGTTTATGCAAAGTGAACTTTACTGTGCTGAGGTCATGCTGTGCTTTCGTGTATTGAGCGCTTCATGCTCTTTGCAGTGTTTTTTTTGCAGGCTTTTTAGCCATGTTCTTCTTGTGCATGTCCTGCTCCTCCTCTCTCCTAGTTTCATCCCAAGAAGCAGAAGGACAAAGCATGGATTCCTATTTTACATACGGTGTGAATGTTGGGGTTGTCCTGTGCAGGGACAAGAGCTGGACTCCGTGATCCTCGTGGATCCCTTCCAACTCAGGACATCTATGATTCTCTGATATGAATGCGTCTTTCTGTCATCATGAAGTACTTCAAAGCTGAAGGCATCAGGCTTAAATTTTAAAATAGCTATTAGGAGTGCTCTAGCACTTTCCACAGCCAGAAGAATGTGAAAGCATTTGAAGCTAAGAAGATAATCTTAAGACTGCATTTTAGATGTATTCCAGTTGTTATCACAGCTTTGCTTGTTACATTCCTGAAAAATTACTGGCAGTGAGGATCAGTGAGTTGTTGTTTTGCTACTTGTGACTTGAGATGAGTTGTCAAAGTGCCAGCCATTTAAAAAGTAGAGAATATTTTGGACAAATTCTTTTTATTTCCACAAGCATTCTTTTTCCCTGAAAAATCTTAACACAAATATACATAAGAGAATGGAATGTTGTTTGTAATGTTCAGAAGCTAAATAGTAATAGAGTGAGACACCCTTGCACTGAAATTCTTAATTTCCTAGCAAAGGTGGTGTTTATTGATTCTTCCCAGCACCCATTCAAATTCTGGGTTGTTCCTGTAATCTTGGTAGCATTTTTCATTGTTAGAAAAACCTGTCAGAATAGTGTCTGCTCAAATCTCTTGAATGTATCCTCTTAAGTCTTCTTAACTGTGAGTCACATATCAAAACATTTTAGTGGTGGAGGTGAAAAAACAGCAGGGAGAAATGAACACTGAGTCTAAAGTCTACTGAAGTAAGTTGATATCAGATCCCCTTTTATTCTTTAGGAAACAGGTGCCTAAAAGTTTCTGTAGGACTGAGCCTCTCTGAATTTTTATTCCTGACTTATTAAAAAACTGTGTGAAATGAATGCATAGCATTTATTTTTTTAATTTTGCCCACCACCACAGTAGCTCAGAGATTTCTCTTGGAGCTCTGAGTACTGGTGATTTTCCCTGATATGAGTGAAATATAAAAGATTGTAAACTTGTCTTTATATCCTTCCTGTTTTTTCCCTCTAACTTCCTCATGCCAACATCACTAGATAATAGTTGTGTAATAGCTCTGCATTGACAGTGTGTTCCACAGAGTGCTTTTCATGTGGAAGAGCGTTTAAAACTGCAAAGGGGAGATCTCTTTTCCATAGATGAATTGTGGTTGCTGCAGGAGTGGAAGTGCCTCAGCCGTTCACCTCCAGAGAAATAAATAGAATTTCAGCTGAATATAGGGAAGGTGTTTAAGCTTACAAAATAATACTTGAATATTGTCCCCTACTCCAGTCCCTTGTCAAGGACAAGAAGGTTCCCAGCTATTCTTTCTGTGAAGTGCTCTGGAGTCCTTATATTATTTATAAAAAAAAAATAAGAAAAAACCTGCTGATAGAGAATTTTGCTCTCATGCATCTGAGAGCATGTAATGTGAAAGCTGGCAATTTAAAAACGAATGAATGCAAACGTTGTTATCGTAGTTCTTTGCTGAAGCACTAATAAGCAAGTGATGACAGGAATCTAGATAATTCATCCATATTTTGGAAATGTGAATACTTATGAAACTGAACTAGCAAACTACAGGGAATAAGGCCTGCAAAACTGAGAGGTGGAAGACCTGAAAGCAGGGATGATTGCTTGTGAAAATATTATCATCTGGGCTGTTCTTGGAAAGAGTTTAGGGTTAGCCGGGCTGCAACTGCTTCAAAAAACAGCTGATGAAAAGGGGAGCTATGGAAGCATGGAACACTTGAGCACCTTCTCAGAGCTGCTGTTTGGCTGCTTTTGTTGGCAGCTGCAGCAAGGGAAATGCTGACAGCAGGTTTGATTAAAAAATTAATTTCTCATGGAAATACCATGTTTGTGTGATTGTCGAAGGGAACAGAGAGGAGAGTAGGACTTTATGAAGTGTGTGCCTTGAGTCTATGGCACACAGAATGGCTGAGGAGAGGAAGGACCTTGAGTCTGTCAGATCAAACTGAGATTTGATTGTCAGGTCATACTGTCAGATCAGCCTCCCCTCAAAGCAGGGTCAGCTGGAGCAGATGGCTCAGGGCCCTGTCCAGAATGTTCTTGATTATCTCCAAGATGGAGACTCCAGCCCCTTTAGGCAAATCTGTTCCAGTGTTTGACTGCTGTTATGGTGTATATATATATTAAAAATAACATCTTTTTTTTGTGGCGTTTTTTGTATTTCAATTTGTGTCCATTGCCTGTTGTCCCTTTACTGGGCACTGCTAAGAGTGGTCTGGCTTCATCTTCTTTGCTCCTCCCATTAGTTATTTATACAAATTGATAAGGCTTCCCCCAGGCCTTTTCTTCTCAAAGTTAAACAATCCCAACTCTCTCAACCTCTCTTCAGATGTTGGATCCTCCAACGTGCTGTGACCGCATGCTGTACTCACTCCAGTGTGTGTGTCTCTCTTGTACTGGAGGCCCAGGACAGGACCCAGCACTTTGGAGGGGTCTAACTCATGCTGAGTAGAGGGGAAGCATCACTTTGTTAGTGTAGGGTTATAGGTTGGACTTGATGATCTCAGAGGTCCTTTCCAACCTTGTGATACTGTGATACTTCCTTGACCCGCTGGCAATGTTTTATCCTAACCCAGCCCAGGGTGCTGTGAGCCACCTTTACTGCAAGGGCACATTGCTGTCTTATAGGTGACTTGTCCTCCACGACCCCCAGGGGCTGTTATGCAAAGCTGCTTTCCAAGCTGTTAGTTTCCAGCAGGTACTGGTGCACGGTTGTTCCTTCCCAAGTGCAGGCCTTGATGTTTCCCTTTATTCAGTGTCTTGAGGTTCTTGTTTGCCCATTTCTCCAGCCTCTGGAGATCCTTATGGATGGCAACACAACCATCTGGCATTTTAGCAACTCTTCCCAGTTGTGTGTCATCTTCAGACTTTGGAGGTGTACTCTGCCCCATCATCTAGGTCACTAATGAAGATGTCAAATACTTCAGGTCAACTTCTTTTCTCACTGAAACAGAAAAAGTGCAAGATTAATTTTTTGCATAATTAACTGCACTGCTTCTCTTCCTCTGTTCATAAGCTTCACTCTAAGTTGCTGGGTTGGAATGTGGCTTTGATATTGTGAGCCAGAGTACTTTTGACAGAACTTTGAACATATGACAGCAAAAGTTGTTTGGTGAAAGTGGTTCAGGCAGAACTTGAGGAGGACAGTAAGAGAACTTGTAACATGTAATGCGCTATCAGTGTGTCAGTGTACAAAAAAAAAATACGTATAGATAAGGCACTTTTAGATTGTTACCTGGTTTGTAAAGTGCTTTTCAACTAGAAGGTTGACACAATAAGCTCACATGGATTTTGGTAACAGTTGGCTCTGCGCTCACTCAGTGTGAGCGGTCCTTTCTCACATCTTCAATCTGGGTCCTCTGACTCAGTGTGCACTGAATGTCCATACCAAGCATTCGTGTGCTGCTGAATAATGCACTTCCTGTTTCGACACATCTCGCGTGCATGTCAGCAAACTAGTGTGACATCTTTGTACTTCTACTCTTTGATCTGTGTGCCACTGTGTCTTAAAAATCTGGTGCTGTGGCCCTTTAGAAGTTTGGCATTGGAAGGCAGCTAAAGTACGAGTTGGCTCCTATGGGAATTGGTCTCTTTTCCACACCTGCCCACTATCTATAAAATACATTTTCAAGTGATTAATGAAGGCAGAAAGTATAATAAAAGGCAGTGAGTAAATGTGGCCATGGTCTAGAGAGGTTGTTTGATTAGTGGTGCTCCATTGCTCGTGTATGAAAATATTTCAAGAAAAGTTATCTCAGAAGTGTTACAGAAGACCTCCTGTGAGTATCTGCAAAGTGAATACTTACCTGATGTTGCAATTCACAGTTGTAGCATACTTGATTTGTCATGTTTTCACAGGACAATGCCCTGTGAGTTTGGTTTGTGTAAGGTTTCTGGTATAGAAATAGTATGTTTCTGTGGTAGTTCAAATGTTAGAGTCTTTAACTGTTGACAGAAAACAATATCTTTGAAATCTTTGATTCTCTACATAGTGAGTGTTTTTCAAGAGCTGGGAAGGAGACTCAATGATCAGCTGCCAACAGTTGCTAGGTGTTGTAATAGAGGAAAATGCTTCACAAGTGCAGGTGATAGGAGTGGAGGAGCTCTTACTGGGTGTTGTGGACCACCTGATGTAAATTCTTCTTATCTTTCAACTGCTTCAGTGTTCCTGTATTAATCAGCATCATAGTGCAGCTTTTGGGCTCACAGATGTAGCAAAGTACTGTTTGGCAGGTGGGTATTGGCTGTGAAGGCATTCTGGCAAAATCCATCAGTCCTTGGAAGCTTAAGAAACTGCCTTCATTGTACACTTGACCTCCTGTAGCTTAAAGAAATTGCTCAAGATAGACTGTATAGAAAGCATACTGATGAGAGCTAAAGTAAAAGAGATATACTGAGCAGAACTTTGGTCATTCATATATTCTGATGTAGGTCATCTAAATCAATATCCTTAATTTGTCTTGGGAGAAATGCTGTCACTTCAGCTGGAATGCGTTATTTGGGAGCAATCTGATTGGAAAGGGAATCTCTAGCCTAGAGGCTCCAGCCAGTATCATGGTGTCTGGACTGTGCAAACACACAGGAGGACGATGACCTCTTTCATTTAAAGAGGTGATACTGTGATTAAAATGAACAAATATTTGCAGAAGGTAGAAGGATCAAAACAAATGGAAGGGACTTGCTCAGGACAGAAACCTGCTGTGTGACCTTAGCTTGGCAACTTGACCGCTTCTTTGCAGAGGGAGGGATGCTTAGGCTTTTGTTAGTACTCAAATGTTTCTGCTGAAATCAAAAAAGCAAAGAAATGTCTTTTGAGGCATGAACCCAAGGTGGCAGCTGGAAATAAGTGCAGGGAAAATGACGGTCTTGGATGTCCCTAGCGCGGCTGCAGGGAGGGCTCTGAAATGGCTGTCAATTTGCTTATATAAGGATACGTGACAGGTTTTTTTATAACTGTAAAATTGCTTTGTAAAGCAATTAATTATGTTGTTGGAAGTCTGCTTCAAAAGTTCATAGTGTGTTCAGTGAGAAGTTAGTAGCAGTTTGTGTGAAAGGATAATATTTTGAAGGATTTAGTTGCCTCTAGTGAGTAAGTACACGTGTAGCAAATGGATAGTTCAAGCATTTTTACTGCTAATCCTCTCCTGTAAGGAAGTAGCAGCTTTGAATGCTATATTGAGATTTTCTTTTTAGACATAGCTACTCTTGAATATTGCAGTACTGTCTTCTTGAGTTGTAAAATTGACATGTTTTTAACTAAGGAAAACTACTAAGCTTTGCATTTCAAAGGCATTGAAACTGTTTATAAAAGGAACTCTTAATCCAAATGATCTGCAACTGGATTTAGGCCTATGAAATTTGGTCTGTTTTGATCTATATGTCTTCAAGAGTTTACTGGCTTGTACCTAGTTCAACCTAAATCTAGCCATTATTCTGAGCCTCTCTTTCATGAAATATACTGTTTATCCTTGCTTTTAACATTCCTTTCCTTTTCTGATTTTGCCTAGAACAAGGGAAAAGTATTACTATTTCAATGGGTTGACAAGAGCTACACATCAGAAGAATTCATTCTGTGAATGAGTGGTGATATAATTTACATTTTGGATGAGTTCAGTGACAAATAGTGATGCTGACTCAACTCTGAAATAATCCAAGAGTTATAAAGAAAGAAATGAAGTGTATAAAAATGCGGAAGTTCAGTAATTCTGCATGGATATGCTTAATTGTTATTGGTTTGAGGGAATATTTGCAGCAATTTATAGTACCCAGCCTCATTTTTCAAATGGCATCATGTATAATTGATGTTCTCTACTCTTCTGTTTTGTTGAAGGTGAGCGTGGTGGTATAAATTTAGTCTCAAGGATACTCAGGTATTTCTTGCTGGGTTTACCTTTTCTCTTGACACTGTTTGTTTATTAAAACTAATTAAGCAATGCTTAATATTTCTTCCATATTCCTGTACTTCCTCTTTCCTCTTGCTTAAGGTAGAGCTGTTGTCTTTGCTTCTGTTTTTTCGAAAGACAGTTTCATCACTGCATTTTCTCACTTTCTTTCCCTACCTATCTTTACTAGGCTTAATTTCATAGAAGGGCACAATATATGCCATTTGAAAAGAGCTTATTTATACCTCAAAGTCTTCAACTGAATTATCTTGGAGACCTGTAGATTCATACAACTCTCTGGTACTTTTCAGGTGTTATAAGCTAACACAATTGAGGAGAGGAAGCACACCATTTTTGTCACCCTTGAAAGGAGAGCGTAGTTCTGTAATGGTTCCCCCCAGCTAATCTGGTAGGACTCTTATTTTATTTTTCTTGAAATGTTTTTTTTTTCTTCCCACTAGTTGTCTGACTTTGTGTACCTGAAAAGACTTCTAAAAATCTATTTCAAATTTCCCTCCTGCCCATGATTTGGTTCGTTTGAAAGATAAATAATGTAGATGTCTTTTAAAAAATTCTCCACTTCATGTGGCAAGAAGATGCTTTCTTCTGTGAGGCTGTGACATTAAAAGTTGGATGATTCACACAGACATCAGTAAAGTCAGGATATATAGATAAATCTTCCCTGCATGTGAGTTGGTACTGCTGTCAAGTTAGACCTGAATAACTTTTCTCCCAAATACAGGAGGAAACCAGGTGTTCTTTTACACGATTGCAAACCTACGTAAAAGATGCTTGTTTATTTATCTGTACTGTTCTCTGTTAAAATCAGTTCTTGGAAAATAAACCTTTGAAAACTCCTGTTAACAGGAGGCTGGGGAATGATTCATGGTCTTACTTTCACCACCAAATAATTCTTACTTCAATTGTGATGGCTTTTTTGAATTATCACTCTTCCTATAATTTCCAACAGCCAGATGATAACTATAAAAAACATTTTTTACTTTCTATTTCTTTCTGCTGCATCTGAACTGGTTTCCTATATGCAGTCTCTATGGGGTAGAAACTCTTTGATTAATGTTGTGGTCTGAAAAAGATTGTGTTTTAGTTTTTATTTTGAATTCTGTAGGCTTTAATCTGCATAAGGGATGAAGGAATCTAGGCCATGTTTTTGTATGTACCCTTACCAGGAACTCTTGAAATAAAGAAGTCCTTACGTTGGATAGGTAGCTGGGCAAGATAGGAAACAAACACTGAGGTTTAGTAGCCAACATCTGTGATGTATGAAGGTCAGTATTAGTGTTCTGCTGGTGTCCCTGCCAGTGCTGCTGATAGTCAGCTGATGATTGAACAGCCTGGAAGAGAGAGAGAAGCTGAGGTGATCTGGCTTCCTTGATGATACGAAGATAATGAAGGTATTACAGATAGAAGCCAAGTGTGAAGCACTGGAGAAGAAAAATGAAACAATGAAACTCAATATATACAAGTGTAGTGTAATACAGTTTGTAGGTATGGTGTAAAGAAAACCAGCTCTTATCTTATATATGCAGTAACTGAGTTGTAAACAATCATCACTACTCAGTGGGATCTTGGGGTTATGGTGAATATTTTCTGGGAATGGTTACATTAGTGTTGACAAACTTAGGACAAAAGTGTTGAGAAAGGAGGGAGTTGCGAGCCTTGCGTGACAACGAAAATTCGTGGTTTCTTCTCTTACTTAGTGTGAGTTACTCTTACTTTCTTCCCTCAGCCTAAAAAATGTAATAGAACTGGAAAAGCCTACAGCAGGACAAGAATAATTAGAGATAAGGAATGGCTGTCTTCAAAGAATGACTTAGAAAAAGCCTCTTCAATCTCAAGAGAGTGAGAGGCATAGAAGAGAGTGAATGTTCCCCTTTTTCAATCCAAACAAGAACAAAAGGGTTGTCAATTAGGCTAGCAGTTGACAAGTCAAAACCAATGGTGAGGCTGTGAAATGTCTCACCACAGGATGTTACAGTGCTAAAATTCTACAGGTCAACAACAATCAGTGGAGGTTATGGATGAGAAGCACCCTGTGATATTATTACCGTAAAACTCCCACCTCTGGCTCAAGAAGCCCAAAGAGGCTTTTTGGGATTGGCAACTTCATCTTCTTTCCTTTTTTTTTTTAAGTGATATCCCCTTTTTGGATGTTGTCAGAGAAATGAGTGTCAGAGGAGGGTCTTCTGGCCTTAGCAGGTGTATGGCCTTTCATGACTTCATATGGAAGTGAATTTAATATCTAAATTGGGAATAGGAATCTGTGATCCAGCCTCTTTCAAGATGAATTCACAAAATTAAGGTAGGAAAGGACTTTAGCCAGACAGTGTATTTCAGGGTTCTGCTCAACTCCAGGCTAAGTTAATTTGAATTCCTTGGGGTCCTACCTAGTTGTGAAAAATTTCCAAGGGTGGAGATTCTGCGACCTTTGTGGGCTGCTGTTTCAGTGTTTGCCAGCTCTCCTGGTTAAGATATTTTTTTCCTTATGTCCAGCTGGAATTTCCTTTGCTACCAGTTGTCAACTCTGCCTCCTTCCTTTTTGTTCTGTAACTCTGAGAAAAGTTTGCCTGGCTCTTATCTACGACCTTCACCTGTAGGTAGTGGAAGATTTCAATCAGATTGTGCTGTTCCCAGCTCCTTGTAGCCTTCTCTTCTGTATTTAAACAAGCCTGTCCTTCTCTTTGGGTTTTGTGTCCTCCAACCAGCTTACCATTGTGATGGTCTCTTTCCAGTTTGGTGAGGGCAAAGTGATCTGAAAACTAGACTCTATTCTGCATGAGTGCAGAGCATAAAGAACAAGAACTCCCCTCGACCCACTGCTTTAATCTTGCTCATGCAGCTTAGTATGTGGTTAACTTTCATTGCCACAAGCCTGTGGCTGATTGCTGTCCAACCTGCTGTCCATTAGTACCTCTACATCTTTTTCTGCAGAAGTGGTCCTGGCCAGTTATCCCACAACCTGTGCTAATGGATGGTTTTGTGCCAGGTGCAGGGCTCTAGTTTTTACCTTGATTACATTTCATAGATTTTTTTGTGTCTTTTTCCGGCTTTCCATTTCTTCTGAGTGGCAGCTCTGGCACTGGCATCATCAAACACTCCAACAGTTTGTAGAATTTTTTCTTTTCCATAAATTTATCAAGACTGAGACAATGCGTTGTGGTTTTTCAGGCTGTAATGAGTAGGACACGTAGGTTTTTGTGCTTCTGCAGAATACATTCTGGATGATTCTCACTGCTTTATTTATTTTTTTTTTTATGCTTAGTAGCTGGGTATCCTTTTTTCTTCAGGCAATGTTTCTCTAGGCTGAGTTCTGTAGGCCACTCCTGTCCTTAAAGAACTTCAGGTGTGTAATCCAGGCTTGGTCAGAGTGGTACAGGCAGTAAATATTCAAGGTCTCTTAATAGGTTTGTGGCAGCTAATGATAGATAAATTTTGCCGCTGTCTCTTGATCCAGAAAGCTTAGTGTCCACTCTTTTATTTTCATGTACCATAGTGATAAAAAGGAAGCCTAGGAATTTTTAGAATTAAATTTTCCAGAACATTGTTTTGTTACATTCTCCTTCCATTTACTTTCATTATCTGAGAAAGAAAAATAAGCTTATTGGTATAGTACCTGTAACTTTTGAAGAGTTCTGCGGTAAAGCAAACCGCTCTGCAGAATGGTTTCCCTTTCGGAGCAAAAGGGCTGTAAGAGTAACGGAAGAAAGAGTGGATTAAGACGTAGAGTCTAGATAAGATGCTGTCTTGGTAAGGAGCGTAGTAGTTGGAATTTCTAAATTTTGGCATTCATAAATCTAGTTCTGTAAAATATGGGTAAAAGTTGTACTTGGATACAAATTAAAGATTCTCCAAAATCTGGCTCTATAGTAAGAAAGAAGTGCCCATGCAATTATGAAAACCCTTTTACGGTCAGTGTCAGTTGTGCAAATAAATCATTGTACCTGTAAAGTAATTTACCTTGTTATAGTACACTAATGTTATGCTTAGCAATATATTTATTTGTATTTACTTTCAGAGTATATACTAAAATAGTTCAGTTCTTATCCACTTCCATGTAGGATATTCAGATCTTTTTTTGAGGGAGGAAGAAATATATAAAACAAGATTTAAAAAAAATACTCTACCTATGCACAATATAAATGATATATAATGCCAGCTAAAATGGGAGGTCCAGTTATTCTAAATGTCATATGGTCACGGACTGTGCTAGAAATTTGCACACTGAAGAGACAGAGCATGGAAAATAGGAAGCATTATTGCTCTTGTGTGCAGATAAGAAAGTAGGGAAAGGGGATATTAAAGCTAAGATTTTTTTTCAAACCGACTCAATCTGTGTGTCCAGTTCAACTGAATGCTTAAAAATTAACAAAAACAGATTCCTCAAATCAATAGGAGCTTCTGAAAGTCTTGACTGATGTAGCTTTTCAGTGCGGTGTGGAAAGCTGATCAGCAAAGTACTTGCAGAAATTAAATTAGTAGAAGCAAATAACTGTAAGAAACATGTTTTTCAATGAATACTAAGAAAAATGGGGGGGAGAAGGGGACGAAATGGTTTTAATGCTGTCTGGCATCAAGCCTTGGAGTTAGAAACAGGCTTCCATCTTCAAAAACATGAGATGTCAAAATAATGCCCAAACATGTGTTCTATTTATGGGGCTTTAAAACCTTTTTATCTTTTTGGTGGGAAAGGAGAAGGAAAATAAGACCTAAAGATGGTTGTATAGACAATTAAGTAGGTATTGAAGCTTATTAATTGTGATGGTTTATGTGGTTTCATATTTAGGGGTGAAGGGGCAGTAATGCTTATTCTTCAGAGAAGAATGTATAAGGAAAATAATTACTCTAGATGGATAATTCCTGTGGTCAAGGCTTGTGCTGTCATTTGCTTAGGCTTTGTTTGAGCCAAAAAGCATTGAATAGATAATTTCAGTCTTTCTGAAAGGAAGAGGAGCCGTTTTGTGTCTTATCAGGAGTGTCCCTGTGTTGTACTTATACTACAAATAAGAGCAACCACAAAGTCTGGGAAAGTTAGTACTCTGGCTCATCTTCCTTATTCTGAACCTCAGCTGTTTCTCAGTGCATCTCTAATTGCAAATCACAATGTTAGGTAATAACCTCTCTCCTAATAGAGCCCAAAAGCAGAGTGCACCCTAGGGATGCTTTCCTGCATGCAAATAAGTAGTAGGAAGAAAATGGAGCCAAACCTGATATAATTGATTAGAAGTGATATGCTTGAAAGATTTGTAATCAAACATACACGTGATATGTACTGAACAGAACACGGATCTGCGTTTCCTGTTTTGCCATTGATATGTGTAATCTGATTGCTAGCTGAATTATGCCCTTGATTAATGGAAAAGCAATCAAGATTACCATAACTGCTTGAAAGAACTTCTTATCATGGACTTATCCAAGATAAAAGATATGGATTAATTAAGTGTATTACACTGGAATTGTTTTAAGTCTAAACTTCAGTTTCTGTGAAGTAACACAACTTCCTGTCTAAATAACTTACACTGTCACTGTAGTAGAAGAGACATGATGAGAGCAGCTTAACATTTACAGTAAACCCCAAATTACATGGTACATTAAAATCTCGTCAGGCTGTAGACTGCTTCTGTATGTTTGTTTTTCGTGGCCATGAGTAGCAGTTTTGATATGGTTGTCCCATAAAGGCATGAGACAAGTAGGACAGGAGACCTTCAAGACTCGTTAGTCTGTCTCTAAGCCAAGGAATGGAGCCTGAGAGGAGTTTAAGAAACTTAGTCATAATCTGTAGGCTTTCTTCACTAAAGGAAAATTTCTGTGGAGTTTCTCTTAGTATTCGTTATAGTCCTACTGGAGATGATATTTAAACGTAGTCCTTTATGGGCAGAAGTAGCTAGGAGACCTGTTAGATTTTCTGAATAACCATTGGCGTACTATATATAAATTTTTGATTAGCCAATGAGCATTATACATGCTTTCTCAAATGTCACTTTCTCTTCTTTTATGAACTTCTCAAGGAAGGAAGTGTAAACTTAAGAATCCCAGTTCTGAAGGGTGATCTCCTAGTTGTAATTAACTTGTACCTTTGGGTTTTAGATGCACATTTGTCTTTGCTTTCTGTTCTCCCTGAGTTGTCTCTGTCAGTGCTTGCTACAGTCAAAGCAAGATAGGTGACATTGATATCAGAGAAGAATCTACCAGCTTTTATTTCCTGTTATTGCTTTTCATAATTTTTGAATAATTTCATAATCTTGTGTTAGCTGCTTGGTGAGGGGCTTAAATAAGGGCTTTGATATGAGAACTGAAGTTCAACTAATGACCTTTGGTGTCCTAGAACGTAGGTGTTCTTCTGACTGCATCAGATAGAATCATTGGTATTTTAAACTCTAGACCACCTGACTTCTTTAATATTAGAAATTCTGATGATTTGATGTTTCTTGTTCAGGTGCCATATGAAACGCTGAACAAAAGGTTTCGAGCTGCACAGAAAAACATTGATCGAGAGACCAGCCACGTTACAATGGTTGTGGCAGAGCTGGAGAAGACGCTGAGCAGTTGTCCTGCTGTGGATTCAGTTGTTAGTCTCCTGGATGGAGTAGTTGAAAAACTCAGTGTTCTGAAACGAAAGGTAAGTGCTGTTCTATTATGCTTTGTGATTGGGTTGTCTTTGCAAAGTTAATGGAAGTAGTTGTCTACAATACTGATTGCTTAAATTTTCTTTCAAGATACAGGTATTACTGGCACTGTAAACAGCAGCCTTAGAAGGCACAGCAAACCACCAAAACTTACTCCATTTTGCTTATGTAGTATGACTTGGTGTTCCATGATTAAGTATAAGAAGCCTCTGTTGAGACGTAGAATAAGTTTTTTATCATCCTGAAAAGGAATTTCTCTACCCACAGAAAATAAAGAGCAGCAAAATGAATTGATTCCTGCTTGTCTAATGGAAAGGTTTGTGTGGTTGCGTTAATTGATCACTTGAGGAAGGAAAATGGGTAGAAGGTGAACCTGAAAAGCGTTTAAACCCCAGTGGGGGTAATTGTATGCAGTGTTGAGGCTTCTTTGCAGAAGACAGTGCAGGTTGTCCTGGAACTTTTTTATAAACACTAAACTTGAAGATTGGAAGTTTCCTAGGGAATATTACTAAAAGCGTTTTAAGTAAAGTTTAGCAAGATAATCTGCTTCTAGCTTTTAAGCTTGAACACTTGTGTGAAATACAGCCAAACTTCCATGGTTTTACCACATCTAAGAAGAGTGAGTTAAAATGACTACATAGTATAAGCCATCCTTATTTTGGATGGGAGTATTACTCATCCTGAGAGTCATCAGAACACTTACTTGAAACAAATCTTGCAGAAAAATGAAAATAGCTCTGTCGCCTGGCTTTAAAGCAGTGCTTCTCCAAAAATAGATAAACAAAACAAATGCTAGCAAAGTCATTTCATTAAAACTTAAATGAAATTACCAACAGATATAAATCTTCGGAGTACAGTAAGTGAAGCGTCAAAATACCTTGGAGGTTGGTAACACAAAAATAACACTGTCATGCATGTTGATTTGGTTTTATGCTTGAACCAAGTTATCTAGGTGCTGAAAAGCTGATCTGCAAAAGATTGTATAAATCTAACTGCTGTTTGCATCTTTTGTTTGTGAGACTTAGGGGTCTTGAAGGATCTGTTTTCTTCACTTCTCTGTTACAGAAAGAATTTACTGCTGTTTCTGAGAGGTGTTAGAGTTTGCTTGTAGATGTGCAGTAATGATATGGAGGAGTAAGTTATTTACTTGTTAAATTTTTGTTGGCTGTGGGGGTGTGTCTGAATGCACTGATGAATGTTTTGGGTGCAAGGCTCCATTTTTAGTGTAATTGCTCATTTGTTTTTGACTGCCTGAAAGACTGTGGGGAATCTTACAGCTACTCAGAAAGAACAAAAGGCAGAAAAATCTGTTTAACAGTAAAATTTGCCTGAAAAACAGAGGTATTGTTTCTGCTCCAAACCATCAACTCCAGCTGTCTTCCTTGTAATCTCTGCCCCGAGCAAAATGATTGTTTTCTTTAGGCCTTTTGGACCCATGTGGGATCTCCATTTCCTCCTGTGTTTAGACAAGGATCTGATGAACTGCTGAGATAGCTATAATAGAATTAGATGGTTCCTTTATTTAACACCTTACTTGCTCTGAAAAAAGTTTTTCAGCACAGCAGGTTTCTTGGGTTCTGAAAATGGTCCTGGGGAAACCTAGGCCTTTGTTTTCCCTTCTGTATCCTGTTTAATATGCTTGTTCCCTCGCGTTCCATTAATGACCAGCAGGGCAGGTTCAGATAGACTTGCTTCAGAGGGTTTTGAAAAGAATCTGTAGCCTCTCAGAATGCACTAGAAGGATCAAAAAACGCAGCAAGAGCTGTATAAGTCCAGATACAAACCCATATAAGGAGAGCCCGTTGGAATGAGACAGAGCTCAACCTTTGTGCCGGGCTGCCTTGAATTCTCCTAGTTGTATTCAGAATAATTCTCAAGGTTTCTTTCACATCTAATAATACTGTAGAGTTCTAATGAGTGAAAGGGAGTTTTGGCTTGACTTAGTGTTTGCTTGTTAAATAGGAAAAGACTCAGTTTATCATTGAAACAAAATACTCATCTCCCAACCACGTAGTACAAAATGAGAAATTCAGTAATAGAAGTACATCAGACTTCAGTAATAAAAATAACTCAGGCTATACATGTTTATATGAGTTTTAGTAAAAGTCTGTCTTGTGTAGTACCCTAGAGTTTTAGTTACTTGAGTTGTATATCAAGGGCCATATCAGAGCAAGGCTTAGTTGGGGCAAGTGCTTGGTACGCTTCTCCTGTGCAGGTTTTCATTTATTTTTTGCTTTGCTTTTGAAATATTGGTCCATCCAGAAGATGATTGTGCATGGTAAAAGCCACTAGAACTGATCTGTCCTTCCAGAAGTGGAGCTGTTATCCAAGGATGATACCGTAGCCTGAATAGCTTGAGTACTGGGAAGGTAGCGGTGCCAGCATGGAGTGCTAAGTGGGCTGCCAAAAGCCAGCCAAGTGATTTGGGCTGTGACTGCCTGGCAAACCTGTGTGGACTTCCTTGGTGCCATAGCCATGCAGCTATTGAAACATGAGCCAGCGAGTTTAAAGCCACCACAAGGCAGGCAGCTCAACCTGAAATTGCATCACCAGTGATGCATCACAGATGGGAAAGCCTCCTTAGTCTTGTGGTTTGCTTTTACCTTAGCAGGCATTTAAAAAAACGTGCTGCAAGCTTGCTTGTGCTCTGTAGCCTGGCGTGACCCACAGTTGTCACGTGCTGTATGCTGAGTCAGCAAGCGTTGGGTTACGATATGTCTGTGATAAAATTGCCTTGTAGCATTTGCAGCGTCACTAGTCAGCTGTATAAGGCTGGAGGAAAATAAGTATGAGTGTTTGGGGCCTTAATTTAAAAAAGAAAATGAAGAGGTGTCTTGGGATGTGTGTTTTGCACTGGGCATGCCAATATGTTGGTTTAAAAAAAAGTCATTCTGTGCTTCCTCTGGACAAGTTTATTTTCCTAAGTAGAGCTCTGAAAAGTAGGTGTGTTTACAGAGTTGCAGAGGTAAGTAAAATAATACCAGTTTAACAAAAGTAATAATTTTTAAAAAACTAAGATCCTTGAATTACAGGTGCCAAGAGGCCGATGTTTATAGAATTTGCATTATTGCATGACTGATTAAAATGGCTCCAGTGTATTAGAAGTAATGTGGGTTTACTGGGCATCACTCCTCAGCAGAACTAATTAAGTCAGACAGCTGCTTGAAGAAGAAGCCATGCATAGGTTAGAGGAAGAAATTCATGATTTTCAACTGTTTGGACCATGTGACTGCAAACCCTCACAGACCTCTTTGCAGGTTATTACAGCAATTGCTGCTGTAGTTGGGACATTGCAGTTTTTGGACTAACTGCACATTAAGCAGAAAAATGCCTGTGCTTATAATGTGAAATACATCAGAAGTTATTTATATGCAAGAATATCTTGGCCATGCTGAAACTTGTGCACTGCCATAGGAAATGGCTTTATAAATGAAAGAAATGCTGTTGGCATTAAGTGTATAGTATGTAAGGAATGCTTACAAACAGTTCTGGATGTATTTTGCTTTTAAAGGAAATTGAAAATGTGTAGCTCTTATTTCTTCTTAATTTTTACTTTTCAGGCAGTTGAATCAATCCAGGCTGAAGATGAAAGCGCAAAACTCTGCAAACGCAGGATTGAACATCTGAAAGAACACAGTAGTGACCAGCCAGCTGCTGCAAACATGTGGAAAAAGAAACGTATGGATCGGATGATGGTGGAGCATCTGTTACGTTGTGGCTACTACAACACAGCTGTAAAACTAGCAAGACAAAGTGGTATTGAGGTTGGTAGCAATGTGCACTAACTTATTAGCAGACCAGTAGTAAAGAAACTGGCAAATAACAGCGCGTTGCTTTAGCCCTGTGGCAGCTATTTTTGTATCTTAGTGTGCCTTTATTATTAATGTTTATCAGTTAATCTTTTTAGGCCTGAGTTTGTTCTCCTTACTAGACATAAATTGTATTTTAGTGTATTAAGTAAGTCAAAATCAAAGGCATTAGTTAGTTGCAAATTAAATGCTTTTAGGTAAAAAGCCTCCCCTATTAAAATTTAGAATAATTCTCAACTGACACGCAGATTTTTTTGTTAGAGGCCTTTAGGCTGCTGATTAAGCAGTTGGTGGAGCTTCCCATCTGTCTAGCTGTGCTTAGATGGTATGTGTAGGTGACCAGGCTGAGCAGGATAGCACATGCTGATTGCAGGAACACCTGTTTTATTGTGTCATCCTGCTATTTAATATATCCAGAGAAAACCTGGCTTGTACTTTAGAAAATAAATCTTGATAAAATTTGGGGGGTTTAGTAGCCAGTGTATCTTGCGTGGTCCATAGCAAGTTTTTGCTGTTTTGCTTATTTTGCAGTTATGGTTCTGTGGTTGTCACTTTCCTTTTCACTGGTTATCTTGTTGGTTTTTCTTATATCTCATAATTGCTTATTAAGTGTTTGGAAGTTGTGCACCTCAGTGTAGCTTCTTTATGCTGAACAGTGAACCCAGACTGCGGTCCTCTGACAGCCACAAGGACATTAAAACTGATTTTTAAGAATTTGCCATTCTTTTAGAGAAACAATATTTTTCTAATTTTAGGTATCATTTACTATTTTATCCTTAATGATTCTTGAATCTTTAGTTCTTTTGATATTCCTGATTCCAGAAGGTACCCATCTCATCTGGTTTAAATCCTTCTGCTGTAAGGATGCTGAGAGTTTAGCTGTATTATGTGACTTATCTACTTTGCCTTTCTTGGGTGACATAGTTGAACGCATCTGATCTCCAAGACAGCTGAGAGGAAAATATTTCTGTTAGTGCTGTCAAACTGCAGGATATGTACCTGCTCTGTCTGGCACACCGGGCATGTCTCTTGCTCCTTGGCTGCCTTACCACTCAGGTCCTGTTCAACCAGCAGTGAATTTGGTAAATACCAAAAAGGAAATAGCAAGTAGATGTGGAATTGAAGGGAAAGGTGGAAGAAGTGGGTTACCGACTATTATTAGGAAATGGTCCTGAAGAAATTCACTGAAGAGGCTGCTATGCTTCACCAGCAATAGCCCATGCATATGAATCAAAACCCCAAGACAATTATGCTGGCGTAATTGCAGCTGAATTGTCAGCAGCTCTTCCACTTCTGGTCGATGCTTCCCTCTGTTTTGAGCAGGAGCTCACCTCCTGCTGAATCATCATGTTACCATGCATACTAGGTCTGCTGAAAAAGCACTATGGAAATATTTTCACTTTCATAGCAAGTTCTGTTACGCCTGATTAAGTCATGCCCTGCTTTGTTTAGGCATGAGCATGGAAGTCCATCATGATACACTGCAAGACTGTGTGGTATGAAGTGTTGCACTTGTGAAGCCTTAAAGCTTTTCATTCTCTTTGCTGAATAGAAGATTTGTGTCAAAAAAAAGTTTTGAATAAGCTTATTTAACTTCTGCCTTCAAACCTAAGTATTTTTATTTGACATCAAAGCAACATGAATAACGGAGAGCTTAGTTGCACGTGTTGAATGTGCAGAGACCATTCTTCCAGTTTGATAAAATTATGCAGTTTACTCAACATGGAAGTTTACATTTTGGCTAAATAAGGATAGGCTTTAGTATTTCTTATGGTATGGTGATACTGATTGTGAGCAGCTTTTACAACTGATTGTGAGCAGCTTTTACAACTGATTGTGAGCAGCTTTTACAACTGATTGTGAGCAGCTTTTACAACTGATTGTGAGCAGCTTTTACAACTGATTGTGAGCAGCTTTTACAACTGATTGTGAGCAGCTTTTACAACTGATTGTGAGCAGCTTTTACAACTGATTGTGAGCAGCTTTTACAACTGATTGTGAGCAGCTTTTACGATGGTAAGATACTGGGACTTGATCGTTATCTTATTAAACCAGCAAACCCACAAATTCTGTATAACTTCTCTGTTTCTATTTGCTTCTTTCTTGCTGACAGATATGAGCATCAAAGTGTTATCTAATGCTTAATGACATAACTTTGCTGCAGAGATTACAAAATATCATGGTATTTTTCTGTTGTGTAAAGTAATCTTTGCTGTAGTCTCAGCAGTAATTTTGACTAGTGTCTCCACTGCAGGCTTCAGAAACATTGCTGTAATGTGAACCTAGTCATGGCTATTACCAGACTTGTTTTATGTTTATATCAAGACAATATTGTTATGGCTGAGCACTGTATGCTAAGTAGGAATCTGAAAAAAGGTGGGGTTTTTTCTCAACTTATTCACCAGCCAGTGGTGAGGCTGGTGGGCAAGCTGAGCATGACCCAGCAATGCGCTCTTGTGGCAAAGATGGCTCAACAGCACTCTGGGTTGCGTTGGGCAAAGCAGGCAAAGGGTGGTGGTCTGATGCCTGTGCTCCACATGGTTAGACCCACCTGGAGTGCTGTATCTAGTTCTGAGCTCTCCAGCAGGCACAATCCCTGTACTTGGAGATACACAAATGCAGATTGGACTGGGCAAGATCCTGAGTAATCTGTTGTAGGTGCCCTTTGGTGCTGTTTGTAAAGGCTGAAGGGAGCAGCTCTCTCCATTTTAGCTGTAGCTTGTGGATCCTAGATTAAGCATCTTTCAGTAGCTGTTAGACCAGTCTTGGGAGCATGTCTAGGCCTGCTTGTTTTAAGTGCCTTGCATGGCTGCTGAATGCTAAGAGACTTACAGAGCTGCAGAGGTGATTCACAAGTCAAAGCAGTTCAGAAAGCCTTCTGTTTCAGTGACCAAAAGCAACCATTGAAGGATTCGTGTGTTTGCCAGTAATACACAGCAGACTTTTTGCTGAAATATCAACTACGCACCACAGTGTCCAATTTAATAGTTACTGATGGGCTGTGGCAAATTCTAGTCTACTTTATAAATTAACTGCCTTTGTAGGAATGATATTCTTGAATTCTTGTCATGCAAGATGAGCACTTCGAAGTCATGGTTGTAAACCAGGAAGCAAACAGCTGTGAAAATAAATGCTGGATATGAAAAATAATAAGGAAATTTAAATATCAGAGTTATGAACTAGCTCAGGTTAGGAATAACTTCTGGCATGTGGCATATATAAAGCATAATGTTATATGGCAATATAAGAAATCAACTACAAACATGGAATGTGTGTGATATATCTTTAAAGAAAAGTAATGCTGCTTGGGAAAGTAAACCAAAATGTCAGTACTATTAAAAATAAGAGCTGAGAGTCAAGGACAGAAATGTCACATTTGCACCAAAGTAAATATGAAGTGTAAGGGATTCTATCATAGACTTTTTTTCTTGATGTCTTCTGGCTCGCTAATGATATGAAAAACAGTTTAGGTCAAAACCAGAAACTAGATATTAAGTTTTGGTTATTGCATGCAAATGAAGTTCATCAGTATCAGTTTGTTACACTTAATAATGATCTTACTTTTGCTCTGTTATGACCTTGGAGTGCAACACTGATATAAAAACGTGTATTTTCATCTGCAGATTTCTGTATTCAGCTAGCTGGCAGGGTTGTCTGTTAACTTGAACTTTACTATTCCTTGTTCTGCTGCATTAAGTGCTATCTCATTTCTATGCCATTAATTGATAGGCATATCTTGTTTTGGAAAACATGGTGTTCCAGTAGCAAGTTGGTTGCTGTTTGTAGATAAATTTATAATTAGGTTAGATATGTAATGCTTTGGTTGCTCTTCCTGAGGGTGGTAGGTTTTTAAATTTCACACTCGTTTTAGCCTCTTTTTTAATGGAAAGGAAAAACATAAAGTGTCCTTCTATTCTTTGGTTAATTATGTAATAACCATAGTGAGTTAGGAGTCAAAACTTAAATCTAGAGTGAAATTTAAAAAGCTAGGAGACTTAAAAAATCTAGGAGTGAGACTTAAATCGAAAATAGTCATAATAAATAAGCTACGTAATGCAGTTCAAGAGTGTTGGATCAGTAAAATTGTAATACTTGAGCAGAATGGATGTCAGTAATGCGTGATTTCTAAATGTTTGTCTGAACTCTTACTGAAGCAAAACTTGCACTTGAGTAGAGGAAGCCATATGATGTTAAAGATCCATCAATGCTGCTTTTAACAATCATGCCACTGTACACTTAATCTTCCTTGTTAAAACACATAGTCCAAGAATGGGTTGTAGGCAAACACACAAATACATATTAAATGAATTAATCGAAACAGGTTAATATTCATAACACTTCAATCTTCAATAAGTAAATAATATTCAGCATAACATTTGAGTGTATTTGTTGCTTCACTGCCATGCAGAACATTGTCTGACTTTCTAAATGTGGACTGAATGGCAAAAGGTGTTTTCCATATCGAGTTATTTATTGTGTCCCTCTCCTATGACTTGCTGTTCTCACACAAGAGATGTTTGAGAAAACTACATCTGAAAGAGCTCCTGAACTGGCATAACTTATTTAAAGGTGCCAGGATGTTAACTGGTGCCTGTTTTGAGTTACCTTAAAAAGCTAAGCTATAGATGAGCAACTTGGAAATGCCTTCAAATGTGTTTTGGCTGTTCTTAGTGTAGAATTGGCAGCTTTCATTAAATTGGGATAGTGAAAGCCTGGGTGTGCTCATCTGAATTTCAAAGTACTGCAGTTCCTGAACAGCCTTACATCTGCAGTTTGTCTCCAGCATCTTTGGGAATTAGAATTATGTAAATTTGGAATAGTCAGGATGGATGCAGAATAACAAACTTTCTCGCTACAAATCATTTGACACTTCAAAAGCCAACAGCATGAAGTGTGCTGTGGTGTTGAATGTCTAGTTTTTCAGTCTTTCTAGACAAAATGCATTACCTGTACTGTATCGTAACAGAGCTAATTTATTACAAAATACTTAGTTTGTAAGGCTAGTGATTCAAGATGGGTTCTCGAATTGAAATTTTATCTAAAGGGAAAATGGTGTTATTCCCTGTAGCCCTGTAGATTGCCCAAATATAGGAGAGGTTTGGTCTCAGTTATGCTTATCATTTTTCTTATTGAGTGCTTTTCCTCCTGCTAGGCATTTTTTTCAAAGTGTAAAAACCTTCCTTTACATTTAACACTTTCTCTTTGTACTACACTAGGTGACAGGAGTTGACTTTTTGTGAATGTGTAGCTGCTTTTACAGACCAATCCTAATTGGACCAAAGCTGCAGGACTAACGCTCAGCTAGCAAAGGATTAGTTGTCTTTCCTCTACCAGAAGAGGCTGTGACAGAAAGTGGCCATGGTAGAGCTGAGACCAGAGGCTCTTTTTTTCTGCCTAGTGATGCATCTTAAGCTGTAGAGGCTTTGTCGCACTACTCTAGCATAGTCATTTATTACTGTACTTAGCATGGTATAATGTACTGCTGGATAAGGTGCAGCCATTTGCTGAGCTGCAAAAATTGCTGAGGCAGGACTAGAGGATACTTTGGGAAAACAGCTTCCTAATAACTAGCCTAAGTGCTAACGGCAGCTGTGAGGCTCTACCAAAATGGTTTATGTGCATGAACAAAAGTAGGCAGATGAAACAGCTCTTCATTTGGCTCTGGAGCTGTTGATACCAGAATATGTCTAGTTTTGGCAACCACACCTTAGGAAAGCTGTTGGAAGAATTGGAGAGAGAGGATAACTGGAAAATTAAGAGGATGAATGCTTTTGCTGGGTATGAGAGCAAAAATCATATACCAAGGAACTTCATAATCTAGTGCAGAAAGGCTTAGGGAGGAAACAGAACACAGAATTGGAAGTCAGAAAAATTCAAGTTTGAGATTGGACAAAGGTTAGAACACGATTTAATCATTAGATGCTTCCCAGAAGTACCAGCATTTCCTATTGTCAGATAAAGACATTATCTGTCAGAAGGACATTTTGTGAAGGAATGTTACTGGAGTCTTCAAAATAACCAGGTAAAACTAAAAGGTCTGTGCTATACAGAGGTCATAGAAGATGCTCTCATGTGGAAGCTGGACTGTGTACACCATGGGATACTGTGTTTACTTTGTCTACAGAAACTTTCCTGGCTCTGCTGTTGATGAATCTGTGGTTTGGCTGTCTGTCTGTGCTTTTTCGGAACAACCAGCTCTGCAGCTGGCTTTTGAGTAGGACATTCCATCAATTACTCTGTTTGTTTTCTCTGTAATCCTGTTAATGTGTGTAGCATTATAACACTTAATAGTAGCTTAATGAACTTCAGACAACATGACTTTATAAGCAGAGAGTAAGGAAGCCTCTTAGTGTTACTTTGTGCCTCCTTTTAACTGTCCTTCAGTAAGTGTGATGTTGCTGTATTGTCACCACAGATGCCATTGTTTTCTTAATTTGTGTTTCCCTTCAGTCTCAATTCAGTTTATGCATGCTGTGCATGCACTCTGCTGGTTAAGAGAAAGATCCTTTGACCTTGCACTCCTCCCCTTGCATAGGGTAGAGGAATTGACTGTGGGGGGAAAGGTGTCCCTGTTACAGCCATCAAAACCTATTGCCCTGTCCCAATTTCACTTGCACCTCATGCTTCCACGTAGGCAGTGTTACTGTGGTTTTAGTCCTGCTCCTGCTGACTGGTGTGGTTTTTCACTGTTTCCCCACTGTGGAAGTACACTAACCTCTCTCTTCTGCCCTAGATGGTCCTGTTGTCTACCATGTAGCTCCTTGTGCTGCCTTCTTCCCAAGCTGTGTAATGATAATTATGGCATCTAGATGATCCCTGGACTTGCTGTCCGTTCATCACAGAGGAAGTTGTAACAAATTAATATTTTAATACAGAAGACTAATTTGACCTCTATTCTTTGTAACTATTCATTATTGCACTTCTTTTTCAGTTCTATAGAACTAAATTACATTGAAAGTTAGGTTGCAAGTTAAGGGTACGTAGTTCAGTATGTCATAAATCATTGAAAGCTTCACACAGCTTTTTTTAAGGTTGATTTACAGAGGTATAAGTGCTTATTGTTTCATACGCAAATAGTTTAAATGAATGCTCACCGTGTTGCTGAATGCTGAAGTGCATCAGCAAAAGTGGTGCTCTTATGCATGTAATAGATCCAGACTGTCAATCTTATTAAAACTATCACTGGTACATTCTCTTCACAACAAGCCACTGATAGCTTGAGGCATACTGGCCTATTTTCAGTTTCATAGTGATGCTAGTAAGCAATTAAAAATAAAACGTTTCCTTGTTTTAAAAAACACATAAACAGCATCTTATGATATTATGGATCATCTGTTTTACACAACAAATAACCTCTTTTCTGACTGTTGATTTTTTTCCACCAAGAAGGCATTCTGAAGAGAAATAAGCTGCCTTTTTTCCACCTGAACCAAATATTTTTCTTCTTTTTTAATCTTGTCATAAACCCGACTCTTTGTTTTGGATGAATCATCTTCTTCAGAGGATAGCTCATGGGGGATTTGAAAATATCAAGTATTTCTTGTTTTAGTACTTGTTTCTATTTGGTTTTGAGCCTTATTGAAGATTCACATCTCATGTGTGAAATGTTCTGGATTTTCTTTTAATACATAAAAGTTTGTGTGATTTATAAGGGATATTATCATGCATTCCTTCTGGCAGCTTTCCAGACTTGTGGCTGGAGATGTCATAAAATTTAAATATTTCATGTGCAGAGTGTAGTCGCATGGAGAGGAATGACTATTGACCTGACTGCTCCAAATCTGGAAATGTAAATTAAATATAGCAAAAGCTATATAGCTACTAGGGAAATGATGCTTTTCTTTGAAAGCCATTTTTGACATAGGTTCAAAGGCAAAGTTGCTGTTTTGTTGTATCTGGTACTGAAATATATGAGCAATTTCTTGGTGAGTTTAAAGATTCACACGTCTAGTGAAACATATATTGAAGAGTTTGGGTTTTGTATTTAAGAAAGGAATATTAAAACACTGACTTACATTAAAGAGACAATCTTTACTGACTCTTTAAAAGCTATTTGTAGTGAAGTTCACCTTCTGTGAAACAGAAACTCTAATCTACTAATCCGTTGCTGTTTAGTTATGAATGTGAAAGTAATGTACAGTTGTAATTTATGCAAAGAATTTTCATTTGCTTGAGGTGTAGTTAATGTAAAGAAATTTCACTTAAGAGTTTAATGAAGGCTTCACCATGTGTGCTGAAGTCTAAATAGAAAGTCAGCTTTCTGAAGGCATCCCACTCTTAAATTGCTGTCTTTGGAGAGGTTACTTCTAGTACGTGACTAAAACAAAAAACCCGTAGGTGAGTCGTTGAGCTTTGATACCTTACTTTGACTGCTGAGATGTGGTTAATTTCTAGTAAAGTGAATCAAGTTTGCTTCAGGTCTTTTGGAATAAAGAATTCTGAGTGAATATTTGAGCGTATTAGGGGTTGCCCAACTCCTACCAATGAAGAAAGGCAAACAAGTTAAGTAGGCATTCATTATTTTTAGCAAGACTCTGGGGTTTTTGTATCTACTTAGTTTCTGTAAATATGTGGAACTACTGCTGCTTTTTTCTAATTCACTACTGATATCTTTTAACTGTGCAGGGTCTTGAAAGTTACAAACTTTGTTTAGGCTTACACTGAGGGTAGTCCACCCTTCAGTGTGTGGTTGCCAGATTCTCACTTAGTTCACAGCTTTATAATAGATGTGTTTAATTTCAAATTCCTGTGAAGCTAAAATGTCCAACAGATAAATACAAAAATTACCCTAGTACTTTTGTATGCACCTTCTCATTATTTCATGAGTGTTATTCTTCATATAACCTTCACTGTATTTTAGGAAATCACTTTTCTTCCCTTCTGTAGCACACTATGTGAATTTATGAAATTTGGGGGTTCATTTTCATTTTCCTCTTACTTTTCATGCCTGAAAGCAGTGTTTAAAGTAGTGGTTATTTTTCATTATTTTTCAAAGCAGTTATTCCGTGACTTGGAGAGCTCATGGAGCTTGGCTTGTTCAGTTTTGTCCTGTAGCTGATGTAAGCTCTATTCCAGATTTCTCCGAGGAGGAGAAAACCTGCAGCAGATCTTTCCAGCACTGACTCCTTGATATATAAATAATAAGTAAGTGTTTCCTGCCTTTCCTTCCAGTGAAGGCAGGTACTGGAGTCTCCTAGATAAAGGACACTGCTAAGGAGAGAAACCTAGCAAAGAGTGAGATCCCCTGAGAATTCTGTCCCTGTCAACTCCTGCTTGCACTGACCAGAGAGGCCAAAAGCTGTTCAAAGGAGGGAACATGTGTTCACATGCTTGGTATGTTCTTACTAAGAACCTGTCTGAGAAAATGGAAATGCCACACAGGGATATAGCTCTTATGTTGGCCAGGATATGTATTTAGTAACAATCATCACAAAGCAGTCCTCATTCTTCAGTGTTTTATATCTTAATAATTGGAGTTCTCTGCAGAATCATAGACTCGGTAACCTCCCTCCCTGGAGGCACTTGGAGCTTAAAAAACAGCAGTGCTGTTTTAAAAGCTATATATATGTAAATCAGGCAGAGCACAGGGAGATGGATAGATGTCTTCTTTGTTTAAATAAGTCTCTCTAAATTCACTTAAGTGTCTTCAGCCTTCATGTGCAGTTTTTCTCTAGTAATTTGAACTGTTGCAATGGAATTATATAGTCCTTTTATGATAAAGTTCATCTGGTGCTGAAATAGCTACCTTGCTATACCTGTCAGTGACCATGCAATAAGAGAGAAGGTTGGTTCAGTTCAGTCCAATAGGGGTTTTTCTCAGCAGAAGTGATAAAGTCTAGGTGGTGCTTCCTTGCTTGTCCTAGAAGGAAAAAGAATGCTCATGCTGTGCCCCCCTTCTTTAGAATTTGGGTAATTCAGTAATGCTTATGGACAGAGTTCTCCTGCTTGAAACGTTTGAAACTGTTTTTTTTTCAGTACAGTTGTAGAAGCCCAACTAAATGAAAGTTTGAGGTTAAGTTAATCATTCTTCTTGCCCACCATCTGGTATTCAGCATTTGTAAGCAAGTTAAGGCAAGGTAATTTAGGTAAAAATCTCAGTGATGCACAAGAGGCTGGAAAGTCTGCAAAGAGTTGCCGTTTGATAACAATACTGAAATAATCTGTGCGGTGCAGGGTTCTCCTGTGCTACTGCAGTGCTGGAAGTCAAGTATTGCAAGCAGTTTTACAATGTGAAAAGTGAAATTGTGAAATAAAGACTCTGCAGCATTGCAAAAGATGGTAATTAAAGACGATTGCTTTTTCTTTTCTATACAAGTCAGAAAGTGTTTGCCATGATGCTGAGTGCCTGTGTCAATTGGAGGGGGAGCATCCAGCAACAAATTTCATGCTTCAGCTTTTTCTCTGCCTGCAAAACCAGTGGTGATATTTCTCTGAAATTGCATATTTGCATTCACTCAAATTTATATGTGAACAAATTATATAAGCAAGGCTTTTTGGAACTTCAGGACAATGTTTCTGTATGGTCTACAGCCTATGCAACTCTGAATTGCTGAATACCTTCAGAAAACTCCTTGGGATTGGGATCTTAATGGGGATTTTCTGACTGCAACAGGAGATACTTACAACTGCTAACACCATGACCTGGTTCCTCTCCATACAAGATGTGGCAGACAAATAGTTCTCTGGTATTGTGGTGTGGAGAAGAGCTGTGCTGTTTTTGATAAAGCCAAATCCTCTGATTGTTTTTCTGTTGTTCTGTTTCTTTAGTCCTGGCTAATGGAATACACCATGGAGAAAGCATCAAGAGTAGGCAACAGGAAAAAGAAAGATAGGAAAGCATAATCAGATTAAAAAGACTTGAATGACATGGGAACCTGTGGGTTTTTTTAAAAACATTATTTTATTTAAAACATTATTGTATCTTAGGGTTATTTTAACCCTAAGTCTGCACCATTAAGACTTCTAAATGCTTTTTATCAAATGCAAAAGCTGTTCTTTTTTTTCCCTGCAAAAGGATTTCTTAATGCTTTTTTTATATTGTTCCCTAACTTTCTATCTAGTCAGCAGAGAAGATCCTATTATTGATGCAATTTAAATGTGATTGTTAGTTCTGAAAGAAACTCTTTTAATTAAAAATGTTCTTCTCTGTTTTCTGGATGCATACTGTCTATTTAACAGAAACGACTGCCAAGCTGTGACTTCTTTTGGCAACTGTGAATCTAATCAGCATTTCTGTATCAAATAGAACCTTTTTATCTTAAATTTGCAAAAGGAGTGTAGGAATTCTCTTTTGATTTGAGTTGTCTGCCTCAGCAGCAGCTACAATCTTTTTCCTTATTGTTTAGGGTTGCTATGGTGCGACCTGACTGATAAACCCATATAGCTGGGCTTCTCTCATCAGCTCATTGACTTAAAAAATATGCTGCCCTTATGCTTCGTATTTTTTTGGTGATGGAGCTTAAAATATAAAAAAGTAACAGATGAGATGAAACCAGTGATTTGTTGTCTGCCTCGAACATCCAGTCCTTTTTTTTTTTTTTAATGTAGAAGAAAATGCTTTTGGTTCAGTTTGGTATAAAAGCAAATGCTTTTCATTAAGAGGACACATAGCTCAAATGAGCTTGAGGAGATGTATGGATATGTTATTATTTTTAACCCAAATTGAATCATCTTTCAGCAGCTGTATGGAAAAAAAATACATGAGCAAGATAATGAATATGGTTGCATAATATGTCAAACTCTCATACAGATGAGTTACATGGACAAGAGGTTTTTATGTGGTCACCTTATCACGCACAGGGGAATAATGCAGTTCTCTTTTCCACTTGAGAATATTATCATAAAAACTTTGGATTATCAAAAAGGAAGATTACTGTCATGTTCTTGGAAAATGTTTTTTAAATAAAAAATCCCTTTGTGGAGGGGATTGGCATTCTTTCAGTTCATTTGCCAGCACGTTGATAAAATTATTTTTTTTATCCTTAAGGGGATGGGAGGAGTCACTGAAGTCTGATCTTAGTTTTGTTCTATAAACTTGTAACTGATTTAGCTCTGACCTCTGTCTGACTTACCTGAATTTGATACCACGAGAGCTGAGTGAGTTTGTTTATTCTTTTGATGATGGTTTTGTTGCTATCAGCATAATATACACTATCCTAATATCAACTATCCTCAATAATTTTGTTTTTTAAATTCACATTCAAGTCATAAGAGAACTTTAGTAAAAGGTGCAACTTGTGCTGCATGGAATGTGTAAATTCTAAGACTAAGTCTATTCAACTGTACTAACAGCTGAAAATGCCATGCATTTGAGTGGTGTTCACAGGAGCCATGGTAATATTTGTGATGTTCAGCATTTCAGTTTTCAGCATTTTACTGTGAAATCTAGAGAAAAATTAACTTGTTCAAAGTTAATCGAATTCTTGAGTACTGGATTTCTGTTGTGTATTGAATTATGGTTTCCCATGGTGTATCTTACATTGTATTCAGTTGTGTTTGCCTTGATTGGTGCCAATGTGTAAAGCTGCTCATAACTACAAAGCAGCATAGGTTTATTACAGGTTTACTCAGGGCAAATTTAAAATGAGATTGCTTTTTTTTTTCCAAAACATCTGCTTGGGATGAGCACTTGGAATCTTGCTGCCCATCCCCTCCCTAACTGTTTTTAGTATAGTAATTTTGTTTTATCACCTGGGTGTGGGATGCTGTAGACAGAGCAAAGGAAGGTAAGGTCTGGGGAGAAAATACATTGCAGACTCCAAACCACTGTAGAACTCACTTAAAACCTGGTAGTTATAGGTAGCTGGTTAAAGTAGATTTAGATTCTCCTCTTTTATGTAGTTCTTGCTCACTTTAGCAAATGTTATGCTTCTATCATAGTCTGACGTAGGCCAAGCTTTGAGGAAATCAAGTACTTCTGGAAGTGGGAACCGTGCTGGAGGGATCTTGGCATCTGGTGATTTTCTGTGCTAAGCTCCTGGGTTTGATCTTTACTTATACAACAGAATTAGAAAAAAAAAAAGAGTAGATTCTGAAAAATGTTGCTATTATCTCGCTATCAGAATATTTCAGTGCCTGGAAATGCAGTCTTCAAAATATATTGTAACATCTATCCTAAAAACCCAAAGTCTATAGAACTATCTTCTGTATCTCTCTATTCCAGTTCCATTGAAGAGTGGATTCTTGTGTCAAGTATCAGTACAGTTTAACAAGACCTACTTTCCTTTTTGTTTTTTAAGGACTTGGTAAATATTGAGATGTTTTTGACTGCTAAAGAAGTGGAAGAGTCATTGGAAAGACAAGAGACTATGACTTGCTTGGCTTGGTGTCATGATAACAAATCCAGGCTCAGAAAAATGAAGGTATGAAAATGTAATGTGTTCATGTTTGGTTAAATTGTGGGTTTCTAAACTACTTGGATATTTTATGTGGCCAGTTTGGTTTAAATTATAGTTCTTGAAGGAGGCCTTGTATAAAAGTAAGGGCAGTTAGTAAAAACTCTTCTTTTAACAAGGCCTAGGTAGTTGGGGCTAAAGTAGCTCACACAAATGTCAAAGCTGAAACTGAGTCAACACATTGCAAGTGTTGTTTCAGTAAACAATGCTTAAATAAAATAATAACATCAAGTTGGGTTTAGTGTGATTTACAGCCATCTAAATGCAGAAGTAGGTAGTGTCTTGATGCATCTGAACTTATATTTATAACTCCACGTCCTGCTGAGACTATAACTCAATTTATATATGAAGGTATCTTCAGAGTGAGATTAACTGGTAAACCTATGTCCTCAGGCTTAACACTGAGGGGAATGTCATACAGATTTGTGTGTTCATATTTATTACATATGTATATACACGTATATATATATTATGTGTATATAAGAAAATAAAAATTGAGTAAGGAACTAACTTTCTGTCAGAAACTACTGTTGAAGTGTTATTTTTCAAAAATAAACGCTGAGTCTAATCAAGTAATAAACACAGTAAGTCTTTTTCTAGGCATTGAACACCATGACCTGAGCATGCTGCATGCTTGTTCTTTAAGTCCTGCATTTCAAAACATGCTGTAGTCTTTAATAGGGCTTGCAGAAATCTGTTTTTAACTGATCTTAACCAGAATCCCTGCCTCCTTCAAAGATGTTTGTGTCTTATTTTTCAAACTAAGCACTTTCTTTAACCAAAAATGTTTGAGTGCACTCAGTGGTAAGCAAAGAGTGACATTCTCTGTCACTCAGGGGCGCCAAAATGAGAATGAACCGAAGATGGGATGCAAAAGTAAATCAGCCTGTGATTACTCTAAAGAAAATGATGATCTTGTTATGGAAACCATTAGAGGAAATCCAGAATTGGTATGTAAACACTACTGCATAATTACACTGCTAGAAGAAATCCCCCTTCTTAACCTTAGGATGCTAAGTAATACAAGAAATAAAATCTGAATATATAGTTTTTTATCACCATTCTTTAAGAAACAATGAATAAGTAAAAATTATTCTCCTTTCCTCTTTTTGGGAAACAACAAAAAAAATCTATTTCTGCAAGCTCTACACTATTTTTTTTTTAACAAACAAGAAGCAAAGCTAAGGCTCTGAGAGATCATGGTTGGAAGAAGAGAAATCACTATGCTTCTTTTTGAAACACAAATATTTCTTCTGTTCCTGGTTGCTTAGCTACTCATTAATGTTGATGTTCTAAAATCCCAGCCACCACCTTTATGCAAGCCTCATCTAAAATTTAACCTGGGTTGGCCTGGGAGAACACACAGTCCTGTAACGGTTACAGATGTGAGGTACCAGAACTTTTGTGAGTGGCTGCTGTGGGACTGTTTGAAGGTATCCAATGCTGGAATGTGTGCATCATCCATTTGTCAGGACTCTCCTAGTTACCTTTATCTGCAGAGCCCATACAGCCACGGGCTTGCAGCTTATCTGAAGATTGTTTTGGGATGTGGATGTTTTGCTGTTGAAACATTTTAATGAAATACTGAGCCCTAGGATTTAGTGCCATTAACAGTTAAAAACCTTGATCAATTTCTTAGAAACAAATGTAGCTAAACTTCTGAATGAGGGGTTTGTGTAGATTTGAGTAATGGGAGATTTTAAAATAGTCCTATTTCAAAATTTCAAGTAGAGAAGACACTTTTATTCTCTGCTATAAACATACACTTGAGTACAGAAAAATGCATAGCTGGAAAATAATGTATCTTCTGTTTCATAAAAAAGTGTATTTTAACCTATCACAGAATGCATCATTTTTATGTTCCAGTGGCTTACATTTCAAATCTTAAAATAAGCAATTGTTGCCGTGTGTGCATCAGTCATCCCAGGCTGTTAACTGATCAAAATTGTTGCCCAAATTCCTACTGAAGTCACTGAGGAATTTTGATGTTGTTATGCTGATGGATAATAAACAAAAGACAACTTTTCATTAGAAGCGTGAGGAAAGGAAAAAAACATTTGCTAGATGAAGCAGAGTAACTCAGGGAATTGTTCTTTTCAGGATTCACGGAGCTTGGGTTTCTCATTGTTTTCGTTGGTTAATAAAGCAGTTGACTGTGTCCCTATAAAGAAGCGTAATGACTTGTTCTTTATGGGGGGAGAATCTTTGTAATTCCACATATTCAAAGTTTTTTTTATAGATTTTATGAACTGGTGATGGAATTTGATTTAAAGGGACACTGTCAACTTCATTAGGCTTCAAATTTTACCTTTTTCCAAAAAACAGGTAATTGTCACTTGTTCTTCTTGTTTGAGACTTGTTCCCAGCATGGCTTTTAGCTGTTTGACAACAAAGAGCAGGATAGAATTTTAAAGAAAGAGAGGGAAGGGGATTGCAGCAATTCAAACTCTGTGCTGTTCTTTGTTATTATTGGGGACTTTCAAAGTAGACCTCTCTTGTCTAAATTATTACATAGCCCCAGACTTCTGTTGAATCTACTATAAATTGTGAAAAATGTATGGAGAAACCACCTGTTACTCTCACTTGCATCTCAGGTAACCGTGCTTTCAGGCATTAGAAGAAAGTTCTTCTAAATACTGAAGTTTTGAAGAAGGCAAGAGTAGGAGGGCTTTGTTTGCTTTTAGGGGATTCTGTGCTGATGTCTCTCCGTGAAGTCAGCATTTCAACTTGTTTTGCATGAATGCCTAAAAGCAAGCAAACAAGGTTGCATGTTATTAACACTTTCTTTTTTGTTGTGTGTACATAGTACTTAACACACTGTGCAGCACAGTTTTGGCACCATCTAAGACCCTATCTTGTCTTTCATCTCAGAGCTGTCTGGAGTTCAGCCTAAGGATTCAGGAGTTCATTGAACTTATTCGACAGAACAAGAGACTGGATGCTGTGAGGTATGAAATTAAGATGCTTACCAAACAATTTTCTTAACAGGATGGTATTATGCTTCATTGGAAACACGTGACTGTTATTGCAACACCGAGAAGCCTTGCTGCTGTAAAGGATCTTGCTATTGCTGTGATCATTCTTTGGATTTAAGCTGGGGTTGATTGATTTATTTTTTTTTGGAGGGATTTTTTTAAAAGGCAAGGTGTCATTCCACAATGCACCTATTTTTAAAATTTCGTGTTGTTGCTGGAACTCTGCATTGTCATACTTTTCAAAATCCATGTTTAGAAAATGAATCTGGTTTATGAATCAATTGTATTTTCTGGTGGCGTACCCTAAAGTGAATATGCTTACTGTTAACTAATGTGCAAGAGGTACATCCAGCCCCTCATAGGAACTCATTGCAGGTTTAATCACAAAACAATACTGTAAGGTTGATGACACGCCCTTCTAAAGCTAAACTTTCCAATTTTGACTGAATTCTGTTTTACTGCATTTGTTAAACTTGTAGAGCAAGTTATGCTTTTAGGCCAGATTCACCTTTTGTATTGGATGTATAATATGTGTGAGAAGATGATGAGCTATTATCCTGTTACCCTCACTCCCTTCTGCAGGCCCCAAATCAACCAACTCAATATCCCTTTTCACCTCTCTTGAACTGGAGTCAGACCTGATCGCAGCCTGGCCTCAACTACAAGACGCTCCTTCTGGAAGCGCTCTGACGTCAGCACATGAAGCAGTTCATGCTTTTAGAGTTAATAGTCCTGATTCAAGATGTTGGGGTAATGTTCCAGGATAACATAGGAAAACAGTTCTGCTGAAATGAGTGGAATTTTGATACTGGAGCTATAGATAATTGTTGATAATTCCGATGAGCCGTGATCTTGTCGGCACCACAGAATATGGTACAGGTGGCAGAGCTGCTGGAGCTTACACACAGACAAGAGAGAGGAGCTCACAGCAGGTTCTGTTTTGTGAGAATATTTAAACTTGGGGAGAGATGAGTAGTCTTACAGCCAGACTTGAAGCTTTGCTGATAAATTCTGATAACGCTGTTGCTGCCTCACATTTTGAAGAAGTTTTATGTTAAGGAAGTTGCAACTCTTACTGCCTTGAAAACCATACAGGGTACTTAAGAAAGGAGTACAGAGCTGTAGAAGACATAGAAAGTGTCATAAGTACAGACTGAAAGCATTCTAGCATATTCCCTTGTTTCAGGTGCAGAAACTCTTCTGCAGGGCAAACCACTTAACTTTTCTTTAATTGAATGGGCGAGAAAGACAAAGGAAAAGGTAGTGCAAGTATGTGGAGAGGCCAGTCTAATACTAACACCACCCCCAAAATGACTCCCCTTAAGTTTTAGAATTATCTCCAGTTATTTCTAATTTCATTCAAATGCTTGCTTTGAGCTAACACATCATTCCTGCTTTGCCCTACTTGCACCTGTATTATTGTTGTTTTGATCCCAGCCAATGCAAATGTACGATTTGATAAACTCCAACTCATTCTAGAGATGATAATGTAAAAAAGGAAACAAACGAACTCCTAGGTGGTACCATTGAGATGTAGCCTTTGATGGAGTTCTCAGATCCTAGGGAATTGTCAGATACTTATCAATAGGATGAAAAACACTCAATTACATTGTCTTCTGAAGCCCATGGTTCTCTTTATATCCAACAAATACTGTACCTTTCTGCCTTTAGCTTTATTCTCTGCTAAATTTGCTTCTTTGCCAAATATGCAGTCATGCATCTTAACAATGAGTAGTCCATGATCTAAAAACCATTTTCTTTGAGCTGCAGCTTCCTTATGTAGCTTGGAAGCCAGAAGGCAGGCATAGAGCTGAAATAAGAAGATAGACTGAGAACTGGGACAAAGTAGATAAGGTCATTCTGTATTTTAATGTTGTTGCTGGCTATTTGTTTCCCTCTGATCCCTTTTCCACATCAGAACTGGTAAAATTTGCAAGCTGTCAACCTTCAAGAGGACCCAGAGCTCTTGGCATGGAGTAATTTGTGCTGTCATAGTCTCTGAAGTTCAAAATTTACAGGTCTACATTGCAAAACAGCATACATATTGAATATTGAATGTTGTTAGGGATGAAGCACATATTTTCCTTATATCTATTGAAATTCAGGTTGACATATATTTTATACTCAGCAATTATAACTTGCCAGTCATAACAGTGCTACTTTAACTTCTTATAAAATGAAAAGGAGCTACAGAATTCCTTCTGTGTCTTAATTCACTCCCTTTTAGTGGAGGTATTTTTTATAGCTTTGCATGTTGAAAGTTCAACATCTCAATGCTTTCCTGAAATAATGTGGGTTAATAGTATTAGTTTTCACCATTTCATATTTGTAGGCCATGAATAAGGGAATATATTTTGGGAAGGTGTAGCATAAATCTCAGTGTTTCTAGCAAATCATTGCAACTTGGGTTTTTATTAGCTTGCTTCTGTTAAGTGCCTGTAGCAGGATTCTTTCAGTATTGTGTCCCTGGTGCAATAAATAGGTCAGGCATCCATTAGGAAGCAGAGAAAGAGGCTGTTTACCAAGTAGTTTCCTGTATGAGTGGAACTCGGAGAACTGACATTTTGCTGAAACGCAGCTGGAGTTTAAATAAGTTTGAAAGCTTTGCTTGCTGCCTGCTGAGAACCTCTGAAGTGACATATTGCTTTTAGGTTAAAATTGATGCAAGCTTTAAAATTATACATCTTTTTAAGACTAATCTCTGTAGCTTTTTAGAATATGAGTACAAACTGACCTTTCTTCCATATCAGTAGTCTTGGAAGTGCGAGTTTGAAGAATGTCCAAAAACTAACTGAACAAAGGGTCAATCTCTTAAGCTAAAGTACATCACAAAGGGTTTTTGCTGAGTATCTGTAGCCTTTAAGTCCTGCAGTCTCTTTAGGCTTTTTTTTTGTAAAGCTTGTACCTATTCCAGTAACAATATATGACTGATGACACTAATTTCATACTTTTAGGGCTCTCACTGATTTCATTCTGGGAAATGTGACAGCATTCTCTTAAGAGATGGTAGAGATACTGAGTGCTTAGCTAAAAGCTTAGCAAAACACCCTTTGCACTTGTTCTTGGGATATAAAGGGCAGGAGTGAATAAGAATAGCTGATGATGCACAGTTAGGGGAAAGTGGCCACATCCTATTCATTTTAGTAAACTTGTTTCTTACAAGGGTGAATAAACAGTTTGTTCCTTTATTTCTAGTGTGGGGTTGAACAGGTATATAAAAGCAATAACTTCTGAGCACTGTGAGTATAAATTTTGCTAATAGTCTCTTAGATAAAGGCATTCAGACGTTGGTCAGAAAGACTGAGCAGAAAGAACAAGTCCTTTCTTGGTAACTCTGTGTTCAGTTATTGCTCGTTTCTGATGAATATGTTCATTCTTGTATTCAGGCATATGTAGATGCACACTTACATGCTGTATAGCTTATATTTTTATTGATTTACCTGTAGTAGAGACAGTAAACTCTAAGTCTGCAACTCCTCACAAATACGTGCAATATGTCTGCTGTCCCTGCTTGGGCTGGAGGAACAGGTGTTTCAAACAGAAGATGATGGACTTAGTACCCACAGAGTTTACAGAGTCATTCTGGGATTTGAAAAACAAAATATTCTACTTATTATTTTGAGCTGCCACAAGAATTTAGTGGGTGGTTTCAGTGACAGTCGTGATTTAAAAAGAGTAACATTAAAAAACCTTAGCCCTGTGCTCAAGCTGTACTGACTTGTGTGCTACTGGTGGTAAAACCATTGTAAATAAGCATTATAAGGTTCATCTGTACCTCCAAGAGCACAATATTGGCACAGAAATGGAAATAGCTGAATGCAAAGAGAAGGGGTGAATAATGCCATGAAGGCAAATTAACTGTTCTTTCTATGTTCTTTCTTCCATTCATGAGTATTCACACAGTGCTGTTTCTTGCTTCCTAATCTAAAAATGGCTTCAGAGTGCTAGGAGTTAATGAACTTGCCTGTCTTTTAAAAGATATCTTGCTTAATTTTAATCCTCAGAGAATGAAGGCTTTGTGGGAAAATTTCCTTGTTTTCTTAAGGGGCACAGGTGGAAGGGAAATTGAGGAGATGGAAGCTAACAGAAGGTCACTTTGGAGAACTGATTCCTTCTGGCTGAACCAGAAATGGCCACCGCATCCCAGCGTGTTCAGTACTTTGCGAATGATGGAGGTGTTGGATTGCTGAGCCCTTCTCCTTTGAAGCCTTCTAACACTTAAAGGGGGCCTACAGGAAAGCTGGGGAGGGGTTCTTTATCAGGGAGTGCAGGGATGGGATAAGGTGTAACGGTTTTAAGCTGAAAGAGGGGAGAACTGTGTACAGTTCTGGGCCCCCCTGTTTGGGAAAGATGTCAGGGTGCTGGAGTGACTACAAGGAGCGACTGAGGGAGCTGGGGCTGTTTAGTCTGGAGAAGAGGAGGCTCAGGGGAGACCTCATTGCTCTCTACAACTCCCTAAAAGGAGGTTGTAGTCGGGCAGGGGTTGGTCTCTTCTCTCAGGTGACCAGTGGCAGAACTAGAGGGCAGGGACTCAAGCTTGGTCAGGGAAAGTTTAGACTGGATGCATGGTCATCACAGTTCTCTTAAGATGATTTTTTTCCTCTTCTCCCTCGTAATTTAGCTTAACTGGTAGCTCTGGATTTTTTAGCTTTGCCTAAGCTTTCTTTTCGTTAGGTATTGCTTTCATCTGCAGCTCTAGCACTTATTTTAGCTTTCTTCCAGTTGTCCAGGCTGTCCAGTCTCTTCTGTCAGTCCATGGGTTTTGTACTTCTGCTCTCATAACAGTAATCACCTGGGGAAACAATTTACATTCCTGAATTGCTCACCCAAAATAGGAAATTGGGTGGAAACAGTCTGTCCTGCATAACTTCCATTGCTTCCTGGCTTGGGTGGGAGAGGAAGTAGGAGTACTAAAACACTGCTGAAGAGACTGTTCTCATGGTGTTGATGACCTAAGTGTAGTGAGTGGAACACGGAACTGGGGAGGGGAAATACTTCTCTATATTTTTCTTTCTTTAATTCAGCCCATAAAATGGGCAATTGGAAAACACTGTGTATTCCTAAAAATAATGTAACTTTAAATAAATTTTAACAAGCCTCTTTTAAAAGAGCAAGCACCAGAGTCCTTCAGAGCTCACTTGCTGTCTTCCCCATAATACAAAGTGTGGAGAAAATACAGCATAAGGAAGTCTTTTCTACACTTCTGTGATGCCGGAAATTCAATATAATGCTGATTCTGTACTGTGCAGCATCTGTGTAGCACTGAAAACAGGAGCTTCTGGCAGAACGGCTGAATTGATCATCCAGCTCAAAGGCAGAGGGCTTTCCTGCACACCTAAACACCAACTTGAGAATTTATGGTCTTGGGAAGGCTGGATGGAGAGGCTTCCGTACAGGGTTTCCAAGTAATTGAATATCCTTGAAATCTTATAATCATTCTCTGGTTTCTTAGTATTAATTTCCTGAAAAAATACTAAAGCTTATACTTTTGCTTTAAATAGTTATTTCCCTTACAGTCAGTACAAAACTTATACTAAAGGTCTGCTTATTTCCCTCGCAAACGAGATTTGCTCAACAAGGTATTTCCTACCCTGTAATTTCTTGTAGTCTGCACAAATGGGATATTGCCTTCCAGCCTACACCAAAACAAAATCATTTACTTGAAAGTAAGCACTCTCCCAGTTGTCAGTATAAACAAGGTGAATATTTGAACACTTTTGATGTTTAATGGTTTGGAATAGCTGATTATCAGACTGCTGCACTTACCTCAGTTGTGAGCGTATGCAGAGGGGTTTCTTCTAATGATCATGGATCTGTTATTCTAGATGAAGGTGAAGACTTCCATGTTACAGTAAGAAGTTCTGGATTCTAAGAAAATATCTGAAACTGCTAATGCTTTGTTATTCTTGCATTCACATTTGCAGGATGTGGTTTTTTAAAGCCCTTCAAATGCATCACTTTTTGAAATTGTCATGTACCGAGAGCAGAATCTAGAGGTTTTTCTCTGAAATCTTACATGATCATGTACATTTCCCTGATTTAGAAACAGGGCTATCTAATAAAGGTACAAATTTTGTATTTCAGACACGCCAGGAAGCATTTCAGTCAGGCTGAGGGAAGCCAGCTGGATGAGGTTCGACAAGTGATGGGAATGTTGGCCTTTCCTTCAGACACTCATATCTCCCCCTATAAGGTAACTTTATGTTTAAAATTCAGTGTGCAGCAGAATAATAAAATACTTTGCAGTTCCTTTTCCTTACAGGAAAATGCATTGAGAATCTGAAGATCAAATGTTGTTCTAATTTCAGTTTCTAAAATCCACCTTTACAGTAGTCCTTAATTTTTATAGTCAGTCTGTGCCTATACATTTATCCCAGTAGTATTTGAGCTGTTGTAGTAATGGAGAGTTCCCTGCTGAGCTGGGCTTACCACCAACCCAGCCCTAAAGATCTGTGGGGCTGGAGGCATAATATGCAAATACACAGCAAGAGAAGGAAAATGGGGAAGTACAAAGCAAAAATGGAACAGTTTTGTTCAGCCTCTAGGCTGTGGCTTTAATCCCCTAGCAGCAATTCTTCCTTCTGCTACTTAATTTACTGCTCTTTTGGTGATTGGGATGAAGAAGGGGAAGATGACTTGAATGATCTGAAAGCAGTATTTTGATGCTTTAAAGTACCTGTCCATTTCTTTGGATTATGTGAATTAATGTAGATATTAGTGGTGTAATATCTGTCTCTAAATTGGAATCACGCGTAATTCAAAGGTTGTTACTGTTTCTCAGGCTGAGTTTGTTCTGTGGTCGTGTGTTAATTCTTTTTAATTTTTTCTTTGGCATTGGAGGCATAAGATGGGCAAGAGGGGGCAAAGGAAGACAAGAGTGCTGTGAAATGCCAAGCCAATAGGTGGCAATGCCAGTATAAACAGGTTTTTTTAAACAACTGATGATTAAATCAATAGTTCAACAAAACAAACAAACAAAAAAAACCAAACCACAACCCCACTGTATTAATTTGAATTTCTTTGCTAATCCTGGAGTCCTGGAAGGATCCTGGTATTTTGGTTTCTACATTTGATGCAGAAACTGCTTCATCAGTGCACCTGGAAATCTAACTGCAAGAAATAGCCTGGCCAGGGTTTATGTCCCTTTATCAGAACATTTGGTAGATGACAGAGGGGTGGGACTGCAATCTACTGTTAGATTGCTTTTGGTAGAGCAAGAAAGATGGCTCATAGGGGTCTCCTGCAGAGTCACCCATTTGGACCTTTGCACAGATAATGTGCATGCTGTAAAAACGAAATCATTTTCTTTGATCTAGAATCTTTTGTTTTTATAAGTTCACGTGCACAAGTATAACAAAGTAAGTTTGGAGACTTAATGTAGTGCTATTTTAAATAATGATTTAAATCATGTTTCTACTAAAGTAGTGTTAAAAGGTACACTCACACTGTGCATTAGCATATATGCTTTTGTTTTGTGATGGATCCAGTCTAGTGAATTTTGCAAATTTACTACTCCCAGGCACTTTTCCCCTGGGACAATTAGATTGAAAGCAACTTATAGTTGTGTTTGTTTTTTAACAGGATCTCTTGGACCCTGCTCGGTGGAGAATGCTGATCCAACAGTTTAGATATGATAACTACAGACTACATCAGCTGGGAAACAATTCTGTTTTTACTATAACACTCCAGGCAGGCCTTTCAGCTATAAAAACACCGTATCCTTTAATGCAGATACTACTGTCGAGGGTGAAAAAGCATTGTGGATCTCTTTCTTTCTGTGGATGCTTTTCAGAGAGGTCAAAGAGGAAATGCAACACATGAATATTTTTCCTCATTATTTGTTTAAATGGAGTATGAATTCATCCCTCTGTTAAGAATATAATAAATGGCATTATGGTTTAAAGAAAAACAAGCCCTAATCAGAATTTTAAGGTGAAATCCGCATTGTGTTTGCATATTAGACTGTCTTTACATGTGTCTTAATTCAGTGACTATATCTGCCAAAGTTAGTGAGCTGGGTCAGATTTATTATATTTTAAGCACTTTGACACAGATCTACCCTGTCTGGTTTTATGTGAATATTCAAATGTATCCTGCATCTTTGGAAGCTAAGTTGGATCCGCTGCGCTTTGTGCTGTGTTGATTAAGGACAGGTGCTCCTGAAGTGTTCTGCATCAGAAACTTTACCTGCAGAGGGTGCCAGACACTTGTTACTCACTCTTGTTCCCCTGAAAGAAAGCAAACACCTGTGTGTTTATAACTCAGGCTCTACTCACAATCTTTTTTTTCCAGTGTGCATCGTGAACTGATTGCTGTTGCTTTCTGTGAGTGTTCCTTGACGCGCTGTTCACAGACAGTGTTACAAAGAGGATGGCAGCTCAAAAAACCCAGACTGCCCTGTGTGTAGCAAATCCCTGAACAAGCTGGCTCAGCCTCTGCCTATGGCACATTGTGCCAACTCCCGACTAGTCTGCAAGATTTCGGGGGATGTAATGAACGAAAACAATCCCCCGATGATGTTACCAAATGGATATGTCTATGGGTACAATGTAAGTGTTGGAATCACTGTCTTACTGGAGGCTCACAGAGCACTGGTTATAACAACTTTCTATGTCAAAATAGGAGATCATAAACTGACAGAAAGCCAGAAGTATCTTCTGTATTAATAGTAGAAAAGTAACTTCTTGCCGTAATTCTTAAAGGACTGTATGTTTATTTGATTAAATTGGTCTTTAGAAGTAGCTAGTGTCTGAATATATGAATTTATAAAACGAAATCTAATGGCATGAGATATATCTTAGATATCAGGAAAAATTTCCTCACTGAAAGGGTTCTCAGGCACTGGAACAGCTGCTCAGGGAAGAAGTTGAGTCGCCATCCCTGGAGGGGTTTAAAAGGCAGATAGACAAGGTGCTCAGGGACATGGTTTAGTGGTGGACAGGTACAGTTGGACTTGATGATCTCAAAGGTCTTTTCCAACCAAACAATTCTGATTCTATATTTCCCTTTGGACAGCAGAGAGCAATAACGTAGAACAAGTAACTTTGGGCAAAGATAGTTTGAAAAGCTTATTTCCAAACCAGTTAGGTAGTACTTTGAGTTACCATTGTGAATGTTATCTTTTGATTTCATTCTTTTCCAGTCTCTGCTTTCTATTCGTCAAGACGACAAAGTAATTTGCCCAAGAACCAAAGAAGTCTTCAACTTCTCACAAGCTGAGAAAGTCTACATCATGTAGGTCCATAGAACACGTGCTGAAGTGCCGCTGGAGTTTTGACGCAGTGTATATTGGCATACCCTGCAACGGGGGGGCCTTAATGTGTGGCAAAGAAGCAAAACCTGCCACCTTGGGGATCAGACCTGTCGGTGGCATTATTGTTTCTTGCGACCAAAGATCAATGAGCAACAATAAACACTCTTAAAAAAAAAAAAGAGAGAGAGAGGAATTATGACTTAAGTTTGTACTTGAATAAAAACAAAAACAGGTTTTGATTGTTAAGGTTTTGTAACTTAAGGTCAAAAATTGGACTCTTCTCAAAAGTACTTTCATCTTCTAAAGGATAACTTTCTTTAAAGATGGACACTTGCACTGGGGGAAAAGTTACAACAGATTTGAAATTAAATCCATTTTTCTTCCCTCTTTTTCACAATTGTCCAAGACCCTTTTGTTATCAAAGATTTCAGTGCTACCAATATGTTCTCCTTTAAGCTCCGATTTGCCTTCTTTACGATCCTCTCGTGAAGTAACACTGAATATGAATTGTGTAACTTATTGCCATGGGAAGATGTTGATGTCTTTGACACCAGACTGGCTTCTCTGGAGGATCAGCTAGGGACTGGCTTGAAGGAGTAGGATGTCTTTTTCCAAACCCAGATATTTTAAGGAGGTTGCATAAGTATCAAAAGGAACTGAGAACATTTCAGGCAAAATCCAGTGCTTGTTTAAATGTTCTTTTTCCAGTCTACCATAGTGTTAAAGTCCTTCTAAAGTTATTAGTTATGTGCATAGGGTTCAATATGAAATCATTAGTGCTACTGCCTTATTTCTTGCTTTGAGAATGTACTCACATGAAAATGAGCTGGTATTCTTAAGTGTTGGGCAAAGTTTCTGAAGATGCCTTGCAGGATGATTACATAATTTTAGGGTCTAAATAGTATTCATTACTGAAACTAATAGTTCAATTTTAACAACTACAGACCACATCCTTATGACTTTTCAAAAGAATTAAACCATTGTAGTTCAAACAGAACCATATTGTAGAGGTTTGTATTTAGCGCTTATTTTTGCATGTTGATGTTGATTAGCTAATAAAAGATTGTAAATGTAAAACATGTTAATAAAAATTGTTTTCCATTTCTTGATTATATAAAATTAGAAAGCTGCTTTGTCTTCAAATGTTAAAACTATAAGGGTGGGTCTCACTTAAAAGGAGTGCAACTTCCAAGTGTTGTTTTAGTGTTCTGCAAGATGAAAAATATGAAAAAAACCCACCACCCTACCACAACCATAAGCCATAACAATCAAAGCATTGATTTAGACTTTGCAGTGAGCTGTTCAAATATGAAGTCTTAAGTCACTGCCAATTTTTTTCTCTCTTCCTGGAAGACTCCCATGTCCTAGAGTTCTTTCTGTTAAAAATAATTAGTGGAGATGCTTGGTTTGAGGTTTTGATTCATGACTGATGGCTTTAAAGAAAGGGAACAACGGAAGTTGGGGGGACTGCAACTTCTATTCATGTTCCCCACTTTAAATCAGTTTATATGTCTGTAATGTCTTATCAGCTGCTCTGGAATTGTGAAGAGAGCAGCGTTTCCAGTGAGGTGTGTCTTAAAAGGTTCCCTGTTCAGTAAGCAGGTGTTATTGATGCTTCTGAACAGGTAGGTCTGGAACATCGCGGAGCTGCCAGCTTGGCAGAGACAAGTGTTCCTGCATCTGCTGCTGGGAGGCTCTGTTTCCCTCAGCACTTTCTGAAGTGGCTGGTTTAGCAATTCATTAGAACCAAAGCCCTATGCCAAGAGGGAGGTGGAGGCAGGTAACGACAGCAATTGCATCAGTAACTGGAGTTCCTGGCTGTCAGTTAAGCGGTCACTGATCTGAGCGTCCAGAGGAGGCCACAAAGCTGGTCAAGGGTCGAGAGGAGAGGCTGAAGTCCTTTGGTCTGTTCAGCCTGGAGAAGAGGAGCCTGAGAGGGGATCTCAGAGCTGTTCACTGCATCCTCACAAGGGGACAGGGAGCACGTGCTGAGCTCTTCTCTCTGGTGACCAATGAGACCCAATGAAATGGCAGGAAAGATGCCCCAGCAGAGGATTAGGGAGAAATGTTTTCCTGTGAGGGTGCTGAGGCCCTGGCCCAGGTTGCCCAGGGAAGCTGTGGCTGCCCCATCCCTGGAGGTGTTCAAGGCCAGGCTGGATGGAGCCTTGACACCCTGATGCTGTGGGAGGTGTCCCTGCCCGTGGCAGAGGAGAGGGGTTGGAACTGGATGGGCTTTAAGGCCTCTTCCAACCCAAACTATTCTATGACTCTATCATTGTTGGATGTGAGCACTGAAGGGGATTTTTGGTACAACAGCTGTAAAGCCAACACAAAGTAGTTCTGTGTTAGAACTGGCTTTCATGAAATGTTAAACCTGTATCTGTGATAGTGTTGAAAAAACTCATCTTAAAAATTCGAGCCTGATACCAGTTTGAACTGAGGTTCTAAGACTCTGTTAATGAAGTTCTAAATTTCACAAATGAAATGAAAATCATTGCTAGCTAGAGACAAGTTATATCTCACTGAGGAGCTCACAGTTTTGAATAAGATGTTTCAGACTGCACCATAAAATCCTGCTGTTTGACCATGTTAACATTATCAGAGATCTGTTTCCTAAGCCAGAGGAAATCAACTGGAAGGTAATTAGCACTGCAAGAAGAATAATGGGAAATAGCTGAACAACAAGAAACAGCCCAGGCTGCTGAACAAGAAAAGCTGTTTGTTTTGATTTATTAAAAATGAGAACAAGTGTCAGGGTCGAGTTCAGAAATGCTGTCGGCCAGCTGGCTTTCAAAGAGCTTTAAAATGACTGCAGAAGATTTTGGAAGTGGAAGTAAGAGGAAAGAAATTAACATGGAACTGCTGTGTGGTAGAGATCCAGACTGGATTGTGGAACTGCACCCACCACCACACTTCTTGCTCCTGCTAAGGATGGCAATGTTCAGAGTTACTGGAGTTACTCGGCACTGGTCAGGCCTCATCTTGAATATTGTGTCCAGTTCTGGGCCCCCCAGTTTGGGAAAGATGTCAGGATACTGGAATGTGTTCAGAGGAGGGCAACGAAGATGGTGAAGGGGCTGGAGCACAAGCCCTACGAGGAGAGACTGAGGGAGTTGGGGCTGTTTAGTCTGGAGAAAAGGAGGCTCAGGGGAGACCTCATTGCTCTCTACAACTCCCTAAAAGGAGGTTGTAGTCGGGCAGGGGTTGGTCTCTTCTCTCAGGTGGCCAGGGACAGAACTAGAGGGCAGGGACTCAAGCTTCGTCAGGGAAAGTTTAGGCTTGATGTGAGGAAAAAGTTCTTCCCTGAAAGGGTGATTGGTCATTGGAATGGGCTGCCCAGGGAGGGGGTGGAGTCACCAACCCTGGAGGTGTTTAAAGGGAGACTGGATGAGGCACTGAGTGCCCTGGTTTAGATGATGGTTGGTATTGGTGTTGGGTTATAGGTTGGACTTGATGATCTCAGAGGTCCTTTCCAACCTTGTGATACTGTGATACTGTGGATGCACTGGGAAAAACTGAAAAGTCAGCAACGTGGAAGTGAAAAAACTGTGTGAGTTACAGAAACCAAGTGACTGCTCTCCTGGAACTGCTCCTTGTTCAGGTCTAATGGAAAGAAGCTGTTCTAGTGTCCAGCCTGGGGATGGTGTCACAGGATGCAAAGCCTCTGCTGCAGTCACAGGGAGGGTGAAGAAAATCAACCTGAAGGGCAGCTGTAAGTGAGCGTGAAGGGGAGATGTTTACTGGGGATAATTATGTACCGCCCTGATGACCGCTGTTGTTAAGAGGAGTCTCCTCAAACAACATCCAGCTACGGTGCAGTGTTAGGTGTGATGACATTAGCTAACAACTGGAGAAGATGGGAATTAGAAATTGTAAGAGGCTCTGGCTCCGGGAGATAGGATAAAAGGCAGCGTGAAGGGCAGGGTAACGGATGGAGCTCCTCGGGGATCTGTCGTGGAGCTGATACTCCTTGTCATTACTGATGTTCTGCAATAAGCAGCAATGTGCTGATGGGACAAAAGTAGTAGACAGCCTCAGCCCAGAGGAACATTACATGGGAAGAAAAATGGGTAACCTTGAGGAGTGGGCTAACAAACAAGCAAGATTGTTTTAGCACCAGAGTTCATTCAGCTGTCGATTAGGACCTCACTTGAGAGAGTCCTCGATAAACCCCTTAATCGTGGAGGGCTTTGAGCCTCCAATGCATTGGATCTTTGAAAAAGGAATGCAGCTCTAAAATGGTGCTGCCATCAGGAGGAAGGAGCAAGGGCTGCAAAGGGGCCTGGTGCTCCTTTGCTGGCAGCTGGAATACAGTCCTACTTGCTCATGTCTGTATCTCCAGAGCAAAGGGAGTACAGAGCTGGTCAGTGGAGTGGACCAGAAATCCCTTCCCATCCCAGCTGGCTCAGGATAAGACATTTCCTTCATTCTCAGAATAATGTGGAAAAACTAAGGCTGGTTAAGTGAGGGAAAAAACCCAAAGGGCTGGAACCTACTTCTGTACCTGCTCATTTGACCCTATTTCCTATCCCATAAGATTGACTTTTATGTTGAGCATTTCTCAGGGAAATAGTTTTATCCACCCCACAGAGCAGAGGAGCAGATTTTCCCAGGGAGCTCATCTGAGTTCCCAGCCAGGACTTTTTCTTGATGGAGCCAGAAGGAAGAATGAGGAAAGATAATAAAGCCTATTCACTTCAAGACAAAAAGTTCATTAGCTAACTTAAATATTTTGTTCCCCACCCATGGAGATTAGGCAGGATCATATAGACAAACTCCCCAAAAGGAAATAAACACATAATAAAATCAGTAGACAATTTCCTTTTTCCTCTTCACAAATCACAGCAAGACAAATCTCTCAGAAGAGGCAAGACCAGAGCTGTGGGAAGTCCTTCAATGGTGCATGTTTACCCCATATGCAGATGTCTTCTCTGTTTAAAGGAGCAGCTTTAGGGACTCAAACCATAGAAATATTTTATTAAAATTGTAAGTGAGCCAGGGGTAATTGCTCTTAGGAAAGCTCAAGTTTCCCTGGATGCCTTCATTAAGGAAAACAATGCATAGGGCTCTAATAATTATTTCCATCATCCTGACATTGTGCTGTAATGTCCAGCTACAACTGAGTCCCCCCATCTTGTCCCCCTGCTGACAGAATTGCTGTGCAGGAGGTTCAAAACCTGTCTGTTGGGTTTTCAACCACTGACTGCTTGTTGCTGCCCCACCTCGTGTCGGAAGACACAGTGGTTCCTCTACAGAGCGGTCTGCACAGGCTGGGTTGATGGGCAGAGGCCAATGGTGTGGTGTTCAACGAGACCAGGTGCCTCTACTTAGGTCATGACAACCCCATGCAAAGCTAAGGGCTCAGGGAAGAGTGGCTGTAAAGCTGCCTGGGGGAGAAGCACCTGGAGATGCTGCTCACAGCAGCTGAACAGGAGCCAGCAGTGGCCCAGGGGGCCAAGAGGGCCAATGGCATCCTGGGCTGTGTCAGACACAGCGTGGGCAGCAGGAGCAGGGCAGGGGTTGTGCCCCTGTGCTCAGCACTGGGGAGGCCACACAGAGTGCTGGGGTCAGCTCTGGGCCCCTCGGTACAGGAAGGACATTGAGGGGCTGGAGAGTGTCCAGAGAAGGGAACGAGGCTGGGGAAGGGGCTGGAGAACAAGTGCTGTGAGGAGTGGCTGATGCATCTTGGCCCATTTAGTCTGGAGAAGTAGAGGATGAGGGGAGACCTTACTGCTCTCTGCAACTGCCTGAAAGGAGAGTGTGGAGAGGTGAGTGGTCTCTTCTCTCAAGTAACAAGTGATAGGACAAGAGGAAGTGGCCTCAAGTTGCGCCAGAGGATGTTTAGATTGGATATTAAAAAAAATTCTTTATCAAAAGAGTGGTGAAGCACTGGGAGAGGCTGCCCAGGGAAGTGGTGGAGTCTCCATCCCTGGAGGGGTTCAGAAAACACACAGACATGGCACTTCAGGACATGGTTTAGTGGGCACGCTGGGGCTGGGCTGATAGCTGGACTCCAATGATCTTGGAGGTCTTTCCAGCCTCAATTATTCTATGAAAAAGAACATCAAAATTGTTCTAGCAGCTAGAATAAAGATTATGGCCTGGTTGCTTATTGAAAACAGCAGAACAGAGCTTTGGGCTCCTCCAGAAGGTCTCACGCTCAATTAAAGTGATACTAAAATGTCTAGGCTAAATCATGAAGTCTTGTAGAGCAACAGTTTCTTGAATGATCTAAAACTTTGTGCAAATCCCATTAAAAATACCAGTATAGATCAACTCTTTGAAAATCCCAGAGATTAAAAATGCAACCTCACAACTTCATCTGCTCCAAGGAAGAACCTTCTGTCACCATCATCTGTCTTCAGGTAACTGAGTCTTGAAATTGGGATGTTCTTAGAAACTTTTAGTACTAAGTTTTCTTCTCCACAGCAGGAGTAGCTTGGGCTCCTGCTTTCACATTTCCTGTCTGAGTCACCAGGTTTTTCATGTCCTGCCACCTCTGTTTTGTGTAAAAAGTCTTCTCCATAACTTCTTAATGCCTTCCAAGAGAGCGAGGAGCAATAGATCTCCAGTGCCCTGGTTCTAGATGTCGCCTCTTAAAGCTATTTACAGTCCAGAGTTGTTTGGTTAGAGCACATCTGTCAGAAAAACATCACCATGAGACAGAGGATCTGTTTCCTCACTGGTAAAATATGTGCCTCCTCTCCAGTTTGAATTCATCTTTTGTTTCTTGTGTTTTTCACTGCTGTGCTCAGAATCATTCAATACGTGATGGTTTCTCCCTGAAGATCCTTTTATTTTACGAACCAGTTACCTCTCGATTTTGTTTCAGATAATCAAAACTGAATTAAATCTCCACTTACGAGCACTATTGCAACTGTTTCCTTTCTGCACCTTGTTCTTGTATCCTTCCTATGGGTCCTTTTTTAAAAGAACTTTGGAAAATATCTATTATTTTAGTATTGGCCCTGCTGTTTGTGTTTTACAGAGGTGAATGTCCACTAATTACAGCTTTTCATTGCTGCTCTGAAACCGTTTAGCCCTGCTGTTGCCACAGGAGGATTTGATAAGATCTAGACATGTTTGAAATAAGCTGGTGGTCCTGAAATAGTTAAGACCTGCTGCTTTTCTAAGCAGTAAGTCCAGAACACAGATCAATGTTTATGTATATTTGTGCAGTTCAAAGCCAGTTACCTATGATCCTATCCTATATAAACAAAATAAAGGAATTAACTTGCTGAGAGCAAAGCCAATGGCTCCCTTGCAGGACACGTTCCAAATATCGAGCAGGATTTCTGAGGAGGTGGAGGGGTTTTGCCAGAAGCAGCATTTGGGCCCCTGCTCCAGCCCCGATGGACAATCACGGGTGCTCCTGCATTGCCATCTGCTGGGGGCTGCGCCCAAAGGCGCTGGGGTTGGGGGAGGTGGGGGATGCTCCTCCCCTTCTGGCAGCCCAAATTTCAGCAAAAAAGCCACGGGCTTCTTACTTAAGGGAAAAGAAAGAATTTCTGCATCTAAAGAACTTTGGATGAAGGGCAAGGAAGTTCAGAGATTATAAAGTTATTTTTTACTACTATCAAAAAATGTAAAGTACTTTATACTTCCCATAGCTTTGTAAGCTTAGATAATCATTTACATAATTTTCATTCTACAAAAAAAATACAACTTTAGATTTTTTTTTTTAGATTAAATGAATAATTTCTCAATGAATTTAGAAATTATTTTTTCCTGAGCAGTCCAGAAGCGGTGGCTCTCAGTGGCTGTGCCTCTTTTGTGGCCATGTAGGAACATGGTGACAGATGCAATGAAAGAGTATCTTCTGTGATTTAAGATGAGAGCAGGCTGCCCCAGCTCCCCAGCTCAGACTGCCACTGGCAGCACAGCTTCCTCCACATCTCTATAAATACATCGTGTCTGTTTGAAATTACTGAGTGCCAGTTTTGTGTTTAGGCTTTAAAAAAAATCCAGTTTCCTAGAATTCAAGTTATGACATGGAGCAGAACTGGACATTCAGAGCTCTGCAAGCTGAAGGCTGCTGAAGGGGGTCAGTCCAGAGCAGACTGCTTTACAGACTGTCTTGTTTTACTGAGCTATCAATAATGGACATGGGTTTTTGGTGGAAATTATTAGGGGGAGCAAAAAAGTTGGTCTTTCATCTACTGCCCCTCCTTCTATTGCTTTTAATAGGCAATCAGGGAAATGTGTACAGTCTACTGTGTCACATTCATCACCCCTGGTTTTGCAGTATTTGATACCATTTTACTGTTAGGATTTGTGCAAAGAGGAAAAGTAGCAGTGATTCATTTAAGTGGCCCTTCTAATACTTGCATGAAACAAGCTGAAACACAGTGTTCCTTTCTCTCTCAAACCACAGTCTTTGCACTCTGTTTTTGTCCCAACTGCCTCGTAGTCTCCACAAGCCAGGGACTTTCCTTCTCCCTGCAAAAGGTGACCTGTGTAAATGACCTCTTTGTAAAGCCTTCTCTTCTCCAGGCTGAACAGTCCCAACTCTCTCAGCCTTTCTTCACAGGAAAGGTGTTCCAGCCCTCTGATTGTTTTCCTGGCCCTCCTCTGGACTCCAGCAGGTCCATGTCCTTCCTATATTGAGGGCCCCAAAGCTGAACACAGCACTCCAGGTGAAGTCTCCTGAGAGCAGAGTACAGAGGGAGAATCCCCTCCCTCACCTGCTGGTCACACTCCTTTTGATGCAGCCCAGGATACGGTTGGGTTTCTGAGCACACATTGCTGGGTTATGTTGAGCTTCTCATCCACCAGCATTCCCAAGTCCTTCTCTTCAGGGTTGCTCCCAATCCATTCTCCACCCAGCCTGTAACTGTGCTTGGGATTGCCCCAGGTGCAGGACCTTGCACTTGGCCTTGTTGAACCTCATGAAGTTAGCTCATGCCCACCTCTCAAGCCTGTCAAGGTCTTTCAGGATGGCATCCCTTCCCTCCAGCATGTTGACCATGCCCACACAGCTTGGTGTTGTCAGCAGGCTTGCTGAGAGTGCCCTCAATTCCACTGGCCATGTTGCCAACAGAGATGTTAAAGAACACTGGTCCCAATGCTGACCCCCACAGAGCACCACTCATCACTGGTTGCCAAGGTCACCAAGTATCTTTGGCCTTGCATTACTGATGCTCTAATGAACAGATCACTTCTCCCTTGAGAACATCTGTTAAAATACAGTCATTCACCTGACAATTTAATATCAGTGTTTATCAAGTTTCTACATCTTCAGGCCTGAAACCAAAGTTATTCTAACTCCAAATTATTTGTAGGGAAGCTTTTTTTTCCCAAGTTCCATTTTGGCAGGAAAATAAACCCTCCTTTTTAATTTCATACCATTAAGGTGAATACAGCAATCTCAAATATTCAGTGGGGTTTCTTTCTGCCTGACATGCTCTCTTATTGCAAAGCTGGAAAACAATCCCAGGCAAAGAATCATCTAGTAAAACAGTGGAACTGTCTCCTGCCTTCATTTTTCTTCTATAAAAAGACTACAGCAGAAGATTTACTATTACACAGAAGTCTGAAACAATCCTTCCTTAGAGCCATCAGTTTGGGCCTTTTAAATTTACAATGGAACAAATGGCCCTTCTTTACAGTAAGAACCTTCAGACCCAAATAATTGGTACCAATGGACAAAATTCTGGGGTTCTCTTTACCTGTGTATTTGGCCAAAGATACTTGATCAGCTGGAGATGACCTCTGGATGGACCAATTCGTCATGCCTGGAAGTATTAGGTATCAGGAGGAGGTTCTTCCCCCAGTGGGTGGTGGAGCCCTGGAACAGCTCCCCAGGGCAGCAGTCCCAGCACCCACTCTGCCAGCATCCCAGAAGCATTTGGACACTGCCCTCAGCCCCACGGGGTGAGTGTTGGGAGTGTCCTGGGCAAGGACAGGAGTTGGACTGGATGGTCCTTGTGGGTCATTCTCAGGTCATTCTGTGATTCTATCCTGTAGGAGAACACTGTTATTGCAAACGCCTCTTGCCAGTGAGGATCATGTTGGGTATCCTGGAGAGGTGGTGGACAGCACAGTACTTCTGGAAGAGTCTCTGCTCCTGCAAGGTATCACTCACTTTGGAGAACAATGCATAACTGCAGTGCTCTTGCTGATCTCTCAGCACAGAGGTAAGAAATGCAACTTCTTGAGTCACCAACTGTTAAAACCCACAACATGAAGCAGCAGACTCAGGCTCTGCTGAAGCCAGGGGCAAGCTGACAGTAAACTCACAGCTAAATGAATTCTTTGGTGTTCTGGCTCTCTTCAGCCTTTTATCAGGTTGGTTCAGATGAAGGCAGGACAGAGATATCTGAATGGTGGATATTTACCACATTTATTAAAAAGGAGAAGAGGAGAGAAAGTCAGCAACATGGGCAAACACAACTTTATGTAATTGTCTTGGATTAAAAAAAAAACTTAAACAGCTTAGCTCTCACTGGGATCTGCCTAAGGGACTACCATGAATGAGTTACACAACTCAGCATTCATTCATCAACTGATTCTTTCCAAACCCATATGGCTCCTTGCAGGGATTTCTTTAAACATTACACACGGATAAGAAATCAGTGCATTTGTAAATGTTAAGTATGTTGCTTGAGGCTCTTTTTGAAATACTGTTTCTAGGCAGTACAGCAAGGCTAATTTTGCAAGCAATAATCTAATATAAAGCAGTTGCTCAGGCACTTTCCATCAAATTATGCAGCGAAACAGAAAAATAAGGAATATTGAAAGAGTAAAACTGATCTAAACTTTAAAGATTAGCTGTGCCACTCTGTGTGGCTCTCACGTGGAAATCCATTTTACTTGATGGAAGGCAATGAGGAAAGGAGAAATGTTATTAAAAAGTAAGATGTCATTGGTTTCATGTATTGAATCAGAAATAACAGAACCACTGCAAAATGTATATATTCATTAGCTGCAGTAAATGTTTGAAAACAGCAGTTTTTCCCTTGCAGAAAGTGTTTAATGATGTCTCCCTTTACCACAGGAGCCAGCAGAGACAGCTGCAACACCGATTCACAGAGGTTACTTCCAATACACACCTTAACTGTGAATTAATGGAAGCACAATTCAAACATCTAACAACATTTTCAGATGTGAATAGAGATTGTAAACGTCTCCCTTCCTTAGGATGTTCAAAGCAGACAGCTGCAAGGGTGTGATCCTTCCCAGTGGCTCATCAGCACTGTCAGAGATGGGGCCAGCAGAACATTTCTAACTCAGCACCCAAAACTCAAACAGGTCAGGCACTGCCAAAAGCAAATCCAGGGCATCCTCACGCTGTCCATAATCAAAGCACACTTGTGTGGCTGGTGCAGGGGGGAGAGACCAGAACATGGACAAATCTTTCTGTCTCACCATAGGTGAGCAGCAGGCCACGTGCCAGGGACGTGCCCTTAGAGCACAGCCACAGGCAGAGAGAAGTGCTGGATGCTTCCCTGCACGTGGGACAGACAAAGGAGTGCTTTGGGTACCCACATTACCTGGGGAGGTCCTGTGCTGAAAGAATGGGACCCAGGTAGGCAGCACCCCCTCGCTACGCTCAGGCTTCTCTTGTTGCTGTGACCCTTCATCAGCTTCTCCCCCCACATGCCAAAGGGTCACTGGTAAGGTTTGTCAAGCCTCAGTGGCTGCCACCTTACACCTCCTGTATTGTGTCAGCACCCAGATCTCAGTGCCTCTGCCATCGAGTCACCTCCCACCTCAGCACCCAGCTCTTGGCACCCCTGCCATCACCTCAGCACCCACCTCAGCACCCAGCTCTTGGCACCCCTGCCATCACCTCAGCACCCAGCTCTTGGCACCCCTGCCATCACCTCAGCACCCACCTCAGCACCCAGCTCTTGGCACCCCTGCCATCACCTCAGCACCCAGCTCAGCACCCAGCTCTTGGCACCCCTGCCATCACCTCAGCACCCACCTCAGCACCCAGCTCTTGGCACCCCTGCCATCACCTCAGCACCCAGCTCTTGGCGCCTCTGCCATAACCTCAGCACCCAGCTCTTGGCACCCAGCTCTTGGCACCCCTGCCATCTTCTCAGCACCCACCTCAGCACCCAGCTCTTGGCACCCAGCTCTTGGCACCCCTGCCATCTTCTCAGCACCCACCTCAGCACCCAGCTCTTGGCACCCCTGCCATCACCTCAGCACCCAGCCCCTCGTGCTCTGCCATCAGCTCAGCACCTGCCTTCGCACCCAGCGCTCGGTACCTCCAGCCCCCCCACGGCCGCCCCGGCCCGGTCCCCGTTCCCGTGGCCTCTTTTTCCCCGCAAGACCGCCTTCTCGAGCGATTCTTTGCAAACGCCCGCACGGGGTTTGTGAGGGCGGGGCAGCGCATGGCCCGCCTCCCCGCGCTGCTGCAACCCTGGGCTCAGCGGACAGCAAGGGGTTAACACACACCCACCCCCCGCTAAAGAGACGCGCGGCCCCTTTTAGGCTTTCCCCGCCTTACTTACCCCGCGCTTCCGGCTGCTGTGACGTCACGCGAGGGCGCCGCCCCGAAGGGCGGGGGGAGCAGCCCTCGAGGTGCGACACCTCCCAGAAGGGCGGGGCTTCACTGAGGCGCGGGGGGAGCGGCCCCCGAGGGGCGGGGCTGCCTCGGGGGGGCGGAGCTTCCCCGGGGGCGGGGCTTCCCCGATGAACTGCTCTTCCCGCGAGGCGCAGGTGGAGCAGCCGCCGAGGGGCACGGTGAGAGCCCCGAGGGGCGGGGCTTCCCCGGAGGGGCGGGGCTGCCCATGAGGAGCTGGGGGATCAGCCCCCGAGGGCGGAAGCTTCTTGAAGAGGACAGGGGCTTCAGCGTGGGGCGGGGCTTATACGAGGGGCACGGCTACAAAAAGGGGCGGGGCTTTCCCGGAGGGGCGGGGCTTCCCGTGGAGAGTGAGGGGAGCAGGGCAGGGAGGGGTGAAGAGGACAGGGGCTTCAGCGTGGGGCGGGCGGGCCCTGAGGGGCGCGGGTTATACGAGGGGGGCGTGGCTACGGAGAGGGCGTGGCTACGGAGGGGCGTGGCTACGGAGGGGCGTGGCTACGGAGGAGGCGTGGCTACAGAGGGGGCGTGGCTATGGAGGCGGCGTGTCTATTTAGGGGGCGCGGTTTCCCTGACACGACTGGTGGCACCGCCCCCGGGGGCGGGGCTTCCGGAGGGGGCGTGGCTTCACGGGCCGGGCAATGGCGGCGCGGAGGCTCGGCTCGGCCCGGCCCGGCCCGGCGCGGGGTTCCGGGGCCTTGATGGCGCTCCCCGGGGCGGCAGCAGCAGCCTGCCGTCCCCTCGGCGTCTCGCTGCGCGCAGACATGGACCAGCGCCTGGCCGAGCTGGTGGAGGAGCTCACCACGTCCGGGGAGCCGCGGCTGGAGCCGGGCAGGATGAAGGAGCTGAAGAAGATCTGCAGGTGGAGCCGCCCCGGCCGGGCCGGGCTGGGCTGGGCTGGGCTGGGGGCCGGGCCCGGCTGCCTCCCCCCGGCATCAGAGCCTGAGGGCCGGCCTGCGGTTCGAGCTGGGCGCAGCTGACTACCAACCCGGGGGTTTAGCGTTTAAAAAAGTTGTGTTTTCAAGTGCAGAACCTCTTTCTAACTCCTTTTCCCCTTTTCTTTTGGTGGATAAGAAGCAGAACAATCTCCCCAGGGAAGGGGTAGGTTCCTCTCTGCTGGATGCTTGTAAGGCTCAGCTCGACAGGGCTCTGCGTCATCTCAGTTAAACTATTTGTCACTTAAAAAGGTTGGATCAGATGGTCCCTGAGGTCCCTTCCACCCTGGCATTCTGTGGTTCAACATGAGGCAGCAATGTGCGCTCGCAGCCCAGAAAACAAACGGTATTCTGGGCTGCATCAAAAGAAGTGTAACCAGCAGGGCGAAGGAGGGGGTGCTGCCCCTCTGCTCACCTCTCCTGAGACCCCAACTCGAGCCTTGTGCTCGGTGTTGCAGTCCTCAGCACAGGAAAGACATAAATGTGTTGGAGTGTGTCCAGAGGGAGCCATGAAGATGGTCAGAGGACTGGAGAACCTCCCATAAGAGGACAGAGTTGGGGTTATTCAGCCTAGAGAGGACAAGACGATGCCCTCAGTCGCACGGTGTGAATGTTGTGAGTGCCCTATGTAGGGATGGGAGTTGGATTTGATGATCCTTTTGGGTCCCTTCCAACTCAGGTGATTCTGTGAAGACTGGGGAGACCTTATAGCAGCATTTCAGTGCTTAAAGGAGAGCTACAAGGAAACTGGGGAGGGGCTCTTCATCAGGGAGTGAAGTGACAGGACGAGGGGGAATGTGTTGTAGATGAGAGATGGGAGATTTAGATTAGGTATTGGGAAGAAATGGTTTACTGTGAGGGTGGTGAGGCACTGGCACAGGTTATTTAGAGACGGATGCCCCCTTCCTGGAGGTGTTCAAGGCCAGATTGGATGAGTCTTTGAGCACCCTGATCCAGTGGGAGGTGACCCTGCCCATGGCAGGGTGGTTTGAACCGGATGGACTTTAAGGTCTCTTCCAATCACCGTTCTGTAATTCTGTTCCATGATTGTCTTTTGTCAGGTCCTCAGAGGAACACATCAGCCATGTCTATCACCTGCTGATGACGCGGCTCAACCAGGAGCATGCCGAGATGCGCTTCTCGGCTTTCCAGATCGTGCAGGAGTTGTTTGTCCGCTCCCATCAATTCCGGACGCTAATTATTTCCAACTTCCAAGATTTTTTGGAGCTGACGATGGGGATAGACCATGAGCAGCCTCTTCCCCCACCCAAAGAGGTGGCACAGAAACTGAGGAAAGCAGCCATTAAGTCCGTGCAGGAGTGGCATGAGAAATATGGAGAGGCCTACAAGAAGCTGTCTCTGGGATACGACTTCTTAAAGCAGAATAAGAAGGTAGTCTGCATTTTTACTTCTGTGTAAAGCCTTGTGCTTCCTGATGACTCGGTTGGTGATAAATATGTAGTATATGAGGTGCACTCCTGCTGTCAGTGGCAACCTGTGATGATTTGGTGGATGTAAGATGAGCATCTGGCCAGGTGCTGAGGCATGAAAGGGTACAGTGATGCAACACGTTTTTGGTCATTTTGGGACAGAGAAGGGAAAGAATGGGTTAATGGCTCTGCAGTAATGATTCTGGTGTGAGGAGGAAGTTGTAATTTAGGAAACTGCAGGTACCTCTGGTTTTCTGTGCAAATCTAATCTGACTGCTTGGAAACGGTAGCTGTAGTTTTTGGATTCTGTAGCTTTGTTCCAATTTTGTGGGTGATGTTGCTCTTTGGGAGCATCATTTTTTTCCTGCTGTGTGGAGAGCTACATGATCTTGGTAGAAAAATCAAAAAAGTTCACCTTGGTGCTCCACATGCTGCTATAGGTTGTGAAATCAGCTCCTTTCCCTACCTTCCCTTTGCGTCCCCATTCCCCAATAAAATACTAGATCAGGTGTGTGGCTTTTCCAGAAACTTTCCATTTAAGTTTCTGTGAAAGTGAAGTATCCTTTTCCTTGTTAAGGTTTTTATATACAAAATATGTCTTTAGAGTGTTTTCATAAATAATACTTGCAAACACCTTATTGTACACTCTAGGGAATATTCAGCAGTAGTAATGCTTCTATAGCAAGACACTTAAGTGCATGGTTAAACCCAAATTCAAACTTTTTTTTTCACTTCCTTAGTGTTTAGTGGAGTTACCTGCTTGCTTAACACTGAACAAATAATCAAATGGTTCAGTACATTTGAGCTGAGAGAGCAACAAAATTCTTGATTGTGCAAAAATATGCAAACTTCAGTTGTAGGATGTACTTGGTTTGCTTGACCCGTGGCCGGTGAGTCCACATAGGAGAGATCTTTTAGGACTGCAATACTGAAAGTTACTTGTCCTGTGTAGAGTGACCTCAGTGTTGCATGGGCCTCTGCCTCCTAAGTGAGATTCAGCTTCACTGTCTCACTCTTCAAATGTGGCTTCAAAATGTAGGATGTCAGCACCTGGGAACTATTGCTGTGTATGGGCAAGCTTTATCAGCCAGCAGGGGCAAGAACAAGAAACATTCAGTGGGTGCTTGAGGTATAGACACAGCACCAGAGAGTCTGCACACACTGTCAGCAGCAAAGTACAGGCTTGCTCAGCTCTCAACATAATCTATATTGAAGTTAATGAAATTATGTCGTAGCAATCAAAAGGAAATACTGTGGTTTCCCTTTTTGAAGGGGTTTTCTTACACAATAACACAATCAAGACTCCTTTTCTTAAAACAGAAGTGAAAAATATTTGCATTTTGAAGCCCTTCTAAGAACAAACTAAAAAAAGCTCAAACAAACCCATTGCAAATATTTTAAGAAGTATTATTTTGAATCACAGTATCACAGTATCACAAGGTTGGAAAGGACCTCTGAGATCATCAAGTCCAACCTATAACCCAACACTAACACCAACCATCATCTAAACCATGGCACTCAGTGCCTCATCCAGTCTCCCCTTAAACACCTCCAGGGTCGGTGACTCCACCCCCTCCCTGGGCAGCCCATTCCAATGGCCAATCACCCTTTCAGTGAAGAACTTTTTCCTCATATCAAGTCTAAACTTTCCCTGATGAAGCTTGAGTCCATGCCCTCTGGTTCTGCCACTGGTCACCTGAGAGAAGTTTTATGTTTATATTTTAATCATAAAGTGAGGCTGAATGGTAACCTGAATGGTAACCTTGAATCCAGCAAATATAATTGTAAAATCCCAAATTTGGTGGGTTTTAAATGAATTTTAATGTCTTCTCTTTTGCTTCCCTTGCTTACAGAGTACTTCAGTGAGTGATATGTATACTTCTGATAATAGTACTTACACTTTTTCCTAGATTTCATTTACTAATAGTGGATCTGGTGTGACTTTTTCATGTCATTTGAATACTTGTGCTGGGTGGACTCTTCCTGCCCATTCCCCCACCCCTTTGTCTCCGGTGCTGTGACAGATTTCTCCCAAAGCCTAGTTTATTGCTGCAATTTAAAATGAGGAAGTCTAAGCATTTTGTTTCTCTACCTTATGATTCCTTTCTGAAAGCCATTGATTCTCAGCAGTCCCTTAGCAGCAGAAGTAAAAACTCCATTCAGAATTGCTGTAGTTATTGATTCTAGGAGGAGAAGAGATAAAAGGAAGTACTACTGAGCTTCTGGCTGATCGCTGGTGTTAGAGGATTTTTCACTGCAGATAAGGATCTTAGGAAATGGATTTTCTATATATTTCTTACGAGGAATGTTACGCTTTTTTCTTCATTTCCTCCTTAGGTGGATTTTCAAGATGTGAATGCCAGAACGGTGGCTGAAAGGAGGAGGGAAGAAGAGAAGCAAAAACGACTGGATAACATTTACAAAGAAAAAGCCAAAAGAGCTGAAAAAGAAATGGAAGGTGAGTTGCTTTGGTTCTTTTTGTGGATTTTTTTGTTCATTTTTAAAGCAGCTTTTTTTAAACTTATAGAAAACAAATTCTAAGAGAATATCTATCCAAATAACAGCTGACTAAGGAGGGTGGGAACAATACATATAGAATAGTCAGAGCTTGACCTTCTGTCTCTCTCACCTAAAGAATATCGTGGGAAATGAGTGACAGTCCCCTGAGCAGCTCAGATAGTGTGAAGGTACACATGTATATATGTATGCATGTAAAGTTAGCAAGTAAAGTCTGGTTTGTAATTCATTAAAGCATGAATAACTCAAGCAAGCATATCACAAGACAATTTGGCTTAATTTCTGTGTCTGGGACAAGGCACTGACTTCTCAATACATGAATTATATTGTATATACAGTCATTGTGTTCCAGAAGTGTGGGCAATGGTCTGCACAGGAATCCTGGATGCAGTGTGGGATATCTATGAGAAATACAATACTGCTGCTAAAAATGTGTCTAACTGGGACCAAATCTCTAAGCAATATGTATAAAAAGCCATGTTTCTATAATATGAAAGAAGAATAGAGATAGCACTTATATTGCACTGCAGTTACAAAGGGTTATTTAATTAAATTTCTTTGGTATGTGCAGTGCATGCAGTTGTGTCTGCTTTTGTTCTGCATGCTGGAAGCGTTTTCTTGCATGAGGGTGGAAGTTTAAAGAGATTTAACGTTCTTAAAGTCTCTTTTATTGGTAGCATAAATAACCCATATTCATGGCTGTGCCTACAAGCAACTCTAGCATTCACAGAATGAGTATCCACCAGCATCACTAAGAATATCCTTACTGAACCTTATTTTCCTTCAAAGTCTGTGAAGTATGTGTGTCAACTGGATGTATGGTGAAATTGTAGAGAGGAGACAAAAAGGAGGAACACTGATTTTAAATTCCTTGCTTAGGAAGTTCTGAATTTTCTGCTTAAGAAAATTATTGATGATTTCATAAGGACAATTTCTGCAGTGGAATAATTATCACTGATTGCTGGATAAATGGATTGAGCCTTTGGCAGTTGCATTTGTTTTGTAGGTCTGTGGAGGCATTAGTATTTCACGTTGTTTAATAATATTCTAAAACAATTGTCTCTTGATAGAAATGTCCCAAGAGATTGCCAATACACTGACAGAGATGGAAAACTGTTTCCAGCTTCTGATGCCAGATCCTTTCAACTTCACTGTGAATGACACAGAACTGGAGCCCAACAAACAAATGACTGCTAATCAGGATAGACCAGCATCCCCACGCTCCTCCCAGAGGGAAGTTACCCAGTCCTGTTTTGCTTGTGTGGACGATGAACAGCCGTGCTGCAGCAAGGACATTCTTCCCATTTCTCAGTGTGGTAGAACTGATAAAGAGTTGGATGAGAAACAGGAGAAACCTGAGCAGAAAGGATTAGATGGCGGCACGTGCTTGGCAGTTCAACCTGGTGTCCCTGCTCTCGAAGAGGATGATTACCAGACTTTTGTTAGGAGCCATGGGCTTATTTCACATAAATATACTCTAGACCTTGAAATCTCCACAGGTACCTGGAAAATTTCCACATACAGCTGCAGACATTGTTTGTGTGGAGTGTTTTGTAGTTGTCAGGGTTTTTTTTCTCTGTCTTGAATGCTTGAGGTTCCTGAACACCATTTATTTTGGAGTCCTTTTCTATTTCTGGTTCATAACCATTCTCTGGTTTCAGTATCCTTTTATGGGGTTTACAGATTTTATTAATTACCTTCCAAGACCAGCCTTTTGTATAGGTTGTTGTAACCATGTTGCAGCACTTTGTAGTTCCTGGGATAACATGGCTTTCCTGTGTTTGAAAAAAACAAAAAATTACAATCTATTTAGAGTATATAATTTTATTTTCCATTTCCACATATCTCTCTCTCTCTATGGCTGGGGTCAAGAAGCTACTAATTTAAAAATCTTACAGTTGGCTTGGCTATTTGGTAAACTTTTTTTCCTTGCTACTGACAGCTTGCAAGAAGCAATAAGTGGAGTTTTGCTAGGAAGTATTAAAGATTGTGTTTATAGCTCTTTTTATATAACTTTGCTAACATTAATTACCTTTAAAAAAATATGATGATTTGTGTTTCAGTATTCTTAATGAAGTCTCTTACAAATACTGTTCTTAATGGAATTTCATATGCCAACAGCCAGTGAGAACAGGTGTCTATGTCTCTGCATGCAGACAACAGAATTAATGTATCTGTGGGCCTTATAAATGACTTAACAGCTGAGAAGTACCATTTCAACTGGAATAGTGATGTGCTTGGCTTCTTTGACAATCAAGTCCCTACTGCCCCTGGGCAGAGCCTTTTTTTTCATATTCAGTATGCAGAAACTGCTGCAATAAAGCCCAGTCCAGTGACTGGAGCTGGGGACAAGATGTAATGTAAATAGCAAGACTGCACTTGACTGTGGTTTATTCAGTGATTCCTTAGTAGTGGTGCCTTAACTGCTTTTTCTGTCATCACTGCATTGAAAGCTTTTCCACTGATTTTATTTGAATGTGTGGATAATGGTAGAATATTTGTGAACAGAGAAATATTCTGATGTCTGTAACTTCCTCTGAAGTGATAAAATACTTTAGAAGGCTTCATGTCTGCTTCTTCCTCTTAGCTTCCTTAGCTCCTGTAGTGAAGACACTACAAACATTGTGCACTAACTCTTTTTTTCCCCTGTTTTGAGCAGATATAGAAGTGCATGAGAATGAAGATAATACTGCCATAATAAACAATGTCATGGATGCTCACAAACTCCTCAAAAATAAGTTCTGGCCTTCTGTGCAGTCCTGGATTCAGGTAGGATGAAGAGACATTTTTTTCTTTTTTTTTTTAAATAAAAAGATGGAGAAAGAAGGACTGAGGTACAGTACATCCTGAGAGAGAGTGAGCAAGAAGAAAATTAAGGTTGAAGAAACATTGGTGCAAACAGAAAAAACTTCTAGTTCTTTAGGGGTGGATGAAAGGAGACTACAGGAGCTACATAACTTGTTTGATGGCTCTCAGTGGTAGGTGTGCTACGTACAGTCATACTTTTTGTTTTGAAGTATACAGTAAAATGGAGCTTTTTTGCAAAGGGTTAAGAGTAAAACACAGCTTATTTTTGTCTGACATGTCTATATCAGAAAAACAGAATCTCTTTCTGTCAGGTGATATTACTGCTCAGGAGCCTCATGCTTGGAATTTGGTCTCAGGAGATGTTTATACCAGCTGTTCATTCTTTGTTTGTCCTCGGTAGTTGCTATTACCTTATTCTAGATAGGAAAAGAAGTGGCTTTACTAATTGTTACTTGTAAAATAGAGAAATTCCTGACAGTGTTGTTTCATTAATTATGAAGAAAACCCAAAAATGTTCTTAGGTTTGGATGTCTAGAAGAAAGAGTAAGAATGTTGATTTCTTGCTTTGCAGTTATTTACCAGAGCAGGGATAACCGATGGTCGGCTAAAATGTGCCATTGAGCTCAAGAATAAATTGGAGGCTGCTATGAAGAAGTACAAGGAAATGAACATTTCCTTTAAAGAGAGAAAAAGAAAAGTGGTGAGTTTCTTAAAATTTTGCTTTCCTGGAAGGTACCATTAGTAATGCTTAGCTTGTACACAAAAAATGCACTTTCTCTTAAGCCTTAATCTGGCAGACTTTAACACCAGTGTCACGGTTAAGTACACTGATTCAGCTGGTTGTAGCTTCACTCAAGGAAGTTGCACTAAATACCTGTGTAATATGCCAGGGGCCTGCTTGTTAGACTAAACCACGTAAGGTAGCACTGTTTAGGATAGGGAAGAGGTTAAGTTTAGATTTTATTTACTCTTAGTTTCTTCAGGTGTAACACTATGTCCTCAGCTGCTTTTGTGCGTGTTTCTCATAACCACTGTGTTACCCATGGTCTTTTACCACATGCTAAACTAAGCTAGTGTGTCACAGCTCAGGAAATCTTGCCTGCTTTGGAGCATTAATTCTCTCTAGTAAGCATATTATGTGATTAAGGATATCTTGAAAGTATTAGTTATTGTGTAGTGTCAAAATATATTTCATAAAGGCAGTTTTTGTGAAATAGGTAAAACTTGTGAATAAAGGGAAGGTGAAAAATCAAATACTTTATTCAGATCCAAAAAGGAGTCTATGGTGTGTTCGTGTAGCTAAAAAGCAGAGCTGCATAATACTCATAATACAAAATTACTGTATAGCCTGACATGAAAATAAGTGTTTTGGGTCAGGGTCCAGAGGAAAGTCTGGTTTATGACTGGATGGTAGGAATTTGATCTGGGCATTATACCTTGGACTAATTTGTGGTAGTTACATTTATGACTGAGTTGTAGACTTTTCTTTCACTGGGCAAATGAAGCTTTATCAAGATTAATCTGATTCATCACCTTAATACCTACTGATGTACCACACCAGTCAAAAATGCCAACTCTCAATGAAAAGTACTGAAGGACTGTCTTGTCAGAGGTTTTTTCCTCCAGTGAAATATGTGTGCTACCTTTATGCAACCAGCTATGAAGGAATCCAGACATCTGCTGTCATGCCTGCCATTTGCTTGACAGGACTTCATTTGCTGCACCTCTGCATGGAATATTGGTTGCTATATTTCTTGCAAGGTATAAAGGACATCCAAGCCTTGATTTTTCGTGTGTGTGTGTGCGTGCTTAAAGTGGTATTGTTACCTCTTCTGGAGATTGATCAATGCCATCTGTATAAGGTCTGAAAGCTAATAAATTCCATCCTTAGAAGCAAGAAAAAGAAAAAGGAAAATACAAAATACATAGCAGTGCTCAGAAAGAATACATTCAAATAAAGCAATGCAGACTAGGTTATTAACTTAAGCATTGAAACAATATGTGATTATTCCTAGGGTTTTTCTTCACCGGAAAATACCCAGATTTAGTGTTAGTGCTGAGTTACTTTGAATTTATAACGTGAACATAGAAAGCTTTGTACTGCAGAAGGAAACAGTATAAATTATCTTTTATTCATGTGTCAAATGACTTTGTTGAAACATAAAAACATGGTAAAGTGAGAGTCTGGTAGAACAAAATAAACAGCATCACTTAGACCGCGATTATTAAATCCCCATCTGTCAAATATTTACATGTCAGCACACAAAACACTGCACACAGCTCCTCTTTAGTTCAGCGTTGCTGCTTGTGTTATGTGATGCTGCTTCTGTCTGTACATCCTTGCGTCATCAGAGCTACAGTTCTTGCCACACCAAAGTTTTGCTGTCTACCATATTTTTAGAGCCAAGCAAAGAAGTGCTGATAGTGTGTCCTTCAAAGCCCTGGCTCACAGCTCTCTTGTCCCTAGAGAGCTCGGTGTATCATGGCTGTTATCTGTTAGTACGAGGAGCCAGCGGGTGCTGTACCTCCACCTGTTGGAGGTGAGCACACCTAGAGATGAAGGGGAGCATTCAGCGAGCAGAGAGACTGTAAATAAAGTGTCTGAGTGCAGAGGGTCCTTTGCAAGTTGTCCAGCTTGTGAATTTCTGCAGTTGGATGTGGTAGAAGTTCTCCTGGCACATAGTGGCTGCAATCTGAGGTGCAGGAAAGCATAAAGGTGAGTTGTTTGTGTACTTGCTCAGTTCAAGTGTGATTATGGTCCTGCACCACAGGCCAAGTCTTATCTTCAGGCTTTATTTTGTCAGCAAACATAAAAGAGAATGATAGGGCTTGGAAACTTGACTGGGGACTTTGGCTTGCCCAGCCTTCTCAGACTTTCTGTTTTTTCTTTGTGCCCATTCTCTGTGCTTCTGTGGTCTTTAATTCCTCTCCTCCCACTTTTCACCTGCTCTGTTCTGTGCTTTCCTTCTGTCTGTCCAATGAGGGAAGGGAGGGCTTTACTCACCCTGAAACTGAGATCAAGAAAGTTGATGCAGGGAATGTTTTAGTGAGACAGTGTACAGTGAACCTGGAAGAGATTTGTTACTATGATCTCCACAACACCTCTCAGTCTCACAGGGATGTAAATTGCCACTTAAAAGAGGCAAAGGGTACTCTTAGTACAGTTGTTTATCTGAGCAGTTACATTTGCAAGTGGCTGAGATGAAAGTAAGGCATTAATAATTGGGGTAATTCTTGATCCTCTGTTTCAATACGAATATACCAGCAAGGTGGCTGGATGTATATTACATTGGGAGGAGGAAGTTGAGGGTTACCTGGCCTGCCTTCACAGACAAATCGGTTGGTTTTGCATGAAAGTGGCAGTTTTTGGCAATCTTCCCTATTACCTCCACACTTTCCATTGTTTCTTGCTTCGTTTTCCAGATCATGAAGCACAAATGTGCAAGGCAGCATCCTTAGGCAATTAAAGCATGTTAGAAAATCAGCACAAATTATTTTCTCTGAAGTTTTTTTGCCTTTACTGAAAAATGTAAAAGTCCCACTGCTTTGCAGATTGGAGGAGAAATTTCTGTAGGTTTACAGCTCTTATACAAAGGCACTTGAAGGAAAGCACAGAACTTCACACAATGAAACACTTTAATTTGAAATGTTTTATGGTGACATGAGATATTACGACTGCTTCCTTTTCCTCTCCATGATTGTGAAAAAAAGCCAAACCATCAGAAAACCATCAAAATCCAAACCATTAAAAAAAATTATAACGAGCACAAATTATAATTTAGTCTTCATTTTAATGTAACACTTAAACCCTGCCAGCACAAGTGGGCTGTGGCACCATTCTGTGCTTGCCTCTCAGAAACCATGTGCCAGAGAGGAACGAGAAGAACAAAGGTTGTCCTTTGACTGTTTAGAAACAAGTCCCTTGTAGAAGACTTTATAAATGCTAATATAGCTCAGCTGCCCAGATTACATGTTCCTTTTTGGCCTTGCTGTGCCCCCAGTAGATCAGAAGTCATCCACACAATTCATCCTGGGCTGTTATTTTCCAGAGGGATGGGAGGTGGATGAACAGTGACAGTCTGGCTTTTTTTTTGTCCAAGGCAAACAAGTTTTTGTGTGCTTACACATGTTACTTTTGCTGTAGTTAAACTCTTGTTTGGGCCATGAACTGGATGTTGGTTTCAGATATTTTTGAGATTATGAAGAAGAGTTTTGAGTTCTGTTTTTTATGTGAACTTGCGTTTTAGCTGAATCTAGGGGAAGAGGGCAGAAGCTGTAAAAGGGCTTTTGTTTCATGGTACCTGGATGCTTGGACATAGCCCTTCCTTTCTCTGAATGCCTGTTCAGTGCCCAGTAGAGGGAGTGCACACTGCACGTTCGACACTTGTCTGCACCACCTTTATCCAGAGCCAGCCATCATCTCAGTCTGGTTTTCCAGGTAAACTTACAACAGCAGCAATACACCAGAGACCCTTCGAGTTAATTGTTAACTCTATTTAGATGTTACTATAGGAGTACAGTTGTAATTATTAGCTGAGATTGGTGTTTAAATAGAAATTCCTGTTTCCAGAGGTTTAATTCTTTTATAGGAATCATTTGCTTATGACTGAAATGTTCCTTTAAAAATATTTTTTCCTGGTTAGAAATAGTTTTGTTTGTTAATGTCTTTCCCCTTTTTCTTAAAGTACTAGATGGTTATTTTGTTTTTTACTTCCTTAGTGTCTGATTTGCAGCTGATTAGATGCAAACAATCTTGCGATTTTAATAGTTATGAGAGGTCAAATGTGTACTGTATTTTAAATCATGCACACTACCTTTCACTTACATCATTTCCATAAAGAATTATCTGTTGGATTCTGCTCTCACTTTATTAATAGAAATGTAGCTTGTTAGCTGTATTTTGTGTACTTTTCTCTTGTGTAATTCCTTTGGGAAGCCTTAAAAGGTTTACTACTCCAGCTGGCTAAAACTTAGTAGGCAATATGATGTAAGAAACATCTTGCTTATTTGTCTGTCAGCAGAGTGATTGTTAAAAAGGCCAGGTTACATTTGGGGCTTCTAATTTCAAGTTACATTAACAACCCAGGATATATAGTTTTTCATTAAGTGTCTCATTGCTTTTTGTTTTACCTTACATTATCTTCTATCAAATCTAAGAGTGCGCTTGGATCTTGATTTATTCATGTGCTTAATTTTATCCATGTGGAACATCTGGTTGAATTCAATAATGCCATTAATAATTTGATCTGGAGAAGGCTGTCCTTGTGTTGCCCAGAACCCAATCTGATCCCCAAACCCAGCTGCAGTGCAAGTCACATTTTTTTTGGAAGAATGATGTCAGTAAATTGTTACAAATAATCCTTAAAAGTTATGTGTTTGCTGGTCATAATTTAGTCTTAAATATTTAAATATATAAAAAGATTAGAAATTTAATATGTATAAATCAGGCCAAAAGCTCTACCAATGACTTGGTTGCAAAACTATTGCTGATTTTTTTTCCCTATCTTCAACTACAGCTTGGCATTTTATCAACGTTAACGAGTTATTTCTACCTAATAATTTTGTAGCTTTACAACCAGCTCTTTTTTAAGCCTATAACTTATTAAAGTTAGTTCTTGATTTAAAAAAAGGTCACACTTGAATCTTTGATGAAAAGCAAAGGTTGTATTGTTTTCTTTCTGCTTCTTTCTGTAGCCGTAGAGAATCCAGTCCAGTTACCTGCTTTCTGCTTCCTGTAACCGCTGCTTGTACTCGCATCCTCCTTTTCTTCCTCTTTTCTTCAATCTGGAGAAGTTGTTTCTAGCGGGCAAGTAATTGTCTTTAGTGATCCCTCACTGTGCCTGAACCCACATCTGCTAAAACATACTCAGACCAAGGAGCAAGAAAGAAGCCCGTGTGAAAAATGTCTTTTTCCTAGGTGATGCTTTTAAATTGCACACAAATGAAAACTCTAACCCTTAACAGAGTTGCCCTTTGAAAATCAGAGGCCTTTAATGTTGAGATTTGAATAGGAACTTGATGTGGATTGTTAGTATGTTTTCTAAAACTTCAGAGAAACATAGGAATATTTGATATTTAAATCAGCGTTATGCCTTAAGATATCATTTATCAGACTGTATACATCATTAACGTGTAATGTGTTCAGAATAAATTATATTTAATAATATTGGCATGGCCACAGTAGTAGCTCAGGCAACATTTTAAGTATTTTTTTTTGTCTGTCTAATATTTTTCAAAAAACCCAGGTCAAACCTAACTGTAAAAGTGAACACAAAACGCAATTAAGTCATACGGATGCTTCTGCTTCCTCTTCCCTCCTCCCCACTTTTAGCCATCATATGATAATTATTTCTATCTGTGAAACATCTCTTTTATAATGACTTTTCAGCTAAAAGAGCCTTTCAGTTTTTTTAGGTCTTACTGGGATGTAGGATTGATAGAATACAAAACACTGTAAAAGTAACCCTCAAAACAGTGCTCTCTTGTTAAAGTGTCTTAGCTGGTGTGTGATGTTTTTTTCCTTCTCTAGACCTGAATGTTGCTGTGATATATTTTGTGCTGTGCAGCCTGCTGCTCTTCCAAAGTTATTAAAAATATCTTGTTATGCAGATCTAGCCATGAATTCTTAAAGTTGTCACTGTGACGACCTCTGATCCCGATCTGATTCGCAGGTCGCACAATGCAATTTGGAGCCCTTCTGATAGAGTGCAGCACCAAGTAGGATGTCTCTATCACCACGTTAACCCTTATGTTAAGTATTTAAGTTTTTCAGGCCGAGGGGTCACCTCCCTTGATTCATCTGTGAATACTGAGCACTGTGTACTCTGTAGGTAGCAGATGTAAATTTGCTTCCTGCTTTTGATCTGTCCTGCCTCACAAGGGGAAACAGTGCACGAAAGGGAATGGAATGTGTTTGTGAGGTCCAGTAAAGGTCCACTGATAAATGTCTATTTGTAAAAATGGAAAAGGAAAGAATTTTTCAGGCTTGGAATGCATACTCACCCATTTGAATTTAGTTAATGCATTAATAGCCAGGTCAATATTTTCATATCTAATCTCTGTGCCAAAAATCCACCACCAGGAATGTATGTAAGGCTATATGTATCTTGCATGGAGTATTTTATTGACTTGTTGCCTGTAATAAATTAGGTTTATTTAATTGAGATACTTATTTATCTGTTAAGAATACAGCATCTCTGATAATTTGTAATAAATGTGTAGTTCGGCTTCATTTACAAATGTGATCACTGAAGTAAGCTGCAATTTAGTTACTGATTTTACAGTGTATGTGTGTGCAGACTGCATCATGAGCCAGGGTCATGTATATATTGTTGGTGGATACAGAGTTTTAATAGCGTGACTTTTATCTGGTCTAAATGATAGGTGATAATCTGTCAAATACAATAGGACTTTTTTGAATTAACGAGTGCTAACGGTAATCTTGTTATGTTAAATTTTAGATGAAAACCACATTTCCTAAAATTTCGTGAAGAAAATTAGTAGTAATGAGAATTGTTTTCCCTGCTCACCTCTAAAATTTAGCATTTATCATGTAGAGGCCTCTGAATCATAAAGAAATTAATTAATTCAAAATATTGCCTAAGATATTTCAAGGGATCATAAGAATACTGTTCATCCTCTCATAGGTAACCTAGACTAGCTGAGAAGTGCTGGAAAACCTAACGACTGCTTTCCTGTCAAGGGGGGAAGAAAGAGGTATTTTTGGTTGACCTTTGAGTTACCAGACTGTAAAACAGCTTTTTGGTCCAGAAATGGATATAGACAACCCTGGACCTCCCTGCAGCCTTAAACAGTGGCTTTAGAGAGTTCATCTGGACTGGCATGCAGGGAACAGTGTGTAGAAGAAAGCAGTCAGTCTGGAAAGAAGGGAGAGGTAGTCCAAGTGTAGTGGCTGTTGAGGGTGACACTTGTAACCTTGGCATTGGCTATATGACAGCTGGTTTCTTCCTTAGTGACAAAAATGAGGGTTTCCCTGCTGATTTTAGGAATGGAGACATCTCAGGAACTCTGCTCTAGGTATGTTCCTCTCTGAGCATGGGCTTTAAATGTGATTTCACTCTTGGCTTGTAGCTTTGCTGGCTTCATCTTTGTCTCTGAACCTGCAAACCTTTTCTTTTATGTTAAGGTGAACGAAAACTGGGTAGATGCTTTACAGAGTTTTCTTGCTGATGGTTATCCAGTAGTTAGAAAGAAACCAAGTTTGGTTTTCAAGGCACAGGTAACATGCACAGCACTATTTCACACTTGCCTCTTCTCTTGTTAAAATGATTTAATCTATTCTTCAGTTCTTGAAACATTAAAAATAGAGTTCTACCAGGTGTTTCTTAGTGTGTTGCGTGGTTACCAAATCCACTTCTTAGCAGGCAGGGTTTTTGTACAGGCTTCTGCTGCACTGTTTGTGGGAGCTGAGCAGGGAAGCAGCTTAAATGTGTCAGTGGTGATTCTGTGATTGGCTTAGAGATGATCTAAACGTGAGGTGCAGTCGGAGGATCAGTCCTGTCCCTGTTTCATCCCCTGATGATTCCCAGTGCCTCGCTTGAACCAGTGACAGAGCTCCAAGTGTGGCAGAGACCTGAACTGCTGGAACCTAATCCAGAGAAGATTTCTGTAGCAGCATTAGGCCCAGATTGGGAGACTGTCCCTTTCACTAACTGAATAAACTCAGAAAATGCAGATCCAATTATGAAGGTCAATCTTTACTTAACCAGAGTACTCAAACTGGTGGAGTGATATACGATTAGCTCATCTCCTGGACTGAATGCAAAAACATACCAGACAACAATGTTAGAATATATTCTTTTTCTTACTTTGTAAGAAGTTGAAGTGCCTGAAGTAAGTAAAGTAACTGCGTGGGAGAGGTACATTCCTGTACTTCTAAAAGTAAGAAGCAACGTTTGATTTTGTGTAAAAATTACACAAAAACATTTAAGGGACTAACGCACACTACAGTCACAAATTAAATATAGGTCAAATGTATGTGGTCAGCCTGAATTTTGCAGGAGTATTTTTTTTTTATGTTGGGAACTTTATTAGTGTTAATAATGGAAGGTTTCTGTTTTAGCTCTCTGGGATGTGTGGAGAGGGAAGACACAGTTAGTCTTGGAGATCTTCAGTAGTTTAAGTAAAACTGTTACATCTCCACTGAATGTGAGATTACTCAAGAAACTTTTTCTAATGTGCTTTCATAAGGCTTAGGAATATTCATGCAACTACATGCTATTGATTTTGGTGGATGGTTGGAGCCTGAGTGGTGGGGTATGAAAATACTTCTGAGGATACGTCTCGAGCGGTTGCTGCTAAAGAAGTATTAAACTTGCTTTGCAGTATTTTCCTGAGATAGGAGTTTTTTACACCAGTTTTCTAGAGGACTTTGCTTTGCTGTCCTCTATGAAATTGTGAACGCACGTTCTAGTCCACTGGGTGTAACTGGATGTCAGAATTTCTTCTGAACAGTGATTCATTAAGACTCAAGGTTTCTTGAACTGTCCTACACCTTAAGACCTACCATTCTTTTTGAGTAAATTTTTGCTACTTTTTATGCAAATCTCTAAGCTTATGTGAGACCTTGAGCCTATTGGGGACCAGAATGGCAGTGTCCAGTCACAGTGTGATACAGGTTTTGTGCAATGTACCTTGCCACTTGACTTCCCAGTGTACGTATCCAACTCTGGGTGGAATGGGGCTTTGCCATAAGTCTTGAGTAAACCTCAACCTTGCACCTCCAGGCTCGTGGCAATACTCATAGAGACTATGGCTTTCATACATTGCTTTAGAGAAAAACTGATTCATTGGGTGGTTTATACTGTTAAAGCAATTTGAAGCATTGTACTTAGGCTGACTCTTGCCCTTTCAGCATTTTTAGTAGTTTCTGGAATTTGTGAAATAGCATGAAAAGTGCATTCCTAAATAAAAGTCACGCTGGCTAAGTAGCTGTTGAGATACTGTAAATAGAATGAAGGGTGATACTTTTACTGGTAAACATAAAATGAGATTTGCCTGCATCACATATATAATTTACAGCCATCTAGGTTTGAATTTATACTCAAATCCTGGAGCAGAGGGGAGGAGAGTGTGTGGGAGGTCCCTATAAATACAGCTTTTTTGCAGTTTGTTTTCCTTGTGTTGTACACAGGAAAAGTCAAGCACGTTTCTGAGATCTGCCAAAATGCCAGCATGTATTTCCACTTCATCCTGTGTTGGATAATATAAAAGAATAAAAAAGGACGAGCTTGTCCTTATGTGTAAGATCCACTATTTGACTGTTCAGTTCCTGTTACTGGCACTGAAGGAATTATTTTTACCCTGTCAGTGCTTATGTAGAATATAACCAAATTTCTTTTTAGTGACTGAAGCGTGTTTTGTGTTGCAGTGGTATAAAAAATGTATTTGCTTAAGGTTGCCCCTTTAACTAGGTTCCATGGCAATAAATATTCTGGTTCCCTAACCAAAATCTTCTGCCTCTGGAAAAATATTTAGTTGGCTTTGAGTAGATGCACATGAGATATTGGCATGGTGGAATAATTTGCAAGATCCTCCAGTGAGGGTATTAGCATATAAATAGCAGATGCAATGACGACCATCACAGCTGAGTACATTTAATTTTTAGTTTATAAGATAGAATGGGTTTTTAAATGCATAGCCATCAAGCCTGCTGAAAGACAAATGAAGTTTAGAGTTCACTTGTCTGAGGATGCTTTACATCATTTTTTTTTAAAAAAAAGGGAAACAGACATGCATAAAACTGAACAAAAGTGATTTCTTGGGTAAAAAGTAATTGAGATTGCAAACCAAGTTAATTAGACCATGCAAAATTTATTTAATGGTCCCAGCTGTAGTTTGCGAGTAGTGTTTTAGTAAGTAGATATGATTTCATCGTGTGCTATCTTTTCTCTTCCTTCTTTTTCTAAAATAATTAGTGAACGCTGTACATCCAGTCCTACAAACTGACTGCATCGTTTATTTCAGTCATTTTATTGCTTGCTTTAATTATGACTGCGGAGGCTCAGATATTAAAATCCTCTTAACAGAATGTAGCAATCAATTTGTGTAAAACTGGGGGAAGGACCAAAGGCTTTTCTTTACATCTTTCCAAGTGCTGTGTAGTGAGTGGAGAGGGTTTTTCTGCATTTGGGATGGCTGAGCAAGGCATTTAACCCGAGCTGAGGTTGCGCTGACAGCTGGAGGCTCTTGGAGTGTTAACTCTGAAGTAAAAGATACAATTGCATTTCTACTGGCATCCAGTGTTTGTTTTCAGTATTTTAATAAGATGGAGTGTAATAAACATCTGCTTTTCCAGGGTTTGTTTAATGAGTTAGGGAGCAAATGGTTTGGTTGCACTTGTCAAGCTGGAGAAGTCAGCACCATTTTAAGTTTTAAATGGAAATTGGGAGAACTGAGGCCAATTCGTTCTAACTCTGATTACAATGAAAATAATATATAAATATATTTTCTGTCCCTTTTGTTTGTTTGTTTTCCAACTGTATTCCCATATGCAAATAAGTTCAGCCCAAAAATCTGGAAATTGTCTAGCTAAATCCTGTTTCCTGATAGGTAGCCAGGAATACTGCTGCATTAAAGAAAGACGCCACATAGTTCTGCAAAAGCACAATTCATTTAGATAAATAAGTAAAAAAATGCTGGCATTATAGAGCAGATAAACAATGAGCCTTCTTCTTGCAACTTGAGGAACAGTAATGGTGCAAGTGGTCTCCTCATCTGGACTATCCTCTAGTGACAGAGAGAAGGTGGTTCACCTTCCCTTGTTGGTAAGGCTGCCAAAATGTGTTAATGACCTTCCTCATATCAGCTGGTCATTAAAATGGATTTGAGAAGAGGACCTTTTTTCCCCACAGTCTTTGATAGGTTGTTGAGAAACAAGCAGGTTGTGTAACTACTTATCCTAGAAGTATTTAATTCTGTACACCAGAAGAAAAGTTTTACGTTGTAGTATTAATCACTTGAGCTTACACTTCCCTTCAGATATAGCACACTAGAAATGGCTTATTACTGAATATTACTGTCATAGTCCTGTTTTTCTCATTTCCAAGCACCTAATCACCCATTCCTAAAGGATTATAATTTACTAATTCTGCCACTCAGTGTTGTGTAAATACTTTTTTCTTCTAGTTTAATTGTGGTTGTTATTTTTTTTTTAGTTGACTGAAGAAGTTTACCTGTAATGAAAAACTAAATAACAGGTGGCTGAACTTTCATACTGTGTCTGTAGAGCTCACTTTGGAGCTTTTTTCATGTTTGAAAAGTGGAATTTAAAATAATACATTTTTGACTAATAAAGTAGCTCGTGAACTCTTTCTGTAGAAAACAGCATAAATGGGATGGTTCTGGTGAAGTACAACTAGAATGAAGTAAATTCACATATAACTGCCTACTGCTACCATGCAACTTTTTGGATTTCCAGCGGTGATGAGTTCTGTATCTTTTTACTTTAAAATATTAAAATTATCTTGTTAAAAAATCTATCAGAATAAAGGCTTTATATCTGTTTGAAGAGGAAAGGGGGCTTAATTCCCTATAGTTAGCTCAGCAGTTAATTTTTTTATCAGGAAATCTAAATTTAATAGAAGACTCCAGGGAAATTCAAGGATGTGAACAATAAGCATAATATTTTATGAAAATGACCCCCATATTTAAAATCTGGCATTATATGTTATGCATTGTAGCACCAAGTCCACATCTACCTTTTGGAAAATTAAAACACATAAATTCTGTTTAGTGTTTGATATGCACTGCACTAGCTGAAAGCCATAATGCCCCTAAAACCTTGGGTTGCTTTTCACCTTTCATAAATTCCTGGGTAGATTCTATACAAAAAATAATTTTCAGCTCCGTGGCTCATTGTTATTCAAACTTGATTGATCGTCGTCATTTACTCAGTGAGGAAGTTAAGTGCTCCTGTCATTTCCGAAGAGTATAATTGGGACGTTTCACAGGTCAGCGGTAGTGACAGGTTTCCCTTTTGATTAGTGTTAGACTGATAACAAAAATTACAGTTTCCTATGATTAATGTTTTCTATGGTACTTGAATGCACAGTTCATGGATTGTACCTAAACAAAGTGAATTTGCATCTGATTATGCCTTTTCTCCATCAGGCTTTTCACGCGCTTTAAAGTTTGAGACCGCACAGGTAATCCAGCAAAGTTGCTTCCAATGCAGTTTTCAAGTTGAGGAATACGTGAAGCACATTGATTTTTTTAGTAAATTAATGTATAGAGAGCTGCACGCCTCCAATGGCACGTGAACAAATTAGGAGGAATTTCAATTAAAGGCAGTACTCTCCTGAATTCTTTCTAATCCTCTCATATATGCCATGCACGTGAGTACCTGTATTATACCCACTGATATTTTGGGTATAATCTGGTGATTTAAAATAAATGATCAATCTGAACTGAGTTTTCTTGCTCTTACTAGTTTGACATTACTTCTCAAACTTGTTGCTAGCCTGAATTTACTTTCCCTGGTTTATAATGTGAAAGTCAGCCAGCTTTTACATTATGGCACGAAGCTGTTGTCTAAGATCATCCGTGACAAGTTTTAGCTTGGTAAAATCTTTTTTTATAGCTAAAGGAGAAATGGAACCCAAGTATGGAATATGTGATGTTGTCCTGCTTCTGAATGGAGAAATAGGAGTAGAAGTTATTTCTGAACTTAATTAATGGATAAAAAAGGGCTGAATATAGCAGCAGAATTCTAAAACCAAAATACAAACAAACTTCTCTCCAATCTTCAACCTTCTTCTGTTGTGCAAAGAACAAACCCTGCTGGTGTTTTTCTTTCTAAAGGCCATCGGGAAGGTCTTGTAAAAGCTGTGTTTTACCACAGATGTTCTTCTTTCATGTCTGGTGCCTCTGTGAGTTTGTGATTAGGGGTAGAATATTTGACCCTTTCTTCGCGTTAGAGCTGTTTTGGTTTCTGCTGCGGAGGTCGGGTTCAGCCTGCATCTGTCTTGGCCACGCCAGGTAGGGCCTGAGCTGCTGCTTTCTTTTAGATGAGGAAAAGTGATTGTAGTGGGAAACAAGAAGTAAACAAGGGGTGCAGGATTCCCCAGCAGGCCGGAGGGTTGGCAGCTCTCAAAGTAGTGATAACTGGGCTTGAAGAGACTACGTGGTGGTTGTTACCTATCTTTGGCCATAGGGTACTTTCAAACATGATTGTGGTGGGACTTTATTTTAAAATGAAGGCTAATTAGGTGTTTTGTAATGGTAAGAATGTTGTGGTCAATCTGCTCTGTTATTCAGTGCAGTAAATTTCTTTTTTCTCTTTTTTTTTCCACTGGAATTGTAGATTTCTTAAAGTTGTTTAAATTTCAGATTTGTTTAAGCAAAGAGAAGAATTGTCCTTCTAACTTGCACCATCCATTCATTATGTGTTAAACTATCAATATGTGTGTTACTATCAATTAATGTTCTTTATTAGAAATTAATTCAGTCCATCTTACAAGTAATACTGACCAAAAAGAAAAGCTGATTTTTAAACATTTTTTATTATTTTCTTTTATTTTTTGGCTTCATTCAATATACCAAGATTGGTTTCTAGGTTTTTTGACTTTGGAGTACATGTGTGATTTAAAGGAACTCAGCTGTGCAGCTGTGACATGAGATTAGAGTAGTGAATTAAATTGGGAAAATTCAGCTGCAGGCAAAACCTGCAGTATCCTCTGGTGCTTGTAACAATGAGTAGTTTATGTGAATATCAACATGTCAGGTGCAGTAAGAAAAGTAAAGAATATGGCTGAAAATAGTAAAAATGATGCCATTCCTTCTCTGTTGCTTTGGCTTGCGGCATTGAAGCTGAAACAGTGATAGCCTGTGGTAAGATTGGTTTTAGTGGATACCACTTATTATTTCCTAGACTGATGAAAGTGCATGCTGAACATGCAGTAATGTGCTAATTATGTTGCTGCTAAGAATCAGGTGGCTCCCAAGATGGGCAAAGGAAATAAAGCATAAAAGCTCCATCACTACTGCCTTTTTAGGGGAGTTGGCTTTTGCTGTTTTCAAGTTCTGATGGTGCAGGCCGTGTCTGAGGTGGCACAGATTCTTTTAGTGTATACATAGTTTAGAGAAGAAAAATTCATTTTCAGATATGGAACAAGTTTAGAAAAAGAACGTAGAGGCTTGCTGGCATGTATATAGGAGCAGTTAGCTGCTAGGAAACCACTTATGTGGGTGCATTACCTTGATTAGTTTATAGGTGCTCCTTTTTTATTTTTCAGCTAGTCATAGGTATTCAGTTTCAGACTGCAACATAGACCAAGTGCCCATTTCTAAAATCCCATTTCATTGGACTTGACCATAGTAATTTCTGCAGGCCAGTGGTATAAATGCTTAAGATGCACCAAATTAATCAATAAATGAGTGTACCAGATTGTTTTTAAGGCAGTTGTGAAAGAACCACAGTGAAATGCTTCAGTATTTACAGATCAGAATATTTTTCCTTTGGTCGGTATTAGCTTGCCAGTCCATCAACTTCACCTCCTGTTTGTCTGCTCTGGTTTTGAGCTCTGCAACAATTTGTGATAGTTTAACATGCCACAGACTATTTCGGTGCAGCTAAATGAGTAAAATCAACCAAAGCAGAAGAGATAAAGCTGTAATTTGCTCATTAAGTCAAAATATTGATGTTATTTTAATGTTTTTTTTGGTCTTATTTTATAGGTTCACACTTTGTCATACTTCACCAACTGCATGTGTTCTAATGGATAAAAGGGGCTTTAAAGAAGCCCTTAGGATAGAGTATGGCTTTAGAGATAAAATGTTAAGCAAAGGCCTAATCTTAGATAAAGATTAAATACATAATTAGGGAAATACTTTTGACATAAAGCAGTCTCAGGGCTATCAAGATGTGTGAAAGATTTCCAATTCAAAGGGAAATGAAAAGCAGTCTTCATGTTTAAAAAAAAAAAACAACAAAAATATCTCTGTAGATGAAAGCCTCGGGTGCCGATGACGATGATGACGATGAGGACGAAGATGAATTTGTGGAGGTCCCTGAGAAGGAAGGTTATGAGCCCTACATTCCAGACCACCTGCGTAAGGAATATGGTGAGTTTGCCCAGCTGTGACGAGCTTTATCCCTGCGTGTTGCTGCTGCACTAAAGTAAATAAACAGCCATTCTGAAGTAATAAAGTGATCAGTGGTGTGGGTAATCTCTGGCTGCGATGAGGAAGTCATTACATAGATATGGGAGCTGCCATTGGCTCTGGATAAACAAATACTTTCTAGGAGCAAGAGAAACCGAGACGAGAAGCTTATTTCATTCCATCGTGTTCCACTGTAGGTTAGAGCTGGAAGCAGCGCCATGTATGCTTATATTTTGCTAAACATGTACTGGGAGTGAAGGGATTGCAAAGCAAAGTTGTAAAGGAGCCTGAATATTAGAAATATTGGTAAGATGAGGTGGGATAAGGTTTTGTGCCATCACCTGTGTTAATAGCAGTTGGAGATCCACAGCCACTTCCTCCCGTAGAGTGGCAAACTTACAGCTCAGAAAGAAGGCTTTTTTTGTGTTTGGGTTGCTATCACAAGATGTTAAGTGGAGCTCAGCTTTCAAGTGCAAGACTTATAGCCACTGAACACGTACCAGATGACAAGATATAATCTTGCCTTCTTGTGATGCATTCTAAAGAGATTCTTTTTAAATGAAGATATGATGTGTTTTTGTGAAATCAAGAGGGGAGTTACTGAGGGAAGTTGGTCTTAAATAATTAAATTTCAGTGCATTACTCCTTGTCCTTTGTACATCTACCTTATTAAGTGTCTGCAGCTTTGCCTCTGTGTAGCACTCTATTTTAAGATTCAGAATATTTCAATACATTGTAGAAAGGAGAGGGCAGCTGCCATTACATGGAAGTTACAATCCTACAACTCCAAGTTTCTTGCTCCTACATTTCTCCATGAGTGTTCGTGTAAGACTGGGCTGTGTTGTGCCTTTTTCAATCCTGTTTATGCTTGTTTTTAACTTACCTGTGGGTTGTGTTGTAAAATTCAGGCTGCAGCTCTTACCTATGTAAGCCTAATTGTTCTTTTTGCTGAAAAAAGGGGGTGTGCCTGCATAAACCCAAGATAATGTGGCTCAAGTGAGCTTTTTATTGTCTTCTGCCATCAAATTTGGCTACAGTCAGTGAAAGATGGTCAGTAATGACAACCTGTAGTAGCTGTGGTCAGCTCAGGAACTTCTCCAGGTGTGAAGTTCTCCTTGTGCCTCATTCCATCAGCTAGACTTAACCTACCAGCACACCCTGGGAAGCAGGACTTGTGTTGATTATCTATATAACTGTGTTCTCCACCTAAGGACCTGCAGCTGGCTGGTTCCTGTTTGTTTGAAGGAGGTAGATGTCTCCATGCCTTTAAAAAAATATGGAAATTAGCAAATATGCAAAGAACAGAGATTAGACTTGTTCCTTGGTGAGCAGGTAGCTGCAGTGTGGTTTGGCATGACTCTTGACATATGTGTCAGTCTGTAGGCACCTGCTTTGTCCCAGAAAGAGTTGGGGAAGATGAAGTGGAACTGGGAGTACTGAGAGAGTGAAATGGGAAGTGGTTGTATGTGCTGGATGAGAATGCACAACGGTGCTGAAGGGCTATAGGATACAAGCTCAAGAACTGGGCAGCTTTTTATTTTTTTATTCATATTATACCAGTACATGTTGGCTATCCCAGCTACCTCAGTCTTGCAATAAAAACTGAATTAGTTCTGATTATTGCTAAGAGTGGGACTTTCAAGTAGGAATAGAATGGCTGAGAGGGGTAGCAGCCTTCCAGACAGTTGTGAAAAGCTTCTTTCTTATCCATGTCTAATGAAAGTGTCCAAAACCATTGGTATAATAGTAAATGAATGAGCAAATGAGGGTGGTTATTAGCACAGCAATGGTTCTTCTATGCTGTTTTATTTTTTTCCCTTTCATGGCAGCATTCCGTGTGCCAAAAATTTATGTTTTTGTAGTAATTCCAGACACTGGAACTTGGTTTTCATATCTTTAACAGCAGCCTGATGAATCCTAACATGCAAAAGTTCTTTTCATACTCATCGGCTTCCACTGTAAGTGAAATGTACTCCTCTCTTCCCTCTCTTATCTCTCTCCCTTTCCTCTCGTCTTCCTCACAGACACACATTTTTAAAAATAAAGCACTCACCTCTCCGTATATAACATTACATAATACTTCACTACTATTTGAATTCCTCCTCGTGGAAAGGATTAAAAAAACAAGCCTGCTGTCTACTTAAGGATATTTTAAAAATCTATATAGAATGGTTTAAGACATTCCCAATGTGTATTTAAACTATTGCTGGCAGGAAGATATATTATCATGAAGAAGCCAATCAATCAGAAAACAAAGCTTTTCTCCCATTTTGTGTAGATGTATTTATAAGGGAGCTAATGGTCACACTTGTGTGTTTTATACCAGATGTGTTTGTTAAAATTAGCATTTTGAAAGAAGTGAACCATTCTTGATGTTCCTGAAGGCATTCAGCTTTTCTTGCTGTCGTTTTAAGTTATTATGTAAGGTCCCAGTTCAGGAAAGAGTCTGAAAAGAATTTAGGAAAGCATGTGCTTTCCTTTGTCTTTGTGTACTTCTGTGCTTTCTTGGAAGTCAGTTACTAGTTCAAAGTCTATTTCAAAACTGATATGTAACTATTGCCTAAATCAACTGAATTCTCTGTAATTATTTCAGGTCTGTGTGAGGATAATGGAGAAATACAGTTGCTCTACTGGATTGTCTTCTGCAGGTGTTTTTAGTTAGCAAAACCACAATAAGCATCCCTTTGGCACCTTTAGAAAAGTGAATTATCATAGTGAAATATGCAAGAATATATTGATTTCGTAGTAGCATGTTGGCATCAAGAGCTGCCTGTGTCAGGCAGGCACCTCTAATTAAATATGGTTCTTTGGTCCATATGCAAGTGCAGTTGTCATAGCAGTGACTTTAGCTTTATCTTAATATAATCCAGATGGGGTTTTGCTACCTTTCTTTAGTTCATATTTAGTTCGTGAAGACTCCAATCTAAGAAAATCAAAGTCTGTGCAAGTGGAGTGTTCTAAGCAGAATGTTAAACCTTCCATGTAAAATAAAATCTCAGTGTTATGTAGAAGATGTGAACAGTTTAAAGCTTGTTTTCTGTGTGTTGTTACAAACCATGAAAAGTGAGCAGATCCTCAGCTAAACAGGAAAACAGAGTTGTAAAACATGTCTGTGGAAATGAATTGAAACTTGACATTTAAAAGTCACTTTATTTCCTTTCACTTCTCAGGAAAATGGAAGCATCCTACCAACAAGGTACATTTCAAGCTGAGGTGCTATTTCTGATAATGCCTACGTGTATTTATGGTTCCCATGAGATCTGAAAAGTATATGAAAAATGAAAAGATGCTTAGAAACAGGGGAAGTTTTGTCTGTGTAAGTTTATAGATGTGCAGTTGTATTGTCTGTGTGTAAATGTAGTTGTTGATCTCAGAATTGGTGATGATATTTAATATATAAAAGGAACCGAGCATGGGTCCAGTTTGGGTGGAGAGAGAATTAAATAAGTCAATTTGAATCTCCGTGTGTAAGATGAAATGTAAATTTGTTAAAAGAATTTAGGTGATTAGATAACTGAAGTGTGAAGATATAACCCATTAGGGGTGTCATGCCAAATTAGCATTACCAGACTTTTAACGACCTCCCATTTGTATAATCCCTATTTACACTTGCACCTGATGTCTGCATCAGACAAGAGACCAACCATCCTGTGGTAGCACAGAGCCATTTTAAATACGTTGTGTTGCTGAAGAAGGGTATTGGGCTCAAAAAGAAACAGAGCTTTGAAAAGTAATTTTCATAGAGTTGCTCTGGTTCTCAGCACTCTGCATCGATGTTGCCTCTCTACGGCTAATATTGTTAATCCCTCAAAAACTGAGGCATTATTCATTTAAAGGAAAGCTTTAGGGAGAGAGAAGGTCTTGCTTCTGCTTGAGATTTCCCTCATTGCAGCCTTTTCTGCTCAGCTGTCGGTTGCGTTGGGTTTAAGCCGTAAGGTGGGTAAGGTAAGGGATGGGATGATGGAGCTGCTGATTTCATTCTTGTGCCATAGACAGAATTTGGTGCTGACACCAGGAAAAGAGATTCCTTCCTGCCCTTGGCGGCCTTGACACAGCTTGCAGCTGAGCTATGAACATGCTTTTCCATGTGAAAATGGAACAACTCTCCGATGTAGTTCACAGCACCCACCTCCAGCCTCTGTTGTCTGCTGATGGGTTTGCTCCATTCATGGTTCCTGCCTGTGTCTTAGTGAAGGCATTAAACCAACTTGTTTATGTGATGCTACTTTGAGGTACAGGGAAGTGCCAGCATCGTTTTACGAGTGGGGACATGAGGAAGCCATCTGACTTGGCAAAATTAGCATGGAAGCAGTCTGCTGGTTATGAAGTTTCATCCATATCCAAAATTATATGAGAAATGACTGTACAGCCAAGAACACAAATTATTATTTCAAATCTGGTTAAACAGATTATGTCTCTTGTATTTGAGCCTTAAGCCAAAATGTTTTAGGTCCCTGACAGCTACTTCAGTGGTTCACATTGCATCTTACAACCCGCTTGGGATTTCTTTCATATCAGGATCAAAGATGCAGCTAAAATCCCAAGGGTTAGTTATATCTATTTCAGAAATCCTTCCCTCTTCCCATCACAGTGGTGTGCCTATGTGAGTTAGATGTCCCCACGCTGACTTTCCTAATCTGATGGTGTCTGGGTTGTGCCTTTTCTGTGTCTTAAGCTTTATTTTTTTTTTAGTATGAAGTGTCATAGCAACACGGGAAACAAGGCTTGTACCCCAATTGAACAAATAAGATGTGCAAAACCAGACTATTTCCTTAGCAGAGAAGTTGCCACTTGATTTTCAGATAGAATTAGGGGTGTTTCAGACCACAGAAGCTATTCTAGTGCAGCTCTCACTAAGCGTTTTAGAAACATGAAGATCTGACAACTAAAGTAGTTCTCTTTTTCTCTTTAATTTGAATTTTAAAGTAGAATTCTAAAATTTTAGATAAATGTAAATGAGCATCACTGCATTCAAAGGTGCTGGAGGCAGACAGCAATTTTTTTAATGGTGTTGTAAGATAAGAAACTGTGCCTATAAAAAATTAAAGGGGAAGTTTTTCTACCACAATAAATAAATGGTAAGAATTTTAATCAGTCTTATCCCTGTATGAATATTTTTAAGGTTTTGTTCATAACATGTTTTTATTGTTTTTTCCTTATCTTAGAGTTCTGTGTAGGTGAAGTGATGCTAACAAGAGATGAGCCTGCTTTTTTTTGTAGGTGGAGAAAGATGAAATTTTATACAAATTAAAAGGAAGCCCTGAATATTTGTTTAATTTGCAGTAGAATCATAGAATCATTTGGTTGGAAAAAAACTCTGAGATTGAGTACAACCATACCTCTCCCCTTACTAAACCCTGTCCCTCAGAAACTCACCTGCCTTTTAAACACCTCCAGGGATGGGGACTCCACCCCCTCCCTGAGCAGCTGTGCCAGGGCCTGAGAACCCTTTCAGTGAAGAAATTTTTCCTGATGTCTAATCTGAACCTGCCCTGGAGCAACTTGAGGCCATTTCCTCTTGTCCTGTCACTTGGGAGAAGAGACCAACACCCACCCACCAACACCCACCTCTCCACAGCCTCCCTTCAGGCAGTTGTAGACAGTGATGAGGTCTCCCCTCAGCCTCCTCCAGACTAAACGACCCCAGTTCCTTCAGCCATTCCTCGTAGCACTTGTTCTCCAGCCCCTTCCCCAGCCTTGTTCCCTTCTCTGGATGCTCTCCAGCCCCTCAATGTCCTTCCTGTACTGAGGGGCCCAAAACTGACCCCAGCACTCGAGGTGTGGCCTCCCCAGGGCACAACCCCTGCCCTGCTCCTGCTGCCCACGCTGTAGCAGTATCATCAAGATCAGGTATCTATCAGGGAGGACATATAATTTAAATCTCCATCCCGTAGGAGTGGCAGAACCTTCAGAGATAATGCAATCTTCCTACCATACGACCACCCATGTTTGTGTTGTTCACACACCCACGTGTGCATGGAGAGCTGTAGCAGAACCAATCTGGAGACACTGAAGCTGTTTGGAAGCAGCGCCCCAGACACTGCCTCGGACCCTCTGGTCTGCAAGGCCACGGGAAGTAAGCTTTACAAAGTCCTTCTTGGTGAGCAGTAAAGCTTATTTTGCTCCCTGAGTAAAACACAGGCAGTTTTTTCATTGTAAGCACACTGGGAGGGTGAGTGGAGAAATATTGTACCTGACCTGCTGGATTTTCCTGACACTCTCGGAGAGTGTCTGTACTGATATAAATCACATTCAACCTGACTAAGACTCAGCAAATGGGAAGAAGAAATTATTATATCTTGTTTTCAGGAAAGTTGAAGTCCATAATGCTTGTTTATATTCTATCTCTGTTTTTTCAATTAAACTTAAGTGAATCTGAAGTAGGTAGATGTCGTCTAAATCCACACAGCTGAGGAAACTGTGCTTGCTCTTTCTCTGAATTTTCACTGAGGGGCTTTTATCTCCCCCTAATCCCACCATTTCTGTCAGGACATAATCTCTTTCTCAAATTTACATTTTAATTACAAGGCCAGCTGAACTAGCTAAAATCAATAATGTCAGCATTCAGCAGCCTAACTTCAGCTGAAACCTCAGCCTCTCTCTTTCCTTCTATCGATTTATCTTGTGAACACGGGCTACTTTATTGCTTCAGGCAAATAGGTGCCATTTGGTCAATTTAAACAAAAAAGGGATTTGAGTGTTGGTATGATTCTTTCTAAAAGTTGCTACTGGAACAGTTTCAACCCAGGTACTGTATTTGTGTTAAGAATTGCGCTGTTCCATTTTATTGAGGAGGAATTTTGCTTTTGAAAGTGTATTTAATTCCATTTATGCCTTAGAAACAAAACAAAACAAACCCCTCTGACACTGAATACCATTCAGCCAGCGCTGTCTGTGTGGTGACTCTTGTCTTGATCTTGTTAGCAAAAACTAATTTTATATACAAATATTTTGAAAAAAAATCCACAGTAGAGGTGGTGCTACTCATGTCGTAGTGTATTTACCTTTAGCCATTTTTCTGTTAATGGTTTAAAGTAAGAAATCAATGGGAAAATATTTTGTTCTTGTAACTCTTAAGAATTCCAATATTGATCTTCAGGATGTGATTTTATCTATCTAAATGTCACATTGTCCATTTATCTCTCTTGCCTTTTCTGTGTGTTGCTGACTACTTGTCTCTGCTGTTCCCCTCATCTCCCCACCAGACAAAATCAGTGTACTGAATAATCAGTTATGCTTTTCATAAATATCATGGGAAAAATTGGAATAAAACTAGGATTTCCTGAGAATTTTTAATATGTATGCATGTGTTTTCTCTGAAGAGGAAAAAAGGTATGGTGAGAGACACATACCTGCTACCTTCTGACTTTTGTAAATAGTACACATGCAAGTGCTCTCAAAATTGATGCTTTAAACAGTGCTTTTCAGAAAGAGATTCAGTTTTAAATGTGAAATACAGTCTGGGCAATCCTACATTACAGATACACTCCTATCACGTTTTTCTCAGCTAACCTTGTTCATGCCAAAGGACACGTTTGTAATGGTTTCTGTCATTACTTTTCCAAATCTCAGTGCTTCTAAAGTGTGGTTGTAACAGAATATTTTTGTTTTAATTCTGTTTCGCTTTGATTCAAAGCACCAGAGAAGGGCTTTTTCCCTTCCTGGCCTATGTCAGGAGCTGACATAAAGTCCTATCCTGCCCCTTTTCCAGATGCATAAGTTCAAGATTGGTCCCTTAATATTTCACAAAAGTGCTGTTTAAGAAAACATTTCTGTGGAGGCACTGTTATCCCTCTTGAGTGGCAAATCCACAGTATAATAAACGTCTTCAGATAATTTATTTGGTAGTTAGTCCAGATAGTTCTCCACTTAGTTCCATCCTATGATGTTTAATTATCATTTCTGTTATTGCTGTCCTGCTCATTTTGAGACCCTTAAATAGTGTTCTTTAAAGCCTTGTTGACTTTGGGAAGGGAAGTTAGATAACAAGGTGAGTGTGGCATGTTCATCGCTCTCGTTAGAGTACCTGATGACATGACTGAGTAAAGGAAGGGTGGTGTCAGGCATGCTCAGCAGCAGCATCACCAGCCAACAGCCAGGTGACCTCTGTCTGTCTACAGCTGGTATGCAGGTTCTAGCCACCAGTCTGAGGATGTAAAAATTAGGAAGGGGTGATCCTTCCTTGCATCACAGTCCATGCTAACTTCAGTTGCCAGGAAGTGGTGGACAGCTCGAGCAGCCCTGCCTTTCGAGATGCACTGCCTCAGGAATGTGGGCTTTGGTTTTGGGGTGTATTCCAGAGAGCAGAACAGGGAGTCAGGGAAGAGTGGGGTTTGGCACTGGCTTCAGACTGTGCTGAATGTCCCTTTGTCCACTCTGCAGCACTTGCTGCTTGTAAACGTTTGGACAGTTGGGTACTGGATGGACTGGCACTTCTGCAATACCCCCGTTCACATAAGTGTTTGCTCTTGTGGGGGATCTACACGTTACTCTAACAGTCTTTTCTTAGGAAAGGTGGAATGCATCAGGCTGCCAGAGCTGGGTCTGACACAGGAAAATACTATCACGCTGAAGCTGCATCCTGGATACACCTGTCTCAACCGTCCTGTTAAAACGTTTCTCTTTGTCACGCGCTGGATAAGCAGAAGGAATGTGTTTAGTTGTCGTGGGAGAGCAAGGAGACAGAGAAGTGTCTATGAATGCCTATTAACTGCTGATGGTTGGTGTGCTCTCACCCTCTTTAGTTTTCCAGATCCTATTTCCTTCCCTCTCTTGCTTTGGAAGGGGCAGGTTTGCCATCTGCCACTGTTGTTACTGACCTCTGCCCGGAATTGCCTTCCCCTTAAAACATTTTTCTTCGTTGTTACCAGTGCTAGAGAGAGGCACGGGATCTCAGGTGATTGTAGAAGAGTCCTTATCCTTCTCAGTATTCTGAGGCACTCTTTTTTTTCTCTAGAGTGATATTCAGAAAACCTAGGAATGACTGACATGACCATTCTCTGTATGCAGCACAGTGTAAGGCCACACGCACACACGAGCCATATCCAACTGGATGTCTGGTTTTGTTTCTTCTCCCCTTCTGAGGGCCTCTGGCTTTGTGGATTTTGAATTGGCATTGTCAGCTTCCTCTGGGAACAGGATGTCCAGGCATTACGTTAAGCAGAGGGTTTACAGGACATCCTACTCCGTGCCCTGAGCTTGGAGCCTTCAAAGCCTAGGAGGAGATGCCATTCCCTGCACGAGAACTCAGCTCCTGATCTAAGTACTTGGAAAGTGCAGACCTGTATCTATCTAGCGGGTGGATCTGTAAGTTTGCCACCTCAACAACTTGACCTGTGGCTGGAATTAGGCAGTGCCTTCTGTGTGGCTGCACCTCAAAGGTAACAGGGAATGAGTGGTGCAAATGAATCCAGGTCAGGATGAATTATTGGAAGAGCTTGTAAGGTGCAAGAAGGGTCAGGCCAAGTTGCTCTAATTTTGTTTGTGAAAAATATGTTTTTCTGTGAAATGGAAGTATTTTGTGTATCAAAGCTACCTGCTACTACAGATCCTGCAATATCCTACTTAGAGGGCAGGTCATACCACATTAGCTTATCCTTTTTCTGTTGATATCTTGCAATATGATTAGTGAAACAAATCAGCAAAGCAAGAACAGAGCTTCAGGGCGGACTAGAAGAGGGCAAGAGACTAAAAGTTCCAATGAAATAACAGCTAAAACATGTCAGGTGAACTCAGGTTGCTTTTCTTAAGAAAGCTGAGATAATTTGCTTGAGATTTTGGTCTCATGATATTGTGACTTTTGGTGTGGATTTAAGTTTTTTTGGAGGATGTGTCTTTGCATTTCAATCATTTTTTTTATAAAAGGCTTTCTGAGGGAGCAAATGTAGTCTGTTGTGTTAGTGTGAGGGATCACATCTCTCTAGTTTTAGCTGTCATTGACTGAGAAGTTCTTGTTGCTACTGCCAGCTAATAGAGTTGCTTCTCTAGCTCAGTGGGTAGAGGCGTGTGCTGTCTAACTGCTCAGCCTGCCTAATTGCATCATTACAGTCTGGGCTGAGTGTCTGATCTAGCTGTATAAAGTAATTAAGTTGCCCCACCACTGAGCTGCTGGTGCTGCACGTCAGTGCTTTGCAGTGGGCTTGTTCCTCCAGCGTGGCTCAGGCATTTACTGGCTCCTGGGTGTACTCTGTGGGTGTGCTCATTGCTTCTGCCGGTGTTCTCTGGATAGATCTCTTTGTGGATGTATTGAGCTTCCATTTCTAAACTATCCTCAGTGGTGCTGCTCCTTAACAAATCAGGAAGGAAAAAAAAGAGATATTTTGTTTTATGTTTTCATCTCTGAAGGGTCACTACAGTAGCTGAGAGTCATGAAAGAACGGGGATGTGCCTTGCACACACTTTGTATTTTCACCAGGTGTGCTTCCCTGCCAGCTGTGCTGGGAGATGATGGTTCCTGTTCTCATCAGTCCTGTTTTGCAGTGAAACCCCCAACCAAAAGTGGTTTCTCTTTGCCAGGCCATAAGAGTTTTGGCAGGATTTTAACTGAGACACCACAAAATATTAATCCCAGCATGCAGGAGGACAGGGATGCGTGCCTTTCCTTTTGCTTTCTGGTGTTCCTAGATGTCTTTTGGGACATTAGGTGTTAAACAGTAGTGCCAGTAGTTCCTTTCTTATGTTTTGCCTGGATATAACCTTGAGAAATTACGTCCTAGCCAGTGGATGTGACAGTAGAAACTTATATACAAAAAGCAGTATTGCAGGTTATGCAAGCTGTATTGTTAAAATCCTTCTTTCCAAGGTGAATTAACATCATTCTTTGTCAACCATGTCATACAAATTTAAAAGCTGGTCTCCTGTAGTTACTCAGCACGTTTCTGTTCCAAGATAAGAATTTCACAGGCAGAAATACCACTCTGTCTTTGAGTGGGATTGATGTCTAATGCAAACGGAAAGCAGTAAGACATGTAATCAGCTTCCCGAGCTGTTTGACCCCACTGTGAAGTGTTGGGGGTGGGAGAAGTGAATTACTCCTAAACATTGAGGTTTTTTTGCAGGGCTGGAACCCCGGCTGCCTCCAAAAATGCCAGTGGGGAAGACATCAACAGGACCAGCTCTGTTGAGCTCCTGCAACCAGCTGAAAGGGAATGAAGACGAACTTGATCCAACCTGTGCAGCTGCCACGCTGAAACTTATTAGAGACAAACTACCAAAGTTGCCACCTCCACAGGCCAGGTTATGTTTTTTTGAGTTCTCATGGAAACCTCTTGCTCTTATTTGTCAGAAAAGCACTCATGAACTGGGAAAGCTGCTAAGGCTGACTTGGTTTCATTTTGCAGTTACAATTCTTTTACTGAGATGCACATTCTCTGCTTCATATTGGGGATTTTGTTAGTGATTGTGCCAGGCTCTTAAGGAATCTTTTACCACTCTGTATAGGTTTTATTTGGTGTAAATGGCTTCTGAAAAAAAAAAAAACAAACAAACTTTCCCTCTGTGCTAACAAAAAACTTGATCTCCATTTATTGGAGTAATTTTTGGTTTGCAACTGGACAGAACATATCCTAATACTAAATTAGAAAGTGGCTTCAGCCGTCTCTGGGTTCCTAGTGATTTATGCTGGCAGTGCTGCCTGGAGGTGTGTTTCACTGATTCCAAAGACCTACTTGCTGTCAATCCTCTTCAAAGCTTGGTGAAACTCCAGCCTCATCTAGCATTTATCTATGATTTGGGGATAAGACTGGAGCAAGCAGTGACAAGTTCCTGAAAAACACATTTCTGTGTTGGCCAGGAAAGCCCCAAAACCTAGCAAACTGGAATGTAATCTGACAGAGAAAGGTGTTTATTTCATTAGAACTCTGGAGTTTGGGGTGTTCAGGTATACATTTTTGTTCTTAATCTTTAAAAAGTTACTTTTTCAGTAAGGTGCTTAAGACCATTTGCAGCTCTATCAGTGAACACCAAGGTGTCTGCGGTGTCTCTGGTTTTCGAGGAGTAATGAATTCTGTAGTGGGTGTTGCACAATGAATATTATGAGTCTGCAAACCTTTGTGATCTGTGTGACTGCTGTGCAGACGTAGACCTGAGTTAACAGAAGCAAGATCTTTCTAAAATGGGTTGCCACATCACTAGCTCTTGTTACAGTACAGCATGTATGATCCACTGCTGCCCCCATTAGATCTCTACGCTTCTACACCCATGGTAGAACACATTTATCTGGCTTTAGCTGAATGTGCAGTTAAGTTTCATGGTACATTGTGCTGTACATAGAGTGTGTGGTGGTGTGGTCTGTGTCCTTTAAAAAACCAAAATAAAACATCACCCTATAAAGGTAATGGTAGTCTTAGAGCTAAGATAATATTAGCGTGGGTGTGAAAATCTAGTGGGGAAAAAAGAAAGAGAAGAACTTGTGCTCATTGCTGTTCTGTATTGACTTTTCATCAATTTTCTGCAGTGACTCTGCAGCTCCTGAGGCAGCAGCCTTGGAAGAGCCTGACAGTAAGAGGAGAAAACGGGAAGAGGAGCGAGCTAAAGCTCCCCTCATGCCTTTTGGATTAGATCTTCACTACTGGGGACAGGATCAGCCAAGTGCTGGGAAGATTCTCAAGTAATGATCTTTTTCTTTTAAGTCAAATTAAACAAATACATGAGATTTGCTTGTACTCAGAGGTCATGCAGAGGGGTGACTGGTATTTCTTTTGATAATTACTTTTCTTCTTTCCTTAGTGCTGTACGACCCATAAACAAAGTCAGAAATTCTACCATAAAATGTTATTTGTTTTGAGAAGATGCAATACTAATTAAGTATCCTTTGATACTTCAAAGCATTTTTTTTCCTGCTCTTTCATGTTTGTGTGTTATTTGCAGCATGGCATCACTTACTGCAGTTTAAATTGGTACCTCATTATGCAAAGTGCTGTGCAATAGACAATCCCTCTGCTGGTGGCTTTACAGACTAAATAAATAGACAAGGTAGGAGAAAGACTGGGGAGGGCTTCCTAGGTATTTTTCCCAACTTTACAGAGTGGTAACTGAGGAAATTGATATGCTTGTTCAGTCACATAAGAAATAGGTGCCAGTTACAGGATTTGAGTTTGGATATCTCACTTTGCATGCTTTCCTGGGAAGGTCCTGTATTTCCTGTACATTGCTGGCTTGGGGAAAGCTTTAGCAGTGCAGGGAGAGCAGGTTGTAGCTATACATCCAAACTTGTTTCTAGCAGTCTGTTTTTACCCCTCCTTTTTAGCACTAGTATTTTTAGATGAAAGTTGGGATGCAAAGTTTTCCATCTAGGCATAAATTTCATTTATGGAATTTTAATACTGGTGAGTACCGTACCTGACAAAACCTATTGACTGGCTGGGGTGCAAATCAAGCTCATATAGTCTCAGCAGGATTATTTTAATTTATTTGTTTTCTTACCAAAACAAACAAAAAAACCCAGACCATGATTGCAGTGTGAAGACAGTGTTTGAAAAAACAAAAAGAAAAACACAAAAGGAAAGTGTTGGTCCTGTACCTGATTTCATAAAATGCCAAATATGTTTTAAAAGGTTGAAAAACAGTGAAATTTAATACATAATAGTGCTTTAACGCAGTCACTCCAAGCTTTGGATTCTGCCTGGTGTGGTTCAAAGCCAATGAAATGGTGAGGATTTTCAGCAGGGCTTTAAGAAGCATTTGTCTATGGTAATGCCAAAAAGGTAGTAAGCCTTTATTTTACATTGCAAATGAGTTATTCAAGTCATAAGTGAAATCAGAAGCATATTTCACTGCCTGTCTGCCTTATACTGTACTGTTTTATTTTTATGCTTGCCAATAAAATAGAGGGCACACTTCTGAACCTTATAGTCTCTCCTTAGTTAGATTGCTATATCTGTAGTTATAATTTAAGTAACTGTGCACACACAATACCTTTGGCCCCAGGTATAAAAAATATTTATTTAAAAAATTCAGGTAGTCATTGGCCAACTCCTTTAACTTTTCAATTTGCACACATATCATCTCTGTAAGATGGGAAAAAAAGTAAACCTAAAAACTAGGCAACACATAGCAAATACATACGAAATTTTAATTTTCAAAATTTGAATCCAAAGTGGAAAAGTCTTTCCCCTTCACTCATTTAACACTACACTTGCTTAATTAGAGTGTTTATGATAAATTAAGATTTTGATAGTGAGAAGGTAGCTACCAGGAAGATGACTTTCTAAAGAAATTTTGTTTGTTTAGCTGGTAAATGGTGGACTAGAGAAATTCACCTCTGGAGAAGGTGATGGTGACTGTGCTTTGCAAAAACTTTGGGCTGAACCATTTTCCCCGCTTCCAGCTTCACTCACACAACTCATTAGCAGTTTAAGAACTCTTAAAATGAATTTGTGAAGCTGCAGTAATGCTCTTTTTTGGGGGGTGGGATGGGGTGTATATTGCACAGTGTTGTACTGTGTAGAGACTGCTGTGGAGCTTAACCGTCTGGGGTAGCACGGACCTTCCAAACTCACCTGTACTCCTCCTTGAATTAAATTAGCTTACTTTTCGGATCACATTAAATTAGCTGTGACTGAGGTGTTTGAATTAGCTTATTTAGCACTTGCTCCAGGGTCTCTGTGTGCATCATACTGGGTTTAGAATTTAAATTTACTCAAGCTTGTGATGAGCTTCCCATCATTGTTTAAATCAGAGTTGATATAAATTTGTAGAGAATGCAACATTCTCCAGGAGCTGAATTTTTCTTTTAGATTCCAGTTAACCATTACTTGTCTTTTATTCCTCATAATGTATGGCTTGTAATTTCCATTAAAGCCTCTATTATTCATCTAGATAAATAACGCTCTTTCTATGAGTGAGTGAGGTGTTGATCTTCTAGTGGATCATCTGTTTTCCCTGTTTGATCCCTCTTACAAAAGGTTTCACTTGTACATGCATCATTTTTTCAAACGAATATTTCATGTTCTGGCTTTTTAAAGCATTATTTAAATTACAACAGGAGGAATTCGGAAAACTTTGGGATTTAGCACTGCTTTGTTCTTTTCTCACCTGCTGTAAGTGATGCTGGGAAAAAATAATTTGTATGCTTGTAGTAAATAATAACATTTATAAATACCTGTGTAGGAATCAGGCCAGTTCCCAAGTATGCATCAGTGATATATTAAGTAAAACATAATTCTAATTTCCTTGAGATTTCTTGGGTGCAGATTTTTTTGAGAGTAGTCAAAATATTAAACAGATCTTTTCCTAATTGGAAAGGTTGGCAGGCACAACTGTTAAATGCTTCTTCATTCTCATGTAACCGTAATTTGATAATTTAGAGGGGGAGGAGAGTTCAGACCACCAAAGGACATCAGAATTTTACTAGAAGATTCTGTGAAGCTTCTCTGCACATTGAAATCCTGTGTGGTATCTTTTTATGAATGCTTTCTCTTGTATTTGTAAGGTTATTAGCACTGAGCTAGCAGTCACTATTGATGTCAGGATTGTATTAAAACTAGACAAACAAGAAATGTATTAAATACTTCTATCTCCTGCTTGTTGTACGTTCTTTCCACATAATTTCTGAAGCTAAAACACTTTGCTATTCAAATGTTAGACTAAAGTAGTACTGGTGTATTATAGAGATTCTTAGGGCTTTTTTGTTTAGGCTATATTTTGCAGAAGTATGTGATTGAAAACTTATTTTTTTAACCAAAAATTGTGGAAAAATATTTGTATTACTACATTTAAAGTTGAAATAGCCTCCACTATAGCTCTTTTGCCTTTAACCCCTAAGTCACCAGAATTAAGCTCCTTGTGCTTCATGGCAGGTTAGAATTTGTCCGGCACTAGAAAGGTATATTTGTTGGAGAAATTGTTAGAGAGGATGAATCTCTTTTACAAGGATTTTCCTTGTTGAAGATTTTTCTGGTGATTTGACAAATCAGAATCACTTCAGAATTGCTTAATCCCTTTTTTTTAACCTAGTTCTAATATCTTCACGTAGTTTTAAATGGGTGAAACATTGCAGTAATACCAGCAGCTGTGTATGTTGTAGGCAGTTATGGTCAGAGAAATTTCCTTTATGCCCCTCCTTTTTTTTTCCTGCCTTGTGATCTGTTGAAAACTTGCTTGGATAAAATTAATCAGAACTCTCAGCCCCATTTCTTTAAGTATTGGTTTATGTGCTTTGCTGAATTGAGATGAGTGAGAAATCCTCTCTAATCAGCCTGGGCTGGATTGGGTGGAGAGCTATATGGGAGAAAAGGATTGTACAGTGTCCTTTATGAATTTTAAGTCCTTATCACCACATCTGTCATCCAGATATCTCCATTTCACTTGTAATAAGCAGCAGTCATGGAGGCTGAACATTTTTTGCTTAGTTAAGCTGTAAGTTTTTTTTCTCTTTAACTTCACATTTCATTAAATTTGAGGTGGGATTGTTGTTTCAATTCAGATGTCTTAAAGTTAGATATGTAAGCTTGAGCTGGTGGCCCTGATCTGTTTTCATGATTAGAGGAAAGAAAGGGACATTGGAGGGAGAGTCGCTGCATTTGAAGATGAGCATCTGAAATGAGTCAGGTCGTTACTCTCTTGGGTTGCCTGTTTCCCATCATAGACTATTGGCAGCCTAGGGTGGCTAAAATGAAATTAAATGAATGCTGTTGGGAAAGTCTGAAAATATTACATCACTCAAGGGTCCTTGCTCCTCTCCCACTCTCTTTCTGCTGGCCTGTTACTCATCTTTTTACACCAGATTAACAAAGAGTGTATTGCTTATATTTGTCTGTAAATATAGGTAAGGTCTCTAATTTAAAAATAGATTTTCAGTGGATTAACTTCATTTCCTAGAGGAACACAGTGTAAGTTTCTCAGACATGGACACTGTATAGGAGAACCTGGAAAAATAATCTCTGCAAGGCTCAGCTGATTGTTTGCTCCCTTCCTTGGTCCAAGTACATCAAATACATCTGATTTCAGCTTCTGCTTCTCTGCTGCTACAAGGGTACAGCTACCAAGAATAAGATCAGACAACTTAAGCTGGAACTGTTTCCTCCCTGGTCTGTCTTCTGTGTTTAATCATAGCAGTGTTTTGTTATGAGGAATGTCTAACTACAGAATTACAAAGTTATTTGCTGAAGCTGGGTATCAGATGACTGACTCCATATCAGATTGTGAATTTGTAGTGGGTTAGCAGGCTAAACAAAAGATCAATACTAGACAGGCTTTGGTGATATTTTAAAAACATCTTCATAATATGGGAATCATAAAAAAGAATGGTAGGTTCCTAGGTTCTTCTAATTCACTAGTAAAGTTTCCCTTCCTTTTACATCTAAATTTACCATGAGGTAATACTGGCATCTTCATGTGGTTTCTTACAACTTCATCTGTGAATAATTTTCATTGGTTGTTTTCCCAGATTTACTTCTGAGCATCGATTTTGGGCACCCAGTGAAGTAGAGGAGGAGGTGGAAAATAAAGAAATAAGTGAAATGTTAAAAACTAGGTATATAACATTTGCTGGCAAGTTTGAACCAGTGAAACATAAATGTCGAGCGCCGAAGCCTGATGGAAGTCTGTGTGAAAGACAAGATCGGATCAAGGTGGGCCCCAAGTAACGAAACTTCCATGTTATATGCTGTTTGAAGAAGACCTCATTAGAAAATATCTATAAAAGTTTACTTCCCATTGTAAATATAGCTCAAAGGAGTGAAAGAAAACTGTATCTGGAGAAATTTGGTGTTCATATGATATGCATCCTTTCTGTAAGGAAGCTGTAAACATTTAAAGAACCCTCAAGTATTTTTGGCATTCAAATATTTATTACTCTAATATTTGAGTACCTGACAGTGAAGCAGAGAGTTAGTTGTTTGCTGAAAAGTTTTCCTTATTTAGAGGCTTATTTGATACTAACTGCTTTCAGAAATGTGGGTCTTTGAGGGTCAAAGAGATTTTATTTACAAATTAAGTTTTATGAAAGCTAAATTCTACACAGCCTCAATTATGAGCTCCACTGAGGAGAAATGTTTTGCTTAAATACTTTGTTCTAATATCCCTGCTCTTTCTGTGTTACCTGAGACTAAAGGGTCTGAATGTACTAAAATACTTTAAATGGGTTTTTTCCAGGGTAGGGATATAGCAGCAACAGCAAAATACAGTGCACCATTGGTGCCTTGGATCCAGACTTGACAGGATGTGCTACCTGGCCTCTTAAAATATGGATATTCTTATCACAAAGAGCTTATTTCTTTGAGATTCTGGATATATTAAATTATGTTTATGGGATCCTGATGTTTTCTAAGGGGGACTGGGGATCAAGCGTAGAGTTCTGTTGCTTGATGTCTGGCTTTAAACTATGTTCAATAACATATAAGCACTTCCTTTTCATTCAGGAGTTTTGAGTTATTTTTTTTTTCCTTTTCTTTGTGAAGTGCCCTTTCCATGGAAAGATAATTCCTCGGGATGATTCTGGGGTTCCCATTAATGCAGAGGACAGAGCCAGAGAGGAAAAGATGCGGTTTGAGAAGCAAGCGGCTCAGCCAGGTTTGTGTCTGCGTGGTGTCTTTAACACTTTTACTGGTTTTGCTCTTTTTTTTAGAGGTGGGAGCTAAGCATTAAATGTAAGTGTAGGATCTTTGTTGCATGTTTACATAGTACACATTATTTACATCTACAATGTATTTACAATCCATTTAATAATTGTGTATATTGTATGTTGTTTACTTTACATCTACATTATATAATATCTATATTGAGCCTATATATTGTATATATTGCATCTATACATATAGATGGGTGTAGATGCAAGTGGGACAGCAGTCCCAGTATACAGTTGGACAAGGAATGAGGCAGGCTGTGTGGAGGAAGGCTGCTGATTCTTATATTGCTGAAGGCACAGATTAAGCTCCTTAGAGCTGGACCATATTTCTGTTTTGCTCCTAACACCATTCTCTCATTTAAATTCCTGTTGCTTTTAATTTGCAGATCATTTGCAGTGATTCCTGCTTATGTGATTAATATGGATGCATGGAATAAAGCTAACACTGCATTTATTCTTTCTTTCCAATACTTAGCATAATATTCCCAGCCCTCTCAGCCAGATGAATTATGTAGCCTTTATCTTAAGGAACATGTTTATTAAGGACAATTAAACCTATTTCCTGGGAAACGCTTGACAGTAGCTGTTCCTGTGCTTCTGAAAAAAAGTCATTTACTCTTGCTGGTCCTTAACAGTTATGATTTACATAATGATAATAGTATTAAGATCATTGTGTTGCCACAAATATTGGCAGTGGAGAGGGGGGTGTCACAATGTGGGAGCTTGTTTTTCCTGTATCTCTTCATATTTATTCTGTATTTCCTTTATCTACTCATTTGCTACTTGTGTTTTGGAAGAAGAATTCTTGGCCTTTTTGTGCTGTGTGTCTGTGCAGCATTGCTAGGAAATGCTCTGAGTTAGGGAGCCCCTCACCTTGGGCTTTTCTTTATTGGCATTATGACTAGTCTGGATGTTCTAATAGGTGTGATGTTTGTGATGGCCATGAGGAAGGGAGCGATCAGACCCACGCTGCTTAATTGTTCAGCTTACTGTGCACTGCTTTGGGGTTTGGTTTTAAACAATGGGAGTGGGCAACAAAACTTAACAGCCTTCTTGCATCCTGGCTGCTGCTTTCAGGTGTGGAATGTTCTGGAAGGTGCAGTCATCTTTCCCCAAGGTAACCTGGGCAATTTTAGCCAGATGAAGCTCTGGACTGCTAAGTAAGGAATGCAGACAATGAGAAAGACAGCAAACGGTAAATACAGAGGCAGGAGTACTACCTCAAAGAAAGTCTCTTATTCCCCTTGGAAGTACAAGTAAACCTCATTAGTGATGGATAGAAGGTAGATTTTCAGAGTACCAAGGGGACTGCAACCAGGAAGGTACTGGAAGTTGATGGACTGCAAAGCAAGATGGGAGAGAGGGATCTATCCAGCAAAGACATAGTGTGTAATTGGAGGGGACAGATTTGTTTTCAAAGCTTTTATTTAATCTGCCTTCCTCCTTCTCTGGTTTAAACTACTTATTCTAGGTGAGTAGCCTGCATTCTAATTAAACTTACCCATGGGCTTTATCATTTTGATACCCTGCAGTATATTCCCTCTAAGGTGCCAGTTCTCTCTTAAGCTCCAATTCAGTATTTCACCAGTTTCAGCCATGTCTATTATTAATGAGGCTACTGAACCTCCCGCAAAACTCCTTCAGAGCACAAAGTTGTTGATCTGTTACCCAAAAAAATAGTCTGTGGCAAATGAAGGTGCATTTAAACATACAGCTGACCCACCCAGCTTCCTTTAATGCAGATTTGGCTGTCTGGGCGATTACCGGCACCACGCGAATGCGGCAGTTACTGAGCACCTCCTGGTGTCTGCCGGTGTCCAAGTGCTATATTTGGAGGCAGTTTCCATCCTTGTCCAGGTGGAGGGAAATGCTCTGAACTGGCACCCAGCCAACAACGTGGGCATGGTTGCCCTGGTGCAGCAAAACCAAGCCAGGGGTGTGGATGTTGCGCTAAAAAAAAGGGAAGTTCCTAACTTTGTTATGACAAAATAAAAACAGGAAATCAAACTTGTAGGTGTTTTTGAGGGACTGGTTTCAAAGTGGAAGCTAATACTCTGGTATAAAAATCACTTGCACTGAAGAATATTGATTTTTTTTTTTCTGTAAAATTGCCATTGCTTGAGGCTAGACATAATATTTATTTTTATTACAGTGTCAGCTCGGTGTTGTTAGAGGCTTCTCACCTCTGGCCCAGGAGGATGTGTATGTTAGTCCCAAACCAGTGTTGACATTGCTGCGTTGCCTTATTGAGTGCCTTTGTTAAGCTGAGGTGTCGTACAAAGGTCCATCCCATCTGTCTGGGGAGATACTGAACAAGCTATGGCACTTAATTTATTGGACAAAACCTTACAGATTTCTAAAGCCAGGCATATACCAGATGTTGCTAAATACTTTTATCCACTGCTTTTTTTCTGTGCCTCAGTGTTTTTATATTTAGTTGTAATATTTTCATCAGCCTTTTAAAATGGTCTTGTGGTTTGGGGGGCAGGGTATTTGGTTGGTTTGCACTTGGGTTTGGTGGTTTGTTTGTTTTTTTTTTGTTTACAAAGGGCTTGAAGCAAGTCTGAGTGGTGCTGCTATGGAAAATGGACAAGTGGGACCTGCTCTGTACTGTTCTGGTCTTAACACTTGACAACATCATTTGCAGTTTGAAAAATGCCAAACATTAAAACTGGGGATCAGTTGCGTGGTTAAATTGCACCAAATTTCTTCCTGCACCTTTTTTTCTATTGAATGGTTGGTTTATTTTCATCTTTGTGTGGTTGAAGGGGGAAGCAATTATACAAAAGTAACACAGTTCGTGTGATAGTGACTGTGTTTTGACAGTGCTGTCACTGTTATTAAAGAGCAATTTTTAACTTAGTATAAACTTTTAAACTCTTAAGTGATGTCCACAAAATGATGCTTTGAGCACTTCAGTCCTTAAACAATGAATTGGGTGGGATTAGGCTGACCTGCTAATCCGCAGTGTTCATCCTTTTCCAATAGTTCGCACACAGGAGCAAATTAAGTGCCTATTTTTTGTGTCAAGCCTGAAGAGTATCTGGTTTTTCAGCCCTTAGTGACTTGTTAACAAACAGGTATCAAGACAGGCTGGAGAAGGCAGGCCGCTGGCCAGTCAGATGTGAAATAGCATCTCTTTACTAACTACAGTATTGATTCCCACCTACCCTTGCAAACTGTGTAATTTTCTTTTCCCTGCTGCTAAACTCAGTAACAATGTATGAAGAGCTTTAGGGGCCCATCAATGCTCAAAAAGGCTGCTCTTCCCTGGCATTCTATTGATTTTCCTCAAAGGCTTTTAAATTGCTCCTTCATTTTACTCAAATGCTCATTTCATCTCTACTGGATGCCGGCATTTTTTCGTTGTGTTTAAACAATTGCTCCTTTCACTGGGTTCCTTAACTGTGACGCCTTCTTATTACTGGGAGATAAACTGTTTAGACAGTTTTCCTTAATCTTGGATTAATCGTTCCTGTATCAGAATTGTGCTGTTCTGTATTCCTTCACTTCAAAAAAATAAAAAATACAGTCTGTGAGGTGTTATGATCTATCAAGTGTATGTGTTCTGTTTTCTCCTCCTCTACTTCTCCTGCTCCGCTCTTGCACAGCTGCATTTTCCTTGAGCTTTTTTGCTGTCTTGGATTTTAATCAGTCCTTGCTTTCAGGTATTGTAGCAGGTCAGATCAAACCTTTCCTTGGAAAATTGCTCTGGTGTTCCTGAACACCGTGTCCTTAAGTGGGGACGTTGCCTCTGACCTTCCTGAGAGGTTGTTACCAATATTTGTCACGGTCAGTGAGCATCTCGGGACGTAAGTGAAATCGTGTAGGTGTTTAGCACTGTTTATTTTTCTGTGTCTCCATAGATGTTAAATAAGCATAGTAGGAGTTTGGTGGTAGAATTTCTGCAGGCACCAAAGGCTGACTGACACAGAGGAAACTATATTACAAATGGCTGGCAAGTACTGGAATTCTGACGTTTATGCCAAGTTCGGGTCATGTTACTCTTGCTACATTTTTTTCCAACCCATGTGCTCAAAATCTTTATAATGTAGTGCCATTTTTCTGAATTTCCACTTGAAGATATCCATCCTCTGGCTACTTTTTTTATTTCCTACTTTTACTATGTTATTCTGATATGCAAGACTCAAAGGTGAAAACTCACTGCTTCCTCCAGGAGTTTGCAGTCCAAATTGTTCATGCTTTTTCACCTGGTGACCTCTATGATCAGAATCCATTTAAGGTGTTTGGTTGGATTCTGAAGCATTAAGGTTTTGATAAAATTGTAAAACAAGCTTTTGATGAGATAAATTAACTCTTTGTGCTATTGTCAAGAGAAGAAACTTGATTTAGGCAATTATATTGAGGAAGCAGGGGATACTTAAAAAGCAGTAGCTTTTTCAGATGCAAAAGTGGCAACAAGGTCACGTTTTCTTTCTCAGGAATGCTCTTCAGGTGTCAGATACTGGTTCAAGTTGTGAAGCAAATGCAGAAAAGTTACAATGTTGTCATCCCCACTCTGCTCAAAAGTTGATATATTCCATTTATTTAGGTTTATCTTTTACCTTATTCAGAATTTACTTCTGCTGATCAGTTCCTCAGCTGCGTAGTCGGAGTTTTGTTCAGTTTCTAAATAATAATCACTGTGTTTGTCACCTCTCCTACGTGGAAGAGTTTCCCTGGAATTTTGCTACTGTGCCAGTGCAAAAACTTGATTTAAGTCTTCCTACAGAACAGTTTTATCTACAGCAGCTAATAACAGATACTGATCCCAGACTGGCAGGGTTTTTTTATCAAGATCTGTCATTTTGGCTTCATCTGCTTCATCCTCCCCTTCCTTTGTCTGTGCACCTTGAAGCACAGTGACTTGGCCCTCACCTGGTGGTGACAAGAACCTGTGCCTTAGGAGACTGCAAATTCTGCCTGGCTTTGGAGTTTCAAAGAGTGTGCTTTTTTTGTTTTAAACAGAGTGGCGAGATCCAGAATTCATGAGAGAAGTTGAAGCAGCTACAGGACTGGATCTTGGTTCTTCTAAAAGTAATGGAAAAGAAGGGAAAAAGAAAGGGAAGAAGAAAAAATACCCAAATCTGACTGACTTGAAGCAGCAGGCTAATACTTCTCGTTCACGGCTTGAGAAGAAAGTCTTCAATAAGTAAGATGATTATGTTCTGTAAAGCCTGTTCAGTTGCTGTTTCTCTTGGTTTCAACAGTACTTTCTGTTTCTACATTAACGTGCACTTACTAAACAGCTTCCTTCACTACAAGCAGAGCAGGAATGCCTTCCATATCTCTGAAGGGTAAAAAGTAGCAGGTATGGATGACCAAGGTTATTTTTTGAGAATGATTTTCAGCTAATTTACAAGATTTCCCTATGGAAGCTTTTTTTTTTTTTTAATCCTTCTCACTTTTCTTTTTACTCCTTTAGTTGTTTTAGTGGCTTCTCTGGATGATCACTTATTAATTGGGTGGATGCTACTTTATATGTGCAAGTAGTACAGGATCTGGAGAGATGTTCAGAGTGACACAGCTGACAGCATCAGATACACCAAAGCAGTGTAGGTGGAGTGAAAATGATGTTCTTCCTTCTAAAAGCCTGAGATGGACTGCCCTGAGCAGAACTTCAGTTAATAAAAGAATCTGTCAAAACCCCTTGGCTTTTGGCATGTGGCAGTGTCTTGGTGGTTGCCCCCAAGTCTCTGGTGTGTGCTCAGAGACCTTCCCAAACTTTTGACTGCTGTTTGGACTTCTGTCTGTGTTTACTCTTCACTGTACTGAATTGCTAGCTGGGCCTGAGGCAGCACCTTCCAAACCAGTGTGAACACACGGTGAGCCCTTCCTGGGTGGTATTCGTTTTGCTCCAGAAAAATATTTGGATCCTTGTGTTATGGTCCTTAACCCCTGCTGTCTTTTGTAAATGCCAAGGACTGGAACCTGCTGCAGGATCACTGTAAGCGTTTGGAGATGGTTATTCCTTGTACCAGAGACTTGTGGATACAGAATTCTCCCCACAGTGGTGCCATTTCTGTACATCTCCCTGTCCTCCCAGCACATGTACAAACAGTAGCTCTTGGCCTGCATTTAGCTGGGGAGGAAACTGGAGGGCATTGGCACTCAGACACTTCAAACAAAGGTGTGTCCATGACCTCTGTAGGTGTGTATGAGCTGCCTTTACAGCAGGCACGCCAGCTCAGATGGAAGTGGGAGCCTATCAGCCCCAGAGGAATGGGGTTTAGAATGTATAGTAGCTTAACATATCTACTCTGTTGTACCATTTCTGGCTGCAGCACAACCTTGCCTAAGCATGCTCTGCTCTTTTTGGGAAGCAGCTGCAGCTATTTAGAGGATTTCACGAGTCAAAAATGAAGTAGTCAAAGGAAACTGAGAAGTGTAAAGTTGTCAAATGAAAAAAGTCAAATTATTATTATAAAACCATCAATGCTGCCTTATTCTGTAGACATACTGAATTAGTTGAACAGCGTCCAAGGCACAATATTGATTCAAAATCTGTTTTCTCTTTTCTGGTGTAATGGTTGCAATAACAAAGCCAAAACCACATTGCTTTTAATTACGAAAGTAGCACGTTCTTTGTGAATTTCTCATATTACCTGGTCTGACTTAGAAGTCAGAGACATACAGTCCTAATGAACAGGATTTTGTATCAGCTTTAACAAAATACACTTTAAAGGCTGGCTTTGGTTTACTGTGGTTTGTGCTAATGATTTTGAGTGTGTGTTAGTGCCAGGCATAGGGAATCAAACCTGTCATGTTTTAATAGGTTTCATGCTTTGCAGCACTAAACAAGATGATAACCTTGGCTCCTTCTAACAACCCCAAATTACTTGAAATGTATAGGTGATAAACCCAGGCTCTAGTCTGCCAATAAAGTTAAGTGAAATTGCACACAGATCATCAGAGTGGGATCTCATTTCATTTACAGTATCACACAATCCAGTGGTGCTAATGTAAAACCTACATGACATGAAAGTGTCAAGGCCATTCTGCACTGCTAAAGGCTCACTTTTCTCCTACCAATTAGGCAATATTTGAAGTGCAAACCCATGACCATGATTTTCCTTACTCTGGTAACTTTATTGGCAGAATTTTGTTAAAAGTATACCACTTCCAAGGTGTTTTTTCAGAATGTTGGTTTTCATTACAGCCGCTGAGAAAATCTTTAATCCCACCATTTAGAAGTGTTATTAAGAACTATGCTTTGTTCTCAGGTGTTTCAAAATGGCTTTAGAAATGAAGCCATTACACAGAGCAGCTAGCTAAAACAGAAGTCCACTTGCCTCTCAGATGCAGCCACGGGGCAGAGCTGGAAAAGGCTGGTGCACACTGCAAAGGGGATGTCTTGGCTTCATTTTAGTGCACAGCCTGCAGCATCCTCAGAAGTGATAAAGTCTAACAGCACTGGACTTGAAACCATCCACTTTGTGTGGTGGAACTCACCAGTTGTATTTCTGATGTTGAACTCCAAGAGGACATCAATCAGTGCCATGTCCTTCAATGGGACGTGGTCCTCCAGCCAAGCCCTTAGCTGGTACAGCTCCCACACTAGCAGAGTGTCCAGTTCTGTACAGAGGTGTGTGAGGAGATAACTCCCTTCTCCATAAATAGAGGCAGGGTGGCATCTGAGCACACCTGCAAATATCAGCTTTACATACCTGAGCCTTTGTGCTAAGGCACTGAAAGTAACCAAGAAAAATGGGAACTTTACAATCCAGTAAGGAACAGAATTCCCTAGGCATGGTGCACTCAGCTTTGCACAACAGACACTGTCAGGCTCTGTGGGGCAAGTGTATGAAACACAGCATGCTCTTGACTTCTGCTACCACCTTTCTTCTGCTTACCTACCCCTCTGGGATTATGAACCCATTCCTTCACCTAACCAGTTAAAGGATACACAGGCCTGCTCTCTCTGTGCCTTCAGTGAGAATCTCCTGCTCTCTATAGAGAATCTGCTCTCTCTGTGCCTTCAGTGAGAATCTCCTGCTCTCTATAGAGAATCTGCTCTCTCTGTGCCTTCAGTGAGAATCTCCTGCTCTCTATAGAGAATCTGCTCTCTCTGTGCCTTCAGTGAGAATCTCCTGCTCTCTATAGAGAATCTGCTCTCTCTGTGCCTTCAGTGAGAATCTCCTGCTCTCTATAGAGAATCTGCTCTCTCTGTGCCTTCAGTGAGAATCTCCTGCTCTCTATAGAGAATCTGCTCTCTCTGTGCCTTCAGTGAGAATCTCCTGCTCTCTATAGAGAATCTGCTCTCTCTGTGCCTTCAGTGAGAATCTCCTGCTCTCTATAGAGAATCTGCTCTCTCTGTGCCTTCAGTGAGAATCTCCTGCTCTCTATAGAGAATGTCTCTATTCAGGCTGCCTAGGCATCATTTTTCCCACCCACAAAATCTCAGCTGTGTGAGCCTCACTTAAAAAGCTTGTAGAGAGGAAAAATTACAGGTGTCTTCACTTACCCATTTAAAAGCATAGCAATCACTTCCAAAAGAAGAGGGAATTGTCTTTACTGGGAGGAAACAATGGCACCAAATGAAGTCCAGCAACGTGGGGGAAAACCCTCATTAGGTTTCAGGAGCACCAGAAAGCTTGAGAGCTTCAAAGTTCATTCCTTTATTTCCTTTTTGAACCTGAGGAATGCTCCAGAACATTTGTCAAGCCCAGTAGGCACTGCAGAGGGCTTGAGTGCTTTCCCATCATGAGGTAGCAGATACCCCATTCCACTTTACATGAGGATAAGATATTGGACATACTGTCCTGACTAAACTAAACTTTAAGCACTTATAAAGTGCTCTCTAGCAGTAATTTATCTCTCTGCATAACAACACAAGACAGTCTCTGGTGTCTTCCTAAACTAGTGGTGTGCTTGTGGATTAAGCAGCTGCTGCTCAAGAAGGAGAATGCTGCTGGTATGAGACTTTTACTTTACCCACAGCTGATGAACTGAGTTTTTAGTAGCTTGTGAAAGGGAAGTTGCTGAGTTATAGTTACATGGAGCAGCAAGCCCTTCCCTCGCTCAAACATCCCTAGATTCTGCAGGCTGGGTTTCATAAGGGTTTCTGAGTGTTAGGATTTTTAGATCCTGGTAGATACTTGTAGCTATTTTTTTTCTCTGAAAGCAGTTAGGTGCTTTAGAAAATCAAACTTGCACTGTGTGACCATCAGAAATAATGCTAGGAGGGTGGAATGCACAGCCATTAAACTGAAAGACTTTAATTTGTTTACTCCTGTTAATAAAATCATTGTTGAATTAAATTATTTGTACTGCTGCAGCTAATTTAGTTAACAAGACAAATTTGTTCAGCCTCATCAGTGCAGTGTTCAGGAGCCTGGTAGTGATTAATCACAGTTAATTTTTTCCCCAACATTCATAAACATCCTCTGAGATTGTGTCGAATGAACATAACTGGGTTTATTGTTTGTGTTTCTCTTTCAGGGGTGCTGTGAAACGGGTGGTGAAAGCCATGAACCAAGTGGACCAAAGGAAGCATGAGAAGTTTGCCAACCAGTTTAACTATGCACTGAATTAAACTGCAATGAAATGAAGGGCAAAGAAGATAATCAAGAGTGCAACTGCACAAAACCTTTATCACAGGTCATAGAATTGCCTGAGTTGTAAGGGACCCAAAAGGATCACTGAGTCCAACTCCTATCCCTTCATATTTACACTAAAATACTGTGCCAGGTGCATTTTTACTGGGGTAATTTTTAAAACTATTTTCAACTTTAACTTATTTGATAATGAACATTAATTTTTGTGAAAATGTGGTAGCATAGAGTGCAATGCATTTGACAAGTTGATAATTATTTAAAATATACATGAAACAGAGTATATTTTATGACTTATAGGTGTTCAGATTTGAGGGTGTTTCCTCCCTAAGGAACTCATATAATTTGTACCTCCTTTGCCAACAGTGTGTCGTAACTTGTCTCCGCTTTCATGCCTTCAGAAAAAAGATGCCTTAGAAGCAATTAGATTCTTACCAGATGTGGCAATGCACAGAGTGTTTGCTCAGCCTGCTGTTCTAGAGAGTGTGCCACATCAGGCAGCACACTGGCCCCTGCAGTACCTCTGAAGACCTCCTATGTACGCTTGGAACAAGAAGACAAGTCAACTGATGCCTTCAGATAGTGAATGGAGTAGGGTTTGATTTCAGCAAACTGAAATCCAGGAACTGAATCCAAGTTGGTAGCTGTGGTGGCAGAGAAGCTGAAATGTTGAAGGCATCCTGGTTTGCTTCTTTTCTTCCCAGGATGGTACCCCAGTGTCTTTCAGAACATGGGAAGCATGTTGTGCCAGTTTGTGGAGATACTCCCAATGTGCAGCTGTTTAACTGATGCCAAAAGGCTCCAGCACAAAGTGGAAGTGTGAGGTTTTTACAATCATCCAAGTGCACACCTTGCTAGTGAACTGCCTGGCTTGAATCAGCTACAGTTACATCAGTCTCAAGCCTGAGAGTACATCTAAGGATCCTGATATCAACATGAGCACCTGGACTCTTCCAACTCTGGAGAGTTATTACACATTCTGAGACCAAGCAGCTGGATCCAGTCTGGTTTGTTGTAGTTGGCCAGGTGCTTAACTGGGTCTCCTGAACCTACTGGGCTGGCTATAGTCATGTTTTAAGCAGAGTGAACGAAGCACTGACCAGTTTGAACTCTTGCAAGTTTTCATACAGCTTTATGGATGAAGGAAATCCAGAGTATCAAGGAGAACAGAGTGTCTGAAAATCAATTTCAGAGCGAACTGTGGAAATATTTAATAAATCCGGCATACAAATTAGGGTGGATTCTCTACAGCACTGGTTGAGTCCCTTACATGTTGGAGATGTTTCTCTTGCATCAAGAGACTATAAGAATTAATAAAACCTTAAATTCCTTGGTGTAGCATCTGACCACCTCACACAAAAACTAATTTACAGTTTTGCCAAGTGACTTTTCACTTGCATGGGGACTACATAAAAAGAAATTAATGCTGGATCTTGATAGTTTCTCTTGCAAGAACTTGGCAGTTTGGAAGGTATTTCCATCTTCAGCACGGGTATTTAGAAGATATACTTCTAAACTACCAAAAATAAAATAATGAACAGCCAGAATTTCAAAGGAAAAGCAAAGCCATTTCTGCTATCAGTCTGTAGCTAACTTGGTTTGTCCTTGTCTGCATTTTCACTTGAAGCATTTGCTGCCAAGTGCATCACCAGGTCCATTGAATCAACTACTGAATCGATTTTATTTCTTAAGAATAAAGACTAAAAAAAGAAAATGAACAGAACCAACAACACCACAACCCTGTGCATTTGAGTGTAGCAGAGATCACTGGATGCTGGGATCCCAGAGTAGTCTAAATGAAACCGTTCGATCTTGGAGACTGACGTCCAGAAGAGACGCGAATGTGGTTGTGTCACTATTCCAGACATTCTTGAGCCTGAACAGAGTGAAGGGGTTAATTTATAAGACATATTTCCTCTCCTGCCTGTAGAGAGAGTGGGGAATTTATATTGTACAGTGGCACTTAACCCTTTTTGGCTGCAGACATGAGATGTCAGCACTAGAAAATTTCCAGCAGATAGTAGGGACACTTTACGCCGTGGAGTTCCCTTTTTGAGCTCAAACCCAAAGACTGGAAAGGGAAAGATTGGAAAAGGAAATGGTAAAAATTTGTGAGAAAAAAAGAGTGCTTGGTAAGTCATGCTCCATTGTAATGCTACTCACATAATTTCTAGAATTATCAGGTGGAACTTCCTATCGTGAGTGTCTGACCCACCAGATAAACCTGATGCTGTTGTGTGATCCGCGTGCTTTCCCCTTTCTTTATTACAAACACACATGCACGTAAAAGTCTTTCTCTAGAGTCCCTCTTTCAGACAGAAAGGGAATTTGCAGCATTCAGGTTTCTCAGTAAGCAACTTGGAGCTGGGACATGGGTGCACAGACTTTGGGCCAGGTTAGGGATGACCTTCTTTGAGGGCTTCTGGTTTGGTTTGGGTTTTTTTCTGGTTTCATTTCAAGAACTTTCTTTGTCAGGTGGGGAATATCCCCATTTGGATAGGAATTTTTTTCTTCCCCTTCCTGCCTTGAAGCAAGAAAGACCATTGACTCTTCCATAGGAGAATGAGTTAGACACACATGATGCCTGCCTGGCTCTTACCAGCATGCACCTTCCCCTCACCCAGTGTCTGAGAAACCCGTGCTTCCCTTCCCATGTTAATTACTATTTCATTTAATCAAATTATTTCTCTATAAAGGCAACTCAACATATATGTACGCAAGAGGTCTTGAATTTTGCCAGAGATAATTCAGAGGGTTTTAGGAGCTTTCTGCTTTTCCTGGGTTTATCTGTAGCTCTGCTAAGGAATATTTTTTAGAAAGGCATCTATCTCCCCAAATCCAGCATACCTTCATTACATAGAAATGCTTTGAAGTTCAAAATAAATAATCTACTTTTTATATACATCAGACATCTTTGTGCATCACTTTACTTACAGCAACTTAGAAATTTGAGATCTCTGAGCTCACCAGCTCTTCAAACATCATAGTTGCTGAACTGTCTGTGTGACATTTCTACTGGAACTTTTTCTGTTCCTGTCCTCGTGCTTCTGAACAACACGAACAAAAAAATAAAACTAAAAGTATCATTCTTGTAATCTCTGCTCTGTGTTTTTGTCTTTAGAACTCACTCAAATGCCTTTGCAGTTGTACTGTGACATGCTTGTTGCTTAATAATATTGCATATGATTTCTAGGTACCTAAACACCTTGATGATTTGGCCCTCAGAGTGTTGTTAAAGTGAATGGTTGTAGTACAGGCGCATTGTACTTGTACTTGTTCAGTACCTGTTCAGCCTGGAGCAGAGAAGGCTCTGGGGAGACCTTAGAGCAGCCTCCCAGTGCTGAAAAGGGCTCCAGGAAAGCTGGGGAGGGGCTCTTGATCAGGGAGTGCAGGGACAGGATGAGGGGGAATGGTTTTAAGCCGAAAGAGGGGAGATTGAGATTAGATATGAAGAATAAATGTTTTCCTGTGAGGGTGGGGAGGCCCGGGCACAGGTTGCCCAGGGAAGTCGTGGCTGCCCCCTCCCTGAGGGTGTTTAAGGCCAGGCTGGATGGGTCTTTGAGCAGCCTGACCCAGGGAGATGGAACTGGATGGGCTTTGAGGTCCATTCTGACCCAAACCATTCCATGATTCTGTAATTCCTCTTCTTCAAAGCTGATCGAGGGGAGAGAGAAATGAAATCAAGTCCTTGTTGAGCCTTTCCTATAAGCTCAGTCTGGGTAGCACAGAGCCTAAATGTAGTGCTGGCTCAGCAGGCTCTGATGTACTGGGAAGAGGTGGTGTAAGTGCTAGTGACAGGCTGCACCAGAGCCTGGGCAAACCGAGCCAGGCTTTACTCCAGTGCAATCTGTTTTTTCATCCTTAAACATATGTAACAAAAATATCATTGGCTTTGTGAGTGGCCTTCCCCTTGCTTTTCTGCCTGTCAGTGCCCTGAGCAAAACCCCAGTGCTCCCATGCCAAGTTCTCATATGTTTTTGCACTAACGTCAGGAATCCCCTCTGTCAAGGGGTTAAGGAAAAAGCTTATTAAAATTGTTTAAATGTGGTGCTAATTAGTTTGGATGTAATGAGCAGCATTAGGTGTCTGGTTACTTTGAAAGGGGTTGTTGAATAACCATTTCAGCCAACATTCCAATTTGCATAATGACAAGGTGTTGGCATTGCATCCACCATTAATTTGCTGTATTTATAATGCCATTATGGAGCCCCTCTGATCCTCGTGCACTGTAAAAGGTATATGGAAATGCAGTATATCATTCTACTTGTTTGGCAATTGCTTTTGGATATCTTTGAATTTTTGTAATAGTATTTTTCACAGGTGAATGCTGGCAGCACCAGGAGCAGAGTCTGCCACACCTTTTCACTGTGGCAGAAATTAGATGTTGCTTCCAGGTGTGCATGAGCCTTTATTTTCCTCTGTGCTGAAGCAGATGTGACAAATGAGAGTGTGACCAGGTGTGCTGTAAAGCCTGCTGGAAGCAAACGCACTGTTTCACTCAAAGTCATCACTACAAGGTGTGGTGCTGGTGCTGTAGGTCCCAAAGAGCATTTGTATTGGTAAATTTCAAAATATTTCACAGGTCATAGAGAATGCAGCTTGGTACAACAAACTCTCGGTCACAAAGAGTTCAAAAAGCCCAACCAGCAGCTCTTCCAAATGGTCTCTTCCCCTCAGGCAGTCTGTGAGGACCAAGGCAAAGGGAATAAGGAATCATAGAATGCTTTGGATTGGAGGGGACCTTTACAGGTCATCCACTCCAAACCCCCTGCAGGAGCCAGGGGCATCTTCAACAACACCAGGTTGCTCAGAGCCCCATCCAGCCTGACATGGAATGTTTCCACTGCCTCTCTGGGCAACCTGTTCCTGTGTTTCACAATCTTCACTGTAAAAAATGTCTTTGTTATATATAGTCTAATTCTACCCTTCCTTAGTTTAAAACCATTACTCCTTGTCCTGTCAGAGGTTATGACCCTGCCTATGTTAAGGGTGGAAAGATGGGGAAGAGTCAGATATCGGGGGAGAGGAGGAAGAGAGAAAATGGCCAATGATTGAGATATTTCTACTTTAGGTCAGCAGAATTATTTTCCTCCTCTTGAAAAAGCAGCAGTTTACTGAAAAGAGGTGAATTTTTACTGTGTCAATCATCATCTCACATAAACATTCCTGTGACCTGTGGTTCTTTGTTGCAGTGTCATCCCTGCTTTATTGTCATTGTTAAAAGGTTTGGGTTTGTGACATTACAGAGAAGAAAATGTAAAAGATGTATTTAAAATAAAGTCTAGCACTTTGGACAGAGTGAGCTGAGGAGTCATATAGTGAGATGAATTAAGTAAATCATATATCAGATTTAAGTGCTGGTTGTCACATTACCTGACCCTGCATGCCCAGGCTTTGGGTCCTGACCACGCGTTGCCCTCCGTGTCCTTGGTATTTCTCTACTGATACAGGGTGCACTCCAGGGGATTCCCAGCATCCACAGGATTTCTCCTGAATGGGCTCTGCAGATTTAACAGCTCCAGACTTCCGATGCTGTGATAACCTCCCGAGTTGCTTTGAAGCTTATTCTATATATGATGAATTCACGTCTCTGCCAGACAGCCTCAGGAAAGCAGAAAGAGCTCATGTCAGGGTTATTTTCACTGTGACAACCGTCATTCTGTCCAGCTGAGACATCCGTGTAACGTGAGTGTGTGGGACAAAACAGGGTGGGCAGAGGGGAGGAACAGGTTTACAGAAATGCTCCAGATATAGAGAAGAATATGGTTTATTTAAACCCACTTTGTGAAACGAACTAGTTAGCATCACATTTATTTACTTCCCTGTTCCCTTCATCTTCAGTGCTCACTCTGGTCTATGCCTTGGTTTGCATCCCAAAATCTGGCAAATATTCCAGTATCATTTAAAAAAATCTTAGTTTTATTTGGCCCAAAGAAAGGCTCTGCTACCATTGTATTTGTTTGCTTACTCTTTGGGACAGAACCTGAAGACCAGAACTGCCCAGCCACTGTGAAATAATGTTTCTTTGAATATTTAAATGCACCTATGTTTGAGCAGAACAGTTTTATATGTGAAATACTGGAGTCAATGGATATTTGCCAAGACAGCAAACTGCAAGCAGATATCACAGTGTATTTTTGGGGAAAAAGATTTAAGTTCATACAGGCAAAACTTTATTTTTGTAACATTTTGCTCGTGTACAGAAACATGGAACATGACTGTGAGATCAGTCTGAAGCACAAGGTCTATAGTACTTGTGAAAAACCTCTCAGAGTTCACCTAGAAAAGCAACTCACTAAACCCACATTCCCTGATCCACTGGGAATAACACTAGAAAATTTTAGGGGAGTGTCAAGGTGGAACACTGCTTTCTAATGATCTGGTATAACATGATTGAGTGTTGTGTGTAAGCAATGATATGCTATTTCAAAATATTTTCAGTTACCTCCCAGTAATTTGGAGTGTATATCTGTCTGTACTCGTGTGCCTTTTTTCTGTTATTTCCATTGTAAGACATTTTATTGCTATTTATTCAGTGAACCTGATGAACTGAATCTTGTTCAGTATAATTTGAAATATTTGAAGGATAGCAGATGCAGTTTCCTTCTCTTTTTTACCTCATTCAGTCACGTAGTGAACAATGCTAAGATGCAGTTAAATCTGACTCATTTCTCACTAATACAGGGTTTAACATTGACTTCATGGGAATTTGTTAAAAAATATGCTGATGCTCCACATCTTTGGTACATCCAAAGATGTCACTTGAAAATACTGAATCAGACACTGTGTGCAGCACGGTGTATCTGAGATGAGAATTTGTCCTCTGGCAAATGCTTTGCTAAATGTCCTCTTGAATACGTTCCGCATTCTGAACCCCCAACACTAAACTTTATGAGTAACTAGTGAAATGGTTTAAAAAGATTAACTCACTGTATGAACCAGAGCAACCACCTCCTACTTGTACCACTGGGAAATAACCATCTTTTCCTCGGTCAGTGGATTCTCCTGATGCTGTACCAGGGTCTCTGTTTTTCATTGATGACTCACTGGAAGAAAGCTGCATCCCTCCAAAAAGCTTTGTGCTCCTGCACAGACCACCGTGTGCAGTGCAGCTGTTACATCAGGTGGGCACTTCATGGGAATCAGCTTTTGGGAGGTCAGCAGTGGAGCTTTGGGGGATTTTGTGGCTGTCTAGCATGATGACCTCGAATTTCCTCAAATAACCTCAAACATCAAGTTTTGTCTCTCTCTCTTAGAGAGCCAGAGTATCGATGGGTGCGAACACGGATGATGGAGTTGGGACATTCAGGCAGGTGAGAGCATCCAGCTTCGTTGCACTGAGTGCTGATCATCCACACCAGGGATGCTTCTAAACAGCTGCCCTGTGCTGATATAGCATCAAGCTTTGTGCAGGCAGGTCTGTAACTGTACAGTCTGATCCAGTGCCACGGAGAACCAGCAGCAGAGCCATGGTCTAGGGAGCCTCATCTGAGAGTGCTGCTCGTACTGGTACTCTGAGTGGCCTCTGCATCCAGCCAATACACTGTGACTTGAGTACAGGACGTGCTCTGTGCTGCTGCACTGTCTGCACACCAGGGAAGACAAGCTCTAGAGCTGAGGTTCTGCAGTTTTGCTCCTGACTTCTGTGAGATTGGGTGTCTGGATGAGGTCTTTGAGGAAGGATTGTCAATAACATCCTAAACTATGCTGAGAAAGATACCTGTGGCTCTGTTTTCAGCACTGCTGTAAAATGTGAGAAGCCTTGTTAAATCGAGTTTAATGACTAGGAATCTCAGGCTAACTGACTCCTTCATCCAACAGCTGTGAGTAATGATACTCATATGAACAGGTTTCACTGGCAGGATGCTAACTGACCTGGAGTGGGGAAATCATCCACTCCAAGGCTCTGAGCAGCTCCCTCTTGGAGCTGAATTACATTCCACCTGGGGGAGTTGTTTGGGGTTCCTGGTGAGTAGACAGGGTTTGACATATCTCTTAATTGAATGGGATCTTGTCTCATCTGAGCTGACAGTTCAGCTTCTAGTAGGACTACCTCAAACCTGGTCAGCAATGGGTTAGTTTTACAGTATGGAAAAATCTCTCCGATATCTGTTTCCCAGTTTAGCTGGTTTTCTCCTACCAGTAAAAGCTGTGGAGACTTGCACTCCAAGCACTTGGGAGGTTTCCCCTGAAAATTTACTTAGGATGTGTTTTATTGTAAAAGCTCTTATTTTCACGAATGCAAATGAGTCTTGTCCGAGAATTCTGGTTCTTGCACGCTGCTGGATGAGGGCAGATGGGCACCCGGAGTGGAGCTGGGTGCCTGTATCCTCCCTGCATCTCCCCGGCTCCCCGCAGGCTGCTGCTCTCCAGCACCCACCCGGGCACTGGAGACCACCTCGGCTGCCAGCTCTGACCCTGGGGAGCCCAGGGAGGGTGATGGGGAGGCAGGAGCCAAGCGGGAGTGGAGCCCGGGCACCCCGGCAGCCGGGTGAGGGTGGGATGCACCGCGCTCGCCCCCTCTCTCAACCCTCCAGAATCGCTCCGGAAAACGGCAACTTCTTAGAATTGCCCCGGGAAGACAATTCTCAAATTTTTGGGACGAAAAAAAAAATTATTAAAAAATGGTGGAAAGAGAGAGCCCTTCGCTGGCGTGGACTCTGGAATCCTACAGGGGTGTGTAAATGGGCTAGAAGCTGATGCCACAGCGATAACCAGCTCGGGGTGGCCCAACCGGTTATACACAACTTATTTGAAATCAAGAAAAAAAAATGAATAACATAAGGACTATAAAAAATCCACTTCGAAACTAACTTAAAAGTAATCAGAGCAAAGGCGATAGAAAGATCGCTTTATTTTTTAAAGTGGAGGAATCTGAGTGAAAGCCGATTTATTAAATTTACATAAATCCGAAATATCAGATTTTGCGTCTGCAGAAACACAGGAGAGATCTCTGTTTCTCCGCGAGAAAAAAAAAAAAACAACAAACGTTGGATTGTTTTTTCCCCTTAATATTGCAGGACAGCAATCGGCAAAGGCAGTTAGGAAAATACAAACGAGGGCACTGAGAAGGGGAATGCCCTTCTCTCGTACAAGCAGATTAAAGTTGCTTGCGTGTAAGAAATACGCTGTCTGAGCAAACGAAACGAAAAAAAGGGACGACGCAAGGCATCCCTCCAAGAGTCTCATGAGCCAAGCGTTTTCCAGAGGAAAAACAAAAACCAGGGACTCACCACCACGGAAAACCGTTTCTTTAAAGTTTATTGATTGATTTAAAGTGTTTAGCAAACAAAGTGCTTTCTATATCATCTCTTGCTCGTTACTCCCATACCTTAGACATTAGTTATAAAGTTAAAACTTTTTTTCCGTTTTTGTAACAACCAGAAATATACAGAAATGATTAAGGTAAAAACCCACCCCCGCGCCCCCTCCCCGCCTCTGCCCCAGCTCCGGGTTTCGCTGGGGAGCGACGGGTGTGAAACAAAACCGTCATCACCGTGAGGTCACGGCGGGGAGCGGCCTCTCAGCAGTGTCGAGGGATGGGACGGATAGTTCTGCGTTTTACCCTGAGAGTCAGACGGGTACATAATCTACTTTGTTAAAGTCTTTTAACGAATAAAATCGAAGCCAAAAATAATAATAATAATTACAAAAAATAAACCCACATAATAACGATGAAAATAAAAATACAGGTAACGATGGTTTACACCTACTCGTATGTACATGGGGGAGGAAGGTATTTCCTCCTCCTCCTACTCCCCTCGGGAGTGCAGTCCGGACACATCGCGTATAAAAAGGGGTGTAGAAAGGAAGGGGTTTGGGGTTAGGGGGCGGGAGGGGGGTGAGAAAGAAGGGCTTTATAGATGCGGGGTGTAGAAAGCCGGAGCGCCGTAAGTCTGCGAGCCCAGGACGAAGGGCGAGAGGACGGCGGGGCTGGGCAGAAAGGGCAGCTGGGCGGCACAGACCAGCCCTCCCGCGGGATGCCCCGCGTAGCTGCCGGGGCCGTGCATGGACAGCGGGTTGCCCATGGGGGGCGAGTGGCTGAGGGGGCTGAGCCCCCCGGGCAGCGCCCCGCCGCCCAGCCCACCGCCCGCCCCGCCAGCACCTCCGGCTCCACCGCCGCCGGTGGGAGCGCTGGTGTCGGCCCCCGGGTTCTGCTTCTTCCACTTGGTGCGGCGGTTCTGGAACCAGATCTTCACCTGCGTCTCGGTGAGGCTGAGGGAGAGCGCCAGGTTGAGGCGCTCGCACACCGACAGGTACCGCGTGGACTTGAACTTGTTCTCCAGCGCCACCAGCTGCTCGTAGGTGAAAGCTGTCCGAGCCCGCCGGGGCTTCCCCGACTTCGAGTCCGAGCCTGTTCTCTTCCTCTTGGGCTTGGCTGCTTGGCTCTGCTGCCCGCTGCCGGGACCCGCCGGCGGCGGCTGCTGCTGCTGCGGTGGAAGGGGTGGTGGCGGTGGCGGTGGTGCTGGTGGCGGCGGGACACCTCCTGCCTCACCCTCCTCGCCGCGGAGGTGGCCCTGCTCGGCTTCTGCGGGCACCAGCGAGGAGCTGCTGGTGCTGCTCTCCTCGCTGCACAGCTCCTCGTCGTCGGGGGGTTCGCTGTCGGGGCTGCGGCTCGGCCGGCTGCTGTAGTCCAGGTCGCACTCCTCGGCTTTGTAGAGGTCGCCGTCCTCTGCAGGCAACGAGAGCCCCTGTTAGGACTCGCAGACAGCCCCAGACTCTGACTCTGCTCCCCTCCGGTGCCGCCCCCCGCAGTCAAACCAGCCCCGCGGGGCTTTGCGGAGGATGTACGCGCTTGGCATCCCGGGGCTGCTCGGGGAGAGGGACCGCCCTGCCCAGCATCCCCGCTGCTGCTGGGACAGGGGGGGCTCCGGGGAGAGAGACCGCCCTGCCCAGCATCCCCGCTGCTGCTGGGACAGGGGGGGCTCCGGGGAGAGAGACCGCCCTGCCCAGCATCCCCGCTGCTGCTGGGACAGGGGGGGCTCCGGGGAGAGAGACCGCCCTGCCCAGCATCCCCGCTGCTGCTGGGACAGGCGGGCTCGGGGACCAGGGCTGCCCTGCCCGGCTACCCTAGGCCTCTGGGGAGGATGCACCTTTCAGACATCCCCGCTGCTGCTCGTGGAATAGGACCACCCTTCCCGGCATGGCTGCTGCTGGGATGGAGGGGGCTCGGGGAGAGGGACCACCCTGCCCGGCAACCCCGGGGCTCTGGGGAGAATGTCCCCGCTCGGCACACCCACTGCTGCCGGGACAAGGAGGGCTCGGGACTGCTCTGCCCGGCATCCCCGCTGCTGCTGGAACAAGAGAGCTCGGGCAGTGGGGCTGCCGTGCCCGGATCTCCCAGGGCTCTGGGTAGGATGCACCCTCCTGTATCCCCGGCGCTCTGCACCCACGGATGGATGCGGCCGCTCCGTGCCCCCCGGGATGGGTTGGGAGGAACAAGGCGAGGAACCGTTCGGAAGCGGCTGGGATAGGGCTGGGAGCCTCCTCTGAGGCCGTCCCGGGAGCTGCAGCCCTGAGAATGGGTTTTACCAGCGCTGCCCCCTCCGAGCTACCCATCTTCGTCGGGATGCGGCCAGGGCAGGGGATACACCCCCCTTCCCTCAAAAAGGCGGCTGGAAAGGCCTTCGGGAAGGCAGGACGGGGGGGTCGCGGGGTCCTGATGCCCTGGAAGAAGCCCCTGCTCTCCCCGCCCGGGCCCAGCCGGTCGGGTTTTGGCAGCAAAGATGTCCCAGCGCTGTTAACAATTTTAGTGATGGACATCTCCACATCGATGGGAGATTTGCTGGCTTCTGCTCTGGCATTTTTAACCCTTTCTCCGCCTGGCTTGACCTCTTGTCGCGTCCTAAGATGGAAGTATTAAAGTGGAGTAAATACTTATATTGATTAGCAGAGCAGATGCAAACTTAATTAAACCCATTTTGTGTAATGTACAAACTAGTTAACGGTCATTTAATTTATTTGGGTTTATATTACGCTCCAATTAACGGGTCTCCATCGGAGAGCAGGGTAATTATCCGATATTTAAGGCTATTGGACTGCTGCCGAAGGTTCTGTCTTGATGAAGCCTGAAAGCAGGTTGCATTTTGCAGAGCGCCCGCTCCTCCCGCCCTCGAACGGGGCTCGAACTCCTCTGGGGGAGCCGGGAGGCGAATCCTCCCCGGTTTCTACCGCCGCAGGAACGGGAATTGCGGGAAGCACCGTGGGTAGAGGCCCAGAACCACCATCCTTATTTGCCGGTGCTTTCACACCCTTCTAAACTTCCTTCCACTCGCACCTGCAACTGAGGTGCAGCTCAAGGGCTCGCTTAAATTAGTTAATCGAGATAAGCAAATGGAAAGCGAATCGCCCATCTCTCACTCTTATCCTGTGGGCACTTTAGTTATTTTTAATCCCCTCCCCCCCCCAACTGAACACTCTATTGCACCTCAAATTTGGTCCCTAACCTAAAGCCGGACACCCTAAAACTCGTATATAAACCTAGAGGTGGTTTGTTTCAGCAAACGGTTTGAATACATACAAAATAAAAATGTTTTGAATTAGCTAATTTCAGCTAAGGTTGGATACTGCAGACTCGCTAGGGAAGAAAAGGCCAGAGAAGTTTATTACAATCATTTTTGCTCTCAGAAAATATCCCTTAATAACTCGGGGTTTATTAAGAGCCCTTTCCAGCTTTCTGTTCGAAGAGGCGCCTGGAAAAGGTGAGCGAGCCCCGTCGCGAGCCCCGCTAGTTTTTCCCCGACCCTTTGCATGCAAACGAGCATCCTGCAACCTGTAGAGCTCGTTAGAAACTGCAGTGCGTAATTTTTTTGCAACAAGAATTGATAAAAAGTGCGTGCAAACAGGGCTGCGGGGCAGATCTGGGGACTGAGAGCAACGCCGCTTTCGTACACATTGACTGAGGAAGGTGTTGCGGGCATTTTAGGCTGTATTTTTTTTTTTGCAGTAAACGCTAGGAAATCGCGGCTGTAGCTTAAATAAAATTTTCTTTAAGCAGAAAAATGCAGCGCGAATACAGTTGGCGGCGGAGATTGACGCTGCACTCGAGATTTTGTTTCTGAAAGACATTACATTTTAATTTAATACGGAGTTTTAACTGTTATTTTAAACGTTAAACTAGTTTTACGAGTGGTGCTAGACGAGCTCAGTTTTTACTCTCTTTTTATCAGAAAGCCTTTGCATTTTCCGAGTGTTTTTACTTTCTGGTCAGATTTACTTCTCGGAACGCTTCTGTGAAACTGAAGCTTGAGTTATTATTAATTACGATGGGGAAAGAGAAGAATTAAAATTCGTGATTTTCGAGCAGTCACAAATCTGTTCGTGACTCTTGCCGTGGTATTAAGGCGCTAGGACTGAAGGGAGAAACATGCCAAGTGTCCGGGAACCTTGTCAGTAGTTGAAGCGCGCCGCTTCGTGATGCCTCCCAATATATTTATTTTTAGAGAAGTGATCGAGTTGCATTTCTCACCTTGTCTGGAGATAAAAGTGGGAGATAAGCGACGAACTGACCTCGTCAGTCTTTGTGATCGCCCAGATCTATTTAGTATGACAAATTCAGATGAGTTTATACGAATAATTACCGCAGCTACGCTCTGCTTTAAAAATATCTTTTTAATTCTGTTTATGCCCCGTTCCTGTTTTTGCTTTAAAGACGAAAAACCGGTCTGTTGTAAAAGGCTGAGGCTGGAGCAGATTCCAGACCTCTTTTGCTGCCTCGTTTTAATTGAAAGAGTCTTGCTATGGAGGGATTAGGTAGCTCCGAGTCCTCCTCTCCTGCCCCAGACACAGAGAAATTATTTTTCTCTATCTGAGAAGTTTATCCCCTGCCACTCGACTCCTCTCCTCTTCCCTCCCAGAACACAGAATAGCTATAGATATTTTTCACAACTACCCTCTTTTCCCGGAAATCCTCCGATATCCCCAGAATCGCGGTGTTTAGAGGTGAGAAACTTGGAATATTTGGACCCAGAAAGAAAAAGCAATCTAGAGCTTGGGTCGAATGCAATTCCCGATCAATAGCGAGCCCTAATAAGTGTAATAGGTTTTAATCGAGTAATTATCCGAATTTTGACCCTATAATTTAGATGTTAGGGAAGAGTTTGCAAGGTGCTTGAAAGAGATATGCACAATTCGATAATAGGATATCGATCCAGGCAGTCCTACATGCCACTCTGGGGCGATTTCCCCCATTATCCAGCCTCTTTACGCTGCTAAGCACATTTTACCTTAAATGTAATCGAAGGAATTTAATTGTTTTTCCAGAGATAACCAGCATTTTGTCACAATTAGTCTGATTTGTCCTAAAAAAAGCCAAGGGGAGAGAGAAAATTGAATCTGTCGCCCAGAGCAACGGGCGGGAGGAGGGGAAGGGAAGGGAGAGAGGATCTGGAGCCTTGGGGAGAGATACAGAAAAGTCATAAATAAAATAAAGGTGAGATAGAGGCAAGAAGAGGGGGAGTCGCATCCCCGGCACTCTGGAGCCTCAGCTCTGGGAGTTAGTTTGTCGGAGCTCACACCCAGGGATGGCTCTTCCCGGGAGGAGGAAGAGGATGGTGGGATCCCCGCCCGACCCGGCACTCCCGGGACTGATCCAGCCGCTTTTCGGGGGTGCACAGGTTCAAGAGGCCGGGGTGTTCCCAGCCCGGCTCCCCGGCGCAGGTGGCGCTAGGAAAGCGGCTGGGGATTGTGCCAGCCTTGGCCTGATTCAGGGTGATGCCCCCGTCCCTCCGCCCTGCAGCCCCCCCCACCTAACGCGGTTTTCCACTTATTTACATCCATGCCGGGAGCGCTTAACGGTCACCAAAGCCTCCAGCGGGGAAAAGACAGTATTTAACAGCATGCAAGCCCCTTCCCCGAGGAGACGAGTGCATCCCCCATCCCGGGGGGGGGGAGCTCCGAGCCCCCCAGCCCCACTTACTGATTAGCTCTGCGGACTTCTTGCACGTGTCGAAATCTTCGACGAGAGCCTTTTGCTCGGCCAGTTCCGTTCCTGAGTCCTCGGGCTTATCCTCCGCCCCCAGCGTGAAGTCGGTCCCCCCCGATTTGTACAAGAGCGCGCACTGTCTCCTTTTGCTGTTGAATTTGTTAGGGTCCAGGATGTCGAGCACGGAGAAGGAGGTGGTTCTATGCACCACGGGCAGCGCGGCCACTGCCCCCTCTTGTCCGGGAGTGTTGCTCTGATTGTCCCCTTGCCTGTCCCTGTTTCCAGGGCAGGAGTAGAGCGGCAGCTGCTCCCCATGGCTGTCCATGCCTTCCCCGTGCAAGCCGCAGGGCTCCCCGCCGATGCCAGCGGGGGCTGCGGGGGCTGTCACCGCCGCCGGGATGGAGATGTCACCGACCTTCTCTCTGCTCACATTCATGACTCTTTGCAGAGCCCCTCTCGGTTGCAACTTCTTTCCCCCCCCCCTCGCCTCCCCTTGCTCCCCCCCCACCTCCTCCTCCGGCGAAGTTGAGCTGGAAACTCCTCCCCAGCCCCGGCTCTGGGGGTCAGCGCTGCTGATACCCAGAAAATACTGATACCCCTGAAAACGCTTCAGCTCCCTGGGGCTGCGCTGGGTCCAGCCGGCCGGGAGCCTCCGAAGGGTGTAGGGAGTCACAAGGTGATGCTCGGCTCAAAGCCTCCACTCAGCAGCTCCTTCTTCTCATCATCCTCACTAGGCTGCCCCCCCCACCCCCCGGACACATACACAGAGAGGCAAGGCTGCGTCTTATTTATGCATTCATATTTAGCACTGGATTGTAATTGGCTGCAAATTAATCCCTTGCCCATAATAGTCTGTAATCTTCATCACTGGAGGAGAGACACGGTGAAAGTGTGTGCCGGGGGGAGGGGGGCAGAGAGGGAGAGAGCGAATGAAGGATGGTGCTGGCTGTGATATACTTGGCTGTCAGCTCTGTTTCAGCACACCTCCACTCATCTGGAAAGCATCTAAATAGCCTTATTTGGAGAAGTGGGAGGAGATGACGCTTTCTTTTAAATAATTGCGGGATCAATATAAAGAAGATATTATACACAGAAAATGGGAACTTAAGGTCTTCCATCCCTAATAGCAGAGTTAGATGATCAAAAGGGGATTATGTGCGCGTGTGGACTCAGAGGTGTCATCCCCCAGCACCTGTTTGCTTTCCCTGCTGGTTTTATTAAATTAGAACAAAAGCAGAAAATTATGGATGAATGCTTAGTGATTGGAGCGGGGTTTGTGTCCGCAGCCTCACACGTTTCCCTCTCTCTCCTTGTGCTAATTAATTAAAATTAAATATCAAATGTAAGTGCCATGAACGTGCCGAGAGAAAATTAATACCTTTAAACGGCACAAGACAAACCACGACGATCAATAAATTCTGAGTAACTGTGAGAAAGGGTCTGTTCCCTCGATGCAAGAGTAAACCAGACCCAACTTCCACTTTCGGAAAAAAAAAAAAAGAAAACCCAACCCCAAGCCTCTGTCATTAAAAGTGGTTTTAATTACGGAGAATGAAGATATAGGAATAAAAGTTATCCACGAATTATAAAATCCGATTTTCTTCCCCTACCTAATTTCCTCCCCTTTCCTGTATAGCCGTCTGTTCTTTGACCATATCAATTTCATTCTTGTTTTGGACGCTCCGTCGCTACTCAGTTTGAATTAGCTGCCAGGAAAAAAAAAAAGGGGGGGGGGTGTAGGAAAACAGAGAAAGCATAAAAGGAAAATTAGATTTTTTTTTGTCTTTGAGGCTGGTGACACATACAAGGACAGGTCCTTTGCAATTACCGCGGGCAATGATCCTTTAGAAAGCAGAAATTAAAAGTTGGGAGAAATAATGGGTAAAACAATCAGCTTGTAATTTTGGTAGGGCTTGGACATGATTAGTCCATCAGCGGGCTGGGCCCAGGGGAGTCCCGCTGAGCAGGAGCCCACAACAGCCCCCGCTCATATATTATACGCCAGCCCTTAGATTTTAATCAGACACCACAACAGTGTCCTTTCCCTTTTATGACTTTATTATGCTTTATCTTTAAATTATAAATCACCTCCTGGGTTGAAATGGTATGTATAATCTCTGATCGTGTGTAGGTAATTACCTCTCCCCCTTTCCCTGACCTTACCGGCGGGGCTGCCACCACACGGCGAGAGGCAAGTTTCAATCTGCGTGTACACACTCTGACACAAACACACACCCGTCTGTTTGTTTGGCTTTTTTAGCAGCTTCTCTTTCCCTCCTCCTCCAGCCGTGCCTCTGCTCTCTTCTTTCGGATAAATTTTCCTCCCATCGCTTCTGCCCGCAGTCTCGCAATATTATTTATGAAACAGAGATGGTAGTTTAGGTAGATGTCAATGACTTGGCTTTATCAGATTTGCTGTGGCAGTCGCCTACATTTGTACCTTTTTCGGAGAGAATGCGGGTATTTTCGGCGGGCGGGATACATTTTATTCCCTGGATCCGTACGTCTTAGGAAAAAAATTAATACCAATTGCAATTTTCTCTCTGTGCCTGGTTGTCTGGGCGGGGACAGTCCCCGAGCACGGTCCACAGCGGCTAAATTAGCACAAATTCACAGAATTGCACCGGGTGTTTGGAGGAGAAGGAGCCACATCCCCCGGGAGCATCGCAGCCAGGGGCACCAAGAGACACAGCCTCCTCTCTCCCCGGGATACTGGGGAGGCACTGCCAGGCCTCCTATCCCACCGGGACCCCCAACCCACCCGGCGTTTGTGTTTGTTGGCGGTTTAAAGCGAGTGTTATAAAGATGTTCTATTGCTCCTAATCACAATTGATTGTCAATTAGAGCCTCATTTGTGCAATCTCCATCCATCTGCCATCTCTGGTTATCTGTTCACCAGAAAGTTAGCGCTGATTATGGGGCCTTAGATGAGTTGTGACATGTAATATCTCTCTCGCGATCGGGCCGGGTGACTGGTCCCGTCCTGCTCTCCACGAAGACGGTCCTTGCCTTTTTCTTTACAAGGAGGGATGAGCAACAGCTCGGGACCAGCTGGAAGGGATGCTGGGAGGTGGAGGGTCAGACAGGGCACCCCTCGAAAGGCAGCATAGAACCAATGCAAGAACCAGGTTCCCTCTATTTTGGACCGGGGCTGGGGAAAGCTCCCACGAAAATATTGCCTTCTCCAAAATAAATAGAGAAACGCACGGAAAACCCTCGCGTTTTTACAAGCCTCCTCGCCGCAGCGATAGTTATCTCTGTAGTTAGGCTGAATTATACCTGCGGGGAGGTGATATTTCCAATGCCTGAAGGCATCGCTGACCAGAGCATCTCCCGGGAGCCGTCGGTCGCTCCCGCATCCTGGAGCCTCACCGTGTGCCCCCAAGGAGAGGGGAGACCTCGGGTTCCCCTCGGGATGTCGCGTTTAAAGATAGGATGCGATGCCTTGGTTTTACAAGGGCAGGGCAGAAGGGCCCCACGGAAGGCTGTGCCTCAAGTCCCGCCGGTGCCCGGTCACCCTTCTCCCTTCGAGGGAGGATACCGGGCACCCCGAGGGAACCGGGGTGGGGGGGGGCCCAGAGCCGAGGCCTCTGGCAGACGGGGTGTTGCTGAAGGTCGGAGGGGAGGTACCGCTCTCTCCCACAGCTACGAGCGGCTTTCCGCCTCGAACTTAATTAGCTAATACTGAATTTCAAATTAGATTTTAGCAACGTCTGCATCAACGAATGATTTTTTTTTTTTTTTTTTTCCTTCCCCTTTTGACTATTCACCATTCATCCCCTTCCCAGTCCCTGGTGGGTGTGGAGCTCCGGGTAATTAAGGGCATTTATCGCCGCGCTAAAACAATTTAGGAGCCCTCGCTGCGCCGAGAAGGTCACTCCGGCGGCTGCAGCAGGCGCGGAGCCTCCGCATCCCTCCGCGCCTCTCAGCCCTGTTACGGCGAGGTCTCCCCGGTGAGCCCGGCTGGGCAGTCTGGCAGGTCCTTTAGACTCCTCTCCTTCCCCATTTTGTTTCCAAGAGCAAACGGGCTCCAAAATTCCTCTCATTCTTCTTCTTTGAGCGGTTTCCTCCGTTATTATTATTGTTATTATTATTATTATTATTATTTTGTGTGTCCCTGGCGGGCCAGCCTCTGCCTCGCGCATAGTTCTTGGTCTCATCCTGATTTTTGTGCCCCGCGACATCCTCTCCGTGCAGGGCAGAGCTGAGAACCAGCAGTCATCTCGGAGTGCTCGGTTCTCCCCGGGGAGGTGGGGGACCATTCCCACCCCCCCCAAAATCAAGGAATTAATTAACTCTATCCACGATGGTAAATGATTTAGGGGCAAAAAAAAAAGATTCTGAAGCAGATCTCGCCCTCTATCAATGCAGTGTCAGGTCCTCATAGCAGAAGATTTAAAAGCCCTGGGGATTCCAGGTTAGGGTAGTAATGAGCTTAATTGAGGTTAATGCTTCCTGCACAGCTCCTTGATTATTAAATTAATATTATCACACACATGAATCATAATTAGAAGTTTAAATAATGCTCTAGGGAAATCCTCGGCGGATCTATTAAACAGTTCCCTTCCCTCTCGCTGGCTCCCTCCCAGCTCCCCGGCAGCGGAGGGGGAGGCTGGGGCTGGGTGCTGCTGCGGGGACGGGACGGAGGGAGAGGTGCCCCCAAGGGTCGCTTGGGGAGGGAGGGGGAAGAGAGGGACAGTGGCATCCACGGTCCCTTGTCTCCCTTCAAACCCCATCTCGGAGGATCCCCGTTCGAACAGCTCTTTCCCCCCCCCCCCCCCCCACCTCATTTGGGCGCTTATCTCCCAGCACCGGGGAGTTTATATAAAATACTAATAAAGTGCCTTGTTGTCACTTATCGCGTCTGGGATCGCCTCTGCAGGGGCTTTTTCACACACCTCGCGAAAGCCGATCCGTTTTGCTGGCAGGAGGCTGCAGGCTCTCCGCAAAGAGCATCCCCGCAGGGATGCTGGGCAAGACCCTCCCTTCTCCAGGTACCAACCCCAGGTCCCCAGTCCCTGGCACGGCCGAGACACGCGTGGGCAGCACCCCTGGGGTCCGGTCTGGCTGGAGGAGCAGAGAACAGCCCCCCCCTTTTTCGTCCCCTCATTTCTCGAGCAGGGATGCTGCACCGACAGCAGCACCGTCCCGTTTGCGGGCACCGGGGACACACGTGCTTCAGGAACTAGATTATTATTATCATTATTATCATTATTATCATTATTATTTCCAACGAAAGATTGAAAGAGGGGGTGGAAGCAGTTGTGGAAGGGGCACACACACAGACCCTGTGCATCGCGGGGGTCGTGGACGTAAAGAAAAAAATAAAATGAAAGAGAAATCAGATGGCCGGCACGCAGGCAGCTCTCGCTTGCTCTCTCTTTCTTTTTCTATTTATTTTCCTCTCTGTTGTTGAAACATATTGAAGGGGGAGAAAAAGGAAACATTAAGATCAACTGTGAGCCTTGCCGACGGTTTAACGATTTCAAATGAGCTCTGACTCTGGTGAAAATCTGACAATTACCCATCAGGATGGCAGATGATGGTTAAAATTACCAGAAATCAATATTCTCACCGGGTGTCCCAGCCTGATAAGAGAGACCAAGACAATGTTGACTATTAAAGTCGACAGCTTGAGATATTACACTATTAGTTATGCTATTTTTAATAATCTATAATATTTGGGCTATAATTAATTAATTATACGGGTCAGATAATATCTGGGGCTGGAATGAGGTCTGAAGGGTCTATTAAGGTTGGTAATGAGAAAGGAGAAATCTAATCTAAGGACGAGGAGCCGTGAAGGAACAAATATACAACAGACTTCAGATAGAGCGAGAGGGAAGGAGAAGGGCTGTTGCAGACTCAGTGCACACACCTCTGCTCTTCTCATCTCCCAGGCAGAGGGGCTGCCCCTGAGAGCATTTTTCCTCCCCTGCTTCTTTATGCAGGTACCCATCACTTGTGGCAGCAGCCTGGCTCTCAGTGGGATGCTACGGTCTCTGGGAAGCCAGTGAAAGAAAAAAAGGATTGGATCTGTATTAAGGAATTAATGCTAGGAAAATAATAAGGAAAATAATCCCCAAATAAACCCAAATAAGCCATCAACATCCACTCCCTGGCCCCAGCAGCAAATTTCCCTTGTTATTGGGGTGAAGGGACACTTCAGTCCCTCCAATGGCTGCCAAACCTCTCCTCGCAGGTGCAGTGTCTGACATTGGCCGTGGCATCTAAACAGCCTTTGCAGCACCCTGGGTTTGCAGTTGTTTAAGATGTATGTTTACATCCATGCACTAATGGCACATGAATGTGAGCGTAAATATCAGTGCCTATGAATACATTATACCCGGATACTTCTTTCTGAGATACAAGTTTATATGGGAATGTACACAAAATATGCAAATACACACATGAAAGAATAAAAACTAACTGCATTGTAATGCACACGTGTAAATACATCTGTTCATCTTAAAGTGTTTATGTGCATTGCGTGTATCAGCCACATAAAATAGCTTTATTCCATTCTCTGCAAATGAACTTCAAGTCAGGCCCAGTGAATTATAAGCTCTCTTCTCGCTCAGCGTTACTAACCAATATTCTAGGTGTGACACTCAGGGCTTTACCTATTTTACATCGATTATAAAAATCGCTCCTTCTACTGTTACAATAATCCTTTTTCTAAGGGTATATTATTTATCATATTAGTTCTACCCTTATTAGTTACAGGAGGGTGTGTTGAACAATATCCTTTCGTACAGAATGATGAAAACCACATTTTCTAGTTATGCTCAGATTAGCCAGGGTACTAAACCTTTCTTTTTCCAAGTAACATCTCAATTTCATCACTTTCAACAGGCCTCTCTTGGTCATGCTTTTCTCAGCGCTCTACTAATAAGGCAGTATTTGTCCAGATCTGGACACCAGAGCAGTATTAAAAAAGTGTTTGTGATGGCAGAGATCTCTCTTGGAAACTGCTATAGTTCAATAGGATTCAGTCCTTCCCCAGCTGTTGTCTTTTGCTAATTGAAACCCAAAGCAGAGTCTGTAGAAGATGCAAGCAATAGGCTGATGCTACATTGCTCTGTGTCTCCTTTGCATCCAGCACTGTTTTTTCCCTCTTCTTCCCAAGCCAGTGCCTTGGGAAGATGATGAGGTGTTTGATTGAAGGCAAACCTCAGAAACTACTAGGTGGGCATGGAAGACACAGCTCCTGCAGGCATTACCCACAGTATCTTCTCAGGAAAAAACAACCCTATGAGCAGATGAAGGTCAAGAAGAGAAAAAGAGATTCTTCTATTTCTTCCATTGTTTTTGTTTTTATATGGAAAGGAGTAAATTAACAAGAAGATCTATTTTTTTTTTCTCTTCATATTTAGACAGGAGGTTCACGATACCACCAGGGCTTAGCAGATGGGATGGGTTGGTGAAAATGTCCCCAGCTCTTGTTGACTGTTGTATGATTTTCAAATGCTGGCAGAACAGGGGAAACACGAGCGTGCACAGGGCACTTGGAGGGAGCTGAAACTGAGCCTCCAAGTTTTTCAGTCCAGGAGCAAAGCAAGAAGCCAAAACTCCAGCCCTATTAACTTAATCGTTCTGTAGAGTAACCCTGGTGAATTCAATGAAGACTGCCACATCCCTAATTTGCCCACATTGACAGGCTGCTCCAGGCTGCTTCTGTTGCCCATGTTCCTAACTACAGAAAACGATGCCAAGCTGTTTCTGTAGTCTCTTCCTAATTTTTTGAACCTGAGCAACTTCTACTACATCCCAGACTTCTGGCTTCCACTGAAGAACTTCCCTAAGTCTCCACACTGTTATTCGTGGAGAATTTGATTTGGAAGGGACAGAGGAGGCATACAGTTACAGTTATGAATTAGTCTTGTCAAATAGAAGCTCAAATGGCAGGGCACTGCTCCTCTACCATGATTTTTTTTTATTTAAGCATTTAGAAATTAAGGTGATAGAGACATGAGACACACCGAGAATAGCAACGTTATTCTTTTGGATCGAATCTAGGGAGCTAAATCAAAGGAGCAGCTCTACAAACTGGTGCAGATTGGGCTAGCTCCATCAGCTGATTTACACCAGGAGGGGCTCTAATGTTGCTTTGTCGCAAGACTTTATTGATATTTGAAATCTCAGTCTTGTCAGTACTGAGAAACTTCCTGCATATTCAAGTAAGCATCTTGAAGGCACTGTCCAAAGTGCTTTTGTAACCAGGTTAGAGTATTTTAGGGCATGTCTGGCATGCAGCTACTCCTCTCTTTAATGCAATGGTCCTGGCTGAGATGTAGTAATTCACTGTTCAGTTCCAGACTGGGGAGGAGGGAAGGTAATTTTTTAGACTGCCTAAATGCAGATTGAAAGCATGTCCTCCTGTTTAGAATGAGACAAAGTGGGTACACTGGAGCATTTTGCAACCATTTTCTGTATGCTTAAAATAGATGCAAAAAACTGCACCAGGCAGTAGGCAACAGAAATGCCACATGCCTCAGTGCTAGAGAGAAATGCTTCTTAATTTAAGCACTTGAAAGCCAAATCCAAGCTAAAATTCTCATTTTATCCATACATTCAACATGAAAATTTGGACCTGAACTCATAGCCAGGTACCTTGGATTCTGAAGCAGATTGATTTGTAATTTCAGATTTATTTCAATTAAGATCTGGACTATTCATCAAGCAGATTAACTGATTGCTGCAACACATCCAAACAACATAAGCCTACTTGTATTTGCAGGGGCACCTGACACAAGGTATCTGCGTGGCCGACTCTACTGGATGAAAGGCTTGTGAACTCCATCAGCCAGGAATCTTAAATGTGAAGGAAAACATCATGAAGTGTGGTAAGTCAGCGACTGATAATACTGTGGCATTTGGAAGTGCACCCTTTTTGATACCAGTGGGATATCAGGGAAAACTAGGGAAAAGATTTGCAGATAAGACATAAAAGTCACTGAGGTTGAAGTTCAAAGCAGCAAAGAATCCTGTCTTGTCCCTGCAGATAAAAAAGAGTAGTTAAAAGTATAGTATTTATTGTCCTTTTTAGCAAATTGTCAATACCCAGAACATCATAAACAAGTGTCAGACAGTACAGTAATTCTGTTACAGAAATAACAAACAAAAGTACACCCTCAGCTATTTATAACTGGACTTTGGTTTGAAAATAGTATCATTCTGTAAATGATATCGTTCTCTACTAAGCAGGGCTCCGTGCCAAACCTGGAGCCCTTGCTTAAGCTTGACATCTGTTCATGGAAAGCAGCATTTACTCATGTTTTTTATCATTGGATGATGGGAATTTCAGAACAGTTGTACATATAGTGTTGCTTTGAGAAGGATATCATAAATTGAAGGAGAAAAATCATAAATACATATATAAATTTGTCTGTAATTTGCTTTTCTCATAAATGTGTGAGTCCCCTTTTCTGGCTATTGAAATCACTTCAGATACAGGCAGTGAGAACTATCTGTACCTGGGGTAGAACCAGGAATGGGAACAAAACTCCCAAGTGCCCAGTTCTAGCTGCTATTTCTGATTATAAACTTTGACTGAAAAATAAGTCAAAGTGGTTATGAAATGTAGATGAGGGTGGGAAGGATTCCCCAAATTAGAAGTTTCATTTTTTTTTGATTCTGCTGTTTAAAGGTTAATTATCTACTCCAAGTTACCTGTCTTGGCTGGCACCTTAGTTATTGCATGGAAGAAAACGTTTCCGTGGGGCTTTTCATCCCACCGGTCTTGGACACCTTAGGATCTAAGGCACACAGGAAAACTGTGCAACTGTTCCTTCTGCCTTTTCAGGCAGAGAAACCAGTCTGGGTTCCTGGTTACAACTTTGCTGTTTAAACATGGAAATGCATGTAACTTTCCCAAGTGGTTTTGGGAGACGGTTGAAAGGCAAAAGCCTTGCTGAAATTTGTGGTTCTGGCATTTTCTTTTGCCTTAAATCTGCTTTCAGTTCTAAACTGCAATACCAAGATGGTGGGTTTGTATCAAATATGCCTCTTAGTTTATCCATCAACAGAGTCCCATGCCCTGATTCTAAGCCTCACAGAAACTGAGGGGAATCTTAGTGTTAGTGGACACTGGCTCAGTCCCAAAGACAATTTCAGTCACACCTTTATTTCATTTTTAAGAGAATCAATTGCTCTAAAGCTGATGACACGTGTATCTTTATTAGTCTGCCCTAGTTACCAGTATAGGTTCACTCTGTACCCCCTTGGGTTGCCAAACACAATCTGTTTGACTGATGTCAGGTCCATTTCTTTGCACGATCATTCTTCTGGCAGTCAATACTGAGGTTTTTTAAGGTATCGACCAGACAGCTATTGGATGAGTCAGGGCCACATGACCTACTGACCTACAATACTGTAGCAAAAGTGGTGAAGATATGAAATCAATAACTTTATTGAAACAAATATCTGAGACGACACTTTCTGCAGAAGGATTAAATGAGGGGGATTGTTGTGGAAATGGGTCAAATTCTATGTGGCTTATTCATGTAAGAACCCAGTCAGGTTAATGGGAATTCACACACGAGTGGGAGAAGCAGAAGAGCAACCTTTGGTCCAGCCTCAGGGTGTGCTGGGCTTAAAAAGGGTGTGTGGTCCAACAGAGAAACATGCACAGAGGTCTAGGAAACCAGGATGTATCTACTGGAATGACTCTGCAAGCTCGAAGGAGTGTGGGTTGCTCTGGGATGCCTTTCAAGGCAAAATGTGGGTCATCTGTTTCCACTGCTGGCTTCAGGGGGAGTTGTGGATGCTCAGCACCTCAGAAGTTGTGGCAGGTCCTGGGGAATTATATGTGCACAAATATACTTTTTGTGCAAAAATATACTTGATGTGCACATATAGTGGTCATAGATTTGAAACTGTTTGTGTGGTCTCACAAGGATGGAGAAATAATGGTAAACCCATACTAGAGTGGTTTTGGCAACTAAGAAGCACAGCCTCATCATCATTACCACGTGCTCAGTGATTCTGGTGTTCCTACACCAGAATCCTACACCAGTTCTGGTTTTCATTCTTATCTGTTTTTTCCTTAATGCTTGAGTAAAATCTGAGCCCTTTAGCATTCCTCAAAGCAGAAAATGTAATCAGAACCAGTGGATACACAAATTCTTGCTGTTGTTTACTGTGGAACCACAGGAAAGAGATTTTAATAAAATAAGTTATTTAATTTTCTCAAAAAAATGTTTTTGGTTGTGAAGCAAAGAAGAAAGAAAAAGTGAAGAAAAGCTCAATAAACAGCCACTTTATTACTGTTACTAGAAATAAAATAAGGGTAAGACTTGGCTACTGTTTTATTGTAGCTGTGAATTCCCTTCTTTCATTTAAGTGTCTGTCACATTAGCAGAAAAATACTGACCACTCCAAAGTGTGTACACTGGCAATGACTATGCCCATTTTTCATTTTAAATAACTTCCAGCCATTCCTTCCCTTCTGGAGTTGGAGGTGGCAGGCTACTATAGATAAGTGTGCAAAACAAAAGCAGCATCTTTCCATGGGCTCTAGGTCAGAATCTGGCACAAGTCCCTTGCTGTGGCTTTGCTCAGTTCACACTGTAACACATTCTCAGATTCATTGAAAGAATTAAAATGAAAAGAATTGGCTTGAATAGATGCACTTTATTTAAAGCTGCTACATTGTGTTAAACTTAATAACAAACAAAATTATTCCCAAATGACTTCTTGCTGTTGAATGTGTTTTGTCAACTGAAATGAATTAATCATGAGGCCACTTTGCGTCAGGGATTTTGTACATCAAACATTTCTCTTTGTACTACAATGTTGAAATGATGGCTTGTAAGCCAAGCCTAGTAGATATAGATATTTATATACAAGTTTAACTGCACTGATTAAGGACTGAAGTGACTTGAAATCAGACTTGTGAAATATTTTTTTTGGAAATAAATACAATATTTACACTATTATCGATAACAAGCTCTTACACAATACATGTATTTGGGAGGTGAGCTTGACAAAGATCTTCTAGCAGTAGAAGACATGCAGGAATTAGGCCAGAAATGAACTCAATAGTGAAATTCAGACATGAGTTAGGCTCCTCCAAAGTACGGTGCATGTTTCCTGCTCACATACATCTCTGTAGCACTCGCTGTTAAATTAGGCTGTAATGTCCCTCTGCATTTTAAGCAATCCCAGATGAGACCACCCTTCTTCCTGTCTGTGAAATCAATTGGACAGAGCAAAACACTACCAACTGTGATGAAAAGCAGCAGAATTGGGCAAAAATGGCCTTCAAAGTTATATTACAATGGCAGGCAGGTGCACCAGTAATATTATATATAATGAGGCATTGGGCAGGCAGCACGCACTTGTGGCATTTATCTCTTTATCTGCCTTCATGAGCTACCTTTTACTGCAGCTTCTTCAGAGTTTGGATGTGAGCTGATGTATTTTTTTAACATGCTCTTTATCTTTCCATATTCTGTATCTCCATGTGGAAATATCTCCATAATTTCCTCCATCACACGTTCCATAGTGACAATGATAGTAATGGCCAACCCTTTGGCATTTGATGGTCTTCCATCAGCTTTACTTAATGACTGCATCTCACGTGTGTAAAGCTACCTGGTGTCCTTCAGAGAAGTCATCTTTGTTACTCTTCTTCTTTCAAACCCAGTGAAATCAGGTGGATGTTTTGGTCCAAAGGGAGAGAGGGGATACGGTTGGACTGGATCTCAAAGGTCTTTTCCAACCAGATGATTTTATGACTCTATGACACCATAGATGAGAGCCTTTCCCATAAAATGGCCTGTTGGTATCCTTTTTGTATTTATTCCTGGCTATACTGATTCTGTCTGGAGCAATGCAACACAGGGAAAATATATTTGCTGTCAAAAGTCACTGGGCATTTTGCAGTCAGGGACTCCCGAATGCACAAGCCATTTGCAGTCCAAGTGATCTGTTCTTATATTCATGTTGGGGAAATACTTCATAGCTCTACTTTCTTGATATATTTTGTATAACATTATTGTTTCTCTATACTATCTGACTATTTTCTATAACAAGCTCACAACAGAAACCCCAGGGCTTTACTATTGTTATAATAATGGGGATCTGACATGGCATAGACCTCTCTGCTTTACACACACACGTTTTTTTTAAATTTCTATGACAATATAACATTCTTCTTGTATGATTGTTAAGTTTTTTGCTCTTATCATTCTGCCCTTTGTCTTACCTTCACTGCAACTGCAGCCGATAGACTTTGGTTCAGAAGTTTGCACTCAGGCTGTTGGTAGGAAATCCTCCTGGGGACTGAACTTTGTAGAAAGACTATCTGAATTAAATTATTTATAATGAGCATGCATGGCAATTGAAGCCTTGCAGTGCTGACTGCTGGCTGGGGGTGTGAAATGAATACATTACATTCAAATAAGTGGAAGAAGCCTTAATGCTCCTGCAGCACGCGCTGTTTGCTAATCCATGGTATTTACATTCTCTGCCTCTTTCCCTTAAATGTTTGCACCTTCACAGATATTTTCTCAGGATTGAGAGACCTCCTGATATAATAGCAGGTAATCTGTACTGAACCCCAGCACCAACTGATTACCAGACCTGCCTGAATTACTGTATGCTATTACAGTATTTTAGGAACCTGTAATATCCACCATTACTTTCTCTTGTGCGAGCCCTCAGACTGACTTGCCGTTGCCATTTTTCCCTCTTTGGCAAATAAATATTGTAGTGTATCCAATACAATCAGCAGAGTGTAACCAGAGTGTATGAGTTTTTAGCACAGATAATTAAAGCCCAGCATTCTCCACTGTAACAATTACAAGTACTTGAGAAAGCAATGACAAGGTCATCCTGTGAATGTGGCCATCAATCAGGGAATTCGTTGCCTTAATAAAACAATAACCCACTTGTTTAGAAACTAACGTACAGAGGCAACAAAATTGTTTCTTTTAACATATGTTCCCTTAACCAAATACATAAATGTGGAGCAATAGCACAGAGAGCACGTTTAGCTAATTAAGACCAATTTCTCCTATCTGCCCCAGGTGCCTTCAGTTGTGACTAAAACTTTATGTTGGAATAGAGGAGGCTGTTCCTTCTCTTTGGGAGTGATGTGGTGGCACACATGCTCTGCAGGCAGCCTGGACCCAGAGTGATGCATTCTGAGCTTCCCCAGCAGCACCCACAGTTGGTACAATCGCTCTCTTGGGTAAGTACTGGAATGCTTCAGTTGTCCAGCATCACCTACTCTCATATAGTTGTTCACAAATCCAAGCTTAAGCATAGCCTTGGATTAGAAAGTGAGAATTTTGAGTTTATTTAGTGAGTTATATAGCCTGAACTCAGGATCTGCCTTTCCATAATCTGAATAGACTGTGGCTTTGGGTCATGCTTGGGTGATACACGGCAGGGACTCAGGTCCTATCACAGGGACTTGTGTCCTGGACCTACCCTATTCTTGAGTCAGTGTAGGCACTTCAGCTGCATTTCTCCTGCCCTCGAAGGTTGTTTCCTGGGCTGTCCATAGAGCTTGGCTCTGTGCTGGAAGGATGCCTCACAGGTGTGCACGAGGGATGCTCAACACCTACCAGGTGTTCCCTCATAAAATTTGACTTTCCTCATCTCTTGGAGTGACCCCACAAGTACAGAGAGCACAAAGGTCCCTGGTTTTGTGTATTACACTTGTGCCTCACGTTCAGCTCCCTTGTATTCATGGTGGGCTTCTTCAGAACATCTACCTGCATCCAAGGCAAGGCAGGGGACTTATAAAGAGAGACCCACCAGGACCAATGCATTCTCAGCTCCACACACAAAGTCCAATGGACTCACTGGCCTTCCCAAGCAAGGTGTTACCCTGACAGAAGGAATAAAACTCTTGATGAAATTCATGGTACAGAGCAAGTCCATCCTGATTATCTGTTTTGCAGCTAGTCACTGCAGAAAGAGGACAACCTGGGCAGGTAGCATGTCCTTTTCAAGCCTGCATCTAGGTGTCAAGACACAAAGCAGAGATTGCACAGTGTCCTTATTTCTTTATTGTCTACAAGTAAGTTTAGTTTGTAAACCCTGGATTGTGTAGTTGTGATGTATTTTAAACAAAAAGAATTTAAATTGATACGGCAACTCTTACCTGAGCATCTCAAGTTCTTTATAAAGTTAAGGGCCAGATCCCAAAGAGTCAGAAATCAGACTAAATGCACTGTAGTGGGACTTTACAGGGATGAATTTGTTGAGTATTGGAAAGGGAACTATGGTTTTCAATCCTAACACAGGCAAAATTTCTACAGTGAAGATACTAAAGGTCCCAAGCGTTAAGTATTTTTAAACACCTGATTCTTAAAGGCAGTTGACCATCCACAAATTAATTGGATGCTTTCAGATTTAGTATTAAAGAGTTCCTCTTGCTCAAGGACTGCTCAGTGCCATGATTTTCAGCTTGGACATCCATGGCAGAGGGGTTGGAATTGGGTGATCTTTAAGGTTCCTTCTGACCCAAACCATTCTATGGTCCTATGACTCTATGACAAGACTGATCCATAGGCTAAGGGGTGTGTTGAAGGGTGAATACAGTGCAGGTAAGGGGAGCACCCATTTTTCTGTTGATGGAGGTTGCTGACTGCCCCAAACTGCTTTTCAGAACAGCATCAACAGGAGCTGTCTCCTGATACTAATGGTTTGGCAACAGTGAAGTGCCCATCCCTGTATAGAATTTAAAAAATTTTTAGTGTGTTTTTTTTTAATGATTTTTCATTTTGAAAAAATGATGTTTTTGTATTAAAAATAAAACCTGGGGGAAATACAATGAAACATTCAATTTGGACTGAAGAACTTGTTTCTCTCACAGTTATTTTTTTTTTTCCAATGACAAATTCAACTTTTCAAGCCTTGTTCCCAGCCTGAATGAAGACAAGTGTTGACCCCCCACCCTCCCCCACTTTCTTCAGCTCTAATGACAGCACAGGTCAGCAGGTGAGGCAGGAGCTGAACTCAGTTTCCCAGTCACCCACAGCTCAACGTTTTCAGTAATCTGTGCACCTCCTTTTTTTGTGCCATGTAGCTGGGAATGCCATGAAGAAATGCCATGCAGAGCATGGGACTTTCTATGGGTGTTGTAAAGTTAATAATACACAGTTACTACCTTCCCTTCCCACCCTTGAGTCTTGATCTCACACAGAAATACAGAATTTTCTCACTGACTTTCTTGCTACCAGTCAGGCTGAGAGTTTACTGTTACAAAAGCTTGTGTACAAACTTTCAGCTTCCCCTGTGAGTAAGGGCTAAAATGTAGGAGAAGGGATTGTGAAAGGGAAGTCTGGTTTCTTTTATGTAGCCACTGTAGAATTAATTGATGTTTGTAATTTATTTTTAGGAATGTAATTATAAACTAATGTCTCAGAGATTGAAAGCTGCTCTTATGTTACATACAACTAACTACAAAGGTAATTTTGCAGGCTTCTATGTTTAGTCATTTGCATTTATACTCATTATTGCACAAATATAACATAACTGAAGTGCAGAACTGTATTTCTAAGGCAACAGTAATTTTTTTCAGATCCTGGTTAAGCCTATGAAAATATGAGACCTGCTCATGTTCTCATTCATAGAATAAAGGCATCGAAGCAGATAATTTGGCATGTTGGATAGAGGTTTTTTGTACAGTTTTATGTCATGCTTGTTTCTAACTATGCATTCTTGAACTCCTTAGTGCCAAATTCTGTGAGAATTCCTCAGGGCTTGACTTCTGGGGAAGCTGAAGAGGGGCTCATGGCTGTAGATACATCACTTCTGTATTTGACCTTGGCTTTACAAACTCTCAGCTCCACAGACAATTTGAGTTCAGAAAGGGTTTTAACTCTCCTTTTGAGGAGTGCTACAGTGGCCAAGAGGCACTGACTTCACGAGACCAGTCAAAAAATGCAGGCTTGCAGGACACAACAACAGTACTTGTAGGTACCAGCGCTGTTCCCAGAGGCTCTCCCATCCCTCAAGACCTGGAATGTCATTAATAGCCCACAGTTAGTTTTTAGCAGGCCACTGAACTACTGTCTGTGCCTATATTTAGTGGTGGTGTAACTTAAAGCAAAGCCCTGACATTATTAGCAGCAGTGTGGACTTTTAATTGGATTTAAGAAATACACTCCAGGCCAGCTTCTCATCTCAGTTACGCCTGGGCAGCTCTGCTAGGACAGATGGGTTTGTGCTCTGGTCCTCAGAGCTGAATTTGGCCCAATGTGTGTCCAAATGGTGACTTTCCATTCAGCTCCAAGCAAACTCACAGGAAAAAATGCACTGTCAGCTTTGAATTAGGGGTCAGTAGTGGGCACTGTGTCCTGTGGACTGAACAGTGCAACCAAAATGTAGGTTCATAGGATAATTCAGGTCCGAAGGTACCTGAGGAGGTTTATGGTCCAACCTCCTGCTCAAAACGAGGTCATATCTGAGGTTAGACCAGGTTGCTCATCGCATTATCTGATCTTGATCTGAAATCCTCCAAGGATGGAGTCTGTACAGATTCCCCTAGGCAACTGCTTCTCCACTTGACTGTTCCTGTGAAGAAGCTCCTGCTTGTTTCCAGTCTCTCATCTCAGCTTATGCCTGTTTTCTCTTGTCCTCCCACCAGGAAACTCTACGAAGCACCCAGCTCCACCATTTTGATGAGCTCCTCATAGGTACTGGAAAGCCTATAATTCACACCAGTCCCAAAGCATGGCTGGGGATCTCATCTAGGCTCCCTTTCCCATGAAAAGCTGGACTTGGACCAGATGATCTTTCAAGGTCACTTCCAACCTGGTGTGTTCTATGATGCTGTGCCTCATGCCCACAGCTGGCCGTGCCTGCTCTGGGTCACTCCGGTGTGCAGTGCATCTCACTACATTTTTATGTGTGTGTGGCTGCAGAAATATAAGTCTTTAACATGTTAATTTTCTCTTATAAGCTCTTTCAAGCTAGCAGATGCTCCTCCTCTTTTGCTGGTCCAGAGTGATTCCTTTCCAAGGAAAGTTGGAAAGTTGGGCAGAACTGCCATAGGAGTGGAAAGTTGTTTACAAGTGAAACTAGGAAACTCCAGAAGGGATATTTCCAGTTTCCCTAGACATGCTTCTTTAGGACTTCTTTTAGTTATTTTGGGGCTAGTCTAAGTGCCCTAAGCACATACAGTTCTTAAAGACTTTGACATGATCTTCTCCAGCTGAAACTGGATTGAGAACCTGGGGACAAAAGTCTCAGCTCAGCAAAGCCCTTAAGATGCTCCAAATGGCTTTGCTGAAGTATCTGTTTTAAGCCAAACCCTGCATTTAAACACTTCACCTCCACAGACTGTGAGTGTCCAGGCTGCAGCATAGTATGTTTGTTTTCCCACGTCATGTGATAAGCAAAAAACCCCAAGAAATGTACTACTTCTTAAATTTAGACCATTGTTGTTAGAATTAGACCCCATTGTAGGAAGTTTGTTGTTCTAAGATCATCAACGTATGAATAACTTTTTTTTTCTGACAAATACAACAAGAATTTCCTGCTGTATTGGACACCAGTGGTCTTCTTTAGCCTGAGATTCAGATACGTTGACCTCTCTGTCATAACCCTGCCTTTATTTCCAAAGTGTATGTTTTTCCCTGTCACAGAAGGAATCTGTAGCAACAGAGACAGAACCAGCTTTCCACGATTCACAGTTAAAAAAAAAGGGAAAAAAAGAGATGCTGCTATTATTGTGACAGAACAGATGTTATATACAAGGGATTGCTTACAGATACATTGTAAGTTAATCACATCTTTTCGGAAGTATATTGAAAATTCTCGTTAATGTCTGAAATGAAATACTTATGATTACAGGAAATTAAATTACTTACAACATTTTTTTGCAGCCTCTCACTCTCAACACACACTCTTTTTGGCACACACGTATACACACACATAACTATTGTTAATTAAGACTGTCTCCATTATGGGGCTAATTAACAATTAGCATAAACATAATTAGCTAACGTTGACATTTAACTCATTACATTGTTTAAATAATTTTCAGAAATTGCCCTTAGTGGCATTCTGTCATACTGAAATAATGGCAGCACTTTGTCATGTAAATTAAATGACATTTGTGTTGTTTCCTCCCTAACTCATGCATGGAAGTGGTTTTTTTTTTTCAATTTGAGCTTTGTTCAGTTCAGAATCCAAGGTGAATTCTAAAACCTGAGCTACAGCACGTGCTGCTTGGATACCCTCCACGAGTAGCCTGAATCCTTTTACCTCCAGAAGCCCACTGGATATCTCTGTGCAGATTCACTGCTCCCTGATGCTCCCCACAGGCTTGGTAAGTGGTGATGATTGGTAGGTGATGGGTTCCATTGCAGAGTATGGAGAAGGACAGACTTGTGTCTCGCTGTGACCAGAGTCAAGACCTGTTTTCTGCTCTCCTGTATTTGTGCTTGCAACCCTGAAGTCCCGCTGTATCCTGGGCTGCATCCGAAGCAGCACGGCCACCCAGCCAAGGGAGAGGATTCTGCCCCTCTGCTCCACTCCTGTGAGATCCCATCTGGAGGACTACACCCAGCTCTGAAGTCCTCAGCATGGGAAAGTCATTGACCTGTTGGGGCAGGTCCAGAGGAGGCCATAAAGATGATCCAAGGGCTGGAGCACCTTTCCTGTGAGGACAGGTTGAGAGAGTTGGGGTTGTCCAGCCTGGAGAAGAGAAGGCTCTGGGGAGACCTCAGAGCAGCCTTTCAGTACTTAAACAGGACTTACAATACAAGACTGGTGGGGACAAAGTTTTTAGCGGAGCCTGTTGCAACTGGTTTTAAACTAAAAGAGGGTAGATTTAAACTGGATGTAAGGAAGAAATGTTTTACAATGAGGGTGGTGAAACGCTGGCACAGGTTGCCCAGAGAGGTGGTAGATGCTCCATCCCTGAAAGCCTTCAGGGTCAGGATGGACAGGGCTCTGAGCAACTTGGTGTAGTTGAAGATGTCCCTGCTCATTGCAGGGGGGTGGAGCTGGATGACCTTTGAAGATCCCTTCCAACCCAAACCATTCTGTGATTCTATGCTCTGTGGGCAAGTCACTCCACCTGGCCTGTGATCCAGCTCCCTGTCTGTGGGACAGCATCTGGTCCCTCTGGCCAGAGGAGTGCCTCCAGGATACAAATCCTTAATAGAGGCTTATGCCAATACATATCAGTATTCTCCAGAGGAGTGAAAAAGTGAAAAAACCTGTTCTGAGTGCACTCCAGTGTCAATTTTGACGTGTGCTATGTCCAACAAAATAGCCTTTTCTGTGGGTCACAAGATTTTCAGTGTCCTGAGAGCTGACTGGGACAGTATTAGCATGGAGTATGACTCATACAGTGAGGATGGAGGCAAATTGATGTCAAACATATTAAAAGTTCAATGATTATTCACACTGTGCTGTGTTGTGCCATCGTAGTTGAAGAGGGAATGACACTTGCTGTCATGTAAGGGTTTTGAAGGGTGCAGATTGAACCACCAAGAGGCTGAGCACTGAAGGCTTGCTGCACAATTCTTGGGTTTCAGGTATTTGCAAGAAGATATTTTATTCCATAACCCAGCCTACCTGCAGTGCTTGGTGCTCCTGGTGGTAGGAAGGGCAACAATGCAAGCTCTGAATCTTTGCAACTCTTCTCTATGGAGTATTCATATGTACTTGAATAGAGGTTTTTATACATTCTTTAAACTCCTGCTAGATCCCTTTAATGCAAAGGACTGAAGGGGTTGTTCTGTGTTGTTCCCGATGATCTCAAAGGTCTTTTCCAACCGGAAGATTCTATGATTCTAGGATAATG